>OX392515.1:17401457-18812457 GCA_947623375.1 Apotomis capreana
GGTGACAAAGTTGTGAACGATAAGGACAACTGTCCTAACAATTCCAAGATTTACCGCACTGATTTTAGGTATGTACACATAAGCACACAATCTAAGGAAATCTCCGAACATACTTTGATGAAAACAGACTTTAGACTACAAGGTTCCACAACAAAAAATTTAGTTTGTCTATTGTCGTCATATATATAAATGCGGGTTTGATTTATAAAGTTAATAATTTTCAGACAATTCATGCACGTGCGTTTGGACCCTGAAGGCGAGTCTCAACAGGATCCCAACTGGGAATTAAGAGATGAAGGTGCCGAGATTATCCAGACCCTTAACTCCGACCCTGGACTAGCTGTTGGCTATGAGAGCTTCGGAGGCGTTGACTTCGAGGGCACCCTGTTTGTCGATACGCAGATTGATGATGATTACGTTGGGTTTATCTTTGGGTACGAATACATTCATAAACTTTGCGTAATAATAATGCCATTATATACTTCGTTATCGATTACTTTTTTTTCTTCACCAATATGTATTTCAACACTTGTGATCTATGTTGCTCTAAACTTTATGTTATGATACCAATCTTTCTGGTTTCAGAGCATGTTTTATTTATCATTCCGTACTTGATATTTTTAGATACCAGAACAACAAACGCTTCTACGTAGTTATGTGGAAACGGAAAACGCAGACATACTGGCAGACGACGCCATTCCGTGCAGTCGCCGAGCCGGGCATTCAGCTGAAGCTAGTTAACTCTAAGACTGGACCTGGGAAGATCCTGAGGAACGCACTCTGGAACACCGAGTCTACTCCAGACCAGGTAAGACATTATTTCATTCACTACTCTCTACTATATTCAGTACGATTCTTTGTTATCTCTCATAGGCATGTTTTTGAAGTTGGTTGACACTTTAACATAACTCGGAAAATTCTAGATCAGTTGTGAATCAACTACTATTAAGAATATACATATGTTTTATGCTGCAAGTACGGGCTTTCGCAACTTGATCGCAATATCTCTGAGCTTGAATGAACCGTGTCGTAACAGTCCATGTGGTTTCTTTAGAACCGTTTACCATAATTTCATTGTAATATTCACCTAAATAACAGAACGACACTAATATTTTTTCTAGGTGGAGCTACTATGGAAGGACTCACGTAACAAAGGCTGGGAAGAGAAGACGGCTTACCGCTGGAGAGTGATCCACCGACCCAAGATAGGTCTCATCCGCCTCAAGATATACGAGCAGAACCAGCTGGTCGCCGACTCTGGAAACGTCTATGACCTCACACTGAAGGGTGGCAGGCTGGGCGTGTTCTGCTTCTCGCAGGAGATGATCATCTGGTCTAACCTGGTGTACAGATGTAACGGTAAGTTCAATTCTGCTGCGAGACTTGAAATTCTTCGTGCTATGTTGATTATTCTTCGACGGGTCTGTCTCTCTCTCTTCACACGTAGTTCTATAGTTCTGTCTACTCTTCGGTTACCTTTTTTCCCCGAGAGATATCTGGGACGCAGTATAAATCGTTTCGCTGCACAAATTTGAACAGTAAGATATACAAGAACCTCTTGATGTTCGGGCTACTATGCCTATATTTATTTTTGGTAGCGGTATGGAGTTATACTGTGGGGTTCTACTGGTATAGTAGTATAGACATTTAGGCAAATATTTCTGTTGATACTGCATATAATAGACGTTTCTTTATGTTATACAATAGTTATGTTCCAGTTATATATATTTTCTTTCATGTTGTTACAGATAAGATTCCAACGAATATAGTATCGGAGTTGCCACAACGACTTCACGAGAAATTTGAGGTGGACCACGACTTTGTATATCTGTAAATATAGATTACCTAATTCCACGAAATAGTTCTGATGATATTTAATTTCAAACACATGTAACAAGACAGAAAAGAGATGGAAGCTTTTTGTAGCCCACTTGCTCAAATCTACGCTCACGTTCAGTCAGATGCTCGTTGAGTATGAATCTTATTATAAAATATATGAGTCGTAAATGCAAAACTTAATGTAAAACTTAATCTGTAATGGAAAAATAAATTTATTAAATATAAGAATAAAAATTAAGTTAAATCAATACTGCATTAATAAAAATTAAAAGGGTTCAAAGAACACTGCCCCGTCATTTCTGTTCAAAGTTACAACGCTCGCAGCATTTCCACGCTGGATGGCAATCATATGGCAATGGATAGCCTTTATAATTATAATTTTCAAAATCACGTATCTCGATACTGAATCTAAACTACGATACGAGCTATGTAATTTCCTATGCTACTGTGATGTTACTTTGTGCTCTATCACAGTCATAAGAAATTTTAAATGTAAATTCGAGGTATGCGTGGTCAAACCCAATACGTTGAAAAAAAAACCGGCCAAGAGCATGTCGGGCCACGCTCAGTGTAGGGTTCCGTAGTTGCCCATCCTTCACAATAGACGAAAATTACGAGAAAGATTTAAATTACGGTAAAGATTTAAATTACGAGAAAGATTTAAAACTCTGTAAAAAGGTCGTAAACGCCAAAGTAACAGTAGTAACTTATTACCTTCTGGAAGCTATCGATTATACGCGCCAGATTGAGCAAAAAAGATATGTAGTGTGCGTAAAGTTCTTATATTTAAAAGATATTTTTATTTAACTATCGGGTTTGACCACGCAAGCATAGTCTTCTCTAAAAATATGATCTTACATGTGTGCGTAATGTGTGCCTATTGACATTGGATACCTATTTAAGAATAAGACATGTAGATATGTCTCATTGCAATTATTCTTAATCAGAGTTTAATTTCATGTTCACTTGTAACAAACTCATAAATGCTTAGATTAAGTTAAAATTAATGTAATTATAATAATATATTTTTATAAACAATTTTGTTTTAATCGATTAATTCCAACCTTTAAACCCTAAAATAATCTTATTTGAATGATATAAGACACCAATTAAAGTTCAATATGATTAAATTTTTCCCATTTTTTTACCAATTATTTCTGTAATTTTATATCATTGTTACGGCTATGTTTGATGTTTATATACATAGACACCTATTATCAACTACAGACAAGCTATTATGTTCGTCTCTATTTTAATTAAAAAAGAACCTATATATCAAACTACGGATTTAATTTATCCCGCAATTTAAACCTAACTGACCATGTAACTCAATTAATCAAGCAATTATTTCTATTTGGCTATTGGCATACTCACATAGTCGTAAGAAGAAAATTATTAGGTATTATTTTAGGAACATTATGAAGATTTTTATAAATCTACTGCTGAGTAAGTAAATTAATACTTTCAAGTTGAAGACCAAAGAAGGAAACCGGATCAAAGAATTTTACTGTAGTCATCCAAAATTATTTAACAACGTTTAACTTCATAAATAATTTAAGGTAAGGAGGCAAGTGCGTTCCTTACACTTTAAAACTACCCTCAGCCTTCTTATCTCCCGTTTAATATAGAAAAAGATACTAGAGGTGTTTTGAATACAAAGTGTTATCTTTATATAATGTTATCAAATGACGCACTTGCCTCAGTGGACTTAATATGAAAAAACTAATCAAATATTATTTTACAGCATCTTTTGTCTATTTAGCAGTAGGTAATAAATTAAAAAATCCGAAATGCATGAAAGAATGTAAGCCTTCACAGCCACTGTGCGTCCACATCAAACAACCAACGGAGATTGAACACTCTTGGTTGACACCTTACACGTTTATGACCAAATGCGAGCTGGAACGATTCAACTGTGATACTGGTAAAGATCCCATTACTTTGGATGAAAATATATGGGGTTAAAATTCTGCCGTCATAACGAAAAAAGGCACATCTAACATTTTTTGTGAAAATTAAAAAAAAAATATAGACAGATGCGCCTTTTTTTCCTCTTTCCGAATATGTATCTAACTCAATTTTACAAAAAATGTTAGTTGTGCCCTTTTTCGTTATGACGGCAGAAATAAAAATAGGTAGGTACGCTATAGCCACAAGAAGCACACGCTTTCAATGATGAACACAAATGCATCTCAGGCTCAACGAAACGACGGATTGTTTACTAATAACAAACTGTTAAAAAAAAAAACAGTAAAATACATTGAAAAATTTAATACGGTGAAAAACTAGTACTCTGCTAAATCCTGTTCTGTCGTGCTCAATTATACTTTTCAATTCACCAATTCAAAAAGAAGATTATTTAAGTTTCGCGAAGCGGCACTTAAGTGGTAGTATTAGGCCCTAGGGTAATTGCATCCTATCGCGGCATAGCCCCTCATATGGCAGGAGTTTGTTTTAGCCCCTTGTCAAATAATCAACTATTGTATTTTTGGCAATGATTATTACGTATTGCTTCTTTCAGGTGGTCTCGGAAAAATTGTACCAATGAAGCAGTGTAAAGGTACTTAAGAGTTATTTTGAATAATAAATATCTACAATAGATATATTTAGTTTAGGCCATTTCATCGAACATTTTCGTGGCTTACTTCTTACCTACTTCTACACCGGGCGAAATTAAGTAAGTATAATTATATCGAAGGTGCAAGATTTGCAGGACTTTGAAAAAATTTTCATTTATTTATTCACTGTACTCAAAATAAAATAAATAAATATTATTTTACAGCGCTGAGGCCTACTCGCACTCCTCAAAACGACAAGCGAATTCTACCCAGGAATAAAAGAGATGCCGTAGCATTGACAGCAGAATCAGGAGACCAAGATCGTAACAGAATCAGTTTCACTAAAAAATTGTACACTTAGTATACGTAGGACTAAGGAAAAAATGCTAGAAAGAAACATATTTGTATAAGTCGGACTTATCTCCCTTCCGTTACGTACCAGAAAAGTGTATGAGCGAAAGAAAACACTTTTTTTGATGCAACATAATAACTCCTATCGTTTAAAAAAAGTTTTTTGAAGTCGGTTCTTTTTTTGTTATATTTTTTTAAGGTAAGAGTTCATTATCCAGCTAGCAACGATATGTAGATACGATTATGGTGTGGTGTTTAAAAAATATTTAGTATAATTAATATTTTCTTCGGTTTCCGTCACTCATTTATATAAAGCAATTTAAACGGATTATATCGCTTATACTCATTATTTGAGCCAATTATTCGAGTTTAAATTGTTTTATTTAAAAATACTAAATAAAACTGAAAAAAAGAACTAAATGTTCGAAGCCCGATTGAGCCATTCAATTTTCAAAAATAATAAAGGCACAAATTCGTATCTTGGTGGCAAAATTAAAATGTGAAGATTAAAATGTAAAACTCCTCTATCCCTTAGAAATCGAGGGTGGATCATCAGAGAACTGCCAGGAGAACTGCCCGGCGGTTGAGGCGATGGTGTGCGGACGCTGCCACCACGGCGTTTTCCGCACGTTCCTGAGCCCATGTTATTTGCGGCTGTATCAATGCAGGCACCCAGACGACAGTGAGTGACCACTCTGTTTATATATTTATTTATCATCTATCCATCTACCTATCCATCCATCCACCCTTCCATACATTCATCCACCATCTAATCAACCATCTAGCTGTACCATCTATCCATCAATACTTAAATTAATCCATACATCCATCCTTCCATCCACCCATCCATCCATCCATTCATTAATAAATAAATATTTCATTAATTTATCTATTTATTGACAAAACTGTGTACACAAGGTCGTATCACAGAATTAAGGCTCCACAGAAAGCTATTGCTGAAGAAGAAGAAGCAGAGAGAAAGAAGCTGAGATTTGTAAAATGAACCAATGCCGTTCCTCAGATTTTTTTTTTTCGGGCTTCTCAAAGACGCTGCCTATTCGTTTAATTTTCTCCGCTCAGGCTGTCTTTTGAATGCCTAGCGATGAAGCAATTCACTGTATCCGGAAAGCCGTAGCAAAACAACAAAGAAGTGCCCCAAAATCGATATATAGAAATATACGTATACTTGCCGGTTTGACATGATAAATTAAATTTTTAAATCATGATTTTTATCAATATTATTGAGGATAAAAAATGTAATAGTACCACATTTTTAAATCATCGAAACATCTCAATTTGTGATTGAAAAATTCATTTGAAAAGTTCCTACTTTTAAAAGAGCGTAGGCGACTAGTTACAGCGCAGAAAATACAATCCATATACAAACGGACTATTACCAAGGCGGAAATTTTACCACTGTTCTTTTTGTTTTGAGACCTGAAATTCGGACGGCAAATGTGACGGTGTTGGAACCGTCGTAGAAATTTTACGATGTCGTGATAATGGCGACGACGTTTGAAAAGATACCTGCTGTGAGATTGTTTTTGAGGCAAAAATCTACCCGATTGTCAACTTTGTTTTCATAAATAGTCTTAAGATTAAGTATTTAGTTGTATGGAGTACTTCCACTGCGGTGTCTCAATTTGCAGAGCTGGAACTAGTAGCGTGGAGGGCGTGTTTGGAGTCAGGACCTTACCGGGGGGATATGTCGCGCCCGAAAAACACCCCGGAGTCGTCCGAAGGCAACGGCGATCCTGTGTTTGACTACATTATCGACCGTCGCCGTAAGTACTGCAGCTTGTATATTTGCAGAGTTGGAAATAGGAGTGAGAAGTGCGTGTTTGGAGTCAGGGCCTTACCGGGGGAGATGTCGCGGCCGAAAGGGTCTTCGTAGCCAGGCTTCAGCAACGGCGATCCTGTGTTTGACTACATTCTCGACCGTCACTGTAAGTACTGCAGCTTGTATATTTGCAAAGTTAGAACTAGGAGTGAGAAGGGCGTGTTTGGAATCAAGGCCTTACCGGGGGGGATATGTCGCGCCCGAAAGACACCCCGGAGCCGTACAAAGGCCTGATCCTGTGTTTGACTACATTCTCGACCGTCGTTGTAAGTACTGCAGCTTGTATATTTGCAAACTAAGAACTAGGAGCGTGATGGAGGGCGTGTTTGGAGTCGGGGTCTTACGGGGGGAAGCTGATGTCGTGCCGAAAGGGGAGCAGAGCCGTCCAACGCCGACGGCGATCCTGTGTTTGACTACATTCAGTATTTGCAGAGTTGGAACTAGAAGTGACAAGGGCGTTTGGAGTCGGGGCCCTACCAGAGAGAGGTTTTATTTTTCTCTTTTAAACCAAAAGTTTTCTGGACTTATAATTTGGTAAAATTATATCTTATACAGTCTGACCAAAAAAGTGGCAATACTGTAGTGTCGTCCCTTTCTAATCAATCTAAGAAAAAGGGGACGACAGTACAGTATTGACACTTTTTAATTTCTACTCTTTTTGGTCAGACTGTGGGTAACAATATGAATAAATACAAAACAAAACTATATTTTCAAGTGTTGTCTTTTTTTTATATGATTTGCGTGTGTGACTTCTGTCATCTCAGCATATTCACACAGCACCGATCGTAGCATGTCTTGTCTTTGAAATAAAATCGGGAAATATAGGATTTTAATATTCTATATTTTAGATACTAACGCCATCCGTTTCCCGATTGCGTTTATTGTTTTTTTTTTGCGGTGACGTCAAATAAGACTTGACTCTGAACGTAGTAAGCGCCGAGGCAAATCCAAAAATTAAAAGTGAATAACTTTTCACAGATGTATGTGTAATATTTATTGATACAACCCAATTAATTAGAGTATAAGAACCTTATTCCCAGTAAAGTTTTCTAAATGTACATCAGTCATAATAAAAATCATATCGTAATATTGACTTTTAGGTTTTAATGAACCAAAACAAATGAAAAACTTTTTTTTTTTACAGTTCCATTTCAGTGGAAATCAACTGTCGGAGGAAATAGCATCTAAAAGTCAGCTAAAGGTCGCAGGAAATCGGTTTCGTGCTCTAAACTCCATATTCACTAGTTTCCGATGGCACTACAACTCTTCGTGAGTCTTGGCCTGCTAGTAAAATTAACTTCCTCCTGTTGGCACGATGCCTGGCGACCCTCTTCCAAATGATAGTATCTTCCTGAGATCTTTCTCAACACAGTCACTCTAAGCAGTTTTGAGGCTGCCTTTCGGTCTCATCTGTGCAGCGTCCAAATTTGTCATTATATTAGACTTCACATTACCTTCGATACAAAGATGTGGCATGAAGAAAATTACAATTGCCTGACCTGGAATCTCACGCCTCTGGATTAGCGGTCCAACGTATCAACTAATTCACTACTCTAATGCCAGCAGGATACCTCTCGAATTATTCCTTATGCTTTGCAAGTCGATCTATGCATTGTTTATTTGAAAGGTTTTATATTTATCTTTGTTCTCGATCGTGTTAAAGAGGTTGAGAACGCTACAAGAAACAGAAATGTTTTAGTTTATTTAATAACTATAAGTAGCTAGGTATACCTATTATAAGCATTTGGTTCACCAACATGTAACTACGTTCAATTGCCAAAAATATCTATCTTGTCTGAATTTGATGCCTTGACATATATTTCGCTTGAACAATTGTATTAATACAATTGTTATTGTCTTAAAGGAACCAAAATGTCGGCAAACAATGTCGGTAAATAGGTACTTTAGGTACTGTTTAATTTCTTTAAATTAGATTAACTGAGCATGATTTGTTTATTATCTATGACTACAAACTTGAAATTAAATAAAAAGCGAAAATACTAGTTGTTGTTTCATTTATTTAGCACCGCATTTCTTAATGGGGATAATTAAGTTTTTCAAATGTAATGTATTCATATTGTACTTTTTTCCGAACCTCGGGATAACGTTACTTTGGTATTTATGGGATTAGTAACGTAAAGAAAAAAAACTGTCAATATCATGACTACTTTTAATTTTTTTTTCTGGCATTAGCAAGGACCAAGGCTAAGGTGATGTTGTATACATTCCGAGTCCAAATAACGTAGTAAATAGTTATATCGGGAAAAAATATAATATTCATTTGGGAAACTTAATGTTCGCAATAGGAGTGTAGACTGATGTTGAATATGAATAAAATTAGGTCGTTAGTAGCGAAATTACATATTTTTAAATATGTGGCTTCGAATCGAAGGTAAGTATGCAAATTATTTATGATCTTTTATTTATCCAAAAAAAAGAAGAAAAGAATCGTCATAATTTAACAATACAATAATTAAACCATTAATACAAAGATCAAAGCTTAAAGAAAAATTGAAAACGGAGCTACCTGGTGGAAGGGACCGGGAATCGAACCCGGTACCTCTGGATTACCGGTCCAGCGCGTTTAAATTTTTCCTTAAGCTTTGATCTTTGTATTAATGGTTTAAATAAAAATTGTGGTGTACCCACATTCAAAAAAATGAGACATTACATGTTTCATACATAATTATAAATACAATAATTGTTCCTCATAGGTACGGAGGTATCACAGACCATGTAGGTATGGTATAATTGAAAACAGGAAAAGAATTACATAGAAAATATTATGACATTCGTAACTATTAAAATATTCTTAGAACTTGGTTGAAGCTTTATATTGTTTTCTTTTCACTTTATAACCTAATAGAATCAATTATTTAGGCATGAGCTGAGTATCAAGTATTAAATTGCTTAATTGAGAACCGCTTAACACTCTTTCGACGATGCACAGCTTCTTAATATCCTTTGTAATAATTTGTGCACATACTTATCTCAGCAATGGTAGATAATTTATTTTATTTTTCACACTAGCAATTTTTCAGCTGACTGAACGTTAACCAATTTATTTTTATTTTTAGGGTGTGAACGAAGTAAATATTTACTCAGTTTTCTAATGTAATTTCGTAAGTACTAAAATATAAAGTGAACAGCTGCCAGTGTAAGTAAACAGCTTTTAGCTGTTCCAATAAGTGTAATATCAAGCAATGCGTGTTTAATTTTTCGCAATCCAACCCACGACCTCTGCTTGATAGGATCAGTGCTCTGCTCAAGCAGAGGTCGTTGAGCAGCATATAACAAAGTAACAATGTACCTAGTCTGATAGATATGAGACAAGGACTTAGGAACTTCTTGAACAGAATAAACCCATCGTATTAGGCCTCATTTATTTCGATTTGTGTGCCAAACAAAGCAGTTGGCAATAACAGTGTTTCAAAAAAATATCATTGACAAAAAATATTGTGGGGATGTAAAAAGTTATACATTATCCAGTAACCAGTTTTACTTCTAAGGTGTCCCCAGGAACAAAAAAAAAACAACCATTAATTACAATAAATCTCTTAATCTCATTTTTAATGTAGCCACTTTTTTATAGTAAACCATTAATACAAAGATCAAAGCATAAAGCAATAATAACAGGCTGGATCGGTAATCCAGAGGTACCGGGTCTATTCCCGGTTTCTTCCACCAAGTTACGCATAATTCTTTGTGCTTTGATCTTTCTATCAATGGTTCAATACTGATTACAATACTTATTACATATGTATCGCTTTTCTTACTCAGGATATCAACCAATGGTGAAAGAGATATTGACAACTGTCAAAGACATTGAGGCGGACTTGGATGACATTATGAGAATCATCCCAAACCAGCGATACAACAACGAACGGATTACTTACTGTATAACTGGCTCCTCACATAAGAAACTATTATTAGGCAAACCGAAAATGTGCCCAAAGGGTAAAAAATTGAGCCTAACTTCTGACAGCCCTTCGACACCGCATCCTTTTTAATGTGTTAATAAAGAAACAAATCCATATTTGTTTTTATTTACTTTTTAAACCCCCGACGAAAAGGAGGAGTGTTGTAAATTTACCATGTGTATCTGTGTGTTTGTCTGTGGCATCGTAACTCTCAAACGGATGGAAGATTTGTCCGTCGAGATGGTTCTTAGCTATGTGTGGTGGAAATAGGACCAGTCGTTTACAAGATATTCAACTAGCAAGATAGCATTTTCTATATCACTATTTGAATGAGGGGTCTCATGATGACCAGCTACTTTTGTCGGGTTTTTACGTTTTTAATTTAGTTTATTGGACGGTGGCAACTTCTTCCGTGAAGGAGAAACGACATGACCCTCTCTTTTTCTTAAGCTTTTTTTTAAGACATGACTTGAGTTGTATCAGGGCTGGTTAGCCCTCACTACCAGTAGTCGGACTTTGAGTGGGAGTATAGCCCGCTAATGGGATTATCTCCGCGCCACAGGGGTAATTTGGGTTGAGGTGACGCGGGCGCACTGGGCGCATGGACTGTGTCGTGATCGTGAATAGACTGAATCGAATCAGTCTGACTTAGGACGGGAGAGGAGGGTTTTTCTTATCCGCAATAGAGGTCCGCTTCTTTGTGTGGTATTCCTCATTGCTATTAAGGGTCGAGACCTCCACGAATTATTTTGTGGACGATACCTTTCCACTTGATGCGGTCTTCGGCGCTGTGAAACCCTCGTGGACTTTCGATTTAGGATTTTCGCGGATCTGGTCTGTCCAGCGCATAGGGCTGCTTTCTCTAACTTATTTAGTCAATGGCAGGGGTTCCGTTTTTCCTTCTAAGGTGCGGAATCCTAAAAAACTGCATTCACAGAATCAAGGGCGAGACCGACACTTGTTTAGGTTATACTTATCTAACAATAAATAGTAGTTGTAATAATAAATAGTGCCACTGTTATGGTTGTATTTATAAGTCTTGTTCTAAAGAATAAGATTGAACATCATAAACCGTCTTTAATAAACGATACCATTATGATATAGTAAGATGATATACGATACGAGTAATGATGATAGGTACTCGTACAGTATATATACCTATATGAAGCGTTACATAGGCTTAGAACAATAATAATTAGCCCATCAGTTAGAATATCATAAAAAATTGGAAACGTATACTTTATTTTGTCAATTAAACAGAAAATTATGGAGATATAGTCCGTTAAAATTCGGCGTACGTCACGCCGCGCTGTTTTTTTTAGAAAAACGTAATGTTACACGCTTCACTCCCAAACTTGGATGTACATGTTAGTACTTGTTGTGATTATTCCGCCAATTATGATCCATTTGGATGATTCTTTTTTGTTTGGTAGGTCATATTCTGAATGTGGTTCCATATAAATCTTATCAAATTTGAAAAGTGATTTGTTTTTATTATTTAAGCTAAATCTGACAATTGAATTATACTATCACTACATATTTTTTATCCAGGAAGCTAATTAATTGGATATGCTTATTTTTTATGCTTATTGTAGTATATTGTTGGTAGGTATGAGGTATGCAATCATATTTTTTTTACATGCTTTACACATTATAGGAAAACAGACTCGTTGATTGGCAATTATTTTTCAATTAACACCTCATGTCTAATTTGGTCATTTTAACAACTAATTGGCAACAATGTGCATTTAGGATCAAGGAAAAAAATGCCAAGTTCGGTTTCTGTATCTGGTACTTTCGACTGTAGGTATTTGAACCCATAAAAATATGGAGCCTCTGTGACAGTTTGTGAAATCAGTGGCCCGCCTATTGCCGCTTAAGTAGATTTCGCATATCAGAAAAGAAGAAAGAAAGTCTTGAAAGGAGTTATAGCTAGACTAATGGAGCAAGAGACCAATAAGCAATGGCAGGAGACGACGGACCGTTGACAATCAAAGATTATCCTATAGGAGGCATAGACAGAAATAAGTCCAGGTATCTCCTGGAACTAGGTAAGATGAATCTTAGATAATTAACAGGCATAACCACCGGAACAGCACGTCCAGCATACATTTGACACACAACTCTTTGCCAACGTTGGAAATACTACCTGTTACAGTAACAGGTAGTATTTCCAGCGTTGGCAAAGAGTTGTGTGTCAAATGTATGAGTAAGTAGAGTAAGAAAAGTAACTTTTCTTTTAATACCGTGCGAGCAAGGCAGGTGGCGCATAGTCGCCCGCAGGCACCAATATGGTTTTATGTACTCCATCTTGTTCGCACTGTGGCAAGGAGGAGACAAGTAAGCATGTTATAGCAGAGTGTTGCACGTATGCGACAGTAAGATATAGCATCTTCAGAAAAGATGAACTAAGCGATGACCGACATGAACCTTAAAGATGTCCTTTCTTTGTGCTGGAAAATAAGAAGATTCGAGGAAGAAGGCTGGGGCTGAAGTAACCGTTAATTGGCTTCAACGAGAATAGGACTGAATAAACGCAACTAAGCGATCGACAGCCCGCCTTGCGTCCATATACACCACAACATAATTGCCGCTTGAATCGTGCTTGTGAGCTATGTCGGTTACTTTGGTTCTTCAGCGGATATCCCCGTTTCTGATTCTATCAATCATGATAAAAAAAACTCTATTAATTCGGCTACAACATACTAATTATTATTAGTGTGTAGAGGTGTTCGATTTCAATCTCTACTTGATCAGTTAGAGTTACCGACAGCCGCTTCTCCCTGCCTACGTATCTAATACTGCAAAAACTTTAACTACAACTTTTTTAGAACTTGGGTGATAGTTTACAATAAGCAATTCATTTGGTTAATTAGTGGTCGATCAGGACAGAGAAAACACTAGTGATAATGCATTGTTTTATAATATCTATTCAACTATTCCTGGCATTTGCAGTTTATGTTGCAGATGGTAATTTTAATAAGTACCTATTTGATATTTCATAATAGTTATGTTTATGTTCCGTATATATACATACGTAAGTAGTACGACATTGACATTGGTAAATATATCATTTTCATATTTCAGGATGCAATCAAGGTAAAAAGTCGTTTATTTACGTAGTACTGACCAGCGGTACTATCCATGATGGTTGCTTTTATCATGCGATAAATAAGTGACAAACCATCCGTGCTTATACCATATAAATTATAAACTCACACTCTTGCTCCCTGAATGACATTATTTTTAGAAAAAAACGTAATTGTGTTTCGACATATAAACTCACAGTATAGGTATGCTTCGAGAATAATATTTTTTATTAGACATACGTAATTATGTTTAGAAATAAAATATGTGTAACAACTGCGCCATCTGTAAAAGGAGTGCGATGGAATAACGCATGTTTTCATAGGAGGCGCTTAGGTTAAATACCTCGAAAATAAAATAGGCACAGATATCTGTGTGACTGTGTATCTGTGTGACTGTCTGTCTAGTAGCTCCCAAATGGATGGTCCAATTTAAATATGAATGCAATTTAAATATCAAAAAGCCTTGTCTATGGAGGTGGTTCTTAGCTATGTTTGGTTTTAGTTTAGAAATTTGTAATTTAGTTATTAAAACATTTTTTACCTATAATCCTTTTATTCTAGGTGAATTAACTCGCGGATTTGAGCAGGCCCTACACGTTTTAAAGGGATTGGAATACGATCTCGAAAAGTTGAAAGCCACAATGAGGAACCATGGTCGGATCGAGAGGAAGGTGGACGAATGTTTGAATCGCCTGGGCGTCCGTTTTCTTCGAAGCGATTCCACGAACACTTGCGTAGAAGATGATGGAAGCCCACGCTCAGGAACCGAGGCAGATCTTTGAAAAAGTAGTTTATCGTTAGCCCAAAAATCAAACTCACCCAAAAATTTCGAGGTTTTATTTGTCCGAATGTATTATTCCGAATTTTCATAAATACGAAAGCTTTTGCAAATCAAACGTTGTTGAAGATTTTTGACGACGCGTTTGGCTCGGTTTGTAGACACCTGCCTACTGAGTCGGCGGTCCCGGGTTCGAATCCCGGCCGGGGCAAATATTTGTGCAAATATTTGTTCTTGGGTCATGGATGTTATCTATGTATGTATTTATATATTATGTATATCGTCGTCTAGTACCCATAGTACAGCTTTGCTTAGTTTGGGACTAGGTCGATTTGTGTATGATTGTCCCTTAATATTTATTTAATATTTTATTTTATTTGTTATACAATATTAGGTTGGGTTAGGATTTTGCCGACGACATATCTGTATTGTTTGCTTGTACTAGTGTTACCGAAATAAAAAATAAATTAAATTCAACGTTACATACAATTACAAGCTGGCTGCAATCCCATAACCTTCTACTCAATGTAAACAAATCAAAAATAATTCAGTTTAAACCTTACCAAAAAGTACCATTGCTAATAGATTATGAATATAATAATACAAAACTAGATACCGTGAGCACTGCCACTCTATTAGGCATTGATTTAGATTCCAATATGAGCTGGACTAACCACATCCGAAAATTAACTAAAAAGTTATCGTCCTTTATCTATGCCCTCCAGCACCTTAAGCGCGAAACTGATTTTAAAACAGCTCTAGCAGCATACTACTCGTATGCTTACTCGAGAATATCGTACGGTTTAGTCCTATGGGGAAACTGCAGTGATATTAATAAAATTTTCATCTTACAAAAGAAATGTATTCGAATCTTGGTTAACATAGATCGAATGGAGTCATGTAAACCTTATTTCATTAAACACCAAATATTAACCGTAACTTCCATGTACATTTTTGAATCATGTAAATTTATTAGAAAACATTTTAATTTATACTCACCTAAACCAACGACTAAACCTAAAAGAAATGATCGCCATCTCAACCAACTTAAAATGCCCTTCTCAAAATTAAAACTCGTCACACGCAGCCCCCATTACATGACCATTAAAATTTATAATCATATCCCAAACTCCTTGAAAAACATAGATAACCCAAGATTGTTTAACAAACAGTTAAAATCGTTCTTAATTACGAGATGCTTTTACAGTTTAGACGAGTTCTTTAAGGACAACGAAAGTATGTAATATAAATTTATTGGCCTTGTTGAATTAATGTGTATTCAGCTGAGTATGTTAATCTTAAGTAATTGTAGTTTTATTAAAATTAGCCTACTGATGTTGCTTGTGCCCTTGCAGGGCGTCACAGGTATCCCTTGACTTATTTATAAATCCACCTATGTCTGTAATGTGATATGCAATAAATGTTCTATGTTCTATGTTCTATGGATTGTATGAAATCGAAAAACAAAAACTATATTTGTCAATAGAAAGTGGTTTTCGGAATTTTGAAAATTCGGATTATTAATGCTTTCGGATAAATGAAAATTTGGCGTAATCTATCGTAGTGTACTCGTACCTACCCAAATCAAACAGTGACTGAAGTCATCTTAAGGTATGCCATCAGTGTATTAATAGGTGAATGTGAGGCGGTGCATAAAAAAAATTAAATAAAATTGCGAGTTCCGATACGGGTGCCCTTTTATTTATCTTTATCATATTGTTACCTTTATAAATATAGGTGTAACAAAAATACACAATACAAAACATATATTTCGAACGGAATTGTACGGGACCGGACCGATTCGAATTTTCATGAATAGATTAGTGAATTATTTGCTGTTTTTTTTATTAATCTCTCCTTGCTCTGGAAACACCTATGAAAGTACAAAAATACCAGATGTTTCTTTTCCCAATCTTTAATTTAGTAACACCGTCTCTTTTACGCTCAAAAGCACGGAACAAAAAAGAAACTGTTGTTGTCGTATTACAACAAAAGATGCGTTGTTTTCTTTTTTTAAGCATAATTTGAACTGTATCAGGGCTGTGTCATGTGCCAAACTTGGGGGTAGGACTCGCCGGTATTGTGGCACCCACATCCAACAGACTCCACCGACCTTCATCAGGTCATCAGTCAGTCTTCTAGGGATTTTGCCAAGCTTCTTTCTTCCAGTACGATTTGGTCTGCCCAGCGGGCGTCGGTTCTACTCGTTTGTACGAGTAGTTACTTAAGTTATGCAATAGGCTTGGTAAGTATAATTTTTGGTAGACCATTTTTTTTTCGATATCCCTTGCTGTAGGTAGTATCTACAAAGTTCATTTACAAATTCCTCAGCGACTTGGTTGGACCTCTGAGAATTGAGAAACCTTTGCCCAGCAGTGGGTAAATAAGCCATAAGGTCCTATAAGCCAGTAAAAAAAATGATCCTCTAAAAACTGTAGCCTTGAAGATTCGGTTACTCAGGTTTTTCTACGGATCATAATAGCTGATTCTATCTAAAATCTGTGCATAGCCCTCACCATTTCTTTATTAATCCCATTATGAGGTACCACGTTCCAGTGCCAGAAGTTATAACGGGATATTGGTTACGTCGGACCTCACACAATTCGATCAAGTTCCACAGTAAGCTCTAGTAGGCTTGTTTTATGGGCACTAGACGACGATAAACATACTTATATAGAGAATACATACTTAAATACAAATAACATTCATATTTATTATTATATTTTCTTATATATTTATTTATTCAAATTAGTTACACAGCATTACAGTAATTAATTAAACTAAAACACTGTGAACAACAAAACTATGCATAAAGTTAAATCTGTTTGATTTAGGCGACATAACAGCGTGGCTCCGTTGCGTCGTCTGATCTGGCGCAGGATTCGGCAGATTGCCCCGGAACTGCCGAAACACAACATTCATGACATAGGCACAAATATTCAAGTTCATCACACGTCGGATCAGAATGCAGCTACTTTACCACTGCGCTAATATAAGCCCCTATGCAGCCATAAAAAGTTTAATTTAAGTTAGATAAGCGCTGTCCACAATATCTTTACGGGAATTGGTTGAAATGCGCAAAGGCAATGAAAAATGCGTACACAACTTAACATGACGTACGCAGATCTGCTAATAGAATTCCATTTAATTAGTTTTACCCGAATCGTTACTAATTTGATAATTAAGTTAGCACCAATGTCCGAAAATGGTGTAAAAAGGACAAGTCTTATGAAGCATTTGAAAATAAGCATTAGGTGACTGCGAAAAAACTGTCAGATTATGGCAATTTATTTTTGATACTGCAGGATGCAGGAAGCGTTTAATAGTAGATTGTTAACCAAGGGTAGAAAGTGACCCATTGCACCCGAGATATTTCTGGCGCTCGAACGAAGTGAGAGCGCCAATAGCTCGAGGGTGAAATGGGTAATTTCACCCGAGTTAAACACTCTACTTTTCATTTCGACTGCGAGGAAAATAAAATACTACACGCACATAAATATCAAGTGATAACTCACTTGATATTTACGGATTAATGTCCATGTCATTTTTAACAAATAATCAATTAAAGACACGGTATTTATATTTAATCTCGTGTTCCCGCTTTTTTTACTGCAAACTTTCAATCTTCTTGCTTTTAATAGATAAAATAAAGTTAAGATACACGTACCGCCAACATTTAAAAAGTAAAAAACAAAAACAATCCAATGGTTTCAATTTTATTTTTTAAATAAATGTACGATCTATCAATAAATGTGGGACGGAATTATATGTATGTATTATGAATATAAGGGAAATTTATATTTAATAATTAGATATAAATAAATGAAGCTTGCCTATATCTAACCTTTGGAGACCTTTTTTCAATGCCACTTACCACGGCCGACTAGATTGTACCTAATTTAGTTGGTCACGACGTGCATCTAGAAGGCAATAATCTTTGACTCCGTGGCAATTTAAAAAAAAAATTACTTTCCACCCTTGGGATGGAAAAGCTATTTTCCACCCGGCTATCTACTCATGAAAATGACACTTTCCGAACAGGAGAGATGAAAAGGTTTTTTTTCTTTTATATTAGAATCATCTTTATTATGCACAACTTGCTTTGTATTGTGACTACCAGACTGACCAGGAAAAGGTCCCATTGTGCGCTTTACCATAAACAGATATTTGAAGAAGTAAGACGAATTTCGTCATTAAATTTAATTTAATTTGATTGCATTTTATTTTATTTCATTTCAGTTTCATTCATTCATTCATAGTAAGGTGCGGATTGCTTTTATCATACATTTTAATGTCACATATATCCAGTGAATACGTGGCATTTTTCCTGTAAAACAACAGGAGGTACAATCCTACTTTATAATCAGTGGTCGGAATTAAGATTATATATAGTGGATAGGTATATAGAGTGGTTACCACCAGGTAGAAAAATATATTTTTTCTGGCTAAAATACCTTCAGCTTACCTAATTCCGACCACTAATTATAATATACATAATTTGAACTAGGACTTGACTAACGTCTCTTCTTTTTTCCTGTTACTAGTCAATCGAAAAATCAAATTTCTTCACACCTGTGTTAATGTGTTTATGCTGCTTATTTTCAAAGAACTAAGCTATAATTTACAGATCATGAAAGTTTTAACAACACTTTCCATAATATTATTGATTATAATGACAATGACAATACTTGCTGAACAAGGTGCGTACCTGATTTTATTAATCTTTTGACCGACTAGCCTGCTGAGAAGACGGGATTTCTATTGTACTATTACTGGATATAGTAGTCTACGTACCAACGCCCCTCCTTTGCTCCGATTTTCGCCTTTCCTCGGGTGTCATCATGGTATAAAAAACACGGTATGGCATTCCAGTAAACAATGTCTTGAATTTGGTTCAGCATTCCAGTAAACAATGTTTTGAATTTGGTTCATGACAAATCCTTCCCCAATCGCTTGACTTTAAAATTATGAAAGCTGTTTGTAGCACGACTATCCCTGGGTCGAACCGACCTTAAATGAATTGGTAACTCTATAACTGATATAAAAAAAAAACTGGAGTAGATAGAAATATTTTCGTTTCATATTTAGATTGGCAAGAACATCTTAAACAAGTAGCGGCGGAATGCAGAGTGAGAGCTTCTCGCATAAAAAGATCTCTGCAGGCATTGAGGGAGATATTGATGTTCCAAGCACGGATTAGAAACAAACTGGACGGATGTTAGGTGAGCCATCATGAAAACATTACCTATAATGTTAGATAACTTATATAACACTTTATACTCTCGTGGTTTGAACACATAATTAAAACTTATTGAACCGGGTCTATCGCGATATTTTGATTTACCGAGATAACTTCATTAGATAACTTGACTCGACATGTTTAATTTATTTCATACGTATGTGTTGCGGTGTGCGTGTGGATTGAGCGAGCACCCTTCAAAAATGAAAAAAAAAATGTGCTGATCATTTAGTAAAAGTTCTAAAACAATTGTAAAATTAATTGATGAATTTGTAAAACGATAAATAAAAAGAATACATTCATTAACGTATGCTCACTCAGTTCTCACAAACAACCAACGAAATCTGTGAATGTGTTTATTTAACATATAATATTTATATCCTATTTTTTAGTAAAAATTATGCTTAAGGTAGGTAATAATTTGTAGATCACCTGGTTACGTATTTAAAGTTTTACAAATTATTTCGTATGCTCACTCAATCCGCACACTTTCGAAAACCCGATTTCTGATGAAAATACTGCAGATTGAAACTTCTATATGTATATAGTTTAGTAAAACTCATATGGGAATTTGTAAAATACAAAACAAACCGCTAACGTGGCAGATTTTTGGATAATACATGTTTTTAGATCACACACCACTTTTTAAAATACAATCTAAAAAGTGGACTGTATCTTAGATTGTATTTTAAAATGAAATTTGAATACTTTTAAAAGCAGATAACGAATATGACATTTTAGATGGTGGATATTTAGCAAATTTTTTTAACTAAAAGTTGAACTACTTTGTAGTTTCCTAGATACTAAAAATCTTAAGATATTTACATTTTTAACTTACGAATAATGTGTGGACTGAGTGAGCACTTACAAACATGTATTATCCAAAAATCTGCCACGTTAGCGGTTTGTTTTGTATTTTACAAATTCCCATATGAGTTTTACTAAACTATATACATATATAGAAGTTTCAATCTGCAGTATTTTCATCAGAAATCGGGTTTTCGAAAGTGTGCGGGTTGAGTGAGCATACGAAATAATTTGTAAAACTTTAAATACGTAACCAGGTGATCTACAAATTATTACCTACCTTAAGCATATTTTTTACTAAAAATTAGGATATAAATATTATATGTTAAATAAACACATTCACAGATTTCGTTGGTTGTTTGTGAGAACTGAGTGAGCATACGTTAATGAATGTATTCTTTTTATTTATCGTTTTACAAATTCATCAATTAGTTTTACAATTGTTTTAGAACTTTTACTAAATGATCAGCACATTTTTTTTCATTTTTGAAGGGTGCTCACTCAATCCACACGCACACTGTGTTGCGCGCAAGGAAAGACTTCTGCAGACTTTGAGGGAGATGCTGTCCAGGCACGGATTAAAGTCAAACTAGACAGATGATAGGTTAGATATCATGAAAATATTACAATTTTACATAACTTGATTTGACATGTTTTATTTCATATGTCCATGCATGAGCTGTGCGCAAGGAAATAGCTTTGCAGGGAGATATTGCTGTTAGGGTCAACTGGACAGATGTTAGGTGAGATTATGAAAACAATAGGTATGTTGTGTAACCTTGGAAGTCCTTGACAAAGTTAAGAGTTGAGGAATCCGCTAAAACGACGGACTTCTACCTAAGCTCACATATGATCATTTTGATGAATTATGACCAAGTTTTAAATAAGAGGCTAGAGGCTAAAGACAGCAAATTTAAAATTTAAATGTTGTATATGATAAGTTACGATGTTATCGTCGGTATGTTTAGTTTTCATTCGTTTTACATAGAATCACGGTTTGCAGGCATTCTACGTTGCAATTAAAGAAGCAATCCATGGCGATATTCGGTGGTATCGCTCGTGGCCTGAATCGTGACCATTCTTCATAACGACATCTTTTTAATTCAATACGTTATTTGATGACAGCTCAAATCAGCTACCCTTTATGAAATGTCAAAAACGATTTGTTGGTTATGTTTACTGGCTTATGACGTCACAAAAATTAGTAGTCAAAGTGCGTCTTCTTTTTAATTTTGTCCAATTAAAAATAGTGAAATGTCGAAAAGTTAGTGGTCGTTTATTTAGCTCCATGTTTTTTTGAATGTATGTATTTATAACATAATTACACAATTTATAGTCAAATGCCGCATTCAATTTGTTTGATTTGTCAGCGCTTTGCACTTCGCGTCACCAGTCCCACAACAAGAACTTATGTATACTATACTTACCTAGGTATATAATAGTTGCTACAATAAAACAAATAATAATATCACAAATATATTTATTGTATTATTGTACATTATGTTTACATAACACAGACGAAGTACTACTATCACTCTGAGAATGAGGAAAATAATCTATATAATAAATCCCAATAAGGACAAAAATCATTCACAGATGAATTCATAATGTGCAAAATATGAATTGGTAGATTCAAGCCTTATATTGGAGAACACAATTTTTTCTAAGCAGTTTTCTGCTGTAAAAGTGAAAGAATTAGTAATAAAAGACAAATACCGAAATAATTCATGGTTGCAACACGGTAACTAAACCAAACAGCTAATTCTGAGGCTGACTATACGTGAAAACAAATGAAGTAAAAGTAGTGTTCACAATTTCTTCAACACCAAACTCAATCACAGTAGAAACAGACAAAGTATATGTACGGTAAACGTCCCAATGTTGGACATCCTAGTTTCGCTTCAATAATTGACCGCCTATTGTCACATCTGTTGCTA
This sequence comes from Apotomis capreana, assembly GCA_947623375.1. Classification (NCBI taxonomy): domain Eukaryota; kingdom Metazoa; phylum Arthropoda; class Insecta; order Lepidoptera; family Tortricidae; genus Apotomis; species Apotomis capreana. The sequence continues at coordinate 17,423,816 of OX392515.1, forward strand.
TGAATTAAGTTTGAAGTGGCCATCTATTGGAGCTGTGTCGGTCACTGGGACTTTTACCTTAGAAACAATTGGCAAGCAATTCCAATAGTTGTTGCGCCACACTGCGACTCGTTGGTTTCTGAAAGGAACTTGCGGGTAAACGCACATTTCAGATTATATATGTACTTAATAATTTACTATGTTCTAACAATGTATAGGGTAAAAGGTATTGTTGTACGAAAACTTGTGCCGATAAAACAAGCTGTTGTCAACCCTAACATACAATTCATATTGGTACAAAATAACAACATTAAAAGTATAATTATTTACAATTTCATTAAACTTTTTATATATGATTTCATTAATAAAACCTCTCATTCAATGTTGTCTCGATTTTAAATAGGTATAATTTGTAATTTGTCAATTTATCAAAATGTATTTCTGTATTTCATACACACACCAAATTGATTAACTTATGAAACGAAAGTTCCTACAGCGTTTCAAAATGTTATCATAAAATTATTTACGTCACCCTGGGCCGTAAGTGGGGAGAAAATCTCACTTCCTAGCCAAGGCAAAACGTAAAACTTTAGGCAAACCACGGGCGGTAATTCGTAAAGCGCCAGATCGTATATATTTGCAATCTGGGGCAAACATCTTGCGATCTAGCTCCGAGACATTCATAAATTCACCACCCTATTCGGTATGTAATGTACTATACCAACCGAATCTCACCAGGCTTGCTTAAAAATTATCATTGCAGCTTGCTAGTAAAAGGTCCTTGCGAAAACCGCTGGCTATTATTGCCTCTTTCTTTACACAATTTCTAATCTGACAGATAAGGAAGTAAATCTATGATGTTTTCAGTTTGTTTATGGAAATTTAAAGCCAAAGTCAAAGACAAGACACTCGACTATCAAAATGAGGCCAATGGCGGGCATGACAGCATCCATTATGGAAGGAAGACTACCGCACGGACAATAACGGTACCTTTTACCGGATAATTGGAGATTTATTAAGCTTTTACGAGATTGCCAGCTTCGGCGCGTATATGTTGTATTCTTGGTATAGGTTAACTTAGACCAGTTAAATACTGACTTGAACATCTCTTTATTCTTTTTGACATTTTCTATGATCATGCGGAAGATCCAAAGTAAATGTAACGTAGAGTGGGTCTCAATATGGACCCGTTGGCCTGATTTGGGCTCCTTTGATTGCCTTGATGATAAATTAGTGAAGTATTTTTTGGAATATAGAGACTAGGTTATTTAGCGCAGTTAAGTACTCTGTTAAGTAGCATGTTCTTTTATCGTAAATTTTAAGTAATTTCGCTAGTTTTTAATTAATGTCTAAGAATTAGTTTGCCAACTTTTGGTGTTTTATTTCACACATATTGGAGAATCGTAACACGATGGAATTTACTTATTTATGATGAGTTATTTGAGGACTTTAACCGTCGTAATACTCTGTCCGCAATATTGGCCAACTCATAAAAGCAATCAACCTCAATTTGATAAAAAATATAAATCGCAGCGACTATTACAAGACAATCGAAAATGGCATCACAATTCATACGGAGATCGTCGATATGGTAGACAGAGTACTAAGACATTAAAAACGCTCAAAACAATCACACACATCGGTTAAGTTATAAATTTGTGTGTGTATGAATATCAAAAGAAATTGTACAATAATCAGCATATTTCTTGTCACAGTAAAGCATTATAAAAACATAGATAATTGTAAAGGTTAAATGGTACGCGGTTCCTTACTAAGTATAGAAATATTGTTCTCATAATATTTTCTTCGGTTTCCGCGACTGTCACACAATTTTAATGAAACGATTTAAACGGATTATACAACCTTTGACAACGGTAACTGAATAGTAACCGAAACGTCAGTGAGGCTCAAATAATGAATATACGCGATATAATCTGTTTACAAATAAATAAATCCGTTTGTAAATCGTTTTATTTAAATAGTTTTCATAAGTCAATTAGTAAAAGAATTGTATCTACAAATATACTATGATATTTTCAGTTTTACATAAACAAGAACTCATTTTGTTGTAGCTCAGTTAAAATAGACATTTTATAATTTGATTAAAGTACTTGTATCCAAATTATTGAATGTTAATTAGAACTTTTATTGCTTATAATATCTTCCGTTCAATTTGACAATACGTTAACATGACGATATGCTTTCATTATAATAGTCTATAAAACAAACAATTTATTGCATTTTGATCTTACAATAACTAAGATAAAAATATAAACAGTAATGATTTTAAATAACCTACATGATAATATTCATATTATTCGCATTTTGCTGATATTCACTCTATATACAAAGATGAATTTTTCAATTGTACTGAAAATACAATAAAACGGTAAAACTTGCACAAAATATTTGGTATAATTGAACACATCGTCGTTCCAATGCTAAACTAACATAACTGCAAAAAACTAATTTTACAGGGGAGCAATTTTAAGTTGGTAAATAATTTATACATTTTTTTTCACGGTTGTTTTTGTAGTTATAATAGAACTGTTTTCACACAGTGTTTTTAAATTGCATGTTTTATATTTTCAATGTGTCAGATATGTATTAATTCATTGGGTTTAGAAATTAAGGCACATTCGCAATTTGGCTACTCCATAGAAAGGGACAAAAAGGTAAGATTATTCACCATAGTAAATTTACGAAAGTGCCACTTTCGCAAATTCGCAATGCATTTTTTATTTTTAAGCCAAAGTAAAGTTACGAAAATGCCACATTCGTCGTTTTCGTTTGGGGAATGTAAACGCTTTCCCATTCATTTGCTATCATAATAGAGTGCGAATCTGCATTTATTTTTGTTGCCAATAACCTAATACTATTGTATATAGTCTAAAACTTATCGCATTCGACCAATAAAAATAATGTTCAAATGCTAAAATGTGACGGTTCAAGCAAAAGATACCACTTGGTCACTTACATAAGGGCGCGTTGACAAGTTATTTGTTTAAACATGCAAACAAATTTCGCGCTCATGGTAAGCGGCACAGTGGACTCATTTAACTGAAAACGTCTCATAAGTATATTTGTTTTTATACCTGTCAGTCAATAAATCGAGTTAAATTGTATCTGACTGACAATATTAATATATGATTTACTTTCAACTTATGTTTAGTAAACTTAATAATGACATATGGCTTTTCATGTTTTTATGAACTACTTACAAGCGTTAACTTATACTTAATGGTAATTGATATCGATATTCAGTAATTAAACGAAAATAATAGTTTTTATTTACAGGCAGCTTTACAATATTAACTCTGGTATGCTATCTATTACGTATAGTCTGGCTAAAATATCTTTCCCCCAGCAATTTAAGTTTTTTATCTGTAAATCGGTATATGACAACACTGAAGATAGGCCACTAATTAGTCTTGATACTTGTGTATTACTCTTAATCTTTAAGTTTTAGACTTTAGTATTAGAACGTTAGTATAAGATTCTATCAAATTTAATATAAATATAAAAAGATCTTGGTAAGTTATGCTTTGATCAATATTGTAATTATAAAAATATTTATAAATGATGTTTCGGAGGACTTTTACGTTGTATTAAGTAATTTTACATACTGTATTTCTATTTCCCTTTTACTGCAGTTTATTGATATTCTTACTCTAAGGGCTCAAAGGGGATTAAAACAAGATAAAAAATTGTATGGGTGAATTAGAAATAAACATATGCCAGTACCAAAATTGTTGGTTACTCTTTGCTTAATATTGCCATACTTAGTTTTTTTGTGTTTGACAGTTCATTTGCTTGGTAGAGTTAATGTGGTCCAACTACACTTCCAAGTTGGGGATGCTTTCGTAAAAGTGATAATATTCGGAAACAATATTTTCTGCTACCAAAGTTTAGATAATATGTCACTAATATGCAATACCGTAATTATAGTGGTAACTGTTATTGCTATCATTTGTCTTAATGTGTAGTTATTTTTTAGATTTAATTTGATAATAACGATTTTACCTTAAATGTGGTATTAAAATTTATTTATTTTGCATGTTGACTTGCATGTCGACTGAATACTGATTCTAATAAGTATCGTAAGATCTAATTTGTTGTAAGTAACGTATTCTGGCAAATAAACATTTCGATTTCTACTTAGCAGTGTAATCGGTGAGAGATACGAAAATATGCATCTATTTTTGTTCGAAATACTGGGTATACATGCTCAGTATGGTTCTTAAAAATTGTTTAACAAACTTTTAACTCGAATTTTACCCCATTTTACGACAGGGGACTTCAAAAAATTCTAAAATCTTATTAAAATATAAAGAAGTATTAGGTATCTTTATTTGACGAAGTCTACACGACACTACACAAAGAAGGCCACGTTTCTTATACAAGCCCACCTTCTATTAAATCCATTTCAAGGATGTATTTAAAAAAATGCTGAAACTTGTTTTCTTAGTTTTTAATGAAGAACTCGAAATGTTACTCGAAGAATTTCAAGTTCTTCATACAAACTTTCACCTCCCATTTTACCCTTTTAATGGATGAGTTTTGTCACACATTTAGGTTCTTTCATCGGTCTTGCTTCAACGTCTTTACCATTTAGGCTTTTATAATGCTTCCCCTCTGATATGTTTATCCCTTTGTTCAAGCGCAAATCGCATGAATTTTATTTTTTATACTAAATTGACAATACTTAATTTGCGAAAATGCCTGATTCGCACATTTTACTTCTAGTTTCACCTATTTCAAATGCATTAGTCACAATGACCAACTCGCGAAAATGCTTAATTCGTAAATGTCTATAGGCTACCGCTGCTGTGGGTATATCATAATCGCCACCATAGTAAATTAACGAATCTGGCAGATTCGCAAGTTCGCTATAGCTACTTATGTGAGCAGGTCATAATAACCACCATAGTAAACCAACGAATCTGGCAGATTCGCACATTTGCTATAGGATTGTTATATGAGCAGATCATAATAGCCACCATAGAAATCTAACGAATCTGGCAGATTAGCAAATTTGCTATTGGTTATCTGACCGGTAAGTGATAATGATCACCATAAAAAGTTAACGAAAATGTCAGATTCGTTAGTTGACCTACATTTTGTAAGTTTACCATGGGGGAACAAAATAAAAGTGCAGATTCACAATATTGTAACTCTGGAACCTTAAAAGCTAGAGCTCTATAAATTTGTGACATTGTGCGGGGTTATATCGTCGTTCCAATGCTGAACTAACATAACTGCAAAAAACTAATTTTACAGGGGAGCGATTTTAAGTTGGTAAAAATTTTGTAAAAATATTTTCTCGGTTGTTTTTGTAGTTATAATAGAACTGTCTTCGCACAATGTTTTTAAAATGCATGTTTTATATTATCAATGTGTCATATATGTATTAATTACTGGAGTTTAGAAATTAAGGCACATTCGCAATTCTGCAGCTCCATAGAAAAGAACAGAAAGATAAGATTATTCACCATAGTAAATTTACGAAAGTGCCACTTTCGCAAGTTTGAAATGTATTTTTTATTGTTAAGCCAAAGTAAAGTTACGAAAATGCCACTTTCGTAGTTTTCGTATGGTGAATGTACATGCTATTCCCTTCATTTGCTATCAAAATGGGGTTGCGAATCTGTACTTATTTTTGTTTACAATAACATAATACTAATGTACATTGTATAAAATGTATCGCATTCGACCTAGAAATAATGTTCGAATTTTAAAATGTGAAGGTTTCGAGCAAAAGGTACCATTTTATCACTTACCATAAGGGCGCGTTGACAGGTTGGTTTAAACTTGCAAACAAATTTCGCGCTCATGGTAAGCGACACAGTGGACAATTTTAAATCAAATGTCACAAAAGTCTTTTCTCCAGCAATTATAGTATAAACATCACTGAAGATAGGGCACTAATTAGTCTTGACACTTGTGTTAATTCCTAATCTTTAAAGTAGGTACTATTGGATTATAGCAAATTTTATATAAATAAAAAAACAACTTGCTAAATTGTTTTTTGATCAGTGTTGTATTTACAAAAGATTTATAAAAGATGAGAGAGAGAGAGAGAGAGAGGATTTATTGCGTTGTATTAAGTGAGTATACCTACATGCTGTAAATCAAAACAGTACCTTCTGCGTTTATTGACATTGTTACTCTAAGGGCTCTATAAGGGGATTCAAACGAGATAAAAGTTGTGTAAGTAAATTTGAAATAAAAATATGGAAGTACTTAGATTGATGGTTACTCTTTTGTTAATATTGCCATACTTTAGTTTTTATGTGTTTGACAGTTCTGTTCCTTTGCTTAGAAGAGTTACATATTGTGGTCCAACTCTAAGTACACTTTCTAATCGGGGATACTTTCGAAATTAAAAAGTAATTATTTCATTATTCTCGTAACTTTAGAAATTTATATTTATAGATTTAAAATTGTATTCCTATACATTTGACTTAATGTGTAATTATTTTTTAGAATTAATTTGATAATGACGATTTCACGATAAATGCAGTATTCAAATTAATCAATTTTGACTATTTGATTCATGTGAATATGATGATGTCAACATATTGCTTTTGAAGCATTATTAAAATTATTATTTTTAAGATCAAATTGAATAATGTTCATATTGCGTCAAATGCAAACGCACTTAGTATTAAGTTTGATTTGCTAAGAGAATTTCCATTGACTTAAATATCATGACCTAATTTGTAACGTGTTTTGGTAAATAAATATATTTATTTTTATTTCCCAGTGTCATCGGTGACAGATAAGAATAAATGCATCTCTATTTTTGTTCGAAATATCGAGTTCAAATTGTTTAGCAAACTTTCAAAGCCAACTTTACTCCATTAAGGGTCTTTTTTTAATGAGAATGTACACGCAAAATAATGCACCCGTTACTTAAAGAAGGCCACGTTTCTCATAAAATTCCGCTTACCAATTAATTCCTTATGGTCTAAAAATGTTGAAACCGTTTTCTTAGTTTTTGACGAAAAACCTTTACTCGAAATGTTTTTTATTTACTCAAAAATCTCACGTTCTTTATACAAACTCAAACCTCTCATTTAACCCCTTTAATGGATGAATTTTGTCACACTATTAGGTTTTGTCATCGGCCTTGCTGCAACGTCTTTATAACTTAGGGATTTATATGCGTTCCCTCTGATACGTTTATCCCTTTGTTCATACGCATATCGCATGAACTTTATTTTTTATAATAAATTGGCAATACTTAATTTGCCAAACTGCCTGATTCGCATATTTACTTCAAGTTTCACCCTCTACAAAAGCATTAGTCACGATGACAAACTAACGAAATTGCTAAATTCGTAAATGTTTGTAGGCTACCGATGTTGGTATGTTATAATTGCCACTATAGTAAATTACCGAATCTGGCAGATTCGCAAGTTTGCAAAGGCTACTTATGTGAGCAAATCGTAATAGCCACCATAGTAAACTAACCAATCTGGCAGATTCGCACATTTGCTATAGGATTGTTATATGAGCAGATCATAATAGCCACCGTAGAAATCTAACGAATCTGGCAGATTCGCAAATTTGCTATTGGTTATCTGACCGGTAAGTGATAATTATCACCATAAAAAGTTAACGAAAATGACAAATTCGTTAGTTGACCTACATTTTGTAAGTTTACCATGGGGGCAAAAAAATAAAAGTTCAGATTCACAATATTGTAACTCTGTAACCTTAAAAGATAGAGCTCTATAAATTTGTGACATTATGCGGGAAATTATTTGCTACCGCTTTACATCAAAAACTCAATTTTGACAAAATGGCAGTTATGTTAGTTTAGCATTGGAACGACGATATTTGGTACAGATTTACATCAAAAACTCAATTTTGACAAAATGGCAGTTATGTTAGTTTAGCATTGGAACGACGACATTGTGATGACCTATTTATTGGGGATCCAAACTTAGTGCTATTTCATTTATTATTTTATTACAATTAAAAAACTGCTAAAAAATTTTAATTGTTCAACAATTTAAAACGTCAGCGAATTTAAAGTTTCAAAAGTATACGCAAAATGGGAAATGGTAAGTGCCAAACTAAATAATTTGGAATAAGGTGTTATAAAAAAGGTCTAATTCACGCTTCGGATTTTTTGTAGCACGGTAAGACTTTAGAGAGGTATGGAGCCGACATTTACATTTACATTAAAATGTCATACTCATAACTATAAGTGTATTCATATTTATAAGTGTATTTAATTAACAATTTTAATGTTTAGTCAAAGTTAAAAGAATATGTACAGTTCTGATTCGAGTAGGTATTCTTTTAGAATACGTAAATAATTGGGACGTTTTCCATGTTCACTGAAATAAATTGCGTTCTATATTGATCACATATCCACCCGTTACACGAAACAATAAGGTATCATCAATTTAAATAGTTAAATATACGAGTTTGTAATATTATAGAAATTTAATTTTATTTATAAATTAATACCGGGGAATTATAACCACAATAATCATAAAGGCACTTTAGAATTAATATGACTTGCATTTTAATGTAATAATCGGTTTTATAGCTCTCTAACGTACTATCCTGCTACCAAAAATGCTAATCGTGGTAATAAAATATAGTCTGAAAATTATGACATCATTGACCCGATATTGCCCTATGATGGTTGCGTTTATAGCGCAATAAAACAAATGCCAAACCATCTGTAGACTCATGTGAGTGGGTAAGTGTCCGCAAACCCATGTATTTGAATCCGAAATGAATGGCACGCACACTTGCCGACTGCGTACACTTGCCCCACATGGCGCTCATATGGTATTTGATGACAGCTACTCCCACATTGCCCATAACTGCGATAATCATAACCATCATACTGTGCCAACATGACTGTACTGTACACGTGTACACCTCAACAATCGTCTAAATATCTGGTCTACGAGTATCTGGGGCCCAATTCGAGAATGCCGTTGGAGATATCGCCAAACGTCAAATCTCCATTAGATAACAGTTATATCGCCATTGAACTGTCATTTAAATGCGATGAGCTTAAAAGTGACATATATCATCTCAATTTTGCAAATACGAAGGCGATAATGATTGTCAAAAATATTATTCATGTATATAAATGTCTGTTTTGAACGTAACGTAACGGACTAATTTTACGTACTACGCGGTCAATTTAAAGTATGCGCCTGTTATTCATGCCGTCACATACAAAGGAAACGAAAATTTTGCGCCTCCGAATTGACGAAGTTGCGATATCGCCACTTGTCAATTAGGCACACGTCAAAAGTGACGGATGGCGATGAAAATGAGAGATCTCCATTATATCTCTAAAATTGGTCGAATACCCCCCCAGCTTTCCTTTTTACATAGTTTGACACTTATCAATCGGCCATATGCCAAGGAAAAATAAGTTAAAAAGCTATTATATTGGCAGGATCAATTCCAGCGTTGCCGCAGTCAAAAATTAATATAAATTATCATTTTAAATTGCCACGGAATATACAATCTATCCTAGGCTACTCTCAGTTCCAAGTTCGTTAGGTAGGTAACTCGTGCGAGCAGTACATGTATTGTCGATTATCTTTCACTTAGTTCTTACGACGTCGCCTGTACAATCTGTACACTAGTTATTTTTTCGCTTTAAATGTGCCGCATCTGTTTAATGTGGCACAAAGACTTTGTACATAAGCAGCATACAAAGTCATGTATAAAGACTTATGCAAAGTCTTTGTACATGATCACTGTACAAAACTGTCCAAAAAAAAAGATATACAATGCGTATATGTTATTTGCGGGCAACTGCGGGTATTGCACTTCGTCGAATAATCAGTTGAACGAGATTACATACCTACATGTACAAAGCCTTTGTGATACTTTAAGTAGATGCGGTATATTTAGAACCGAAGGCATATTTAATTATGTATAAGTAATTATATTTAAGTAGCGATTATAAAGTAGGAAAAGATACTTTGGACCATATTTGGGGTTCGAACCAAGAGCGGAGCTTAGCTTATATACAGCGAGCTAATAAGTATTAAACGTGCTAACAATTTATGAAGTTTATAAAGGATATGGTTAGTTTTAGAATAGAGTTAGTTTCAGTCTAATTCTAGATCACGCAGGACAGTCAAGAGTAGGTAAGTACATCGAATGAAGGCTAAAAGTAGTCATATACCATTCACGTGAACTTGTGACTTGGAAGCATTAGTCGTTCATCTGACCCCTTAAGTACTGAAACTTAAAACAGAATGTTCATGTCCTTTAGGAAACATATGACCGACTTTGATCGCCTAGCCATAAGTACACGGCAATATTTTCGGTATATCACTAACCTTATCACCATAAAAGGGGTTCCCACAAGGCCTCAACAACAGGCAAACCTCTCAAAAATGTAACTTTAACACTAACAGTAATTTTTGGTGTTCTATTATTATGATTATATTAATACTTTTGCGCATTTTTATTTTCCAATAGTCGTTTGAAATTTCGTTCCGGAATTCTTCAGGCGATGGGTTCGTTGGTGATCTTCTGGGATGGTGATCTGAAAAGATAAAAATGTATTATATACTATACCTATACAAACTGTATTCAAAACGTGGTAAAAATTAAGCAAATTAACCAAGCATGTTGAGGGAAATCTATTAAATTATCACCATTTAATAGAATTTCCCCAATGTGCTCGAATCTCCCTTAGCATGGAATGAATAGATAAGCAAAATACCAAAGAAAGCATACGCCGCTCAAAATTAAAAGCATTCAGGATACGTGTTCCATTTGTGTGGCATTTAGAGCTCTCTGTTTCTATATGTAGATACACGCGGTACAGAAGTCATTTTACGATTGAAACCTTTGACCGCAGCAACCAACAGGGACATCAGAACATTCCTGTCTAAAATAGGGCAAGCTGGATCTAGTCCTCTTATCCGGCCAAGGGTGTGTATTGCGGGGCCACAATATAAAAGCCAAGATATACGGGCCACGCCTGCAGCATGTATGAGTAGCCGCACCTGTCGACGTATTACACACGCTATCCACGCAAGAGGTGTGTCACCTCCTATAGACATTCATAGTATACAACGCGTACGTGGACGCATACGCGCTGCACACGCACCGAGTGTGGCTTAGCCAGCGGCTACTGCGACTGCGGCTGTTCGGAGAAGCACTGCCGCACCAATTAAGATGTGTCCAGAACGATTGACGGCCGTGGAAGCAGGTTCTCGCTCAACATGTGCGTGAGCGACGTGCTGCTCCAGGCGTTTGTGTCTAGTGTACCTATTATTCACCGGTCTAGCATATGGTCTCGTCTCCGGATGATGGCTGCTATGGTTGCGGCTGTTTGGCGGAATGCTGCCCCGGCAATTATGACGAGTCCAGATCGATCGACGGCCGTGGAAACAGGTTCTCGCTCAACATGTGCGTGAGCGACATGTCGCTCGAGGCGTTCGTGTCTCCTGTAGATAACATGCTAGTTAGTATATAACTCACCGGTCTAGCACATGGTCTCCGGGCGCGCAGGCCCCGGCGGCTGCTGCGGCTGCGGCTGTTCGGCGGAACGCTGTCGCGGTAGCTGTGACGAGTCCAGCACGATCGACGGCCGCGGCGGCAGGTTCTCGCTCACCATGTGCGAGAGCGACATGTCGCTCGAGGCGTTCGTGTCTCCTGTAGATAACATGCTAGTTAGTATATAACTCACCGGTCCAGCACATGGTCTCCGGGCGCGCAGGCCCCGGCGGCTGCTGCGGCTGCGGCTGTTCGGCGGAACGCTGTCGCGGTAGCTGTGACGAGTCCAGCACGATCGACGGCCGTGGCGGCAGGTTCTCGCTCACCATGTGCGAGAGCGACATGTCGCTCGAGGCGTTCGTGTCTCCTGTAGATAACATGCTAGTTAGTATATAACTCACCGGTCTAGCACATGGTCTCCGGGCGCGCAGGCCCCGGCGGCTGCTGCGGCTGCGGCTGTTCGGCGGAACGCTGTCGCGGTAGCTGTGACGAGTCCAGCACGATCGACGGCCGCGGCGGCAGGTTCTCGCTCACCATGTGCGAGAGCGACATGTCGCTAGAGGCGTTCGTGTCTCCTGTAGATAAGATAGACTGATGAGTTGAACTCTATAATGAAATTTTGAATGACCACGGGCTCTATACATTAACTAATAATTTAAGAGGACTGCTAATGCCAGCACAAAGTCGTGCCCTATCGAAATAAAAATTATCTTTGTCCTATACAATCAAACAATCGAAGTGATTCGTACACCGTTTAAACCTCGCCTTAATAAACTAGCGTCACCTATTATTACAAATAATTAAAAAGGGTTTATCAACAAGTTTTAGTTACCTAAGAGTAATAAAGGTAATACTTAACCTACTTACAAAACTTCGTAGAATTTTTACAATACCCGACCCGATCTTCAAATCAGGTTTAAGTGTTTAAGGGTAACAGAAAAACCCCTGAAGCTCCTATAAAAGTGAAACCTACTCCAAATAACTCTACTATAAGACGATATCGACTAAACTAAGTTATCAAAAAATCGATTATGTCACTTTAACCCCACGCCTGTAACTTATCTATCCCAAAAGTACTTGTTCCTACGATAATAATAGCCTAAAACTTCGTTTGAACTAGGATAATATACTCGTACCTACTATTCTGACAGCTTAACACGTTCGCTGCGTTATTAGGCCTATAGGCGTAATACGTGGCCTCCCACTCGGTGCGGGAGCAAAATCTGGTGTATTCGCGTTCGTGCGAAGCGTATATCTCGTAGATTGTTTGGACTATGAATGAGACAAATATACCTTTGTAAATAGCTATTAAAGGGCTACTAGTTCCGACTAGAAAAATTGTATTACGCCTTTAGACCTAATACCGCACTGAAGAAAAAAGTAGTAATTACTTGCGGCTATTAGGTTTAATGACCTAATATGGAATAATAGGCAACTCAACCTAGCATCGCACTGATTTTAGTATTGTTTTTAGGTAGTGTTGTGCTGGCAGTCGTTTGTTTATGACATAATTTAAAACCAGGCCCCAGGTAGCGAAAAAATGAGTCACCGAAAGTCGCGTTACCGTAAACTGCTGGAATTATCTTACGAAAGAAATTTAAGTGATGATGAAAGTGACCTATTATATAACAGTGCTACAAAAAAAAAGTGTTCAGTGCCAAAAAGGATATTGTGTAAAATGCTTCTATGATGAACATTTGTATAAGATTGTGTAGGTACAAGAATGTATTTTTTTTAACCTTTAATTAATAAAGCAAACTTGATTTTTTTACTTATCGACTACATTTTTTCCCATCACTAAAATAAAACTTAAATGTCCCATTGATCTGGTGCGGTATTAGGTCGATCAACCTAATGTTTATTTTGAAGTTTTTTTCAAAAATGACAGTTGTAAACCTCAGGCGAAGCCAGTTGGGCAAATATATACTCTATTACAACATCATAGACTCAAAATTTTTACGATTTCGTTTATTTTCACACAGATAACACAGGTTGAATCAAGTTCATACTCACTAGGCCTTTTAACATAATACCGCACCAGCGGAAAGTGTACGTCTTAGGTGTTCCGACCTAATAACGCACTGAGGTAAAAACAAGTTAAATTATTACCGCAGCGAACGTGTTAAGAGACAAGTACTTCGATTGTTAATGATGTGCCAAAGATGGATAGCGTAAAAACAATTCGGTAATGGACGTCCGGGATGCCATTAAATTGAATGAAAAAAGGTGTAAAACGCGCGCAAACGATCACTCCCACTGATTTATACCGTATAACATTTATTTTACTGTTATTCCATTCATGAATCTGAAATCGAATCAAAATTATCGACGTTATATTTAAAGAACCGACAAAAGTTCAATTTTTCAAGTAGAGCGACAGCTGGTGGACAAAGATGCTTTATCCCGCGATTAGTAAGTGGCAAAGCATCCGTCACGTTTCGACAAAAAGTGAGTGTGAGTGAGAGATGTTTTGTCTCTTACTTATCACCATAGGTCGGACTAATCATAGCAAAACAATGATTAGTCCAACCTATGCTTATCACGTGATAAACACAACCATCGTAGGCCCGCTGATCGTTAGGGCCAATTTTTACGGTCAGGGATCAACCGTTGTTGGCAATGCGGGCATACTCAAAACCTGAATGGAGGTTTATCAGCTGATATGAATGACTTCTGAAGCCTGACCCACACTAAGCCATTTTTTTAATAATTATAAAAAAAACTGTTAAAACTCACGTAAAAATTGTCAGGAACGTCCGACATATTTCGAACTCATAAGGTACTCTTCATCAGGGGCAGCTATCCGTGCTGCTACGCGACTCGCGACCCACTCACAGCGCGCACAATTGTCGCGTGTCGCTGCCCCTAATGAAGAACTCCATGACTTCGAAACATGTCGAGCCGTTCCTGACAATTTTTACGTGAGTTTTTTTATAATTATTAAGATGTCTCACGATAGTTTTAATAATACATATATTATTTAAAGGGTGCCCTCAACCTTGTCAAAGGTTGGATCCAGCACCTATCACAAGCACAATGCAACACAAGCACATGTCACAATCACAAGAGACTATTTCTCGCGCGAGATATTTGCCTGTCTGTTTCTGTGCAGTAATGCAAGTGGGTGACGGGTAGCGCTACATATTATGTCGGACGAAGAATAGTTGTGCTGGGCAGGGCTCTCTACGGTACTTACCTGAAGGTTGCCTTGGAACGGGCAGCAGAACTTCTCCACAGGAGTCGTCTCCGAGAAGCGGTTGCAGCGGGCTCGGCAACTCTCGACTGTCGATGGCGGACGATCTCCGCAGAGAATGTCTACACATAAACATAATTGTCAAAGTATTCACAAAACACGTCATTTATACGTAAGAGTATTCCAACTGTCTTCATAGTTTTGACTTCAGTATTGTTGGTAAAATTCGGTGGCACGTTGTATTTATAACCGTTGGTGTATTTAGGGGGGGTGGCCGGGTGGGCCGTGCCCACCCCAACTTGGTCTAGTGCCCTCCCCAGGATTTTGGGTAAGCCATAGAAATTCAGGACTTCATCTCATAGACCATCGCCAGGCCCCACCCAGG
Organism: Apotomis capreana; assembly: GCA_947623375.1. Taxonomy (NCBI): domain Eukaryota; kingdom Metazoa; phylum Arthropoda; class Insecta; order Lepidoptera; family Tortricidae; genus Apotomis; species Apotomis capreana. The sequence continues at coordinate 17,438,878 of OX392515.1, forward strand.
CCCTGACTGAAAAATAATCTTAGATACGCCAATGTGTATAACGTACACACGGTGCGTAAAAACGGGACCCTATTGCTAAGCCTCCGCTATCCGTCTGTCTCCAGGCTGTATCTCATGAACCGTGATAGACAGTTAAAATTTTCACAGATTATGTATTTCTGTTGCCGCTATAACAACAAATATTAAAAACAGAATAAAATAAATATTTAAGTGGGGCTCCCATACAACCAACGTGATCGGTTGCGTTAACTTTGCACCTCATTTGTCTCCGGCGACATAGTATACCAGGTGCAAACTTAACTTAAGACTGCGCCGAGCGTTAGCGACTGAACCATAGAGCGCGGGGAATGCGTATTTAGATCGGCGCGCGGCCGCCATAGTAAAAATGTATGGAGAATCAAAAGCACTTTTTGATAAATCTGGACCTTTAATACCAAACAATAATTGAAATATTTGATGCGGACAAATTGTAATGTAAACATTCATCTTTTTTTTGAACTGAAAATCAGAATAGACTTCCATTGTTAAAGTTTTAAAAAAACACTTAACGCCTGCTTACGATTTTAGTTTTCGACCAACTTCACTTAGTTTTCTAGGGTAAAAATTTAATAATCTTATAATTTTTCCACGGAGAAGTTGTTACAACATCCTTTGAAGTGCTAAATACATAGTTTAGAAATATATTAAACAACTAGTGTTGACGTTGTCTACTTAACGGCAACTGCCTATTTTTCACATTTCGCTCGGCGCAGTCTTAACCCGGCCAGTTAAGATGGGATAAGTGTTTACGGAACCCTTGGTGCGCGAGCCCGACAGTTTTTTAAACGATATTGAAGTCAATGATCAAACGCAATTTTCTGAAAAACGTTCACAGTTTGTAGCGACATCGCTTTACATGAGGCACAGCTAGATAAATCATTTTGTCTGGATCATTATTCTAAAATAGTCACTTTAGAATCTGACTCCGTGGAGCAGGTAAACTTAGAAGTGAGTCTAACTTATTTTTGTTATTGCATTCTTCTCCAGAGAAATGAAAAATCAATTTGCTTTCGGCTTACTGCATGAAATCATGCGCTTACTAATCGTAGCATGACTACCAGCCGTGTTTCTACATGATCGACGCAGTAGCATATGAAAAACTAAAGGAAAGATGCTATATATACACTTCTAAGAAGGCTATTGCATATTTAAATAAACAAGGCATGAATAATAGTGTTTAGCTTACTGTGATACTACACGCGTTTCAGCCGCCGTCAGTTCGCTGTCGTGAATATCAAAGCAATGGGCCATAATATTAATACGGTGAATAGAGACTAAAGTACTATGTGTGACCTTACAAACGGTCCGGTAGTTTTGAATTTTTGATATGTTGTCTAGGATGGTTAGTCAGTGTTTAAAATGCAAAATGCACAATTCCCCCCCCCTCCGCGCCCGCCGCCATATTGAAAAAGCCGGCACTTTCTCCATGTTTTTGCTCATATCTTCCTTTAGGAGCATTTTAGCTAGTAGAAAGCTTCGACAATGTTATAGAAAGTTATATTTACTACATTTTCCATTTTATATTTTTTTTCTAGGACAGATAGTTACGGAGATATCGACTTTTAAAAAAACGTAAAAAATCGCAATTTCCTACTGAAAAACAAACTTCTAGATTATATCTTCATTTAGGAGCATTTTAGCTACAACAAAGCTGGGGCAATGTTGTAGAGAACTAAATTTACTATAATTTACACTTCAAATTTTGTTTCAAGGACGGTTGGTTACGGAGATATGCACATTTAAAAAACAGGAAAAGTCAAATTTTCGGAAAATTTCTCAAAATTCTTGGTTTAGAACGCTGTCATTCAGTTACGGACTAGTCTAGGACAAATTAAAGCATGTAGGAAATATAATTGCTTATAAAACTCATGTCCATTTTTACATACATTTTCGGAAAATGTGACTTTATTTTTTTTATATCTCCGTAATTATCTATCCTAGAAACAAAATTTGAAATGTAAATTAAAGTAAATTTAATTCTCTACAAAATTTCCCAAGCACTGTTCTAGCTAAAATGCTCCTAAACGAAGATATAATCCAGAAGTTTGTTTTTGAGTTGGAAATTGCAATTTCTTAAGTTTTTTTAAATGTGCATATCTCCGTAACTATCAGTGATACAAACAAAATATAAAATGGAAAATGTAGTAAATTTAACTCTCTATAATAATGTCGAAGCTTTTTTTTAGCTAAAATGCTCCTAAAGGAAGATATGAGCAAAAATATGAAGAAAGTGCCGGTTTTTTTCAATATGGCGGTGGGCGCGGAGGGGGGAGAATTGTGCATTTTGCATTTTAAACGCTGACTAACCATCCTAGACAACATATCAAAAATTCAAAACTACCGGACCGTTTGTAAGGTCAAAATCCTTTATTCACTGAATTATATGCTTTAAATTAGATTCATTTATGGTAAGAACTATGGTTGTATCATTGTATGAAAGTTTCCAGCTTGGTGCTCATACTTTCAATATTTATGACAGCGGACTAACGGCCGGTTGAAAGTTTGAAACGCCTGTAGAATCATCACCCTTTTTTTGTGTCTGTCCAATACATTAAGCTGGTCATTAAACTGGCCACTTCCTAATTTAAAATGAATTATTATAACAAAACTGAGATATATGTATAACAACAACCTTCCATTTTCAAAACGTTATATGTGACAGTGTTTAATAAAAAGCCTCATTGGTTGGGGTTTCCATAGTGACAAAATTTGTTCGCATTTTTAAACCAATAACATTATTGCGTCCTTTTGGAAACATGTGACCATGAAACCTTTTTACTAAACACTGTCATATACATATCATAATATCTAGAAAATACAATTTGGTAGGCTTTTTACACCAAATAAAGAGCACCCAAATGATATTTCCTAGAAACCTTAACCTGAACATACCTCTGATGCGGCAGCCGGCGGTCATTGACCGTGAGCAACGTGGTGGTCTGAGGAGGCACTCCCTGCTGCTCCTCACCACTGGTGTTGACGCAGACGCTGATGCTGATGCCACTGACCTCTCCCTCACCTTCAGCCTCCTCCTCGTATCTGTGCAGCACAGACTCGATTTCTAGGCTACGGTAGGTTGAGATAGTTTCGTTTATAGTTTTTCATCGTCATCATGATTGGACGAACCACAGTGATGATTGCGAAGCCGCTGCGATGAAAAGCTTGCTCAGCTATTCCTTATCCTTCTGTTTAAACCTTGTTCTAGAAGCTTGATTCACTGTGACACTACTCGTAAAGCACATAAAATTCACAAGATGTAAAGGAAAGCAAATGATCACATATACCAGCACCGTACTTACCGGCGCTGGATGAGGTTCTCCATGATGATGTAGTCGTCTTCTTCAGCCCCTCGTAGGTGCTCCTTCTCCATGAAGAGGGCGAACTCTGGATTGGACATCTCGCTGGCGTGACGGCGGCGGATGGATGGTGAAGCGGCTCTCGCGGGGGATAGCAATCGAGATGTGATGGGGGTTCTAGCGAGAAACAAAGGTTGGAGGTTATATTTATGCAATACTAAGCCACATTTGAGATGGACGCTCTTCGTTTTATTATGTGAGAAAACAGTACTTATTTTGTCTACTCTAAGATCTACATCACAGTGTAACTAACAACATGCAAGCTGGCGAATCTACATCATAGAATTTTTTGCAACATACAAGGCTGAAAATAGCTTAAAACACTTTAAGACAACATAACAAACACAAACATTAATTTTCATACGGTACATTTCTCGAATTGATCTTTAATGTCTATGTAAACATTTGTTTCCGTCACTTGCCTTTTCCGCTGTAAGGATATGTCACAAAATAAAAGTAACAGTCTTATTGTGATTTGTGTCAGTACTATACCTCGGTGTGTGTGGCGGTGAGAACAGTCCATACACGGTCTCCAGCTCATCGGTGATGCTGGTGTACTCATGCATGGCGAGTAGAAGTGACCTCGGAGCGCCGCCCACGCGGGCCCGACCAGAACCCATGCCAGTGGCACCGCCGGTCGCCTCCCAACCGGATTGTTGGCCTGGTGATATCGAAAACGGGTTAAGTACCTACACAGATTTGATGTTTATTAAGCCGCGCATGCATAGACGTCTCATTGAGGCAAAAGTACAAAGACGTCTCAAAATATTTACTTTAATTAATGAAATTGCAATTTCTCAGTCGGATATCGAAACGCCAATTTAAGAAGCCATAAGAATCAAAACATATTTACTTCAATCGGAAATTTATGAATCTTAAAATTATGTTGATGATGATCATTCACCCTTAAACTTAGCTATTGGAGATAGCAAGAGTGATAACATCTATAGCTCAGGAATTAAAACATTCGCCACTTTACTTCTCAACCTTAACACAGTTATATAAAGTCTAAAAGTCACAAACCTTTTTATTCCCCGGCTATACACACGAGACTATATATTTCTTTCCAGAGTACATTCGAGTTGGCTATATTTACCAACTGTACAGCAACTTATTACTTTGCATTGAAGATAAAATAAATACAGTGTATGGATTTATCTATTATGCAAAAGAACACAACTTAGTACCGAGCGATTGTTACTAGTAAACATGAAATCATATTTCTAATTAGTTAGTCAATTAATCTTATATCATTGAAGTTGAACAAACCAGTAACGGAATTATGGACGGAGCCAGCATCAACACCAGAGTTGTCAGGCTCTGAATGTGTCTGACTATGCTGTCTCCTTGGCGCCAGATGTTGCGTAGTGTGGTGGCCTCCCATGCCACAATCGTTGCCACCTTCTGATCGCCTGGTAACCACAATTACATGTGACTTATTAGAGCATATAAATAAAGTGTTTTTTTTTTTAATCTAAGTGTAGTGTGCATGTTTAAAATAAGTGTTCGGGAAAGTGTGAGAAATTAAAGTTTACGAAGTATTTGGAGAAGTAGAAGAGATAGGTAATTATAAAAGAGGTATTAAAGATTTTATGTATCTTTTAAGTAATCATTATATTTATTGATTGCGTTTTCAAGTCAATGCTAATTAACTTAAAATATTGTTTGTAGATTACCTGTGAGTCAGTATTGAAAGTGTAGTTGGTAGTCATAAAAACACAAAATTAAAATTATACGCAAACGCTTGTCGCAGACAACAACAATAAAAATTGAAGACTGATAGTAGACTTAATGAAATGATCACTCGAATCGTTATGTTTCGACAATTACACAAAGATGTGTCTATTATTATACGTAAACTAATATAAACGAAAATGGTCAGAATATTTCAAAATCAAACATTACCTCTCAAATATGCTATACGTAAACAAGAGCAAAAATACGACAGATATGCTTTCAGTATTTAGTAATAACACATAATATTATGATATATAATGTAGATATAGATAATTCGCATGTGTAAGTGACGATAAATTACAGTGCAAGTTTGTTAGCAGTTAAGTGAGCTTGTGTGTGTAAGCTAATTAAATATGATATCTTCACAGTATATGTACAAGGCACTACATCTAACTACATCGCTAGATTTACAAGCTAAGCCAACCGCCAAATGAGTCTATTTGACTTACTGTTTCCATAACCGTCTCCTAACAGATGCAAGTAACAAAAAATAAAATTAAAACAATCATGACGATGGGAATTTTTGATTGCATTCAAATTAATACAATTGTTGCCAATATCATGAGTAAAACAAAAGAAATGGTACAATAAACTTGGAGGGTATAGGTGAACGAAATAATGGTACAGCTGATTTTCATGCTGATGAGAGATGCTACGATGTGACTAGTCCTATTGATAGCGACATTGGCCCAGTGAGCTCCTGTGGTAGATGTGTTGAATTCAACAATGTTGTATGTCCTAATAATAATGTCATATCAAATCTAGCTTTCGTTACCTTATTTGGACTTGTAATAGCTGAGTTTCGTAACAATAACGCTCACATCACTTCGAATCCAATCCAGTTGAAATGTAACTAATGGTCAAGGGTGTTGTATAAATGAACTGTGAATTTGCGAGTTTGCTTTTATAATAGTGAAAAGTGAATATTTCATATTTTCACCGTAACTTGATAACTAAGATGGAGCTACAGTGAAAATAAACAGAACAGCATTCGTACTTATCAATAAGAACATCACATAAAAATTTCGTCATGACAATGTTGGTTCAAAAGGTTTGTAGCCATACAGCATATAATCTTAGTTTAAAGAAAAGTATAACGATACGTACCGTCTGGTGTTAGCAGTTCTTCTGGTTCCCGCTGTATTGGTTCTAGGCCGCAAGCTGGCCAAGTCTGATGGCGGTTCATTTACTTCCAAGAAGGCGTCATCAGTGATCGATGGAACTGTGTAGGCGAAAATACCGAAAACGCGTTATATAGCATTTCCGAAGTTTTTCAAGAAAAACAGGCAAGAAAAAAATATATTTTCAAGAAAACACAACTAAAAAAAATAAAAATTCAAGAATAATAGTCTACAAATTCAAGACCATTTGGTCAATTTAATTTTCCCTATTTTCATTTCACAACCGTGCATGTTCCCAATTTTCTGGAGGCATAACCTTTCCCGGTATTTTTTTATCGTTGTGGCTGTGTAAAACCGTGTACCCCTTGTATTGGGTTTGAATAAAAGTTGTAAAAATGTATGGTTTTAAACAATAGTTAGTTGGCTAACTAAAATAGAGGAGACATATAGCTGTTTGGGGAATATAATTTAAATATCAGTTATTAACAGACGAGTGTCTGTAAATTCTTAAATCAGCTGCTCACCTTTCTTATCCTCACTAGGCTCAGTCCTATTGCTTTCTGAACTCCTTTGTCGCGCAGGCGTCAATGGAGGCTGCGGCCTGATAACGGTGATTTCGGGACCAGCGGCACTGCCCTCCGAAGACGTAGACGTTGAGTCTCCATCGGGGACCTTCTCTCCTGGGCCAGGGGCTTCAGGCCCGGACTGGGGCAACTCGTCCTGGTGTACAGGTGATTTTGGCGTTAGCTAAGAAGGACAATTTATTTGAATCAACGCGGTCTTTAGGGCTTCTTGGATGTAAGTCAAAGATAAATGTACAATTGAAATTGGATGCAAAATTTCAAAATGTAGAATTAGAAAATTCTTGCAAAGCATTTAAAAATACTTACGTGTAATGGGAAATATGTTTAAATAAGCATGTCGTGACTTACATTAAAAAAGGGTACGAATTGAAATAAACGCGATATCAAACATGGAGAAATAAAGAAGCCAGAATTAAATAAATTACCGTCGGTTGCAATGTCTGTAATCAAAAATCATAATCAGGGATTAAGAAAATGAATTAACTGAGCATGAAGTGGGGACACAAAAAGGATGTTAACATAAATGCAATAGTTACGACTCTAAAGGTCACACGACACTGATTATGGGGAAAATCTTTACATATAAATATGTATAGACCTATAAACGGTGCTGTCTCACACGACACAAAGCGTTCATAATTTGTTAACGCTTTTGCTTAAGTCGGTATAAGCACTAAGTTATGGCATAGACACTACATCTTGAAAGTACTAATAATATTGTCCCAACGAACACATTGTACATATAAACGGTGAATATTATGACAGAATGTTGGAAATTCCAACAAATAATTGTATGATTTAAATTTTATATATTTACGATAAAATGATGTGAGTTTATGACTGCAATAAGTTTGTGGGAATAACCTATTTTTATTCATATCAGAGATTTCCCGAAAGTGCCACAGAATATTCATTCAGTAAAATACTATTTTACTGCCTATACTAATAAATAATAAATAATAATGGATACTTCACTGATACATATTCCTAAGCGCCTGATACTGCTCTGACTAGAAGCAGCAAGCAGAATCATGCGAATTTTGATCGCATGTATGTGTCTAACAAGATATGTTCGTTGGGACAAAGAGTAAGATCGGATAAGAGTGCTTACATCGGAGGGTTGCGATCGCTCGTCCTCCTCTTGCACGGGGCGCACGGCGAAGCGCGCCGCGCCCGTGTCGCTGTCTGACAGCACCTGTCACCCCATGTTTAGCCACATCAATGATGAGCATCGTTGGTGATTCGAAAACGGGGACATCAACGTTGCCTTAATTGGAGTCTGTATTTTCTAAGTCTGCTTAATTTTTTTCACGTTCTATTACTTTGACATTAATTGTTTCATTGTCTTCAGGTAATTTTAAAACAATATCAACAGATGCGGTAGGTATTACCACACTTCGACTTCAGATTTCATAAGCATTTTTGTTCGGATCGTAAGAAAACAAGACAATTTTCAAATCACCAGATATGCAGAAACAAGCTTTAAAACATTATCAAAACATGTAATAAGCTAAAATTCACCTACATGTTTTCATAATCGAACATTGACACGGAACATTCAATGAGACGAAATGTAAAGTTAAGTAGGGCAGAACATAACACATCGATAATTAATGACATGCCAGAATAACAAAACATTGCATTAGTAAAATGATCATTTAAAAGCATTCGTCGTAAACTCCGAACATTGAACAAATATTTCTTTGAATATGAAAACCTATTATTTTTGTACAATGGAGTGGCAAGTACTAGGCATTTGCACAATCAATTTTAAGCACCAACGAAATTTACTAAATATCAAATTAAGAGAAGATCTTTGAAATGCCAGTGCATAACATTATTTATAATTGTTATTACGAGTACAATTAGAGTAGAAGAGAAGACGTTAAACATCCTAACTACTGCTATTGTAAATACAATCGTTATAGCGAAACGGAATATCAATAAACGACGTCTCTTTTTGTTTTATTATATGACTTATAATATATTGTACTACGACTTGCATCTTTTCAAAAAGAATCACTAGGTATGTAGCCTGTTCATTTCGAATGCATCTCAGGGTCCTTATAACGAGTATTCATGTAATTGAGTTTTGCCACCCCATTGTAGTAGTGTTGCAGCGTTCCCAACAATATCCAGAAATGTCTCTATTATGAATTGCATATATTCTCGATAAGAAGAAGTTCTAACGCCATATAAAACGGAACATTCTCAAGAAGGGCACATCACTAAGTTTAGTAGGTATATAAATAAGGATTTTCATAGAATTATTTAATGCAACGTACCTCAGATCGATCGCTGGTCGTCCTCAGTCTAGCACCAACAGCCTGGAAGGTCGGTGGCGGTGGTCCCAAAGTGTCTGTCGATCCTCGGTTCACCAAGGACGGGTGCGTGGCCATAAACCGATGTATCACTGCTAAGTGGTTCATCGTCTGCTCTGCTACATCTTCTAGTTTTCTTAATCTAAACTCTACACTCTGGAATACAGAAAAAATACTAAACTGCTAGCTTCTATTTTACTTTTGAACCAGGTGGTTAGATTAGTCTTTATAATACTTGTATATAAATATTTTTAGGATAGAGTTTTCTAGGCATATCTTTTTTAATAAAAAATTAAACATAATTTTGTTTCTATCCCAATTGTAGCTAAGCGAAAAGATTTAAAAATTACCGCAACCTAATGGAAGTAATGAATCAGTCCCCACTATCCCGTTTCAGGACTCTTTTATCCCGGTTAAGATAAAAAAATAACGCTCGTTTTAGTAAAACTATTTATTCATGCTAGAAAACGCTTCTTCTTTAATAAAAAATAATAAAATAAAATTCATTTATTTCGAGCAACATAGACTCTTATACAGTCCGACCAAAAAGAGTAGAAATTAAAGAGTGGCAATACTGTAGTGTCCTCCCTTTCTAATCAATATAAGAAAACAGGGACAACACTTCAGTATTGCCACTTTTTAATTTCTACTCTTTTTGGTCGGACTGTACAGTTAGGATTAAATGACAGTATAAGATTAAGAGAATTAAAATTATTTAAAATTTTGTTCAGATTTAAAAATACCAGCATTACAAAATAATAAATATTACCATACAATTAATTAAGAAAATGAAAATGCCAAGGAGCTTAAAAAATTAATAAAATATTAAAATAATAACTCTTATTATTATTATCAATCTTAGGTTCACATACCTGTACTGACTGTATTTGGCAATTAGCTTTTTGATTTAAGTCTTCCATTTTAGTTGTGATATTTTCTACCCTATCCGTTGTATTTCTCACTCTTTCTTCCATAGAATTTGATAATTTAACTTCCTAAAACACAAAATTTCCCTCAGTACCTATAACACTGGTGTATAATATGAATATTAAAATTAGTAGAATATTGTTTTTTTTCTTCGTACACATTGCTAATACATTATTATAACAAAACGCCCGAAACGTCGAGCTAATTAAATAAACACTTTTTGGTACATAATCAAGTCCCGTTTTGTGTAAAAATTGTGTGAGTTTAAATCAATACATCGCTAATACATTTAAAAGGATGACTGAATTGAATAATTCAGGTCACAACTATCTAAATGGTTAGTCGTAAAAAATAAAAAAAAAGATTATGATACATCGTAATTGCTGACACTTACTTGTTCCCTAAAATAACCTTCAACACACTCTTCCTCAAAATCATACAACCTTTCCATATCCTCCTTTTCTAAAAACAGTTTCAGTCCATTGTCATACTGAAACCTTTGGTGCGACACGTTTCTCGTCACCCACTTGCACGTCGCGTATATGTGACAGAATATTATTAACGGAGGAGGTAGTACTGGCTTTCGTTCGTATTCCATCACTACTGTGAATCTTTGGAACATCCATACCTGTGGGATTGATCGTATTTTTTATTGAATTATTGTGGAGAACTTAGGTAACGAAATAAATATTGTACTTGCTTTAACAAATTGTAAATTTTGTAATAATCTATTATCAAAATACACTTACAACAACAAACATAAAATCATGCAACATTGAATAATTTGCAAAATAAAGACAACAATTATATTAACTTTGATACGAGTAATTTTATTCTTTGAACAGATCTTTAGACTTATCTGTTGAGTTTTTAACTCCAATCAATTGATAAAACTAAAAGAAACGAAGCAAAATAAAAACAAAAACCTGATGCGAGACTTCATTGACTTCGTTAAATATATTGTTAAACACGGCAATGAGGAGATTTATGAGCAAGATATTGGCGACGAGGAGGTAAATCGTCATGACGATGGGCGTGATCCAGCGGCCTGTCACACACTTGTGGTCCTTGATGTCCAAACCGCATTCGGGGTCAATGTCCGGAGCAAACACCTCACCATACAACATGAAGTATGGTTGGAAGAATATCTACAAAGAATTTTAAATAAAATAAATAAAAGGGGGGATAAACTCAACTTAAGTTAACTTAATCAAACTAAATATACTGCTTCACTATCATCATAAAAAACTAATACGTAAATAAAAGGCCCTAAATCACTACTAATTAATAATTCTACTAAATAGCCTACCAACGCGACAGGTAAATCAAATCTCGCAACAGGCGAAGCGAACAACATCAATATCTACGAAAAATTGGTCGCAAACCTGGTGCGACACACCGTTGACTTCTATAAAGATGTTATTGAATACTGCTATGAGTAGGTTAACGAGTAAAATGTTCGCGATGAGGAGGTACACGCTCATGACCACTGGGGGCACCCAGTGGCCCACCCTGCACTCTTCAAGCCCTGGCAGCCCGCAAGGCGGTGCCATTTGCTCGGCGAACACTTCACCATAAAGCATGAAGTAGGGTTGAAAGAACACCTGAAAACGTTAGTGGTTGAATGTGGTTTGTTAGTATGAAGATGTTGATATATTTGGTGGCAGCGTCACCAACAACATGATTGATACTGAAATCGCTGACGCCTGATAGTATTCCAAATACTTGAGTTGATCCCCATCTGTCTTTTCATTACACAGTTGTCTCCGAGTTAAGTCTAGAAATGGTATTCGGATGGAACGGACATATCCGTCAACGTTTTAGGTTATTAATAGATAGCAGTGGGCCAAAATTGCACGATGTAGTCTCCTAAATCGGAATTCCACCTTAAGGTGTTTTCTGAATAGGTGTTTGAAAACAACATTAATATTTGCAACTTACTTCTCTGATGAGGTACCAACTGGCTTCCTTATCAGGGTAGAGTATCGCTTGCCGCGCGACTCCAAACGACATTAGCACCACCAATAATAGCACCACGAAGTATATCATGTTTTTCACCATCTTACCCATCATTGTGACTAGAGGTCCTGAAAACCACATCAATAATTGTAGCATTGAAACAATTTTTGGGATCAATCTAAAATTGATGAGTATACAATACAATAATACTTTATTTCACAACAATAAAAATGTATAAAAGGTAACAAAACACATACAATTTTAAGTAGCTTATAAGGAAATAGTATAAGACTGAACGTTTCTGTAACGTATTTACGATCGCTTGCAAATTAGATAAGTCGAAATCTATCCATAATAGTGTTATCTTTGTTGGTAACGCAGTCAAAACTCGTTCCAGAAAATAAAAAATTGCACGAGGAACAACTTACCTAAGTACTTATTTACGCCTAATATGTTCAGTATCCTTAAGTACCAGTAGATGATGTCGACACAGTAAATGACGCGGCCGACATCCATCGAGCTTATTCGCAGTCTCAAAGTCAGCCCCACCAGGAAAAATATGATAAAGCCCGCGTCGTATGTGTTCCACATATTCCATGCCCACACGCTGAACTTATGTCTGAAGGATAACATTCAAGAAGTATTTTTAAAAGTAGTCACCATATATACACAGGAAAAAATAAACAGTTCCACAGGGTTCGATTTTAAGTCCACAACTATTGATGTTAAAATAAAATGACAAAAGCAAAACTTCACGTTATAGAAATAATAGCTACATTTAAAATAAACATCTCATTTTATTCATATCATTTATGGAGGCAAGTACTTACCTAATAGCAACAGGTTCGGACGTAACGATTTCCCTTACTTTTTCACATAAAAACGTTATTATATAACAAATAGAATAAATCTCAGGCCAAGACGGCGTATGGCTCATCTTGACTAATACTGTATACGTAAACATCAATAGGAACAATATGTAGGCGATCTGAAACAATAATAATAACAAATTGATGGAGCAAGAAGCAATAAACATGAAGAAGCTAAAAATAGGTACTTAGTAAATTGTAGTTACCTATTTAAGTATTAAAGTGCCAAAGCGGCTGTCTATTTAATTATATCGTATGCTGCAGTATGTAGTTATATTGATAGGTATCGATAAGCCTTCATAATATTTATTATTTCATAAGCACGCCCGTATCTATGAGTTACAGAGAGTGAGAGTTCCAATTGGCGACCAAGGAAGAATTTTGATTGAAATGTGTCGTGTTTTACGTGACACCACGAACAGAGTAAGCACATCGCACTAATAATGTGATCTAGTTGTTGTTTATTGATTGTAACGTATATATGTATGTGCTTTTGATGAATAAAATAAATGATTTGAATTTGAATATTGTTTGGTATTCATGGTGAAATAATAATCAGTCCTTTCTCAATAATATTGAGGCGATTGAAACAATTTCAGGGGTTGTTAACTGACAAACGGATATTAATGAATCGCGACTTTTAATAAAACTGGAAGCTTAAGGGTGTCTCAAGATCTATTGGACCCTTCAATGTTAATTAGTTTTTAACTCTAAATTGACTTGACGGAGTTTATAACTCAAACATTTGAAGTCCTTTTAGTAAAACAAGCAAATTGATTACTTCAAGACATATTTATAAAGGAAAAAAGAGAGACAAAGAATAACTTTATCGTGGATAAATATTTTAAGGTATTCAAAGTAATATTATGTTATACCTGCTTTAACTGTTGTGTAATGCCATATAATTAATTAATTATCCCTTGCCAGAGAAGTTCAAATAAAACCTACTCGCAATCTTCTTCTTCTATATATATAAAACTCAAAGGTGACTGACTGACTGACATAGTGATCTATCAACGCACAGCCCAAACCACTGGACGGATCGGGCTGAAATTTGGCATGCAGGTAGATGTTATGACGTAGGCATCCGCTAAGAAAGGATTTTTCAAAACTCACCCCCTAAAGGGGTGAAATGAGGGTCCAAAGTTTGTATGGGGAAACAAGATTAGTTAGACTATTTTATTCGAAACTTCACAGGAGTATTTCTAACGATAAATAAGTAAGCACGTGTTTCATGTTTTTTGAGAATTCAACCCCTAAAGGAGGAGAATATGGTGACAAAGTCTGAAAATCAACAAGGGTAATGTTTTTATGGTTTATCGGGTCGCTGATTACCAAAACAACAACGATTTAAAAAAAAACGTGGTGGACGTGAAATACCGTCTCGCCTGTTGGAGTGCGATGGGGTTGAAATGATTAAATATGAGTATGGGTGTAATTTTTATGGTTTGTTGGGACGTTAATTACGAAAATGCCACCGATTTCGAAATTTTATTTGTGGTCATTAAAATTCTTGAAAGCATTTGCACCAAATTGCAATTTAATCGGTCCAGTAGTTTTGCAGCAAATCGGTTGTAACAGACGGACTGACAGACAGCTACACGTGATCCTATAAGGGGGTTCTGTGTTTGCTTTTGAGGTATGGATAGAGACCCGCGTTATCCTAATAGATTACTAGGTCGATGCAGAGTCAGCCACCGGCTAAGCTTGCACCATAGATTGGAGCGGAGTTTTTTTTTTTTTTTTTCGAAAATTTCTCTTCGTCACGACCTAGCGAAATTTAATTTTTGCATTTTAAAACAAAAATTTCTAAAATCGGTTGAGAACTCCCTGAGATCTGCGCATTGTCACAAAGTCCATTCGAGTCGATCCATGGGAGCTTCGCTCGCTCCGCTCCAAAAAAAAAAGTATTTGGTGGCATCTCGATCGTCGTCAATCGGACCTAGGCGGGCGGCGCGTTGGGATGGGAGGAGTAATGATCGGGAAACTTCCTGCATCCGTAATAAATACATTAAAGCTTTTCAATAATTATGTTAAGTCATTTCAGAATTCTGAATTACGTCTATCTCAGCTCAGAATAATACATTTTTCATTCATCAACGAAGAGAATCTCAATATCTTACAATAGAACATGACGTAACTTAGAACATGGCTTAGAATCATTAAACCAATCTCGAATATCCCAAGGCTCGGGACATTATAAAAGCTTGATACAAATAAAATGCACACATATCCCGGTGTCTTAGCTTCACTTCGAGTTATGAATTTTGAAGTGAACTTTATTTGGTACAGTAAACGCTGAGATCGCTTGATTTGAGTGCTTGAGTTTTCGGTTTGATTTGATAAAGTGGAGTTATGATAAAATAAAAAGTATTTCCCAGTAATATTAGAAAAGCGAAAGTCTGTGTATGTTTTGTTACTTCTTCACGCTAAAACGGCTGGACGGATATGCATGAGGGAAATGCAAATTGTAGATTATACCCTAACTTAACAAATAGCCTACTTTTAATCCTGAAAAAAAGAGCATTGTTCGCGTAGGATGATGTATATTATATAGGCACGCGAGCGAAGCCGCGGGTTAATGCTAGTTTACATATAAGTTTGAATTAAAAGTATCTATCGTGTTCAAGTAATACAAAATAAACGATAAACCATAGTGAGATTTATAATCCAGCAAATGCTATATATCTGAATCATCACCAGCGATCCTAAGCAAACAAAAGAAATGTGATATAAAACATTTATAAAGGTTGTTTTGCAAACCGTGCTAGACTTTCAATTACTAGGATTGTACTTCGTACAAAGTAAAAAGTTCGATTTTAATCGACACAAGTGTCACTAAAGAAATTTAACTAGGAACATTTTCAGTAATAAACCCATAATATGAGCCAAAATGACATTAATGACCAAACGGATAGACGGGGGCGAAAACGTTCCAGTGCTAGTAATTGATGAAATGATGGCAAATAAATCCATATAATTAGTTTCATTTATCCTCGCACTAATTAAACGTCAGTACAATTTGCCCCCACCTATCCGGGGTTTGGAATGACACCCATTCTTTGTCAAATTAAATTGGGCTATTGCTTTAATAATAATGAGGATCGAAGATAACCACAGTTTGATTAATCCACTATCAAAATAACTCAACTCTCCTGAAAAAGTTTTCGTAAAAAAATTAGAGCGCGTTGCAAATCTTATTTTGTATAACAAAGTATATGGTGCTTGGATAGCTGGACAACTAAAGATAGTTATTATTATTAGTTATATAATACTTTATACACGACTACATTTGAAACCAATGAACACGATAAACTAGACATCAGTCTGTGTAGCGGTAACAACAGGTCGCTTGCATCAACCAGCGTTTCAAAGCTACAGAAAGCAGTGAACCATGTTTACTGGCGAACCACTGCTTCGATGTACAGCCGCTGCGTTTTAAAACTTACCGAATCAGCCCAAAACTTGGTGATCGGCGCCGTGAAGAACTCATAAATCTTCTTCCTTAACCTCAGCGGCCTCATCCTCTTGTCTTCCGGCGCGTGGTACTCCGGGAGCTCCCTGTACGACGGCTCCCACCCTATTTTACCCACTTTCCCGTTCTGATCGACCCTCGTGTCGCATTCTCCTGAGCCAATCAATGCCTGCTTGAGTCCAGACAAAATTATGTATAGTATGTTGTCACACCCAATTGTGGTATACAACTTGCGTCGATGGTGGCGAGAATGGAAAGATTTTCAAGACTTGAACTTCAAAATACCAAATTCTTTTTATTATAGATGTAGACCGGAATAAGGGTAAGTTCTGAATTACGTTGTTGTGTGGTTTTGTGGCTCTATAAGGCAGAATATTATGATAAAACCACGCTTTGTGCTTATTAAAGTAGGATACATAGTTACATTTATGTATATTCGTTATTGCATATTTTGCTTAGGATTATACATAAATGCCACAAAACAATATAAATAAAAAAACGTACAATATCATTGAATACCACTATAGACACAAGAGTATTTGTAATTTTAAAAGATGACGTAAGTAATTGAAATTAATAATAAAAATGAATTGTTAAAAGATTAATGTTACTGAAATAGTCGTTACAAGATTGTAAGCGGTAAAGCCAATACATTACATAAAACAGTAGATAACATTACAGATATACATCACATGAAAAGCTATATTCCAGGTGCGAAGGTAAAGTCTGAGATCAAGTGCGCAGAATGAATGCAAGCTCATTTGACGGCATATCTAAAGGTGTATTTCCACTGGCACGAAGCTGGGCAGAATGCACCGTCATTATACCAATCGCAGTGTCTCCACTGTGGTGGAAATTTTGGGCACAATGATTGGTCAAATCCGGTCAGCGTTTCCCATCTCTGCGTCAGTTCAATCGCACCCTTAGTGAGTCAACCGCTTTGTTTCCGTGATCGTATTACCAGAGGTTTTCGATAATCAAAAAACCACCAGAACATCATATCTATTTGGCAGCTAGTGTCAAATTCTTGTTCTGTTTCATGTTAGTAATACATAGTAGATATAGAACGACTTGTTACATGTAGGCGAAAATGTAATAATCGCGGAATCCTGGCAATAATGCGGCCACATCATGTTCCAGCGGTTGATACTCTCTTAGAAATTGCCTTGGAAATAGATCAAATTGTAAATTAAAATATTCGAATAGAAGCAACAAGTTGGAAAATGACAATTAACATCCCGACTCACACCCGCGTAGCACACATGCTGGATAAGAGTTTATACAACCCTTATTCAGCTTATTACAGCTGTATAAGGGCTGTAATTATAGCCTGTGTGCTAATTGGGACTGAAATCGAGTAACCTAACTACCACAAGGACGCTCCGGACTTCAAGTCGTACACCGTTTACGTTTTACCTCTGGAATTTTCAATTGCAATTCCATTAACGGAGTTTTATTGTGTATTCGAGAGGACCTTCACGAGTTAAATTCACGAAGTGTATTTTTAATGTACTTGGGGACTATTAACAATTTTAATGATGGCATTTAAAGCTTATCTTTAGGAACGTTTTAACTATGCTGCATTCTGGAGGTTGAATGTCAAATCGATATTAGAGCTGTCGGTAAGGAATTGTATGCATGCTGAGAAGTGTCAATTCCCCAATTACAACTAAATTCGTCGTGATAGTTTCACTGTACGAGTATATATATAGTATAATGTAAAAACGAGTTGAACTATGTAAGGTTAAATTATTTGTAAAGACATTTTCATCACGAAAAGGAAAAGCTCAGTCTTTATCATTCGTCGGGGTAATGTTAACTTACAACGTTTATTTTTTGAGATTTTCATTCATCTATCGTCGACACAGCTATGTAATCTATTTGCACAGAGTTGACATCAATTCAGGCTTCGCTTGTTTTATTTAAATTTAGCGTAGCTCGCCAATTTTTGGCGAGCCTTTAGGCTGTTACCATAGAGCCGTATCATAGCGACAAACATTGTCACGTTCAAGGAAAATAGTCTTCGGTATATTTCAGAATGTTTTGCCAACAGAGGTGAACCATAAACGGGTAACGTGACCTATAAAGAAGAGCACAAGACATGGACACGTCACAGACTCCGCCTTCAGCGATCTTTTGCGCACGTCTATACGAACACACGTGTGAATAAAATATGCATTACTCTGAAACAATGAGCGTAGCTCGCTCCTCGATAAACCCTTAGAGTGCGGTTTGAGAGAAGCGTTTCGGTAAGCGTGCAGCGATTTTATTAGACGCAAGAATTTAAAAGTTATTACATAAGTCAGTTGATTGTATTTTGTTGTATTCAAAAATTAAGCTACGCCAATATATAGAAAATTAATGAAGTTCCCAAGACCTTATTGTGGTGGCATAACTGTACACAGAGTCATTCGGCTTATCACCAATAATTTCGGTTTGGTAAATTCAGAATGTACTTATACTAGTTATATTATTTTGTAGCTACGACTATATTAAATGACACTGAAGATGAATATAATTTACTTCTTTTATATACAAAGCACTGCATTTTAAAAATGTCCGTGCAACACCTTTTAAGTCAGAGCTAGGTAGTTTACGTTAAGTGGAAAGAAAACCGTACATGTGATATACCTACTTCTCCGTTCTTCCATTTGAACTGCCAAAACGAACTCAAAGGTGTATTTTGTCATGGCCATCAAACAGTACGAATAAACTTAAAAAGTAGCATATTTAAAAAATCTAATTGTTACTCTGTACTCTCTATTAAAAACCCCATGTATTTGTGTAATTATTTTAGGTTAAAAAAACCGTACATCTGAAAAAAGGCGTGACTTTACCGCTGATCGCTCCGCTTTAAACACGCTCCGCTCATCACGCACTTCACAGTCATTAGTTACCGCGAGAGTTAATTTGAATTTATTGTGTCAAATATTCCCGTGTTTCAGTAACGGAGGCAATTTGTTTGACCCATAATTAAGGCTCGTTTTGCTGACATTGCTCGACGTTGATATCTCTTTCTAAAGCGGAGTTCGTATGACGTGGCTAAGATACCAACCAACGAGGAATTCACGGTGAAAATAATTCCCACATCCTTGGAAGACTTTGAATATCGTCAAAGATTGACCTCATAGAAAGACTATTTAGAATTTAGGATAACACCATGAAATCTCACAGTTGAGATTAGATATAGATGATACCTACACATATAGTGATCCAAATGATCTTTGGCGACAACTATTAATATATTAAGCGGCGTAAAAAGTGAGTATAACCCAATTTAACCAGATTGGATTCACCATTAGTTGTTAAGAGCTAGAGAATTTGAGAGCATGAGAACGTTAGTCATGTTGCCTCTTTCACAATCTTTCCAAATGCCAGGCGACAACCATTATTTACTAATATTGGCCGGACACGTCCAGAGCTTGTGGAGATCGCCATGAACGTCAAATTATCGTTGTCATCCAAAAACTGATATGGTTGACGATGACGACGCGGTTGGCGCCGTGGTGGTACAAGTGCCTACTAAACTGAAGGAGCTTAATTCGAGACTAAGTAGAGTTTTCCGATATTATATAAATAAGGCTATTTTAGTCTTCGTAAAAATATTCAAGGATGGGGGAATTATTTCCGTCGTGACCTAATTGATTGGGGTAGTAGTGGAAGAGACAGAGCAGCCGCCAGGTCTACCTGCTTGGATTTACTCTGCTGTCCCGGTGGGATAATCTTCTTGATAGAAAGCGTACGCCGTTTCACAACGCCAACCTATCGCAAGTATCAGTAAAATCTACCACCAGTCAGGCTACGCGGAAATGAAGTTACCCAGGTTAGTAGTCCACCAGTTAACTTAGATGTCATCCAAGATTTTTTCACAACAACACAAAATTCACAATCGCCAAAGTATGTAGGTTCGAAAATACTCATATCAACATGGGTTGTTTCGGCCGGGACGGCTGCAAAGCGAAGCTGACAGTTATATTTCTGGGGGTTTATTGAAAAGGAGTACAAGTCAATATACCAGGTGATCAATCAGGGGTAGAAGGGAGAAGTCACAAACTGTAAGAGATAAGGAAATCTGTTCTTAGGTCGACGCCATGATTCCTAAGAACAGATTTCCCTATCCCTTATAGAGTTCGTTTTCTCCCTACTGATCCATTTGGATTGTGGACCCAACTACATTGTAGACTTGAGCTCTTTTTCTCGTATGTTATATGTGGCCTGTACTTTCACCCACAGATTTATTGGCTGCCGTTTAAGCGCTTAGTCAGCGAGCTTCTCCTTTTTTTCTCACAAAGATGTGATAATATTAAGCAGCTTATTCAGCTGCTTCAAATAGTAGGTCACTATTCCGACCTGCATCGACAACAGTTGGAGACGTCTCAATTAAGTGGAGGTATAACAAAAACCAGGTTAACCATTTCCCTTCATAGACATATAATAATACCTCTTTCGTCATAAGCCATAGATAACCCATCACCAAAATTATTAGAGTACGTGTATTTACAATTTTGTAAAATATTCATTAAATGCAAGTTTACAAGCTGTGTTTACCCCAAAATATCTGTCATCTCCTGTTCTTAGTAACAGTGATTAGTATTACTAAATTATATTTATGCAATATCTACAGTGACCTACTCAATTGTAAATTCATCCATATAATATAGAGTGTATAAAACGGACTAGTTTCAATGCCAAAACAGTATTAATTTCCTTACAATTTCAATTCTACCAGATCCCGGGTTGTTGGAGCAAAACTGTAAGTTATTCAATAAACTGAGTATTTGCGATAATGTAGGTTATTTTCACTTCAGAAATCATTAAGTAGCAAACACAGCATCAAGAAGTTCGCAATGTAACTTGTATATACACGTTAAATTATCGAGCCTGTATGTCAAAGCAGGATGGGAAGCAACACAATTTAAAGTACCTCAGCATCGTTTGGATCCTTCGTGCTCCTGTCGTCTTCCATGCTCTCGTTCTCAAGATGTTCTTCCTCCGTCTGCGGCATCAGCTGCAGTTCCTCCTTGGACTTGAACTCCAGTTGGAGGATGTAGAGGGGGCACAGCAGGCTCAGAATTACCTTAGACCACGACAAAGCCAAGATGTGGCAAACGAAACACGGTCGACTAGCGATTCACTTTACTTTTAAGCTTCATGCTACGTTAAACTAAGTTAAAATGGTCTCAGACGTCGATTATATTTAACTACAAAATATTCCTTTTCCTTAAATAATGTTTATGGAAGATCTACAGTTTTTTTTGGATCGTCGATAGGGTTTTGTTTATGGAGGCATATGTGTAATTTTTTGTGCTTCTACATCAATCAAACAAGTTGCAGTTCATTTGTGTGGCACTTAAAAGTGTTGGTTTGGTCTTGGAATATCCTCAATAATCGATGATTTTGTTGAAATTCCACGGATTCTGTAGACATAACTAGGGGCAATAATGGGGGAGATTATTGCCACTTGTTAAGTCTGCATAAGACTGGGAACGTCGTAGTGAAAAACAACAAGCGTCGAACAGACTGTGATAACAGTTGTTTTATCTATAATCGACGTCCAAATAATGCATCGCATGCAGATTTTGAAAATTATTATGAAGCTCATTGACACACAGACAAACAAACATGACACCTCGTAATTTCTCATTACGTTTGGTAGTTAAGAGATAACCTCTAAACACTGAATCTACGCGTGCCAATGAGAGTCTGTGCGTTAACAAGATAAGAATAAGGATATCTCGGTATGGGGTACCTTGAGGCTGGTGTTCTTTCTAGTCCTGAGACCACCCATCCAAAGGTCTGCTAGTATTATTTGTGAGCATGGATGGGCTAGTAAGGCTCGATGGTTGGCAGCGACGGCGAGGCTCAAGCAGGTCTGTCCTGACCAGTTCTGCAGCTCACAAGTCAGGAGTTGCTGAGCTTGGTCATCGTCCTGGCGGTAACAATAGTCCAGCAACTCTAAAGCTGAAAGCAAAAGATAATTTTTATCATATCTATATGACTCAAATGACAAAACATCACCAAATACCGAAAAACACCATGGAAAAACAAAATCAATTATTATAATGACAAAGAACTTGAATGAGGAAGGTCATTATGTGAAATGAGTTATGACAATAGAAAATATTATAACAATTTTTATTCCACTAGAGGCAATCCCATTTCAACCTCATAAAATTCAAGATAGATTAACTTTTTATAAACAGTAAATATGGATATTTACTTAGACAGTTGCAAGTAAACTTTTAATGGGTTTTTTGTTTAATTAAAACTTCAGAGACAGTTGACACGATTGTATACAAAAAGTTTCCCAGATATTTCACTCCATTGTTGTTCTGATGGCGTTGGACCCCGTTTTAATTAAGGGATGTTTGAAGGCTAGTTTTTATCATTTCTAGAGATTTCAATTTGGACTTGAGTCTTTTAAAAATTGTTCTTGAGTAAATATTAATCAATGGAATGGTGTCCAATGTTTCGTTTAGCCTGAGAATAACAAAGGACAATTATTTAACTAAACTACTCACTAACAGGCCGAAAGCGAACATAGGAACATCTTGTCTTTGTAGTTACTATAAAGTCACAGTCACTCTTGTCACATTTAACATATTTTTAGTAACGAATAAATCAAGTAACATATTTTAGTGCTACGAGTATATTTATCAGACAGACAGTATCAGATTTTGTTTTTACCTGCTTAATGGTACAATATTTAATGAACGATAAACAAGTAAAAAAATAACAGTAACCAACTTAAGCTATTCTAAATAAAAGTATCCAACTTTATCCAATGTCCCCCAGATCACGGTCCTACGGCAGGGTACCCATAGGGCGGGATACGCTTCCAACTGCAATATCCAACGTCATTGAATTGGGCTAAAAGTAAAAAATAATATACCTTTTGTCTCAAACTCCTTCCCGTAATGCCTGAGTTCCTCATACACCTCAGTTTCCATATCATCCTCAGCCGCCTCGTGGGCCATGGCCTTGTACAGCTTGCAGGCCACCAGACTCTTCGCCAGAGCCTCTTCGCCATGGGTCCACATCAGCAGCGCCATCTGATGACGCTTTGTGAGAACTGCCCACATCTGAGAAAGAACAAGATTTAACATTGAAAATATTTATGTTTTCCTGCGGGCCTATAATGGATGCTTTTATCACGCGATAAATAAGTGACAAAGCATCCGCACGTTTTGACAAAATGCGAGTGTGAGTGACAGATGCTTTGTCACAATGCGGTACGCGTTGGGCCATATGTAAAATGTGCGTCTGCCAAAGGGCTTTAAACTGCAATTTGTATTTTCAAAATCTGTCGCTAACTTTTTGAGATTTTCTAAAATTTGAAAAAAAAAAAATTTCCAAAAAAGGTGTACATAACTGCATGCAGCTGAAATTAACGCGCCAAACTGCTAAGACAGTTTGTTGGCGAGAAACTCAAAATTTGTTTCGCTGGCTTGGATCAAAAATTTCCCTATTACTTTTTTTTGAGCTCGCTATCCAGCAACGAAAAAACACGGATCTCGATATTGAATAAAGCTACAGTTTCAGCCATCTTAGGAGGAAGTCGGACAAAAAATGTAGGCGGTAGCGGGTCACTTACGAGCGAGGTCAGAAAACAGATTTGTCAATTTTTATTATGTGCTTTTTTTCTAAATTACATATTCAGGGCCTTTGATAGTTACGTGTAGTGTGAGATCTATAGATTCTTTATCAAGGAATATATTTTGAGACAAGGTTCTATTGCAAATTTACAGTAACATCCTTCAAATGAGCCTAAATTTTGTAACGTCTTTTTTGTAAATGTTCCCATGTCATATTTTATACTATTATAAAATTCTAAACTATTTCTAGAGATTATTTCGACGGATACTTTGTCACTTATTTACCTATCGCATGATAAAAGCAGCCATCATAGGCCCCCAGTTCTCTAGTTATCTTAATTAGGTAACTGTGGATTCTTTTATATTCTATGAAATACATTAATTCCAAGAAAATGTAAAACCGTACCTATATTATTCGCGTAATTTGTCATCCTTCCAATAATATCGTCGGCCGTAGGTTCAATTGGGGTAAGGGACAAAATACGCAAAATGAGTTGAATATACAGTTTTGTTCAGAATTTTCCGCTCTATCGAATGGTGTTTATAAAAAAAATCTAGCTTGAAAAAAATGTTCCTTAAACTACTGATTTTTATGGTTTCAAAATCAAATCTGACCCACAAAAACCATGTATCTGTTTTTTATTTTAATAAAGCAACATCAAATAGGGTAACTACTGCCACCAATTCACTTTGAATAAGGTAAAGGTCTTTCCAATTAAGGAATTACCTTTACATGACTTATTTTTGAAGACAACCTTATGAAACTGGCTTTTACACTAATGCTTTTTATTGGCTCATGAATAAATAACACCCATACCTTAAAAAGATTGCACGAGCTTAGAAAATAATGCTCCTTACCCCAATTTGCCACCTTATTTTTTTAACAGTGTGAACCTTACACCAATTTGGTTAAGACGATATTTAGGTTTGATCTGATTTATATTAAGATTCCGTGTCCGTTACGCTAATTTTCTCGTGAGAATCAATGAATACTTATCCCTGTTATCTTTATATGCAAACACATCTAACTTCATTTATTATTTTAATCTATTGTTTTTAAAGAAAGTGTTATGTTGCAATAAAAGCAATCCAACACCCGAGATCTCGGAACAACGAGGCCACGCCGTTTCGCCGTCAAAATAAACATTGTTCGGTTCATGACGCATTGGTGTAAACTGTAATGTCATGTAATCTGTTTTTCAATAAATAAATAAATAATAAATAAATAAAAGCACCTTCATCAGTTTTATAATCTTTGTTTATACGGGTATCTGTGTAAACTGGATGTTAATTTTTGGCTTTACTAGGTCATTGAAACTACTAGCGTAGTTTGACTTATTTACACGCAAACTTTCACGATAAATGAAGGTATTCAAATAAATTTAAGTAGTAAGAAAATTTCAAATTTAGTAATTAGTTCAACGAGAAATGTAAGTGTCTATTTATGTTATTAGGTATAATTCGTCAGTTCGGCAAATTTAGTAATTAGTCCACCGAGAAATGTATGTGTCTATTTATGTTATTAGGTATAATTCGTCAGTTCGGCGTCTCTGAACGACAGTAAGTACTGAACTCTTTGTCGGCAGCTCGTGAATCTTATTCTACCCGTGAAGTGTTTTGTTGAGCGGATAGTTTAAAAAAGTGGGCTAAGATTGTCGAAAAAAACAATAACCAATGGAATACTGGAGTAGGTAATAACACGTTCTTTATTAAAAGTTTTTTATTAACTTTACACATTATATGTTTAAAAATATCTCAAGGAAGATTAGATTTACTTTCCGAGGACTAGCTGAGTTGAAATTAGGTACATGAGGCCGGATAGTCAACATGGGTAAAACTTTATAGGTAACCATTTGGTAATCCTACTGAGTTTGGAAATCTTAAAATCGTCTCGGTACTTGCTGAATTGCAAAAGAAAATTTTCACTGTCAATTAAAAGGCATTTCTAGGTATGACACACTTTATAGTCATTATCTGAAATTCCTCTACCGATAAGTGTTGAGAAATCAAAGGATCTAACTAGAGCTCTTGCTATTCATTGACTGACATTGATGTTGATATTGATTATACAGCCTCGTTTGACTCCTTAGGTAACAAGTTTCAAGTTTGAAAGTAGTAATTAATTATAAAATACCATATTAAATAATAGAATAAATCGTTTCGTTTCTGCATGTCGTTCACACAGGTACAATTCGTATTCTTTCGTTTATGCACGTCGTTCATAAAATAAAATTGCTGCAAATAAATTGAGTTATGTCTTTAAATACTCGCGAACAAAAGCTATATTATAAAATGAAAGCCTTACACTATAGCTTGTATAAAAATCCTTAAAAAGTTCAAGTTCTAAATATCTACTATTGAAAAATAGTTTTTTGTCTCTTCTGAAAGATGCCGTTTTTGAGTTATATCTTATTAACTGGAGGCACTGAATTGTGAGAAACTACTATGTTGTCTAACAGGACTCCTAAAAAGTACAAATGTAAAATGATTATTTCTGAATTGTATTTAATTCTGTAACTTTTATCGTTCAACACAAGCCCTAAACTTTTAATAATTTTGCTGTATAAATTACATTGGTTGTTTATTTCAGTATTCGATCATAGAGGCTGAAAAATAATTCATGTGACTATAATTAAAAAAAAACATAAATTAAAATGTGGGTTATTCCATTCGATAGAAACGTTACGTGTAACGATACAAATATTGCATGTAACGGACACACAAAAAATGCTCACACGGTTTCAATACATTTATATACCTCTTACATTAATGTTTTAAAGATTTCCGGTGTTAAGATACGCCTTACGTCAAAGGTATGTACTTATTTATTTTTACAACGATCCCTTTACGCTATTTTTTCTTTCACACATAATCTCAACTAGTCCCTTACGCCATTTCTTCATCAATATAGTGGAAACATGAATAGGTAAATTTAAGGTAAGGGACGAGACTACAGAATACTTTGTCTGTAAGGGTCATCAGCAGCGAAATAAGTTGGTGTAAGGGACATGTCATTTTCTATAATATCTAAATTATTAAAACGAGCACTACATAAATAAACAGAACACTAAAATACAAGATTATGTATGAAATCAGGCCCAAAAAAGGTTCACTACAAAAAAAGTTATGAACGATTTAGTTAAAAAAAAAACTTTGTCAGCCTCTCCTGAAAAATCGTATTTTGTCCCTTACCCCAATTGAACCTACGGTCGACGATATTATTATTTCATTTGCAAAGACGGTTGGTTAATCCAAACTTTCTCAAGTATCCAAACGTTTTTGTCAAAAGGGATACGGGTGTGAATTAGGCTTGTACCACGAAGGGTACGGTACAAAAACCCTGTCATTTATCTGCGTTAACAGCCCCGTAAACCCCTGATCTGGGTACCTTCGGGTCTTAAGCCTGCCTTATCGAGCTTAATTTGACATGGTGAATGTATTCGGTTATACATAAAGCGTTTTATTTGAATAATCGAAGTGAATGAATTAAATCGTTCCCTTTTGGACTTTTCGTGTATTAATATCATTAAATTACATTGTGTTGGTAATTTTCTGATAATTAAGCCGCTTCGTCACGAACATGGTCTCTTTAGGCGAATATGAGTTTACAGTTTCAGTGAGAAATCCGAAATAGTTTACAGTTTCAGTGAAAAATGCTTTTAGCGAAATGGAACATTTGACGAAATGAAACGTTTGACGAAACATAATTCGGCGAAAAGGCAGAGAACCGCCAGCGCCACACATAGCACAAATGTTTCAACACATATTTGATCGCATGTGAAGCACCGGTATTTGCTTATTTGTTGAATTGAACACAAATATGTGTCCAAATATGTGTTGAAACATTTGTGCTAGGTAAGTGTGGCGCCGGCAGTAGAATAACTTAAACGTCCTCGACATTTTCAAGTGAAGTTTGGGACTTGAGGCTTGAGGACATGAAGTGCTTTTTCCGGTTTACATAGTTGGACACATATTTGTGTTAAATACAACAAATAAGCAAATACCGGTGCTTCACATGTGATCAAATATGTGTTGAAACATTTGTGCTATGTGTGGCGCCGGTATACCATGAACATTAGACATCAAAGAATTACTTCATGTTGAATCGGATGACGACTCAAAATTACGTACATGAGGGTGAGGGTCGTAATATTTGTTTTTTTACCGCGAGCGTCCTTTATTTGAACTGAGGTTAAATTAGCACCCCGATGGCTACACCAGGATTGCGTAAATACTTAATTCCATTTGAGAACGAATGATCACAACCAAGCAGTGCAATCCAATGCTGCCATTCAAACCAAACAGAGAAATTCATTAAAAAAATTGGGCAAGTGCGAGCCCGACTCGCGCATGAAGGGTTCCGTACCATAATCTATAACAAGTTTGTTGTATGGGAGCCCTCCTTAAATATTTATTTTATTTTATTTTTAGTATTTGTTGTTATAGCGGCAATAGAAATACATCATCTGTGAAAATTTCAACTGTCTAGCTATCACCGTTCTTGAGATACAGCCTGGTGACAGACGGACGGACGGACGGACGGACAGCGAAGTCTCAGTAATAGGGTCCCGTTTTTACCCTTTGGGTACGAAACCCTAAAAACGAGCGTGGTTTGTAAAATGTTGGATTACCGTTTATTTTCGATTGTTGCCATTTTACTTGCTCTCCAGCTGTCGATGTTATTTATGAGCCCTTTAAATGTTAATTTCGTTCAATAAACAACCTTTATATAAAATGAAACGAGGTATTTTGTGAATACAGTTCGAAGTTTCATTAATTACGGTGAATATAAATTTAAACTATCAGCACTTGTGAAAACGTTATATTACCCGGTATAAGAGTAATCGTGTGTTAACATACCTACTGAACATGAAAACGGGATCTTTTGTGTACGTATATATTTATCTTATTTCATCATCATCATCATTCATTCGTGATGATGATAACTAAAATGAAGATGTGCAAATTTGTTGACAGATTGCTGGAATTGGTATCAGTAAAAGTATCACTAAAATGGTAGCCTATCAAGGACTACCCTTTCTTTCCATTCTGTAATTTGCAGAATATTTTCGGCTACACGCCATACAATTCATTGAATGTGATAGAAGTTATGATAATTTGTGTCGTTGTCAAACAGGCAGCTATAGGCAGGCACGTAACGGAAGCGGCTCGGCACCGCGAAGTGACCATCTCGGTGGTGATGGGCATAACATAAACATAGTGATGAGCGAAAGGCCACTAGACCAAAAGTGTGACGGGTGAATGACGCACTGTTGTAACGTTCCTGTTCATGTAATACAACAGAAGGACAATAATTACTAGTAGCTCGTTGAAGGGGTAATCGAACAATGCCATCTCGGTGGTGACGGGCATGAATCCAGTGATGAGCGAGAGACCACCAGTAGTGTGACGGGTGAACGACGCGCTATTGTAACGTTCCTGTTCATGTAATACAACAGAAGGACAATACTTACTAGTAGCTCGTTGAAGGGGTAATCGAACAATGCCATCTCGGTGGTGACGGGCATGAATCCAGTGATGAGGGAGAGGCCACCAGCGGTGTGACGGGTGAACGACGCGCTGTTGCGATGCACGTTGACACTCTTGTTCATCACTTTGGCGTAGATCGGGCGGAACTTGCGGCGGGTGTAGTAGCACCTAAGAACAAAAATATATGTATTGGTTATTACTATTATATGGGATATTTTTTAGAAATAATTCTTGATGAAGCTTATATGGTTTATTTGTTATAGTGGTATATTTTAATGCATTTCTGTCATCAAAAGTGCTATTTAAATAGGCAACTCGTTGTTGGAAACAAATATTCAGACATACTCATAATAAAATCATATCGATGAGAGAGGCCTCGGTTGAACCAGTTAGCAATTAAACGCGGTACAAAAAAACAAAGAATAAAATTAGGTTGTATTTTATATGATGTAAAAGTTGGTTGTACATGATGCCCACGATCGCACTGTTCGCCATCGGTAGGGCGTCCATCCTCACACACTGGAGCCTAAATGGTCAAGAACTGTGCGGTTCCGGAGCAAAAAAAACTTACAATCTCGTTTTTTTTGTATTTCGGGATTCCGGGATTACCCATACAAAAATCCCGAGATTAGAAGCTCTTGTACCAACTAAAATAGTAAATAGGGTAATTTGTACCGAGTTACGAACTCGTCAATGAAGTAGTGAAAAATCGCAAGCCAACAAATAGAAATGCAGATACATTTTCTGCATAAACAAACACATTCATCCTATTCTAATGCATATTATTTATTAATTCCAATCCTTGTATTTTACTTATTGATATATCACACTAAAATTATAAAGGCGAAAGTTTGTGAGTGTATGTTTGTTACTTCTTCACGTTCAAATGGCTGGACCAATTTCGATAAATTTCGGTAAGTATGAATGTAGGTAGCTGACACCCTGGATTAACACATAGGCTATTGTTTATCACGAAATAAAATATCCCATCAAAAACATTACATGTAAAAAAATTGCAAGTCTCGCAACCTTCTACCGAAAAAAGTTGTGAGATACAATATAAAACCAAGTCGGTTAATTTATTCAGTACCTATCAAAGTGACCCTTCGCCTAAGTATATGACAACTTTGACATACATTTTCACCGGATTACATAACTAAAAACATATTACCATGACCGTGTTAGTACCCGCATTAATATTAAACATATTTATCTTTATCATAAATGTAATGACTTGGCCATCGCACGACAACATAAGTATATAATAATACGAATAAATCTCATTTTATTAAAGTGATTATTATATTTTTTGCTTTATTTATCCATACCAATAGATCGGTATGGAGCGGTGCGTATCCAGTTCTTTTCAGCTGTTTTTACTATCTCGTCTGCCTATATTTTCTTCTGCCGTCCTCTTTTGCCGGTCGGGCCAGATCCATCTTTTATTTAAGGACGGCCAAGATGAAACAATGAGTAGGAATTTATGTTTGTATTGCGTGACATCCAAAGCGTTAATAAAATTTGGTAGATTTTATTATCATTATAATGTAGAAGGTATTATCGCGTGCGATGGCCAAGTCATTACATTTATGATAAAGATAAATATGTTTAATATTAATGCGGGTACTAACACGGTCATGGTAATATGTTTTTAGTTATGTAATCCGGTGAAAATGTATGTCAAAGTTGTCATATAGGCGAAGGGTCACTTTGATAGGTACTGAATAAATTAACTGACTTGGTTTTATATTGTATCTCACAACTTTTTTCGGTAGAAGGTTGCGAGACTTGCAATTTTTTTACATGTAATGTTTTTGATGGGATCTCATTTCTTTTTGTAAGTGGTCCTCCTTATTTTTCCTTTAAGGACTACTAGCTGTGTATCCGCAACTGTCTTTCTTAAAGCCCACTCTCTGTCTCTGTGGGCTTTTCTCGAAAGTTTTTATGAAGCGATTTTTGACAAGCCAGGACGGTAATTACTTCTTAGTCTAATATTATACTCCGAAATTGCGGAGTTTTGCACTTTAACACTACCGAAGTTGACATTAACTAAATGTAAACCACACAGACTTGTCACTCCCTCTCATGATCCATAATGACCCCTCTCATTATAGATAATGATCCTTCTCATGATTCCTCTCATGACGATGGTGATGATGAGGGTGGTGATGATAGCGGCGATGATGGTGGTAGTGGTAATGGTAGTGGTTATTGTGTTGGGGATGTGGTTGTGGTAATGGTCGTGGTGGTAATGTGGTGAGGATGTTGATTTTATAACCATCGTCATCACCATAACCACTATGACCATCACCATCTGAATCAACACACCCATCATCATACCTAATCACCTTCATCGGCATCATCATCGTCATCATCATTATCATCATTAATTATCTACAACAAAACCATCATCATCATCATCACCAATCACCACCATCATCATCATCATCATCATTACCAACACCTCTCTCACCACCACCAGTCACCACCATCTTCATTACTATCAATACCCCCATCATCACCACCGGTCACCTCCACTCCACCATCATCACCAACAGTCGCCACCATCGTCGTCATCATAATTATCATCATCACCAATCACCACCATCATCATCATCATCATCATCATTACCAACACCTCCCTCACCACCACCAGTCACCACCATCTTCATTACCATCAATACCCCCATCATCACCACCGGTCACCTCCACTCCACCATCATCATCATCACCAACAGTCACCACCATCGTCATCATAATCATCATCATCACCAATACCACCTTCATCAGAATCAGTCACCACCACCACCATCATAATTATCATCACCAACACGCCCATCGCCACCACCAGTCACCATCATCATCTGAACAATCCAACACCCTCATTACCAACACCAGTCCCCAGCTTCATCATCATCATCATCATCACCAGCACCCCCATCACCGCCACCAGTTACCACCATCATCATCATCATCATCATCGCTACCATCACGATTCCAACTCACTGCCCCTGCGGGGTGAGGTAACTCAATTCGGTACGGCGATGAGCGTGTCCATTCTGTATGTATTAGGTAATAAGCTAATAAGTATTCTGTGCCTGAGGTATCTAAACCGAAGGTTATATGAACCGCAAAGTTAACTTTGTAATCGTGTATTTTTTATAGGGTTCATAAGGAAATACAAATTTATCTATGCAGCTCGCATAACTGGAAAACTACACGGAAATTTTGTAATGTTTAGGTTTTTTAATGATTTGTACACCAAACCGTAATAGAGCACGAAATTTCAAGCTTGTGTGTCTTCTAGAAGTAACTTAGAATTCGTATGATCATGAGTGAGTCAGTGAGTGAATCAGTGAGTGACAAAATTAAGGAACTTTGACTGGCAATAATTTCTAAACTGCTGGTTCAAATTAAATGAAATTTGGAATATGCCTAGGTTATATCATGCTCTCCTGGTCATTAAAAATTCAGGCTTCTAGCTTTGTCCGTAATGAAATACTGGGAGTTTGAAAATGGTCTGAATGGCTTCGAGAAAAGGATGTTACGGCGTGCCGGGAAGCGCGTTTGCTCGACTTGGCGGGGGCACTGCCGTGCCCCCAGATTTAGAATCGCGGGTAACACCGCGGAGCGCAGCCAGTGGGTAATAAGTTTCTCATCACACTTTCTCGTAAACAAGGGTTTACATGCTAGAAAAGCGGGCGGTAAATCGTAAATTACGCCCGAGGGCGGTAAGTCGTATATTACGCCCTAGGGCGGTAAGTAGTTTTGGTATTGACTACTACTAGTTTGTTTTATTTCCTCCAAAGTGTGATGAAAAACGCCGTACGCGACTCTGGTGGTAAAGGAATTCCAAACTCGTGTCATTAAAGCCTTCGGCTTCGGCACTCGGGCTTCTAAAAGACACTCGTTTGTTTACCACCCTTTGTTACGTATTGTACCTACTATTAACACTCTGAAGTAACTGATATTCATTAATGCCTCATTAGGTACAGATACAAAAAGACATACTAAAATTGTCATTAAGTTAAATTGTGACTCGTATAATTGATGAAAGGTTCATTTTGAGGTTAATATTGTATGGTATTTTGTTCTGGCACAACGGGTTTTTTTCCAATCACTTTCTTATCTAATTTAATTTTGTTCAACTTTTTGATCCTTAACCAAATTCACTTAATATAAAATAAATTTGGAATACTAAATACATGAACAATGTTGTTAATCATGATAATTGTAAAGATTTATATTTTGATTATGTTTTATCCACCATTCCTATATTATATAAAGCTGACTGTCCATTAGCCTGATTGAATGCGGGCGTCGCAAACACCCGCTGCACAATGCGGCTTCGGTTTAATGGACGGAGGGCTTAAGGCTGCGAATAACAGGGAAAGAGTACTTTTCTAAAGCCCATGTTACAGGGAATGGCGTAAAGGCATGATTGTGAAAGATTATTCCGGATTGCTGAACATGAGTTTGTATTTTTGTTAGAAATGTTTAATTCAGGGAACCTTTAGTTCAGTTGTAAAATCAACTAGGAGTTGCCCGCAAGTTCGTCTGCGAATTTTTTTTATATTACCGTAATCCACTTCCCCATCTTTCCTTACCGTCCGTCCTGTGATAATGCCCAGATTGCTGTTGGAGATATCACACTGCTTTGGCGCATTAAAGACCTTGGCCCTAACTATATATAAAGCAAGTTTAACCTCGTAAGGCCCACTGTACACTGTACAAACTCCAAAGCGATTTTAAACATTCTTAAAATGAAAGTAAGGGTCTAATTTTAGAAACACGAGAACTGCCTTAGACCTTACGAGGATATCGCCACTTCGCCAACGCGGTAGTATTGTGTTTGCGTCGCATTTATATGTGACGTCTAGAAATCAGGCAAAAACTTAACTTTACCAGACAGTAACCTGAAATGTCGTTCTGAAGTTACAATCGCAAATATGGAGTTTTAATGTCAGGCAAAGGCAATGGGAGCCCTTTATTATCTTGATACTTATTTCGTCGAAACAACGTCGAAATTTTTATTCTTCTGTAGTCATACATTTTTCAAAGTCATATCACCGTAATGATTAGATTAGGTAAATCGATAATTATTGTTAAAATTAACTTTAAAACCTGGAACCTAAACTAACCTAACCCTACCCAAGGTCGGTCATTGGCGGAAATGATCCCAAGATGCTGGCGGCGTTTCCCCGCAGCAATACTGAGCCTTTGTCCGAGAAACGCGCCAGCTCTGGGATCACAGGTAGTTCGAATGAGTTTTTGTTTTAAGGGTATTGAATAAATTGTGAGCCTCTGGTCCCCATGGGCCTAGAGTCTCTACCGCAAACGGTACGAAAATTGTAGGTTAGGTTAGGTTTGTTTTTATAACAATCTTTAATAGTTTACGGTTGCAAAGAAAATGCTTTCTATCTAATGATCTTTCGGCGAAATGAAAAATTCGACGGATAATAACTCTAGGAGTCAATATAAATAGACCCAAAGGCGATATATCTGAGATGTACATAAAACATCGCTTATTTGGCGATATCTCATAGTACGCTTGAATTAGCGCTCTGATATGATTCGGCAGTCACATAATAACAAGTAATAACACTAATACCTAAAGGGGTATTACTTAAAAAAAGTGTATTTTGCTCAACCGATACTTTTTCACCTACATAATATTTATTATTAACTTACATTACGCTTATTAATGTATTACGAGCAGACATTCCTGACATATTATAGATAATATCGTCAAAGGTAACTTCAGAATATTAGACGTAGTAAATTGTGCTTTCGTATCGTGACTTCCATAAATGAGATATAAAACTTGGGTTTTTAAAAACGGCAACGCACTTGTCTGTGTGGTGGTGCAGTTCCCAGTACCCTTACCATGAGTTTACAGTGACCGAACTCGCTTGCGACTGCGCAAACCATTTTGTATGAGGAATTGTAGTTAAATAACCTCTGGGGCTGAACAATTCTCCATACAAATCTATCTATCTATCACTAGCGAGTACGCTCACATTCACTCATGGTATTGGGAATTCACTTATGAAATTGTATGGGGAATAGTACTGTCCCCCCTAGTGGTTACTTTGTAGAACTACAAATTGTTTACGCAGTGGCAAGCGGGTTCGGTCACTGTAAACTCATGATCAGCGGACCCGGGGTTTTCGGTGCACTAACGATTTAATACTAAGACGATAGTCTTAGTCGTCAAATCATTCGTGCACCCAAAATACCGGGGTACGAACGCTGTTTTATACCGTAATAGGAT
Source organism: Apotomis capreana (assembly GCA_947623375.1). NCBI lineage: Eukaryota > Metazoa > Arthropoda > Insecta > Lepidoptera > Tortricidae > Apotomis > Apotomis capreana. The sequence goes on from OX392515.1 coordinate 17,474,625, forward strand.
AAAGATAATTCATGCTTTCCTACTATATTGGTAATGTCAAGAATGCTCCAAAATCCATCCAGTCGTGTGATAAAAGACAAAAAAAAATTAAATAAGTACCTATTTTTGGCTAATAACCTACATACCTTATTAAATAAAACGCCGTTTTTTGTGTTTCTCAACGAAGATATGAATGAATTGTGGAGTGAATTGGCATATTAATACATTTTGTCCGTACTCAAATCCATCATTTGGTATCAAAATGTGTTTATTTTTTATTAAACCGCTTATTATGCTAATAGCTCGATTAAAGCGCACGGTAATTAATTGTGTGATTGACGTCATTGCTGAAGCACTGTGCAAGCGAGATGGGGAATTGGTATTTACCAGTAAATTCTGACGCAGCACATCTAAAGCTCAAGAATACAAGACGTAATATATTCGAAATAGAAAATAAATAGTTTTTAAGCAAGCATCTGATCTCGTTTATCATCTTAACCGACATAAGATGTGCAATAGTTTGGCTGTTGGTTAATTGATTCGACATTCGTATAAAATGGAATACGAATCATCGTAATCTTTGCATACAGAAATAATTATATATAGACGGAAGAATGACATAGACTACATATATTATTTTTCAATAACTTCGCGTTTAGTAGACGGCCTATTAGTACAATTAAGGGCAGGAACTGCCATTGCTCACCCAACATTACCCTAAAAACCTATCAGATTCTAGCTATCGACTACCTAAAAGAGATGAGACACACTCACACCGAAACTTGGTAATCACTAGCCCAATTTTATACAGAGAGTAGACATAATCCCTTGGCAGTCACTGTCGCTTTCTTTGGGTGTACCGCAGGGTACAACTTTAGGACCACTCACCTATAAGCACCTCCCATTAGCTTGTTGATCACCAGCCCAATATCATGGAGCGTGTGAACATATCCCCTCGGTAAATGTGGTCTCACATCCCTCAGGATGTATCGCAGGGTGTTGCTCGGCCCACTCTTGGTGTTGTACAGTTCTTCTAGCCGTGGGATGGTGAGGAACTTGCGCATGGAAACGCCGTTCTCAAGGAGGAGTTTCACGAAGTCGATGCGGTCGTGTTCGAGGGCTTGCATCATGGCTTCATCGAGGGCGCCTGTTGAGGGATAAAAGTTGCTTAATTAAGGTTGTTATTAATAAATATTGTAATTAGAATTACATAGTAAATAAATAATGTAATTTGGTTATACAAATGCATAACAATGGAAGAGCGGGACCTCCTGACACTAGTATTTACAAATACTTAATAGGAGATCCCGTTTTGTACATAGTTAGGGATTAAATTATAGAAAAAGCGAATACTAATGAGTATTAGTCCGGGTAATTTAAGTGACCAACTAAGAAAACTTCTTAAACCCGCATCTTGAATAAAAATAAAGAACTGTGAGATATCGGATTTTAGTAGAACTCACTGAATAAGCTGCTTATCAATGCAAAAGCAATGGCTTGGTAAGAAAACCAATAAACTTTCTGTATCTATGGTACATTAACTCGTAAATTTTGGAGTAAAATAGGTTGAATGGTAAAAAATAGGGTTAGGGTTCCCAGAAAAATTGCTTTTAAAAATAACTTATTTTTAAAGATTACATCAGTTAAAAATAACAGATATAACGAGACCTAGATATTATTGTTGATTTAGAATCACCATTTTATTAAACTCAAACAAATAAAATAATTATCCCCTTATAAAACAATCTTGGCATCAAAAAAATGAGTTTTTAGATAGTCCTTTATAAATGCGAAAACTTTTTTCAACAGTCTTCCTACTTACTGCACAATTCCTTACTAATTTAAATATTTATAAAACGTTATTAAATGCCGCCAAAACGTAATTTAATGAGGGATGTCTTTTTAGGATTACAATTTTATTACAAGCGGCGGGTGGTTCGCCCCGTAAAAAGTATGAGATTTTTTTTTGTAAGGTTTAATGAATTGATTTGTTTTCTCAGTTTTCTATTATTATCAGCAATAATCCGGCACACAACTGGATCTTAACTCTTCTTCAATCTACAGTTTGTTTATAGTTTGTTTGGGGAATTAGAATATGGCGAGATGTGCAATTATGTTATCTGCACTATTATATTATGGTATGGATTGTCAGTTTTCTATACAGTGAGAGTATAGAGTAAAGAGAGAGAGAGCTGTCATTATTTTAGGAAAAATCTATTGCCCAGTGCATGATCTGTGTGGTCGCCAGTGCCTTCCTTAGGATTCAAATATTAAGGTAGGTCTTAATCGTTCACGCAAAATAGGCGCATGGTAAGACGTCGAGTTGCGAGACCTAAGTCTTAATCGTATCAAATCGAAATGATGGTCTCTTTAAATGAATAATAAGCCATGAAGTTAAGCCAAGTATATCGGAATTAGCGAATAAATCACAGACGAAACCCTTTCACCCTCGCCCGTGAAGTTCGCACGAGCGTAATTTTTAAATTTACGACCGGCAGCGAGGGTGTTAGCGTTCTGTAGACGGGCAAATTAGCCGCGTTCGCGTAACTGCTTTTATAAATGTGTGGCCCCATAGGGTGCGGCTCCGGAGCCGAGATTCACCTCAATTGGTCGATTCCGCGAGTCTCCGCTCCGCTCCGCTGCAGTGGAGAGGCACCCTTAGTAATGCATTGGCCCGCGACTTTGGCGTATGTATTTTAGCTTTATTTGTGTTAAATGGACGATTTATACCAAGAACTAGATTTATATATGAATTATATATAGTCTTCTGGTACCCATAGTACAAGCTTTGCTTAGTTTGGGACTTGGTCGATTTGTGTAAGATTGTCCGTTAATATTTATTTATTTTTTACATCAAGAACAAACTTATGCAAATGATATCCGGGATTGGGAGGGCTATTACATTAAAATTCTACCAGGCAAGTAGTTAGCCTCAATTCTTGGTCAGATGCAGATTTCGAATATATTTAAATACACCACAGCAGCATTTCCAAAGGATATATTCCTACCATGCCCATCTTCTATATTCGCTCTTAAAGTGTTAGGAATATGATGTACTTTTGAAAAACAATATAAATTGAAATCAGCGGTTTTCATAACCGAATTTACGTTTTCGCTGTCCTATCGCAGTCTACAGCCCGTTTTAAAATGTACATTTTTATTAGTACAACGTGTTGTGCGTCTGGTTTCGGTACGAATCGAACATGTATGTACATTTTAACTTTATTAACATAACAGCTACCATTTTACCATTTCTTCTTCCCGAAATCGGCGAGAATATCGAACAGATTTAGATTAAAAAAGAATCAATGAAAATACATTTATTGCCAATGTAAGAACAAGAACTTAACACAGTTCTATGTAGAAACAACAAATTAACAGATTAACACACCCAATCTAGTAAATGTATAAATAAATACTAAGCGACAATCCTACTTGCGGACTAGCCCCAATATAAAAAAAAATATATATTTTACCTCTACCCAGTTTGTATATTTTAGAAATATGCATGTTTGTAAAGCAACATATATATTTATTTAAAACAGCTGCGAACAATTCCACTAGAAACCAAAGGAATCCAGGACGATTAGTTCACAATTACGTTCCTAGGACAGCATTGTACTCGAATCACTGTTTTGTCATGTCATGTGCATGAAAGTGTTTAACAGATTGCCAAAAAGTATACAAGAGCTTCCTTTAAATAGATTTAAAAATAAAGTAACGCAACTATTAAATGAAAAAATGTATTACAGTGTGAAGGAATTCCTCTCTCGTGAGATGTAATGTCCAAAATATTTGCATGCTAGTATTTAAGTACAGATAGCAGAATAAGCTACCTATTGTCACATACCATACTATGACACATTTGTACCTACTTATTCTAAGCAAATAAATACTATTCTATTCTATCCTATGCTATCCTATCCTATCATATCCTATCCTATCCTATCCTATCTTATCCTATCCTATTCTATTCTATTCTATTCTACACAAATCGACCTATTAGTCCAAACCTAAGACCCAGGAACAAATATTCGATTTCATCACACAAATATTTGTCCTTGCCGGGATTCCAACCCAGGACCGTCGGCTCAGTACCCACGTTGTCAAAAAATAAAATGGGTTGGAAGACAAGTTATGGACAAATGAAAAAAATCTGCTCATTCACATTGTATTCGCCCGAAATCGGCTCATACATTTTGTAGCTTAAAATTCAAATAATAGAATTATACCTGTCCCTCTCATTCACCGACAGGGCTGGGTATTCGGGGTTGGGCTTTGATTCCGTATTTGCGGCTCTTGAAAATAAATGTGAATTAATATCCAATTTCTGGTTAAATTCCATTCCTCCACTGAGCGACACCCACGCTACACCACTCTTATCACACCAAACATGTTCTCTAAATACAATACTCTCTTCTTTAATAATAACGCTACAAGATCTCTTTTATATGTCAGATGCTAAGTAACATTACATTTTTTTTTTACTTTAATGTGATTACACACCACAATTCTTATATTAAACCATTGATAAAGATCAAAGCACAAAGAAACATAGAAATACGTAACCTGGCCACAGGCGCGACAGCGGCCTATCGGTGTAACTCGGGCGTCGGTGACCTTGTAATGCCGAATCCTTCGACAAGGCATTCACGTGAATGCCTTTCCCCACCTCGCGCGTCCCGCGCTCGCCCGCGCTCGCCCCTCAACACGCACACATAGCCGCGAGTTTTGTTACTGCACACTCGCTGTCGTTTCTTTTAACGGTAGTATATATATTCTTTGAACTGGCGGAAGAGACCATGTAATCGAACCCGGTACCTCTGGACAATCTCTCCGGCAGATTACGCCTTTCAATTTTTCTTTGTGCTTCTTTGTATCAATGATTTAATATAAAAGTAATACTACTGCCACAGACAAAGTAGTGGGCACATTTTACAGTTAGACGCTGTTTTCGGGTCTATTAAATTACAATAAACTTAACCAATACTTTCAGGGATAAAAAAGGTCTCTAAGCGTCACTACAAAACCGCCTATTCATCTTTGCCTTGAAGAGATCTAAATACAAATGTGTAAAGCCAGTCCCCACCTTTGCGCTTCAGAGATCAAGGGAGCAAGACATCGCTCAATAACCAAGCTGTATTAATAAGCTTCCATTCAAAATGTGCAAAGCCAAATAGCCACGGTTGCTTTTGATGTTTGGGATGCCTACAGTACCCGGGGTTTGTTTTCTGTTTGGCTGCCATAGTATGAATGATTTTACGAGTGTGAAACAAAAGTGCTGAAATGGAACGCATATGCAACAGAGACTACGACGGAATCTCATCAGATATGTCGTGTCGTGTTGTTTTGATACCTGTTTTATTGGTTTTTGTGTAAGATGTGGGTCGTGGTGAAAAGGCTACCCAAAGTGGAACTGCTATGATTGGCTAGACACGCGCACCGAATTTGCCTAGAAAAAGGCGTAACGCAGAGTTAAGCACCCAGCATGTCTAGCATAACAAAGAAACGTGTCTCTTTCTCACGCGACAAATATTAACTACCTATTAATTGTACGGGGTTCCTCACTGTAGCTCTAATCATCGATCACTTGTGGCCTGCCTCGCTGCCCCTTAGGTATTTTATGATCCTTTTCTGTTCATTCTATTTAACTTTTTATACCAGGTGGGCCCTGTAACAGGAGCAATAAATTAAAACATAGATTCTAGCCCTCAAACTGAACAACATTTACTAAACAACTTTTAAAAATAACTCATTTTATAATGTAAACCTGTAAAATAAAGTTTATTCAAAGAAGCAATGTATTGCGAAACATTCGATATTTTCGTAAAGTGACAGCTATGTCAATGCTAAGGCGATGTCAAAGTTGGACGGCATACATTGAAAATGCTATTTACTTCGTTTGAAATTATGAATATATGAAAACAGTACTATCTTTAAAAAAGTTTCTGAACAGATGTTGTTCAGTTTGACGAGTAAAATCTGTTTTAATTTTTGCTCCTGTTACAGGACCCACCTGGTATAAACTTACATGTGGGTTCTCTTCAATTAAACACCGTGTAGAAAACACTGTTTTCACTAATTTTGGAACATATTCACGATATCAATTGTTAGCATATTCCCAAAATAAATTCCTAACCTGAGAGAATAAATGAATAAGAAAATAAAAAGCTAATAGCCAAGTGGGGCGGTTAACAAGGAGAAGCTCATTCTTAGCCAACTGTTAAATAGGACAAATTACTCGCTCGTCGACTTTGTCACAGAGAACGTAATAGCTATTTATTGCAGGAACCAGACTCCTGCAGGGCTAGCAAATCTTGCCGCGTCTCCGCTTGTTGCGCGACTCAGCATCACCTGTCTTGCTCGCACGGTATTGAAAACGCGCGACAAAGAGTCGGGTGTCACAGTTATGCTAGACGTTCTGATTCAATATTTATTTAATCTCTTGTGTCAGGTTATTTGGATAATCTATTTTGCGTTTAAGTTGAAAGACGGGCCAGGAAATAATCAAGCCCGGTTGTAGTACAGAAATAACTGCATAATACCGGGTGTAACCGACAGTGTACCGAAAACTGAAACCATGGATTCAGACCATTATTCTGGGCTGGTAAATCGTGCAAATTTCTTTGAGAAAATTCACAAATTTTCCGTTAATCGAACTCTACCGGTAACAATTTTTCATGAAAAATCGCATGAAAATAGCATTTTCCGCAAAACACGCAATGTATCACAAACAGTATTATGTAAGCTTTACGGTACAACGCAGGCGCATGGAGTGGGAAAGGTAACGGTACTGGCCGGTCATTGATCCGCCAGGCCAGTGCGCTCGCACTGTTTTAATTACCTACCCGCATTAATGTTTACCTACCCGCACATTTTATTTGCTTTACTTGCTTGAATGAAAATAATCTTGTTAGACTGTTTTAATTTATCGGTCAGTTGTTATTGGTGTTAGTTAGTACACTAGTTGTGATCTGTGGTTGCGTTGTTTTTGTGGTTGCATTCATTCATGTCATTCGATGCGCATTGGCGTAACGGTATGTTTTGCGCTGACGCGTGAGTGGAGTGGGGAGCGCCTGAACCGGTCTATGCACGCCGCGTGCTCCCCTCCCCGCGCGTCTGCACCCGAGAGAATTGGACGCAATACATTGCGCGTCGAGTTTTATAATTTATTTTCGAAAATCTTATCCTAGACTTTTCCGAGAAAATGAACACTCGTTTTCAGTTCGTGATCATGGTCTAAAACTACAGTTTTCGTTTTCGGTACGCTGTCGGCTACACCCTGTATGCATCTGCTGGCAAGTTTGGCAATACAATTTCGTCTCATAAGAAGCTAACAAAACCTCAAACTACCTATTTGTTTAATACATACAGGAGTTAGATATACTGATATAAACGGTGGCTATTATTTCTGCTTGAAGTAAAGCCCACGCGCTCGCAGGCTACACACTTGACACGTACAAGAAACCATTAAATTTTTATTAGGTTACAAAATCAAATAAAAAACTTTGGTTTTGGTTGGTACGGAATATATATCACATGCTGTTTTAACCTTCGATTGGGTTATGTATTGTTAACTATTAATTCCAAATAAAAACAATTTAACAAAAATTACATTCTTTATTAAGGAAAAAAATATTAGACAGTAAACATTTAGTCAATTATTATATTTATTTAAATTGAGATAAGGAAAAAATAAACTGACATAAAAACAGTAGATGTGTACAAAGGCGAGCTTGCCGGATTTTATCCCTGTAAGGGATTATAAGGAGTTAATATTTCTGTATTATATTTTTTCTGTGGCAATAGAACTAACAGGATATTAATACATTTGCCCTTATTTGCGCCGAGTCCACGTGTCAGTTATTCATATAGGTATTTCAGATTTACACGTGTAGCTTCGGGATTGGGACACATGTTACCATTTCACTCCATTTTCCTGATAATAGACAACTAAAACCACACATTGAAAAATGTAAATAAATAGTGGTGTTTACTTTTATTTCAACTGTGTAGGTGCCTGGCGGATAGATACGGAGATATGCACATTTAAAAAATGTAAGAAATCGCACTTTCCAGTAATGTAGCAAACTTCTGGCTTATATCTTCGTTTAGGAGCATTTTAGCTAGAAAAAAAGCTTAGACAATGCCTTTCTCCTGGTTAAAATATATCCTAAACGATCAATAGTTTTTTACGGGATACAATACATGTATAAAAAATAAATCATTTAAATGTTTTTATTTAGGTTGAACTCAACCAAACTGGAATAAAACTTACTCGGAGATTAAGTAACAAAGCATATCACTTTGTATGTGGGTGGTGTTATGGTTTACTAATATGTTGCATAAAATTGATTTTCATAATTTTGTTTCGCATATAACCAGCAGCCCTTGGCAGAATCATCATTTCGCAGAATTACTTTTCCCATATTTTTAGTAACAAGTTACATAGAAACTTGACATTAATTCTAGGATTGAAGTAAAACAGTTTAAAGTTAAACGGATTATATCGCGTATCATATTAATTATTATTTGAGCCCCACCGACGTTTCACGTGAAATTGTCAGGAACAACATCAGATTCGAACTCGAATCAGTGACAAAGTTACCGCGCGGCTGTACGGGTAGCAGTCCCTGATTAAGAGCTCCATACGAATTTGAAACATATTGGGCCATTCCTGACAATTTCATGTTGTAAAATGTAAACCGAAATAAAATGTAAAATGTAAGAAATCTTAAACGAGCGAAGCCATAGGTAAAAATTTAGTTACCTAATGCCTTGGAAAAAAAATTAAGGCAGTTTGAACAGAGCTATCAATATCTACTCTCTAAAATGTCCTGGCTTGGTCAATTACCAGGCATAACACCTAAAGTCACACCACGACACATTGACAACAACAAGTGACAGCTAGGCTTTCTGATAGAGATGGCTTGGCAAGAGCAGTGCCATCAACCCTTCACGCAAAATAGGTGCATTGTAAAAAGTCGAGTTGCGAAAATCCAGCCCGCGATAACCTAGCTATACCTCATAACCACTCAATTGCTTCGAATTTCGAGTTGAACTTTATGTATACAGGGTGGAACAGGTCGAGGGACTTTCAAGCAAACAGGGAATTGTTCAGACCGAGTACTTCATTTTTCATGTCAATATTTCTATCCATTTTTGAGATACAGTTTGTTAAACATTAGTGTAAATTTATTTATTTAATTCAAATTAGTTACACAGCATTACAGTGATTAAACTGTGAACTACAAAATTATACTTAAAATAAAATAAAAACTTAAATCTAGTTTGATTTAGGCGACGTAACAGCGTGGCTCTGTTGCGTCGTCTGATCTGGCGAAAAATATAAATATCTGCAAATATCAACCCTAGCATCTTTTGAACAACGCTAAGTTAAAGACAGGTGTTAATTTAAAATGAAAATAAAACCTTTGAATTAGTAGGGTTGTCACTGATATTAAAATATTTTATTTTGATGACTTTAATCCAGCTGTTCAATTATATAGGTCGATTATAGATAACTCAGATGACACTATCCTGTCAGCCCAGTCTTTAGAAATGTTCCGTAATAAAATAAGCCGTAATTAACAAAAGCAATTGAGTGGGTATAAGTAGCTCTCATGTATAACTAGGTCCCTTGCCGAAGGTAGTAAGGTAATAGGTTTGTAATATTCTTGTTCAACATAAATTACAATGGTTCAATTAAAACTTTCTGTAACGACTTACACGACTTGTTTAGATCGAATTGATAATGGCTTCCAAGTTAATAAACTTATTCCTAGCGCGCAGAGGGTAACGTTTTTTCTTCCATTTTATTATGTAGTAATTGGTTGAGAATTTGTTTACTCCCACTGCAATAAGTAATTTATTATTTGGCTATAATAAATCAAAAATAAAAATTAATACCTACATTGTCATGTTCATGTGAAATGATTTAATTGATTAAATCAGAATCTAATAATATTTATTTTATTTTATTTATTTAATGCACAGGCAGCTTATAGCTGATGCGTGTATATCACTATTCACTTGTGTTCTGTGTTTGTAAATATTTGTCTAGTCCATTTTTGAAAGAGTTCACTGAGTGTGCACTAATCACGGATTCGGGTAAACTGTTCCACACTTTGACCTCGCAATTGGCTACAAAGTGACGCCTAGGTTTGCTAGTACTGGCCGTTAATACCAATTTCAAAGAGTGTCCTCTCAGCCACTCAATACGATATTCAAGCATAATAGGTGAACTCCTTACACAACTAACATAACTCTTTATAAATCTACTTTATAAGACTACGGAACCCTAAAATTGGTATGGTATCATAAATATTTAAGTTTTCAAAGCGCTTGTACATTATTTTATAATTTACGAGTATCTCTGTCAAAGAAACTCTTAGCCTTATAATACCTACATCTTAAAACCCAATTAATATTACAAAGTCAAAGTCGCTATCCGTATCTTAAGCGGATAAATTAGCAATTAAACGATTCTCCTTAACAAACTTGAGTTCATAATTAAGATTCCAAAGTAGTTAACCACAAATTTAATACGAAGTGGTCTCATGAACACAACAGACTTTCCATGAAATTTAGCATGTTAGTTAAATAAAACCGTTAAAATTTTTGGAGAAACTAGTAGGTATCTGAAAGCAATCTCAGGAAAGATACAGCAATTGGTAATATTAATTTTCAGAGGTAATTATAAAAAAGTGGTTTAACTCGCGTGAAAATTGTCAGAAACGGCCAGACATGTTTCGAACTCAAATGTAATGTGAACTTCTTCAGGACCAGCTATCCATGCTGCTACGCGACTCGCGGCCCACTGCACTGGTTATTAAAGATGTCTCACGATAGTTTTAATAATATTTTTCAGAGGTATTTATTATATTTTTCCCGATAGTATACGTTATTTGGATTCTGAATCTACGATTAGTTAATTTTACATAGATTCTATTTAATTTTTGTAAAAGCTATGTGACATTTGATCAACACACCAACAACATTACCTTGGTATTTAAGGAATGAGTAAGGGAAATAGAATTAAGAAAAACTGTCAATGTCAGAACTACTTTACCTTCGGAATGTGACCAATTAATGTCACGTATCCAGGCTCTAGTAGTAGAAGTAGTAGTAGGGGGACCTAGGGGTTTTGAAACAAATGTGAGTTGCAGCAAAGTTAATTTGTCGGTATCTAAATCCATTACTGTTCCGGCAATCACGCTGTCAATCAATGTGCGCCCTTGCTTCGCTAATTGATGTAGATTCGAGAGATCGACGTTGTTTCATTTCACTGCCGTTTCAAAACCCCCCGGTCTCCCCTAGTCTAGTTCAAGTTGGCTTATAACGCAGAAAAAGTGTCAAACGTTTTTGTAATAAAATTACGTAATCTTACAAATGTTTCTATTTATTCCTATGGTTGACTGGTAGAGAATGCCTTGTGGCATTAAGTCCGTCATTTGTTATTTTACTCACCTTTGTATTTTGTGCAATAAAGTTTAAATAAATACATACAGGCGCATTCGAGGCGTTTTTCATTATCACGATAGCAATGCTCCGTTTTTTTTATTTAAGTAAGTAGGTATATTCTGGAAATTTCTGCATGAGTGTTTCTCCGAATGCTCACTGGAATATTCTTTAACTGCAGTTTACTCGGATTTTCATAAATCCAACGATAGCTCGATACTTTGCGTTGCTTGCATTCAGTCCAGATAATTAAATTTCGTACTAGTTTCAACGGTAATCAATGCGTGTGAAATTGTGGAAACTTGGAATATTTTTTTCACCTCACTCGCTCGGAAAACCTCTGTTTATAGCGCGAAATCTAAATACTTATAATATAAAATACATAAATATTTAGGTATATTACCTAAAGGGATATATTTAATTGCACATCTGTATAATTTTTCAGTACACTAGGTAACTCCACTAATTAACTGAATGCATACCAGAAAAACGAATGCTGTGCAAAAAAAAAACAATTGATTAACTGAACATGTCCTACAAAAAAAAACTTAAACATCATACAAAACGAGATGACCTTTTTAACCGAATTCACACCAAAAATATGGTTCGTACATCGGATATATTTGAAAGTTTCACCAAAAATACTGACCTGCGCACTAATTATCCTCGCACTGCACACTAAGATCTGACTCGGCCGGGTTAGGTTAGGTTAGTTTTTTTATATCCAGTAAAACAGTTTTGCAAATACCTTTCAATAGTATATTGAATTAGCATTATTTAGTGTGCATAATTAGTGTGCAAGTCAGTATTTTTGGTGAAACTTTCAAATATTTTGATCGAAAAAAGGGAATATACAGATGTCGATTTAAATACATGCCTTACATAAATACTTATAATGAATATTGTTATAGTGAATATTGTTATATCGAAATATTGTTTGTTTCTCGTTTAAGTGATTTGTATCTAAGAGAGTATACTCGTATCTTAGAGAAATAAATATATTTGAACTGAACTGAACTGAAATCTGCGTGCAAGTAATTTGAATTTCGAACACGATGACTGTGATTCTCTGTGGTGCATGTAACTTTTTTTATATTTTTTAGGTGTTTTTCTTTTTTTATAAATAAATATAAATGTTTTTCTCTTGTTTATTTGCGTTATGTTTATGGCTTAAATTTGATATGTTAAATAAATACCAAAATTAAATGATTATTAAAAAGGTTTTTAACATTCGAGTAAGTGTAGTAGTCATTTTACTAAAGTATTTTTATAATGATCATTAATCATATACAGAAATTTGATCGTAATATTAATAGAGTCAAACCCAAACTTAAAAAAATAGGTACAACCCTATTCTTCGTCTCTTGACAAAGTTCGTTTAATGTAATGGTAAAGTGGCATCAGGTGCATGTATAAGCGAATCTAGACAAGTCACTTGTATCAACCCTAGCGACAAAACAAATAGGACCTTACAAACAAACTCGTGAGATCTAAATGCAGCAATTTTTCACCGGAGTAACGTAGATCTTTCAGACTGAATATCAAGGAGATAAGGTCTAAATTTGAGGAAATGGGGTTTGTTGTGTGTGTTAAACGTAGGGTTGCCAACCTTAGCGTAATAATTTGTGGTACATTTGCGATCAAATAGCGGCACTTGGCTATAAAGCATGACTCCTTCACACGAACTAACTGGATAAGGTATATTGGCCGTTAACATGTTGATAAGCATGGGAAGAAAAAGGAAAGAATAGTCGAAGAAGAGGGCAGAGTGCCGAGCGAGCGAGCGCGTCGTGGTACACAAAAAAAAAGAGATTTGTTAACAGTAGCCCAAATGTTAGCTTCTAGTAACATAAATCGAAGGACTGAGAAAACTGAGGGCTACTAGTAACCAAAATAAGTTGTGTAAAATTAGCTTAGTTTCTGTTACTACTGAGCACAATTTGGCTATTTATTAGTTAAACTAGTTGAGCAATTTTTTTCAGTATACATTCAAATTAATATCGTGTTCTCTGAAAATTACTTAAAATTCCAACTGAACTTTCGCTTCAGTACTTATTTGTAGTCTAGTTTAGCAACTCGACGTCCCGCGCGGATCCTTTGCGGGACGTATATTCTAGGACTGCATAAACGGGACATCCCGCGTAGAGCGAGTTGTTGGCAACCCTAGCTAAAGGGGTGTTTATGCAATATGAGGTAGCGTCTCGTAACAAGACATAATGGTATTTTATTGGAACTCCGACGAAGTTTGTTAAATAAAGAGGTTGATGTCAACGTAATATAATAAAATAGCAGACTTATACATTATGTACACATACGTACAGTCTGTATTATTACAGACCTTTTCCAAAATTATCCTCATCATGGGCAGCATAGACATTTTTATGTGCATAGGTGGAAATAGCTTGTATGACGGCAAGAATCATATAAGATTCTTGTATGACGGCTATGTTAGTCGCGAGAAAAGCACAATTAAAATTTTGGTATGATAGGTTTTTATTTAAAGTGTTTTTTAAACTGTTATACTTAATACAGTCAGCGGCAAAAATAGCTAAGCATAATAACACGCTCACTAGATAATAGAGTCCGTGAGCATAATAATTTTGAGCACTGTTGAGCCTTAGCAACTTCTGCTGTTGACTGTACCTTAAAAAAGGTTAGATGCGATTTGTAATGCTTGTATTGGGAGATTCTATTCACACTACATAATTTTTCTAGGTTTCGTGGTTTAGTGTGTAAATTAATTCAAGTTAAATTAATTAGTAAATATGCTCATTGCTTTCCGCTTTCTACTCACTCGAATTACGTTCTGAAAATTCATTTCATAGAGACCTCAATGAAAAAAATTGCAAGGTGAATTCTATAAATGTTAAACGAATATTCAAGTTTTTTAGTTTAGTTTAGTATATTTTTCTTCTGCTTGCTTACTACGGGATTTAACATTTTTCAATTTATCGCGTTTTAATTACCTATTCGTGGGTCTAAAACGTAGGAAGCAAAATAGAGAGTTACGTTTGTTAAGGGCATTTTTTTCACGGACGTGGATTATGGATTCAAGATTTGATAGGATTGACGTAACAGTGTGATAGCTCAGTTCGTTAGCACTACTCCGGCAACGTAGGGTCGCAGTTTCAAATCTAGCTCACAATGCAGTGCATCACGGATCATTTTAAAAAAATCTTTCATAATAACCCTTTGTGTCAATATTTAGGCTGCGTTTCCACCAGAGATGTCTAGCGAGGAATGTGTTTTTGTTAACCAATGGAATAACTTCATTTACTTATCCTCGGTCAGCACAGCTGATTCGATTGGTCAACAATAACACATCCCTCGCTACCCATCTCTGGTGGAAACGCAGCCTGAAGGAATGTTATATTATTGACCAATAACAGCAAGCATCAGTCGTCCATAACCGTAAAGCGGTCATCGACGACGTGTCGTCTATTTACTATGACGTGTCAGCGGCCATGTTTGCTGACACAGTACACAGAACGAAAACAGTGCTGCCACATCATAATGTTAATTATTAATGAGGTCGCTTGAGGCTATTGTGTCTTTAGAGGCGTCGCGTCTTTAGATGATATCATAGATGCACAAGATTTTAAGACCACTCATACCTTACTGCCAAAATTTTGGAACTTTCATAAAAAAAAGAGAGCGGTGTAGTTATAAAGTTCTCTATGTTATCACGTAAACTATAATATATAACTATGATAATTGAGTGGTTTGGCACCGACGTCAAAAGGTGATTAAAATGTAATCTGTACTTGAACGGGTTATTTTTGGTGTTTTAGTTTTTTTTGAATTTATTTTTTGTTAATTATTCACTATTTCCATATATATCATGTTATATATTTTAATACTGACTATTTAGGTATATTTGCGCAGACGAAGCCGACGACGCTTGTTAAGTAATTTTATTAAAGTCTTATCACCATTTTCAAATACTTTACGTCTATTGACGTGGTTGGCTTGACCTCGCTATGTGTTCTGTGCATGTTTGTTTGTTTGTTCAGCGCAAACCCGGGAACACCCCTCGGGTGTTTGCTTACGTATGGTTATTCCAATTTAGTGTCCATTCCCCGGCTCCGGTTAAATTTTCATTAGCGTTGGCAATTTCAGGTCACATTTTATTGGAATAAACACATAGTGACCCAATGTAATTATTTATTTATTTAAACTTTATTGCACAAAACAAAAGTCAGTACAACTGGAAAACTTAATGCCTTATATGGCATTTCTCTGGCAAACAGACATGCTTCAAGTGGGTGCACTGTAGAAAATTAATCGTTCGGAGAGCATTCAAGATAATATAATATTATGGCAAGGTAATATGGCGTTGGAGGGGTATGCTACGAATACCGTGAACTGCCAGTCTAGCACTAGGCTTCGTGACTCTTGTTAAGCGACATAGCATCGCTCATCACTCTCTCATAGTACAACCACAGTCTAAGAAACACACACACACTTTTTACACTGTGTTACAACGAAGAAAGTGACAGGTTTTTTCGCGCGAGAAAGAGTCGCGTGTCACAGTTGTGCTAGAAGTGCAGGACAGTTAAACGCACAGATCTGTCTACTTATATCCAAACTCGGCATTAAGACCCGCCTATCCACCACATGTCTGTAACGCATAATTTCATACACCGGCCACGTAATGTCAAGGGGGGGATGGCTACCTTGAATAGCTGATCATTCTTGACATCATGGCTACATAAAATCTTTCACATTTTAGGGGATGAACAATCTTTCCATATACTTATAATGCCGTCTGTTTCATGTAAGTGTTCGCAACAGCTTCTCAAGACTTGTATTGTGTTCAAAACAGCGCCACAGGAATCGCTCAAAAATTCACCAAATGTTATCCCACTTCTGACATCGACTTTTTGCTCATTTTGGCGCTCATACATTCTGAGTCACAAACTAGTATCAGTGTAGTTATGGTTGGCATCTAAATGTACACAGATTGTTGTTATTTCTGACTTGCACTGCCCCTCTTGCATTGTTTCTGCAATTGATAGGATATATGTACTCGTACGGTGCTGCGAGATCATATCGTCTGTTGACAACCAAGACTAACTGAGTAACAAGTACTTACATAAAAAAAACTCGTATCTTAGTGTCAACCTACTTACTAGATAAGAGGTCTTAAAGAGCAGTGACATAAATATTAGTAAGTTTTGGTTGTCACTGGGTGATTGTTCGATCACTGATTGGTCCGTTTTCCTGGTAGATGCGATCGTCCTCTGTATCAATACGTTTAAAACGGTAGAAGTCCAGATATAAAGTATCCTACCTGGCGGCCATTCCTGTCCGTAGACGAAGATCTCCGACCGCGCGATGTCCACCCTGTTCCAGGTCAGCGCCAGCGACAGCTGTTCGCTCGGAGACAGATGCTGTGCCCTGAACAGCGCCGTCAGGATCACCTGGTCCAGTTCTTGCACCTCGCCGCCCTCTGCGCGCTCTTGGATCCTGAAGACTGTGATCTGTGGGAAGAAAGAATAGTTTTTTTCTCAAACATGAAATGAAATGTCGTCATAACGTGCGTTATAACAGAACTCGAGAGAACTGTAAAGGAATCTCATACAAAATTAAAGGCCTAGGCCGGGAAATATTTTTTTTTAAACATGACGTTCTTGTTCATCATGTTCTTGAACACTTGAACAGGCTAAACAGCTGAATTATTTATATTTTTTGTGTTTTTTTATTTATTTATTTCAGTGCATGTTTGAGAAAAGCATTACCTATACATGCCTTAGCCGTGAAAAGGGCTTGCCAGCTTCGTATCACTATTATTAAGTCACCTTGCAAGCCCTTCTTTCCCGGCGTCTGTAGTAATCCATACTAATACTAATACTAATAATACTAATATACTAATACTAATATACTAATATACTAATAATATTATAAATGCGAAAGTGTGTCTGTCTGTCTGTCTGTCTGTTACCTCTTCACGCTTCAACCGCTGAACCGACTTAGATGAAATTTGGTATGGAGATAGTTTGAGACCCGGTAAAGGACATAGGATACTTTTCATCCCGAAAAAAATTAGTGTTCCCGTGGGATGAGCGGGTAACACCGCGGGGCACAGCTAGTGTACTATAAATGGAGTTCAAACTGTTCAAAGTAAGAATAAAAAGTAGCTGACAATTTTAGTATGCAATTTCACATAAGCTAGTAGTAAAAATTACAACTATTTTGGATAATGGCCGTGCCGTATCTGTAATTTGTATAAAGAGTAACAATTTTAAGAATTTCAGAAATTTCAAATCCGTAACTAGCATAGGATCGAGAAGCGTGTCGTAGACTGATGTCGGTGGCCAAGATCCAATTTGGATTGTTACATATCTAAAAAATATCTATTTCGGATATTTTATTACGTATATATTTATGATTTTGAGTTCACTAGAACGTTACTACACAAATGGCGAACAGTAATCCGATTTGTCTTCTAAAGTATGGCCGGGTAAGATGATGTTTGATTAAGTATAATTTTGGTACAAATGCATGTGGCAATGACAGCTGTTATACCGGTTCATACCATCATAACGCGTGTATATTTTACCCCAAAACGAACTCTTGTTACAGAATTTTATTTCCAAGTATTTTTTACATATAGGACATTAAAATATCTCCGAAAACCTATCACAGTTTGATTAAAAGTAAACTGCGAAACTCCCGTGCTAAAAACAGGGTACTCGTAACATTACCTCCAGGTTTTCCTCAAACTGTCGAATTTTGAATATCGAACACATCGGTCGTTTAAAACAAAAGAACATCGCACGTTGTGCTTCTTTTATTTTAGACTCTAAAATTCAAATATCCCGGTTGGAACCGTACAAAAATAGTGGAACGAGTTAGTATGTAGTTTTTAGGGTTCCGTACGCAAAGGGTAAAAACGGGATCCTATTACTGAGACTTCACTGTCCGTCCGTCCGTCCGTCCGTTTGTCTGTCACCAAGCTGTATCTCAAGAACGGTGATAGCTAGACAGTTGAAATTTTCACAAATGATGTATTTCTATTGCCGCTATAACAAAGAATACTAAAACTAAGATAAAATAAATATTTAAGGGGGGCTCCCATACAACAAACTTAGAGATAATGGTACGGAACCCTTCGTGCGCGAGCCCTACTCGCACTTGGTGTATTTTTAAATGTTACGATTCATTCGCAGCGATATCCGTTCGCCTTATCTGCCGTTTTGTAATAAAAAGGCTGATAATGTTTTATGTATCAAGGCGCATAAGCTTATTCGGTTTTGTGTGCTAATATAATAAAGTTA
The DNA here is from genome assembly GCA_947623375.1 of Apotomis capreana. Taxonomy (NCBI): domain Eukaryota; kingdom Metazoa; phylum Arthropoda; class Insecta; order Lepidoptera; family Tortricidae; genus Apotomis; species Apotomis capreana. The sequence continues at coordinate 17,493,344 of OX392515.1, forward strand.
ACCGCTAAAAGCATATTGTATTCCAAGCTTAGATTCGATTTCGCTTCGCGTTGTCTGAAAAATAAAGTTAGGGTTAATAATGTTAATGTCATGTCAGTATCAATTGTTTACGTGAGTGCTATGAAACTTAGTTATTACTTTCAGCACTAACAATAAGCACATTAGCAAGTTTGAATTACATTCGCTTATAATGCAATTAAGTATGAAAAAATACTAGGTACTTAAATATAAGTCGGTACAACTTGATTTAGCTTAAGTATGTTATTAGTCTACCTGAAATTTTAATATAGCACTAGGCAAGCTGTATACAATGTATAATAGGTAATAATAATAATGAAAAAAAAAAAAAAAAAAAAAAAAAAAACCGCTGACGTTGACACATGCCTTTTTGTAATCTTGCTCCTTTTTAATTTTGTAAAAGTGTTTTCATTCCGTTTACGCCGCAATTTTATACGTCCATTTATAACCTTTTATCTTATTTACCGTTTTCGGCAATGTGTACATACTGCGAATATAATTTATTTACTAACTCTGAAAACGAAGACAATTCTGACAGCGGACGTATGTCACTTAAAGGCGAAATAATGAAAATAATATTAAAGGAATAAGTAATGATTACGAGATCAAGGCGCAAAAAAGCGGAACAAACAAACGCACGACCACCACCCCCGCCCGCCTCGTCCAGCTCCTCGCCATCATCGTCTGGCGACGAATTCGCTACTGCTGCGGACACCAGCGAGTCGAGCGACGAGCGTGGGCCGCCGCCCCCGCCGCCACAACCACCAGCACGACGAGGACGGCCACCGCTGCCGGCACGCTTGGGGCCTACGGGGCAACCTGCCCCGACCACGGCTCCCGCTACCGGTGGTATAGTGCGTCGCATGCGATGGACTCGAGTAATGAACGAGAACTGCATGCGCGCCTACTACGGGGCTACAGAGGGAGGAACCAACCTGTCCGCGTACCGGGACAGGATGCTGCCTCTGTTTCAGGCGTTTGATCCGACCATCGCCGTATCTGCGCAACGGCTATCCGATCAAGTGCGTTTCATTCAGCGGCGCAAGCTGCTGAACGACGCGACACTTGATCGACTGCGCCTGGAAGTACTGGCCGCTCGCGCGGCTTCCGTGCCGGCTCGGGATCCGCCTGCTATGTCACCGGTTCCGGCGACAGCGCCCAACCTGGTGCCGGGGGTGCCGCTGACGGATCCTGAGGCCGATGTGGAAGACTACGCGAGTAGCGTAAGTACCCAGGCCAATGAGCAACTGAGGAGGGCTTTGGAGGAGGCGATTAGGCGCTATCGATCCGCACCTGACTCTAGGCCGCGATTACCACGCTTACCGATGCATAAGCGTATCTTAGCGTTAATGGGAGCCCTGGATGCTTTGCTAGAACCGTACCTTCGGGCTAGCAAAGATTTAGCTGATACCCACTCGATCATGTACTGTGAGGCCATCGCGGCGTGCCGCGTTGCTCGTGTCAGATTCCCGGACACTGACCGAGCACCGCGGACCGCCAGGGGTGTTCCTGCCTGGCAAGTACGGATCGAGCGGCGTATCAGCTCGTTTAGGACTCTCATTGCCAAGCTAATCTGTTTTAGGGGGGGCAATAACCGCCCCCGTGTGATGCGCTACGTGACACAAGCCTTCGCGGGGACTGGCACCAGGCCCTGCGATTACATGGCATGTGTCACGGAGCGCATCGACTACCTAAAGCAGAAAGTTTATGCATGGGCAAGCCGTATTCGTCGCTACAGAGAGCGTGTGGATCGATTCCAGCAGAATCGTCTTTTCCAAAGTGACCAAAGGAAGGTATACCGAAAGTGGGAAGGGAGCCGACCAATGTGTGAGCGACGGGCAACTGCCGGATCCTACTGCCATGATTAATTTCTGGCGTAGTATCTGGTCGGTTCCAGTCGAGCACACCGAGGGCGAATGGATGAATGTTGTCAGACGTGAGTGTGAGCCGATCGAAGCCATGGGGGCTGTGATTATCAGCCCCGATGATGTAAGCTGTGCGACCCGTACGACCCAGAACTGGAAAAGTCCTGGGCCGGACGGGTTGCACAACTTTTGGATCAAGTGGTTTCGATCCTCACACGAACGTCTGGCAACACAATTTCAAGACGCCCTCGAGCTTGGTTCCCTGCCATCTTTCATGACTACTGGTGTTACCTTCCTGCTCCATAAGTCCGGTAGTACCACGGAAGCCAAAAACTATAGACCCATCACGTGCTTGCCCACTTTATACAAGCTCCTTACGTCCATTCTGAGAACTAAAATTAACACGCACATTGTTGCGAACAATGTTTTGGCCTTTTCTCAGAATGGGTAGTAGGGTTGGGTCCCGTGGTACTAAGGAGCTCCTCCTCATTGACACGACCATTTGTCAACAAGTCCGGCGGAACAGGGGGTCTCTCTCGACCGCTTGGATTGACTATAAGAAGGCCTATGATTCGGTGCCTCATTCATGGCTGGAGAGGATCTTAGAGCTGTATAAAATTGATACAGCTCTGAGATCCCTCTTAGGCGCGTGCATGAGGCAGTGGACCACAGTCCTTCGTCAACCAGGTGGCGGGGATGGCCCCCCTGGCCCGCAGGACTGGATAAGGATTGAGAGAGGTATTTTCCAGGGTGACAGTTTGAGTCCTCTGTGGTTCTGCCTAGCCCTGAATCCGCTCAGCACTCTGCTGAAGGATTCAGGACTAGGTTGCCGGCTTCGAAGAGGAAGTGAGGTCATTTCTCATCTGCTGTACATGGATGATCTTAAGCTGTATGCACCAAAACGCCAGGATCTGGTGGAACTACTGGAAGTAACTGAAGCCTTCAGTAGCGCCATCAAAATGGAGTTTGGTGTAGACAAGTGTGCGGTCATGCATGTACAGCGGGGGAAAGTCGTAAATTCCGCGAACTTACAGCTTTCTGAGACAATGTCCCTCAGGTCTATCTCCGAAGTTCAAACCTACAAGTACCTTGGTATGTCACAGTCATTGGGTATTGCGGACGGAGACATTAGACAGGCGTTGAAGGAGCGTTTCTTTTGTCGTTTGACAAAAGTACTTAACAGTCTTTTGTCCGGTGGCAATAAGGCGCGCGCCTTCAACGCTTGGGTGATGCCTCTGCTCACTTACTCCTTTGGCATACTAAAGTGGACTCAGACTGAGCTGGACGCCCTGGATACGAGGGTCCGTCAGCTACTCACTACACACCGCATGAGGCACCCACGCTCGTCAGTTATGAGACTGTACATCCCGCGTAAGTGTGGAGGCCGTGGCTATTTAAACGCCAAGGACCTCCATAACCGCGAGGTGTGCAGTCTTAGGGAGTATTTCCTAAACAACGAGTGTGGGATTCATCGCGATGTAGTAGCAGTTGACAAAGGCCTCACCTCTCTCTCCTTAGCAAACGAGAACTGGCGCAGACCAAAGGTGCTTAGCACTGATGACCGCAGGGCTGTATGGAAGAGCAAGGAGCTACACGGGCGGTTCTACAAGGCCCTTACGGGGCCCGATGTAGATCTGCTCGCGTCGGTGAACTGGCTGCGCTTCGGGGATCTCTTCGGGGAAACCGAAGGTTTTGTCTGTGCAATTGCGGACGAAGTAATGATGACGAACAATTACCGGAGATATATCCTGAAGGACGGTACGGTCGACATTTGTCGGGCATGCCGCCGTCCCGGCGAGTCACTCAGGCATATAATCTCCGGTTGTTCTCATCTTGCTAACGGCGAGTACTTGCATAGACATAACCAAGTAGCCAGGATCATTCACCAGCAACTTGCTCTTCGATACGGTCTTGTGGGGTCTGAGGTGCCGTACTATAAGTACGCACCGATGCCAGTTCTCGAGAATGGTCGTGCCACGCTCTATTGGGATCGATCTATCATCACGGACAGGACTATTGTAGCCAATAAGCCTGATATCGTGTTGGTAGATCGATCCAAGCGCCAGGCAGTGCTCGTCGACATCACCATCCCACATGACGAGAACCTCGTGAAAGCCGAGAAGGACAAACTCAGCAAGTACCTTGACTTGGCTCACGAGGTGACCGCCATGTAAGATGTTGACTCGACGATCATTGTCCCGATAGTCGTTTCGGCGAACGGTCTTATAGCGAAGAGTCTCGACAAACATCTTAAGAGACTCTCGCTAGATGGCTGGATCAAGGGTCAGATACAGAAGGCGGTACTCCTGGACACGGCGCGCATTGTCAGGAGGTTCCTCTCTCTGCAGCCCTAACCGCCGGTAGCCTGGGCCCTGCCCCGTTGCCGGCGGCACCCTAGGTTAGGTTTTTTTTATAATGTGTTTATATTTGTAATGTATTTTTTATATTTTACTTTTTATATAAATTTATTGTAAAAAATACCTATCCTAAGAAACAAGATTAAATGAGTGAATAATGATAATAAATGTTTATTTCAGGCAAGTCAGTACACCCATATACAAATTAAAAATTAAAAGCAAAAGCTGATGTAAAAAGTAGAATAAAAATAAAAATAACATAATGCGAGTAATACAATTATTACTTCTTGTTCCCGTCCTGTTGCACAGATAGCCAGTACCTATATAATGAACAGTAGCCGGGTATTACTTTCGCCGGGTTGTTTTCACTCATTTTTGGGTAGTTTTAAATATTATTTAAAATATAAATCTATCTTTGCCAAATGTGTGAAAGAAATCTTGACTGAATGTTCAAATCTTTGAACCAAGAAACCTGATTTTTTAGTAGAAGTTGCCTTTCAGACTAAGACATGAAAATGACGCTTTGGTCCTTTTCTTTAAAGGCAAGCGAGACATCGCCATTTGAATATGACAGACAGAGACAGAGGCACTATCTGACGTCATTCCGTACGAAAACCGAACGAAAACTCCGAACATCAGTGGCGGCCCTTATAAACTAAGAAAAAGCTTTCTTTCTATACGAGCAAAGTCAAAGATAGGGCAAAAGCAAATAAACAACAGAAATTTTCATCACAACGCAAGGCCACTAAAACAAAAACCTGTCGTGTTCTATTCAAAGTTGCGATAAAACACGTCGTATTTCACATTTCCATAAACATAACCAGCCAGTAATTATAAAACACGACGCAAATAAAGGATGGTTACATTGATAAACGAAATATAGACTCCTCATTAAGCACTTATTTGCCTAACATTATTAAAATATACTGCGTTTAATATTTTATCTATCCAAATATCTTAAACCCTCCATGATGCGTTCAAGAACCGCACATTATGAACACCATAAAAATAATCTGTTTTGTTAGAACACATTTCTTATCTGTTAAAATGTTATTATTGCTAAATAATAACACCGTTTTCGATAATATTATTTATTCAAATTTCGAACATCTCTGAAAAACAAAGAAATTTGATGTGACCTCTATTCTAATATCAGTCGAGATGACGTTTAGTTCGAAATGAATTGTCAATTTGCAATCAAATTTGACAAATGTCGCACGTAACTAAGATTTCGAACGATATCATAGTTGGGGTCGACTCTAGTTTGTCTCCGAATAAAAAAAAAAACTATGATAGCTGCCAGAAAACTTCATTACCGCCATTACCAGGTAATATTTGTCATAATGTAAATAAAATAAATAAATAAATAAATATTATGGGACAATCACACACAAATCGACCTAGTCCCAAACTAAGCAAAGCTTGTACTATGGGTAATAGACGACGACATACATAATATATAAATACATATATACGAGTAGATAACATCCATGACCCAAGAACAAAAATTCGAATTCATCACACAAATATTTGCCCCGGCCGGGATTCGAACCCGGGACCGCTAGCTCAGTAGGCAGGTGTCTGGTTGATTGTTATCAGTTTATCAACACACCTCCCCTCCTTGGCTCTGATAACGTGAAAATGCTTCGTTGACATTAACGAATAACCAATTCCATAGTGGAAATCCTAAGGAATAGCAAGATAATCCAAATAAGATTATCCAGAACACAATACTAATTTGAAATGTGAAACAATTTTTATTAATCAAGCCAAATGAAACTTTATTCGTGCAGTAAATCAAAAGAGAAAAAGCAGAGCGGCAAAAAACGTTATCGTAAAAACTGTTCTGAATTTAGTTTTTTGTGGAAGATAAAGAGAATTTTATTGTGTTGCAAATAACAAGAGATTTATTTGAATCCGGGTTAATTCGACGGAGTATGCGATATACCCAGTTTAGAAATGTCTCAGTTTTATAACGACCGTAGAGAGAAGGCCTTTGTCTGATTATCGATACACAATGGTGTCCTATCGTTTGACCAAAAAACGTTTGACAAATGATCACTTGACCAAACAACGTTTCACCAAAAGAACGTTTCGCCAATTGATCATTTTACAAAAAGTCATTTTACAAATGATTCACTTCACCAAATGATCAGATGTTAAATTTTCATTTTACAATAATCATTTGACAAATGGATAGTTTTTTTATTTAATCGTATGGCATATACAGTGGCATCAGACTACTCAGAGTAAGTAACAAATAAATGATATCTCTCTCTCTCTCTCTCTCCTCTCTCTCTCTCTCTCTCTAAAACCTATCAATCTCTCTCTCTGTACACTGTACAGCCTTTGGGCGCCCGGACTCCACGGTCCGAGTGTCTCCATTGCAAACGTTAACTCTAAAATATGTACTTCTTTAATGTTTAACTCTATCTTAACCAACTAATTATATGGTTGTGTGACCCAAAAATAATCTTAGCCCCCGAAACGAGAGCACGTCACTTGTTTCTATCCTGCGCAGTTTCTTAGTTTGTTAAGTAAACATTTTTTTTGCAAAAAAAAATTCAAAGAACTTAACGTATCATAATCATCTATACTTTTATAAAATTCTAGATTTATAATGAAAAACAGTTTTCTAGGGAGATGAGTCATGATTTCAGGAAAAATCGTAAAAGCGTGATGCAGGATCGTCTTGTTTTGTATGGGCGCGCGGCGCCATGCCAGTCTGGCGCCATCTCTTGGTCATACTTTCCTTTGTCCTCTCTTCACGCCAAAGCGGCTAGACGGATTATATCCAATTTTGGTACAGGGATAGCTGGACATCCAAAGATGGTTATAAGATACTCTTTACCCGAGTACGATATCTGGATAAAAAGAATTACGCGTACACAGTTGCGTGAAAATTAAACAAATTTATTTCGATTTCGACCAGCAAATTTTTGATTCTAATTTTTAAACCCTGTGCCTGTGATACAATACGAGTATAATATTGTATACCCACCATTGGCGACTTCTTAGAAATAAAGTTCCGATGGATCCTTTAAAAGATTCAAGTCTTACAACTCAAGGTAAAAGCGCGATTCTATAAAAAACCTTAATTGGAAACGTGATGTCACAGAAATCCCGCAATCAGTTTAAGCCAAAGTTAATTCTTATCTGAATTCGTTCAATTAGTTTTTAAGCCCGACTCAATCGAGTAAGATTAGTTTCGAATAATAGAATAGTTGGAAAACCTCGTTTTCTTTGAACTGATTGAACGAAGACTAAAGGCTAGAAACTGTAACTATATCGCAATGTCTGTGATTTAAAAGTTTATCAGTAACTAATATCTGTGGCTTTAATAAGTATTTTTTAGGGATGGAACCCTTATAGGATCTGTTTGTCTGTGCGTCCGTCTGTCAAGACCATTTTCTCAGGAACGAATGAATGTATCAATCTGAAATGAATATCAAATACTCAGGTTTGCTACACCTCAGAGTACTGAAAAAATCAAAGTTCTATGTCAGCGCAATCAATAGATACGAGGGTTTACATTAAATTTGAAAGACCTTATAGGGTAAATCCCGTTGTAGCACACGTAAATAAAAAGGTTCGAATTTTGTATTCACATTACAATCAATATATAATTATTTTTGTGATTACAAACTCATTTGCGGTTGGTAAACTAAGCCCGAGCTATGTCGATGTAAGGGGATAATAATTCACGGCAAAGTTAAGCTAGTTCTTCAATCTAGTTTATTTCGTTAGAGCATTATTCAATGCTTTCATAGTTTTTACGGAACCCTCGGTGCACTTCATCGGATTTTTTGTACTTTTATTAGATTGACTACGACTAAAAATGTCAGAGGTGCAAGCGGAATAAAAGAAAATTTAATTGATTGTGTTTGAAATAGATTATTTCAGAGTTACTTTGATATAATCTATTTCAAACATAATTAATTAAATTTCCAATACAAAATTAATTTTAAGTACAGAAAAAATCTTGTTATATTTTTTTACAAAATATTAAAATTTTCTTTATGCTTTAAGGTTTTTACATATACCCGCTAGGCTAGGACAAATTTGGATATTGTTTCACGGTATGCAATTTGACTTAAGCCAGTAGTAAAATAGTCAATTATTTTTTATTTATTTAAGAGGTCATAAAACTATCTACTGTGAAAGCCATACAATGTAATCACTAATCAACGATAGATTGACACGAGTCTGGTTAAAACATAACAAAAGTAACCTTGTTTTGTAAAAGTAAAGGTCAGATTTTATAATAGTGATAGGAAATAAACAAGGTGATTTGCCATGCCCCACGCAAACGTTGTGATTGATGATGGTGGACAGGGGAATGTATATTTAGCCTCCTTGTTTTCCAATAAATTTGGAATACCTACCTTGTTTAGTCTCTTCGTTTTCCAATTGACCTACCATCCATAATGATCTACCAATTGTTTCGGACCTTGTTTACCTACTCGCCCGATCAAAATCCGATAATGTCTGATCGTTTATAAAATTAGCCACATCGTCCAAATAGTATTAATATTAGTAGCCTTAATAGAGGTTTTTTTAGCTAAAATACAGATATAGCGTGTTTACAGTTTCATAATAAAATCAAATATTGTATTTTACGATACGGGAGTACATACTTTGTTTCGTAGAAACTTATTTCGTGGAATGTTTCATTTCGCTGAAAAGTTATTTCGCAGAATTTTTATTCGTCTTTAGTCATTAATTTTTCATATTTTTTGCAAATAAATATTATTTTATTGATTAGGTTTGGTAAGGTAAAGTTTGTTTTATAACATTCTTAAATAGTTTACAGTTGCAAAGAAAAATGCTTTCCAAGAAATTATTATATTCAAATTAAAATTCAAATAATTATTTCTTTCGGATCAATGATCCATAGATTGTTAGTAAAAAAAGAAACAAAAAAGAAATTTAGGTATTATTCGGCGAAATAAAACGTTCAACGAAACATAGTTCTAGGAGTAAATATAGACCCATACGATACTTTTTATCTGATTAGGTATGGCAAAGATCGAAGATTGAGAGTTACGTGTACGAAGTTATAAAGTAAAACCATTAGTTAAACATGAAGTTTCACGAGGTTCTAACTAAATTTTCGTCGATATCTCAATTACTTTTCCGCCCAGTCAGTGCGACGGTCGAAAAATGACATCTCTCGTCTACCTGTCAAAATGGACGATCCTTAATGATCTTCATCGCAAGTTTGAATCTAAATTGAATTTTATCTCAATGTCTTTTAGTCAATACGACGACGACGCGTTTGGCTCGGTTTGTAGACACCTGCCTACTGAGCCGGCGGTCCCGGGATCGAATCCCGGCCGGGGCAAATATTTGTGTGATGAACTCGAATATTTGTGCTTGGCTCATGGTTGTTCTATGTATTTAAGTATATATATTATCTATATAAGTACGTATATCGTCGTCTATTACTATTACCCATAACACAAGCCTCCTTGAGCTTAATTTGGGACTAGATCGATTTGTGTGAGGTTGTCCGATATTTATTATTTATTAATATTGCCATAAAACTGCTAAAGTCTAAGTGTTACAAAATTATAACCCATCAAAGCACGCCATATTGTGGATTTTTAGTGGTACTAATTTATTTTGACGTTGAAAGTCGCCGAATGTCACTGATGTAAACAAAGAGGAAGCAGGACTAAATATTTCGCAAATTTGCACAATAAAGCCAAAACTATCCACAGTGAAATTTATGTTTTGTTTAATAGGATTCAGTATTTATTTTGCAAGAAGAACGAAGGATTGAGCAGCATTCCGGTAAACAATGTTTTGAATTTGGTTAATGACAAATCCTTGACAAATCGCTACTGAAGTTTAATAATGCAAACATATGACGTATGCACATAATTGCCATAAGAAAGCTGTTTGTAGCTATCCCTGAGCCGACCAACCCTTATTATTAGGCTATTATGATAAAAAAAAATTGGCTAAGAATTTATTTAAACTTGCTAGGGTGATAAATCATAAAATTGGATATCACGTTGCTGAATAGATACCAACTTTTAGTGGCATGACGCGGATGATAAGCGGACTTCAGTTAATTTAGAATTATTACTTGCAATTACGAGTAAACCTTATGAACTGGGACCTGGAAAACTGATTTTTAGGCTTCCGTACCCAAAAGGTAAAAAACGGGACCCTATTACTACGACACCGCTGTCCGTCTGTCACCAGGCTGTATCTCATGAAGCGTAATAGTTAGATAGTTGAAATTAACAGATGATGTATTTCAGTTGCCACTATAACAAGTACTGAAAAACAGAATAAAATAAATAATAAAGGGGGCTTCCATACAACAAACGTGATCGGTTGCGTTAACTTTTCACTTCATTTGTTGTCAAAGCAGTAATAACATGGATAAAATAATTAAGCTATGACGAGACTGAACTACTCCTGTCTCACTTAAAGTAAATAGATATACATATTCACATACACACAAAGACATGCACACACACACGCACATACATATATGTAATAAATTCTACCTACTGTATTCTGCATTCATGAATCTACTATATATGGCTACAAATCAATAATTTTTAAAATAGTATATAGAACAATAGAATATAGAACTTGTAAACTTTGTATAAAAAATTCATTAAACAGTAATTATACATATTCATGTTCTTTAGGCATATAATTAGTTTTAGTTACTTAGTTTTAGTTTTAAGAAGAGCGGAAGAGCGGTGTCTCCTGACACAAGCATAATTAAATGCTTAGTAGGAGGCTCCAACCTTGTCTATTTGTGAAACATTTACCTAAACCATAATAAATATTTTTAATTTTCATTTTCATTTTTCATTTGTATCCGGCGCCATACATACCAGGTGCAAACTTAACTAACCCGGCTAGTGAATATAGAATAAGTGTGTACAGAACCAATAGTTAAGACTACAAGTGATACGCAACTTCATCCACTAAGAAAAGTCAAAAATACAATACCCTCAGAGACCCTATAACTATTTGATAGTTAATTGAAAATATTCACTTAAACGTGACACTGACTGACTTTCCTTGAAGTATCTTAAATCTTAAAAGGCTCTATAAGGGCGGATATAAAAGGAAGCTAAAAAGGCAGTAAAAGACTACAATGAAGGAGCACCGGAAATTCTCCCTTTTACGGTAACGAGTCCTTTGACCACTGCACGGACTTTATTTTTGTCATGGACGATAGTTTATACAATACCTACCTACTTTCAATTCTAGCTTTAAATTTTCCTATCGTTGGGTGAATATTCGGCGTTTGTAAGGCGTTTTTTTCGGCATTCCTATTTCTGTAAATATTGTTAAGAGAGATGATTGTTGGAAGTCGGTATTTTATGTATCCCGAAGCCACTCCCGAGTGGGATCCTAGTTAGATCATAATAAAAACGACTGACTCTTCCGTTGTGGTAGGTAATAATCTTAAAAAAGGAATGCCGCTAGAACCGCGCGGTTAGAAGCGGAGAATCAACCTCTTTTACTATTTAATCTTCGCTTGGTAAGCCTCATGGCATAGGCAGTCTAAACACGGCAAACCCTGCGAACCCTGATTTCATTGTAATGATTGTATGAAATACGCGGCCCTTCCATATATGTCTCTCAGAAGTCTCTTACAGTGGAAGTCCACTGTGGGATATATCAGAAAGGCATTCTTTTTGCTGATGATAATATTAATAAATGGATGAGGAAATTGAGGGACCGCGGTAAATGCACAAAGGTGTATATAATGGCCAGGAAACTAGGTGATCTTGAAAAACTCTTCGTTACTGGCAAGATCGGGGAAGAGACCACGAGGAAGAAGAAGAAGGCGAAGATGATAAAGAAGATACGTTTATTTTGTAAACCGATTACATTCAATATACCAACAAATTAAATTAATTAGTGATATTTAACTTATCTAACTAGTATTGCTATAAGCTAAATGGTGTCTAGGCTGCTAAAATGGACGGAGTCCGATTCGATGGTCCGGCCAAATATCAATCTCGACGTGAAAGTTCCTGAAATCCTAAACGTAGCTAAGGACGGGCAGGTGGCGTAACATCGTCAAAACTAGAGTAATGAACAAAAGTCAGTGATGAGGATCACGACTCAAGGAGATTTATGACATATGTGCATATGAAGAAAATATTATATGTGTACTGTTCCAGTACTCTTTGCAGAAATTGTTACTCCGGCGCGCAGAGCAAAATTAAATACAATCGCGTCCCAATCTCAATGTAACAAGGTTATATCTGACTATGATGCCTGTAGTAAGATGAGCCTTTGTTCCAACGAGACTACGATTTGCTTGTTTATATATGAACAAGCCGCGTCTGCTTGATATATGTTTTTATGGCAGCAAATCATACATATTTTTCTTTGCTTTTACGAATAGTGGTGGGTCGTCGACGGTTTATTTTAACGAATTCGAAAACGTTAATCTAAAGAAACGTTAATCTCAAGTTGAAAATCGGTTACATCAACTATGAATGACAGAGCACAAATTATTTTATAGCTAATTTTCGGAATAATTCTACCTGGTGATAAAATTACAAGTCAAATCACCATAATGTAAAAGTACAAGCATGCAGGGGTAAACCGCTCATCAAGTGATCACCCAACTCGTATGTCCATCACCAAAGACTTCCCTAAAATAATGGCCATTTAGTTAATGCATTTTATAGTTAATTCCTGTTCATTGTGTTCATCGTTTATCAAAGCCTAGTTCAATTGACATTCATATGTGATACCACTTTTTCGCTTATCTTATGATTAACAGATGACGTTGACAGATTATAGATCTAAATAAAATATTTATATTATAACCAGAGTTAGTACACATAGTAGATAAAGATGCAAGGAAATTTCGTCCTTATTGTAAACGACAAAGTTGATCCTATTGGTTAAAAACGTCGCACATTGTGATTCAGGAAAATAAGCCATTATTTATATGTAAACAGTAGAGAACAGCAAACATACTTAGCACAGTGAATTGTTTAAAACGTTGAATATAGCCTCGCAGTTCATTCTTTTGTATAATAACGTTATGTTAAAACAATGGTTAAATGAACTAGTTGGCAGAATTAGAGCACCACTGCTGAGTTATGTTTACACCGGCAAATCATACATATTTCTGTGCAGTATCTGTTTTATTTGCTTAGAGATTTACGTGCTGCGGGCTCCATTTTACGGCTTTATTTTGTTGTTTCTAGATTTTTGTTTAACCTTAGAGATGGTTCGAGCGTAGGTAGCTAGTTTCTATTTATAGGTTCAAGACCCTAGTAAGTAAATTCATGAATAATATAATATTGCTACAAAGGTTAATAATAGAAAATACAAAGTTTTATGCGATTCACTACACTGCAGACTGCAGGTGGGGTTCAAACCCACGACTTCTACATTGGAGTATTTAGACAGTACTGTTCCAATAACGATCTGTTAAAGAAATAACGTCGGGTTATTTTGTATTCGAATATTTATTAATTTTCTTTTACACCCAGTTTAAGTTCTCAAACTTCGAAATTCAAAAATATTTCAAGTCTTCTAATTTATTAATTGCCGGAAACCTCTACGTAATTACAGGCTACGGTATTCCCCGAGGTATGAATATAATGAATCGGGCGATGGTTGCGCCTCGTTAGGGTTAATGGCTGCCCGGAGGCCGAAAGGCCGAGGCCATCTGTTATTCGATTATCAATGCGCGTTTTTAATTCTGAAAGGAATTCATATTAGTTTCTTGTTTACAAGATTTTGAGAGAAGCTTGCCTTACAAGATTTACAGACAAATTACAAATATCATTTACTCTATGGTTGATTTGTGTTTGTCTGTGATTATCGTGTGTGGACGAGATATTCATATGAATGTGTTTTTAGAGAACACGTTTTGATTAACAGGGTATGTTCTGAATTTCCGTTTAACCATTTATAACAAAAGTTTCGAATATTTTATAGATAAATTCTTTAATTGTCAATTAATTAATAATATTATAATTAATTATAATAATATATAATTAATTAATATTAAAATAACCCTCTATTTACCCGGTAAGGTATTCACCGAGGTATGAACGTAATGAATCGGGCGATGGTTGCGCCTCGTTAGGGCTAATGGCTGCCCGGGGGCCGAGAGGCCGAAGCTATCTGTTATTCGATTATCAATGACCGTTTGCAATTTAGAAAGGTGATAGTTTTTGTTTTTCTAAAGAAATTTCAACTCTTACTTATGCATACTCTAGAAGGTGCCTGCATCTTCGTCTGTGTAAATATCCTATAACTATCTGTAGATGTTCAGCTATCCTTGTACCAAAATTGGTTAAAATCCATCCGTGATATTCAGGCAAATGTTATCTCCATTATTTCCCGGTATTTGAACCCAGGAGCATTTATCAAAAACCTAGACAGACAAGGTAAATACGTAAATAAAGACACCCAGATCAATCGGAAAACATGAAACTAAATACAAACTTGTAACACGTTTGAAATCTGTTTTACTCTATCAGGCCGCTCCGTTATATTTATGTAACTAACAGATAAGTGGAACAGAGTGGAACAATATTTTCCTACAGTTTAATAACTTTGTCCGGGGGGACAATTTACGAGGATTGTAGCAAAGTTACTCGTGCGATGCTATGGGTTTTGTAAGGTTTAGCGTCATGATTTACGTACGTTCGTATTATAATGTGTTTTGGGTTAGGTAGTACCTAAGGTGTTTTTAGACAGAATAACAGAAACATTCTAGAGCTTAATTTGGGATAAGGTCGATTTGTATAACTTTTTTATACATTAATCATGTGTTTATTAAATTGGAAAGTTTTACAGTATTTTTTTTTATGTTGTTTGATGTAGGTAAACTAATAACAGGGTTCGTAAAATGCGAGCGATCGTTACATATAACTTTCCATAACTAAGTCAGCACGCCCTCTACATCCATAAAGTCTCATCAGATAGATCAGACAAGACAATATATTATTATATAATATTATGTTATATTGGCACTCCAGGTCTTTTAGCATACTATTGTTAACCGTAATGATTGCTTTGTATTGCGACTGTTTGTTGCCTTAATAAATAAATGAAAAAATAGTTGACTATTGTTCGTACATGGAAAGCAGGCTATCCATTAAACGTTATATTTGTTATTCGACTAGTAAAGTTATCATTTCTACCTCCGTGGGAAAAGTTGCGAGCGCTTTCTGGCCTGAAATAAAAATAGAATCGCAATTTGGCCTACATGGTAACGGGGCTAGAAGAGGTAAATAGGTAAATGCAATCTCACACTCGATTTGTCCTGCGATCGCTTCATTCGAATGGTTTTCCACGGATTTTGATGCGGTTTTTTTTAATAGATAGAGTGATTCAAGAGGAAGGTTTATAAGTATAATACATGCATAATTTATCAGCATTGCACCCGTGCGAAGCCGGGGCGAGTCGCTAGTATAATTATAAAACCCAGTTACCTCACCAGCATGATTACAAGCTGAAATTGAAATCAATTCAGTAAGTAGGCCACAAAAGCACTTTTACAAGTCACATTGTGAATTTACCGGCATTTCCCATGAGGAGATCCTTGTTGAGACGAAAGCCGAAAGAAACTCATCTCAACAGTAATCAATTTTTTCGTAAATTATGTTTTTAAAAAATTTAATCGATGAATTTATATTTATAAAACATATTATATAAGTATTTCATCATCATCATAACTATCCCGTATCTGCCACTGCTTAACCAGGGTCTCCTCGACTCGTGCGTTTTCAATTAACTCATTCACTCCCTTCCCGCTACCTTGACTATATCGTATCAATCTAGTGGGGGGTCTCTCGACGCGTCTTTTGTCCATTCGTGGTTGCTACTCCAGTAGCTTAAAACACTAATGATGTAAGATTTATGTAAAATATATGAGAATTAATAGCGATTGTCACACATAGTATGAATCTATCCGTTGGAATTGGGTTTGCAGTTCCGCTTTACCTCCGCTGTGTGCAAAGTGGCATCTTTTAGTTTCGTAATACACACTAAACTTAGCTCACGTTTATTGCAGGATTTGCAGGCGCAGCGGATATATTGCCTCTTTCCAAACGGAAGAGACGCCGTGTATTTGTGAATGCGATTGATTTTACGTCTACGTGGATTGTTCGGATATTTATCTGTAAGAGGATAAGTGTTTCCGAAATAAAATGCATTCCAAGTTTCCCAGTCTCAGGAGCCCCTATAAGAGTAAGGATTTGCTAATTTATACCAGGTAATTACATAAAAACCGGTCAAGTGCGAGTCCGACTTGCGCACCGAGGGTTCCGTACAAACACTTTCCATCCTTTAGTTGTTTAAGTTAAGTTTGCACCTGGTATGTATAGCGCTCGATACAAATGAGGTGCAAAGTTAACGCAACCAATCCAATGTAAGGGAGCCCCCCTTAAATATTTATTTTATTTTGTTTTTAGTATTTGTTGTTATAGCGGCAAAAGAAATCATCTGTGAAAATTTCAACTGTCTAGCTATCACCGTTCTTGAGATACAGCCTGGTGACAGACAGACGGACGGACGGACGGACGGACGGACGGACAGCGAAGTCTCAGTAATAGGGTCCCGTTTTTACCCTTTGGGTACGGAACCCTAAAAACAACGAGTTCATAAGTAAATAATATATATGACAGCGAAGTCTCAGTAATAGGGTCCCGTTTTTACCCTTTGGGTACGGAACCCTTATGACAGCGAAGTCTCAGTAATAGGGTCCCGTTTTTACCCTTTGGGTACGGAACCCTAAAAACAACGAGTTCATAAGTAAATAATAATTAGTTATAATCTTATAAAATTTTGGTATGAAGTTAGCAATTGAAACAACTTTAAAAAATCCGCCCTCAACGAGAAGAAATCGTATTTCCAATGACAACTAAATAAGTTATTAAAAAAACACCGAAATTGCCATTGTCGTGCCTATAAAATTTGATAACAAGTTCCTTCAATTCCTCATGGAACATGGATCTCACCAATTTTATATGGAACCAACTTGAAGATTCTTCTTCGCAAACAAAAATAAATCCAAATCGGTTGCAAATGACGGAGTTCAGAGGTAATACACATAAGAAAATACAACTGAATAGAGAACGACCTCTATTCGAAAGTCCGTTGATAACATAACTACTTATTTGACATACTCGTACCAATATCTTGGCGTCAAAAGTATACGCAGACTCTTCTTCTTCGGTACACTCTTTACAGAGTGGTCGTGGCTATTATGTATTTGTGGAGTTCTGAGTGGAGTTCAGAGCATAAGCAGAGTTAACAAGTAAAATTAGTTCGCGTACACCTTTCGAAGGTCTTTTGGTGCCGAGCGAGCTGTAGAGGATTCCAAGAATATGTCTTCATGTGTAAGCGTTAGGAGTAAGTTCAGTATGAAAACTTACCAAGTTCTTTTTCCGCGTGCACTGCAGCAGCTCGCTGTAGAGGCATTCCGCTTGTTGAAGCTGCACCTCGAAGGTCTTCTGAATGGTGCCGATCAGGTAATCCCTCATGGATTCCAGGACTGTCTGCTCACCACTCTCTGACGCGTACCTGTTTAAAAGAGACCAAGGTCAGGTGGGGTAAGACTAACATCCATACTAATATTATAAATGCGAAAGTGTGTCTGTCTGTCTGTTACCTCTTCACGCTTAAACTGCTGAATCGATTTTGATGAAATTTGGCATGGAGATAGTTTAAGATCCGAGGAAGGACATAGGATAGTTTTCATCCTGGAAATTATCCCTAAAAAGATTGAAAAGTGAGTAAGTAATTCATGATGACATTGATGACCCTGTAGGAAATGTAATTATTAGGCCAAAAGCACAATTGCTCTTACATTTGCTTAGCCGCTTTTAATAATCCCTTTTATTAATTAAGGTGATTAGGTGGATATGGACATCTATCGTGTTGTACGAGGTTGCTTCCATACTTCCAAGTTCCACGCGGACGTAGTCGCGGGCAAAAGCTAGTAGTATATATTTATAAATTAATGAAGCGTAATGTCTATTTTTTTAAATGTGGGTACTAAGTTACCTACTAAGCTAAGCTAAGCTAAGGTGTAAAAACCTTTCAAAGAAACAATGCAAAGATCGACACACGAAATTCGAAAGGTTGGTTGGATTTCGGGTAGCGAAGTGGTTAACGCACTGGACCGGCAATCCAGAGGTACCGGGTTCGATTCCCGGTCTCGTCCCCCAGGTAACTCATTTCAATGTTTATTTGAGCTTTGATATCTTTGTTTCAATAGTTTAATAGTTTATATTTGTACGCATAAGTTTGGATGTCCAGATGCTTCCCGACTGTTCTCGTCTAGAGTTTGCATTTCTCAGCCAGTTCTCATGAAATTTTGTTAGTACATTCGATAAAAAATATTTATATATTTTTGTCGATTCGGTTCTATAAAAATTTTCATAATGGTGTAGATATGGGGATTGAAAACATAAGAAATGACGAATTTCATCAATTTTGAAACATATTCGCGAGGTATACATATTTAACAGTAGCTCATAGAGCTAATGTTAAAAGTATCCTGAAATTCTTGGAAATATCTTGAAGAAATGCTATTATAAACAGCAGAAAATAAAATACTAGTTGTCAATCCAAAACAATTTTACCAAGAATATCGTCTGGACATAAAATAAATATTTGATGGTGCAATCCATTTCCATACAAATATTTGAAATGACAATAACGACGCCATATTTGCTCGATTTCTCAGCTTTGAGCAATATTTCACCCGCCATTCAATATTGATTTAGTAGAAGTAGTTCGCGAAAGAAAATTAATCAACGCAGCAAACGAAGAACGGACTTTGAATAGTGTTGTGCCAAGTTATGAGGGTTCAAAAAAACGACGATGCGCTTCGAGGAAAGGTAAGTAGCGCCCTTGCTCTTCGCTTGGCTCGTCTTGAGATAATTTTTATGATTTAATTAGAAATATAATTTATATGTGTGTTTTCAGATTTTTCCCTAAATTTGTAGTATAAGACGTTAATTACTTGCCAAGTTTTATATATCTAGGTCAACGGAAAATACCCTATAAATTTTGATTCCCTGGAGAGTGGCATAAATGGCTGTATCTCTTTTTTGCGTTAACTTAGAACATTGATTTTTTCACAACTGACTTGAGTATATGCTTTAAGTCTAAACTCCACGCGTTCCCGAGATAAAGGGTCTTGACAGACGGATGAACAGACGGACGGACAGCAAACTGATCATATAGGGTTCCGTTATTTCCTTTTGAGGTACGGAACCCTAACAATAATTAATATTGAAATTTCGATAATTCGCACCTATCGATATTCTAGCAATTTTTGCACATCACTTGTTTTAAGTCAAACACAGGATTAAGTTCTTATGGCTTTAAAGTTTATCAAGAGACGGGTTTCGACAGATATCGTTCGGCGGAAGCTTGCTTCCACCATATTAATTAGTTTATAAATATACTAGCGACACGCCCCGACTTCGCACGGGTGCAACGCTGATAAATTATGCATATTATACATATAAACCTTCCTCTTGAATCACTCTATCTATTAAAAAAACCGCATCAAAATCCGTTGCGTAGTTTTAAAGGTCTAAGAATACATAGGGACAGACAGAAAGCGACTTTGTTTTATACTATGTAGTGATACACTCTGGAAAATTATGGTGCCTAAAATTACAAATAATTTTGTAATTTTTTTTGAGGATGTCAATCGATTCAATTTTTTTATTGGGATCAAATGTCTTTATGGGAATACCTACACTTCTTTAAGTCAGAAATGACCATCAAAGTTCAACATTCCTACAGAGGCTAAAAAGTATGGCATTTATTCCTGAGATTATTTACAAATTTATATTAATTTAATGTCTAAATTAAGTAGCCACTCCCTAGCGCCTGGTAAAAGTGTGAGTAGGTCTCCAATGCCCCCGGCAAAACGTCTTCTAGGGCATTCCTCGACGATGTGGCGGATGGTTTGATCTGACGCTCCGCAGTCACAAGACGCTGTCGATGAGATACCCCATTTGTGCAGGTTGTGGTTGCAGCGGCCCACGTCGGTGCGAATGCGATTTCTAGAGTAACCCAGGTCTTGCGGTGTTCCTTCAGTCCAGATGGCATTTTGGTAGGGTCGGTAGTTGGGGCGCCGCCTTGCTCGTGCCACTGTCCCTTCCACTCCTTGTGGATTATAAAACCTTCTTGGTGCTGTAGCCGGTAGTCGGACCAGATAGGTCTGCGAGACTGCAATTGCGAGTGGGGCACATGGTCCAACATTTTCCTGATGGGAAGCTGCTGCGTTGTCGCTTTCCCCATTCTCGTGCTGCTGCACATGCACATTTCAAAATTTATTTTGAGTTAAAAAAGAAATCATAAAATTTTCATACCTTTGAAGTCCCATATTTCAAAAAAATGTTTTTTGTTCTTATTTTTTTCTTTGTCATGAGATATTGAGCTAATTTAACTAGACTATGCTGTATAATTCAAGATCAGTCGCATGCCCTATTAGACTGGTAGTTCAAATCAAAATATTCAAGTCTAACGGCATTTTGTGAGCCATTTTGGCAACATGACTTTTTCGATGTAAAAAAGCCTGCTGAATTCGATTCTGGATGTTGCCAAGCCGAATTTTGCCCCCCTCCCCCCTTTACCCCCCTTTTTACCTCAAAATATGTCCCTAATCACAATTTTTACGGTTTTATACAAAAAGTTTTACAGCTAGAAAAAAAGTGTCAAAGACCAGAATGATCTCTATAAAATTTCGTATAACATGATGTATAATTTTTTTTAGTAGGCCTTATGGTTTGTGAGCAATATCTTCCCGAACTTCATTATTTAAAAAAAATATTGATGAACTTGGTCGAGGCAGTGAAATACACTTATTTTGGGATAATTGGTTTCGCACAGGATCCAGCCGCTCTGCAGCTCTTGAAGCTGACATCCAGTTGGCATGCTAACATGGTGTATAATTTTTTTTAGTCGGCCTTATGGTTTGAGAGCAATATCTTCCCGAACTTCATAAACTGGTAGAAAATTCTAAATATCGGCTTCCTTTACCGTGCTAACGGCATTTTGGGATCCATTTTGGCAACATGACTTTTCCGATGTAAAAAAGCCTGCTGAATTCGGTTCTGAATGTTGCCAAGCCGAATTTTGCCCCCCTCCCCCGTTTTCCCCCCTTTTGACCTCAAAATATGTCCCTAATCACAATTTTTACGGTTTTATACAAAAAGTTTTACAGCTAGAAAAAAAGTGTCAAAGACCAGAATGATCTCTATAAAATTTCGTATAACATGATGTATAATTTTTTTTAGTAGGCCTTATGGTTTGTGAGCAATATCTTCCCGAACTTCATTATTTAAAAAAAATATTGATGAACTTGGTCGAGGCAGTGAAATACACTTATTTTGGGATAATTGGTTTCGCACAGGATCCAGCCGCTCTGCAGCTCTTGAAGCTGACATCCAGTTGGCATGCTGCTTATTATATGTCAAGACTTACGAGGCTTTCAGTCATAAGCAGCCGTCAGATTTACACGCAGAACTGTATCCAAGTAGGGCTAAAAGCGACGTAGAAAATAAAAATGCTTTGCTTCTGACCATGAAGTCATTCAAAATGCTCAGTTATACGCCAGATTCTCCAGAAACGGGCCTTAAAAATGCAGTTACCCAGGATCTTGCAGCAGAAAACAATAAACTTCTCACTGCTAAGCAGCTCCTTAAAAATTACTCAATACCTTCAAACTAGGTTGGGCTCGCAGTTTTTATCCCGCGAACGCGCGAGCGGGACTAATGTCGTCGTAGTGCGAGGATTTGCAGACGAGACTAAGGTTCAAGCGTCACCAACTGAGTTCGATACCTCAACATACCTACGTGCTATTCATGAGGAAACCGACACACGACATGTGCTCCACACTGTGCATAGCCCACCCAGAAGACTGGTTATTAGTGTTGTTGTTGCTTAAGATTCATCATCATGACAAAATTAAGGGACTGCTTTAGAACGTTAGAATATTCTGGCGTTTTACTCAGGCACTGGCGATTCGAACGGCTTTATTGCAGGTAACAAAATAATTAAATTGATCATTTGCGTTTCTAAAACATTTACCTAGACACTCCTTTGATTAAAAGTATTCCGTTTTCCGTTATCGAAAGCACTGTGAACTACTCAATGAGATAGACATACACCCCATGAGCGAAAGGCTGAGAAGTTCCTGTCCCTGCTGTACAAGTCGAGTATGTGACGATGCAGGCTATGCTTGGTTTGGCACCACTCCAGCGCCTGAGCGTTTGCCCCCCACATCAGACGCAAATATGGTAGATTTTGAACGACCTGCCTTGTACAGGTCTTGAAGGTCGGACCTTAGTTAATTTTGAACTTGGCGTTGTAGCTTGTAGTCCTGCACCCCTAGCGCAACTGTCGCAAACGGCCATTTCTGGCGCGAGATAATTGCCTGTCTCTTTCTGTGCAGTAATTACTTAGTGTGTGAGCCAAGCTGCTTAGCAGTGTGAATTGACACTTAATTTTTTTCTGTTGCAAGATCCCGGGTAACTGCATTTGTAAGGCACATTTCTGGAGAATCTGGCGTAGAACTGAGCATTTCGAAGGATTTCATGTTCAGAAGCAAAGAATTTTTATTTTCTACGGCCCTTTTAGCCCGACTTGGGTACGGTTCTGCGTGTAAATCTGACGACTGCTTATGACGGAAAGTCTTGACAGATAATTTAAGCAGCATGCCAACTGGATGTCAGTGTCAAGCGCTGCAGAGTGGCTGGATCCTGTGCGATACCAATTATCCTAAAATAAGTGCATTTCACTGCCTCGACCAAGTTTATCAATTTAAAAAAAAATTATGAAGTTCGGGAAGATATTGCTCACAAATCATAAGGCCTACTAAAAAAAATTATACACCATGTTATAGGAAATTTTATAGAGATCATTCTTGTCTTTGACACTTTTTTTCTAGCTGTAAAACTTTTTGTATAAAACCGTAAAAATCGTGATTAGGGACATATTTTGAGGTCAAAAAGGGGGGAAAAGGGGGGAGGGGGGAAAATTTCGGCTTGGCAACATTCAGAACCGAATTCAGCAGGCTTTTTTACATCGGAAAAGTCATGTCAAAATGGATCCCAAAATGCCGTTAGCACGGTAAAGGAAGCCGATATTTAGAATTTTCTACCAGTCTATGAAGTTCGGAAAGATATTGCTCACAAACCATAAGGCCTACTAAAAAAGTTTATATACCATGTTATAGGAAATTTTATAGAGATCATTCTTGTCTTTCACATTTTTTTTCTAGCTGTAATACTTTTTGTATAAAACCGTAAAAACCGTGATTAGGGACATATTTTGAGGTAAAAGGGGGGGAAATGGGGGGAGGGGGGCAAAATTCGGCTTGGCAACATCCAGAATCGAATTCAACAGGCTTTTCTTCATCAGAAAAGTCATGTTGCCAAAATGGCTCACAAAATGCCGTTAGGACGGTAAAGGAAGCCGATATTTGAATTTTTCTACCAGTCTATATTGTCAATGTCAAAAGTCAACTTTTTAAGGCTCTGAATACGTATTGTACAAAAATATCGACTCTAAGATAAATTGTCTGCACTGCAATGTAAGCAGGACTCGAACGTGCGACCCTACGTTTCCAGCGTAGTGCTCTCTTAACTGAGCTATCACATCGTTACGTCAATCACACCAAATCTTTGATTCCCTAATTCTACGCTACTAGAGCGCTCTCTGCGTCATATTTTTTTGAAAATGCTTAAGCGCATTAGCTAATACTCTAGAGTGTGCGTTTAAACGCCCGATCCGCAGTCCCTATTGCTTACAGCAAGTGTAAGGACCGCGAGAGAGAAGGCGTTATTCAGAATGTTTTAATAGAATCTTTTTATCGTTTTTTAGGGTTCCGTACCTCAAAAGGAAAAAACGGAACCCTTATAGGATCACTTTGTTGTCCGTCTGTCCGTCCGTCCGTCTGTCAAGACCCTTTTTCTCAGGAACGCGTGGAGGTATGAAGCTGAAATTTATATCAATTACTCAGGTCTACTGTCCCTTGAAGCTGTGAAAAAATCAAACTTCTAAGCCAACGCAATCAAAAGATACAGCCGTTTATGCCGCAAATTTTCGACACTTGCAAGGGAATCAAAACCTACAGGGTGCTTCCCGTGAACTCAGAATCTTGAAATTTGGTACGAAGCAACGTCTTATAGCATAGATAAAGGAAAAATTACGAAAACCATAAAAAAATTTTTCAATACCTAACTTTGCACCTAATTTATATGGGGCGCTATACATACCAGGTGCAAACTTAACTTAACCACTTAGGGATGGAAAGTGTTTGTACGGAACCCTCGGTGCGCGAGTCCGACTCGCACTTGGCCGGTTTTTTTTAAGTGAAAAGATTTTTTTTTTATTGTATAGTTCTATTTTAAATATTAACGTTAGACCAGCCGCCAGGCCAGAGAACCAGTTTACAAAGAGTCTCCAAATAATTCGCAATCGGAAAAATATCATACGCCCAAGCTTTTCATCCTGTTGAGTTTCGTATATATTTCCTTCGTATATTTTTCCTTTTGTGTTTTATTTAATGGGTTTAGGAAGCACGTGAGTACTGTTGAGTTTATGCTGTATGTATTGTGACGAAAAATGGCGGGCAATGTGAAATGTGCTGTTTTTTTTGTTGTAAAGGTTATTAGGTATTACACGTTTCTTTAATGTTTTCGATTGTTGGGCGACAAACTCAGAATCAGCGGCTTAGTAGATAGCTGCACTACCACTGATTCTCTACGTCGTCGAAAATGAAGATAAAAACATTACTTCTTGGCGAAATGTATGATTTTAGGATTTGTAGGTCAATGGGAAGTACCCTATAGGTTTTGATACAACGTCTTGATTAGACAGACATACTCGAACAACAAACTGGATAAGGGTCCCGTTTTTCCTTTTGAGACACGGAACCCTAAAACGGTATATAATGGTTCATAGGTAGATAAATAAGTGATCTTAATATAAGGGACTAAAAGGGTTTTGTTTAAATCGACTGAAGTACAAAACATGAACTTAAATGATATCTGAGATTTACATAGTCATTTATATCACATAGTGTGTGGCTGAACTAAAGAGCCCCAAAACACATCAGTATATATTTAATATGTACCTACAATTGTGTTTTATGTACTCTAATCTAAAGTAACACGTTGAAAACGGTTGGCGTTTCGTCACGTATCTCAACAGGCGAGACGTGACCACATCACATTGCACATACCTATACTCGTATACTGCAATATGCACCTGAAATGGTAAAATATATCCATACATATATTCCATACATATTACATATATATTATATAGGAACATGTGGGTATATGGATATATTTTGCCATTTGAGCTTTATTTTCAGCTTCGCTGGCTTCATCTTACCTAATGGTGCTTTGAAAAATGCATAATGTGTCTGAACCGAAGAGTGTCACATCGGTTATCGTTTATCGCGGGCTAGTTATCCGCAACTTGATGTCTTAAAATGCGCCTATTTAGCGTAAAGGGTTGTTGGCACTACTCTTGCCAATCTAACTAAGCTTAGCCGTCCCACGATGTTGCCGACGACTTCTTATCCATCGCTTCCTCATTGCTGAGGATCGTGACTCCGCTTCAGTTTGTCAACCGCTTGCCTTCTTCGGTTATGGTCTGGTGCCTGCTCGTCTAGCACAACTGCGTTACGAGACACTCGTCCCTCTCTTACAGTACAGCGAAGAACGAGCTAGGTAATAATTCTCACGCGAAAAAGAGCCGCGAGTGACGGTTGTGCTAGAGGTGCACCTGCACCTGTACTGCGGCGCTAATTGGTCCATTGGTCTGCTCTGAGATTTGGTCAGACCAGGATAACAGGCTCCAGCCTCTAGGTTGTTACCCTTCAACTTTTCCGATGACTATCAGACGTTCCAAGTTATCCACACCTCTGCGAGTCCTTACTCGTGATGTTAATTATTGTGGTGATGTCGAACTCTCTTAAATTTCATTGATTTGTTCTATTGCCTTGAAAATATATACTATACATATTTGTGAATAGAAGCGATAAGATCCGCTGCGCGACCATTGCCATCGCAGACCATAAAAGGGCACCGGTGGCGTGTTGGTCACGTTGGTACTCCAACACCGCGCGGACCGTGTTCGTCCCTTCTTCTATCACGAGACAGACCACAGGGGTAGAAGAGTGCGCGTCTTTTATGGCTAGCACATACTTGTGAATGTATACATACTTGTGAACAAAAGCGATGAGATCGGCTGCGCGGCCGCTGCCATCACACACGACGACGGGGACCGGCGGCGTGTCGGTCACGTACTCCAACACCGCGCGGACCGTGTTCGTCCCGCCCTCTATCACGAGGCAGACCACAGGCGTAGACGAGTGAGTGTCTGTAAAAGAATAAAATAATTAATTGTTTTTTTATTATTAATAAACAAAAACATCGGGATAGTAATTTGTTTTAGAATCGTTTCTATTCACCGAACGCTTTTTCCCAAACAGTCTATTTCCCAATTGTTCCATACCCAAACTGGGAAACATAATTTACGTTTCCCAGTTTGGCATTAAATCCGTTGTGTCATAAAATGAAAGGTAAAAATATACAGCGTGATCAATCCAAATGGGTCAGTAGGGAGAAATCGAAAACCATAAGAGATAGAGAACTCTGTTCGTAGGAACCATGGCGTCGATTTTAGTTTTAATATGAACTGCATTCACAACGTCAATGTCACAAGCAACACGCCTCTATGATTGGTTCGTAGACACGCACACATATAACCAAAAGCGGCTTTATCTCGCAAATCCGTTGAATGAAGATTCTCGTTCTAGGCGTATGTATTAATTTTCGTTCTAAGCTCATGGGCAATAAACTCATGATATTGTTATTTATTGAATTAATGCGACGTTCATACTGGCAGGAACCACAAGTTAAAATCATTTGGAACCATAGCTGTGCCAAAACGGTAGGCGTTGTAAAACAATATTCAAAATTAAAACGGTAATGTCAAGTCGGACCTTAGGTGAATTTTATGGAAATTTTTAAGAAGTTGCCTTTCATTAAAATTTAATTAACAAGAGTTATATAAAGGAATTTCGAAGAAAGCGCGACGACATAAAGTGAGAAAAATTGGCGAGCAAGTGCCGGGAAATTAATTGGCCCATGGAAATTTACAATTAAAGCAAAGTTGGATCTTTTCAATAAAACATTAACGAAAGATCTTTTTAATTACGGCAGTTGTGAGCACTTGAGATTGCTAAGAAGAAATATTTGAGACCGAGAAATCGTCTGTCTCTTGAAAAATAGAGGTGTAAATAATATTATTTAATTTGATAAACATGAATGACTGAACTAAATAACGATAAGTAAGGGACTATAATTATCGACAAAAAGCTAAGGGACTCGCTAGATGGCAGGATCAAGGGTCAGGTTCAGAAGGCGGTACTCCTGGACACGGCGCGCGTTGTCGGGAGGTTCCTCTCACTGTAGCCCTAACCACTGATAGTCTGGCCCCTGCCTCGCTACCGGCGGCACCCTAGATAAGGTTTTTTATTGTGTTTACATTTTGTACTTACTTTATGTATTTTATTTTTTATATACATTGTAAAAAGCCTATCTAAGAGAGAAAATAAATGAAAGATTTTGTATCTGAACTTAACTGTTTTGGCCGTAGTTAGGTTAATTTATAACATACGCTTACTCGGTACGATCTTTTTTAATATCTTTTCTTTAATAGCTGTTTAGGTACCCCACTGCTGGGCAAGGGCCTCCCCTTCTTTTCTCCACACGACCCTATTGCCAGTGCGGTTCTGCTATATTCTTTGCAGATTTTTCGGTTTGCCTCTGTTCCGGTATCCATCTTGTGGGATCCATTGGGTTGCTATTGTGGCCCACCTTTAAATATCTACTACGCTAAAAAAGAGGTTTATGCCTTTTTTCGCGAGAACATGGGTATGGGCACATAGCTAAGGTCCCATAGCTACGTAAACTTTCTGTTATGTTCACTATAAATTATTTGTTTCACCGATGCCGCAACGCGTGGTTCAAAGCATGATTTATTATCATTGTGCAATATTTGACGTGAAAATTTAACGCAAACTTAACGTGCTTAATCTCCTTAATCTGCTTTTTGCTTAATCGACAACAACGAGCGAACAGATTTTAAAGAAAGAAAGAAAGAAAGAAAGAAGAAATTTTAGAACGCGAAACTAAAAATACCAAGGTGTAAGCCCCGTAAAATCCAGAAAGCGTAACTCCAAGCTATTATCAGCTTAACAAACTTTTCCCATTCGATTTGATATTGCAAAGGAATGGAAATCGTGCAGTCTTCAAAAGAATGCAAATTCGAACGTCCTCTCTTCCGTAACGGTTTCTAATCCGTTGATTGCGTTGTTTTTTGTTAAGGGTTCAGTGAAAATATATCACAACATGTAATAATTTTAAAATTTACATATGGTTGAAGATACGAGACGAAAACTTGTACTTTTGGGGCCTTTTTCCAATCGCACTAACGTATTTTAATCTAGTTGTATGTGCTTTTATCTACATTGTGGAAGTGCAATTTGAAATAATTTCATTCAACTCTTGGTATCCTGAAATTAGGTTTTGTATTGTCCAATTTTGTTTTAAACTTTATAGTATTACTACTAACTTACAGCTCGGCTGTCTCCGAACAAGTCTTTAGATTACACGAAAGTTCCCAAGACGTATCGTTTTCTTCATGGCTAACCATCAGGCCCACATTACTTGCTCCAATTGCATTTTCTACCTCTTGACGACGGAAACTATGATGGTACATATTTATCTAGGTAGTGTCCTTACAAACCTCATAACGAAGACATCCAATCCAAATCATATTCTTGTTGGAAAAGGTTTGATGGAAGACAGTCCCACTTTTCACCAGCCTATTAAGGAATGCAGAGGAATCGCTTTGTGCGAGTCGGAAGTCCACATAAAAGTCTGTAAAATGATGGAAGCCATATCTACGCCGTAGTCCCATAACCACGAACTGGAGAAGGCAGAATCAGTCCCAGCAGCATTTACTTTAAAATGTATTCGTAATAAACTTTTCTGCGATGTTCAAGGTTTTGCTATCAATAAATAACATTAAATATTTAGGTGCCAGCTAAATATATAACCCTGTTAGGACACAGCAACATTTACTGAGTGTGGACCAGTGTATCTCCCGTGTGGGTCGTATTTAATTGACTTTTCGCATTGATCGTCGTAAAATTACTTACATTATGCATGCAAATGCTTTTTTCAATCGCTTTGCTCGCTCTTGCCATTAATTGGGTCTGATTTATTCCGATCAGAGCTATTTCGTAATGTCTGCTTTAGTATTTTTCTCACGAAGGGACAGAATTTTCGTCGAATACGAATGGTTATTTGGAAGGAAACCGAATCTTCGATTTTTTGGTTAGTATCGTTTAGGCTGCTTACGAGTCTGACTGGAATCCCGATGACATTATTAAGTCTATAAAACGAAATTTACTTACGAACACCTGTTGATATTCCTTTAGATGGTAAAATTATTTTATGATGCGTTACTTTTACTACTTTTTGACAGCTTCAGCGCCCGCGTTGGTACTATCTTTACTGTTAAAACTAAGTGTCAAGACCATTTCAAGAATAATAAATTCACACTTATAGTAAGTTCGAGAAGTAAAACTACAAGACATCCCGATAGCCGAAAGTGTCATAAAAACCAAATAAAAAGTGTGCATAAAATTTATGGAGGCCTGAGCAAGTAAAATGGCGCGTAAACCCGACAGGAGGAGAGTACCTTTTGTAAATTTTATTAGATCACGCAGGTGCATTTGACTGGTCCTTGAAGAAATGGGTTTAAAGCTCGCGTTTTTACTCGAATACGAGACGTGCTCGTTTTCCCCTTTGACCTTACATTGGTTAAATTCGAACAAATTTTCAGCGCTTGGTGGCTCGAGTGAAGTTCCTAAAGTAGGATCAATTATTCATCCTCGAACAAACTCGAAAAGGATTAGGATTAGTAGACGATTTAGACTAGTCTAGATTACTTTAAATTTATTCAAAACTTTAGAAGATTGTCATGATATTAAATCATGCCATTGTTCTACCTATAATAGATATTAAATCTATACTATGGTTAAATTGTAAAGATGAAATATCGCGTGAACTACAAAACAAAACGAGAGGAATTGTTTCGAAATTCATCTTCGCTTGCGTACGGCGGGAAACTTCGAAGTTTTTATTGCACCTTGCACCCAACTTTGCTAACTATGACGAAGTTGTTTATAACCATTTGCCTGTTATTAAACAAAGTAAGGTATATAAAAATCTAATTTTTTATCATAATAGGGTGCTACCTCACCGCGAGCATTCACCAAACAACAAGCCAACCTTACAGGCGATAAAGTAGGATCATTTTAGTTTAAATAACAAAGATAATTATAGGTTACCTATAATAATTATCTCTGATTTAACGAATCGGAATACCAATCAAAAGACGTAAAGCGAGTACAGTCAAGGAGATTGAAACGCATAACTTTCTCGCTTTGCATGGTCACAATAACAATAAAACCATTAATTTGGCAGTGTATGGCAGGATGAACCGAAACTTTCAACATCTTTAAAAAAAAAATAACCTCATTTTTTGCTCTATTCTACCTTGACTTGAATTAGCGACCCTCGTAACTTTTAGTCAAATTAAGGGTTAATAACTTTTTTTACAAATAATAATAATGTTACGCCGGTAGTTTAGGTCAAAAACTTTGCACGTCAATTTCAGTGCTTTAGAGGCGTTTTCAGTAGGCTGAAAAGTCATTTCAGGCCGTTTCAGAAGTTGCTCTATCACATATCTAAAGATCGAAATTTCACCCAAGTTGCCGTCGTTTTCAGGCGCCTGAAACATGTTTTCAGTCCGTTTCAGGGCACCCTCTATCAGATGACGCCATAACCTGAAAACCCGTTTTCAGGCGTTTTCAGGACCCCTTATGGGCCTCTGAAGCACAAATCATTATATGGCGAAATTTCCAGTAGGAGTGACAGAGATAGCACTAGTAGAAAGAGATAGCTATACTCGGAACATTCGAGAAGTGTGTAACAAGGATGGGACTACTAGAAAGAAATAGCTATACTCGGAACATTCGAGAAGGGTGTGACAGAGAGTGCACCATTAGAGAGAGACATATATGGCCTCGAATGTTCTCGGCCCTCACGCTGGACTTTACTAGAATATTCGCGATATGTGTGGACAATGCGTCGAGAAAGCGGGCCCCGCGGGATATAAAAGGCGCAAGCAGCCGGCGCGAGTTAGTTACATTTTAACTGCTATACAGTGCGAGTAAAGGATAATCGGAGAGAAAGACTCAAGTGATTAGTGCGCTTTAAGTACAGTTCGTGTGCGTAATTTGTGTAATAGTGTGTTTGTGTTAATTAGTGGATTTTAAGTACAGTTCGTGTGAATTGTAAGTGCGATATTTTGGTAATAAAGTGTGTGTTTTTATTTGTGGATTAATTTGTGCTTTTCTATCAAATACGAACCCCACGCTCGTAACATTTGGTGTCAGAAGTGGGATAGAAAATGCCGTTAACGCCACGAGAAATAGAGCCGAAGGGAGTGACGACGCGAAGCCAAACATCTGGATCTGGAGACTCGACGCCTGGTGCGTCGGAACCACCTGCTCCAGCTGCACAGGGAGTGGACCTTAACGCCATCTTCGTCCTCCTAAAGGATCAGGCGAGAGAACTAAAGGAACAGTCAAGAAAACAGGAGGAACAGTCTCGAATCCTTCGGGAACAACAGGAGGAGCAGTCTCGAATCCTCCAAAATGAGCTTCGGGAACAAAAGCAACAACAAAAGGAACAGTCCCGAATCCTCCGGGAAAAACAGGAGGAACAGGCTCGAATGCTCCGTGAGGTGCACGAGTCCACGTCTGAATGGAAGAAGGAAATGTTTGAGGTGCAGGAAAAACTAGCCGACATGGACATAAAATTGGAGAGTCGAGTCCATGAAGTCGATAAAAAAATTGAGACCTGTGAGAACCGCCTCCAAAAACTTGAAATAAAAGTGGCTAATGGTCCAAGTACCTATGTACCCGACGCATCGGTGGCCGGAGGCGGCAGGTTCAAAGTACCGCCTTTTGATGGTACCTCATCGTGGACCGCCTATAAGCTGCAGTTTGAGTCCGTTTCCCGGGCTAATGGCTGGAGTAAGGAGCAAGCCAGGACAGCACTGACGTTGGCGCTTCGCGACGAGGCCCTTACCATACTCGAAGCTCTGGGAAACGACCAGACGTACGAACGCCTTCTAGAAGCTTTGGAGGCACGTTACGGCGACAGTCACCTGGAGCACGTATACCGAGCTCAATTAAAGGACAGGACGCAAGGACGTAACGAGTCCTTACAACAGTGGGCCCTTGAAATCGAGAAGTTGGTTAGAAAGGCCTATCAACGCACGTCAACGTCGTTCGTGGACAGTATGCTGGTGCAGGCCTTCATCGATGGGATCCGGGATCTGGAAGTGAGGGCAGCCGTGCGATTGGGACATCACGGCAGCCTGAAGGATGCAGTAGCCCACGCTCTCGAGGTGGAAGCTGTACGACAGGATTCATCCAGGCCTTTCAGGGTGCGAGAAGTGTCGACTACGAAGCCAGTAGATTCCCGCCGCGAATTTGGGCCACGTTGCTACCATTGTGGAGAACGTGGTCACTTGCAGTCAGGCTGTCCGAAAAGGACTAGGAGGGACAGAGACCCCGCTCCAATGGCGAGGACAATAGGCTCTGTGGATTCAGAGCCCCAACAGGGAAACGAATAAAAGCCAGGACTATGGGACGAGTGCTGGCTGGTGGTCGAAATGTCCCAATTAAGATCTCACAGGCGAACGACGGGAATAGTCTGGTTGTTAAGGGAGAAATCTGTGGAATACAATGTCTCCTTACCATAGACACCGGAGCTTCTCGGACTGTGATCAGCTCTCGGCTACTGAAACACCTGACCAGAGATCATCTAGTCCGACCTAGGCATCTCCAGCTGCAGACCGCTACCGGCCAGTACATTTCCGTCCAAGGAGAACGAGAGTTGGCTGTGAAAATTGGTGAAAAAGAATACTGGCATAAAGTTATCGTTGCTAACATCGTGGACGACTGCATTATTGGATTGGATTTTATGAGGAGATATGACTGTAAAATCGACTTGAAGGTTGGAGTTCTAAAATTTGGAGTTAATGAGATTCCTATACAAGGTGGAGTAAATGGAAATGTCTACTGTACCAGGAGAACCATTCTTCAACCAAGGTCGCAGGTTTTAATTCCAGTGAAATTGCCGAACTCCACAAGGCCGCAATCTCACCGCTGTGTGGTGGTGGAAAGGTTGGATGCTGATAAGCCGTGGATAACAGCCCGTACGATGGTAACCACAGCGTCTACAGCATTTGTAAGGATCCTTAATCCAAGCGACACGGAATGCGTCCTTAATAAAGGAACGCTGGTCGGATCATGCGAAGAAATTTCTTGGATAAGAAGCTGTCAGGAATCTGAGGTAAGCGTGAAACCTGGGCATGTTAAGCCTTCAGTGGATGTTGAAAAGTTACTAAACGACTCCAGGGAGCACCTTACCGAGGAGGAATTCCTTAAGGCGCGTACCTTACTGCTACGATATCGCAACGTCTTTTCTTCGCATGACGATGATATTGGAAGAACTGGAGTGGTCCAGCATGAGATCGACACTGGGGAAACCATGCCTATCCGACAGCGCCCTCGAAGAGTTCCAGTAGCTCGGGAGAAGGAGGTTGAAGGCATGATCGAGGAAATGCGAAGAAGCGGCGTTATTGAACCTTCAACAAGCCCGTGGTGTTCTCCCGTAGTTTTGGTTAAGAAGAAGGACGGCACCATGAGATTCTGTATTGACTACCGTCGACTTAATGATGTGACCAAGAAGGACAGCTACCCACTTCCTCGAATCGACGACACCTTAGACACGTTAAACGGAATGAAATGGTTTTCAACGTTGGATCTGAAAAGTGGCTATTGGCAAGTCGAAATCAAGGACAAGGATAAAGAGAAGACGGCCTTCTCTACTGGCAAAGGGCTCTGGCAGTTCAATGTTATGCCATTTGGACTGTGTAATGCACCAGCGACATTTGAGAGATTAATGGAACAAATATTAGCTGGACTTCTAGGAGAAACTTGCTTGGTCTATTTGGATGACATCATTATCGTTGGAAGAGATTTTGATGACCACCTGAATAAATTGGAGCAGGTGCTGGCCAAACTACGAGGGGCAAATCTGAAACTCAGTCCGAAGAAATGCTCGTTTTTCAAACGTAAGGTGAATTACTTGGGACACGTGATTTCAAAGGACGGCATCCAGACAGATCCTGAGAAGATTAGCGCCGTGAAGGATTGGCCGACGCCAAAAGACAAGACTGCAGTACGTGCCTTTTTGGGGCTTTGCTCATACTACAGACGTTTTGTGAAGAACTTCTCGGATATAGCAAAGCCTTTGCATCAACTAACGGAAGAAAAACGATCATTTGACTGGAACGAACAATGTGAGTCAAGTTTCAACGAGCTTAAAGGAAGACTTTGTGAAACGCCAATATTGGGGTATCCAGACCCGGAGGTGGATTTTATTGTGGACACAGACGCTAGCAACACTGGAATTGGAGGTGTCTTGTCACAGAAGAAAGGAGATAATGAAGTTGTGATTGCGTACTTCAGCAAGTCATTATCTAAACCAGAGAGGAATTACTGTGTCACTCGGAGGGAATTGCTAGCAGTTGTCAAGACGTTACAGCATTTCAGCAAATATCTGTTGGGAAGAAAGTTTCGTATTAGAACTGACCATGCTGCTTTGAAGTGGTTGCTAGAATTTAAAAACCCCGAAGGACAAGTGGCAAGATGGATTGAACAGCTGCAGGAATATGATTTCATCATCGAACACCGTAGTGGGAAATCACATGGAAATGCTGACGGCCTATCACGAAGACCTTGTGCGGGCGACTGTAAGCATTGCTCAAAACAAGAAGATAAGGAATGTGTTCGAATGATAAGAACTGATACCGTCAGCGATGAGTGGAGTGATGAGATCATGCAGAAAGCGCAACAAGAGGACCCTGACGTGAGACCCATTTTTGAATGGATTAGTGCGGGTGTGCCTAAACCAAGATGGTGTGATGTAGCTCCGATGAGTGCGGTAACAAAAAGCTACTGGGCACAATGGGATAGCTTGATTATACACAATGGCGTGCTGTGTAGAAAATGGGAATCAACAAATGGGAAGGATGCTCACCTGCAAGTCGTTGTCCCAAAGAGAAGGGTGAGAGACGTTTTGAAAAGCTTTCACGATGGAGCGTCTGGTGGACACCTTGGAGTGAAAAGGACCCTGATGAAGATTCGGCAACGCTTTTATTGGATTCACTGCCGAGAAGATGTTGAAAACTGGTGCAAAAGGTGCACTAACTGTGCATCAGTCAAGGGACCGCATACTCGTAGCCGAGGAACACTCAAGTTGTACAACGTTGGAGCACCTTGGGAAAGGGTTGCATTAGACGTCGCAGGACCATTCCCAGTATCTGACTCCGGAAACAAGTACATTCTTGTCGTGATGGATTACTTCACGAAGTGGCCTGAGGTATTTGCGATTCCTAACCAAGAAGCTGTCACCATAGCGGAAAAGTTAGTGAACGAAGTATTCTGCCGGTTTGGGGTACCTCTCGAAATCCACAGTGATCAAGGTAGAAACTTCGAATCTGCGGTTTTTCAGGAGACTTGTCGCATAATGGGAATTCACAAGACAAGGACTACGGCGTATCATCCACAGTCGGATGGAATGGTCGAGAGATTTAACCAGACACTGGAGAGACATCTAGCCAAGGTCGTTGAAAGCCACCAAAAAGATTGGGATCGGCATATCCCCCTCTTCCTGTTGTCTTATAGGTCGGCAACTCATGAAAGTACGGCGGTTACTCCATCGTATGCGAACTTTGGAAGAGAACTCCGTTTGCCTGCAGATCTCCTGACTGGACGTCCGCCTGATACACCGAGATCTATCACAGAATATGCGAGTGATTTGAGGGATCGGATTGACGATGTTCACAGCCTGGTACGTGAACACGGGCTCCACGCTAGCATAAAGATGAAAACCCGATATGACCGGAAGTCTTATCAAGTGGGTTTTGAGGAAGGTTCGTTGGTGTGGCTACATAACCCTATGCGACGAGTCGGAAAGTCCCCGAAACTATCTCCGATTTGGGAGGGCCCTTACAAGGTAGTCACTAAAATAAACGACGTCACGTATCGAATCCAGCGGAATCCTCGTAGTCCGAGCAAGATTGTTCATGTTGACCGGCTGGCCAGATACCACGGAAATAATGATGCTCGGGACGAGCATGTCTTAGGAGGGGGCAGTGTTACGCCGGTAGTTTAGGTCAAAAACTTTGCACGTCAATTTCAGTGCTTTAGAGGCGTTTTCAGTAGGCTGAAAAGTCATTTCAGGCCGTTTCAGAAGTTGCTCTATCACATATCTAAAGATCGAAATTTCACCCAAGTTGCCGTCGTTTTCAGGCGCCTGAAACATGTTTTCAGTCCGTTTCAGGGCACCCTCTATCAGATGACGCCATAACCTGAAAACCCGTTTTCAGGCGTTTTCAGGACCCCTTATGGGCCTCTGAAGCACAAATCATTATATGGCGAAATTTCCAGTAGGAGTGACAGAGATAGCACTAGTAGAAAGAGATAGCTATACTCGGAACATTCGAGAAGTGTGTAACAAGGATGGGACTACTAGAAAGAAATAGCTATACTCGGAACATTCGAGAAGGGTGTGACAGAGAGTGCACCATTAGAGAGAGACATATATGGCCTCGAATGTTCTCGGCCCTCACGCTGGACTTTACTAGAATATTCGCGATATGTGTGGACAATGCGTCGAGAAAGCGGGCCCCGCGGGATATAAAAGGCGCAAGCAGCCGGCGCGAGTTAGTTACATTTTAACTGCTATACAGTGCGAGTAAAGGATAATCGGAGAGAAAGACTCAAGTGATTAGTGCGCTTTAAGTACAGTTCGTGTGCGTAATTTGTGTAATAGTGTGTTTGTGTTAATTAGTGGATTTTAAGTACAGTTCGTGTGAATTGTAAGTGCGATATTTTGGTAATAAAGTGTGTGTTTTTATTTGTGGATTAATTTGTGCTTTTCTATCAAATACGAACCCCACGCTCGTAACAATAATAACCGTCACCAGTGCAACGAAGTTATATGACAATATGTGACCAACAAGAAAATATTTTACTGAAAATAAAAATTCCAAAAAAAACAAACCTTTGAATGCCTGAAGAACTGAGGCCCTGCACCGTTTTTGCCGTAGGTTAGGTTAGGTTACGCGTTTCAGTTTTCTTTACTTACCTTACATACTGGTACGTTGCAATGCAAGGCCGGCTATACCTATTCGGCAGACAAATCCCATTTTCCCGGCCTCTGTAGCAGTATATTAGTTATTACTACTACCTAATGTTCGTCCGTAGAAAATAGTGCAATTTAAATTGCAGCCATTATTGGACGCTAATTGGACACTAGGGCGAACTCCGAAACAAATTTACGAGGGAAATTGTTTCAAAATTAATCTTTGCCGGCAGACGGTGAAACTTGGGCGTTTTTGTTGCACCCGGCTTGACAACTAGGGCTCGTGAAATTGTATTCCGAGGTGAGAAACAGATTCAAGTTGAGAGAGTTTGTAAAGGATTGATTAAAGGTGTTTTGGTAAAGTTTATATTGAATTTAATAAGAATCAGGGTAAACAACATTATTTATACCTGTAAGTATTATTTTAAAGCTTTTCGAATGAATTATTCCGTTCATTTAATATAAAAAAAAGTTCCTTGGGGGAGACTGAACCGAAAAAAATGGATTATTTGAACTTCTTTGTTGCTTCGTGACGTAAAAATTAAAAGTGAAGTTTGAACCGACTTCAACAGGTGAAATTACAATTTTACTATAGTGCCTTAAACGTCATAATTATTATTTATTTATAGTTAGTTATTATCATTCTGAGCGTGTTTACAGAGCGCGGCGATGCTCCTATGCTCGCCCGCTGGCAGAATTTGCATACCGCAATCGTGGGATAAATCGTGGATTTTTAAATTTAATTTAGTCTGTTTTTGTCTTGTCTCACTTTGTATACTAACATTAGAATAAGTTACCTATTTGTACTGACACTAACAATCTTATGGACAATAGTCTGAAATAAATGATATATTATTATTATTATTTGTTTCTCGTCATAGAGTCTCGCTCGGGCTCATACGTCCCGGTCTTTTGGAAGGCTTGCGTGGGGATATGGATCCAACACGTAGAGGCCCCTTGGAGAAATTTGCTGTGGTTGTAGTCCTGCTGGGACCCGTTATTATTATTATTATTATTATAATTTCATTGCAATAGAACATGTACAAGGTAATCTGGACATGAACAGGTTTTTGGGGCTTTTCAGTTTATTTTGAAGTTCTTTTTTTTGTTTTTTTGTCATTTGGTCGCATAGTCGAATGAAACAACCATCTGTGTATGTATGCAACAAAAACTCAATTCCATCCAAATTCAATCATGAAATCCCTTTAAGCCAGTATCTCGTCAGTACTTCTTCAGTAAAGTGTTCTTTACCGACCTTATCCCGTCCCCAAATATCCAGTAAGCCAAGGGATTCCTCGACAACACAGTATCAACATTAATAGCCATAAAAGGAGATTTAAAGCCCTTTGCCCATTGTGGGGCGAAATTGATAAAAATACCAATATGTAGCGAAAGCTGAGGTGGCCATAATAAAAAGATATTGGAGTGGTGTAATGGAGTGTCTGGAGAAATTTGAGGCTTTTAGATAAGAGAGGTTTGAAGCTTTAGATGTGGACCTGTTAGCAGGACAATGACACGTCAAATACGATTAGGTTTGGTTTCTTTTGGCTAAGTTATCCGGTCTTTGTTCGTAGATGTATAAGCCAATAATTGAAGATGGCTGTCAAATTTAATGCAAAGCTATTAGAAAACCGTACTACATTATTATTTTTTAAGGTTCTATACAACCAGGGGAAAAACCATCCGTCTGTCTGTCTGTCCGTCTTATTTCGAATTTCAAATTTTTAGCCCTGTAATCTCTTTATGTACATAAGTAGCGTTCGTTGACTCAATTGGAGTAACCAAACACTCCTTGCCAGTAAAATCCTCACAATAACGAGGACAGATAAGCAACTTGTCAGTCCATAAATCCTCACACTATTGTCTTTTCGATTCTCAAAAAGATCTGACTTTCATTAATGAAATAGCATTGTTTGTCAGCTCATTTATATGGCTGGCAATTGTTTCCATCGCCACAAACGAGGGCCCGGTATTGTTTAACCTAATAATGTAATAAAAGTGGGAGGACGCGAATGAGAACCTTATTAGAATTTATTGCGCTTTTCCGCTCGTATTTTCGCCCTGAATCCAACAAGTTACGGAAATACGTGAGTCTGAAGCAAGAATTTGAAATGCGTTTGGTGATATTGTGAATTTATTAACTACTTATTTGTCCTAAATTATCCATTGTAGATGGTTACAAGAAATAAAAATTAAAAAAAAAAAAATTTTCGTTGGCAATATTATACCTATCAATTTTTAACCCCCTACGAAAAAAGAGGGGTGTTGTCTGCGTTTCTTTGTTGTTCAGTTTTATAGTATTTTCTAGAATCTAGAATCTAGATCAATCAATGAATGAGGGTTTCATGACGACCAGCTAATTGTGTCGGAGGAGTTTTAATTTTTTAATTTAAGTTATCTTTCTTATTAGTAAGCGTTCATTATCCAGAGACATACGGTATATATAGCTAGAAAAGTGTTAATAATACATCATGTCACACTTCGATATAGAAGTAACCAATTAACTTTGATACTAAATCCTTTCACAATAGCGCCAACACTGCAGGCTTTCAGATAAGGAGTTACCCCTTATCTGAAATTTACCAGGAAGCTTTACTTTCACACAGAGCTGGCTCGCAAAATTGTATTTTGAGGCACAACACAGGACTTAGGTTAGGTATTTAGCATGAGAATGGAATTTAGAAGCTTTAAGTCTCAAGATGAACACTAGTGTTCAGTGAGCTGGTATGTATAACCTATAACACGTGTGTATGAAACATTAAAAGTCTACTGAATGTAAATCAGTAAAAGAAAACATTTTTTTACGACTACTACGTTTTGTCTATGAAATACAATGCAGGGGCCTGTGATGATTGCTTTTATCACGCAATAAATAAGTGACAAAGCATCCGTCACGTTTTGACAAAATGCGAGTGTGAGTGACAGATGCTTTGTCACTTATTTATCACTTGATAAACGCAACTATCGTAGGCCCCAGGGCTCTAATTCAGCAAGGCACTGTGATTTCCCTAATCTATCAAAATAGTTTGAGTATTTAATTCCGCCATCTCCATTTCATCATCGGACAACCAGGCGAGGGGAGCAACTTGATCCTTATGTTGTCAGTTTTACCATTTATTCGCACGAAACGATTTGCTTCATCAAATTCTAATGTGAGCCGCTGAGGAATGGAACTCGCTCCCATCGCATCATGTGTCCAGAATAATATCGATAAACTTTAGTCTGCCATTGTTTAATTTAAGATTTCTCATCTTGTAGGTGTGCAATAAAGTATTGTTCTTGTATTGTACGAGTATTGGGTCTCTTCAAGGCAAGAGTGACTAGGCTATTGCTGAATATAGAGCTATATCTTCGACCCCGTAGTCACTTCAGTCGATCGCCGGTCAGTTTGTGAATAAAAAAAACTGCTTTTAATGAACATTTTTTTTGTGATGCTTTATTGATAGTCTACATAAGATACTAATTATAAAAAACTTTCACTCATCTGTTTAAGGCTCCGTTCAAAAATGCTGATTGTTTTAGACATTTTTCTCAATGATCAAACATGTTTCATGATATATTAATCAATGTTACTACTTAGAGCAGGGCTATTGCGATATATTGGTATATATTTGAAACCTTTTGTTTCAAAAACTACTCGAAATTGACAAAATTTACGCAGAAAACTGGTCTTTTCACTTCATTTTCGACTGCACACAATAAATTCATTAAATAAAGCTCAGGGAAAAAAGTGTGTGTGTCAGCTCCGACGCACGACTGGAGTTTACTCTTCAGGCCAGGCGCGCACCACGATTTTTTTTTAGTCGCGCGATAATTTTGTCGCAGAAATAAGCTTACTTATGGGTTTATGAAAATCGTGGTGCGCGCACTCTCATATAAATAAACCCATAGACGCTGACGGAACAATTCTACGGGTATGGCTACGCCGGGATTAAGAGCCGTCCAGGCCGTCAAAGC
Organism: Apotomis capreana; assembly: GCA_947623375.1. Lineage (NCBI taxonomy): Eukaryota > Metazoa > Arthropoda > Insecta > Lepidoptera > Tortricidae > Apotomis > Apotomis capreana. Next base: position 17,534,912 of record OX392515.1, read on the forward strand.
ATCGGAGGCGTAAGGAATGATAGCCTTGTCACCATCAAAAGATAAAATTTGAGTGACAAGGTCCACCACCCCACACGCCGAAGCCAGGAAGGCCGGGAGGCTCACATCTCGCGCGCGACGCACGCCCAAATCACCAGTTCGAATCGGCAGAGAAACCTGGTCCCATTGACCTTGGTTAAGGGAGACGTTCAGCACCTTTTCCAAACTCTCCTTCAACACGAAGTCAAAGGAGTCTGTCTGGACAGGGTGCAGCCAGGCTGGCACGGTGCACAAGAAATATGTCAGCTTAGGCACGGCAAAGCAAACTCGCAACATAACGAGGGCTACGTGAGCCGAAAGTTCATTCAACCTCTGCGCAGCCATCAGCAGAAGCAGCTTTCTCTCCTCGAAGGCTTCAGGAATGGCTTCTGGGAATATTGGGGACCCCAAGAGGTTGAAAGATCTCGCCGACAACACTTTCAGTCCGGGGAGCAGAGCACTGAATAAGGGGAAAGAATCGTGTGAGTTGGTACTGCAGGGGAAAAATTCGCATTTGCTGAAATTAATATCTAAACCCAGAGCTTTTAAACGAGGCAGGAGCATGAGCAAGTCTTGTTCCACTTCTTCAGGTTTACCACCTAGGGTACCGTCATCTAGGTACCAGATATTCAATGGGGATTTAACCTCTGAAATTACCTTTTGTATGGCCAGACAGAAAACTAAAGGGCCTAGCGGATCCCCTGCTGTGCACCAACTTGGGAAAGAACAAGAGGACCATTGTAGAAAAGATTAGAAGCGGAAGAATATACTTGGAAAATGAAGGGGTAGAGTGATGGCACTTTATCCTTCACTTCGGACAGTAAAACATCACGCTCCACTGAGTTAAACGCGTTTTTTAAATCAATTTTAATTAATAATAATAATAATGAAATAATGAACTTTATTCTGCAAGTAGGCCACAAGGGCACTTTTACATGTCTGAGTCTACCGGCATTTCACAAGAGGAGACCACTGTTGAGAAGAAACGCCGAAAGAAACTCAACAGTCAGTCATTTTTTCAGAAAGCATAAGTACTTAACTATTACAATGATATGAACTTAACTATACGTATTAAAACGGATTCTAAGTTTTTGCTATCTACCGAAAAAGCCCGCGTAGCGTGAATTGCAGCCTCGCAGCCCAATCTTGTGCCAAACCCTAATTGGCAAGGTTGCAGATAAGCTGCCATTTCTTCTCTCACTGCACGGCATCCTAGCTTTGCCGTTAAGCGGCGGAAAGCGCTGCCTATGGCAATGGGTCTTATACCACCGTCTTTTTTTGACAGCGCACATAAGGAAGCACCATAAATATAGGAGCAAACTTCAGGGTTTAATTGACCACTGAGCAAAAAATTACAAAGCTTGGCCAGATGTTCCAGGAGCCGAAAATCGGCGTCTCCCGCAGATGCAGACGTAAGCTCCTAAAGATGAACAGGGCGGATACCATCCAAACCGGCGGCCGAACTATTGTTGAAAGAGCTGAGTGCCTGCACCACTCCCTCCGGCTTAACAGTTAAGGCAGAAATAGATGTGTCAGGTTCCGGTGGAAGTACCAGCGGCCGGGACGGGGCTGGATGCTTCGACTGCAGCGTAGCTAAAGTCTCAGGGCTCGACGGCGCCACGCCCTCATCCGACATAAGCACTCGCACTGCACCTGAGATCCCCTTCATGTACTTTACGCTCAATTGTCTTCAGTATGGAGTGTGATCTCAAAGGCGTGGTCTCTGCACCGATGTTCCCACTGATATCAAAAGAAGCAGAGTTAATATTTCTCTTAACTTTCGTGGTTAAATTGCCCGTGGCCGACGCTTCAGGCGATTTGAGTGCGGAATAGGCAAAAGACAGTAAACTAAACCATTCGAGACTGCCATTGGAGTCGATACACTTATCAATGAGGTCGCTCAATTTGGCCGCTGCCAAGTTTCGCGCCCCTTTGGGGATATGCCGTAACACACGTACTGACTGCTTTAACGTAGCTAGATCACCAAAATCTAGATGAATGGGGTTGTTACCATGAGCTTGCTGTGAAACCGACAGTCTAGGGTTGGAGGGGATGACTTGGGGAAAATGTTTATGCATGTGCCCTATATGCACTTTAAGTCCATGAGGGGTAAAAGTTCGAGTTGAGTTGGGACAATGGGGACAGCGCAAGGATGAAGAAGGATCACTCATATTTATAACTAACACTTACAAATAAAAGTAAAAATACAAGCAATTATAATAAAAAAAAGATACAATTTAAAAGCCAACATCAAAAACATAACAATTTCGATTTAAACTTCATAGCTTCTTGTCGGTCGGCAAGACTCCCGTCTAGAAAATGAATGGCTCGGTTGTGTTGGATCCTTGATTTATGTATGTATTTATCCTGGAAAGTTTCACGAAATCAAAACCATTCTGCGGCTGAATGCAGGAAAAAGCAGTGGTGATGGAAAAGTATTCACGCCTTCTCTATTTCTAAGCTTAAAGCTGAGTCACAATTAAAGCGGTCACTCTCTCTACAGCAAGACGTCTTCTTCGATCTTAGCACCATACAAGCACGGCTTAAACACCAAGAAAACACGGTCATTGCATTGCACGTTATAAAAGTTGTAATCTTGGATATCACAAAAATTCGTTAGGTTTGTTTGGGAGCTGAAACGAACACGTATCTTTTAGCCGATTGTGTGACGGGCGCTATTGTTTCAAAAGCAGCACATTTTACCCGTTAAGCGTAGATTTTATTAAATTTTATTTTATTTATAAAATTTTGTTGACACTCGACATGAAGTTGACATTGACAATTTTATAGTTTGTTTATGTGAACATAATGGTAGTTTAAAAAGTCGTATCTCAGTATACGATCGGGGTAAAAATACGACTTCTTAATTTAGCAGGTTATGCGTTAAGCGTTATAGACTAAGATCCCGATATAAAACGACCTTCACCGAGATGTTTATTTGATGAATGTATTTTATATTTAGTTTAATATGTCAATAAATATATTGCATATGGGTTGCCTAACAATTTTTAGTCCAGGGTATGTTTAGTAAAAAATAAAAATATATATTTTTTTAACATTTCACTGATTTGATTATTAGATAAATTCATAATTAAATAATCTTTAATTTTATTCAGTTTCAATTCAATAATCAGACCGTTGCAAAATGCTAGTAGGTATAGATTTACCTGTTTATACCTGGCTACCCGATGGTTGTGACGGGAAAAGAATAGGTAACCTAACGTTTGCATATTCTATGGGCTTCATACTTTCGATTGGTATAGAATTTATCTAATATTAATCAAACCGGTGAAATGTTTAAAACATTTTTTTTTATTATTAATTAAACATACCCTGGACTAAAATTTGTTAGGCAACCCATATGCAATATATTTATTGACATATTAAATTGATTATAAAATACATTTCATAAAATAAACATCTCGGTGAAGGTCATTTTATATCGGGATCTTAGCCTATAACGCGTAACGCATAACCTGCTAAATTAAGAAGTCGTATTTTTACTCCGATCGTATACTGAGATACGACTTTTTAAATTAGCACGGCAGATACGTTCGATTTTATACCCCATATTTTTCATACCCCGGGCTTATATATGAAAATCGATTCTTAAGGAGTAAACTCCAATAAACTCCAAAAATATACATCACTTAAAATAATATATATATATATATATCATTTGTATGCTAAAAATATATCGCAAAAAGGTTGTTGAATACGTAAAGTCCTGGCAATCGAGTCGTGCAAAATGAATAGTCAAAATTATGACATGAATATGAATGGTGTTCATTTCGTATAGCCGGTGCATTTTATCCATTCACATTATATTGCGAGCCGCCTGAGTGGAGTTCTATTTCCGAGGCTTTTCATTCGGATATGCAGATTGCTTTTCAATATCAGTGTATTCATTGACGTTCGTAGTTAAGTACCTACCTAAGTAAGTAAGTACCTATCTTTTGCCAAATTGAATTTTCGAAAAACCTAACCCTCATTATTATGACCTGAAAATGTAACAAGAGACAGTTTCGATTGGGATCCATGTAGTCAATGAAACTTTATGAACCGAGTAAGGCGCTCTATGTGTCGCGCTTGCATCACTCCGCCGTGGCTGACGATGTGGTGGAGTACGTTCGCCGGAAGACTGGCTTCTCGCTGAGGGTGCACCAGCTGCAGTCCCGCCACTACGTGCACGTGCTCGTTTGTGGTGCACGTACCGCGGCCGCTGCAGGACACCATCGCAAGTGCAGACTTCTGGCTGAAGGGTGTTGTGTTTCGGCTGTTCCGGGGCAATCTACAGAATCCTGCGCCAGATCAGACGACGCAACGGAGCCACGCTGTTACGTCGCCTAAATCCAACTAGATTTAAGTTTATTTTAATATGTATGATTTTGTAGTTCACAGTGCCTGAGTTTAATTACTGTAATGCTGTGCAACTAATTTGAATAAATAAATAAATGAATATTGTCATACATATAAGGTAACTTAGATATATCTAGAACATATAATACTCATTGTTGTTATTCATGCTGTAAGGTGAAGTATTTTTTGTAAAATAGTAACTACTTTCTTATTATTTAAGAGAGAACTAGTCGTGCGAAATGAATAGTCAAAATTATGATATTATGAATGGTTCTCATTTCGTAACACCCGTGCATTTTATCGCGGGTTATTCGCGAGACGTCGTTCTATTTCCGAGCTCATTCATTCGGATATGCAGATTTATTTTCAGTATCAGTGTATTCAGTAATATCCACGGTTATGTAAAAAAAAGCCGAATGGATGTTGTTGAATACGTGTTGTATGGTATAGTTTGATAACAATGCTTGAGCTTTATTATGGCATACTCGTGCATAATGATCGTATTTGTACTATTTGTAGTGAATGTAAGAAAAGAAATACATTGAGTGTTTTGTAAGTAAGTAAATACTTTATTGTATACAAAAACCGTTAAAGATACATCTATTACAAATAACATACGTACAAAGGCGAACTTATCCATATAAGGGATCTCTTCAAGTTAACCTTTGAGCAATTGAGTGAGTAGGTACGAGAAGATAGACGAACTAACACCGTGCATAAAAAGGCAAGGCAAAGGCTAGGTTTTGGTATTTGTGTTCTTCACTATTTATTGTGTATGCAATACAATACAGAGCTTTACTATAGCGAGGCTCAGTAAACTCTAAAATTCAGCGATATTTCGGCTTTCTTTATTCATTCTCTCTCGAGAGTTCGAGTTGCATTAATTAACATTAGCAAGTTTAATCAACACAACGTTGGTTCTTCATTAATATCCATAATGGATTAAAATGTGGTAAAAGTAGAAATATCCCATGCTCCTGTCATTTCTATTTTTAAATGCCATTTAGAATTGCTAAAATAGACCCTCTCCTATCTCCATGATCCCGAGCCAAGAGACTTGTCAACATATTTAGAGTCAGCATACGAGTTTGTGCCAGTTGCTGTGGAGACAGCAGGACCATCCATGGAGTCTTGAAGCCCGCAATCTGTTTGAGGAACTTGGACGTCGACTAAGGGACAGGGGCTGCGATCCCCGCTCTGGCTCTTATCTGGTTCAGCAGGTGTCCATAGCCATTTAGCGGGGCAACGCTGCTGGTATTATGGGGACCTTTGAACCAGGTATAATGCAGGGCTGGCTCTTTTAGGTTAGATTAGTTTAAGTTAGGTTAGTCTTCATCATACTTGAATATATTTATAAATTAGTTTAAGTATTTTTTATCCTGTTGTTGTTTACCTTTAGTTGTTGTAAGCAATATATTTTATTCAACTCCTAAAGTTGCCAATCCCAGAGACTCAACTTGTGCAAGTCCAAGTACAGTTAATAAGATTTATCTGTTTAATTTGAACTGGCGCCGTTGTAAATTTGAGAAGCTGAAGTTTTGCAGGAGTTTGCGCTTGTTTGAAAGGATTAAGGCACTAAACGACTTGTTTGCCAGGTAATAAGAGAAGATTAAAGTAAACAAATAAGCTATGAAAAACATTAATAAGTAAGTAAACCGACGACGCGGTTGGCGCAGTTTGCAGACACCTGCCTACTGAGCCGGCGGTCCCGAGCTCGAATCCCGGCCGGGGCAAATATTTGTGTGATGAACTCGAATATCTGTTCTTGGGTCATGGATGTTATCTATATATGTATTTATATATTTGTATATCGTCGTCTAGTACCCATAGTACAAGCTTTGCTTAGTTTAGGACTAGGTCGATTTGTGTACGATTGTCCCAATATATGTATTATATAAAAAAAAAACATATAAGTATTAAAACTACGATACGGGTTTACTCACGTCGTAAAAGTCGAATATAGCTCGACATGTTTCGAATCGATTCGCGATTCATCATCAGGAGAGCCGATCGGTCGCGAAGGCGGCCAATCGAGCATTCACTCGCTTTAAAAGCTAAATGTTATACCTAATCCAAAAACACTAATCTGCATCAGCTCTTAAAAATCGAACACTAAAACGGATGAAAAGGCCAACGTTATCTTTTAAATAAGTGTTCTGTTACCGATTGTGATAATTTACATAATATGAATACTGCTCTCATTGCAGTGCAAGTGGAACACATAAAATTTTCTTCAATATTAGGGTACTTATAGCTTTTTTTAAGTTTATTGTGTGTTTATAATGTGATTCTAAGTTTCTAAGATTGTATTTTATTTATTAATAATAGATGATAAATTAGGTATTGACATAGCAAGCGAAGCGTCTGGCCTAGAGGTCGAACTTCAAAACCGATTCACATGAAATTTTGTATGTATTAACAAGATTCCTTATTTTTTTAAGACTTTTTGTCTATTACATTTTTCAAAATTATAGCATCTTAAATAAATACAAATTCAAACATTTCAGTAAAGGATTCATCGTCCCCCAAGTTATATGTGAGACGAAGTGGACAAAACACATACCCTCCAAGTAGTCCAAGTATAGTTTTATTTTTTTACTGATCCAGTGTTTTATAATGCCATACGATAAATAAATAATAGTCCAAGTATCATCAAGATAGCCCGGGGTGTTTGGTGCAGGAATGATTTAACACCAGGCCGACAGTAAGTTTGCATCGGAAACCCCGGGGTAAGGTCATAGTAGGCGTGGTGACCATATTTTTTAGGATGTCACTCGATTTTATTTTTTATTGGGATCAAATGTCTATATGGGACTACCTACACTTAGACTGCTCTAAAAGTCAGAAATAACTGTCAATTTTTATTCCTATAGAGGAGAGGACTAAAAACGCTCCATACATTTGGCCTACCTATATATTAGGGTGGAGCGTAGATGTATGGAGAAAAAAAAAAGTGGTCTGATCGACCTGGAACATTTGTAATATGTTGCCTTTAGATAAGATATTAATGAATATATATATATGTAATTGATTTTAAATATGTTTCAGCCCTCTACTTGAGCTAGAAAAAAATTTTTTTACACATATTTAGTAAAAAAAAACTTTTTTTTTTTACTTAATTAGTATCAGATTTAGAAAGAAGGGTTTCAACTTTATATGTTTTGAGGTTATTTCATACTTACGGCAACTACTACGTGAACCTGTGACCCAAATTAAAATTCAGTATTTTAAAAAATTTAATATTTTTAATATTGTTATATTTTTATGCAATAAATATCTTTTATTTCGAGTATTATGTGCTTAGAAAAAAAATACTTGACTCATTAAAAAACCAAGATTTTGATAAAAAAATAATTTTTCAATATGGTGACCATATTTTTTAGGATGTCACTCGATTCTATTTTTTATTGGGATCAAATGTCTATATGGGACTACCTACACTTAGACTGCTCTAAAAGTCAGAAATAACTGTCAATGTTTATTCCTATAGAGGACTAAAAACGCTCCATACATTTGGCCTACCTATATATTAGGGTGGAGCGTAGATGTATGGAGAAAAAAAAAAGTGGTCTGATCGACCTGGAACATTTGTAATATGTTGCCTTTAGATAAGATATTAATGAATATATATATATGTAATTGATTTTAAATATGTTTCAGCCCTCTACTTGAGCTAGAAAAAATTTTTTTTACTCATAGTTGGTAAAAAAAAACTTTTTTTTTTACTTAATTAGTATCAGATTTATAAAGAAGGGTTTCAACTTTATATGTTTTGAGGTTATTTCATACTTACGGCAACTACTACGTGAACCTGTGACCCAAATTAAAATTCAGTACCTAGATATTTAAAAAAAATTAATATTTTTAATATTGTTATATTTTTATGCAATAAATATCTTATTTCGAGTATTATGTGCTTAGAAAAAATATACTTGACTCATTAAAAAAAACAAGATTTTGATAAAAAAAAATTTTTTTTCAATATGGGATCATAATATTCAAAATGACAGTAGAGGGCTAAAAGTAGTATTGAATATTTTTATTATTATTTTTCTCGTACACCTGGCAGCCTAATGCAACGTTTTAGAGGCGTTCTGAGTTGAATTAAAAAAAAAAAAAAATCGCTCCACCCTACCCAAGTAGCACAACTGGGTCTAAATAGCTCGTATATCATATCTAATTAGATGCTTAAGTGAAATTTACCACCATGACTAAGTGCTATATAGGTGGCAAGAACCCTTATGCCACCAGTATAGAACCAAAAGGAGAAAAATTGCAGCCTATTTTTGGTGCTAAATAGAATCCATAAGAGATCTCACAATTACCTTAAGTGGTAATTAGAACTATGGGTGAAAGTTATGCGCAGTGAACGAATGAAAACATTTCAGTTCGGTCAATGAGTGATAAAAGTGATAAATGAGTCGCCAAATTATCTTTGAGTGGCGAGGCAACTGTCAATACGTAATACGTGATCTGCCATATTCATTTTGGATTAATATGTCTGTTTGATTGTGATTAAAACTTTACGTTATACAAGCATTGAAATAAGCACGAAATTCTTGCGAATTTTTTTTTACTGTGAAACTATAGTATGTTTTCTTTGTAAATTTCGACGCGCCCTTCATTTGATCAGGAATATTAAAAAAGAGAGTGCTAAATTAAATAAGGAATAGATACTGATAAGAAATTAAACTGTTAAAAACCTGACCTAATGATTGTAGGTTACGTACAATGTTAAAGTAACATCGTCACAACTATCAAAAGTCTGTGATTATGCGTGAGTGTGATAAAATTCTGGTTAAAATAATCAATTTTCATAGGCTTCCATTTGTAAACATGGCGAAACAAAAAAGATCCTACAGTGTTTATTTTCACTTATTTGTTCCTTATTTGGAACTATCAAGTCTAATAATCACTTATTTGTATCTTGCGAGTGGCAAAGCAGTGAATGATATTACCAATAGTAATTATTTGCTCTTTTGTAGACTATTAAACAAGCAAGACTATTAAATATATTTTGACAAGGTGCAAATAGGAACTATAATAGAACTTTTAGTTCGTTCGTTAGTAGTTTGAAATAAGTGAAAATAACTGCTTTTGGTTCCAAGAACCTCCTACTGAGACCTATTTATGCGTTGGAGTGGCAATAAGGTACTTCTTAGGCCTTAAAGTTGCAATATTTTTTGGTTCCAAAAGAGCCGTAAAATTATCCCTTTAGCCACTATTGGTGATATAATTCGCTATTGTACTAGTCATTTGGAACTTTTAGTTCCAAATGAGGGTATGTTCCCACTTATATGTAAAAGTTGCTTATAAGTGATTTTAAGGCCTTATATAGCACTATTGCTTCTTATTGAGTGACAATTTGAACCTGCATGCAACTTTAAGTAGCAAAATCGACTTTATCCCACCATAAGTAATAAAGTAGAAACAAAAAACGCTCCTATGCAACTACAAGTGATAGGATGAACTCATATACAGTTTTGAGTTGTGTTTAAAGCTATAAGTTGTATCAAACACTGTTAAACCACTCATTTAGAACTTAAAGCTATAAGATAAGCTGCAAAATTCACTAATGTGCTGCTTGGGTACTATATATGACGTCATCTGTGGATTGGGTACCAGTATTTGTATGGAGAAAATAAGTAATTTACCATTTTCACCGTGAAAACGTGCGTTTAAGTTCATGGTTGTCATACAATTATTGTTTTGTAAATTACGAGGATTCTAAAAATAATTTCGAAATTTCTCTTGAGTTAAAAAAAGAAATCATAAAGGTTTCATAACTTTGAAGTCACATATTTTTATTTTTCTTCTTTTTGTATGATGACATATTAAGCTAATTTTATTCATATAACTACACTACAAGGCCTCACAGCGACCTGAATGGCGATCTTATGTCAAGAAAAGTGTCAAAGATTTTGAAGAGGCCCGTTTGACTGATCTTGATATGAGGCGTCAAGAAAGAAAGTCTCGTCCGAAACCCAGCTACAATTATACCTACAATAGCTCCGGTCAGCTTCACTGTGCTTCTTGTGATCGGGTATTTAAAAGTAAGTTTGGCTTTGCCAGCCACATTAGGGCTCACGCCCGTAATTAGCTAGGGTCGCCGTCGCCGGTCACGGCGTGGATAGCTATATATATACTTATATATGTTGTATAAGTAATTCAACGTCAGTCGCATCCCCTATTCCGCAATCCTCAGTCGAGGAAACTTAAAGAAAGGCAGTATTCGCAAGGAATGTTCAAGTATTTACCACACGCAGTGGCGGATTATCCCTAAGGCAAAGTAGGCACGTGCCTAGGGGCGCAAGGCCACAATGGGGCGCAAAGTGCCGCAAAGGGGCGCAAAGGGCCGCAAAGGAGCGCAAAGGGTCGCAAAGGGGCGCCGATGAGGTTTTTGCCTAGGGCGCTCTCGGCCCTTAATCCGCCACTGACCACACGATGAAATTACGATGTTTGTCTACTCTCTAACGCCCACACAAACTTTTAGCACCAAACTAAAACCCTTCGTCGTAAAGATAAAACAACCACTAAAGCCTTTTGATGGCGTGTCAGGGAATTTGGCAGTAAACACAAAATCTGAAGTAGCTATCAACGGTTACTATGTCTGCCACCAAATTGAATAAAATAGAGTAATAGTAATAGGACAATTCAACTGACTTTTAAACCGAGATGCCTCCGGATGTTTGGATGTCCAAACGTTTTCGCCTAGAAGTCGCATTTTTCAACCGACTTTGATGATATTTTGTGCGTAAGTTCGATAAGTACGTAGGTAGGTATAGTTTTTTTTGTCGATTCATGTTTTCGTTTTTTTTTAAACGGCGGATATACGGGTGTTGGAGGAGTTTCTAAAAAAAAAAATGTTGTCTTTTCCAAACAAACTCGCGAGGTTTATAGTGTCCTTACCATGAGTTCACGTGACCGTACTCGCTAGGTCGTTGCTGTAAAAGATTTTCGAATTTTCCCTGTATTTTGTATCTGTATACCTACGCCATTAGGTACAAAAACTAATATTCAAACGTCGGACTCCAGCGGGCATTTTCGTGGCATGTCAGAATGATAGGTAAGGTTCGCAAATCAATCAATTAACTTTCGAGTATTTGTACTTAGTATTTGGTAGGTACCTAGTATTTATAATGTGAAATTCCAAATATCATAGCAACTAACTGCGTTATTTATGAGACATTTATCTTTTATGAATAAAATTTCCCCTTTGCGGGCAAGCAGTAGACGTTTATCGGCTGATATGATGATAATGATAACGATGAAATAAAATCTATTGTTTTTTCTGTTCTGCAACTTCCACTAAGTTCACTATTGAAGTAAGAAGGATATATTTTCCTTTAAGCACGAACACATGTAAATAAACGAGGCGTTGCATAATTTTGAGGCAAATTAATTATGAATAAAATTTTAATTGCAGAATGCGAAACCCGCATCGTTCATCACACTCAAACCCTTGTTATGACCAAGTTATCTCTGCCCACGGATAGATCTTAACGCGTAGAAACATAGTATACATTCCACAGAGTCGGGAAAGACGTTACAAACGCGTTCGATATTATACACACGGTCCGATGGTTGTGTGAGCGAGAGCGAGCACGAGCATGTTGGCGATCGTTCTCGCTCGATACCACAGGCAAAAACGGGGGTGAGGGGACAAGGGAGGGAAAATGACGCACCCAACACGCTCGCCCGCCAGTGCCCTGCGCGCCGCGCAAGTTGTCGAACGTTTGCTCCACGCAAAAAGCGCGCGAAAACAAAATGGCGGACAACGTCGTATTCCCTCGCAAACTATTAAAAAGATTCATAAGTCTATACAAAGAACAGGCTTGTCTATGGGACAAGACTTGTCCAGCGTACAAACAGAAGCAAAAACGACACGAAGCGATATCGAAATTGACAGAATTAGTGCAGGAATATGATCCGGGTGCTACCAAAGTGCATGTTTTGAGGAAGATTGAGAGTTTGCGCGCTTGTGTGAGGAGGGAATATAAGAGGGTGCAAGACAGTCGAGCGAAGGCGACCGGCCCGGACCAGATATACGTACCGCATCTGTGGTATTATGATATGTTCACGTTTGTTTTTGGTGAGGACGGGAATAACTATAAGATGAAGCCTGAATCGCCGGCACAGTCGCCTGGACAAAACGAGGTAAAAATTTGGTTCCTGGCGATATAATTGTTTTGTTTCGATGTGGTAAATATCGTTGGTTACGTTGTTTAACAAAACAAAACAAATCACAATTCGTACCTACATCATATTCAGATAAAAGGGATGATGACTGGATGGCCACAATCGCAAATTAGCTGTTTTTTCCATACAGATATTGGCACCTTAACTTGACGATGACGTCACGGTATGATGAAGGGATGTCGAACGCGAATTAACGCACATTTCTTGTAGACATTTGATCCCAATTAAAAATAGAATCAATTGACATTGACAAAACTAAAATGTTGTATTTAATTTCGTTAACATTTCTCCCCAATTGTACCTACGTCCAATTTTACAGAAAACATTGTTCAAAATTCGGCGCTTCGCCGCCGGGTGAAAATAAAACTGAAAATAATAGCTACATTCAAAAGTACCCAACAGAAAAAAGTGTGGGTCCGACTCACACAGAATGTGGTTATGCGAAAATATAGAACATAATGTGCGAAAATTTCAAGTCTATTTACCCAAGTCTTTTCTACCTATTTAGTTTCACAATGATACAACCCGAAGAGCCTAGGAATTCCTGGACTCATCGGGTTCTTAGCAGTGAACTTTAAGAAAGGGCTGCCCCAATAGACTAATACTGGTCGATACGGCGCATAAAAGGCCCCAAGCAAATATAATAAACATATGTACAGCCCTAGACGACAGACGGACATACAGCCGAGGTTTTCGGTAAGGATTTCTAAATTCGATATAAAGGGGAACTTTAGCTAAGCGTAGCAGATGGCACATCCAACACATCTCTAAGTAATACTCACCTAAATATTTAGCTAACCCTCATGTACTTACGGGAAATGCCTGGGGATTACTTCCAAGCGAGTACGTTAGCTGTAACATTTGCTTCAAAATTTTCCAGAAGAAATACGGAGATTTTCAATGCTCAGAAATTTAAATCAACTCTTTGTTCAAAGCGATTTATGCGCTTGAGAGTATTGCGAAAATTACTGAAGACGTAAAGTTTTCGTAGATTGAGGGATTTCATGAAATTTGAGAGAATTCTGCACAAGTTTTGATAGTATAAATTGATAATGAAAAACACCAACATTATTGTCTATAATATAGTTTATTGTCTGAATTAAGGGCCATATTTTAAGCGTCTTCGCAGTCACAATACAGCCTTTTTTATATCAATAGAATTAATTCCCTAAGTAATTTAGTAACAGAATTAGTCAATTCGGTTGTTGTATCTGAGTGTTCAAAGGTCAAACGTTAGGTTGGTGTTTTAATGAAGAAGGAAGGCAGTTTTTGTAAAGGGCTACCACTACCATCCGGTTTGTCAACCAAACTTGGCACCCCACAACTGTAGAAAAAAATATATCGGCCAAGTGCGAGTGGGACTCGCGCACGAAGGGTTCCGTACCATTATCTGTGAGTTTGTTGTATGGGAGCCCCCTGAAATATTTATTTTACTTCATTTTTAGTATTTGTTGTTATAGCGGCAATAGAAATACATCATCTGTGAAAATTTCAACTGTCTAGCTAGTAGCTATCACCGTTCTTGAGATACAGCCTGGTGACAGACGGACGGACGGACGGACAGCGAAGTCTCAGTAATAGGGTTCCGTTTTTACCCTTTGGGTACGGAACCCTAAAAACAGCACATTATCATAAAAGGGCATTTAATTTATGCTTCCCTTATCCTGCTATGGCCTATGAAAATATATTGTTGGTTAAATTACGTGATTAAACAATGAAAATTAACTTTATTAAAATTCCTATTTCTCCTTCAACTTGTTAATCAAGTTGATCTGTTCATTGTGTTTTATCTCTATGAAAACGAAACACAATTTCCTCGCGGAAAAAACTTGCATTTTTCTCCGAGAGCACAAAAAACAAAAGACCCACGACTAATTGTGGACACATCCTACTCCGGTTTTTACCAGCACATATTATTATTTCTGACCCGTGTATGAAGGTATTCTTTTTGTGCTGTTGTTTTAAGTCTTAAAATGCTTGTTCGTCCAAGCAAAGGGAATTAAATAGGTACTACAGAAGGTTATCTTCCTTTGACCGTCGCAGTAGCGCCTGAGCACTGTGTTTAGTTATTGGTAAAAAAGGCGACAATTAGTCGCGGAGCGAGGCGACGTAACCGAGTAGACGACATCTAAACTGCAGACTGCTCGACTCGGGAAGACTCGTCTTGCAATCACAGAATTAAAAAGAAGAATATAGGCAATAATAGCCGCGTGTCACAATGGTCTTAGGCCAACAACAAGTGGACCGCAGTCAAAATATGGTCCGCGCATGATTCAAATTCGGGGGTAGCCGGAGTCCGCCAGGGATTTCTTTACATTTTGGTACCCGTGAACAGCAAAGAAAAGTGGTCCATAGTCTAGAAATGGTTCTGAACAACTGTGACACCTCTAGCACAGCTGTTTCTCGCGCGAGATATCTATCTCTTTCTGTGCAACCCTTACCATGAGTTTACACAGACCGTACTCGCCAGCGACTGCTTAAAAGATTTGTATGGAGGATTGTAGTACTACAAAGTAACTAGAGGCACTGTATTATTCTCCATACAAATCGTTTACGCTTTCGCTAGCGAGCACGGTCACATTAACATGATAAGGGTACAGTACCTACTGTGAGAGTGACAAGTGACGCTATGCCGCGCGACAAGAGTCGTGAAGTATAGACAACTATGCTTTTTTTTAGACGAGCTGGTAGAGACCAGCTAGAGAGCAGTACTTACAAGGATGTAGCTTCTGCGCCGCGATGTACTTCTCCAGCTTGCGCCGGAGTACGATTTCGGCGCCGTAGCGGCCGACCGAGCCGTTGTCCACGAGAAGGAAGTACGCGTGTCTGTTGTTCAGCACTGCCAGCTTCGATCTGGGAAGACATTTAGTTGTTAAGATTTTTACGGACAGAAACATAATTTATTTAGCATAATTTTTCGACACAAAAAATCAAACATTTGGTGCGTCACGGGCGGTGACAATGTTTTCAGTATAAATAGATGCAAGATTAGACCACGTTCAAAACACAAACACAGAAACAAGCAAATCGAAAACGTAAACGTAGTTGGATTTATTCAAAATCCAGTAACAAGTGCACGTAAAAGCTGAACAGATTCGATTTGTTGATTCGCCCGTATCAGTGGAGATTGCACTGGGGAGATGGAATTCGAATGCAATCTTTTAGAACGTTTTTTTTTAACTCTGCAATCGACAAAAACGTATGTAGTTTTTGGAAGACGATGAAATTACATTTTTTTCGATAGTCTTTGCTATATATATGTATATGTACCTAATGTAAAAGCACAAATATAAATTTCTTTATTATTTTATGTAATAATCCTCAAATAAACATTGTAAAATAATTAATAATAACTGTGATAATATTGTCATTCATTAAGTATTCGATTATATTCGAAATATTGAAATGTGGCTTGTAAAATGCATTTGCTTTTATTAATAAATTATCTGCATCTGTACCTGTATCTGTATCTGTCTGTAATGATTTAAAAACTGTAGTTTTGTATGGGCAAGCGGCGCCATTCCAGTTTGGCGCCATCTGTTGGTCATAATTTATTTGTCCTCTCTTTGTGTGATAGCTGGACATGCAACGATGGTTATACGATACTTTTTACCCGACTATGGTAAAGAAATAAATAATACGGTATACGTAACATTAGTCTTTCTACAATGATGACCCTTTCATTGATTACAGGAATCTGAAGAAGAGCAGGCTGAAGAAGACAACTACGAACAATTGGAGAATTACTCTGCGGAATATAACGTTGAAACTAGTATGCTCGACGTGGAGCCCAGCAAGCAGTACTTCGGAGAAGATACGAAGAAGCGTTGCGAAGTGGACGACGAGTACGATGCAATAGGTAAGACAGAAACATATCTGAAACGCCTTTACCATGGATCTACTTTAGTGATGCGCTATTCGAAGAAGTGTCGAGGAAGGCAACTTCGAGCAACTAGAGAACTACTCCGCCGAGTACCACACTAAGACTTCGAGTGATCCTATTATGAAACTCGCCTTCGGCTCGTTTTATAAAATTACACTCCTGTTTTAAAACTTCTCATTGTGTAACAGTAACAGGTGAACAGTAATCGAATAAGCTACTAAAGATATCAGTCTCAGCGCTGTTCCTAAAAGCGATCATTGTAGGCTATAATATTCGCTCTTACCCTACTATAATATATTGTATAATAAGCTTTATAACGACTTATGTTACGTTTTATGATAACAACGTATATCTTTTTATGTTACTTCTATGTCACATTGGTAAATTCCCGCGGCCTTATCCATAAATTAATGCATTATAATTTTATACCCTTGAGAATTTTTGTCATCAGGTATAAACGTGGCAGCAAAACTACGAACCCTACCGCAAAACATGAGGATATTGGCGGAAAAGCTGATAAATGACGTCTTGTACCAGGCACAAATGCACGGTCTCAGTTCATCCACCGTCGTGTCTACCCCAGACCCTTTCAAATAGGACCCTTAAGGCCGTTAAAGTCTTTAGTCAAGTATGGTTAACAGTAACATGGGGATAATATTAGACCTCAGCAAGTATGTATGAGAACGTTTTAAGAAGATGGAGTGTTGTAAAAAGTTTGTATTAGGTCCTATGAAATTAGAGCTTTGTATAAAGAAATTCTTGGAAACTATGTTCCCCATACATTTAATTTTGAAAATGAATTAATGTATACTTCTAACAGGATTTTTTATTATTTTGATTTCTTCTGATTTCGGCATATTCATTCATGTTGATAATTACATGGTTATTGTAATACTTAATTTCAGTTACTAGGAAATTAATGTCGCTGGCTGCAGACAAAAAAATTAATGTGGTCTCTGAATAGATTATAGATTATATTATTAGTAGTAAGTTATGTAAAATTAAGTATTTATCATGACTTTCTTATTTTTAATAAACCTTTTTATTTATAATCAACTATTTGCTGTCTTCATTTTGCTTGAAATCATTTTCAGACTTCTTTAATCTGTTACATTGATACCTACTTTCGGTACAACTATGATTAGAGGGCTACTGGAGTACATAATACACCTTGGTTATTTATTATCATGTGGCAAGTATGTATGCTTTTAATATACTCTAACTCTAAATCCAATTGACTCACGACCGAAACAATAAAAAAATCCGAAAGCTCATTGATACGATCAATCGATCATCATTATTTCGAATTTTCACAATACCGAAAGCGCTATTTCACGCCAAACGACCATATTTGCTGTGGATAGTGTGCTACACAACGTAATAAGGTCAGTTTAGGGTTCAATATCCCAAAAAAAGGAAAATGTTTCATCAGAAGATGGTTTTCGGAATTATGACAATTCGGAATAGTGATGCATTCGGACAAATGATACGTCGGAGTTTCACGACATATCACGTTTTCGCCATTGGAAGGAATCCAAGTAAAGTTAGATTTACCTTGGAGAAGCCATGGCATGGTAGGGGACATCCCTGCCCCTCCCGATGAGCTCGTTCGCGCCCTCTACGATGCCCCACGGAGCTATGCCGATGCTGACCACTCTCCCGGCTCGCTGAGATCGCTCCAGCTGCAATGCATCACCCACTTGCGGAGTAACACCTGAGAAGTAATAACTTACCTTG
The DNA here is from genome assembly GCA_947623375.1 of Apotomis capreana. Classification (NCBI taxonomy): domain Eukaryota; kingdom Metazoa; phylum Arthropoda; class Insecta; order Lepidoptera; family Tortricidae; genus Apotomis; species Apotomis capreana. The sequence continues at coordinate 17,553,108 of OX392515.1, forward strand.
GAGAAGCCATAGCATGGTAAGGGACATCCCTGCCCCTCCCGATGAGCTCGTTCGCGCCCTCCACGATCCCCCACGGAGCTATGCCGATGCTGACCACTCTCCCGGCTCGCATGAGATCGCTCCAGTTGCAAGGCATCGCCCACTTGCGGAGTAACACCTGAGAAGTAATAACTTACCTTGGAGAAGCCATAGCATGGTAGGGGACATCCCTGCCCCTCCCGATGAGGTCGTTCGCGCCCTCCACGATCCCCCACGGAGCTATGCCGATGCTGACCACTCTCCCGGCTCGCTGAGATCGCTCCAGTTGCAGGGCATCGCCCACTTGCGGAGTAACACCTGAGAAGTAATAACTTACCTTGGAGAAGCCATAGCATGGTAGGGCACATCCCGGCCCCTCCCGATGAGATCGTTCGCGCCCTCCACGATCCCCCACGGAGCTATGCCGATGCTGACCACTCTCCCGGCTCGCTGAGATCGCTCCAGTTGTAATGCATCGCCCACTTGCCGAGTGACACCTGAGGAAGAACAACAATCAATTATTGACCTAAAATTATATCGTATATCCGCATGTTTGGATGTCATTTGTCCGGCTGTTTCATTTCATGTCAATTCATTTATTTATTGCAATACCATGGTTATAATTACAGGATGTTAAAAAATATTTGTGTACATGGTTAGTGGTTACCCTGATAGGGTATAGCAATTTCTTAACCCTTAATTTGGCAATGTTCGCCAGGATGAACAAACTCTTTGACCATCTTTTTCTTTTTTTCTTCGAACGAGAATTGTTTGATCTATTCAACCTTAACGATACTTGAACTATCGACCTTCGTTTTTTTTTGTCAAATTAAGGGTATATACATTTATTATAAAATAAACATTGCGTCGGATAACATTATCAACATTACTTAGTCAAGAAAATGTATCTACTATTTACTTACGATTACGATTACTCTTCCCTTATCTCGCCTAGAGATCGCATTGCTCAACCGATTGTGGTGAAATTTTGTGAGAAGGTTCGTTTCTTACATAGGTTTCGTTTGTCTATAAAATTTTTGAAATTATTCAAAATAGCAGAGATTGCGATTGAAAACGTAAAATATTACAAATTTCAACCAATTTAGAACAAACTCGGGAGGTCTACAGCTCACAGAGTTACCTACTAGTATTTATATATAATATGGTCTCCACCCCCCAGAACCCACACCCCCCTGATAAGTCTGGTCATAGTGCGTGAGGAATTGTGTTATTTAGGGATTAAGCAACCCTGACTGCTTATAGAAGTTTTAAACCCTTCTGGTGACTCCACGAACTTTTCTGAAGAACGTTGGTGTTTAGACCAATAGGTACTTATAGCTTTGACACTTTAGATGTATTTTACGTCATTAATATTGTGCCTTTACAGTGAAAAACCATCCACTTTCAATCACCATTTACCAATGCGATACGAATACGGTCACGTAAGTACACGTTCCTGTAATTTTATGACGGTGCACAATAAAAGTGTGCAGTTTTCAGCCCGATTTAATTCTGCGAAAATGTTTAGTATTAAAATCGAATACTGATTCGCTGAGCAGTCACGTAGAGTAATATGTAAAAATATAAGAAATAAAGAAATGCAATTCAATAGACGCGTGTTACAAATTTTCAATGATAATAAATGCCTTCGTATCTAAGGATGAAACGCACTACTCATAAACTATCAATTAATGATTACAAAACGGGACTTCATCGCGTTCAAAAGGTATTTATTTAATAACCTCGACCGGACGGTGTGATGTTACGTCCTTGATCCCTTAAAGACCCATTGACGTAACTTCGTCGTATTATAATGTGTGGAAATCGTAACTATCAATTATGTTTAATATAACTTCTACAACCCGTAACCTGATTATTTCTTGAAATTTTAGACACTTAATGTTTAAAGAATGAGTCTTACATAAACTGTAATTTGTTTGCTAATTTTAATATCACTACTCACCAGTATTAGTTCCCCCCGTAAAGATCCAAGCCCCTGTAGTCTTTGCAGCCTTCAGGAGCCCTTTTCTAAGCACCTTCTTCAACTTGGGCTGCAGGTCGAAGTTGGCCTTGCCACCTTGGATGGTGATGAGGAGCTTCGGACGGTCGAGGGCCCATTCTCTAGTCAGCAGCTGGACTATCAGCTCGGAGCGGGTGTCGTGAGCGAGGCGGACGTACTGTGGAGATTTGGAGGATAAGTATGGAATTATCTACAATATAAATCTTAGCTTAGGCCTTTGGACGCAAAATAATGGCAGGACACGGTGGTGGAAACTGTTCTCCAGATGCCACGACCACGACGTCATTTGCCGTTATAGTTAGAGAGGTGCCGTTTCCAAGACTTGCCAGAAACTTTTGTCATTTTGTATGGGAAATATTCTCGAGAACGTTCTCTCCCCATATAAATCGGGAAAGTAACTGGAGAACGGTACATCTCTAGTTATAGATTACATTTGGTTTGTTGCTTGGCTCCCGAGCGGTTTGACTAGTGGACTGGGCGCTTAAATGCTTAAGTACAAATAAAACAATATTGCTATTTAGAATCTACTGCAGTCTTAGAGAAATCAATCGTTTGTAGGATTTTGTAAAATAACTGTATGATAGTTTTGTTATTTTGCAAAATTGTTTGCTTTGAACTATCATCCAGTTTCAGCGATTGATTAGCCACATCAATTTTGCTTTGTAGTCCTCTGGTTTAGGTTACAACTCATCTCTGTAATGTCACGCTATATGTTGTTCTACTGAAACCAGAAGTAGTTGGATGTGGACTTCCCTGGAACTCCATTATAGGCCAGCTCCAGTAGGCGCCGGCTGGGTGTGACGATCTGGCATCCAAGCCTCGCCAGGCGCTGTCACTGTTACTACTGAACCCACCTGTGCTTCAGTAGGATGTGGACCTCCCTGGAACTCCTCTATGCCATCGGCATCATCAGTAGGCGCCAGCTGGGTGTGGCAAGCTGACTTCCATGCCTCGCCAGGCGCTGTCACTGTTACTACTGAACCCACCTGTGCTTTAGTGGGATGTGGACCTCCCTGGAACTCCACTGTGCCATAAGCATCTGTCGGCGCCGGCTGAGTGTGACGAGCTGGCATCCATGCCTCCCCCGGTGTTGCCACGGCGATGTTGGCACCATGGGCAGTCCTACTGAGGCCGCACCAGCATCTGTGGGAAAATTCATAGTTTTAACTACAACTGTATTTGTTTGTTATCTTGACAGAAAATTCAATGAAAATTCTCGTTTTGGGTTGATTCATACTCGACACAGCTGGGTAGTGAATACGAAGTAAGTAACGTATGTATTATTTCAGAGATGCAACGGATAGTTGTTTGGCCGGATACCGGATATTCGGCCTGACCACCGACATAAAATTCGGCCGGCGGAACTATGGCTACATTTTGAGTTTTACAGGTGCGCGTGCAGATTTTGACCTACTTCGTGGTGAACGTTCGCACGGACACATTTTTAGGTTCGAAACGAGTTCTATCATGTCATTAACGGAGTAACTTCGTTCAATAGTACACGTGCAGATAGTAACAGTAGTGTCGTAGATTCCATTATTTACCCCAAAATCAAGCAAGTTCACTATCCAGTATCCAGCCAGATATTAAAATAAAGGCCGGATAGTACCATGCTATCTGATATCCGGCCGGATAATAAATTAGAGCCGGATAGGCCGAATACCAGATAGTAACCGAATATTCGGTACATCTCTAGTAGGTATATTTACGGTTCTATAAAGGAATGATTAGTTGTCAAAAAAAACCGCTACCAAAACGAATACAACAAAACGAACAGAATGATTTCTTTCAGTGAGTTTCATGCAGACAAATTAAGGGACAATTTCAGGATGGAACTGAGTTATTCCCGATTGATTACGTCTGTGAGTGATTACCGCCTGTAGGGCTCTAGAGTCGAGCGTCTCGCAGAGAGTGGTCTCGGCTCCGATTCGTAATGGTAATTCACAATCTTGGGACTCAGACTGAGTACTATACTCGAAAGTAGTAGTGAGGGTTAAAGCTGGACTTCATTAAGATATTACTTTGATGCTTTATGTTGAGCAATTGAGCATAATTCCACTGAGAAATAACCATTTTAGCGAGCAACGGACATAAAACAGTATCACAGTGAAATAGTAGATTTTTATGGATTTTTGAATTTTTGTTGAATCTTCGTTTTCCGAGCTCAAACCTACCCAGTTTTGGCGGAAGCCAATTAGAGCAGCGATAAAGGACACTTCACTACTTTTGCCTTTGGACGCGACTACCAGTCGTTCTAAGAATCCTGGCGCTCTGTGAGTAATTGGACGCTGCGTTTAATATTTAACTTGTTTCGCGGATAACGCTGCAATTTTGAAAAATAATTTACTAAGCAGACGGATCTATATGACAGTCTAATCCCAAACAAAACTAGGCTATACAGGAAAGGTAGGTACTAGAAAACTACTTACGCCCAATAGAGCACACGGCTTAAACAGACAGTAAGACATGGACTGTATGAACTAGATCTAGGAACCATATCAATATAAACGACGCATTTAGTTAGCTCCTGTTTCGTTTTGGCGAAAGCCAATTAGAGCACCCGTAGAATACGACCAAGAAGAATTCTTAATTAATTGCCGCCGCACAACGAAAACTTTGATACAAATTTTAATTGAGTGAACTCACTAAATAAACTGAACTGAAGGTGGTAAACTTTTTGATCTTCACCCAGATATTACTTATAATAATAATTAAAACTGCTTGCAGGATTCTATAAAATAATCTGCAAGTATTATTAGGTAGGTAAGTAATATAATCATTAGCAGACTGAGTTCAACCTACAAATTAGTTAACTTACCAGTGAAATTTAGTCGCAAGTCAAAATTGAAAATTTAATACCTTCAAACTCGCTATTTCCTCTGTTTATTTTGCCTCTTAAACGGGAAAGGCGAGGCTATTTGACCGGGAGACATTTCAAGATGCCTCGAGTGGGCACTGAGACAGAGGTCTAATCAACTGAAAACGGGTTGTTTTGCTGACAATAGGCTAGTTGACTCATGTTAAATTGTATTAAACTAATTTCCATAGTACTTAGCATACGAAACCTAAACATATATTTTATATTTCAGTTCATAAAAGTATAAGCAGTCACTCGGCTACAGCCACAGTAAAAAAATACAGAGAAATCCTTGAAAGTTATTACTTTATCGCAAACTTACATATACAATCCGAAATCAAACATTATTACGACTGCCAACATTATATGCCCTTAAAACCATTATTTTTTAACCGACTTCAAAAAAAGGAGGGGGTTCTCAGTTCGGTTGTATGTTTTTTTTTTTTTTTTTTTTTAATGTTTGTTACTTCACAACTCCGTCATTTATGAGTCGATTTGGAAAATTCTTTTTAGGTTCATGAATAGACATTTCAAGGTTGGTCCCATAAAATTTTGGTGAAGATCGGATGACGAGATCCATGAGGAATCGAAGGAATTCCTGAAATTTTATAGGCAGTCATAATATTTTTCATATATTTTCTAAAACTATTTAAGTATTTGCATATGGTAGTCATCATCTTCCAATGCTGAACTGATGATGGAAGGTACAACTCCTTAACGGTTAGGAGTTAGGAGATAATTAAAACGAGATGCATTCGTTCAAGACCTTCCTGATCACCCCGCCATAAGTATTTTATATGAATCACTAAAAAGCGAAAAAAAAAAATTTAACAAAAAAAAGAACCGACTTCAGTAAAACTAAAAATCCAAAAATAACCCGTTCAAGTACAGATTACATTTGACTCACCCTTTGAAGTCGGTGCCAAACCTCACGTAAACTTTAATATATAAATATAATAACAGTGGTTTGGGATCGACTTCAAAGGGTGAGTCAAATGTAATCTGTACTTGAACGGGTTATTTTTGGATTTTTAGTTTTAATGAAGTCGGTTCTTTTTTTGTTAAATTTTTTTTTTAAATTTGCATGTAGAATAACAATGTTCCGGCAATGTTTCTAACCTAAGGTCTATCTAATTAAAACTCCAACGCGAGATTTCCAGACTGGAAGCGAAAGTCACTACATCGTATAAAACAAAGTCGCTTCCTGCTGTCTGTCTGTCTGTCTGACCCTTATGTATGCTTAGATCTTTAAACTACGCAACGGATTTTGATGCGGCTTTTTTAATTTATCAGCATTGCACCCGTGCAAGGCCGGGGCGGGTCTGTAGTACGTAAATATAAACAAATTCAAGGCTCTTCTACTGCGAGAGGCAATCGCTAAGCTAATCAATGAACTCAGTTCAGCCCTGAAATTAGTCGCTGATTGAAAACAAAATGGAATCCGAATGCCGCTGCCTCATATCAAAATCTAGTAAGTGATAAATTTTTGTTCTTAAACTTATTTGTGACAACTAAGTAAGTCCCTGGTTACACAAACACCAGCTCAAAAATCGTTATTATTACTAGAGTTTTCAATGCCTCGAAACCAAGTAAGTAGCATGTCTAGTAATAGTAACTTACTAGGTATTGAAACTGATTGATGTAAGAAATACGGGTAAGTACATTCTCAAAGTAGTAAGGGGTATAATATATGCATATGCAACATATGTTATAATAATAAAATGAGGAAGGAACTTTATCCATTCATGTATTTTTTTAAACCAAAAATAAATTTTCTTTTGAGGCTGCCGCATTTTATGTTTTTAACTCTCCTGTAAAATTTGGTCTGGAGCCCTTACTAGGTTTTGATATGGGACAGTCGTGCTGATCTACATTGTCTTATGTAAATTGGAAATTACTTTATTTACAAGCTTTTATTTAACTTGCAATGAATGAATGTCTGTATGTATGCAAGTTGGTATGTTTATTTTTAACTAGCAGTGTATAGTTTATGTGACAATAAGTATAACTAAGTATGTATGTTTGTTCGGATGGAATCCTGCAACTCAATTTTGAAGCAGATATCATAAACCGATTGAGCTAGAATTCTGCATATACCTACTTAACTTTGATGACAATACAATAATATGGTACTACGGAACTGGTCTGATGATGGAGCCGGAAGGTGGCTCTAGAAACTCTGTAATAGGTCAAGCAATCCTACCAAGTTTTGGGTCTTTAGAATCGTCTCAGTGAACAATTGATGGATGTTCAAAGAAAAGTACAGTCGGGTATAAAAACTTGTCACAAGAATGACATTTTTGACAGAAACTTATTTATCCAGCCTAATACAAATAGGATACCGTCTGATAATACAAAGTTATGATATGATTTTGAATTTTGAATATTACATAATTATATTCATAAGTAGATATGTCTTAAAAATCACAACCCTCATTTTCACAATCGGCTAATAAAATGCCTCTACATTTAGGGGCTTAGTGTATCTGAGTGAGTCAATCAATCAGGGAGTCGTAAAGTAGCCCTCAGTCAGAAGGATAACCGGTTCGCGATAAGGGATAGATACCGTTAGAATCGATTAACCAGCTTCCAAAAATAAGGTTATGAAATAACCGGTGAGATATTTCTTGTGTCTGTATACTTTGTAAACTCGAATTAATACAAGAAATACCTACTATTGATAAACGCAATAAGTACTTTCAGATAAAAATTACTATTCTTCTTTTCTATAAGTACTTATAAGATTATACATTTGTATTCAAAATTACTTTTCTACGGAGAGAAGTCATGATTTCAGTAATAATCTGAATAGCGTGAATCACGCTGCGTGATGCAGGATCTTCTTTTGTTTTGTATGAACGCGCGGCGCCATGCCAACCTGGCGCCATCTGTTTTCATAATTTCCTTTGTCCTTGCATCACGCCGAAACAGCTGGACAAATTTAAACCAATTTCAGTATTGTACAGGGATAAGTGGACATCCAAAGATGGTTATAGGATACTTCTACCCAACTAGGGTATTAAAAAAATGACGAGTACAAAGTTGCGGCCATCTTCTAGTATAATAGAACCGTCTAGTGTAAAATTAATGGGGCTCTGTCACTGTGCGACCAGTGCCCTGTATAAAAGGTACCAGAATTATAGGTGTCAATAAAATAGGTGTCACCCTGCCGACGACGCAATTGTAACATGTATCCCGTCTACATTACTCTACGAAGGTCGAGGAGATCGTAGAGTATGTACGTGTGAAGATTGGAATTATCCTGAGGGTCGTGAAGTTGGAGTCTCGCCACAAAGTGAATTTTAATTCTTACGTGTTGGGGGTTCCGACTGATCAGCTAGCGACCTTCATGACGAAGGAATAATTTTGGCCGAAAGGTGTTTTATTCCGGCGTTTCCGCGGTCGGCTACCCAACAACACGAAACACATCGTGACCTAGTTGCATAGTATTTTAATATTTAATATGTATGTTAGTTTGTAAGGTATTTATCTATGGACCTTTGATGCCTGAAATAAACGAATTATTATTATTATTATTATATTATAAAATGAGAGGTATTTAGTAGAAATTTAGATGGACTTAAAAGACAATATAGGCAACTTTATATCTCAAAAAATCCAAGGACCCTACAGTACCTATACCTAGTATACCTACATACTTAAACGTACAACTGGAATGGACATTGCGAAGATCAGCTTAGCTGGACTAAAGTTTAATCAACTATCCAACTCATCTCCTAGTATTAAAGTAGATATTGCCTGTCTAAAATTGCAAATGCTAATCCTACGACATTGTCCTCGAAATGGGATCATGGAATCCTCTCAGCTGAAGCAAAATTCTATGAGATAACATCATCCCAGGGGCTTTGGAGAACAATACGCCTTCTTTACCTTCCTAATCCACAATAAGACCTATCTCTATAGGAAATGTGCAGTAGTTACGGCTTTTTAAACGTGAGCGTGAAGGAGCTCTGTTAATAGAAAGTGTATGGTTGTTAGGCCTTTTTAAATACGAGTATCGTGGAGTTAATATCTCGTTTAACTGACGAAATACCACGGTAACTGGAAACCGCGTGTCTTTGGCACAGGTATTTACTTGTAACTGAAAGCTATACTTTCAGGGCTGTTGCTACGAGATAAAATGAAAGGGGAAATAGAAAGACACATACCTACGCATTTTGATATACAACTATAAACGAAATTAGTTAGAAAATAAATGCATAAAAATAATTAAAATTAGATGAAGTATTCGTGTAAGTTTATGGTAATTATAAATACATTCTTAAAACAATTGATTTGTCTTGTAATCCTGCACCGAATTTTTTTTGTATTGTGCAATAAAGCTTAAATAAGTAAACACTTTGACAGACACTCTACTAACTCATTTCATTAGACAGACAAAATTGAAACCTACAATACTGCAATATGTTTTAACTATTGAAATAAGGTTCTGATCTGACTACATTACAAAACGTATTCTCTGATAGGAGTGAAAATAGCACAGTGATTTTTTCAAACTTTCTGACCAGTAAAGTCATTGTCACGGATATTGATATGTCACGCTTTTCCCCAACTCTACTGCAAACTAATTGCTTAAACTGCGGCCAATACACCGAATGGTTCCAATTTGTGTTTGTACAGCCCTGTAGTCTAGGGATGTGGTACGTATCCATGGATGCAAATACTCGTTACCGCATCCGTAGACTAATAGGGTATTGCCGTAATAATAGCAGGCAATTTATGAGGATTAGATCATTCTGGTTAGCACCTGTTGCGTTCATAAATACAAGGCAGCTAAACTACAGGAGTTTAGGTTAATTAGAACTTTAAAACCTTTCGTTTCAAGGCTGGCAGTTTTTAACTCCCGACGAATAAAGACGGGTGTTATAAGTTTAACATAGGTATGTATTTGTGTATCTGTCTGTGGCCCTAGCTCCCAAACGGATGTACCAATTTGAGTGCGGATTTTTTTAGACCAAGACTTGTCACCTCAAAATTGATTTTCGCTACGTTTGGTGGAAATAGGACTAGTAGTTTCCAAGATATTCAGCTTTAATTGGAATAAGTGAGAAGATTTCAAGCAGCCAATGTTGAAGCTAAGAATTAAAAAAAAAAAAAAAAAAAAAAAAATTAGTTATGTTCTGTTTCAGCATTACTTGTATCGCGAGTATTTTTTTTTTTTTTTTTTTTTTTTATAGTTTTAGTTACGTCGGAAGAAAAGAGAAAATGTGTATGTATTTTCTCCTTTACTTATTTATTGACCTATTGGCATAATGTGATATCAATATTGAGTAATTATCATCATTAAGGGCGATAGGAATCCAGAAAAAAAGATCAAGAACCATATATATTTTAATTCAGAGCTATGATTTTCGAGGTTAACAAAGATGAACATATTTTTCAATCCCGTTGTACAAATGTACATGTCTGATTGGAATAAGGTGGAACACAGAACCAAATTTGGAACCCAGGGGTAGCCCTTCGGTATTTAATTTGTAAATTTACGGTTTTATGGCGTAATACCTATAATAATATATTCCCATAGCAATAGTTGCTACAAATTTATTTATACCTAAAAATATGTTGTATATTTCTAATATTCCAATGGGTGGTTTGCTAGTACCAAATAACCCCTTGAATTCCAAATAGCCCCACCTTACGATACAAATAGTTCAACACGAAAAACAACCGAAAACACCGCACATGGAACGGGTAACGTGAAGACAATTAAAGTTAGTTCAGAAGCACTCGGCGCAATAAGCTTGTTCTGCATTTTTCAGACTCAAACTTCGAGACAGGATTTTTTCCTCGTTAGTACAATGTTAGTAACAAGTTCTTAGTGTAACCCGAACTGCAAAAGGAACATTATATGTACTGCTGCAGTAGGTACGTATAATGTACTTTTTCAGTTCGGTTTATTATTTTCTGGGAAACAAGAGATCTTCACGAACTATTTATTCTTCGAAAGCCGCCCATTCTGAGACGTACTGTATACTATTTACAAGTGCCTAGCTGTCATACTCATACTCATTCATTTATTTCATTCTAAACTGCGTTTATGGTTATTGTGGTTAACAATCCCAAGCATTAAATGACTGAAATTATAAAGAAAGTTTTTACACAATTACAAACTCCTAGATTTAACTACATTAATTGACGATTTCGTGCATTTTCCGGCAATTTGATTAATATAGAACCCAATTTGCTCTAGGAAGCATGGAAAACTCGCAATTATTTACTATTTCTATGATGACGAAAAAAACAATGCCTACTCAAATCAGATCACTATCACAGAATAAAGACACTATCACTATGTATATTCTTCTAACTTTGTACTTGATTATAAAATTAAAATAGTGAACTAAATACGCTTATGAGTATGAATTTAACTTTAACCCACAGCTTCACAGCTCTCTAAAGTCCTTCCTTGATGTCTGATACCTAATCATGATAATCGGATTATCGGATTAAGAGCAATTCTAAAGGTATCCACTTCCCGTCCTTTCCTCTACCCTACTAATCTTCTTTATAAGTCTTGTGAAGTACTAACCGTTCGGCAACTATTTATACTAAGCACGGTGCTTAAACAGCACGCTGCAATCCCTTATAGCACTGATTATACTAATAAACGGCGAAGGGATATTGTTTGCTCTAAAACTATTCGAAGAAGTCACTTCTGTTTTAGATTTTTTGTTTCGCTGGGTCCTCTTCTGTACAGTAGGCTTAATACGAAGCTGGATATATATCCGCTCAGCTACGCGAAATGTAAGAAAACACTCCAAGAAGCGCTACAAAATATGTCATACGAAGATACAGAGAAGTTACTGATTGTTCTAAGTTGATTTTCATGTATTCATTCTAATTTAATATTTTTGTATCCGATCTATAATTTATCAAACTATTTAATAAGAACTAAATTATTGTTTTATGTGTTTATGATTATTTATTTAAGAAATTGTTAATAAGTTAGTCCTCTTTATGCCTGAAACACAGGGAATCCTAGTTCAGGCGCATGTAATTTTTTTTGCCAAGTAGAATGTCTTAGGCTATAGTTATTATTACTGTAAAATAAGTTATTATTCAATAAATATCTTATCTATCTATCTATCATAATTCGCCTCTCTATTGGCACAAGAAATTCTCTTCCAGATAAAAGTAAGGTATTATAAGAAGCAGAAAACCACAAAGGCTTTCTTCTTATTTCCAAATGACGCGCGACATCCTAATCCTAATTTTAGACATTCTATGAGTGCGGGGTATTTCATAACATGGGGAAGGAATGTTGGCTACCGAATATGAATATAGAAGTACAATGCAATAAAGTCGGATAAGTATTACAGTTTTTTTTTCTATATACGAATTTAATTTAAAAAGAGGAGAAATAAAAAATACATTCATAACTTTGCACAATAAAAGCTTACAGTTCAGGTAAAGTAGTGTAATCTAGGGTGTTTTACAACGATGGGGTGTCTAACAACAGTAAAAAAAATCCGGTGTTAACAAAACGATATTACTGTGTTGTGATACTTTTATAAGTGAGCAAAAGCAGAATAGCAATATAGCAAATGTAAATCTGAAATGAGTTTATCGAGGATAATTTGTATTTTTTCTTTGGCTGGCGCGGCGCACGTTGGGCTCACGCCGCCCAGAAAACAATATCTATCGACGACGACGAACCACTTCGTATACATTAATGAGTATCATTCCTATTCGGCGAATGTTCACTTTTGGAGTGGTTTTTTTTTTATATATAGGAATATCATTTCCTCAAACATGCAATGAAATGTCGACATAGCGTGCGTTATAACAGGCTTCGAAGTATCGCGTTTCGGGCGGAACAACTCGGGAGAACTGTAAAGGAATTGCATACAAAATTGAAGGCCTAGGCCGGGAAGTATTTTTTTAAATATGGCGTCTGTTCATGAACAGGCTAAACAGCTGAATTATATTTTTTTGAGTGGTGTATTTTTTTTATTTCATTGCACATGTTTGAGAAAAGCACTATATACATGCCTTAACCGTGAATAGGGCTTGCCGGCTTCGTATCACTATCCGTTTATACCTACTCACCCGGCAAGCCCTTCTTTCCTGGCGTCTGCAGTAATGTACTATATTTGAATAAAACCAATATCTACTCACACATGCTCGTCTTTGGCGCTGGGCACGAAGTATTTACACTCCCGTTTCTGGAATGTGCTCTCTATCCAACTGCGGGTGGTTTTCTGGAACAAGATAATAGTCAGCTTTAGCGAAATAAGTAGGTACTGTATCCTAAATATTGAATGGAGTTTACTATCGTCAAAAGGTGAACCCTACACTTTACTGTGTAGGTACCGGTAATGTAGGGAATGCGAAATCGTTTTGTTTTTGTTTAGTATTACTATTATTGAAGATGTGACGTCTGCAAGCTTAAACAATAATATGCATATCCATATGCATTGAAACGAATATTAAAAAAAGTATACGGTAGATTAATCTACGATGCCACTTTTGATTGAAAAATTGAATGGTTCTCGTTACGGTTCAGTGGTCTAATAGGTAAGATGCTCGTGTCGAAAGCGGAGGTTCGAGCCCCTTCTAAACCATTATTTTTTTTAATTTTCGCTTCAGTGTAAACATCCGGTTATTTTACTGCATAAATCACCGGTTATGACCGGTTTTGCTTTTGTCGTTTCATGACCAAAATTGTACAGAAAAACAATCAATATGATAATTACATTTCTCAGGTAGTCCATGCGAAAATCTAAACGCCTGTAGTATTTTATTTTGCGGCCAACTGAAATAATACCGTTTCGCCCGAACCTTACCTACCAACCTGTATTTTTCTCTAATTAACAGCACAATATAAAAAAAAAACTGTTAACTGTTTACGACTTACCATAACCGCCTACAAAGGATTGAGCCATCAAACTGAACCGGGTGAAATGGGGCGATTCGGTACATTTTTACGACGACTTTAGAGTCGACCCCCACCGTTCGTAATTATGTCATAAACACCTGAATATACAAAGTATTGAATTTGTTATAGCCGCGAATGGGCGGGTTTATGCGAGAAATGTATCGTGTGTGGGAATAATAAGGCTTAGGCATTATACGTGGGTTAATGGTTATTTTACTGTTCATATACAGCTAAAATTAACAAATAGGTACAATAAAGCCTCATTCACACGGTAGTTTTTATAATGATCATTAACACTTTCTCAGCCAAAGATTTCGTAGCGCTACGGCCGTAGACAACACGGAAAAAATGGACTCAGACTGAGCTGGACGCCCTGGATACGAGGGTCCGTCAGCTACTCACTACACACCGCATGAGGCACCCACGCTCGTCAGTTATGAGACTGTACATCCCGCGTAAGTGTGGAGGCCGTGGCTATTTAAACGCCAAGGACCTCCATAACCGCGAGGTGTGCAGTCTTAGGGAGTATTTCCTAAACAACGAGTGTGGGATTCATCGCGATGTAGTAGCAGTTGACAAAGGCCTCACCTCTCTCTCCTTAGCAAACGAGAACTGGCGCAGACCAAAGGTGCTTAGCACTGATGACCGCAGGGCTGTATGGAAGAGCAAGGAGCTACACGGGCGGTTCTACAAGGCCCTTACGGGGCCCGATGTAGATCTGCTCGCGTCGGTGAACTGGCTGCGCTTCGGGGATCTCTTCGGGGAAACCGAAGGTTTTGTCTGTGCAATTGCGGACGAAGTAATGATGACGAACAATTACCGGAGATATATCCTGAAGGACGGTACGGTCGACATTTGTCGGGCATGCCGCCGTCCCGGCGAGTCACTCAGGCATATAATCTCCGGTTGTTCTCATCTTGCTAACGGCGAGTACTTGCATAGACATAACCAAGTAGCCAGGATCATTCACCAGCAACTTGCTCTTCGATACGGTCTTGTGGGGTCTGAGGTGCCGTACTATAAGTACGCACCGATGCCAGTTCTCGAGAATGGTCGTGCCACGCTCTATTGGGATCGATCTATCATCACGGACAGGACTATTGTAGCCAATAAGCCTGATATCGTGTTGGTAGATCAATCCAAGCGCCAGGCAGTGCTCGTCGACATCACCATCCCCCATGACGAGAACCTCGTGAAAGCCGAGAAGGACAAACTCAGCAAGTACCTTGACTTGGCTCACGAGGTGACCGCCATGTGGGATGTTGACTCGACGATCATTGTCCCGATAGTCGTTTCGGCGAACGGTCTTATAGCGAAGAGTCTCGACAAACATCTTAAGAGACTCTCGCTAGATGGCTGGATCAAGGGTCAGATACAGAAGGCGGTACTCCTGGACACGGCGCGCATTGTCAGGAGGTTCCTCTCTCTGCAGCCCTAACCGCCGGTAGCCTGGGCCCTGCCCCGTTGCCGGCGGCACCCTAGGTTAGGTTTTTTTTATAATGTGTTTATATTTGTAATGTATTTTTTATATTTTACTTTTTATATTTTATTGTAAAAAATACCTATCCTAAGAAACAAGATTAAATGAGTGAATAATAATAATAATTCCGTGAATTTACA
The DNA here is from genome assembly GCA_947623375.1 of Apotomis capreana. NCBI lineage: Eukaryota > Metazoa > Arthropoda > Insecta > Lepidoptera > Tortricidae > Apotomis > Apotomis capreana. The sequence goes on from OX392515.1 coordinate 17,568,522, forward strand.
ACTTTCTGAGACAATGTCCCTCAGGTCTATCTCCGAAGCTGAAACATACAAGTACCTTGGTATGTCACAGTCATTGGGTATTGCGGACGGAGACATTAGACAGGCGCTGAAGGAGCGTTTCTTTTGTCGTTTGACAAAAGTACTTAACAGACTTTTGTCCGGTGGCAATAAGGCGCGCGCCTTCAACGCTTGGGTGATGCCTCTGCTCACTTACTCCTTTGGCATACTAAGGTGGACTCAGACTGAGCTGGACGCCCTGGATACGAGGGTTCGTCAGCTGCTCACTACACACCGCATGAGGCACCCACGCTCGTCAGTTATGAGACTGTACATCCCGCGTAAGTGTGGAGGCCGTGGCTTTTTAAATGCCAAGGACCTTCATAACCGCGAGGTGTGCAGTCTTAGGGAGTATTTCCTAAACAACGAGTGTGGGATTCATCGCGATGTAGTAGCAGTTGACAAAGGCCTCACCTCTCTCTCCTTGGCAAACGAGAACTGGCGCAGACCAAAGGTGCTTAGCACCGATGACCGCAGGGCTGTATGGAAGAGCAAGGAGCTACACGGGCGGTTCTACAAGGCCCTTACGGGGCCCGATGTAGATCTGCTCGCGTCGGTGAACTGGCTACGCTTCGGGGATCTCTTCGGGGAAACCGAAGGTTTTGTCTGTGCAATTGCGGACGAAGTAATGATGACGAACAATTACCGGAGATATATCCTGAAGGACGGTACGGTCGACATTTGTCGGGCATGCCGCCGTCCCGGTGAGTCACTCAGGCATATAATCTCCGGTTGTTCTCATCTTGCTAACGGCGAGTACTTACACAGACATAACCAAGTAGCCAGGATTATTCACCAGCAACTTGCTCTTCGATACGGTCTTGTGGGGTCTGAGGTGCCGTACTATAAGTACGCACCGATGCCAGTTCTTGAGAATGGTCGTGCCACGCTCTATTGGGATCGATCTATCATCACGGACAGGACTATTGTAGCCAATAAGCCTGATATCGTGTTGGTAGATCGATCCAAGCGCCAGGCAGTGCTCGTCGACATCACCATCCCCCATGACGAGAACCTTGTGAAGGCCGAGAAGGACAAACTCAGCAAGTACCTTGACTTGGCTCACGAGGTAACCGCCATGTGGGATGTTGATTCGACGATCATTGTCCCGATAGTCGTTGCAGCGAACGGTCTTAATAGCGAAGAGTCTCGACAAACACCTCAAGACACTCTCGGTAGAATGCTGGATCAAGGGTCAGATACAGAAGGCGGTACTCCTGGACACAGCGAGCATCGTCAGAGGGTTCCTGTCTCTGCAGCCTTAACCACCAGTAGCCTGGTCCCCGCCCCGCTGCCGGCGGCACCCTAGGTTAGGTTTTTTATAATGTATTTATATTTTGTAACTTCTTTATTGTATTTTACGTTTGATATAACTTTATTGCAAAAACCTAATCTAAGCTTTATTAAAAATATAACAGAACAAAATAAACAATAACCCAATTAAAATAAATCTATCTAAATCTAAAAGTAAATCTAAACTAAGTCTAAAAATGGCCCCCGTGGCATTGTACCAAAGACTAAGCACTTTCTAAGCTTTAAATTAAATAAAGGAGATAATAATAATAAATAGGTACATCCTTTCTACTAAAAATGCTGTGGTCGGAATGAAAAGTAAATGAAATGAAGCATACATTGCATGCGATGCGCTCATATTATTCAATATTAGGACGAAGACAATTCGACATAGTCTTTATTCGTTTCATGTACTTAACATTATGAAGACAATTGACAATCAGTTTCCTATGGAAAGGGGTCATTAGATCAATGAAAATCTTAGGGCCTTATCACACTTGCGATTTGCGAGCGAATTTTGTATGAAGGCGAACACGCAGCGAGTTCGTCGCGACGCTTATTTGTATAGAAAACTCGCTCTAAAATCGCAAGTGTGGTACGGCCTTTAACAGCGCGATGTTTAATTCGCATGGCACCAGCCTAGCACAACGATGCTTCGCGACTCTTGTCGCGCGACATCGCTACCCGTCACTCTCTTACATTACATGTACAGAAAGAGATCTCACGCGAGAAATAGTCTCGTGTGGCAGTTGTGCTAGCGGTGCAGCCGTAACAGCGCCGTTGACGACGTGGTTGGTAAGCCTACTGAGGCGACGGTCCTGGGTTCGAATCCGAAGGACAAATATTTGTGTGATGAACACGAATATTTGTTCCTGAGTCATGGATGTTATCTACGTATATATATACGTATTATGTATATCGTCGTCTAGTACCCATAGTACAAGCATTGCTTGGTTTGCGGACTAGATCAAATTGTGTAAGATTGCCCCTCATATTTATTATTTTATCTTTTCTTAAGAAATTATTTCCTCACTTCACGCCGAAATGGCTGGACGGATTTTAATTAATTTGAATACGAGGATCGCTGAACGTCCACAGATGCACGCATCGTATCCGCAGAAATATATTGAGTTATGACGTTGTCTTACACGCATAAATGTTAACGGGAACCTTGTATACTATATATACAGATATAAAGCTATTGGCACGAAATTCCCCACATGACCGACAACGAGTGCTCCTAAAATTCAGGAGCGCAGTTTATATGTAAATTGGTCTCCCACGCACATGCGACGCCATTACTGAGAGCTTTGACTTGGCTCAACAGAGCCTGCAGATTCCGATAGGAAGCTGGATAAGGGAACAAAATAGCGTAAATTAAAAACTTAAAACACCCCCGACACAAGTAGCTCATCATGAGACCCTCATTCAACGAGTGATATAGATAATGCTACTAAAACTGAACATAACTACACTGTTGGCTGAAATCTTGTCACTTGTACCAATCAAAGCTGAATATCTTGGAAACTACTGGTCCTATTTCCACCTACATATGTAGCTAAGAACCATCTCGACGGACAAGTCGATTAAAGAAGAAAAAACACTCAAATAGGTCTATCCGTTTAGGAGCTACAATGGCACAGGCTGCAGACACAAATACACAGATATACATGTTAAACTTATAACGCCCCTCTTTTTTCGTCGGAATTAATACTTACCACACATCCTTCTTCAATCATATCCAGATAACACATCATTCTCTTGCCCTAACATGATAACAAATATGCAAATAATTCGTGTGCGTGCGTCATGTAAAAATCATAACAAAATAAAAGGAATCTAAACGGAATAGGTAATATCCAGGGATCGGAAATTCGGGTGGATATTTACCTTCTTCTTCTTCTATTGCCATACCCTAACGGGTGTCGGCGACCACCAATCTTGCGAGTGTGGCTGCGTTCTTTATGTTACTCCATTTATTGATATTATAGAGCCAGTTCATCCTCCTTCTTCCTCTTCCTCTTTTCCCAAGACTGCCAGTCCAATAACTAACTTTTATTCTTACCCCATTAGACACTAAACTATGTAAGTCTTACCCCCGTTGCCGGTCTGGAGGTCCCCCTCCGGTAAACCCACCCGCACTGTCATGACAGCCTGGCACAGTCGCAAGACTCAGGTCAATCACACATAAAAAAAAAGTCTTACCCCACTTAACCTTACAGCATTTTCTCCTAGTGTCTGTTAGTCACTATCCCACATTGTGGTGCGGTCAGCTTTCCTCACTTTACTTTTTCACCTCGTATTATCATCAAAATTGTCACAAGAATACTACACTTAATCCTATCAGGTCAGTCGGGAACAAGCGTGTCATACGGGATAAGTGCAGCATAATTATGTCGAAAAGTACGTTATACTATGTACTAACCCCATCTTATAACCCTCCAACTGCCAACCTCCACAGTCAAACCAGCCACTGGTTTTGTAGGACAATGTAAGTATTTAGCATTCCGGCTAGTGAGACTTAGGTGACAAAATAATTGTAAGGCAAAAAAGTGCAAAAACCATTCGTACAAAAAAAAATGCATTACAATTGTCATGTTCTTTGAGTACAGTTTATTTTGTCGTAATAATTGATTTTAAACACTCTAGATTTTATGAGATTCATTCAGGTAACAACAGAATCGGGGAGTATTATGATACACCACTGGCAACATAGAATCGGATTGACAGACCCGACCGACCAATCATAGCGTGATGACGTCGAAAGTTAACCTGTCATTCCGGAGTAGCATAACTTCTTTTCTTATAGTTACTATGGTTGCATGCAACCATATGCAACTATACTTACCCCGCGCGGCGAACGATGATCCCTATGACACCTGTCATCTCAGTCCATTTAATAACCTTTAATCGGAAAAGTGTACTGAGATGACAGATGTCACATGACACCGGTACTTTACAATTTTTTTATATCCGTGTAGGTCGTTTGCCCCGACTGTCCTTCCTATAAGGAAATTTCACTAACCGTATCTTAGTTCAAATGGGTATGATATGTATGATGGACGGGCAGACAGACGGATGGACAGGTAAAATGATGAATTTGAGAAGGATTCCGTTTCCTTTGAATGTGAATCCTAAACCATGTTCAAATTTAGTAATGGGATTATGTCTCGAGTATTTTCTAACTGTCGAACTTGTAAAATTGGTGGCATTAATTAAAATATAACTTTTGGACGTGTGTAAAAAAAATCATACGAATTAAGTTAAAAAATAAATTAACACTATTCTTTGGGTCATTGTCAGATTTAGGTGCTAGTTTTTCCGGTGGACATTTGCAAAAAAAAGGATTCCAGGGACAAATTTTCTGATTAAATGCCTGTGAGAATAAATAACTGACAAGTGTTTTTGAACTGACAATAACCCCTTTACGCTTATACAAGAGTTGCAAAAATGAAGACAATATTTAATGTACGTACAAGGTGAAAGCAACTTGGTTACTTTTATTCAATCTTTTGTCTGTTAGCATCATCCAAGTTATTTTTCTGTTTTATTTTTATTAAAAAAATTGATATTTTATTTCCTGTTTACTCGACTCTGCGAATATATACGTATCATTATACATTTAAAAGTCAAACTCTTGTCGGTGCAGCTGATGAAGTATGTAGTTTATCCCGTCTAACTCTATCCATAGCTCGTTCTTGACTTCGCTAGACATGACGCCTACCTTCTCTTTTATTTGTTTAATGTTACTTATTCTTGGTCTTCCTCTTCCTTGGTTCCCCTCAACCTTTCCTTCTATGATGTTATTTATAAAAGCATTATGTTATACTTATACATATTGACTCAAATCACATAACATTTTTTGATTTCACAATTTTGTGTCAATATTAATAAAAATAAAAATGTGGTATGTCCACGTTAAAACAAGATCGATAGAAAGATTCTATTAAAAAACGTTATACATACTTTGCCTTTGATTAGTTAGACCCATACAAGTCTGCAGCGCAGTAATCACATTATCCGAAAGAAAGCTTTTAGGTAATGACGGAGCAGCTGATGTCAGACGTTGGGAGATTTTACACTAGAGCAAGTAGGGTTGTCACACTTTTATATGATCCATTTAGAAGATAAAAAAGTTGTGCCTTGGGAGACATGTCCTGTTATTTCAAACTTGGGATGAGTCCCAAGTCGTTCGACAGCTCGGTAAACGAGTACGTGGAACTCAAACTGTATTAATTGCGCGTATTTTATTGGAAAAAGACATTTTGTTTTTTGGTATTTTAATATTTTGTATTGGAAATCTTTACTGAGAGATAATTTTAACATTGTGTAAATTTTTTTGGACTCATTTTTATTTTATTCTTAATATTAATTAGATTTCATATTATTTTATGCATGTGATGACTATCCTTATTGGGAGATAATAGATTTATTTATATTTAATTTAACTTTTGACTTTGATTCTTATTTTAAACTTATTTTGACAAAGTAGGTAAACATAACTTTTTCTTATATTTTTTGCCTTATTTTTGGCGACCATGATATTAATTTTGACATTAAGCAAATTTGTAATGTAATTTTTATCGTGAAATAAAATAATCCAATCTAATCATGTCTTGGTACCTTGAATGAACGGTGAATTGTAAGCAGGCAAGAGTCGGCGCGCACCTATTATTTAAAACTTGAGATTAAATAACATTCATCATAAGTACAGTGTCCGTCCTACAAATCCATATAATATTTATTAGAGGACCTAGAGAGCAGAGAGAAATAACAAAAGGATACATTTTAATCTTAACAGCGTAGTAATTAGACATATAAATTTGGCAACCCTGTCTGGTGGGCGCGAAGCCTTAACATTTCACAAGGTGCATTCTCCCACTCATACAGAGAGTGCATTTGGTCTAATCTCTGAATTGTACAGCAATGCCATTGTGCGGCGGATTTATAGAGACAAAATGCGAAATTACGTACAACTGTAATAGGAAGTCTTACGAACTGAGATCGGAAGCTTAAGGAGATTTATTTATTTATTTAATCTTAATTGCACAAAAGAAAACTTATCGTACAAACCTTCGGGCAAAGCAGATAAATTGTGTTATTCTTACATTTAAACCGATTAAATTGAAAGTAATTAATTGAATTAGGCGTTACTTTGCGGAAATCCATATTAATTCAAATATAAATATAACATAAATAAAAATAAATATAAATATCGGACAACCTCACACAAATCGATCTAGTCCCAAATTAAGCTCAAGAAGGCTTGTGTTATGGGTACTAGACGACGATATACGTACTTATATAGATAAATATATATGTATTTACATACAACAACCATGACCCAAGCACAAATATTCGAGTTCACCACACAAATATTTGCCCTGGCCGGGATTCATAATATTGCTTAGCTAATCCGCGATATAATATCGTGCCAGTTAATTTGTGCTAACCCGTTATACTTATTTGCGTATTTTTTCATGCATTCATGCATTTAATGGTAAGATGAGAAAAATAAATACGCAAATAAATATAACAAACCACCGCCAAAATAACAAAACTTACTCGACGCGTGTTTCGCCCCTTTACGAGGCATCATCAGATGTTGACGGTCTGGAGTCCGACAACCTTATTTTTAGACACGACTCGAACTGTATTCTGACATGTAAATATTAGTTAAAGCAATCAATTGTTAACTACTCTACTATACTATATCTCATTTTTATTTAATGTTTGACGCCTGATGCTGATAATGCTTGACGTCTGATGCTGATAATTCTTTACGGCTGATGCTGATAATGTTTGACGCCTGATACTGATAATGCTTGACGCCTGATGCTGATAATGTTTTATGACGATAATAGTATAAATGCATGTAAATGGTCTTAGCGTAATTTATACTGACATTTTATATTATGAAATAAATTAATCTAATCTAATCTAATCTATCGTGCGATTGGCGGCAAACTAGGCCTGTTATTTGTAAAGCCTGGGACCTAATTGGAGAAAACTTCAAAAAAAAAACTGAAAAGCCAAAAATAACCCGATCACCTCTTGAAGTCGGTGCGAAACCACTCAATTATTACTATGAAAACAGATGCCGCGCGCGTTTAGGTGAGGTTTGCCAACGACTTCAAAAGGTGATTCAAATGTAATCTCTACATGATCGGGTTCTTTGGCTTTTCAGTTTTTTTGAAGTCCATGTTTTTTGTTAAAATTTGATTTTTTTATTTTTTAGCTTTTTAGTGATTCAAATATCACTTTTTCACAAAAAAATAACCAACTTCAATGAGCGAAATGGAACATACAATAACACTTAAATGATTTTCTCATGGGTGTCAGGAACTGGACCAAATTTAAATGGGACCATACAGGAAGCACCAGCTTTCAAATAAAAAAAATAGTCATCAAAATCGGTATACCCAGTCGAAAGTTCTGAGGTAATAAAAAAAAAGTCAAATTGAGAACCCTACTCCTCTTTTGAAGTCGGTTAAAAGTAAGCCAAATCTACCCTGGCTTGCCCTGAGTCACCCTGAGTCGTAGTTTGACGCTACGCCAGTGCCGTTTGCTTAAGAATGGCCTTATAATTATAACTGTAAATACGAAGGCGATTGGAATTTCTACCTCTCGAAAAATCAAGTTTTGAAAAGAAACCAGAGGTCATCACCATTGCAACGAACTATAAAATAGTGTTAGAAAATGTTTCATTATGTTTTTACAAAAACAAAACGTGCCGCAATTATTTATTACGAGGTAGGTTATCCTCTAATTAATGCCTTAATTAAAGCATTCCTACCGATTAACCAGTTCGCTGATTTGGAAGCAAAATTTCCCTCAAACTAGCGATTTTCACTGGAAATACTTATTTATTTAAAATTCACTTCAAAATGCAAGTTTTCCCGTCGCTTAATTCCTTGAAATTTACATTTTAACGCTCACCTGTAACACCGTAGACGCCATAATTTGACGTTTGAAACTAAGCCATGTTTGCTTACATTTTGAGTTGGCTATTGAATCCACGAATCAGGAGTTACGGTATTTTATTGTGTTTCTGCTCTATCCCTTGAGATTTCTTTTCACTTGAGTGAGCAGATATTATTAATTTTCCTTCTTTCTTAAACTGTTCGGAATAAATGTTTCCGTTTGATTTTAATTCTTCACTTTAAAAAGAAAACTAAGCTTTGTTTTTTTTACCTACTGTTCTTGATTGGAAAGAAAGACTTTTTAAATTAAGAATTTTCATCAAAGCGGATGGATTGTGAATGTTTACATTTTAACGATTGTGAATGTTTTATTTTTCGACTCGTTTTGACGGGATGCTTAGAAAAAATTAAATAAAAGCCTAGATCGAGAGTCTTCATAGAACAGATTTGCAAAAGATGAAGCCGGTATTGGTTTTATGTGTGCGCGTCTACGAACGAATCGTAGAGACGTTTCGCTTGTGACATTGACGTTGTGACAGATGCGCCCACGGACGTAACTTAACCCGTGCCCGTGGCTAACCAAAACTAGCATTACTTTGAACCGCTGACTAGGTTTCTACAATTGCGTTGATACAATCAGCCTGCAAATGTTACTCAGCAAACCAAGTGATCAAAATAACCTGTAGTACGTCTAGCCTAACTTTGACACGCCACTCTTTGTTGCGCGAGAAATACGAGTACTACCTGTCTGTAAGCAAGGCGGACAACTCCTCAGGTATAAGCATGTGCTTAAAGGCCACATGAAGAACTTCGACATTGAGCCACTACAGTGGGAGATGCAGGCCGCCAACCGCCCTGAATGGAGATCTTTGGTCAAGAAACACACTGGCGTTTTTGACTCCCGTCGTCGTATACTGAACTCGACGACGAGAGGGATGAGCTGAAAGCCCGACCACCAGCGGCGATCAGCTTTAATTATAATATGTACGTTGTGCTCACAGGTAACAAGATCTGCTACGTTAGCCACATGAGAGCACACGAACGCCAACAAAGGAGCTGAAGCAGTCGCCGTGACCGAAAACGGTCAGGAGGGATATACTGTCAGTTTCCTTTCAATACCGTGCGAGCAAGATAGGAGATGCTGACTCACGCGACAAGCAAAATCGCGGCAAGATAATGTTAGCCCTGCAGCACAAAGAGAACAAAATAGTTTAATTTGAAACTAGGTATATTTTTGCTATATTGTCTCATTATTGGGTATTTTAGAACAATTGGGATATACACGGCGGCCTTTTGCCGAGTCATGGGGGAGGCCTTAATGTTCAGTAGACTGGACGTCTGTGGCTGATAGACAGATAGATAGATATTGACAATTTACGAGCAATGTAAATGACGACATATGGGCATTTGTATAGGGGTGCCACTGCCACCCACCAACAGAGATGAGACTGGTGCAGATATTTTAGTAATGAGTAAATGACCCATAAAAGGTGGTCAATAAAATAAATAAATAAATATCAGACAACCTGACACAGATCGATCTAGTCCCAAATTAAGCTCAAGAAGGTATACATACTTACATAGAAAAATATATACTTAAATACATAGAACAACCATGACCCAAGCACAAATATTCGAGCTCGTCACACAAATATTTGCCCTGGCCGGGATGCGAACCCGGGACCGCCGGCTCAGTAGGCTTACAAATTGAGCCAACTGCGTCGTCAAAAATGTTCGTTGTTCAATAATTATTAACTCAAAAATCAATGGTGTTTTCCCATAATTACAGTTAAAAGTTCGGTAATTAAGTACATGTGGCTAAAGTTGGAACTAGCTTTTACATTTGTGGAAATAAGGTTCTTAGGCTGTCTGTCCACAGATAAGTGAAGCGGATAAAATGAACCAATGAGGCTGCGTCTTTGTGAAGCCCAAAAGAAGTGCATTTAAACCTGAGGAATGTGATTGGTCCATTTTACACAGCTCCGCTCCGCTCCGTTTCTGTGGACAGGCAGCCTTATATCGCCATAAACATGCAGTACATGTCATGCGGTCATGCCGAATAGTGAGTGATTGGGTCATTGTTAGTTCAAAAACAAATTTTGTCCCTTCGGTGGACAAAAGTTAAGAGCTTGTATGAATATAGGTTACTAGCTTTTGCCCGCGACTACGTACGCGTGGAACTTGATAAAAGGGATTATTAAAAGCGCCTAAGCAAATGTAAGAGCAATTGTGCTTTTGGTCTAATAATTACATTTCTTACAGGGTCACCGCACCCCAACAGAAATGTTCACTCACTTTTCAATCTGTTTAGGTATAATTTACAGGATGAAAACTATCCTATGTCCTTCCTCTGATCTTAAACTACCTGTATGCCAAATTTCATCAAAATCGATTCAGCGGTTTAAGCGTGAAGGGGTAACAGACAGACAGACACACTTTCGCATTTATAATATTATTAGTATAATTAGTATTAAGGTAAACGCAGGTATCAACGACCCATCGAAAATCTGCAGGTAATACCGACCTATAAATTGAAAGTCAATTCTTACGCTTCCTGTACTATTCTAGCTATAGATAGCTGAAGCTACGCACACGTTGGTTCCTAGACCATCATTTACTTTTGCGTTAGTGTGTTTGAAAGTGCAAAAAAGAGACAAAATAACCCAGTTTGTGCGGAGACAGCGTGGGCGCAGTTCACGTCGTACTAGGCCTTAATCCATCAGGTAAGCACGTGACTTTTCTACTTAAGCGATTTATTCGAATAAGTGAGTGCTATACTTTTTGTTGTGTTATTAAATATGTTCCGTTGAGTGTCAGTTCTGGATTTCATACCAGATTTTATTGAAAAAAAAGCTATTTGAAACGATAAAACCTTAAAATAAAATAGGACGGTCTTAGCTTCATCAGTTTTAGTTGTGGCAGCTATCGCCGAGTCATAAGTCGTTAATGGCCTCAGCATAGTGTTTCGGTTTCTTCTATATTGTGTTATTATATGACAATAACACAGGTAGTTCAATAGACCAATTGAAATTCAAACCTCTGTTCTTTGTCAAAATGTATTAGCGACCTACGTATTGTTGTCTACTTTCTTTTTTATTACGCTTTTTTTTTAACCAATATTGACATATTTTGGGAAGGTCAACTCATGCATCGTAACATTTATAAATATTTGTTTTTTGTTTAAAACTGTATGCATGGGTACATATTTCTTGTTATATTTATTCATTGCGATCTGATTTGTAGTCAAAAAGTGTAACTTAATAATAAATACCTACTTTTTATGAGTCGCTAATACATCATATGTTTGCACTTACAAATTTTATTACTGACCCATAAGTCGTTAATGGCCTCAGAATAGAGTTTTGTTTTTTTCTCTATTATGTCATTATATGACAATAACACAGGTACTTTAATAGCCCAATTTAAATAAAAACATCGGTTCTTTGTAAAAATATATTAGCGACATACGTATTGTTCTCTACTTTCTTTATTATCACGTTGTTAATTGAACTAATAATGACATATTTTTGGAAGGTCGATTTTTGAATTGTTACATTAAAAATATTGTTTTTTGTTTAAAACTGTGTGCATGGGTTCATATTTCATGTTATATTAATTAATTACAATCTGTTTTAAAGTCAGGAGGTGTAACTTAATAAAAAATACCTACTTTTTATGAGTCGCTGATAAATTATATGTTTGCGCTAACAAATTGTATTAGCGATCCATAGGGGTCGGTAGTAGCAACAGTAAGTTAGCTATTACCGATCGTATATAGATTATTGTATATCTCACCTACTTTGTGACCGGATACTTTCTTTGTTTTTTGTTTAAAACTGTATGCATGGGTACATATTTCTTGTTATATTTATTCATTACGATCTGATTTATAGTCAGAAGGTGTAATTTAATAATAAATAGCTACTTTTTATGAGTCGCTAATACATCATATGTTTGCACTTACTAATTTTATTACCGACCCATATGTCGTTAATGGCCTCAGAATAGAGTTTTGTTTTTTTCTCTATTATGTCATTATATGACAATAACACAGGTACTTTAATAGCCCAATTTAAATAAAAACATCGGGTCTTTGTAAAAATATATTAGCGACATACGTATTGTTCTCTACTTTCTTTTTTATCACGTTGTTAATTGAACTAATAATGACATATTTTTGGAAGGTCGATTCTTGAATTGTTACATTAAAAATTATTGTCTTTTGTTTAAAACTGTGTGCATGGGTTCATATTTCATGTTATATTAATTAATTACAATCTGTTTTAAAGTCAGAAGGTGTAACTTAATAAAAAATACCTACTTTTTATGAGTCGCTGATAAATTATATGTTTGCACTAACAAATTGTATTAGCGATCCATAGGGGTCGGTAGTAGCAACAGTAAGAAGCTATTACCGATCGTATATAGATTTTTACGATCGGTGATAGCTGCATAAAAATCGTTAATAGCTTCACAGGCATTTTTGTGAGTCGGTATTAGCAACAATCGACTTCGTCGTTATATAAATTATTTTATACAGTATAGACCTTTATTCAGTAGCCTTTAACATAGAAAATATAGAATTTACACATAATACAAACGTAAAAAAATAAAAACGTGAATCTGAGAGCAATCAGCATCCTTAAAAATGATGGTTCATTTTGAAATTGCCTTAAGGGGGTCGGTAATACCTGCGTTTACCTTAGTATGCATATGGATGTTGGTATTACATCGGATTATAGAAGAGGGAACGTTCTTTATTTTCACAGGCATTTAATCAGAAAATAAGGTGTTGGAATCCTTAATTTCGCAAATGTCCACCGGAATGACGCACCGTGAAACATGCCAACTTTGCCCGCTTTTTTCGTAAAAACCCGAATTTCTCTCATTTTTTCTATGACGGGATAAAGTTTTTTTTTGTCTAACGCATCCATCGTATTCATATGCATGCGTTTATTACGAGAAACAATTTTTAAATCTACATTTAACCAATTTTTTTTTCAATTTTCACCTCGGGTAAAGTTATCTAAACTTTTGCAAACATTGCCCAAATCGATTATTTTCGTAACTATAGCCCCTACAACGTTAAGATAAGGATCAGTATAAAATCTGGGGTAATAATGGCGTTCTACTTAATATCGTGGTCTTAACTGTACAAACACGTGTGCAATATGGGTGGGCAATGTTACATAGGTATTTTGTTTTTCTCCATACAAGCCGAATCAAGCAGTTTGAAATTGTCAGGGTTGTCACTTTTGGTTGAGTAAACCATCTTTACCAATACCATTACCAAAATGAAAAATGTATGCTTAATATTCGGTACTAATAGTTTGGCGGTTATTTTTTTACTTCACGTTAGAATAATCTAAATAAAAATTGTCATAATTGAATATTCTATGTTTTTTTTTTGTTTTATGGACATGACATGACATGACATGCAGCTAATGCTAAAAGTACAACGGCTTAATAGAAATATAATTTACCTTACCTTAAATACATAACCCTCCTTTATTTACGCAGTCAGGTAAAATTACGACAAGGTGACAACCCTAACCCTTTTTTTAGTCTGGGCAATGTTGGCATTCATAGGTTAGCAAGTTACTGGATAACATTGCCCACCATCATAACTCCGGTTTTAATAAGTATTTTTAGTTCAAACTACAATAAAATTGATCTACAGTTCTTATTTTATAACAAGCAATAAGATACATTCACCTGAGGCTTCCCCATTCTGTAAACAATACACCAGAACTTCACCTAGAATTGGCCCGCCAAATCACGCACCTTATTCGACTAGTCCCAACACGTTACGGAATGAAGTTACGCGCAAATGTGATTCCCAGGGATACCACAGATATAATCTATTTTCCACTAAAAATAGTAGTGTTGCCATAATCATCTTAAAATTGTCTACAGTAACGTTTCTTTTTTTAAGTAGCGTTTTGGGCAAAGTTCCCTGTGGAGGCAAAGTTGGCGTATTTCACGGTAACGTTTCTTTTTTTAAGTAGCGTTTTGGGCAAAGTTCCCTGTGGAGGCAAAGTTGGCGTATTTCACGGCACACCTAAATCTGACAATGACCCGATTAGGTACTTATTGGGAGTAAAACCATAAACATAGGTATGTAATAGGAAAACGGATGAAAGTATCTTTAATTGACTTAACTATATTTTATGTCATAAAAAAAAAGACCTGCTTTCGGTATACCCCAATTAATAATGTAAACAAAACGTGATGGTTAATAACGTAGCCATTAATTGGTCAATGATATACAATTGTATCAGCACAAATTTCTGACAAACAAAGAAAAAGTTCGAAAAGGGGTATGACGTTGATAATCATTTAACAAAACGGATATCTGTATCAAAAGCCGTCGGATTATTGAATTGTATCCGACCCTTTTGATTTGAATCTTTCTCTACATTATTTATTTAGCCTTTTTCTTCTTTGATGAATACGATGATAGCAGAAAATACGCAAATGATAGGAAAAAATACGGGACGAAAATGCTATATTTTATAACTTAGTGCTATGATCTGGCCATTTTATTTCGAAATGACTGAAGTTTGCAATTTTTGTCGTTTTTAACCCTCAATATCTTCCCCATTTTGAAAATTTTCTTAAAACTGAATCGACAAAAAATCTATTAAGATAAGTGTGGGTATGTTCAGTTTATTGGAAAACAACTTTTCCGATACTCCTTGTTACGGACAAGGATTTACAAACTGCAGCTCTTTAATTTTTGAATGTTTTTTTTTATGTTCGTCATGACAGTTTGCTTTCTTTTTGGCAGAGGGGCTCTCTGCCTAAAAACACAATTTTAAAAAAGCTTGTCGATAGACTAATTCCTTGCAGACCAAGGCAATGTTCTATACATTCGAAATGTGACCAAATATCAAATTGAGGTTTTTTTTAAAAATGATATCTAAATTACTACATAACGTAGAAGTGAACTAGGTATTTGTCGATTCTGAATAACATATAAAATTAATAATAAAACATAATAAATTAATAGGTACTTAATAAATAAATATTAAGGGACAATCTTACAGAAATCGACCTAGTTCCAAACTAAGCAAAGCTTATACTATGGGTACTAGACGAAGATATATAAATTATATAAAAATGCATATATAGATAACATCCATGACCCAGGAACAAATATTTGAGTTCATCACAAAAATATTTCCCCCAGCCGGAATTCGAACCCAGGACCGTCCCTCAGTAGTCAGGTCCCCCTACAATCTGCGCCAACCGCGTCGTCAAATAATATTATGTGTATTTAATGTTCCCAATTGGCACCCTTCTCATATACCCAAACTAATATTTGACGACGCGTTTGGCTCGGTTGGTAGACACCTGCCTACTGAGTCGGCGGTCCCGGGTTCGAATCCCGGCCGGGGCAAATATTTGTGCAAAATATTTGTTCTTGGGTCATGGATGTTATCTATATATGTATTTATATATTATGTATATCGTCGTCTAGTACCCATAGTACAAGCTTTGCTTAGTTTGGGACTAGGTCGATTTGTGTATGATTGTCCCTTAATATTTATTTATTTATTATTGTGTTTACATATTTTAACATAAACGTCTAAACAATATTAGCACTAAGCACACCACGTATCCGGAGCATAATCACGGCATTACGCAGACAATGGTAGCACGCACAATGTCCGGATCCGGACAACGTATAAATTCACTCGCGTCATGTTGGTTTAGGACGTATGCTAATGCCCACAAAACAACACGTTGTTCTATAGCTTAAACTAAACTATTAGTATACGCAGGTACCTTTATACATAACTATTTTTTCCATATGGCATATGTCTTCTTCTATACTAAAGTCTGTGGGGAAAGAGAAGACTCGTAGGATTTGAGGGTGTGCCAGTCCTATTTTATGGTTATTGCTATGCTGACAACATTACACCGTCACGTACTGTCAAGTTTAACTCTCGTCTGGATCCGGACAACGTATAAATTCACTCGCGTCATGTAGGTTTGGGACGTATGCTAATGCCCACAAAACAACACGTTGTTCTATATAGTTAGGTACTTAAGCTGTATTTATAAACTATCCTATTAGTGTAGGTAGCAGTGGCGTGACGTCAAATCTTACGAGTATGTTCCTATAGGCAAGTCCGTATGGAGTGTAGAAGGGGAGGAGCAGCATATTTATATATCCAAAAGTGTCCGCAGAAAGGTGTTACATTGATGGCGCTAGTATTGCAAGAGAACTAGGCTAGTTTCTTGTTCCTGACAGATCACATCACCTACTTTTTTTAAAAGCCAAAATGCTAGAAATTAATACGAGGAACGCACATTATGACGGAAGACCAGTGATCCGGTTTTCCCGTTTTTTAGATTAACATTTAAATATCACACAAGAATCAATCACGAGTCTTGTTTTGACGTTTTGACAAGGCAAACAGTTGATAATTATACTCGTACCTCTACCTCCCATAAGTTGAGGTTTAATTAAGGGGCAGTTTTTGGACGGTATACAGTTTCACTTACTCCAGCTACTCCAGCGCCACTTGTGGATCCTTTTAGAACTATTTACTGTTTACCGCTGGACACTTTATCAAGTATATATTCTCCTATAAAAGATACCGCTCCTTCCGTTCTACATTCCATAAATGCCGGGAGCACGTCGGTAGGAATCGGGTTCTATCGACGTCACGCTACTGGTAGCCAGCTATTCGCATAATTATTTTGTCCATTTGGGTGAAGACCAAAATTTTTGCTACATTAACTCATTTAATTAAAATTTGTACTTATCAACTTGTCCATTGTACGACGACAAATTAGCCATCGAATCCTGAAGGTACTGTTTTGAGGTTCATTATTGTGTCTTAAATTTTTGTCGCACGACGGAACTTTTTAGTTAGCCTTAGAAAAAAAGCCATTGGATATAAAAATTTTAATTAAATGAGTTAAGGTAGCAAACTTTATGGTCTTCATCCATTTCGCAGATGTTTTCTTTCCTAATACAGGCTTTTCTCTGAGAATGAAAACATTTGTGTAGGTTACGTTAGGTTTGTTTTATAAAAAAATCTAAAAGTTAACAGTGCTAGTAAAAGAAAAGTAAATTAGCGAAAGTTTGGAGATCACTGAATCGAAAAATGTTTTATTTTTCATGTTTTGTATGTTTGTATGTAGAGATGTGTAGCGAGTGCGTGAGTTATTCAAACGAGCTAATATCATTTGGTTTAACTCACTAGCTCTTTCGCTCACTGAAGATTCGAGTAGCTCAGTCTCTCATCTATCATCTCAGTATTACTCGCTCGCTCTCGCGTTTTTCTCGCCGTTTCGTCTTTTAAATCTAGATTGTCTTTAGTTCTCTACTCACTCGACCGATTGACTGCACTAGACATAACTATATACTATTTTATTTTGGCTACTAATATCAAATTAGCATGCATTAACAATACAATAATAATGTAAAGAAGGGATAATTTATGAAATAATATTAATAACCTGACATTGATATGGATTTTATCTGAAATAAAATATTTGAATTTGAATAATAATACGCAATTGAATTATTCAAATAAATTAATTATAATTTATATAATGGAAAGAGAAGATATGATAAGTACATACTTTATACCAGATTACGAATAAGAAAAAAATACCACTGAAATATTGTTATTTCCTCCTCCGTAGACCACCCTTTAATAAAGTTTATAAAAGGTTAATTAAGACTAACGAACCGATCCCCAGGTCACGTGACACCGAGTCTTACTTTTAAGTGATTGATGACACCTTACGTTGTGGGATCAGATAGAATCTAGGTCTCATTAGCTTGGAACAAACTTATAAAGAAAACCAATTTGTCTTGACAGAGAGAAAAAGATTGTCAAGTCTGAAAAACGAAAGTTGTATTTTCTGTTGTCAAAATATGACTTGTATTGTATGCACGTACGTATGTACAGTTATGTTTTTATCACAAAGGATTAACTGAATAATATAATAGTATACTTAGATAAATATATCCTAAGTTTGAAACGTGAAATTAAGCCTCTGCATTTAATTCCAAGTAAACAGAATCCGTTGTCGTGATTGTCTCGACAATCACGTAAACACTTTAAATTACTTGAAGCAACAAATGTAAACAAGGAAGAAATAACTCCGGTTTATTTTTAAGCTCGCTTAATCAGCGACGGAGTGTTGAGGCAGGCTTATCTTGCCAAATACACAAAAAGACGTGTCTTAGTAAGACTTTGTGGTCGCTTACGGCCTTTAATATCTAAAGGACAGGATTTACAGGTAAAGTTTTAATTAAGACCAAGATTTCGACACATTTTTCAGAACGAAGGAACTAAACTTGCATCAACTCGAAGTTTATTGGCACTAACAAGAGACCTCAGTACTATATTTTCTCAAACATGCAATGATATGCCGTCACAGCGTGCGTTATAACAAGCTTCGAAGTATCAGATTTCGGGTGGAACAACTACAACGACAATGAAGGCCTAAGCCAGGAAGTATTTTTTTAACATACCGTCTGTGTCAACGCATAGGCTAAACAGCATAGCTATATTTTTTGCAGTGCTGTATTTGTTTATTTCATTGCATAATATGTTTGAGAAAAACGCTATACATGCCTAGCCGTGAAAAGGGCTTGCCGGCTTCGTATCACTATCTGTCTATACCTACTCACCCGGCAAGCGCTTCTTTCCCGACGGAAAATTATTTGAAAGAAAACATTTATTGCAGCGAAGAAGACGCACCACCATTACAAAGAACTTAAAAACTAAATCACTTAACATACAATATCATAAACTTAATTTAAACAGAAAATTATATAAATGTAGGTAGAGGTTAATGGTGCTGCCATGTCCACCGCAAAAGGACACCACTCAGCATAATGCTGCGACATCGAGGGAATGTCGCAGCGCTGGTCTTCCGTATTTATTATTATCTCGTTAAAAGTCCGAAAATCTCCGATAATTATACTTAAATACACCTAGAAATGCGCTCGCGTCTAAATCTTACATGCTCTGTATGTATATGCTCTGTATGGTATCTACTCTGTGCCGATACGTAATTTGCACTCGAATACCATTACTCGCAGATCACAGATCCATTTCGAATTAACCTGACCAGTTTATCTTGGCCCGTGTTATATGGGAGTGCGAACTTGATCTATTTAAGACGGGTGGTTGTGACGGGTCAGAGGTGATTGGTCGGTATGATTGACGGGTTTCGCTTATCCCGTTGGGTCATCTAATGGTGACAGGGAAATTATAGCACGGCAAATAGGTCATCTGATAGACTGTGTAGTATTTTTAACTCCGGACAAAAAAGAGGAGTTGTTTAAGTTTAATTCAGTGTGAGATTGGTACTGGTAGAGTATAAGGAGCTGGCTGATAGACGATTAATGCTAGTTCGAACAGAATGAAATAAGGAATGTGTTAGACGGAGAGTGTCAGACGATAGAATTCTAAATGATTTAGTTCAGGATAGAGCTGGGCGTTTTTTTCTGTAGGTAACAAGTTTAAGAAACCGTTTGGTTCTTATAAAGAAACGGAGTAACGGTTTCTTGCCATACCTAATAACAGTTTCTTTAAAACCTGCTACTAGACGTAGCCGATACCATTGTGTTAGCTAAATTTTCTTGAAAGACAAAAAAACGATTCTTGATTAAAAGTAGTTTTACAATAGCTAATTAAACATTTTATGAAAAACTGATTCTTGAAATAGCGTTACACCTAGTAACTAATGAAACCATGCCGTAAGGGCCTGGCCACATGTCCACGACACGGCGTCGTAAACGTAAAACGACACGGTGTCGCGTCGGAGCGCGACACATTATCCACCGTGCGAATATACGTTGCCGCGTCGTGAAAACACGCGACACGGCGTCGTAAACGTAAAACGACGCTGTGTCGCGTCGGAGCGCGACACATTATCCACCGTGCGAATATACGTTGCCGCGTCGTGAAAACACATGCTGCACCGGGCACCGCAGGTCGCGCCGCGCGCCGGGCAGATTAACTTTGCTGTGTTGAGTAGATGCACGGTGCGGTGCCACGTTCGATTACGACGCCGCCAGCTTCTCGTACGTGTTCAAAACATTTTGTGATCAGTTTTCAATTCGACATGGATCCTATCACACGTATTCTGCTCTTGTTGCTTTTAAGAAGAAGCATGAAGAAAAAGCAGAAGAAACGAAAATGTTGGATAAATCCATATCTTTCTATTATGAACAAAAGGCTTTAAAAATAAGTGATCACAAGTTTTATGATTATTTTAGAATGTCTGTGTCAAGTTTTGAAGAACTATTATGGAAAATATCGCCTCGTTTAAAAAGGCAAAATGTATTTAGGAAACCAGTTCGACCTCTGTAGATGTTGGGATTAACAATAAGGTAAGAATTACGTATATTCGCACGGTGGATAATGTGTCGCGCTCCGACGCGACACAGCGTCGTTTTACGTTTACGACGCCGTGTCGTGTGTTTTCACGACGCGGCAACGTATATTCGCACGGTGGATAATGTGTCGCGCTCCGACGCGACACAGCGTCGTTTTACGTTTACGACGCCGTGTCGTGTGTTTTCACGACGCGGCAACGTATATTCGCACGGTGGATAATGTGTCGCGCTCCGACGCGACACCGTGTCGTTTTACGTTTACGACGCCGTGTCGTGGACATGTGGCCACGCCCTAATAAAGATACTGTTTTTCAAGTACCTTGTTTTCGAAACGGTTACTTATCAAAAAGAAACTGTGACGTTTCGTTTCGTTTCATCGACAACGCGTAACGTCCAAGCTCTGGTTGAGGACGGATGAAGATTTATGTTAAGATTTATTTATTTACCTCACATATAACTTCCAAAGTAGATTCGGCAATAATTTTCCAACATACCGTCTGCTTGGGAACCTCTCTTCTATGAAGTTGGTTAAAAACAAAACATACCGAGTGTCCCGAAATCCGCCAAGCTTAAATGGATTCTATGTAATCAAACATTAATTTTAATATGACATTCGCAACTTCACAAATTACACAGTCCTTTATTTGTATTAACAGAAAGCCGGCTTCATTTTGGGAATGATGAAACTTTTGAAGGGAACGTACCTGAAGATTTAACTTTATGATACGGCTTTATGGAGAGATTAAATAAAATCATTTCCTTGGCAACCTTCACTCAAAAAGAAAATAAAACTGGCCAAGTGCGAGTCTGACTCGCGTACCTACACGAAGATCCTGTACAAATACTTATCCCATCTTAACTGGCCGGGTCATGTTATGTTTGCACCTGCTATATATGGCGCCGGGTGCAAATGAGGTGCAAAGTTAACGCAACCGATCACGTTTTATGGGAGCCCCCTTAAATATTTATTTTATTATTTGGCAGTACAGCGGCAACAGAAATACGTCATCTGTGAACATTCTAACTAACTATCACGGGTCATGAGATACAGCCTGGCGACAGACGAATAGACCGACAGGCGGAAGGCAGCAGAGTCTTAGGGTCCCGTTTTTTACCCTTTGGGTACGAAACCCTGAAAAAGATTCGTTAACAGTAGCCCAAATTTTACCTGTCTGCTAGTTAATAAATCGAAGAATTTATGTATTCATAATAAATACATACATACATATTTATTTAAATTAGTTGAGCTATTTTTTTCAGCGTTTTCTCTGAAAGTTATAACTTGTATCTCTTCAAGTCGAGAATGAATAGGTATTGTAAGCAAGCCTGCCTCATTTTGAAAAAAATATGGACGGGATTCACTAATAGGTCGGTTTACAAACTACCAATTTAAACTATTTAATCCCTTATCAATTTACATTTCCTAAAACGAACCCTCATCACATACTTTAATATACTTAGCAAATGGGTATCTATCGATAGTTTGGTCGGCAAAATTAATTGTCACAGGATGTCCAGTAGGTCCATTTCCGACGTGAATAATAGATACAAATGAATTCAGTTTTGGCTCGTAGTTACACCGTCTCGAAACTTCCATTCTTCGATCATATGGGCTACAATTATGTGAGTAGCGTTTAGTTTTGATAGGAATGATTGCAGAAGGTTGCCAGGTCGCCAAACCTAATAGCCGGACAAACCAGCCAGTTTGGGCGGACATCTAGCAGCACCTCTAGCACAATGGTCACAAGCGACTATTTCTCACGAGAGTTAATTGCCTGTCTCTTTCTGTGCAGTAATGCGAGAGGGTGACAGGTGTCGCGCGATAAAAGTCACGAAGCATAGTTGTGCTAGACGGGCTGTTGGGGTTGGGCGACTTTGTCGCCTTGTCGATCGGCAACATGTCGCTAGCTGCGAGTGGTATTTTATATAAATACATTCTGCATCCTAAGGTATGGCTAATGCGCATAAGCTTTTACACACATATGACGTGAAGGGCGCTCCAGTACGTCTAGCATAACTATGACACGCGACTTTCTGACGCGCGAAGTATATCGTACTTACTTACCTGTCACTTTCCTTTCAATACCGAGCGAGCAAGACAGTAGATGCTGTCTCGCGCAACAAGCAAAGTCGCGGCAAGATATGCTAGCCCTGCAGTAGCGAAGAATTATGGAATTAAAGATTTGGTGTGATTGAAGTAACGATCTAATAGCTCAGTTGTGCGGGCACCATGGAAACGTAGGGGCGCAGGTTCGAGTCCTGTTTACATTGTAGTAGATCACATTTTATTTTTCTTTCATAATTTACCTTTGCGTCAATATTTACATTACCATTGCTCTACCCTAAGGTTGCCTGGAAAAGATAGCTCATTAGCGATAAGACCGTCTATTGTCTACCATTTTACTTTAAGGTTTCGACTGGATAATTTTCTCGTTGGTTTTGTATTGTATTGTCTTATTTAGTGTCGCAACGACACAATTGTCTGCTGCTGCTGGTTGCGGTCGGCTACGACCCGATACACAGCTACGCACAGCTAGTTAAGTCTACACAGCTTTGCATTGAAATTACCTGGCAACCTCAACCTAACCGTTAAAAATCCTTAGTTATTGTCGTATTTTTTTTATTTGAAACTATTCGTTTCAGTGTAAGCTACACCCTGAGGCTACCGTTCGGACCCACCCGGCCGCGTTCGGAGATAATCGGGTGTCCTCGGTCCACGAAAGGCCGGATATCTGAAACCGGTATTTACCAGTTCGATCCCGATTGTCCCTTTAAACTTTTACGTCACCATTAATAGGGATTATCCGGTTTAATGAGCGTTAAAGTTTGGGAATGTCGAGTTTAGGGCTGCCGCTTTATGTTTGTTTTTATTTATTTCATAACGACTTTTGTTCATTTTTTAAATATTTAATATCTCTTCTTTAGCTGGCCCCCATTCCTGAGGATCGTAATCACAAGGTATCGTAGTCTTGATCAGTTGTCTCTAGCGGTCTCGATCAATTGTTGCCCTCATCGCTCGATGGAATTTCTTTGAGGAAGTGGCTTCTCTAACCTGGTCAGTCCATCTAGTTGGCGAGCAGCCGCGGCCTCTCTTGCCTTCCACTCCAATCACGACCAGTTTCTCAAGGCTCTCAGCTCCTCTTCGCATCACATGTCCAAAGTTTAAAAGCTACCGCTGTCGGCAGATAGTGGATAGACGAGTTTTTATGCCTAGTTGGGAATGAATTGATACATTTGTGCGCCTGTCCGTCCAAGCTATCCTAAGCATTCGCCTCCAGCACGACATTTCGAATGCGTCAATTCTCTGTCTTTCTCTTGACAGTACCGTCTCTATTTCATACATAAAAATGGGAAAGTATTGCTCGTAGACGATTAATGTTAGTTCGAGAAGAATGTAAAAAGGAATGATAGAATGGTTTCAGAGACGATGACGACAACGGGATGTATTTTGTACAAAATAATATGTAAACAGTTTGTAAATATGTAATTAAATGACGCAACGAAGATCTTGTACGTTTGCCTTGGCCCATCCCCACATGTCTTGTTAAATATGTCTGAGATCTTTCCGTAGATCGTTCTTTATCTAGATTTGTACCGTTTCGTCGATTCACGTGAGCGATAATTTGAACGATTTTTTTGAAATATCTAATGAGCTTAGGTTTTCAATATAGTTTTTAAGATTTAACTTACCAAAAATAACCAATAACAGAAATAGCCAAACACAAAGTATTAAATTTAAGCACTTGTTCAAATAGCTAGTAAATAGTATTACTAAGCTTAATTTGTAGGTACTAGGAGACCATAACTTATGAGGGAGTAAACAGTCTCTCACAACAGAAATGTCTGACGATTCAGCTTCATTTGTAGCCCTAATTCAATCATAAATCAACTTGATAAGTAAAGAATACTTACTGTGAAAGAAAGTGAGCGTAGGTATTTTGTTGCCGCACAAAATAGTAATGTAGTAGATTGTATTACAAGGGGCTAAAACAAGCCATTGTGACACGAGGTAATTATTTGGAGGAGCGAACGAAGTGAGCGAGGCCAAATATATCTGAGTGTCATAATGGCTTGTAGTCCCGTGTTAAACACTCTGCTTTTCACTTCGACTGAAAAAAATAAAAAACTTAAAAATTAAAATAATTTATTTTAAGAAAAATTAAAAGTACAATTTGAGATTTTTTTTATATTTAATGTTACAGCCTTTCCTGGTAAATTTATGTTGGCATTGGTGTTATTTTTTATTGACGATTCGCGCGTATTTTTTATTAAGGGTTAAGTAGCAGGTTTAGTCGCGGTGTGATCAGAAAAATATAAGAATGGAATAACATTTAATTTATTTTATCATTTAATATTCTTAGCTAAGATAAAATGTTTAAGATTAAATTTGGATTATAAAACGTGCTAAAATAAAATTTCAGTTAATATTCCAGTAGGTACATTGTAAATAAAAACTTTTTGGATTATTTTTTTAATTGGGTCGATCTGCTCAGGTTGCAGGTTAGTTTATTTTATTTGTAAATAGTATGTAGCTGGCCGGTAGCAAGTCATAGAAATTTGTATGGGATTATATGGTTTCCTTTTAAACCCTAGGGGCTAAATGTACTATTTTAGCCCCGCTTTGCGAACTTAAAACGACGTACTTACAGTAAAATGACGAATATGTTTGCGTAGTAATTCCTCCTGATTTCAATTTTTAAATTGCATAATGATTTCATAAAATTTGACAGCTATTGATCATTATGCAATCCAAAACTCATTTAGTAGAATTGTTTTTTGAGCTATATCTTATAAGTATAGGAACTTATAAATTGCCAAAACGTTAGAAAAGTTACTACTCGTATAATTAATTTTTGTCCGTTATTTCAACACGTTTCTCGCATCACGTAGGCTTTAGCGGTTTTCTTGAATCGTTGGTTCATGGTTCATCATCATATCAGCCGATAGACTACACTGCTGGACAAAAGCCTTCTCTAAAGTTCTCCACAACGATCGATCTTGCGCCGCCCTCATCCAATTATTACCCGCGATCTTCCAGGTCGTCAGTCCACCTTGTTGGGGGCCTTCCACGCTGCGTCTTCTGGTCCGCGGTTCATGGTTAGAGACAAGCAAATTTCGGATCATTAATTCGTATTAAGAAATGTACGCCTTACCTTTGAAATTCCCCTTAAGAAAAGTCATCTACGTCCGTCAAGAAAGACAAAGGCAGTATAAAGCAATCAATTCAGTAAATTTGTGCCCTCGTTTTTGTTAAACAACGACGTATGTTACTTTGAGGGTCATAGCCAGTTAGTCTTTCTTTGGTGTTTGGCACGTGTTTGGGTATTGTTACAGCCGAGTTTGTGAAAATTAATGAAGTCCAGGTGTCCTCTATTCAGGGGCTGTTAGGCATGTTACGAGGTTGTTGTTGTAGGTCAACCTAGTTTGTGAGAACTGACGTTATTACCTACATACTTTACATATCGGGTCGTATTTGACGTGTGATTGCAATAGGCTAAGTACAATTTTTGGATGACCATGAAAAAGGCGATATTTCTTGCTGTAATGCATTTAATGGATCTAAAAGCTGTTTACCATGATTTTTCCAATTTGTTTTTAAATTTTAAAAATTAAAGAAAAATAAATTGTTGATGGTTGGCACTTGTCAATGTGAAACCGTTGAAATTTTGACATTTATAAGTGTCGACCATCGACTATTTTTTTTTTTAAGAAGTCTAAGAATTGTACAAGGCCTATTTATTAATATCTTCTGCTTTTTCCTTGGCATTACTTCTATTACGGTCAATTTGTAGCCTCTTCGCGGAATGACTGTTTGAGCTTAGGTTTGTCTGGCTTGGAATTGTATTATTTTAAGGCAAACCTAGAAAGTACCTAACTTTTTAGTAAAATGTGAAAAATAATAGCCCTTAAATAAATACCTAAGCTCATGAACTTTCGATCGCCGTTCTCATTTATAACGAAAATTCGAAGAAAAAACCTTTTTTGAAGTCCGTAATGACTGAGAAAAATTGTTAGCTTACGAGTTCACCAATTAACACCATGTAACTTAAAAAATAATAATGTTTTTAGTGCGAAAATATCATAACATAGGAAAGGGGCAGCTAAACGCTCCTGATATTACCCTTCACGTCACAAACCAACAATATTGCCGCAGTAATCACTTAACTAATAACACAGTATAATACTGCAACAATAGTAAGTAAATATAAAGCCAAGCAGAGCAAATGCAAACAACGCCTCAGCTATTTATATATCATTAAACAATTTCACCCAACAAATACGATTAACGCTTAACAAGCTGTCACATGCATGTAAGAAAATGATGAAGTAAACAGTAAATTCAATCGTGTTTCGAAAACTCACAGCGTAATTACTTTTGCTTTTCTGACATAATTAACCTTCGAACGTGGGGTCGAAGATTAAATTTGTCAGTAGAGATTACATGCTGAAGCAGCAACGGAAAGTAGGCTTTGATAATTAGGTTTTATTGCGTTTAATGACATTCAAGTTTGTTCCTAGGCAGGGTTTCCCCGGATTTGTCCTACTTTGGCGGCCGTCCGGGGGCCGTCCGGGTTTTTATAAAGTGACCAGGGAAATTCCGGAAACTTTTTAGTGAATGAAAAATAAAGCGATTGTTTTTTTAATAATATTATTTTCGGACACGTCCGGGGAAAAATGCGATTTACGCGAAATGTCCAGGTTATTTAAGTCTTTGTCCGGGTTCGGCGAATTGAGAGATGGCAGCGCTCTTCCTAGGCCACGCCCCCTGGCAGTGAATGTGTTAAAAAGCTATAAAGTTGTAGAATTATCTTTTGGCACACTTAACGATTGAGATTAAAAAGAAAGAAAGAAAGAAACATTTATTGCCACACCAAAAAATAAAATAGGTACAAAGATTAAACAATAACAACATTGTCATTATATTGTCCACCTAAATTATTCCGTGTGACAAAAGGAGCGGACTTAGCATAGAAAGGCTCATCTAATGAATTTATGCGATGTAATCCGGCCAATTGTTTCATTTAAATGTGTGACAATCGTGGAAGCCGATGACATTCGTATGTATAATATTAGTTATGGAAATCTAGAGATGGATAAATCGTCAAAAAAAATCTAAGTCATGTTTACAATGAACTGAAAAATTTACAATGTTTTAAAGGTTCAGGCAGGGCGAACCTGCATCTCCAAAGGCTTTCCGGGCCAACACGGGCGCCCAACCTATTGGACCAGTGAACCTCATACGAGAGCCATTGAATTTTTCAACCAGTTGCTTCTTGTACACACATAAACACATTTTATTACATAACATAACGTAACATAACATGCATAGTATCATTTGGTTTAAGCAGACGTTACTGGTTTAATAAAAACAAATCTAATTCATGTCCCAACTAAGCCAAGCACAGGTAAAATAGCTAGCATCGCAAATATATCCAGCTCGTTCGATGAAAACGGGTAGATATTTTAAAACGGAACTGATAGAAAAGTCGCAAATGGTAAGCAAACATTTGCGGTAAACATTCCGCGGGATGGGATAACCTCGTCCGGGATATCTTACGGGATACTGTGGAAACTTAATCACATTTTCAATTCTGGCCTTCATAATAAGGAAGACGGATTTAAAATGAGTATGTAAAATTCAACAGAATTTAGACAGGCTAGCTCTATACTCTGCGCTAACAATTGAAGCGCCAGCGTGCACGCTGCGGTGCCTGGCTCCGCCTTTCGCTTTTGTCTGCGCGTTTCGAGCGCGATTACAGCCACTTGCAGTGGCGAATACGCGTCAGTTGGTCGCATTATGGATTTTTGCTCTCAGGCAAATTTTACTATGACAAAGAGAACTTTTTGTGTTATATTATGTTTTTGTATACGAATAAAGGTGGACATTTCAGTTTATTCCTTGGTACCAAAGCAAACTTTGGGTAAAACCTAGTATCGCATTATTTTAGACTCTAGCTCTTTCGATATATAAACGTTAATTTTAAAACTGGAAGAAAACGTCACTAAATACATTCGCAGTAAACATTCTGCGGGATAGGAAAACCCCGTCTGGGAAATATTACGGGATGCGGAGAGAATTTAATCACATTTCCAGTTCAGGATCGAAAGAAAGCAGTTCGAAAGAGGGATTTTAAAATGAAGTTGGAAAGTTAAAATTATATGTACAGCTTCATTTTATCCAAACGACCCGTTTTGAAATTGTCGTTTTGTTTGGTTTTGTCGAATTGGTGACGTGACAGTGCCTACGAAGCTTGCGGACCTGGGTTCGAGCCTCGGCAAGCATACATGTTTATAAACTCAAATATTTTTTCCTAGGTCACGGATGTTTTCCCCATTTTATCAATGCATATCGTCGTCTAGAATGCGTCGCAACCTATTGGAGGTCATTTTCAGACTTGCATAGGTACTATGGGCTGCACAAATGCATGGCCCATTTATTAAAGAGTTCAATCATAAATGGGCTATGCAATTTTGCAGCTTATTGTACATACATGTCTGAGGGAGTACTACTTATTTTAACAACATCGCTTCGGTGTAAAGGCCTTCTGAAGAGAAAGAAACGCCGCAAGACTACTTTAAGATTTAGATACTGGTTTTCTCTTACAATTCCTCCAATCCTAGCCGATTGTCACAAAACAATTTTATCTATACAAATATCATAAACCCTCCATGATGCGTTCAAGCACCGCACATTATGACCACCATAAAAATAGTCTGTTTTGTTAGAACAAATTTCTTATCTGTAGAAATGTTATTAAGGCTAAAAAATAATAACATCAATTTCGATAATCTTATTCATTCATATTTCGAACATCTCTGAAAAACAAAGAAATTTGATTTTAATTTCTATTCTAATATCAGTCGAGATGACGTTTAGTTCAAAATGAATTGTCAATTTGCAATCAAATTTGACAAATGTCGCACGTAAGTAAGATATCAAACGATCTGATAGTTGGGGCCGACTCTAGTTTGTCTCTAAATAAAAAAAAAACTATGACAGCTGCCAGAAAACTTCATTACTGCCATTGCCGGGTAATATTTGTCATAATGTGCGACTCCTGAATGCATCATGGAGGCTTATGATATGTGGCTATATAAAGTAGTGTATGTAACTGTACATAATCAGGCATTACAACACTCGTGTGATGTTATTATGAAACTTGCCTTCGGCTCGTTTCATAAACCCACACTCGTGTTTAATACCCTTTCATTATGTACAGTCACAATATAAACTACTAGAAAAGCTTCCGAATTGCGGGAATTTAAATAATAATCCGTTTAGTTGATTTATATTATAATTTACTCCTATATTTCTTTGTACTTTTTGTTGTTTTAATATCACTAAATGCTGCTTGAGCTGCAATCCATACTAATATTATAAATTCGAAAGTGTGTATGTCTGTCTGTCTGTTACCTCTTCACGCTTAAACCACTGAACCGACTTAGATGAAATTTGGTATAGAGACAGTTTGAGACCCGAGAAAGGACATAGGATACTTTTCATCCCGAATAAATTAAGTGTTCCGTGGGATGAGCGGGTAATACCGCGGGGCTTAGCTATAATTGATATATATCCGATATAATGCTATAAAAAAACCGAGATAGTTAAATTGGTAAAATAATATCAAAGCATCATCGAATAAGGCTCCAGCTGATTCGTGCATACCCAAACCCAACGTATGCAAATAGGCTAGCCGCAAATTTTCACCGAAACAATTTTGGGGGAAACCGGGCTATACTTAAATGCTTTCAGCGATAGCGTCCTTTGAAGTTTTTTGTGAAGTGTTTTGGGTTGTGGAGCCATTCATTTGCAAAGCGTTGAATAATTTGGCAGTTTACTCGCGTTATTGGGGTAAATGGTAGTCTTTTCTTGAATTTTTGCGGTAAAAGTGAAGATCGTTTTCGCTGAGAGTCGGGTCACATGTTAGAAAGTAATAAATAACAGTAATTTCTTTGACAATTGGGCTAAAATAAGCTTTTATAACCTGTGTCATAATGGCTTGTAGTCACATGTTAAAAATACTCTGCTTTTCACTTCGACTGCGAGAAAATAAAAAAATAAACTAAAATTCAATTTTGTGTGTCAATTGTCTTTTTGTAGATTTGGCATTTATATGTTTTCTAAATTACGACATAGCGCAATGCATAGCATAAATATACGTTACGTGCACCTAAAGTTTAGTGTATGAATTAATGAATTCCTTTAAAAATGTTAAATCTGTTTTGATATTCAATATTCTAAATTAGTATTTTTGGAGTAGATAAATAAGGAACACTTCAGTCTTCTTGTATAGAGATTTATTCCATTCTTCCATCTTGATTACAGGAATGATGAAGTCTTGAACGCCACCCAAACTTATTATCGCCAACCAAACTTATTATCGCCAACCAAACTTATTATCTCCATCCAAACTTATTATCTCCACCCAAACTTATTATCTCCAACCAAACTTATAATTGCATCCCATTTGGATGCAGCTGGATGCAACCATATAGCTTCATCCCGTTTAGATGCAGCTATATGAGCTCACCCAGTAACTGCACTTATATATGGGCTCACACCCAACATTATAAACTTAATAACCACATTTTACTAATCAAACGAACTCATGACAACCATAAAAACTATTTTAAAAGGCTACACCCGTGCGTGCGACTCGACTGCTCAATCCCACCTGTCCGACCCGCGACATATCGTCCTCAGACCCCCGGGCCCCGCATCGTAGTCAGAATTGTCAACAAGCTTGTTTTTATAACGTATTTATTCCCAATTTAATACCGTTTTATCGAATATTTGTAAAGTAATTTTCCAAAACCTTACACTCGACCATCCTGACGACGTGCGTGTCCTCATGCACGTACCAGGTGGAACCTTACACTCGGCTAGCAACAGAATCAAATAATATTAGCATGATCTTATAATCAAATATCACTAATATATCTATTTATAACTGCAATACATCTCTTAGATACTTATTTAACAAATTCGTTGTGTATTCAATTGATCAAATCTGTGATTAACATAAATAACAATCTGTATAAATAATAAACGAGCACGAACGTAAATTTTTGGACAAAAATACTACGTCATCCATCGTAATAGCTTTGTGTAAAATAAAATAATAATCTTTTTACATGCCACAATTAAATAGTTGGCCGTAAAAGTCTGTCTAATCGAGAAAATAAATAAGATCATGTAACAAATTAACTGATTTTTAGAAAATGTAATGTATCAAAATAAATATTCGTATACAAGGAAAATCGTGAACTATTACATACATAAATAAATTACTTATATTTCTTATTGACATTATCGTTTAAATTGTGCATAATAATATTATTGAAACCAACATATCAATCAATCAATCAAATCACAACTTATTTTCAAACAACTGTGACCCAAAGATATAATTTCTTTAAACGAACTTGTATATATTACTTACTTTTCCTCCTTTCCATATCTTCAAATACCGGCCAACCGGTTAGGACCAACTTGTACAGATCATTGCCAAAGCGTATCCACAACCATGAACGAATCTTCCAGACGACATAAATTATTTTTATCATCGTTCTGAAAGTCTATCTTAAATAGTTGTTTTGATCAAGTCTCTATTAAAAATATGTTTGGACTAGTTGCTTAACTATCCCGGCCCTGGCATTATTTTTGATACCACTTTGTGTAGGTATCATTAATTCGATTTTTTACACATCGCGTGTCTCATCTATTATTTCATTTAACATAGAACAAACCTCACTGTTCATTCCGGTTTCAAATATTACTTTTGCTGAAGCCCTGCCAATAGTCTTATTGCATCGTATTATTAAAGCCGCATTGTTTTTATTTTTATTTGCCCTAAGTAGTCCTTTTCACATCCCTTAAGTTCTGGGCTGTTAGCGAAATCTATACGTTGAGCCTTGGACTCTACAATGCGTTGAGATATGCAACATAATTATTATCAAAGTATTTTAGTATTTCGTATTATTTATACCTTCAAGATATTTTGGGCCTAATAAATCAATTCTTGTACTAAATCGTTAATAGTATCGTGGAACAAACGAATAATTCCTTGTGATTGCTGTTTTAATGCATTTCGATAAAAGCTAGTATAAATGTATTGTTATACATATATAATAAAGTCATGAACAAAAACGAATGTAGTACCCATTGGACAAAAATTCCTGACTCCATTAACAAAAACATAAGTATCTAAAAGCTTTGTTAGACTAGACAATACGGTGTCTGTACACTCCAGTTATGATGCCTATAAATCCGGTAAAATGTCGCTTAAATTACTAGCACTCCATTGAATGTGCGTTTGATACACGCTTAGGTATTACCTATGAGGCATGCCAATTACAAAAGTACTAATATTCTATCATGTACCTACTGTTATGTGATGCGATAACTTGGATTGCACTAACTAAAACATAAAGTACTTATTTTTGATATCATACCTACAGATTGGAACTTAACTACTTTGGTGGTGCTTTTAATTTAATACTGCACGTAATAATAGATAGCGTATATGGGTTAACTTGCAAAATGTATTTGTTGTAGGTAATATAAAGTTTTAAAGAAATTACGAAATAAAGTCACAGTCCATTCCAGTCACTTAAAATAAAATAAATATTGAGAGACAAACCATTAATCAATCAAACCCAGTTCCAAACTAAGCAAAGCTTGTACTATCGTTACTAGAGAAAGATATATATATAAACATATACATACAAATATAACATCCATGACCAAGGAACAAGTGTTCGAATTCAACACACATACATATCTGCCCTGGCAGGGATTCAACCCAGAACCGCCGGCTCAGTGTGCAGGTACACTACAAACTGCGCCAGCCGCGTCGTCAAATGAATATTATTATTACTTTTTATCTTTGAAATTTGTTCTGTAGTGAACGTACTCAATATATAATTTGTGGATTTCCTATCTCAAAATAGTAATCGTTCATTTTGTTATTTGTGTGCCAAATAAATTAAGTTCTTTAACTAGGTATCTATTAAATAAATTTGTTTTGTTTTGTCGAACTTAGCAGAGGCTAAAATAGATAGGTACTTACATTCGTTTGAACAACTTATATATATTTTTTTTATTAGAGGTAAAATATGTACGAAATATTGTGCTTAATTAACGACGAGATATGTATAGATGTTATAAAACAACTTATTGATCATTTCTAGGCTCCGCTGTATTAGTATCAAGTCAGAATTAAAAAAACTGCTGATGGTAATGTACTAGAATCCACATAAAATTGTACAGAAAAAACAGAGCAGATATTAAATTGTACAAACAGAACAGCAATAATTCACTCCTATAATAAATGATAGTGCCTAATATTCTTACTAAAGTTAGTTTATAATTTTCTTTGTATCAAGTATTGCAAAGATGTCAAGTTCTGTGCTGTGGAAAATATGGAAGGTTGACAACGAACGAGAACACTAAAACATGTGGAACTGAAAATACCAAGTAGGTATATTTGACCTAAAGGAATGGTGAATGTAATTCCAGTAATTTCAGGTAATTATTTGACATGTTCAACAATTACTTAGTAGTCTTCCAAAAGTTATGAAAATAATATAGGTAGTACTTAATAGTTATTCCTTAAAAATGTTAAAATTATTGGAGCTCTGCTTTGTCCATAATACGGTGGTCAATTTAAGTGTTTAATTGCCTATCAGAGAGATTCATAGCACTGTAATCTGATGACGCAAGACTATGGGACTATAATGTCATCCGTTACAATAAATGAGTAACAATAGGGTAGTAATCAATTCACGCATTTCAAGTTAACCTAAAAATTGTTGTTAATTATGATAAAAACATCGAACAAAGTGGACCAACAATCTGCTCATGATTCAAAGATGCTCTATGATGACGATGTTACGGTAATAATAATAGGGAAAACAACCGTTACAATACTGCAATGTAATTGTAACTTTATTAAGTGTATACGTTATTTCAAAGGTTTAGCCTGCTGACTACCAGCATTCATAAATTGTCAGTTAAATTAACCTTATGAAAAATATATTGATAGTTAACAATTAATTGAAGTTGTACTATGTGTAGGACATTGGAACTCCTGAGGTTAGAGCATTAATACACAAGTGCTGCTATTCCGTGCAATTAAAATAGCAAACCAAAACGGTACTACTGCCAGGTTTAGTTCAACTTCGTCTAACTCCTACAATTGGCATTTTCCTAAGTAAAACAAAATCAAGTTCAGACATTCAAACCCGGTCATGGTTAACCGGTCGTTTCTTTTTTTTTTTTATGTCTACTCTCACAATCTCGAACTAGCCATAAAACTCAGCACACTTATTAATGTACTAGAACCTATCGTCTACAGGTTGATTCTTCTCAGAGGATTTAAACTATGAGATAGTGTTTTAATTAGCTATGCCTCTATTATTCGCACATGTGGCTTCAGTTGATAGCTAAGTCAGAACGAAATCTTTGATTGATTGAATGACCTGAATAGCATCCTTAGACGAAAAACAGTGTGGTGTAGCTCGGTCCCTCGATATATTCGCAGGCTGTCTGCTGCGGCTATGACCCTTGCGGCGCTCGCTTCCCTGACGCCGCTGTTTGGTGTCACGCAGCCCCTGCCTAGTGACGCGCTGCTAATGCTCGGTGTTGCACTCTCCATGCAGGTCCTCTTCCATCAAGCACAGCCTTTCGTTCTCTCAGTTGACAGCTGTAGCTGCGGCGTCGGTTCTGGCGTCGAAGGCCTGTGCTGGTCTGGGCGCACCTTAGCTTGGTATGCGAGTGTTCTCGGGAAGAAGTCCTTAGACTCCGCTAACGCTCCATTTCTTTCTCTATTATCTGAAACTTGTCACAATAAGGAGTTAATAACACATATAGTAACAATACAGTTATGTATAACACGGTAACTTCCCGTTCCCATATAATAAATAAATAATTAAACTATTTAGTTTAAAAAAAAATATTGTGTTACATTAAAGACGCCATATTTTAGGTTTATTGAAATTGAAAAAGAAAATATATATTTCAGGTATTGATCCCATACATGAAGATTAGTTATATTAGTCTTTAATAATGAACTATATTATATTTCGATTGTGAGTTCTTTGATTCTACAGTCCATAATCAGAAACAATAGTTTCCGGAATACTAGTAGGTACTTTCTTTTATGTTAATGCACTTAAAATAGTTTGCACATACGATTAATATTCTGGCCTAGGCCAAGTGTGCTCTTACATATGTGTTAGGCGCAGGTGCAAATTGCAAACTATGTAATTGGGGATTAACGTTGTTTAAATATTGTGGTTGTCACCCTTAAACATAACATTAGTCAATTCATTATGTTGAAGTTTATCCTGGCAAACTTGATTAAAGTGATTTTTTTCTAAGTCGTCATCTTCAAAATGAGTATGTACAAGGTTTCACATCTATTAACTCTAACTAGCCGTAGTGGTATGGTATCACTCTGACAAAGACAATTTTTTTTTTATATCCATTATATCGAAATGAAGCACTATTCCGTAATATTAAAACTCATACACACTTACAATAGACTGGACGAATTTTATCTAGAAATACACGAGCACGAAGAAAATCACT
This sequence comes from Apotomis capreana, assembly GCA_947623375.1. Classification (NCBI taxonomy): domain Eukaryota; kingdom Metazoa; phylum Arthropoda; class Insecta; order Lepidoptera; family Tortricidae; genus Apotomis; species Apotomis capreana. Next base: position 17,604,769 of record OX392515.1, read on the forward strand.
AAATCAGTAACGCTATATAACTATCAGTCTGTTATAGGTATCTAAGTATCTACAATTAACAATTGTACCTAAATTAAACAGACAGAAATCTGCGGATCAACTCAGGGATGCAGATCGAACCCGAATAATTCGTCTGGCACGTAAACCACAACTTAAAACAAAAACAATAATAATAACCCCATCAGCTACGTTTGGAAGCGTTTGTATTAACATCTTAGAGTCTCTCGCTCCTTAAGTACAAAGAGTTCCTTTGTATCGAATCAAATATCAACCTTGGCCAATGCCGCTAACGTAAACATTGAGATAGGTATGCGGGCCCCCATAACAGCGAACTTAAAAAGTTAAAACGACCTACGCCGATAAGCATTAAGTATTTTATTTATATTCTTGGTATACAATACATTACAAAATGCTTTATTGCACACCAAAAAAATATTCACAAATTGAACACAGAAACAATAAGTTTAATAACGATAAGACAACAGGCGGTCTTATCGCTAAAGAGCGATCTCTTCTAGACAACTTTTGAGTAGTGGAGTTGATCAGTACTTACTTATAAATCACGCAATATTTTATTATTGTTTTATGTGATATAATAGTGTAAATGGGTGTAAGTTTACTTGGATTGTACTGTAATTTACTATGTCTTTACTATAATGTACTTTATACTGTAAGGTTATGTTTTAAATGAAATAAGGAATTCTAAATTAAGAAAAGATATTATCTTATTTAAAAAGAAAAATGTGTAGGCGTGTACTTACGGAACATTTTGTCCTTATCCCACTTCTGAGATTTTGGAGTAGATAAATAAGGAACACTTCAGTCTTCTTGTATAGAGATTTATTCCATTCTTCCATCTTGATTACAGGAATGATGAAGTCTTGAACGCCACCCAAACTTATTATCGCCAACCAAACTTATTATCGCCAACCAAACTTATTATCTCCATCCAAACTTATTATCTCCACCCAAACTTATTATCTCCAACCAAACTTATAATTGCATCCCATTTGGATGCAGCTGGATGCAACCATATAGCTTCATCCCGTTTAGATGCAGCTATATGAGCTCACCCAGTAACTGCACTTATATATGGGCTCACACCCAACATTATAAACTTAATAACCACATTTTACTAATCAAACGAACTCATGACAACCATAAAAACTATTTTAAAAGGCTACACCCGTGCGTGCGACTTGACTGCTCAATCCCACCTGTCCGACCCGCGACATATCGTCCTCAGACCCCCGGGCCCCGCATCGTAGTCAGAATTGTCAACAAGCTTGTTTTTATAACGTATTTATTCCCAATTTAATACCGTTTTATCGAATATTTGTAAAGTAATTTTCCAAAACCTTACAGTATAAAATATTTAAGATTTTTTTACTGTACAAATTAGTAAAAACCGATCTCCATGGTCTATTTTTTATTCGGAATCCTAAAATAAACCGGTGTTCTGCCTTTTCACCGAACTATTTTTATCCGAATTTCACTAACTAACCAACATTTAGACAACTAACGATTAGCAAGCCATAACATAACGGAATCCTATCCTGATGGGAGTAAATGCATGAACGTCTAAATGGAAAGTGTCATATTGTCGATATGTATGAATTCTTACATAAAAGGAATAAAAATGTTGGGTCTCTATTACGTCCAGACATGTTTTCATAATTTGTCCTTCTCAGAGATGCTATATTTTTCTTCACCTAACATAAAGTCGCTGCGTTTGCTCAAAGTGACTCGCTGTCAGACATTCTATTGTTGTAAGGACAAAGCTAATGGTTATAGAGACTTGTTGAGTGCCTGTCATAGGTATAATGTTTCGGCCATCTATAGCGTAGCATCAGAAAATTAAGTGATTTAGTAAACTACGCGCATGTATGTTTAATAAATAAATCACACACACAATCTTACCAAATCAACCTAGTCCCAAACTCTGCAAAACTGGTACTATGGGTACTAGACGACGATATACATAACATACTGAATAGTTTTCCCGTGAATATCCGACATGAGCCAAATAAGTCCAAATTTAAAAAGTACTTAAAAAAGCACCTATTACTGACACTTGAGCTTGAGTGATAAAGTTGTCTATTCAAAGTGTCACTCAAGTGTTTAGCAATAACATTTGTAGAAATATTATATAGAGACTCACATCTACAGAATAGCCGGACCACAGACCACTTAACCCTAAAAGGGGTCTACACCCCGCTTCATAAAACTTTCTCTAGTATCTCATTTTGCCAAATTGGCGGGGTGAGGGGGGCAACAAGTGCACTGTGATTGGCTAGTTCAAGGTCAGCGAGCAATGACGCATGCGGTGCAAGATGCGCGCCATTTTTGATAGTGATGGGACACACTCGAAAAATAAACTGCAGAATGTAAGTAGATATGTTTTTAATTGGAATCAATAATAATACAAGAATGGTTTAAAATGCGTTTCAATTAAAAATATTGAATGTAAATCAACTCATATTATTATTAGAAAAAACAATAAATATGAAACCAGACATTATTGCTTTAACGGAGATGTGGCTTGAACCGCTGGAGTTTCAATCTATAAATCGAAATGGATACTGTATCGCAGCTGAAAGTTCCCTCTATATAACTAAGGGTGGTGGTACACTTTTCTTTATTAAAAGGTTGAAATCTGATTCAACATTGCACACTCTCGATGCAGATGTATGTTCATAATATCGAAAAAGAATGAGAAATGTGTGGTTTAAGCGTAAATATAGGGCAATTAAAACTCCATATGTAATTGTTCATTACAGATGTCCTCAGTCAAGTGTAAAATCATTGCTCCATACTATCACAAAAAAATATTTTAGATTTAAGCACCATTAAAAACACGAACGTCGTAATATTATGTTGAGACTTTAATATTGATTTTTCAGACCAAAAGGTGTCGATACTAAGGAATTGTTACAAATATTTCGCGAAACATAAAATGAAGCCAACAACGGACTACAACAGAAACAGCTTCAACAATAGATAAAATTTGTTACTGATGGTAATTATAAAAATAATAAAAATAAAACAAATTCATACGGACATATTCATATTATTAAAGCTGGGGTGTACTCCTGATGTACTTAAGGATGCTAAAGTAATTCCCATATTTGAAAGAAGGCAAATACCTTAATGACAATTCATATCTTTCTAAAAGACAATACGGTTTCTGTAGAAATAAAAACATCTGCTATAACTGGACTTGTATCTGAAACTCTTAACAACATGAATCAAGGTATGAAATGTTCAGGGATGTGACTTAATCAAAGCGTTCGATTGCGATGATTTTGGTTGCTCAATTTCTATTAATTTGGTTCTTGAATGTCGATCTAGAATTTAATTTATAGTGGCATAATCATAAACACAACATTTCCAAGAAATCAGCAAGTGCATTTTACTCCTTAAAGACATTATAATAGTTAAGTAATAACTCTACACTTAAGCCAGTGTATTTTGCATATGCCGAAAGTATAATTGGCTACGGGATGGGAGGGATAGGAGGCCTGAGAAAGCAGTAATGATGAGAATAATGTATTATATTTACAAAAGAAATGCAGAAGGTCGATAGAGGGCTACTTTCCAGATACTCATAGGCTATTTCTTAAAAAATCTATTTTATTCATAAAAAATCGCATTTACACTGTAATCTCGCTGTACATTTTGTCATTACAAATCCAACAAGCAAACAAAAAATGGGGATTTTTTCGGCAGATTAATGAAGTTTTCATCAAAATCAGTTCAGCCGTTTTCACGTGATGCGCGGTCGATTAAACAGACAAACTGATAAACAAACAAACGGATAAAAAATAAACAGATAAAAATTCTAAAAACTATTGGAACGTGTTCTGTTATGGATTCTAAGTATCCCCCGCCAACTTTCTTTCGAATATCTTCCATGTACAGATTTTCGAGCCACTTCAGCTTTATTTTATGTATAGATGTATCGTATTTATCCAGGATATTAGTAGTCTTTCTCCGTGATTACAACTATCCGTTTTCTAAAATTCATGGAAATTCAGCAGTTTAGACATTTATGGTTTCATAATTGTACATTTATGTACTTAACATACATTTCGATTATTCAATAATAAAAAAGTTTATCTTCTATAAAAAGTTCAATATTGTTTAAAGGGTATCGGTTACGTACTCGTACATACGTAAGTAATTAATCAGTCACATCACTACTAAAAACACTGCAAAGGTTAGAAAAAGACGGAATTACAAAATTAGCAAGCGAAAGTAAGAGACAGTTGACAGAAGACATTAACGCGTCGCTAGGTTACCAACCTACATTTATAACTTATTACATTCTTTGTAAAATAGTAAAATATAGCATAATCGTGAAATGAAATCCCATAGTTTTGAAGACTAGATGTTTTGCATACAATACATTGCATTTTCCATACAATAAGGCATATTTTGAACACTTTATAAGCCAAGTAAGCAGTGGAATATTGCATGTTACTTCGTCAACAGTCGACCGCGAACTAAGAGAGCGTTTGGGGGCGTGGTGAGCGCATCTTGTTTGTTGAGCTTAAGCTTGGCTCACCCGGGCGCCCTTATAAGCGGGGTCTATAGGTTAAGTTGTCTGTGAGCCGGACAAACCGTTTTGCAGGGAATTGTATATGTTTTAGCTTTACACTTTGAAATAAATAAATAAAATGTGCAATTAATAAAATTAATGTTGTCATAACGTGGAATTTCATACAAAATCGAAGGCCTAAGCCGGGAAGTAATTTTTTTAAACATTGCGTCTGTGTTATCAACAGGCTCAACTGAATTATATATTTTTTGTGTAGTGTTTTTTTTATTTCATTGCATTTGTTTAAGAAAAGCACTATACACGCCAAGCCGTGAAAAGGGCTTACCGGCTTCGTATCACTATCCTATCACTAACCTACTCACCCGGCAAGCCCTTCTTTCATGGCGTCTACAGTAGTGTACTAATATAGACTAACATTAGCACAATTTGGCTATTTCTCAAGTAGTTAGGTACACTAGTTGAGCTGTTTATTGTTTTTAGTGTGTTTCGTGCTTATTTAAATAATACCCGTTTTATATTCCACCATGCATGCAACCTACGAGTACATGCCATCTCGCCAATCTATCAATTTTGTAGCCCAAATAGCTATTGATACTTCTATTAAAATGAAATATTAACTCCAGGAAATGAAAAGAAGTCAAGTCCCGTGGCAGTAATAAGCGGGATTTATGAGACGTGAATATCGAAGATAGCGTGTGACGTCATCGGCCGTATTTCCGCCGGAAATAAGCCGGTGGAACCGGAAACCTCTTGAAACAGTTAACGCCCGGAATAAGGGTCTGTTTCCGGTGTTGGTCTGAAGATTTGGGAATCGTTTGGTTGGATAAAATATACGTGTAAGGATGAATCTATCTCATTATATATCTTTATATTTATACACGATGATTTTTAATCGGTGATCAGGTACCAACTTTTCTAACTCAGTAATTGATGGCGGTCACGTTGAAGTCGTAATTACATGAAAACAAACTTTTATTTTTTTATGATAATTTTTATTTTGAAACCAATTTTGTCTTAAATTCCTTGTCACCGAACTAATCTGTATCGGTGTGCTTACAACCTCTTTAATAATTTAATTGGAATGACAATTTATGAGTAATAACTTGTCATTGTCATTACATAAACAAAGTCATAGAAAATTTCGTAAAATTTCCCGCCAAAGCGATGACACTTGACGTAGGTATCGTACTTCAATAATTTATGTAGGATGACCATTGACGTATTAATTACATGGACACACAATCCGACGGAAAAAACGGCACCCTCCAAACTAATGCAAAATCACAAATCGCATTAGTTGGGCGATCAGTCTCGTTTAGACCATGACACGTGACGGGTCTCAAAAATGACTTAATTTTCAGTGAAAATCGGAATATTCTTTTTTACGCAGATTCTATTGATTAATTAACGAATCCTATGTAAAATCATAGCATATTTTAGATTAGAATTATTAACTTTGTCCCTACAAAATGCACCTCATCACAGAACAAAAATCTAAGGAGTCGCTATAGTTTTATATTTTATAAATTAATAAAGGAGTGCAATAAATAATTATCCTATTTTGTTATTAAAGATTCCCACGCGATCCTAAACAACGTGAGAAATTGAGGTCACGTTTAGTAAGAGACAGACGTCAAGAATAATTTCAGCCAAATAATTCGTCTCTCGTGTGTTTGTTCGGCATAATCATATATATATTTTTTTTATGTTTAATCAAAAGAAACGTAAAAGTCTTTCACTCAACACAGCTTTAATATCTCAATAAAAACGTAAAAAAATGTCAATGTATACAAAAGAAGCGTAAAATGGTTATGTAGTGTTTGTGGTAGTCTAGGTCTATTTATGTATAGATACCTATATCTATACATAAATAGAAATACACTGTCTCAGGCGCACGTCACATAGGATGCTGCGTTTAGTTACACGCGAGTTTAGGGCGAGAGTGGACGCATGACATTGCTATGTGTGCGGCGGCGAGTGAGCCAGTGTTATGAACATATGCCTTTTACAGGCAGATCCTACAGGTTACATTAATAAATTAATAAAAAAATTGCTCTGTTGTCATTGTTTTATTTTGTCTCAGAGTCTAGACACTGTCAGTTTAAACCTTTGAACGCCAAAGACAATGTGTGCTGCCGTGCATACTACGCCACCGACTTTCACGCCACGCCATCAAACTTTAAAGGGTTATATAAAAATGTTAATATTTTGCACTTGCCTTACTCTCATTTCACATACTAGAACAAGATGAGTTGAGAAATCATAATGTCATTATTACCTACTGATCCCTTTTATGCAGTTGTTAAATAAAAACGTAACTTAATTTGCTATTAACAATTTACGAGATTATTTCGTTCAAACAACAAATATATTTTAATACCCAAATAAAATAATAATGAAAATATTTTTAGTATGTAAAACTATTAAAATCTGCTCCATTCGTGCCATGTTCCAAGTTTGACAAGAGACATGAGTCAGAATACGCTAAAAAAGTTAATTTACACGAAAAATATTTGTGGTAATAAGTACGTAAGCCAATTTGACACTTAAACGTTTGAGTAAAGAGTTATTTTGTACGAAGTAATTATGTTGTTGTAAATTATAAATAAACGTTATTGGCATCTACTTGAACATGACAGCAGTGCCACTTTTTTCGACAATTTTGTTCGGGTCTGTGGCTCTATTATAAATAATACCTCAACGAGGATGACCATGTATCTAGTGGTTATTAGTTTTAATTATGTTTTAACTTTTAATTAATTTAACAGTGAGGTAATTGCGCGGGACCTCGCGTATTAAGTTTATATTTAGCTACATATTAATATTTTTCTACTCCTGATCACCGATTAAAAATCATCGTGTATAGTTGATTTCTGCAAACGCCAGGAAAGAAGGGCTTGCCGGGTGAGTAGGTTAGTGATAGGATAGTGAAACGAAGCCGGTAAGCGCTTTTCACGGATAGGCATGTATAGTGCTTTTCTCAAACATATGTAATGAAATAAAAATATATACCATTAAAAAAATATAATTCGGCATCTGTGTTCATGAACACAGACGCCATGTTTAAAAAACATTACTTCGCGGCTTAGGCCTTCAATTTTGTATGAAATTCCTTTACAGTTCTCTCGAGTTGTTCCGTCCGAAACGTGATACTTCGAAGGCTGATATAACGCACGTAATGAAGACAGTTCATTGCATTTTATGGAAAAGTTTATTTTTATTAAATACCGAAGAGATGAAATTGGGGTGGTAATTTTTTTATGAGTACCGAATCTCCGGTAAATTACCGGTAATTTCCATCGAAAAAATTACCGATTTGCATTCTCTAGCGGTGTCCCGCGCACTCATAAATAGCTACAAAAAGACATTACCTATACAACACAAACATCCTTTAGGAAATACTTTCTAGATTCGGCAGTTTTCTTTATAAGTCAATTTGGCCGACAGAACTTGGCGATCGCTGACACCTGACGATAATGCCTTCGCATCAACTTCCTCGAGCCAATCCAATACTTCGATTACCCACATCGGAAGAAATCTAATTTACACAGATTTGTTCTTGGACTGTTTACTTTACGCACAACACTCGTTCTCGTATCATTCTTACTAGGCCGTATATGTGGAATTTTCTGCCCGCTACGCGGCAAATCGCACTTTCTGGCCAAGGCAACTCGTAATATTTTGGACAAACTACGGGCGGTAATTCGTAAAGACCCGGATCGCATGTATGACATGTATGTAATGTACTATTATATAGAATTAGATGGACAACATTATTATTAACAGTGTTCTAGCCCTTAATATGATAATGTTCGCCAGGATGAACAAATTCTTTGACCGTTTCTTTCTATTTTTTTTCGAACGAGAATTGTTTGCTCTATTCAACCTTAACGAGGCTTGAACTAGCGACCTTCGTTTTTTTTTGTCAAATTAAAGGAATGACATGACAACATTAACATTGAGAGTGTAATGATACTGGTACTGCGAGACATAAGCTTGATAAAAAAATATAAGAAAAATATTACTATTACTGTATAGCATACCAACGCGGTTGGTTTTTCCGCGTATAATCCTAAAACCCATATAAAATGTAACAATACCTACAGGAAACGTTACAAACTCCATTCAATTCGCAACAACGGCTTACCTGAAACAAACGACAACATTAATTACGATACTCGTTCCACACATTTGTTCGTTTTTAAATAGGATTTTTACAATAAATGTAAATGGCTGTGTGCCCGTTAATTCTACGAGCAAGTTACTACGTACTTATACTTATTCTACGATTTCTACGTTTTAAATTATTACGATACTGGAGGATGACTGATTCATGCGCATATTCATCTTTTTCAGGATTTTTGGAAAAATACTTGTTGAATTAAGTACAATATGGCTCTACATTTAAAAAAAATATTTCCTAGAGATTTATTCTTTGTATTTTCAGTAGTTTAGGATCTGTAAAGTATGTGCCATTCGGCAGTAGTAAGACAGATAGACGCCGTGGTATTAATACTTCAGTATTTATATACGTATGTGCGGATAACCTTAACCCCTCGTATGCGATGTATTTATACGTAGATAAGATATTTTAACGTAATGTTGAAATTTCCTGCACAGATCCGTGTTTAAGCATACGAGGGATTAAGTTTGATGTATAAGATTATGGTAACTATCTGGAGTAAGTCAGGCTTTGCTGTGTTTACGATCTGACGCGTCTGTGTCACATTTCTGCATATCTACATTCGGCTGTGTAAAAAAGTTTCAAGCTTCGGAATTAATTTATGGTAGAAAGCAAGGTATTGCTGCTCCAGAATGACAGATGTGCTGTGACGTCATCACGCTATGATTGGTTGGTTGGTTCTGTCAATCCAATTCTGTGTTGTCAGTGATAAATTGATAATACTCCCCGATTCCCTTGTTATTTGTATGAATCTCATAAAATCATGAGTGTTTAAATCAATTATTACGACAAAATGAAATGTAGTCAAAGAGTGACAACTGTAATGCATTAATGCATTTTTGACGTGATAACCAGGGTTCGGAAATTCAGATCGATATTTACCTAAACTTTGGCGGCGGCTTTGTTATTCGGTCGTAGGTATAGGCGGCTTTGTTTGACGTATGAGTGAGATAGCAATAGGATTTTGTCAACTTTAGCTATAAATATCGATCCGAATTTCCGAACCTTTTTTTTATATTTTTGCTTGCGGGCCCAAAGGGCCCTTTGCACTGCTGGGTGCTGACACGGCTCGTCCTTTAGGACAAGCCGCCGGAAAGAATTTCCGAACCCTGGTGATAACGTCTTATAAATTGATGAACGCCGGCTGCACGCACGAAAGAGCATGACTCGTTGTCACGTTCCGCCTGCAAGCGAGAGCGCGTAACAAGCGATAGAGAGGCACGATCGGCCTAAGCATTCGGCTTGTGACGCATCTATCTCTCTTAGACTCCATCGGCCGGACACTTTATTTTTTGTACGACTGGCAGCAGAAAAAAATCTTTTTTTTTTTATGTCATAGGGGGCAAACGAGCAAACGTATCGCCTGATGGAAAGCGATTGCCGTCGCCCATAAACACCTGCAACACCAGAGGAGTCACAAGTGCTTGCCTACCCGGAGGACGAAGATAGAATGCCTCTATGCTAGTAATTTCACCGGCTATCTTACCCCCACACCGGAACACAACAATGAGAACATTGCTGTTTGGCGGTGGGTTAGTAGGCAAGACGGTAGTAACAATCCGGACGGACCCTATATAATTATTTTGTTACCATAAAGCGGCAACAAATCAGTGACGTAGCAAGTCTCACTAGCCGGAGTGTCATACCAAGCAAGGTAGTTTTCAAACGGATGCTATGTAAGCACCTGCTCGAGCAAGAGCTCGAATAATGCCTCATCCTATGCAGTAGACATTTCATCGTATTTATTATTATATTATATATAATATACATCTTATAGTATGTAAATATATGGATCATTGTATTTATGGTAGTTAAGTTATATAATATACATGTATTCATTTGTATCTTGGATGCTCTCCGAACGATTAATTTTCTACTCTGCACCCACTTGAAGCATCTCTGTTTGGCCCTATGGTTGACTGGTAGAGAATGCCAGTAGGCTTTAAGTTCGCCCTTTTTACTGACTTTTGTTTTGTGCAATAAAGTTTAAATAAATAAATAATACCTTGTTTTCTCCATGATCCTCATTATATCCACCGCTATTCAAACGCGGCAATTAAGCAAACTGCAAGCAACACTGCATTCAATCCACCTCAAACCCTCTTCAAGGCTTAATTTAAATAGAAATGCTGCAACTCGAGTGAGCAGCTTAGCTGTTGTGTTCACAAAATCATTCCTAGTTCTAAATTCGTTCTAAGCTAGGAATGCTTTGAGGACTCATTCCATTTCGTGATAAAATAGAGGCAGGTTTGGCATGAAAACATTAGGTTATACTGAAATAGACTGCTTTTGTGAATTTCGCATGAAACTCTACAGTCATTGTATCCTGTCAACTTTACATTATTACCAATGAATTCATACTTGAAGCATGAAGTAGTACTTTACTTATTAAAATCAGCATCTTTTTTTTATCTTTCACAATATGTTTGCCAAATGAGCCTAATATTACTCGTACCGTGCAAAGTGAACGTGCCTTCTGATATTATACATTTTTAACACTTTTCATAGTTAAAATAAGTAGTGGCGGGCGTATTATCGTTTAGTTATCGCGTGATAAATAAGACAACACCACACCATGTATTTAATCAAAATGTATCATTAAATTTAGCACTGATTTTTCAAACTGACCGGCGATTGACCTGAGTATCAATCACCTGATGTGAGTGACTATGGGTTCGAGGATGTATCTGGCCGGTTCAATAGCCTATTCACAAAATTAACATTTTCTGGAAATACTCACGATAGGAGCGAGTTCCATTCCTTAGCGGTTCGCATTAGAAATGATGAAGCAAATCGCTTCGTGCGAATAAATAAGTGGTAAACTGACAACATAAGGGTGAAATCGCTCCCCTCTCGCCGGGTTGTCCGATGGTGAAACGGGGATGGCGGGATTAATAAAAATTACATTTCATACATAGAAGACTAAATACTTTCCCGTTGCTTAAACTTTCTAAAATATTGAACGTTTTACTTACTTTAGGTTGCTTTAGGTACAGTATAAATTTAAACCATTAATCATGTATGCAAATTAATGCTTCAGGCGCAGTTCATTCAGAAGATTGCTTCATTAAATTTTGAGCGGCCTCCGCAGCTAATTATCAAAGAAACAATTCCTTTGCACAGAATAATAAGGCATTTTGGCTTTGTGGTTCAAAGAAACAAATAAACACAAAATGTCTTAAGGAGTTAATATATGTATATAGAGATAAACCAATTTATAAATGAAATGAATAGGATAAAGAAATAAATAACCAATCAGACTTTTATGATAAAGGTGGAAGTTTGTGAGTGTGTTTATGTGTATGTTTGTTCCTTCTTCACGCTCAAACGGCTGTACCAATATAAATTTTGGCATGAAGGTAGCTGACACCCTAGATTTAAACATAGGCTACTTTTGATTCCGAAAAAGTGTTGCCGGGGGATGAACGAGTAAGCGAGGCGCAGCTAGACATAGGTAGGTAACTTACCTCTTAGATTCAAGGTAAAGAAAACGCGGCGTAATAGAGAAAAGCTGAATAAACGTCCCCGTGTATGCAGTTGTTTCACGAGATGAATTCATTAAAACTTTAGTCACCAGGACAGGAGATTATCCTCTGAACGTAGAACACGATGAAAGGCGTAGATAGCTTGGATAGAAAGGCAATTAACTAAAAGCTATATAACTTTATGCTCGTGCAGTTTCTACATGTAATTAAAAGTAGTCGTGGAGTAATATTACTTGGATCGCTTTTAGGCTTCTTATCCGTTCAAAAATGTTGATGGTTTTGGACATGTTTCATTATGATCAAACATGTTTCTTAACATATTATCAATATTACTACTTAACTAGTACAGAGCTATGATATATTGGTATACATATATTTGAAACCTATAGTCCCTCTATAGAACCTCTTTCAATTGATAGGCTGCAAACACGCTTGATGTTTGACGTATTATTAGCTGAAGATTCAACTTCTATACTATTATAATATTCTATTTTTGTATTGAAAATCAGTTTTCTATCCATAGGGGTCATGATTTCAGGAAAAATCTCAATAGCGTGATGCAGGATCGTCTTTTGTTTGGTATGGGCGGGCGGCGCCATGCCAGTCTGGCGTCATCTTTTTTCATAATTTCCTTTGTCCTCGCATCACGCCGAAACGGCTGGGCAAATTTTAACCAATTTTGGTACACGGATAGCTGAACATCTAAAGATATAGGATACTATTTACCCGACTACGGTGACTACGGTACAAAAAAATACGCGTTCGAAGTTGCAGGGGCACCTCATGTTTCTAATAATACTGGATCATAATATTGTCTGGATCATATTGCTCTTAGATGTCGAAGCCTAATTTCTAGAAAGATCTTTCAGCAATTTAGGTATACTTTACTATCTTTCAGTATCCAATGAGGAAAAATTGGGCAAGTGCGAGTCCGACTCGCGCATGAAGGGTTCCGTACCATAACCTATAACAAGTTTGTTCTATGGGAGCCCCCCTTTATATTTATTTTATTATATAAATACAATAGAAATACATCATCTGTGAAAATTTCAACTGTCTAGCTATGACCGTTCTTGTTATACAGCCTGGTGACAGACGGACGGACGGACGGACAGCGAAGTCTCAGTAATAGGGCCCCGTTTTTACCCTTTGGGTACGGAACCCTAAAAAAAACACTTTTTAACAATTCCAGACCAAAATGTGTGTCTATCCAAGAACTTACCTTAAAATAATGTAAAGCGTGCCCTCGCATCAAAAACGTGACGTAGCATGATAATCTTCTTTATTCGGTGCGAAGTAAACAGGCTCTACATACCCTCAATCAGCTGTCTAATTCCACGTACTACACGGTCAAGTTAAATAAAAAATAAAATAAAATAAAATAAAATAAAAATCAGTTAAGTATGAGCCTGTTATCTATGCAGTCATATACAAAGGAAACGCAAATGTAACGTGAGCGGATTGGCGAAGTTGCGATGTTCTAGCTAAGGATATCGCCACTTGTCAAGTAGGGACACGTCAACATTTACAGATGGCGAGATGATAGAGAGATGACGGAGAGATTTCCAAAATCGGTCGAATTACCCCGCAGGATATAATTAGGTATATTTTTCTCAAACATGCAATGAAATTTCGTCATAACGTGCGTTATAACAGGCTTCGAATTATCACGTTTCGGGCGGAACAACTGGAGAGAACTGTAAAGGAATTTCATACACAATTGAAGATTTTCATAAAAAATTTGAACATGGCGTCTGTGTTCATAAATAGGCTGCAATATATTTTTTTAATTGTGTATTTTTTATTTCATTGCATGTGATTGAGAAAAGCACTGTGTATGCCTTAGCCGTGAAGGGGCTTGCCAGCTTCGTAGCACTATCCGGCCTATAATTCAACGACGACAGACATACGAGTACATACAGCAGTAAATTTTGCTTTTGCCAGATGCGTTCATAGGCATAACAGAACATCTTAACACAGAGTCATCGCTAAAGTAGGCCAATCTAAGGGTGTATGTGTATATGTGTATTTGCGTGTGTGTAGGTAACTAGATTGCGTCGTGCGATATTCGTCCATTTAATGTACGATTCTCATAGAACGGGCCGGGCCGGGTCGGCTGCCGCCGCGTCGCAACGGGCGCTCTGGCAGCCGGCAGCGGCCGACCGCGTCCAGTGACCCGGTCGGGCGGGTTCGGCTGCCGCCACGTTCCAGCGGACGCTGGAGCGCCCGGCGGCAGCCGACTGCGTCCGTACGGGCTATTAAATTCTAGGGCGACGGACGTGCGACTGAACGTAGCCGATGGCGCGCAGCGGTAACTGAACGGAGCCGATGGCGCGCGACGGTAACTGAACGTAGCCGATGGCGCGCGGCGGTAACTGAACGGAGCCGCTTACGCGCGACGACAGCCGAGCACCTCCGTCCGCATCCGCAAGCGCCCGATCGGCCGGCAGCGGCGCCAATAACATTCGAATATGGGTCTGACTGTCGTAAAGAAGCTCTACATTCATTTGGCAACTATTTAGATGCGCTTGAGCGCGCGCCGACTCCGCCCGGTCGGTGGGAATCGTACATTACACAACCATTCTCAGGCGGGTTTTGCGAATATCAAAGAATATAGAACCTTCTGTAGTATTTGATTCTGTGGGGCAGAGTTTCCAAGCTCACGTGTAGACGTAAAACGTTTACGGTCGAAGTTTCGTTAAGGGCGTGAAGCTCTCTTGAATTTGACCCGAAATATAATTTATTCAAGCGTTTAATAATTTCATCGTTTTTGCTCCACTTATAAAAGTACTATAACATTTTAACATTGAAAAAGTTTATGTTTCCTGATCTTTTTTTTTTTTTTTTTTTTTTTAATGTCACAGGGGGCAAACGAGCAAACGTATCGCCTGATGGAAAGCGATTACCGTCGCCCATAAACACCTGCAACACCAGAGGAGTCACAAGTGCTTGCCTACCCGGAGGACGAGTAAAGTGCCACAATTTATGAGATTGTGACATTTGCCTGTAGTTTCGCAGACGATTGACGACGCGTTTGGCTCGGTTTGTAGACACCTACCTACTGAGCCGGCGGTCCCGGGTTCGAATCCCGGCCAGGGCAAACATATGTGTGATGAACTCGATTGTTTGTGCTTGGGTCATTCTTTTTATATGTATTTAAGTAAGTATATATTTATCTTTACAAGTACGTATATCGTCGTCTAGTATCCATAACACAAGCCTTCTTGAGCTTACTTTATCCCACCAAAAACATTTCATGTAAAATTGACGGCCAAGACTCACATTCTCATAACGCTTTCGCTGTAAAAAAGTTATCAGATCCCAGGAAAAGCCAAGCCCCTAAGCCCCGACTTTACTAACCCCACCACCTTGGTTTAAAAAGTATGGCATCAACTGGCTTCAAGCCCCTAAACCCGGAGTTTACTAACCCTACACCTTTGTTTCAAAAGTATGGCTTGGCCGTTTCATAGAGTACCGTAAATAAGTCCAACGGACCGTCTGGCCCATATGGTATCAAGAAACTAAGTTTATGTCTTTGATAATATATACTTATAAACTTAATTCCTTACGATATAGGCCGGACAGTCCGCTAGACTTATTTACGGTAGTCTATGAAACGGCCAAGCCATACTTTTGAAACAAAGGTGTAGGGTTAGTAAACTCCGGGTTTAGGGGCTTGAAGCCAGTTGATGCCATACTTTTTAAACCAAGGTGGTGGGGTTAGTAAAGTCGGGGCTTAGGGGCTTGGCTTTTCCTGGGATCTGATAACTTTTTTACAGCGAAAGCGTTATGAGAATGTGAGTCTTGGCCGTCAATTTTACATGAAATGTTTTTGGTGGGATCTCATTTATTTTTGTAAGGTGCTTTAGTTTTTTTAATTTTTTTGGGCTGTAGGGTTTCTTGAGCGTCAACTGAAGTAGACAATTGTGTATTTAAGAAATACTTAAGTTAAGCCCCATATATATATATATACACTTTTATCCCCTATTATGGGAAACCCATACAAACTTCCATCCCCTTATTTAAAGGGTGGGGGTGATTTTTTAAAAGTCCTACAATATGTATTTGATTTATAACAATGAGTCCCTATAGGTTTCAATTTTCAGACCTCTAGTATCAAAATTTGCGGAAGTTTGATACAAACTTCCATCCCCTAGTTTAAGGGGTTGGGGGGTAAAAGTTCCAAGTTTTAGAATTATTTTGTTGTTTGTGTACTAATACTAGCTTACATACCAAATTTCAGCTTTCTAGGTCATCGGGAAGTACCCCAGAGGTTTTGATACGTCAGTGAGTGAGTGGCAAAATCGGCGTATTTTAGGTACCTATAAAACCTAAAGTATAAAAGCTAGATCTATTAAATTTTGTACATTTTATATGTTTGCTAACTGCATCTTAACCTGAGAATTTGGGCGCTCTAGTATTAACTGGGACGAAACTATGAGGGTTTGAATATGAGACGAAACGGTTCGAGAAAAGGTAGGTAGTGCCCCCTTCTTTTTTGTTCGTCTTGGCGGGGGCACTACCGTGCCCCCAGATTAGGCTTACTTTTTACCAATATTTATTTATTTATATCAGAAGTACGCGGATGGCCATAATGTCAAAAAGTGCGTCTGCCGAAGAACTTCAAAGTGCAATTTGGATTCCAGAATCGGTCGTTAACTTTTGAGATCTTCTAAAATCCAGTTGTGTGGATACATATGACAATTTCTCACCATCTCATGAACGTCTTGTGATTATTTAATATTCCTCTCTTATTCACCCCTTTTTATTTACGTCGCAGCGGGACACTTAGCGAGTAAACTGACAGCACGCGGGAGAAAATGCGATGTAATTCTGTTAAACATTTCATTTCCCACACGTCACAATATTTACGTATTGTATTTTCAGTCAGAAATATAATAATCGTACCGTTTTAACCCCCGACAAAAAAAAGAGGGGTGTTATAAGTTTAACATGTGTATCTGTGTGTCTGTCTTGAGTGCGTTTTTTTAACCGAAAGCTTTGTCAAGATGTATCTTAGCGTTGGTTGATGAAATTGAAGCTCTCCTCTAATATATTCTGCTTTTAGTGGAACAAGGGATTGGCTCTCAACCAATATTGAAGCTAATTATTCCAAATATTGTTTTTATGTTCAGTCTTAGTAGCATTTTCTATATTATACACATTAAAACAGGGTTTCATGATGACCAGCTACACTTGCGTCGGGGGTATTAAAATTTTAATATTTTACCGAAGTTTTTTTTAGGATAATGATTAGATGCCCGCACAAGTTAAGTGGCTGGGGTAAGTGGTATTTCTCTGCTGCTGCTAACTATTGGGTATGCGGAAAAATAAGAGTCGTAGAATTTGAGGGCATCCCAGTACTATTTCATGGTTTTCGCTAAGCTGACAACACTGTCACTCTGTGTCAGTTATTTTAAGATCATGAATGACCTGCATTTTTATGTAAATTACTAGTGCATTTTAAATTAACATACTCAAAGATTTTGTGTTATTCGCCGATTAACGGAATTAAATTCGTACCTTATTAAATGTTCGGCTTGCGGTGAGTTCATTGGTTTTTGACGTATTTCTATTAAATTTGTTCATGTTTTAGTTATCTACCTACTCAATACATAAAAGCTTTGTACCACCTGTTTAAGTACTAATAAAATGATATAAAAGTATAATAGTAACAGATCGTGCGCAAATTAAGTTGGTTGTAATAGCATTATTTTGAAAAAGAAAAATATCTCGGGCTTTTTACTCCCTTCGACGTAACGACACATAAACGAAGTTAAAGAAGTAACGTATATTCTCAAGTCATTAATAGATAAGTAAAATATTTTTTCTCAAACACGCACTGAACTATCGTCATAACGTGCGTTGAAATAGGCTTCGAAGTATCACGTTTCGGGCGGAACTACTCGAGAGAACTGTAAAGAAATGTCATACAAAATTGAAGGCCTAGGCCAGGGGGTAAATATTTTTAAACATGGCGTCTGTGTTCATTAACAGGCTTTATTTAATTGCATATGTTTCAGAAAAGCACTAAAACTTATTGTATTACAACAATTTGAAATAAGTACCCATAAATTATTAGGTACCGTAATTTGTGTAAGCACAATTAATTCAGGTACGCGATATTTCGAAAAAGCACTAATTAATGGGTGCGGGTTCTCGAACCGCCGCCTCGCGCCGGCAACATTGTCGGGGAATTTTGTTCAATTAAACTTCAGCTAGCTGCAAACGTTAAACAGATCGTTTAACACGTCGGGGGCGAAAAGTATACTAATACAGAAATGCTTCTAGAATAGTTTTCGCAGGTTCACACAACTCCCTAACGTTTCGCCAAATTTTCATTTGCCCAAAAGTATTTTTTCCTAAAACCCGTAATATTTTCAGGATTTTATAAAGATCTTTTTAAAGAACCCATTACTTTTTCACCAGATGTGGGAGGAATGGGAGGATGCGTAGCGAAGGATGTGTTTTCGTTAAACAATAAAATATTTCATTTACTTATCCACGCTCAGCGCAACTGATTCTATGGTTAATAAAAACACGGATGTGCTCAAGCTACGCATCCTCGCACTGGTGGAAACGCAGTCAAAGTTAGATTAGGTTTGTTTTATAAGTACTCTGAAAAATAAACCATAAAAAAATGGCTTTCCGACAAATGAAAATATGGCGAATCGTTACAGATGGGAAACAAAAATAAGTGTTTCGAATAGCCGCTTGCGCACTATGCGCCTAAAAACTGGGTTAGCTTTGTGTTCGCCTACAGCGCAAGGGAATTCCAAAGCCGAACCGTTCTGTTAGTTTGTTGTCGGTTCGCCGAATCCAATCTTTTGTGGCTGTTCCTTTTGCAGGTTTGTATAGGTTGCCGATACGCGCAGTAAGGTTCCCAGTTTGGCGGCAGACAAAAGGAAATGAAGGAAATGAAGCTTCATTTAATGGCTGAAAATAACAAAGTTGATATTGAGAGTACTTAATGAGCTATAAAATATAGTTCTTATAAGCGATAAACAAGTAAAAAAATGGGCGAACCCGACTCGCGCATGAAGGGTTCCGTACCTATACATATATATAATCTATAACAAGTTTGTTGTATGGGAGCCCCCCTTAAATATTTATTTTATTTTATTTTTATTATTTGTTGTTATAGCGGCAATAGAAATACATCATCTGTGAAAATTTCAACAGTCACTTTGAGAGTCTTTCTTTCCGATTATCCTTGTACTAGCACTTGATCGCAGTTAAAATGTAACTAACTCGCGCCGGCTGCTTGCGCCTTTTATATCCCGCGGGGCCCGCTTTCTCGACGCATTGTCCACACATATCGCGAATATTCTAGTAAAGTCCAGCGTGAGGGCCGAGAACATTCGAGGCCATATATGTCTCTCTCTAATGGTGCACTCTCTGTCACTCCCTTCTCGAATGTTCCGAGTATAGCTATTTCTTTCTAGTAGCCCCATCCTTGTTACACACTTCTCGAATGTTCTGAGCATAGCTATCTCTTTCTACTAGTG
Organism: Apotomis capreana; assembly: GCA_947623375.1. Taxonomy (NCBI): domain Eukaryota; kingdom Metazoa; phylum Arthropoda; class Insecta; order Lepidoptera; family Tortricidae; genus Apotomis; species Apotomis capreana. The sequence continues at coordinate 17,624,506 of OX392515.1, forward strand.
CTATCTCTGTCACTCCTACTGGAAATTTCGCCATATAATGATTTGTGCTTCAGAGGCCCATAAGGGGTCCTGAAAACGCCTGAAAACGGGTTTTCAGGTTATGGCGTCATCTGATAGAGGGTGTCCTGAAACGGACTGAAAACATGTTTCAGGCGCCTGAAAACGACGGCAACATGGGTGAAATTTCGATCTTTAGATATGTGATAGAGCAACTTCTGAAACGGCCTGAAATGACTTTTCAGCCTGCTGAAAACGCCTCTAAAGCACTGAAATTGACGTGCAAAGTTTTTGACCTAACCTACCGGCGAAACACTGCCCCCTCCTAAGACATGCTCGTCCCGAGCATCATTATTTCCGTGGTATCTGGCCAGCCGGTCAACATGAACAATCTTGCTCGGACTACGAGGATTCCGCTGGATTCGATACGTGACGTCGTTTATTTTAGTGACTACCTTGTAAGGCCCCTCCCAATTCGGAGACAGTTTCGGGGACTTTCCCACTCGTCGCATAGGGTTATGTAGCCACACCAACGAACCTTCCTCAAAATTCACTTGATAAGACTTCCGGTCATATCGGGTTTTCATCCTTATGCTAGCGTGGAGCCCGTGATCACGTATCAGTCTATGACCATGATTGTACTTGTTTTCGGAGTCAGACTTTGGAAACGATCCTGCGTCGCCTCGTTTCCATGCCGTCCCTTTCCATGGTGCTCCAACGTTGCTCAACTTAAGTGTTTCTCTGCTACGGGTATGCGGTCCCTTGTCTGTTGCACACCTAGTGCATCTTCTGCACCAGTTTTCAACATCTTCGCGATAGTTCATCCAATAAAAACGTGCTCGAATTTTCATTAAGGTACTTTTCACTCCAAGATGTCCACCAGACGCTCCGCTGTGAAAGCATCTCAAAACATTTCTCACCCTTTTCTTTGGGACAACAACTTGCAGGTGAGCATCCTTCCCATTTGCTGATTCCCACAACCTGCACAGCACACCATTATGCATAACCAAGCTATCCCATTGTGCCCAGTAACTTTTTGTTACCGCACTCATCGGAGCTACGACACACCATCTTGGCTTAGGCGCACCCGTACTAATCCAATTGAAAATGGGTCTCACGTCAGGATCCTCCTGTTGCGCTTGCTGCATTATTTCATCACTCCACTCATCGCTGCCGGTAACAGTTCTTAACATTCGAATTCGAACACATTCCTTAAGGAATTCATTTCATTTCGTCGAAGTCATTTCGTCTTAACCCTTTACAACCGAGCTGATACGATCGTGCGGGTTAAATGCAATTGAATTTGAACCTTATTGTCAGGTTATTGTCAGTTGCAGTTTAACCCGCACGGTCGTATCAGCTCGGTTGTAAAGGGTTAAGCAATGTTCATCGTTATCCACACAAGGTCTTCGTGATACAGCGTTAGCATTTACCCGTTGTGGTACTGACCCAAAGGGGCCCATTGCCCTTACTATTGAAGCTGGATCCCTGTCCCTCCTATTCCTATCCGGACAACTTGACTGTATGTGTCCACGTTCTCCACATTGGTAACAACGTGGTCCGGATTCGCCGCGAGGAGCTACCGGCTTCCTAGTTAACACGCCTCGTCTATTCCTTCTCGGACAGCTTAACTGTATATGTCCACGTTCTCCACATTGATAACAACGTGGTCCAAATTCGCGCTGGGGAGATACCGACTTCCCAATCGACATTCCTCGCCTATTCCTTTTCGGGCAGCCTGACTGTATGTGTCCACGTTCTCCACATTGGTAACAACGTGGCCCGAATTCACGGCGGGGATCTACTGGTTTCCCCGTCGACACCTCTCGCACCCTGTGAAGCCTAAATGAGTCGTGCCGTACCGCCTCTACTTCGAGAGCGTGGGCTACTGCATCTTTCAGGCTCCCATGATGACCCAATCTCACGGCTGCCCTCACTTCCAGATCCCGGATCCCATCGATAAAGGCCTGCACCAGCATGATGTCCACGAACGATGCTGACGTGCGTTGATACGCCTTTCTAACCAACTTCTCGATTTCCAAGGCCCACTGTTGTAAGGACTCGTTACGTCCTTGCGTCCTATCCTTTAACTGGGCTCGGTATACGTGCTCCAGGTGACTGTCGCCAAAACGTGCCTCCAAGGCTTCCAGAAGGCGGTCGTACGTCCGGTCGTTCCCTAGAGCTTCGAGTATGGTAAGGGCCTCGTCGCGCAGTGCCAACGTCAGTGCTGTCCTGGCTTTCTCCTTATTCCAACCATTAGCCTGGGAAACAGACTCGAACTGCAGCTTGTAGGCTGTCCATGATGAGCTACCATCAAAGGGGGGCACCTTAAATCTGCCGACTCCGGACCCCGATGCGTCGGGTACATAGGTACTTGGACCATTAGCCACTTTAATCTCCAGTTTTTGGAGGCGGTTCTCACAAGTCAAAATTTTTTTATCGACGTCATGGACTCGACTCTCCAGTTTTTCATCCATATCGGCCAGTTTTTCTTGGACCTCGAACAACTCCTTCTTCCATTCAGTCGTGGACTCGTGTACCTCACGAAGCATTCGTGCCTGTACCTCCTGGTGTTCCTTTTGCTCCCGAAGGATTCGGGACTGTTCCTCCTGTTTTCTGGCCTGTTCGTCCTGTTTTCTCAACTGTTCCTTTAGGAGGACAAAGATGGCGTTAAGGTCCACTCCTTGTGCAGCTGGAGCAGTTGATTCCGACGTACCAGGCGTCGAGTCTCCCAATCCAGATGTTTGGCTTCGCGTCGTCACTCCCTTCGGCTCTGTTTCTCGTGGCATTAACGGCATTTTCTATCCCACTTCTGACACCAAATGTTACGAGCGTGGGGTTCGTATTTGATAGAAAAGCACAAATTAATCCACAAATGAAAACACACACTTTATTACCAAAATCACGCACTTACAATTCTCACGAACTGTACTTAAAATCCACTAATTAACACGAACACACTATTACACAAATTACGCACTCACTATTCACACGAACTGTACTTAAAGCGCACTAGTCACTTGAGAGTCTTTCTTTCCGATTATCCTTGTACTAGCACTTGATCGCAGTTAAAATGTAACTAACTCGCGCCGGCTGCTTGCGCATTTTATATCTCGCGGGGCCCGCTTTCTCGACGCATTGTCCACACATATCGCGAATATTCTAGTAAAGTCCAGCGTGAGGGCCGAGAACATTCGAGGCCATATATGTCTCTCTCTAATGGTGCACTCTCTGTCACTCCCTTCTCGAATGTTCCGACTATAGCTATTTCTTTCTAGTAGCCCCATCCTTGTTACACACTTCTCGAATGTTCTGAGCATAGCTATCTCTTTCTACTAGTGCTATCTCTGTCACTCCTACTGGAAATTTCACCATATAATGATTTGTGCTTCAGAGGCCCATAAGGGGTCCTGAAAACGCCTGAAAACGGGTTTTCAGGTTATGGCGTCATCTGATAGAGGGTGCCCTGAAACGGACTGAAAACATGTTTCAGGCGCCTGAAAACGACGGCAACATGGGTGAAATTTCGATCTTTAGATATGTGATAGAGCAACTTCTGAAACGGCCTGAAATGACTTTTCAGCCTGCTGAAAACGCCTCTAAAGCACTGAAATTAACGTGCAAAGTTTTTGACCTAACCTACCGGCGTAACAATAATATTATAAATGTTAAGCAACAACTTCTTTAAAAACAAACTATTTTAATGCACTAAAAATAGTAGGATATTGTTTGTGTTTGATACTTCTACAGTGATTATTATTATTTTATTTTCTATTTTCACAATCATGACGTGAATACTACTGACGTAATAATCTATGACACGATGTTATTTTCACATGAAAAAAATTACTCTAATCTAATCTATACGATACTTTTTACCTGACTACCCTAACAATGATAAAAAGGAGGGGTAAGAGGACAAAGTTGCGCCCGCCTTCTACTGTAAAATATAATTCGCTAAAAAGATAATAAAGAAGAAAAGATACAGTTTCTCTCAAAGACACGCCACATTCCGCAATGTTTTCAGTAACATGGCGGAGCGATATTGGCACAATGTCGGGGAGTTTTTGCGATGCAATAACAGCCGGCAACATGTGGCGTCTTGGTTAAGGGCACGCATTTTACAACAAGAAATATTCTTCTATTCTCCTACTTCTAATTCTACGCTAGCATTATCCCGGCTCTTGCCAGGGTCTATTTTTTACTCGCTTACTTCCACTTTGCAAAGTTGGTCTGAAACGCAATTAAACCATCGCAGGTGGCATTTCTGGAGCTTCACTACGTCACGACTGCGAGACTATTATTTTGAAAAATAATAGTGTAAGTAGGATTAGATGGAGACGGATAGTGATCCGAAGCCGGCAAGCCTATACGGCTATGCATGTATAGTGATTTTCTCAATCGTATGCAATCAAATAAAAATATACGCCGCTCAATAAAAAAATAGTTCAGCTGATTAACCTGTTCATGAACACAGACGCCATGCTTAAAAAAATACTTCCCGGCTTAGGCCTTCACTTTTGTATGAAATTCCTTTACAGTTCTGGCGAGTTGTTCCGCCCGAAACGTGATACTTCGAAGCCTGTTATAACGCACTTTCTGACGATATTTCATTGCATGTTTAAGAAAACGATATTTGTGCACGGTTGAACATAAAAAGCAATATTGAAATCACGAAGTTAATCGCTCAAGGCAAGACAAAGCCTTCCAAGTAAATCATGCCCTTAAACGGCCAAGTCCTTGCCAAGTTGGTCGGCTGCCATAACTTAAACAACTCAAAGTTGCATAGCCGTCTAAATTACGGGGGTTTATTAGGAAATTCTCCTTTAGTCAATATTCTCTTCGAAGACGGTGGCGCTGTTTGTAGTGCACCTGCTTACTGAGCCAGCGGTTCTGGGTTCGAATCCCAGCCAGGGCAAATATTTGTGTGATGAGCTCGAATATTTGTTCCTGGATTATGGATGTTATCTATTAATATGTATATCGTCGTCTAGTACCAATAGTATAAGCTTTGCTTAATTTGGGACTAGGTCGATTTGTGTATGATTGTCCCTTAATATAATTTATTATGTTATATATCGGTGATATATCGAGAATAAAACTCAACGCTGAGCGTCGTGGCCTCTCTGAATTAAGTACTTTTTCGTGGACTGTCTTGCGCCAGCTTGCCTATCCTGGGCTGCGTGGATGACATCGTAAACTGAGGTCTTGAGGGTAGAGCAGATCTTCTTAATGAATTACTCCCTTTAGAAAATTAGTACATTATTAAAGCAAAATATTGAAGGATTATAAAAAGTGATGGTGTAAGTATGGTGAGTATCATCTTGAATTTGTGCTTAAATTTAAATATTGGGTAAGACCCACGTCGTTTAAAATGTTAATCGAACAAAAACCCTCAATTCAAGCGTCAACTATAACTAGGGATCTATACCTAAACGTTAAACAGAATCTGTTCTGAAATTATAGCACAGAACCTACCTATATACTTTATTTCCACATTAAAACAGCACCCTCTCTCGCTTACTCGTTCATTACAAAAGGAGTGGGATGAGATATGAATATTAACGTGTTCATATAAAGGTCGCTAAGCGGTAAGGCTTTCAAATAAACAATGCAAAGATCAACAAACAAAGCATACGAAGGAATTCGAAAGGTTTAGCTTTCGGGTGGTGGAGTGCCCAGAAATACGGCAAGCGACAATTCATTCCACAATGCAGTCATGCGAGGCAGGAAATTTCTAGAAAAACGCACAGTTGTAGACTGCCAACTGTTTAAGTGGTGAGGATGAAAGGAGTAACGCTCTCTTGAAAGTTTGAAGGTCGTATCAGGTAAAAGGTATCTTCACTATTGTAAAAACCGTTATACGCTCGAAATACAAATATATGTGATATTCATTCACAAGTAACCTTCACCCGACCCCAATCTTCACAAGACCCTTTACACGACATCAAAAATCGACCCTTTGCCCTTCATGGGAAGTTAATTTCCATAACATCTGTGCAGTGATTACCTTTGACTTGTCCTGTCCCTTTCAGTTTAATACCGCTTCTGGACCTTATAACACATGAAATAGAGTTGAAAAATTTACCAGTTTCTTGGTTTATGTAACTACGGTGAGAAATTTTCGTATTTTCTGTTATTTGAGCGTACGTTGCGTTATGAGATACGGAAGAGAACCGACAGTGTAGCTCAGACAGTCGCCAAACTTAAGTGGCAGTGGGCGGGGCACATTGCTCGTAGAATCGATGGCCGTTGGGGCAGAAAGGTTCTTAAGTGGCGACCGCGGACCGGAAGACGCAGCGTTGAAAGGCCTCCAACAAGGTGGACCGACGACCTGGTTAAGATCGCGGGTACAAATTGGATGAGGGCGGCGCAAGGTCGATCTTTGTGGAGAACTTTGGGGGAGGCCTTTGTCCAGCAGTGGACGTCTATCGGCTGATATGATGATGATGAACGTAGTTCGTAATGTTCCGTATACGGAATACTAGGTATACCTAGTAATTGCAAATATTGCAATAATTAGTATACATTACATATCTAGTGCGGTGAATGCATGAATATACCAGATCGCAGGTGTTTGTAGTCTGAACCTTAGGTGACCTGGTGAGGGTCATAAATATGTAACTGGGGCTTTACGGACTGCCCGTGGTTTGTCTAAGTTTTACGGCTTGCCTTGGCTATTAGGAAGCGAGTTTTTCTCCCCACGTAGCGGGCGGAAAGTCCCACTTTTGGCCTAGGGTGACGTAAAATATTAGGACAGCTACTTCTTCCGCGAGTTCCGCAAATTTGCAACACCGGCTTACCTGAAACAAAATAGAAAACAATTCAATATGATTCATTGATATTATTAGTACTTCTCCATACAAACTTACACCATCCTTTTCCAAGAAAAAAACAATCCTATGCCCCCCCCGGGACTCGAAATATCTCTATATCAAAGGACCATGGGCAATTAGTTAAGGGTGAAGAGGTAACCAATTGATTTAATATTCCCATATAATTAAAGATATTATGTTTTTGTTAGATGTGTATTAATAATATTTTCCTCGTTTTCCGTGACTGTTACACATTTAAATAAAACGATTGACTCCGTCAACCTTTGACAACGGTTACTGCAAAGTTACCGAAACGTCAGGGAGGCTCAAACAATTAATATAAGCGATGTAATCCGTTTAAAGAGTTTCATTTAAATGTGTGTATTGATAATTTACAAAATACAACTATTTTATGTTATAAAAATCGAAGAACAAAATATCAAATATAATGTTTCGTTATTTATAAAAGCAATAGTTCATTCCGATATCGGAACATTTTGTTCTACTTTGCCCTTTAAAGAACATAGCTTTATTAAAAACTGTTATTACTTACACAGCATTTTGTATAGGAGTTCATTTATTTAAAGGTAAGATAAGAAAAGATGAGATTCTTTAACTTACAAAGGTTCGTTAATTATAATATTAAGTAAAATAACTAAAAACAAAGGATACAGGGAACAAGTTTAATGAGAAAATTAATTTATTTAAATTGAACTTTACCTTCATTTTATATTTATAATAATAACGAAACTGTTTTTCATTTAGTTAGTTATCATTCGACTAGAATGGAGGAAAAAATGTTATGACTTATTTTATAAAAACTCGTTACCGGTTATTTAAATCGGAACATTCAATAAAGTATTCATCTCTTAAATTCGGAATATCACTGTCCCGGGGCGCTAATTTAAGCGTACTTTGAGATATCTCAAAATAAGCCATGTTACAGGCATAAACAGGCCCCGGTGTACCACCTTTTTGACTGCCATTAAACACGATGTTTGCGATTTTAGCTGCATATAAGTGACATTTAACGTTACCATACCTGGGGAAGTGGGGACCTATGATGGTTGCATTTATCGCGTGATAAATAACTGACAAAGCATCTGTCACTCACACTCCCGTTTTATCAAAACGTGACGGATGCTTTGTCACTTATTTATCGTGCGATAAAAGCAGCCATCATAGGCCACCTTGTCAAATTAAGTTTACGCCTGATAATCTATGGCGTTGCATACCATACCATACACTAGGGGATATAGCCACTTCGGAAATCTTGGTGAGATATTAAAGAGGCAGAATTTATATAATGGAATTAAGGCCCAGAAACCGGCTCAGTTAGTTTTTACTACATAAATGCATAGGTACTCTTAATACGCATAGTCGCACAAGTAGCAATATGACTATGAAAATGTCGGTAGTAAAAGTGATAATTATTATCGATTGTATTCAGATAATTTTACATTAAGTCACGCAATAAGCTTAATACATAAGTCAAATGCCTAATGTTGTAACCGGTATTAATTGTCAAATACCATAGTTGCATAAAGACTCACGAAAACTAGGTCTAAGTCAAAACAATTTATATTCTGCAACTGTAGCTATACTTTGTCAGATTATGAAATACAGAGCCAAAATGCTGCTCTGCTTAATTACACCCTGATAACAAAGTATCCTTCTCAATCTCTCCTAAGTACGACATACTTTTGTGTTCCCAATACATTAACGCATTTCTATTACGCTGCTACTGAAAGAATCCACCCAAAAGCGCAATGGATGGTGGAATAAGCGAAGAGGCTTGTTTAATTAAGGTCTCTCGGTAGAAGAATACGTTTAAAGCCTGTTGTTTCTCATTAAAGTATTATTAGGAGAGTGTAGGTCACGTGTGCTTAAATGTTATGGTTTAGGACTTTGCGGAATGAAAGGACAAGTTAACATAACGATACAAGGAAGAAAATGCTTTTTAGGGTTCCGTACCTCAAAAGGAAAAAACGGAACCCTTATAGGATCACTTTGTTGTCCGTCTGTCCGTCTGTCAAGACCCTTTTTCTCAGGAACGCGTGGACGTATGAAGCTGAAATTTATATCAATTACTCAGGTCTACTGTCCCTTGAAGCTGTGAAAAAATCAAACTTCTAAGCCAACGCAATCAAAAGATACAGCCGTTTATGCCGCAAATTTTCGACACTTGCAAGGGAATCAAAACCTACAGGGTGCTTCCCGTGAACTCAGAATCTTGAAACTTGGTACGAAGCAACGTCTTATAGCATAGATAAAGGAATAATTACGAAAACCATAAATTTTTTTTTTAATACCTAACTTTGCACCTAATTTGCAAATTTTCGACACTTGCAAGGGAATCAAAACCTACAGGGTGCTTCCCGTGAACTCAGAATCTTGAAATTTGGTACGAAGCAACGTCTTATAGCATAGATAAAGGAATAATTACGAAAACCATATTTTTTTTTTTTAATACCTAACTTTGCACCTAATTTATATGGGGCGCTATACATACCAGGTGCAAACTTAACTTAACCACTTAGGGATGGAAAGTGTTTGTACGGAACCCTCGGTGCGCGAGTCCGACTCGCACTTGGCCGGTTTTTTTTTTTCGAAAATAACAATCATTAAACAACACTTGAATAATAGTACATTACTGCAGATGCGGGGACAGGAGGGCTGAAAGGGTGAGTAGGTATTATACCTACTTAGATAGATGGATGGTGATAGGAAGCCGGCAAGCACTTTTCACGGCTAGGCATGTATAGTGCTTTTCTGAAACATCTGCAATGAATTAAAAAAATACATCACTCTAAAAAATCGCGGTCGCGGGTTCGAACCCGGCCCGTACCAATGAGTTTTTCGGAACTTATGTACGGAATGTCATTTGATATTTACCATTCGCTTTTCGGTGAAGGAAAACATCGTGAGGAAACCACCTAAGCCCAATAAGGCCTAGTTTCCCCTCTGGGTTGGAAGGTCTGATGGCAGTCGCTTCCGTAAAACTAGTGCCTACGCCACATCTTGGGATTTAGGTAGCCGACCCCGATTGAGAATTCACTCTCTACAAAGACATGGGGCAAAGGCTAGGAGGATGATGATGATCACTCTAAAAAATTATATTTTGCTGCTAAGCCTGCTTATGAACACCGGCGCCATGTTTAAAAAAATAATTCCCGGCCTTAAATATTTCTCTCGAGTTGTTCCGCCCGAAACGTGATACTTCAAATCGTGTTAAAATTTATAAAGCACGTTATGACGACATTTAATTGCATGTTTGGGAAAACAATTTTTACAAATGGCAGCCAGAGCAATAAATAAATAAATAAATATCGGACAACCTCACACAAATCATTTAGTCCCAAATTAAGCTCAAGAAGGCTTGTGTTATGGCCACTAGACTACGATATATTTACTTATATAGATAAATATATACTTAAATACATAGAACAACCATGACCCAAGCACAAATATTCGAGTTCATCGCACAAATATTTGCCCTGGCCGGGATTCGAACCCAGGACCGCCGGCTCAGTAGGCAAGTGTCTACAAACTGCGCCAAACTCGTCGCACGTCACGCAATACAGACAAACAGATGTTATCTTATCTTATCTTATCTTACCTTTCATTGTATTTAGTTCTGAAGAGCTCTTGAAGAACAAATACTCAACAAGTTTGAGAAAAAACTTCTTCATTTGATAGACAAATGCTTTTCCAAGAGTTTATCGAGCTAAATAAGATACTTCGAATCTGATTGCTTTGTCTTGTAGATCATTTTAACGAAGAAAAGCAGCTTATTGTAACGTTTGTGAGGCCTCATCGTATTACAGGCCATGTTATTTCCTCTACATAACGAAAGAAAATGTGCATCGCGTTTGCGTTGTCAAAAAAATCCTCAATCATGACTCTTTCTTATAGAAAATAGTCATGATTGAGGATTTTTTTGACAACGCAGATGGACGTCAATACTGACGTCCATCTGTCAAAAAAATATGAACTTATACCTAAAGGTATACGCTCACTATACTATACATCCAAGCACAGAAGATAAAACCCTTTTTTTAAGTTAGCAGCAATGCCTTAGTACAATAAGTTCTTTTTGTAAATTGCAAATTGTGTGAATGCAGCTGTTTATCTTGTAATCTGTGGTACTTAGTGATGCTTTTTTGGCGACATTGTAACATCGTTTAGCAGTTTTTTTTGGGCAGTAGAGTTTAGACTTTTACAGACTTTCATAATTTATGTCTTTATATTAGAGTTAGTAACTATATAAATTACAGAAAAAGTACTGGAGAGAAGAAAAATAGTTTTTCAATACAATTATATAGAACTTCTAATAGGATACATGAAACAGAACAGACCACATCTTTTGTTTGGTTTTCTGCCCTTTCGCAGAATTATTTTTCGTCTAATGTTTAATTTCGTCGAATTTTCACTTCGCAGAACCTTTTATCCTGTGTAATCGTACATTTTTTATAAGTCTTGCAAATATCATCCTATTGACTAGGTTAGGTTAGGTTTGTTTTATATTAATAACCATTTTTTATTTTTTTATTTTTTATTAATCCCAATATACGTTTTCATAGAAAATGCTTTCTACGGAATGACACTTAAATAAATAAATAATAAATAGATAAATATCAGACAACCACTCACAAATCGATCTAGTCCCAAATTAAGCTCAAGAAGGCTTGTGTTATGGGTACTAGACGACGATATACGTACTTATATTGATAAATATACTTAAATACATAGAACAACCATGACCCAAACACAAACATTCGAGTTCATCACACAAATATTTTCCCCGGCCGGGATTCGAACCCGAGACCGCCGGCTCAGTAGGCAGGTGTCTACAAACCGAGCCAAACGCGTCGTCAAACACTTCATCGAAAAGAAACATTAAGATTTGACGAAAGATAATTCAGCAAAAAGGCAGAGAACCCTTTTGTCTACACACATATACGCATACTTAAGTGCTGTCACACAACATTACAAATATATGAAAGCCTTAAGAGGGCCCCAACGCGTGGGCTAGCTCTCTCTCTCACTGAGCGTAAGCGCGAGCGACATGGAAGTGCGTGCTCGGAAGCGCGAAAATCATGTTTTTTTGAGTTGTGTCATAAACGTGTGCATTTTATACCAAAAATAGTTTTACAGTTTTTGAGAACTTATAATTGTGCATCTATTCAGATAAAAAACATTGTTAAAAACGGAAGGGTTTTCAAGATTCCAACCGAAAATATCTAAAAAAAGGGTTATGTTTGAGAGATAAAAGTATCAAGAAAATTATTACCAATGGTGTTTACACGTTGACAAGATTGAAGAAAAACTGTTTAAGTTTCTTATTTCCAAGAGACAGATTTTTAATCACTATGGATGTTGAGATCTAGGATCATTCACCTGACGAATTTTGCATGGGTGGGCTCTTAACAAATATTTGAAAGCCTTTTCAAACCAACGCCGCTCACAACGGTGAATACTCCGAACACAAAAGGCATGAGACTGATTTTCTGATAGAAAATTGTATAATGTATGATCGTGCTTGCGAATGCATTTCAAATGGAAAATATGAATTTCTCTCTGTACCCTTACCATGAGATTATAGTGAATGTACTCGCTAGCGAGTCCGTAAACGATTTGTATAGAGAATTGTAGTTCTTCAAAGTAATGGCTTTCTTTTGTGCCTGGGTCATGGATGTTATTTGTATTTAAGTAAGGTCACCTGTGACTAGTTAAAGGAATTGTGGCTGTCGAAAGAATGATTAGGTTGCTGTTTTTGTTAAAATTATAATTTTATTTATGTTGTATATTATGTATATCTATTTATATAGATATTATGTAATATGTATTATATTGACTGTTACCTATCTCTGATGGTTTTTGCATTTTCATGTGTATTATTGTATAGTTATAGTTACTCCTTTGTATTGTACATGTTGCTTGGTTTGTCTACCATTTACATTTATTTAGCACTCATTTGCTCAAAGGTTAACTGGAAGAGATCCCTTAAAGGGATAAGTTCGCCTTTGTACATGCTTATTCTTTTGTAATGTGTTTTTCTTGTTTTTATGTACAATAAAGTGTTTACATACATACATACTATTGCGACTATGAGGCAAATGCGACCTTTGATGATATCATAGAAACGGAACACTTTATTTAACACTGCTCTCTATTTGATATTAATAGTTGGCACTCTAGGCAGTAAGGGTATGGGTATGGGTGATATTTAACTGTTGTGCATTTATGATATGATAATATTGATTGATGATAATCAATAGTCGCATTTGCCTCATAGTCGCAATAGCCTCAGCTTACCTTATGTATTTATCTATATAAGTATGTTTATCGTCGTCTAGTGTCCATAACACAAGCCTACTAGAGCTTACTGTGAGACTAGATTGATTTGTGTGAGTTTGACGACGCGTTTGGCTCGGTTGGTAGACACCTGCCTACTGAGTCGGCGGTCCCGTGTTCGAATCCCGGCCGGGGCAAATATTTGTGCAAAATATTTGTTCTTGGGTCATGGATGTTATCTATATATGTATTTATATATTATGTATATCGTCGTCTAGTACCTATAGTACAAGCTTTGCTTAGTTTGGGACTAGGTCGATTTGTGTATGATTGTCCCTTAATATTTATTTATTTTATTTATTTATTTATTTAATGGATAGGAGCGTTGTACTATTCCCTATACAAATCGTTTACGCTGTTGCTAGCGAGTATGGTCACGTTAACTCATGGTAAGGGTACAGAATATAGATACTCTGACTGAAAATGAAGGACTATGGGGAAAACTGGCTTAGTTTTTCTTCAAACTGCTTCAAAATTACTCAACTCATTCATCTATTTATCTAAAAATTCACTAGGTCCCGATCTATTGTATTAAGCGGTGTACACTCACGTGAAATTGTCAAGAACGGCCGGACATGTTTCGAACTCGTATGGAGCTCTTCATGAGGGACTGCTACCCGTAAAATGGCACGGCAACTTGTCACTGATTCTTTGATCGACGCTCCGCTCTAATATCTAGGTCCCGATTTTATTGCCATATTTTTACTTACCCCATAGAGTCATAAGGTAGCGCCACCTATTGGTAAAAAAGGTAAAAATAGGTTTGTCCTCTCATCACGCTGAAACAGTTGGACGTAGTTTCGCTAATTATAGTTATAGAATACTTTTTACCGAACACGATAACAAAGATTTACGCGAAAGAAGAAATTAGTAGTTATCTTTTTACGAATACTTAAAAAAATTGGGCAAGTGCGAGTCCGACATGCGCATGAAGGGTTCCGTTCCATAATCTATGACACTATTTATTTTATTTTATTTTTAGTATTTGTTGTTATAGCGGCAATAGAAATACATCATCTGTGAAAATTTCAACTGTCTATCACCGTTCTTGAGATACAGCCTGGTGACAGACGGACGGACGGACAGCGAAGTCTCAGTAATAGGGTCCCGTTTTTACCCTTTGGGTACGAAACCCTATAAAGAGTAAGTCCACAGATTGTGGCCAATGCCATAGAAACTTATATAAAACTGCAAACTGAGCTTTGAACTCCGTAAACTGTACTTAAGAATAATACCTATTATATAGAAACTTTCAGCAGGCAAAACTAAAGCTCTTAGACGCACTAAAGTCGACCTAGATTTAAGTAAAATAGGGAAACCACATGCAAACCACGAACTTTTACCGCGGGGACGTGCTTTTACAGATTGGGAATTTTATTCATCGACCTCTTGTATATGAACTTCTTATTTGTAAATAAAATAAATTGGTGACTAAAGTTCTTTTTTTATGTCATAGGTCGCAAACGAGCAAACGAGTCGCCTGATGGAAAGCGATTACCGTCGCCCATAGACACCTGCAACACCAGAGGAGTCACAAGTGCGTTGCCGGCCTTTCCAGTGGGATTCCGCTCTTTTCTTGAAGGTTTGAAGGTTACACACACGTTTAACAGTTAGCGGTTTAAAAAGAACTGTGAATTCGAATAGGCGGATTTAATGTTGAGTAGAGATGCACAGAATGTGTCACTAAAGTGAAAAGAGTGATATGTGTCTTTAGATCACCAAGATATGTATCACTCATTTAGCTCAGTAGATCTTTAGACTATATCGTTCACGAGTGAGTAGAGAACTAGAGACAATCTAGATTTAAAAGACGAAACGACGAGAAAAAGGCGAGGGCGAGCGAGTAATACTGATATATATGACACATGACATACTGAGCTACTTGAATCTTCAGTGAGCGAAAGAGCTAGTGAGCTAGACCAAATGATATAGCTCGTTTGAATCACTCACTCGCGAGCTACATCTCTAATGTTGAGCGCTTCGGGCGCGCGGCGCGCGTCTTGGTGTGCATGCAAATTGATCGCGTCACCGCGTTTTGCGGCCAATTACGTCGCATTTACAAAGTTCAAACAAGAGACTTTTAATATTTATTAGGTTATGTTTAATATACATGTAATTAGATGTATATTTATTTATCTGTTTTTATGTATCTCATTCATAATTTTTGCATAATTAGGCGTCTGCATACTAACTAGTTCGTTTGTCACTTTGATGTCTACCTTTCTCTCTTATTTACTATAATTTTAAATAGAAGAAATCACTTATAGAGATTCATCTTTGTAGACATCAATTGTTATTATATTTTCGTCTACATTGTTTTTATGTTACATTAAATCACACATACTTATTTCGTCTCTACATCAAGTGCAAAGTTCTTGTCGGATCTAAAAGTGAGGAAACATAGTAGAGTTCATAAATTTCGTTAGTCTTTCACAACTTTCCGGCTGTGTTATTGGAATACGAAAATTAGAAGTCTGAACAACCTTTCGCTTTTAAGAAACAAAAAAGTTTCTATTCAGAGAATATGTGATCCCACCAAAAACATTTCATGTAAAATTGACGGCCAAGACTCACATTCTCATAACGCTTTCGCTGTAAAAAAGTTATCAGATCCCAGGAAAAGCCAAGCCCCTAAGCCCCGACTTTACTAACCCCACCACCTTGGTTTAAAAAGTATGGCATCAACTGGCTTCAAGCCCCTAAACCCGGAGTTTACTAACCCTACACCTTTGTTTCAAAAGTATGGCTTGGCCGTTTCATAGAGTACCGTAAATAAGTCCAACGGACCGTCTGGCCCATATGGTATCAAGAAACTAAGTTTATGTCTTTGATAATATATACTTATAAACTTAATTCCTTACGATATAGGCCGGACAGTCCGCTAGACTTATTTACGGTAGTCTATGAAACGGCCAAGCCATACTTTTGAAACAAAGGTGTAGGGTTAGTAAACTCCGGGTTTAGGGGCTTGAAGCCAGTTGATGCCATACTTTTTAAACCAAGGTGGTGGGGTTAGTAAAGTCGGGGCTTAGGGGCTTGGCTTTTCCTGGGATCTGATAACTTTTTTACAGCGAAAGCGTTATGAGAATGTGAGTCTTGGCCGTCAATTTTACATGAAATGTTTTTGGTGGGATCTCATTTCTTTTTGTAAGGTGCTTTAGTTTTTTTAATTTTTTTGGGCTGTAGGGTTTCTTGAGCGTCAACTGAAGTACACAATTGTGTATTTAAGAAATACTTAAGTTTAGCCCCATATATATATACACTTTTATCCCCTATTATGGGAAACCCATACAAACTTCCATCCCCTTATTTAAAGGGTGGGGAGTGATTTTTTAAAAGTCCTACAATATGTATTTGATTTATAACAATGAGTCCCTATAGGTTTCAATTTTCAGACCTCTAGTATCAAAATTTGCGGAAGTTTCATACAAACTTCCATCCCCTAGTTTAAGGGGGTTGGGGGGTAAAAGTTCCAAGTTTTAGAATTATTTTGTTGTTTGTGTACTAATACTAGCTTACATACCAAATTTCAGCTTTCTAGGTCATCGGGAAGTACCCCAGAGGTTTTGATACGTCAGTGAGTGAGTGGCAAAATCAGCGTATTTTAGGTACCTATAAAACCTAAAGTATAAAAGCTAGATCAATTAAATTTTGTACATTTTATACGTTTGCTAACTGCATCTTAACCTGAGAATTTGGGCGCTCTAGTGTTAACTGGGACGAAACTATGAGGGTTTGAATATGAGACGAAACGGTTCGAGAAAAGGTAGGTAGTGCCCCCTTCTTTTTTGTTCGTCTTGGCGGGGGCACTACCGTGCCCCCAGATGTGACTTGAATTGGTCTTTTTAACCGACTTCAAAAAAAGGAGGGGTTTGTTACCTCATAACTCCGTCATTTATGAGTCGATTTGGAAAATTCTTTTTAGGTTCATCTCAAGGTTGGTCCCATAAAATTTTGGTGAAGATCGGATGACGAGATCTATGAGGAATCGAAGGAATTGCTGAAATTTTATAGGCAGTCATAATATTTTTCATATATTTTCTAAAACTATTTAAGTATTTGCATATGGTAGTCATCATCTTCCAATGCTGAACTGATGATGGAAGGTACAACTCCTTAACGGTTAGGAGTTAGGAGATAATTAAAACGAGATGCATGCCTTCAAGACCTCCCTGATCACCCCGCCATAAGTATTTTATATGAATCACTAAAAAGCGAAAAAAAAAAAATTTTTAACAAAAAAAAGAACCGACTTCAGTAAAACTAAAAATCCAAAAATAACCCATTCACGTACAGATTACATTTGACTCACCCTTTGAAGTCGGTGCCAAACCTCACGTAAACTTTAATATATAAATATAATAACAGTGGTTTGGGATCGACTTCAAAGGGTGAGTCAAATGTAATCTGTACGTGAATGGGTTATTTAATGGGTTAAGCCTCCTTACGCTTCGGAAATTCGGGTCGATATTTACCTAAACTTTGGCGGCGGCTTTGTTATTCGGTCGTAGGTATAGGCGGCTTTGTTTGACGTATGCCTGAGATAGCAATAGGATTTTATCAACTTTAGATAAATATCGATCCGAATTTCCGAGTCTCCACTTTTTTTGTCTCTTCCCCCAGGTTACGCAATTCTATTTTTCTTTTTTTTTGTATCAATCGTTCAATATTTTTTATAATGTTCATACCTAACCGAACCGAATAATTTCGACGCGGCTCCCACGCTGCGTCTTCCGGTCCGCGGTCGCCACTTAAGAACCTTTATATCCCAACAGCCATCGGTTCCATGAGCAATGTGTGCCGCCCACTCCCACTTAAGTTTGGTGACTATCAGAGCTATATCTACAACCTTGGTTCTCTTGCGTATCTCATAATTTCGGATTCGATCCCGCAAGGAAACTCCGAGCATAGCTCGCTCTATTTGATACAAGAAACAAATTTATTTATGGTATTCCCACAATTAAAAAATAAAAGCAGAATTAGCAATTCCGTTCAAACAATGTTGAATAAAGTTTGATACTTTAACAGGTAAATAAATAAAATAAGTTTGATCAAAAAGTACTTAAAGCTTAATCCACGTCTTTCGTCGTGTTCAAAGAAAAGTTGAGAAACTTCGGATATTACAAATTGTTGAGAAGATAAACAGGCCCGTAATAGATCCGTTAATCAGAACTTAACTAAATCAAGCAAGGCTCACTGTGCGCCGCGGGCAGCGCAATAAGCGATGGCTCAGCCTTCCGCGTTTTTGAACGTAATTCGGCGCGCGTTCATACAACTTGGCCACAAGAGTAAGCGAGACACACTGCACTCGGTATGTCGCTTTCACCGTTGAAAACTTTACAAAGCCTAGACTCTTTTAGTACTTTTGGCAAATTAATATTTTATTTCGTTTCAGAAAACTCGCTTTGTTCTTTTTCCATTTTGCTCAAATGCTTTTAAAATACAAATAATTCATTGTAGATGGCTTTTAGTTCTCTATGATGGCTTATTTTATATTCAGTGTTTTATTAATTTAAAACAGCCGCTAGGTATTACTTAATAAAACAACATGTTAATTTTCAATGTCACTTTACGCCTACGAACGAGTATCCTATCTAGTAATCCATACTAATATTATAATATTATAAATGCGAAAGTGTGTCTGTCTGTCTGTTACCTCTTCACGCTTAAACCGCTGAACCGATTTAGATGAAATTTGGTATAATTTCCATCCCGAATAAAATTAGTGTTCCTGTGGGATGAGCGGGTAACGCCGCGGGGCACAGCTAGTAAGTAATAAAGTATTTATATTGACTTCGAAACATTGTTTCCCATCTGTATCGTTTCGTCAATTTATTTCTTTTTTTCCTGAAACCCGTAATGCTTTTCAGGATTTTATAAACATCATTTTAAAGCACCCTTTAGCTTAGGTTAGGTTTGTTTTATAATCATACTAAAAAAAAAACTATTTTGGAAAAAATAGCTTTCTGACAAATGAAAATTTGTCGAAACCTTACAGATGGGAAACAAAAATTAGTGAGAGGCAACCCTACGCGCCCCGTTTTGTGTGAGCCAAATCGACACCGTCGGGTATTAGCGCGGCTCAGGGCGTGTAGTGAGCCTTCTCTATTGCAGAGTAAAAAGACGCCCGGGAACCAAATAAAGGCTAGGCAGCCACAGAAACGGAGCGGAGCGGGAATGTGTGAAATGAACCAATCACATTCCTCAGATTTACGCTCTCCACACACTACGGCTTCTAGTGGCCGCCACAGTACACTTGTCACTTTTCTACGCTCGAAGTGAGAAAAAGAGAGATGTACTGTGCCGGCCACTAATAGAAGCCGTAGTGTGCGCCGGCTCTTAAATGCGCTTTTTTGGGCATCACAAATAGGCTGCCTTAGGCTTGCTTATTTCACAGTAATGTATCTCTAGCATATCTTGCCGCGGCTTCGCTTGTCGCGCTAATCAGCGTCAACTGTCTTACTCGCACGGTATTGAAAGGAAAGTGACAGATAGTGTTTGTCGCGCGACAGAGTCGCGTCACAGTTATGCTAGACGTGTAGGTCTTCAAAATGTGTAAGTTTAAATCAATATTAGAATATTCTACACTACTACTATAATACTCATTACACATCCACAGTTTTGATTATGGCCTGTATGGCTGATTGCAGAAAGACAAATATAAAAAAAAAATATTAGAATATTTCATACCTAGGTATATTATATATAGGCAGTGAATTCGTGAAGTCCTAGACCGCAGGTGTTGTGGCTCGAACCGAAGGTATGGGCCATAAATATGCGATCTAGGGCTTTACGAATTACCGCCTGGTTTGTCTAAAGCTTTACTTGGCCAAGGACTGAGATTTTCGTAGCGGGCGGAAAATCCCATTTGGGGCATAGACGTAAAAAATATGAATATCATCTTACTTTGATAGCCTTGTACGGGTTGAACCTACAAGAATTAGGCTTCATAGAGGTTCCTAGATAGAATTATCCTTCCAGGCACGTATCTTTGAGCCTTAGGCATTCGAGAAACCTAGTTAGTACTTATAAAGTAACAGGGTAACAAGTTCGAATAAGTTGCTATTGGGAATGCAAAGACGTGTTAGGCATTTAGGTGATAACTAAAAATCAATTTTCTTAAGTAGGTACTTAGTTTCGGTTTAGCTTTTCTTTTTTATAACTTCAAGTTATAGCACAACCAACCTATAATTACACAAGACACGCATAGATGTCGCTGGTTTATTTTGGTATTGTTTTTTTTTTTGCCTTTTAGACAAAAGTCTTTGAATTAATATGTTTTAAGGGTTCTGTACCCAAAGGGTAAAAACGGGACCTATTACTGAGACTTCGCTGTCCATCCGTCCTTCCGTCCGTCCGTCCGTCCGTCCGTCCGTCTGTCACCAGGCTGTATCTCAAGAACGGTGATAGCTAGACAGTTGAAATTTTCACAGATGATGTATTTCTATTGCCGCTATAACAACAAATACTAAAAATAAAATAAAATAAATATTTAAGGGGGCTCCCACACAACAAACTTGTTATAGATTATGGTACGGAACCCTTCATGCGCGAGTCGGACTCGCGCTTGCCTAATTTTTTAAAACAACTAACGCCAAAATTGACGTAGCTAATATATTATAGTATAGTAGTTAAATTGGAATGTGATTTTATCCTGGCCGTTTACATGTCGTCTACAATTTGATGTATGAAAACAGTATTATGTCACAAGAAAATTGAGTAAGCCCTCTTCTCAGAGTACCAAAGTGCTTATATTTCATACATATTGTATGCCAGTATCGGGTGTGATTGGATAAGTGTTATTCAATCAGATCCTCACAACCAAAGGGATTTCACGGAAATGTCGAAACTCTGAGGTGAATATATCCTGTTTCTAACCAATGACTTTCTGCCCCTGTTTAACTATTACGTTTGTATGTATTTACTATTGCTTTTCCATCTAATACGAACCTCACGTTCGTAACAATATAGTACCCTTGGTTATTTTTGAAAAGTATTTAACCTTAGCGCCATCTATAAGAACATGCATTACACATGTTCACATTTCAATGCCATTTCATCTCTGGTCCGAGGGTTAAGTCGTTGGACCGGTATACCAAAGATACTGGGTTCGAGTCGGTGTGGACCACGTATGAGCGCAATTTAATTTTTCTTTGTGTGTTGATCTTATATTCGCACCTTTAGAATTATAGTCACCTAATTCAAAATGGTCAAAACTTCAATTTTTTATTATATATTTAGAAATAAAGAGACCTGAATCTAAAACTTGAAGATTTTGAATTAGGTCACTAATTCTAAAGGTGCGATATATAGCAATAATTTATTTGATTTCAGTCTACTAACGATTGCTTAGCATATTTGCCCAAAATACTGGCATTACTGCGTTGAAACGTTACATTTAAATTAAAGCTCCAATGCGTAAACCAACATATTATACAACCTTAATTAAAAATAAACCAAATGAGGCTCCGTACAAATTACGAGGGGCTAAATCTGATGAACCCTTGGTATCGCTTTCTCGCTCCCGCTGATTATGTAAATTTGAATATACTGGGTCAATATTATGTTTCGTTATGTCCCAGTAAGGATCCATTTTTAGGGTTCCATACACGAAAAGTAAAAATTGATCGCTTCTGGCACGGCTGCTTTACCTGACTAATTATATCTTCCTTATGTACTTATATATAAGAAGTATCCTTTCTCAAAGCTAAACAAAGAACAGGGTAATAAATTCGATAGAGTACATAGTATAAGTAGTCATACCTACACAGGCGAGATTCGAACAAATATACAGGGTGGAACGAAACGACGTTATTTCCTTTAACTGTGGCATTATACAGGCTTAGAATATTATTTTCTCCAAATAAACTTTATTAATATCTCTCACCGTTTTCCAGTTATAGCATGTTAAACTTTCATACGAAAAAGTGTGTGTGTACAACCCTATTTTAGAGTGCAATGACCTCTTCATAACACAGTTAACTTTTGTAAACAAACTTTTTACAAATTGCCTAGCCATTTCTTATCGGTTTAAAAACCTTTGAAAATACTTTTAAGATTGTTTTTAGATTTTTTAGTTGACATGATTGATAGACGTTACATTGACTTTTTGTATCGTATGCTGTGTGCAAAAATGCCGGAATTAAACGCTAGAGGCTATTTGAATTTGCTTCTTTTGTACGCGGAGTGCGATTACAATACTGGAGAGACTTTGCGCCAATACCGGAACAGGTATCCTCCTCCTCACCCAACACACTCTAGTACGATATTACGCGCTCTTGACCGTGTTGGTAACAATCGTCCTATTGTGCCACGAACGGGTCAGGATGACCAGCGCGGAGGACGCGTTATTCAACATGATGTCAGATTGGAAGACAGAGTGCTGCAGTACTTCGAAGATTATCCGAGGTCAAGTTCAAGACAAGCGGGCCGACATTTTCGTATGACTCATACGAAAATACTCAGAATACTAAAACGTGAGGGCCGTCACCCTTACAAAATACAAAGAGTCCAGGCATTACTAACAAGAGATTGCCCCGTTCGCGAAGCCTATTGCCGGTGGCTACTGCAAAAGGTGTTAGAAGACCGAGACTTCATCAAACACGTAATATGGAGTGATGAAAGCTTGTTCACACGGACTGGTATGTGGAACAGGCATAACGAACACGTGTATGCCGAAGAAAATCCGTTTGCCTACCGTTATACGGGACACCAGTATCGTTGGTCTGTTAATGTTTGGGCGGCGATACACGGGGATACAATAATAGGCCCTGTATTTCTGCCTCAGACTTTAAACAGACACGGATACATGGCTCTGTTGAGGATAGAGCTCGACGACTATCTGGATGAGTTGACGCTGGCAGAAAGAAGACGCACTTGGTTCCAACAAGATGGAGCACCAGCTCATTCAGTAGTCGAAGTACGTGAAACACTGAATAATGTGTTTGAGGATCGCTGGATCGGCCGATATGGGCCGCACCGTTGGCCTCCTAGGTCTCCAGATCTCACACCCTTGGATTTTTTTCTGTGGGGCACCGTAAAGGACATCGTTTACAAGACTGAGTGTGAGACGGCTGAAGAGATGAGGGAAAGGCTAAGGGTGGCCTTTGAAAGTCTTCGCAGAAGAAATAACCGACACAACATCTTGTCGAAGGTGCATCGCCACACGCGGGCACGAGCAGCGGCGTGTATCGTACGCCACGGTGGTACTTTCGAACACCGGATGTAAATGTAGGTAATTGTAAATACTCCCAAACGTCAAATAATAGTTTAAAAAAACTAGGGTTGTACATACATTAAAAAATACAATTTTAATCGATTTTCGTTTTTTTATTATTAAAAGAATTTAACTATTGCAGGTCGATTCTACATGAAATACATAGCATTATAGTTTCAGGAATGAACATCGCTTCGTTCCACCCGGTATAACGTAGAATTAGAATTTAAGCCATGTAGCGAAAAAGTTGCGTGCGGTTCGATTTTATGAACCTTCATTGTGTAACGATTATGTAAAATCCATACTAATATTATAAATGCGAAAGTGTGTCTGTCTGTCTGTCTGTCTGTTACCTCTTCACGCTTAAACCGCTGAACCGACTGAGATGAAATTTGGTATGGAGATAGTTTGAGACCCGGGAAAGGACATAGGATACTTTTCATCCCGAAAAAATGTAGTGTTCCCATGGGATGAGCGGGTAACACCGCGGGGCACAGCTAGTACTATTATATAAGTGTATTCATTTCAATAAGAAAGAAACAAGTCATAGTCATATAACAGTTACTTCAAGTACCGAGAGTCATAATGCCTGTATCTCAGAACAAATGTCCTTAAAAGCGTCGAGTTTAGCCCAAACCTACACTTTCATATAGTCAAGAATATTATACCCAAGCGTGGAAGGTTGTTTTAAGGTTGATAAGGACGCTTATAAAGTGTGTAGTTTATAGCTAGGGGCTATAGTTTAATAACAACCGTAGTTAAGAAGCCTTATACATTTTAAATGTGAATAATACTTTTCCTTGAGTCCTAGGTAGTTACATATAATTATTTCATGCATTCATTGCATGCAGTCGAAAATAAGTTGTAAATATCCCGACCAGGGCAAATATTTGTGTGATGAACTCGAATATTTGTTCCTGGATGATGGATATTATCTATATATGTATTTATATATCATGCACATCGCCATCTAGCACCTCTAGTGCAAGCGTAACGTAGTTTGGGACTAGGTCGATTTGCGTAAGATTATTTCTTAAGAAAAAAAAAAACCCGGCAATCAGTGACCTACTTTTCTGTATGTCCTTTGCCTACATCCCAAACTACTCCAAGATCGTATGAGATAGCTGGTACGTGATGGACGGACGGAATGAGTCCTAATAAAGCATTTCACTCGTGACGACGTGCCTAATTAAATTTAGAGTACCTACCTAATGTGACGGAGTTGCTCGCAATACTAAACATAAGCTTACAGTATAGATAGTTTGATATACAGGATAATTTAGGAGACGTGGTCGGATCCAACTCTCAAATCAGTAAATAAATATTTTTTTCGGTATTTAAACTTGGAATTCCCGACAACAATGTCCGCTCTACAATAACTAATTAAACCTCTTAAGGACTGTCAATGGCATCATGAAAGCCCTTCAATTAGAAAATAAAGTAAATTACGAGTATTCTATTTTGTCAATCCCATTAATATTATAGAAGCGAAAGTTTTTGTGTGTGTGTGTGCGTGTGAGTTTGAGTGTGCGTGTGA
Source organism: Apotomis capreana (assembly GCA_947623375.1). Lineage (NCBI taxonomy): Eukaryota > Metazoa > Arthropoda > Insecta > Lepidoptera > Tortricidae > Apotomis > Apotomis capreana. The sequence goes on from OX392515.1 coordinate 17,649,428, forward strand.
ATGTTTGTTACTTAAAGCGTAAAGACGCTGAAGATATTAATGTCACTGATAATGGTACGAAACAGCTTATTTAGGTAGGGGTTGGTCCCGATCACGTCTCCCAAATCACCGTGTCAAATGCTCCAACAATGTTACATTTTCCAACCTGTAGAAAAGGGTGAGAAATATTTCTCTGCCAAAAACTAAACCAGCAAACAGAATATTCGAAAGTTAGGCATCTTAAAATTCCACGGCCCATAATTCTCGCTAGATGGCGCTTATTTACGATCCGGTTATACTCCGGTTTAGACCTGTCCCGCGGGAGCGCCTCACGTCCGGCTACAACCGGAAAAATTTAGTGTTTCCCGGGTATGTCCCGAGGGATGTTTAAAATGTATTTGTTATTAGTTGAAGTTTATAGTTGTGTGAAGTTTGATATGTTTTAGTACTGTTATAAACTATTTAGGGTACACAAGAGTGTTCATTATGCCTAAGTATTTTGTAACGAACTATTGAAGGTCAGTCGAGATAAGAGCGGATCAAGCGCACCATACTATACAGGGTGATCAATCCAAATGGGTCAGTGGGGAGAAAACGAAAACTATAAGAGACAGGGATATCTGTTCTTAGGAACCATGGCGTCGATTTTAGATTTCATAGAAACTGCATTCAATTTTTGTTTATAAATCTCTTACTTAACCAGGAATGGAACCTGGTTAAAATTCTGTAAGTATTCGCATGTCGTAATCTAACATTCTTTACAGTGGTTTTGCCCTGGTTATGTACAATGCAACAATACGAATCCACTTTATTGCACACCTCAAATACACAGCGATACTAAATATGAGAGATATACAGGCGGTCGTATCGCTAAATAACGATCTCTTCCAGACAACCTTTAGGTAGCCTTTAGGTGACGTGAGGTGATGTGTGACCTGAGTAATTCGATTGACATTAACATTCTATAGTCATCTAAGCAGTTTACTTATTTTATTTACTTTAATTTTTGATTTGATTTGAAAAACACACAAAGCATTGTCTTTGGTTTCCACGTCAGTCACACATAAAAAAAAAAAAACATTTAAACGGATACGTCATGGGTGTTTTTCTTAAACAACCCTTGACAACGGTAACTATAAGAGTTGCCGAAACGTCAATATATAATCCAATTAAATTACTTTATTTAAACACTAACCTTTTAAAATTCACATAAAAGACATCCAACTCTGCTGAAAAAAACTTCATTCAATCCCAAAGAACTGCACTCGCATTTAGAACTTCTAAAGGACCACTTACACCGACTGCGCAAACTTGGGCGCAGAAGAAAGTATATTTATATTAAACGAAACTTTCTTCTCGTTAAAACTAAGAACATCGTCCTAGCTTGCATTATGTGGGAGTAAAAACTATACATCTCCGGGTTAGTTTGAATGTTATATTAATGTACTCAACATCCATTAGAAGAACCTACACTCCTTTCTGTTTACCTTAAAAATGTTTTTATCCACACCCATCCATACTAATATTATAAATGCGATCACGCTTAAGCCTCTGAATCGATTTTGATGAAATTTGGCATGGAGATAGTTTAAGATCCGAGGAAGGACATAGGATAGTTTTCATCCTGGAAATTATCCTTAAAAATATTGAAAAGTGAGTAAGTAATTCATGATGACATGATGACCCTGTAGGAAATGTAATTATTAGACCAAAAGCACAAAATTGCTGTTACATTTGCTTAAGCGCTTTTAATAATCCCTTTTATTAATTAAGGTGATTAGGTGGATATCTATCGTGTTGTACGAGGCTGCTTCCATACTTCCAAGTTCCACGCGGACGTAGTCGCGGGCAAAAGCTAGTATGGTTATATTTACGTCACCATAGGCCGTTAGTGGGATTTTCTGCCCGCTTCGCAGTCACTTCCTGGCCAAGAGCAAGACGTAAAACTTTAGACAAACCATGGGCGGTAATTCGTAAAGCCCCTGACCGCATATAATAAAAAATAAATAAATAAATATCGGACAACCTCACATCATAATAATGGCCCTCATCTTGGGTTCAGGTCACAAACACCTACCATCTGGGACATCCTCAAGTTCAGATACTATAGATAATCATATGTCTTGGCAGCATCGGGTTTGAGGCATGCGTGTATGACTACATTCAGAGATGTTATTAACATTACGATATTTTGGGCGGGATCATCTAAACATCATCATTATATGGAACGAAACCTTTATAGAGATGCACAGAATGTGTCACTAAAGTGAAAAGAGTGATATGTGTCTTTAGTTCACCGAGATATGTATCACTCATTTAGCTCATTTAGCTCAGTAGATCTTTAGACTATATCGTTCACAAGTGAGTAGAGAACTAGAGACAATCTAGATTTAAAAGACGAAACGACGAGAAAAAGGCGAGGGCGAGCGAGTAATACTGATATATATGACACATGACATACTGAGCTACTTGAATCTTCAGTGAACGAAAGAGCTAGTGAGCTAAACCAAATGATATAGCTCGTTTGAATTACTCACTCGCGAGCTACACATCTCTACTTCTTTATTCTTCGGCTCCGCGGGAATTACAGCTAGTGCTGAGTATACTTGATCATCTGCATTAAAGATATATCTATGAGAATATGATAAATACATGTTACTATACATAATTACATAATTAGGCCTTAGAACACTCGTGTTTATAGAAGTCTCATTATGTAACTAAGAAAGAATTTGTGTATGAAAGGCGATAAATAAGGATGCCAAGTTGGGACGCTTGACTTGCGCCGGGTACTATTATGTTTAAGTTAAACAGTCCGCATGAAAAATGTTAGTTATTAGCTGTCGTGTTAAAAAATTTAGTTGTTTCCTCACGAGACAACATGAAAGTTAAGTAATACCTGCTCATTATATTTTCCACACTGTATACTTTTATAAAAACTGGCAAAATAATAGCTTTTATTTTCCAGAAATATCTTAATTTCCATTAACGCGTATTTTTACAATTTAAAGATAGTATTATATTCAGTTTTATCCAAACATTACGAAGCATAAACCTTCACTCTTGAGCCAGCGTGTCATCAAAAACGGAATCCCAGGCGCATCACATCTTTCCCATTATCGCCCTACAAAGAAGCAGGGATAATCTACCGGCTCAGTAGCTTCCCTTAAACAATTTACATAGCAAACTGCTCGAAAAACAAAACCTCAAAGGAATGAGAGTCTCCGGACACGATCCCTTAGACACCCTGTTTGCACATCGATTTATATGCCCAAGGCGCTTTCCCATAACGCTGCGTCCACCACAGCTAAATATATGTCGTGCAAAGAATGACCATTCTTTTTCCTAGCCTAAAGTTGTGTCCAACTGCTGGGCAAAGGCCTATTCTCTCTTGCGCCATCTATTGGCTGCATACTCCCTCCCTCCACTCGTTCCTAAATGCCTCCAAGTGAACCCGCCATCTTCTTTTCGGTCTGCCTCTGCTCTGGGAGCCGTGCGATGTTCATTCGGTGATTATTCTGGCCCATCGTCCCGGATGTATTCGGCAGACATGTTCACTATGTCCAGCCCAGTCCCACTTCAGCTTTGCGGTCTTGGCACCTACGTCTACAACGTGTGTTGTGGAACGCATTTTTTTAAAAGTCTACGAACACGATGCTGCTTTCCAATTAAGGTAGGAAAATTTCTAGTTATTTCTAGCTTGGAAAAGGTTTATCGGGCATTTTATGATATTTGTACACGCTCGGTGAGATCGCTTGGTGTCGTCGAGTGAGTACAGCCGGCGTTTCATAAAAACAAGCGAGGGACACGTATTTATAAAGGGAGTAATGGTTGCACAAAATTGGTCGAAATCCGCTAAGTATTCTCATACTTTTAAGCTTATAACAGCCAGATTTGCTACAGCTTTTCATAATGTTCTGAGCCTCGAGTGTAAATTTCGAACTCTGACTGACAGGTTTATTTTATTGAGCTTAAACTTACTCTATAGCTGCTTGGCTGACACAACTTTAGCGGAGATACATCCTTAGGGTGAGTGACATGATCATGTCACGTGATCACGTGACACTATGTACGGCACAAGGAATATAATACTCACAAAGAGGTACGGCACGACCGAAATTACGCAACTCACAGCTCAAAAAATTACACTCGTCTGGCTTCGTTCTAAGTCTGCCGTGTTCGGACAGTGTTTGTAGAATGTAGATTCATATCTATGGAGCCGTGTTTAGGGGAAATCTGACACTATAAGGCCAGAACATACGTGTTACACGCGCTATTGACCATCGAGGTCGCTTGGACAAGCACTGAAAGGCGGTGACAATGTTTGCAGATTTACAGTAGCGATAGCGGCTAAAAATATATCATATCTGTGTCACTGGGTCTGCACCCAGTTTGAAAGTTTTATTCAAAATTCAAGCCATTATCATCGAAAATTATGCGATATGAACGTCGAACTTTAAACTTAGTAATACACCCCAATCTCCAGCACACATGAACAATCAACTGCCCTTGACTGGATCAAACGCGCGACATCAGACTTCGAAGTCATTGTAACCGGACCTTCTCTGGATATGATTCCTTTTACCGTTCGGATCATCCTATTATGCGATATACATTTCAAATTTCAAACTTGACACTCCAAATCCAAGCATACACAAACAATCATGCTCAATCAAATCTGCTCCTGGCTGAATCAACCCGTAACTTCATGAGACTTCGAAGTCATTGTAACCATAACCGGAACAACCGGCTTTGGCGAAAACAATGTCAAATGACGTGTTTTTTCTTTATACTACACGTTGGCAAACAAGCATGCGGCCAGCCTGATGTTAAGCAGTTACCGCCGCCTATGGACGCTTGCGACGCCAGGAGCATCACTCGCGCGTTGCTGACCCTTCAAGAACATATTTACTCCCCTCTTGAACAACCACATACTGTAGCCCCCGGGGAAAACCTCGGTAGGGAGCTCATTCCACATGCGGAGCGTTCGCGGTAGGAAATTCCTCTGGAACCGCACAGTTCTGGACCATTTTCGTAAAACGATATATAAAAAAAGTGTTTTTTCACGACACTGCTCGAAAATGTGGTTATAGATTACCTGAATCCAGTACACAAAACTGCTTATATATGTTCATTTGTAAACTGTATATCTATGTTAGCTCCCAACACGACAACAATGTTGGACCTTACGGTAACAGTTCGTATCTACACTTGAATTTCATAGTAAGATACGACTTTTTAGAAAATATTTCAGACTAATTTTCTCGGCCGGCTTAAACGACAATTTAACCAATCAAAGCTTAATCGTCTGCTGCATGTCAAATTAAATTGACCAATGAGAATGCGTCATTTATGAGGTGTATTTTTTTCTTAAACTTATAAATACCCACAAACGAGTTTATTTTCTTAAGTAAGATAATACTCCTCAGGTTTATTTTTTAATAAGTTTTTGTTAAAAAAGGTTTTACTCTGAAAATCATGTACATTTATATTTTAAAATTAGTTATGGGGCGTAAAACAATTTCCTAATTTCCACAATTACTAATTTCTCAACAAATAAACAGTTTTCAACAAATAAACACTTTTAATTACCTATATAAATATTGAGTTCATATTTTTTTATAATCGGCTGGAAAGCTATGACTCCATTGCGATGAGATGCGAAGCGCGCATGCGCTACGGAGCAGCCGGCCATATAAAAAAAAAATGTATTATTTAGTAAATATTAAAATTTGTTTTGTAATGTGATAATGTGATTAATTTAATAATGTTCACATTGACTCACGAAATATATAATAATATTAGGAGCGTATGTTAATATTGCGTACCGTTACAATGACCCTTCAGTGTATAATGTATCGTAGGGTTATTTACCTGAGTGTAACCTAGACTAAATATTTAAATGTCTAAATTAAGTTAAAAGTGAGGTAAGTTTCAATATTTTTGTTATTTCTTCACAACTGGGTTGAAAATCGTCTTTATGTCGTTTGAATCTGGGGGCAGGATCAGCTTTATGTTTATAATAGCCCTGATTTTTACAACAATGAGGCTGCAACAACGCGCCGAGTTTAATGACCAATATGAAAAACTCGTATTACTTATAATAATCCTCGTGTCGTGAAAAGCACTATGTTAAGTCTCGGCTGAAAGTGCAATAGATTAACTCGTACTATCGAAGGCCTCCCCTGCGGGTCGGCCTTCGAAATTTACTCGTTAATCTATTGCTTACTTTACAGCCTCTACAACAATGTACTATACCCCTGTATTAGTTATATGATAAACTGGGTAATTTTGTAGCCGTTGACTACAATAAAAAAAATCTTGGTCCTAGCCAGGTTTCGCCTTAACCCTTATTCTAACCGCTAACCTTGTTTCTAGGCGTTCCTGGCATGCGATTCCTGAGCGATACCGCTTTACCCTTCAGCTATTAGCGGTCTATTATGATCGACCTTTTGCGGGGCACGATAGGTATGACATAATAAAAGTATCCACAGTATATTGAGTTTAACACTCGCAGCGTGTCGAGCCCGATGAGGTACATTTCGCAGCTTATCGGTCCATTTTCATTTGAAAATATATTTTGGATCGTTATTATGTCCGAGACAAGCAAGTTTAACATGGCGACAGTACATATAACAAAAAATAATTTTCTCAGTTACAGTACTTGTCTTGCAGTGACAATTTGTTCAGATTAAACTTTTTTGGGCAGCGATCTTTTAAATATACGGCTCATATGAACTATATTTATAAAAAGTTTGATTAATCAGGCCACGGAAAAAGTAGCTTTTTTCTTTTTCATTTCATTTTTCTGTCTCGGTTTAACACATTGATTCCCCGCTACCTTCACGAGGTCATCCGCCCATCTAGTCGCTTCGCTTTCCTATACGTGGTCGCCACTCTAGGACCATGCTGCCCCAACGGCCGTCCATTCTCCGGCCCACATGGCCTGCCCATTGCCACTTCAACCGCGCAATCCTGTGAGCTATGTCGGTTACCTTGGTTCTTCGCGCAAAGAAACTCCGAGCATTGCCCTTTCCATTGCACGTTGCGTGACTCTTAGCCGCCCTAATATGAGTTTCGTAAGTCATCACTGGTAATACGAACTGTTCGAAGACTTTGGATGGATGCAGTCTGCACGGGATCGCACTTTGTGGCGAGTCATGGGAGGGGCCTATGTTCAGCAGTGGACGTCTGTGGCTGATAGATAGATAGACAGATTGAACATAGACTTAAAAAAAGCATTCGATACGGTCAGTCACGAAATACTACTACATAAATTGCGCAACATAGGAATTGAGGGGACAGCTCATGATATGCTTAAGTCATACTTGTCCAATCGGTGTCAAATGGTAAAAAATTGTGAACATCAAAGCAGCTTAAAACGCATAACATGTGGTGTCCCTCAAGGATCGATCCTAGGGCCCTTGCTATTTTCGATATATGTCAATGACATTAGCAAACTTGGTCTTAATGGAGATATAACTCTCTACGCGGATGACACGTGTCTATTTTATTTTGGAACAAAAATAAACGACCTCCTAGCGGAGGCACAGGCTGACCTAGATCTACTTAATGATTGGTTCCAACGGAATCTTCTAACAATAAATACTAATAAAACTAATTTTCTCATCTTTTCGGCCAAAAATAAAAAAATCTCGAACTATAATCCCTTAAAAATAAATAATAAAATTATTAAACGAGTAGATAAAGAAAAATACCTTGGACTCTTATTAGACAAAAATTTAACTTGGAAACCACACATTGAGAAGATCAAGGCCAAATTAACCTCATTGACCGGCGCCCTGCGTAGAAATACTCGATGTTATCCTAAACAAGTAAAATATAATATTTATAACGCACTTATAAAACCACATATTGACTACTTGACTGAAATATGGGGGACAGCTGCAAAAAGTCACCTGGATCTGGTACAAATAGCTCAAAACAAACTTATAAAAGTATTATTTCTTTACGATTACCTAACACCTACAAAAAATATATACTCCGAAACTGGGCTAATGAACATTTCACAAACGTACATATATAACACATGCATATTGATACGTAAGGTATTAAATAAGAGTATACATGTAGAAATCAACTTTTCAAAAAAACATAATTATCAAAGAATAAAATTAAGAAATGCGAATGATTTAATATTACGAATGCCACGAACAAAAATGTACGGAAAAAAATGTATCCTCTACGAAGGGGCACAATTGTATAACAACCTACCAGCAAAAATAAAAAATGAAAAAAGCATGCATCAGTTTAAAACCATGTTGAAACAGCATATAAAAATAAATAAATCATGACAATATCGTTTTTTATCGCCTAAATAAATTAAATCAACCTTTACTTAGAGCATCAAATTTTAAATTGTATATTAAGAAAATTAATGAATCAAATAAGTGTCATTACATTAAAACTATCTAAAAATAAAACCAAGCTAACAAAAAAAAAAAACCTAAAATGTATTTAAGTTAAGTCTAAAATAGCCCCAGCGGGACTAAATAAAATAAATTAAAGGTGTATATAATTATACCATACGATATAGTGGTAATAATTAATATCTAAACAAATATATGTAATGTATTACAGATGTATATTAGATTATATAGATATATGTATGTTAGATATATGTTAGTTCAAGTAATAAATAGTTAAAAATACATAGTAAACTTTCTACGTAAACCGAGCGTAGTTGCATCGAGGCCACATCTAGTCGTTAGTATTCTGTGTCTGAGTCAACACTCAACAGTTAGTCGTGTATCCTGGATGGTTGACGAAGTGTAATTTGCATCGATGAACGTTATCTAAAACTAAATAGAACCCATAAAATAATTTGAAATTTTAACTTAATTATTAACTACTGAACAAAACTTGTAAAATAACTTTGTATTTAAATCGGTGCAATGTTGTATTTTGCTCGATCGACCGCCCGGCTGTTTTCTATCTACCCGATATCGCAACTTTATGTCTATGCAAAACAAATGATGTATCGGCAATTTGTGTTTGTTACTAGTTCCATTAGAATGTAATAAGTAAGTATAACTTTATTGTTTCTTGCGCTTGTTTTTCTGAAAAACTTGTTGTAATAGTTTAAGTTCTCATACAAGTGAATTGTAAAAATTCTTTTGAGAATAAAGAATCTTTAAACCTAACCTAACTCACGTCAAGATACTGAATATTCTTTAACTGTGACACTGTAATCGACCGGCTGTAATATATTAAATCATCGCTTAATTGCACTGTAATGCTGCGACGGGCCAATGTCCCTGATTACCGCCATTATGATGATACCTTTTCTATACTCTGTATGGATTATGTCACTGGTATCTTTGATTAGCTTAGTATTATGTGTTTCATTTTTTAGGATTCCGTATCCAAAGGGTAAATACGGGACCCTATTTCTAAGCCTTCGCTGTCCGTCTGCCTGTCTGCGTGTCTGTCCGTCTTTCACCAGGCTGTATCTTGAACCGTGATGGCAGATGTATTTCTGTTGCCGCCATACTCGTAACAACAAATACGAGGAATAACAGAATACAATAAATATATTAGTGGGGCTTTTATACAACAAACGTGATGGGTTGCGTAAACTTTGCACCTCATTTGTAACTAGAGATCATACATACTAGGTGCAAACTTAACTTAACCCGGCCAGTTAAAATGCGATAAGTATTTGCACGGAACCCTCGGTGCGCGAGTCCGACTCGCACATGGCCGGTTTTCTTTTTTCACCAGGACAGTCACAATAAATTCGTGCATTTTGCGTGTAAATATTTATCAGAGTCAGTACATTCATTAAATAAATTGTAGATGGACTAAACTGCTGGATACAGGCCTCCCCCAAGTTCTCCTCCGCTCGCCGCCCTTATCAAATTGCTTCTTGCGATCCTAAGCAGGGGGCCTATGACGGTTGCTTTTATCACGCGATAAATAAGTGACAAAGCATCCGTCACGTTTTGACAAAATGCGAACACGTTCGAATGAGTGACAGATAAGATGCTTTGTCACTTATTTATTACGTGATAAACGAAACCATCATAGTTAGTTTTTGTAATGTTTTTACTAACACTAGATATAGATTTATACTAACAAATAATATGAGTCACCAATGTTACTCGAAATAAACGATTTCATTCATTCATTCATTCATAGACCCCCTGGTCGTTGGTCCACCTTGTCGGGGCCTTCCCACGCTACGTCTTCCGGTACGCGGTCGGTCAAGAACCTTTCCGCCCTAACGGCCATCAGTTCTACGAGCAACTAATAATACGAGCTTTATTTTCCCGTGCCATCAAATCCCGTTTAGCGGGATTTTTTTTATCTCATGCAATGCTTACATTTGGTACATTTATCTTACTTTCTTACAAAACAAAGGCTTGCCAAAAATCCCGGAACGCGTCGAGTCGAATTTGCTGGCGATGAATTTATCGCCATCATACAGGCTGGAAAAATTCGATGCCAGTTAAAAAACGTTCAGCTGCTCAGAGGGATTTCGATATTTTTGAGGAGAACCGTTACGCTAGTAGATACTAAATATCTTATCTACTCTTAGGGTGCTTAGACACTCAATCCAATTTAAGATCACGAAAGAAATTTCAGGCGAAATAATGCTACTCGTATTTGTATATTTACAGATAGCTCGTTTCATTCGAATGGCCAAGTTGTTAATTCGTCTCATTTTGTATTCGATACTCTATTGCTCAGTGACTCTTCACTGCTCCAAGTTAATGTGTATACTGATAATACACTTGTGAAGGAGTTGTTTTGAAACAATGAAGCAATGTTAATTTTTTGAGGATGTCAGTCGATCCTATTTTTTATTGGGATATATCAAATGTCTATATGGGACTAACTATACTTCGTCATCATCAAGTAAAGGTACCGATAGACTAGGCATCGAAATTTGTGTGGCAACCCTGAAACAACCCCGGTAGTGTGGGATAGTGACGGGCGATGCTATGTCGCGCGACAAGTCGCGAAGCGTAGTTGTAAGGTCAACCGGGGTAATTGCGTCAATCGAGGCAAATGCGTCTTTTGGTGATATAATAGAAGCGGATAATTTTAAGACCATACCCTTCTTGCCTAAAGTTTGGCACAACAAAATGAATTTAAAAAATTGCGTTGGAAGTTTATAGAGTGTTTCGTTTTCATGATATCATCAAAAGACGCATTTGCCTCGATGGACGCAATTACCCCGGTTGACCTTACTAGACGGGCTGGTCCAAATTGGACGTGGTAGGTGATGGGCGTGGTCTTTGAATCATAAGTTATTTTGAGCTATGATTTGTTGAGCTATTTATTTTAAATTACACTAATTACACTATTCAACATCACACTGATCACACATCACAATTTTTTACATTACTAAAATGTATGACACTATTTAGTAAGTCTATATACGGACAGATACATATACTAAACTCGCATTTCTAATTCAAGACCAAAAAAAACTACGACAGATACGTCACTGTCAAAATTTACAATATTTAAATGACATCTGAGTCTGTTTCTTAGCTTGCACAAAATGTTACGAATACCTCAAGTGTTACAAGTACAATACCAAATTTTGTACCAAAAATCACCGATGTTTAAGTTTTTATTATCTCCTCTCTTATGTAATAATAAATATATCTAGTTATTTTGTTAAAACATAGACTTAAAGTTACCAATAAATAAATTATGTTAGTGTGTTTAAAAAAGAAAAAGGAATTTAAATAAATAAATATTAAGAGACAATCATACACAAATCGACCTAGTCCCAAACTAAGCAAAGCTTGTACTATGGGTACTAGACGACGATATACATAATATATAAATACATATATAGATAACATCCATGACCCAAGAACAAATATTTGCACAAATATTTTGCCCCGGCCGGGATTCGAACCCGGGACCGCCGACTCAGTAGGCAGGTGTCTACAAACCGAGCCAAACGCGTCGTCAAATTTACTATTGTAAAAATATTTTATTGTATTGGCAACCTTGTGGTAGTTTTTTTGGTCTTGAATTAGAAATCGAAGTATAGTAAGATCTCGATCCCCAAGGTCATGTCAAAGGTCAGCAGTTCCCAAGAATTCTAAGTACGTTGAACACGATAGGCCCCTGGGAATTAAAGGAACATCCCTAAAGTGAAATCTTCACCGGCGAAGTTAATAAAATTATAAACCGATCGACGAGGGTTCTCAATGGGACTTGCAATGTCTCATTTGAGATTTTCATGCTTGAAAATTCTAGACCTAAGAAAAGTCTGGATAGATTTTGTGAAAGATGATGTGATTAAGATGGTTGTAAGTGATGACAATAGTAATATGAGACACGCGAAAGTTTACGATCGAATCATATAGATACCACAATGCAAAACTGGTTATTATGACATAGTAAAACCGGTTTTAACCGGTTATTTCAATAGAAGAACTAGTGGCTCTGTGAGAAATAGACCTTGCAAGTTGGTTTCGATATTTCTGTGTAAAAAAACTAGTCACAAAAATTCATGAGAATCGGTTGAGAAATGCAACCTATAGGCAAAAACAGCCGAAAATCAAAATATCCGATCATATCAAATATTAATATTTTTTGGCCAAGCTGAAATGGAGACGCTTCGCTCTCTCGGTCACTAACCGGATTTTTACAAAACAATATGTTAACTGAACCAAAATAAGCTTTATTTGTATAGTAAAGCTTAGGCAAAACAAAATAACGAAAATACGCGTAGTAAAAGCAATTAAAATAAATGTACTCTGCTAATTTTCTTCCTGCCCTACATTTAAATAGGCCACATTAAGTAGGCATCCATTGATAATAAACACAATAAGACATTGTAATTAGGGATAGCGAGAAATTCTTAAAGGCTGCATTACACTGTGAGAGTGTAGTAGTGCCACAATAGCAATCCAATGGATCCCACAAGATGAATACAGAGAGTGAAATTGTGGGACGATCTGAATGCGTTCTGCAGAGAATGGCAGAACCGCACTGGCAATTAGGGTCGAGTGGAGAAAAGAAGGGGAGACCTTTGCCCAGCATTATCGCTCGATACTATTCTTGTAAACGGTCACTTTCCTAGTATTGTAAACGTTGGTATGTTAATAACTTGGTTAAATATGTCTGTGGCATGGCAACATGTATGTGAATTGGCAGATATGACATGGCCAGGACCATTGGATTGTAAAAAAAAAATGTAAATGTCATCTGAAAGAAAAGGTAAACATTTTATCAATGAAACTTGGACATCGAGGACAAAAGTGTTTATTTTTACATACATGAAGTTAATTTTAAGATATAATAGTTTGATTACATGCATGTAGTAGAATCGCTCCTTTCTTTACATGTTGACTATAAGTCTGCCACCGTTTATAAAAGGCGGCCTTCTGACTAAACCATATTTTGAGAAAACTGCAAATTCGTCACGTCAAATAATAAATAAGCAAGAGTTGTATGGTCACACTGCGCAAGTAGCTGTCGTACCAGCAACTAACCATTGGATCTATCACCGTGGGACCTAAATAAGGACATTAATGCTAACCCTGAATTAGAACAAAGAAAAGTCTAAGAAATTATGAGATTGCGTTACCCGCTGAAGGCAAGGCAAGTTACTTAATAGATATAAAATGCAAGGAAAACCGATTTAGATCACAGTTTTCTTTTATCAGCCATTCAGTTAGTATCGTTTGGAGTCATTTAATTGCAATTGCAAAATACAAGTAAGTTCAAGTTTGGTTTATTTCTATTATTGTGTATCGGTCCGGCCCCAGGGATAGTGTCGCTACAAACAGCTTTAATATGGCAATAATGAACATAGGTCATAAATAGTGATTTGTCAAGGATTTGTCATTAACCAAATTTAAAACATTGTTGTCGGAATGCAGCTCAATCCTCTGTTCTTCTTGCGAATAAATACTGAATGCTATTGAAGAATACTTGACTTTCATCACTGTGGATAGTTTTGGCTTTATTATGCAAAAATACTTGAAATTTGCGGAATATTTTTAGTCCTATTTCCTCTTTGTTTACGCCATTGACATTCACTGACTTCCAACGCCAGTTATCAAAAATTTGTTGTTACCGGTAAAAAAAATTAGTACCATTAAAAATCCGCAAAATGGCGTGGGTATAAAAACACCCTGTTGATAGTATGGTCACATGGATAGTATGGACAATATAATTTTGTAAGCTACCGTTGTCTAATTTCTTATTTACAGTCATGAGTCATGACACGAATTTTTTTTTCGTATGTAATGATAAGGTATAGATACTTTTATTTCAAACGTATTTATTTTAATAAAACAAGCCGAAACTTACTATCCGCCCTTTGTATTATTATGTCTTCGTCGCACACGGCCGGCAACTTACCTGAAAAGAAAACCAAAATAAATTTAGTTGGTTGATATTGTTATTTATGTGATTAGTGACGATTTATTTTTATTACTAGTATATTTTTCTGAAAATTTAGTTAATGGAACATAAAAAAAATATGGACACAGTGTAAATTGGTATCCTGTCTCAACCCTGAAACATTGTTTCCCAGCCGTAAGGTTTCGCAAAATTTTCATTTGTCCGAAAGTATTTCTTTCTGAAACCCGTAATATTTTTCAGGATTTTATAAACATCGTTTTAAAGAACCCATTAAGATAGGTTAGGTTTGTTTTATAATTATTCAGAAAAATTAACAGTCTTGGAGAAAAATGGCTTTCGGATAGATGGCAAAATTCGGCGAAACAAAAATTTGTGATTCAGATACGTAACCGTATTAATTACGACTAGACCAATTATAATTTTCTACGTAAATCTAAACAAATAAGGTAAATAATGCGCCAATCTCGAACATTACTAAGCCATTGTCATCAGTATTAAACCATCGAGTTGAGCGGTGAAGGCAGGAGGTCAATCGCGGACCGTCACGCGATCGTCAAGAACGAACTGTCTGAGTATTTTTTTTTATATTTCACCGATCTAGTAGCAGGCGGCAGCAACTTTTACATTTCATTTTTTTTTTCAAGATAAGTCATTCAAGTTTCATTTGGCCTCGATTGCACCTGATGTGAAGTGACAATAAAGCCTAAGATGCAGCTTGCCTAGAAAATGCTTATTCACTCTCGACATGAAGAGATCCAAGTTATATTTTTCAGGGAAAATATGCGCAGGAAGAGAGTTTCACTCTTTTGCTGTCCTGATAAGAAAAGTAGACGTAAAGCGTTTCTTACAAATCAGTGGTATATCGATAACATAAAAGTGGAATCCAAGTCTTCGTCGAGTATTGTGATATCGGAATAGAGAAGGTGGAATCAGTTGATACAATCCTAGTGCATACTCACCGAAGAGTATCCTGTAGAAAACCGAACATATACATAAACATCCAGGCGAATCTCCTCCGGTATTCGACTTCCCGTAGACGGATAAAATGCAAATCCATACTCAGATATCTCATCATCATCATTATCAGCCGATAGACATCATAGGTTAACAACGTTAATAATCTAACAAGCCCCAAAATAAGAATAAAGCTTCTTCTTCTTCTTAGTGGCAACGCATTTTGAATTTGAATTTGAATTGGCAAAATAGCATTTATTTCTAAGAAATTCGATCCCATCACACGGAGAAGAACATAAAGCTAAAAAGTGACCAAGAGTTTGAAATGAAAGTACTGGGAAATGGCAATTAATTTAAATCATTATGCAATTGGCTCTTCTCTGTGCGCTATCTATGACAAACTAATATTATCTGATCTCCTAAAAGATCGGACATACTTGGGATGCTTTTCTCAAAACAGCTAAATTCAATTTCGCATTTTTATCTGTTGTTGAGGAGCTAAAGATTCCACAACCGCTCTGATTGAAAAAGGAAATTGTCACTTGAGAACATATCTCTAGCCCTGATAAGTGTAATCCAGATTTCTGAGAATATTCTGTTTTTTTATGGCCGGAACGTAAATGCGAAATTGAATTTAGCTGTTTTGATAAAGTTCTGATAAAGTTACCGCTTTGTTCTTTTTTCGACTTAATAGAATCATTGTAAGGACTTCTTCTAATATACTAACTAATCAATTGCATACGCATATTTATCATGTATTTTGCTTTAATCTATCTACTTCATCATCGTCATGATCATCATCATCATATCAGCCGACGACCACTGCTGGACAAAAGCCACCCCAAAGTTCTCAACAACGATCGGTCTTGCGCAGCCCACATTCAGGTCATCTCAGGTCGTTGGTCCACCTCGTTGGGGGCCTTCCCATTCAAGACCCTTTCTGCCCCAACGGCCATCGATTCTACGAGCAATGTGCCCCGCCTACTGCCACTTGTCAAATCCGAAATGATGAGATACGCAAGAGAACCAAGGTTGTAGATATAGCTCAGACAGTCACCAAACAGATATCTCTTGAACCAAAATTTATTCAAATTCTTCCTACCTGTTTTCGTGTAATAAAACAACACAATTCATAATACATACGCAAATATACAGTTGAATAAATTTCTTCATCTTGATACCTATTTAGTAGTTCATATGGAACATAGCCGTCGAGGATCCGCCGAGGAGGGATCAATCAAAACGATAGGTAAAGGCTTTCCAGTACACCTATTAGTCATGCTATTGACGCTTTGATCTTCTAAGGCTTTGCTTGTTACCGAAGCCACGACTTACTTAGTGTCAATCTTATCGACACGTATTGACATATTGAAGCCTATAAACAGTGTGTAATGTGGAAACGTGAATAAACTTACACGATTTTCACACATTCTTATATCGAAACGAGTTTTAACCCTTAATTTTACAATGTATTTTGGCCATCTCTTTCCATTTGTTATTTCATCAGATTTTTTCAGAATATATAACAGCACCAGGCAGCAAGCTTGTATTAGGTTTCTTTTTGGATTATGCGACTTTTGGGGTTAATCGCGTTCAAAATGTGTATATTTAAACCTCAAGATAATTAAATAGACACCTTTTGGAACGCGTCTTGTTATAAGAAATTAGATACATTGTAAAAAAAAAAAAAATTGTTTTTTGTACGTGGTTTTCTTCATACGGGTAAAGTTTGCGGACTTTCTAATACGCTATCAAAAAATCTTCATTGTCCTCAGAATGAAGTCCATCATCACTATCGCTATCTTCTTCGCCGCAGTAGCGGTTGCGCTGGCAGAGAGTGAGAAGTATACAGACAAGTATGATTCGCTGGACATTGATGAAATCCTCGGTAACAAGCGGCTGATGGGCGCTTACATTAAGTGTGTGCTGGAGAAGGGCAAGTGCACAGCTGAGGGCAGGATTCTGAAAGGTATGTGACATGTAATAACGGCTCGATTAGGTGGCCGTTTCTATGTAGCATTTTTAGCGGT
This sequence comes from Apotomis capreana, assembly GCA_947623375.1. Taxonomy (NCBI): domain Eukaryota; kingdom Metazoa; phylum Arthropoda; class Insecta; order Lepidoptera; family Tortricidae; genus Apotomis; species Apotomis capreana. The sequence continues at coordinate 17,666,755 of OX392515.1, forward strand.
TCGTAGGAATGTTGAACAATGACGGTCTGTTCTGACTTTTAGAGCAGTCTAAGTGTTGTTAGTCCAAATAGACATTTGATCCTAATAAAAATAGAAACGATTAATATCCTCGAAAAAATGATCGCCATGTCTATTGCTGCGTCATTAGCGATGAAGATGGTATTTATCACTTCTTTAAGCCGATCAACAACTATATCAAAAATGGCATTCTGATCTTGTCGATCGTGACCGGCGTTTCATAGTACACAGAAAGAAGGCAGTCCATCATGGTAACCAACATACCATCTTAAATTGTCTTTCCATTTATATAATAATCACTTTTACGCGTTGATCTTCCTGGTGACATATTCTTCTGTAACCTTTTTTTCAATTCTCTTTTTAACCGTCTGAAAATCTCTTCCAGCGCACATCACCGATGCGCTACAGACCGGCTGCTCAAAGTGCACGTTAGCTCAGAGAGGTGGCATGCGTAAAGTGATCCACCATCTCATCAAGGAGGAGAACGAGGCCTGGAAGGAGCTTGTCGCGAAATACGACCCCAAGAAGGTCTACATGCACAAGTACGAGAACCAGCTCAACTCTGTCATGAAGGAATGAGTATAATGGTGAACCACCCACTGTCACAACTAACAGCTTAATTGACTCCTGGGTACTATGTCCTGGCCTAAAGTCTCTTAAACATTCGTCTTTGGGTCCAAGAAATGTGTCATTTTAACTTCATACTAAGCAATCCAAAAATTGGTTTAATGGTGACAAAACTCCTCCGATGCCACCGACAGCGCATCGGCGTCAGTATTGACCTAAAATCTCATTATCTTTTGTCTTTGGAATGTTCCATTTTAAGTTCATGATTGTTTTACCTAACAAATAACTAACGTAATCAAAACAGCTCATATCGTTCTACTATCATGGTATCCAACAGTCTTAGTCTTCAGCTGTAGCCATTGGTTTAAATTTAAAATTATTCTGAACATCTCCGGAAATAAGGACCTCTGCCAATAACATGGTGTTTCTTATTTTATTATATACTGTAGTATATACAGGAAATTAAGGTAGGCATAAACGAAATGATAGAAATGCATTTGATAATAACAGGATTCGCTGAAAATTCAGACTAAAGCTTTAAACTTTCATGTATTGAATATATATTTTATATATTTGTACTACAAATTTAATAACTATGAGAAGTTTTTAGTGATTTAGACAGGAGTATATCCAGGACGCGTTCGTTAATAATCATAATGTACATATTTCCTTAGCTTCTAATTTGACCGCCATTTTATTTCATTGTAGATGTGGCGTAATGCGTTTACGATGTAAGAACCGACACCACACGACAGATTTGGCGTCTGAAGTCGTAGAGACATTAACAGATATAACTGATATTTTATTATCGTTTGATTCTAGCGTTTTGATCTAGTTATTTATTTTTATACCTATCGTCAAATATGTTACTGACTTACAATATTAATTAATATAACACCGTGCTGTAAGTAGCTCTGAGCCTTTGCGCTTTGATTTGATGGGATCCGAGAACTCGTTTGTCGAGTTTCAATCATCCGTTTCTAAATGCAAGGCGGTATACAATATTGGTCTCATGACATTATTGTCATGAGACCAATATTAACTAAAACTTATAATAACTTATAATAGTACATTACATTCCTAGTTTTGTCTTGGCCAGGAGGTGGAACAGGGTAGAAAATCCCATATATGGCCAAGGGTGATGTAAATATTATAATTATAAACGACGGAGTCGCTCACCATTTTGTCGTGGGACATAACTCCCATGAATAAATGCATGGGGTATACAATATTGGTCTCCAATATAACACTTTATACTCTCGCAGTTTGAACACATAACTAAAACTTATTGAACCGGGTCTATCGCGATATTTTGAATTACCTTCATTGCCGTTTTACTAAACGTTTCGTTGGGTAGTGATGCATTTGGTCGACATCTCCAGTAACAACTCGCTGTTTCATCAATACGTCTGAGAACACGGCACGTGAAACCGTGTAGAATCCTCAGGCAATGATGGTAAATCAAAATATCGCGATAGACCCGGTTCAAAAGTTTTAATTATGTGTTTAAACTGCGAGAGTATAAAGTGTTATATTGGAGACCAATATTGTATACCCCATGCATTTATTCATGGGAGTTATGTCCCACGACAAAATGGTGAGCTACTCCGTCGTTTATAATAATTATAATATTTACATCACCCTTGGCCATATATGGGATTTTCTACCCTGTTTCACCTCCTGGCCAAGACAAAACTAGGAATGTAATGTACTATTATAATAAACAATATTCAGTATTTTAAAGATTCAAGTTTTTTTTTTGGGAAATACAACCACTCATAAGAAATCAAACTGAATAGCCCTGGCAGTCATGTCATAGGTAAATTTTCAAGAAATCCTGACCTAGGAGTAAGGATAATGTAAGTACTAATTACTGTTAATGGGATGGTAAAAAGGATTGTGGATCAAGTGTCAGTAGTGATCGTTTTTAGCGATAAGATCGCCTGTTGTCTTCCGATATTAAAAAAAAATATTTATATATTTTGTTTCCTTTTATAAACTTTTATATATGAGTGTGTGTTGGCGCAACATAACAGTCATCGTACTACCGGTTCAGCAGTGACGTCACACATACGTCATATGGCCGCCGCCCTGCAGACTGCACCGCACAACCGTGGCGGCAACACCATTTTATTTCATTTCTATTGTAACTGTCCTTGTATATAATTAAAACGAAGATTTGTACTATCCTGGTGTTCCTTCATTGACGATCCTGGGATTCCTAGTCTGGAGAACTTACCTGAGGAGTACACCGAACAGTGTGCAATAAATATTGTTGTATTGTATTGTATTGTAGTGTTCGGTGCTATCTAGCAATTGTTTAACGTCTTCCAGCATACATAGCTCCATGCTAAGTTGTGTTTTTTTATGAATTCCTTCAGCTATAAGTTATATTATTATATTATAATATAATTCAACATTTATCGAGGTAGAATTCTTACCCTATACAAACAATAATTTATTAACTTTAGCTCATTAATTTACTTGTTATGTTATGAACCTAATACTATTACGATATTTTCCCGTTGTTTGTAACAGTACAGTCAGAATCGCTCTGATATGTGACATCTATCATATCATATCATATCATTATATATATCGATTAAATAATTTGGACTTATATGTAACATAATGGTATGACTGACATAATTATTAAGTGCGTCCTCATGAAATTATGTGTAATGCACGATAAATGACTGTTTGAACTTTGTTTTTAGATTTTGTTGTCATACTTAAATACTAAGATGTACATATTTGTTTGTTGTTATAATTATATTAAATTATCATGTATTTTAAAAAGTACATGTAAATTGTTATACTTTACTTCAGTAAAATTAATACGCAAATTTTAATGTTATTATTTTTAACTTTGTATATTACTAATACAAAATTACCAATAATTTTGTCCTGTTTTTAAATATACAATATCATTTTCAGCAGTCTGGCAGCTGAAAATCCGCCAATTCCATCTACGTCGATAATAAATAACATTCAGTTTTCTAAGTCCACGGGTTTGAATATTTAAAAGAAAGAAATAAAAGTATCTGTAACATAATTAACTAAAATCATAAAGACTGTTGGAAATGGGCTTTGATGACGTAGTTAGATAATCAAGATACTGCCTTATGTATAGATGGATAACATTTATAATATAATAAATTATGCTAGAAATCGCTAAGTACGAGGGTCGTCTGAAAAGTTTCTGGCCTGACATAGAAACAAGTGTTTTTTTTTATTAATTTTTTTTACTTTTTAACATAGTCTCCTTGTAAGGCTATACACTTGTCCCAACGATGCTCCCATGATTTTAACCCGTCCAAGTAGTAGTTGCCGTCTTGCTCTTCAAAAAAGGCGTTCACGCTGGCAATGATCTCTTCGTTACTTGAAAATCTCTGTCCACCGAGCCAAGTTTTGAGTCTGGGAAATAGGAAAAAGTCGCTGGGAGCCAAATCTGGTGAATATGGTGGATGGTCAATGATTTCGTATCGAAGCTCCTTAATTTTGGCCATGGCGACTGCTGACTTGAGAGATGGTGCGTTGTCTTGGTGGAACAGTACTTTCTTTTTTTTCAAATGTGGCCGTTTTTTCGCTATTGCTTCCTTCAACTTGTCAAGTAACGATGAATAATAAGGTCCCGTTATTGTTTTTCCTTTTTGTAAATAGTCAACGAATATTACACCGCGGCTATCCCAAAACACGGTGGCCATCACTTTTCCGGCCGATGAAACCGTCTTCGCCTTCTTCGGAGCAGGTTCATTCTTTGCAGTCCACTGTTTGGACTGTGATTTAGTCTCAGGCGTGAAGTGATGAATCCACGTTTCATCGACAGTTACCAAGCGACGCAAAAAATCGGACTTATTTTGCTTAAATCGTTTCAAGAGATCTTCAGAAATGGTCTTTCGAACTTGTTTTTGATCAGAGTTTAACAGACGCGGCACCCAACGTGCGGATAGCTTTCTCATATTCAATTTTTCAGCCAATATGTGACAAACTCGTTCTTTTGAAATGCCTACAGTTTCTGCTAACTCTCTAACCTTGATTCTGCGATCGTCGAGCACCAATCGGTGCACTTTTCGACTATATCGTGGTTGGTTGCAGTTTTTGGCCGTCCCGGGCGTTCTTCGTCGTTCAAGCTGGTACGACCGCGTTGAAATTCAGCCACCCAAAATTTTACGGTGGAAAATGATGGAGCAGACTCGCCGTAAACAGAATCCATCTCATTTTTAATTTGGGTTGGCGTATTTTTTAGGGTTCCGTACCTCAAAAGGAAAAAACGGAACCCTTATAGGATCACTTTGTTGTCCGTCTGTCCGTCCGTCTGTCAAGACCCTTTTTCTCAGGAACGCGTGGACGTATGAAGCTGAAATTTATATCAATTACTCAGGTCTACTGTCCCTTGAAGCTGTGAAAAAATCAAACTTCTAAGCCAACGCAATCAAAAGATACAGCCGTTTATGCCGCAAATTTTCGACACTTGCAAGGGAATCAAAACCTACAGGGTGCTTCCCGTGAACTCAGAATCTTGAAATTTGGTACGAAGCAACGTCTTATAGCATAGATAAAGGAATAATTACGAAAACCATAAATTTTTTTTTTAATACCTAACTTTGCACCTAATTTGCAAATTTTCGACACTTGCAAGGGAATCAAAACCTACAGGGTGCTTCCCGTGAACTCAGAATCTTAAAATTTGGTACGAAGCAACGTCTTATAGCATAGATAAAGGAATAATTACGAAAACCATAAAAAAAATTTTTAATACCTAACTTTGCACCTAATTTATATGGGGCGCTATACATACCAGGTGCAAACTTAACTTAACCACTTAGGGATGGAAAGTGTTTGTACGGAACCCTCGGTGCGCGAGTCCGACTCGCACTTGGCCGGTTTTTTTTAAATACAAATACTTAATCATAGCTCGACACTCAATTTTTTCCATAATAGAAACTTTGAGGGTATTGTTTCACAAAATCGGCAATTATAAGAAAAACTAACCGACAAAATGGCGGCAATTTTGACATTTAACTTCAGAAAAGAATAAAGTTATAGTACCAAGGAGGTTTTTTAAAAAAAAAGTTTTTATTTATTGTGAGGCCAGAAACTTTTCAGACGACCCTCGTAAATAAGTATAAAAAAATAAGTAAGAATCTCTAGTAGATCAATTTTTTTTTACTTAACGCAAAACAAACTGCGGCGGTTTACAAGTACCTACAGATAAAGTGCATGTTTTTAATTTTTTTGTCTTTATAATTCGTTTTAGCATGCTTTCTCTAGATTGAAATATAAAAACGAGCGTGCATGAAAAAATGCGATGGAACTGTACCATTAAGTAAACACTTCGTAAGTGCATTCACTTCTCGATTTTACACTTCTATATTCTGCTTTCTATTCTACTCCTTACAGTGAAAGAAATGTCAGCTAATTCCCCTGGTAACAATAAAATTATATTGCACTAGTGCAAACCAAACGATCACTGGTCACTGGCATGCCAGGCACCCAAGGGACTTGACTTGACACTTGGCTAAGGGAATAGATTTCATAAAACATCGAGTATGAGAATTTCTCAAGCACACTTTTCAACGGAATCAAACATTGATTTCGTGTCGCAGAAAGAAAAGAGAAAGAGAATTCTAAATACGTAATTTCACAACTTATTATACATAAAATATTACATATTAAAATATTGATTATACATAAAAGTTATAGGATTATGGTTTTGGAATAAAATGCTATTTAATCCGTGTCCACAGGATAAACTAAATTACACTTTTTGGCAACTTTTTAGGGTTCCCTGAGTCTAAAAGAAAAAATTAAACTCTATTAGACGTCCGCACCTCTGTCTGTTTAGACCCTGTATCTTGGGAACGCGTGGAGTTATCGAATTAAAACTAAAATCATACACTCAAATTTACAGTCTCTTGAATCTGTCTCTACAATACGAGTACAACTACCTATATTTATAAAATAGCTACAAAAACATGAGAAGATTGCTTTAATTCCTCATTTGCATTTCGTTGCTAAGCTATAATGAATTATATTGCCATACAAATGTAAAGCAAGTGTAAAAAGAGTCTAAGTATATTATGTACTACAGGCAATACTAAAGTAAAAGCATGTTACCTATTACTTTACAGTAAAAGTACTTTAACAACACCGCAAAGTTAACAACCACACAACAAGCACATACTTCTACATATAAGAAGCTGAGTATATCCACAGTCCATTACACAGCTCCTTAGAGCATTGTCTAGAGTAACATTGGACAATACATTTTCTTAATATGTTGCACTTTTGCGTCTTCAGAACTAAATCCCGACGGGATAAATTCTTGAGGCTACATTAGTCGTGACATTGTTTTTTTCTAAGTCTTCTTAGTTTTGTTCGTTTTTAGGATTCCGTACCTCAAAAAGGAGAAAATGGAACCCTTATAGGATCACTTTGTTGTCCGTCCGTCCGTCTGTCTGTCTGCCTGTTAAGATTGAGTAGAGGCACAGATTATATACAAGTTACTACGTAACAGATACCCCACTTGTTTGGACGGCAGGCGTTGCCACCGCTATCGATGCCCCCTCCCGCGGGTGACGCAACGTCATTGGAATGTGCGCTAGGGTTGCCTCCGTTATGTAAACGCTAGCTTTTTCTCGTGCCTTCGCTCGTTTGGTCAACCAGTCTAGCCAGCAGAGGCGTGGCGACCATACAACCCGATTCCCACTGGGTTGCCCACTTCAGGACGATTGAACACCATTCTCTACACGGTTTGAACAGGGTCTTTTTCTTTAAAAAGACCCTGTTCAAACCTTTGCATCCGACCGTTCCCTCTTTCCGCTTCTCTGCTTTCCGTTCTCCGCACGCCGCTCTCCGCACCCGGGTATCCGGGTTTTCGGGTACCCGGGTTGCATTCCCTATTAACTACGCTCTCCGCACGCCGCTCTCCGCTCTTCCCTCTCCGCTCTTCCCTCTTGTTACAGTAATACAAGATGGTTTTTTATAGTGCGGTACTCTAAGATGTTCTAGGTAGGGACTTGGACTTACAAAAAGTCTTCTTATTTATCCTAATATTAATTTAAGAGAAAGTTAATCGAATTAATTAATCGCTTAAAAATTTAATCGCTAAAAATTAATCGACAGTTAACTTAATCTTTCGAGATTAAATCAATCGGAACTCGTACGATTAGATTAACTAATCGTCAATTTTAATCGTTAATTGAGATTAAAAAAGTTAATCTTAATCGTTAATCGATTAACTTTTGCCCATCTCTGCTGGGAGCCGCGGAAATCATGTTTATTCGGTTTAATTATTAAAATAATACAGATTTTGAAAATGTAAGACGTATACATTATAGTTAACATCTCGTTATGTTATTATTAAAAAAAACTGATAACTTTCCCTGCAGTATTCATGACATACTAAGGGTTGACGTTGCTTTTTTGAGGTAACTAAAAAAAACTATCGAGGAAACTACAAGTAATCGTGTTTCTAAAACATAACGAATAATAGAGTGAATCTTTAAATATTTTACTTATTGATTGTATAACTAAACATTCAGTAATAACAACACAGCATGGAATCAAACCAACAAAATTAATTCGAAAAAAAGCTAGGCGCCCCCATAAACATTTTTAGAGAAATACCCAGACTTTAATAGTTACGCGTCAATAGTGCCCCAGTAAACGTTAATTCTTAAACAAAATCTTTTATTCCGGAGAGTTTAATGTGTTCTGGAACAAATGAAATCATTTTCAATCGTCTTTGTTGCCACAAAAACAATATGCCCGACTTTTATTTTTCGACATCGTACAGCACAGGTTGCGCGGGAAACGTTAACTGTACGCCGTCCGCTCGCCGCGAGGCGTGGCAGCCCACTGGCATTTTGTAGCGCGGGGTTGGCACTTAGAGATCGGAATGTTTCGCGCGGCCGAAACGCGTGGGGATAGCCTGGTAGAGGTATCGAGTTGAAATTAAAATGATATAGGTACTCAAGTATGGTCTCTTCGAGTTGTGAAAAAATCAAACGTCTGAGTTAACGTAAAAAAAAGATACGGCCGTTTATGTCACAAAAAACGTATATTTTGACACTCGAGGGAATCAAAATTTATGGAATATTTACCGTAGACCTAGAACTATGAAATTAGGCAAGTAATACCGTCTTATAAACTACACGCATCGTAAAAACCAGTATAGGTATTCTAATTTATTTGTTTGCTCTTCGCTTTATAGAGCAACACATACAAGAATTACAAGATCCGGTAATGTATTTAACAATGTCTTTTTATTATTTTATTATATCTAATTCCAAGTATGTATGAGCTTATATAAAACTATAAATTATATATATGTAAGCTGACCAAATGACAACTAAATTACGCATAAAGATGTGACCTAAAATAGGTTACATTTAATATTCAAACCTGCCCTTAATGGCTTCATAAACTAACGCTATCCCAGTCAACGATAAACAATAATTACTATCAAGCCTTTATTCTCATTAACGAGGCCATAAAGCTGGCCACAGGTACTGCCTTTGTCACACCTAAAATAAAAAAAAGAATCGCGTGCTATTCGATATTCAAAAGCATGATTATTTTTTAGGGTTCTGTGGAAATAACATATCATCTACTTGTACTCGGATATTTATCTATTGAATCCTATGATGAATTTTATGTGCTACAGTTTTTTTCTATAATTTATGCAGTTACAAACTCTATTATAAAGACATACATTTCAGTCTAATATCATAGGCTGCTTTATTATGTAGTTATTTAAATTTCTGTTTTAGTTTTGTTTCTATTATTAATGTTTTTAATGTAAATATATTTTATCTTATGTTTACTTTTTTGTACAAATTCTATATCCCGTCTAAAACTGCTTATGTTATTTCGATTTCACTGTTATTATATCCTTTACAATTCGCTAAACAAATAATAAATACATACAACGAATATTTTTGACCCAAATTATCTTTCAATTATTTTAGTACATTATTATTAATTATTATGTACGCTTACGCTGTACATTTACATAAGACATCACAGATATCTGTAACGTTTCACATAAATAGTTCAATTAAAATGATCAGACTACTGTTTACTGTCTAAAAATATTTATTTTTCTTCATATTCAAGTATTTTTTACGGATAAAGTCGAAGTAATCTGACGTTTTATATATGCGAATCTCTTAAAGCCGTCTGAGACTAAAAGCGTGTAGACATTAAGATATCATAAGGACAGGTCCTTTTGAGCTTAACTTATTTCCATTATTATTCGTCTGTTGAACTTTCTTTCATTATAAGTATGATGTCTGTAATGGTACCCATTAGTTGTACAGTTACCAACTCTAATATACGTAAATACATATACATTAAGTAGGTAAGGCTTGTAAGTTTTTAGTCTACTGACCATAAAAGCACGGATGCTTTTTTGGGCGACATTATAACATATATACATATATGTCATCATCATCATCATCATCATCAGCCTGTTTCAGTCCACTGCTGGACATAGGCCTCTCCCATGGCACGCCACTGAGCTCGATTTTCAGCTCTCGTCCTCCAGTTACTACCCGCTGTCCTACGAATGTCGTCGCTCCACCTTGTTACAGGGCGCCCTACACTACGTTTACCGATTCGTGGCCTCCACTCCAGAACTCGTTTGCCCCAGTGGTCATCGGCTCTACGGCAGATATGACCAGCCCACTGCCACTTCAGCTTGCTTATCCGCTGTGCTATGTCGGTAACTTTGGTTCTCTGTCGAATTACTTCGTTTCGGATCTGATCCCTAAGAGACACACCAAGCATAGCTCTTTCCATGGCTCGCTGAGCGACTTTGAATTGGTGGACTAGTCGTATGGTGAGTGGCCACGTCTCGGCTCCGTAGGTCATAACAGGTAAGACGCACTGATTAAAAACTTTAGTTTTTAGACTTTGAGGTATGGGCGACGTGAAGACTCGACGCAGTTTTCCGAACGCTGCCCAGCCCAGTTGTATTCGCCTCTTAGCCTCCTTGTCGAAGTTGCCTCTACCTAGTTGGAGCGTTTGCCCTAGGTATACGTATTCGGAAACAAATTCGATGGAGACTCCATTTACGGCGACCGGTCCCGGATCGATATGTTCATTGAACATAACTTTGGTTTTATCCAAATTCATCCGAAGACCGATATGCTGAGACGAATTTGCCAGGCTGTCTAGCATGTGATTCAGGTCCTGCAACGTCTCGGCCATGATCACGATGTCGTCTGCGAATCGTAGATGAGAGATGTGTTGACCATTTATATTAATACCACGATTTTTCCAGTCCAGGGTCTGGAACATATCTTCCAGTGCGTTAGTGAACAGTTTCGGTGATATAACGTCACCTTGTCGCACTCCTCGACGCAGGTGGATATGTTCTGTCTGCTGGTTCTGTACTTGCACAGTCATCGTGGCGGCTGACATATATGTATGCTCGTGATATCCGTCTTTGACCCATTCACGTAGCTTTTGTAGTACATTACTTAATAGTACATTACTGCAGACGCCAGTAAAGAAGGGCTTGCCAGGTGAGTATAGACGACCGACCGTAGGAAGGCCGGATAGTGATACGAATCCGGCAAGCCTTTTTCACGGCTCACGACACGACAGTGCAGTGTTTGTTCAATGAAATAAAAAAAATACACAACTTAAAAGCTGTTTAGGCTGTTCATGAACACAGACGCCATGTTTGTAAAAATTACTTCCCGGCTTAGGCCTTCAAATTCCTTTACAGTTCTCTCGAGTTGTTCCGCCTGAAAGATGACACTTCGAAGCCTGGTATAACGCACGTCATGACGATATTTCATTGCATGTTTGAGAAAAATGCTATTAACGTAAGTATATGTCTAGTGTAGCCAGTTAAATAAAAACTCTTTTAACCGGCAACCTTGCAATTACTCCACGACACCCACTTTACGCTAAACAACGCCACAAAGCGCCATCACGGAGCGGAGTCAGCAATGCGAGTACAGCCAGCAAATACAACCGACAGCCGAGATAACAGTATATGTATGTGAACACGGGCCAGGGAAAACACACTAGATGTTCTTCACGTTGTTTATTTACATATTTAAAATTTTATGACAAGCGCGATTGATTTCTCTATTATATATCAAAGAGGGTCTATAAATATCGATCTTTAGCGATAAGACCGCCTGTTAGCTACCGTAATTTTAATTGTATTGCTTATTTTTCTGTAAACTGTTTTTGTGTGCAATAAATCATCATATTATATTGTACTACACTGTACTGCACTGCACAGTACTGTATTGTACTGTACTGTACAGTGTACTGTATTGTACTGTACTGTACTGTATTGTACTGTGCATTACATTAAATATTTTGAAATGTTATAACACAAACCTAACCTAACCTAATCTATAGGTTGACATTTTCAAAATTTGAAAAATATACGATTTCCGAGGAAAAGTTTGCCTATGAAACGAAAATTCTATAAAATTAAACATTCGGTGAAATTCTTTTCTTTAAAAGAGGCCCCGTGTGGCCCCATTCTGCTGACCGTACGCAATCCTTAATTATGCATCACTCTCTACAAACTTTTTAATTTTATAATTACCTTTGAGTGGCGCAGTCCAAGCAAACGCCTTCCCTCCATTCTAAAAACAGCCTTATTTTTAGCAGTTACGGTGATTTTTCCAAGTTGGACATTTTAAATACAGGGTGGATGTACACGCGAGCCCGAGGGTATATGTACCCTTACCACCCCTTACCATGAGTTTACAGTGACAGTACTCTCTAGCGAGAGCGTAAAGGATTTGTATGGAGATTGTAGTTCGTTAAAGTAATCGCTAGGGGCGCTGTTCCATTCTCCATACAAATAGTATATCTACGATGGCACTAACGAGTACGGTCACGTTAATTCATAGTAAGGGTACTGGGGCACGGAGAGTGCGTGGTAACCCCGGTTTAGTACACCTAATAGACGCACAAAAGAGACTATGTTTAGAGGACAATACTAGACACATACGCTGTTTTGAATTAAGATAAGTTGCGGTTAATAAAATTTTTGTGAACAAAGGCTTTGTTTTATGGTAAATTGCGATGCCACAATTCATGCCGAGCAGGCCTAGCATATCTTGCGACTTCGTACTTATGTCTTGCTCACAGGGATTTGAAAGGAAAGTGACAGAAAGTATTTTTTGCGCGTCAGAGTCGCGTGTCACAGTTAACACGTACAGGTATCAAACAGGCTGTATAAGAGTTTAAACAGCTATTATAACTCTAATTTAAGCTGTATAAAGGGCATAAGTGCGGGGTCAGGCGGTGTGCTACTTGGGATGGTAGAGTAAACTTTGAGTCATGGTAAATCAGTTCACTGCTGAACATAGGTATCCCACAGAGAACGCCATCCTCGCCGGTCTTGCCTCCATCCAATGGAGTAACTCCCCTTTTATAGTCCACTTGAACGTGCCCACAACTTAGTCCACGTATTTTTAAGGATTCCGTACCCAAAGGGTCAAAACTGGTATAAGATTCCACTGTCCATCTGTGCGTCTGTCACCAGGCTGTATCTTATGAACCGTGATAGATAGGCAGATGACATTTTCACAGTTGATGTACTTATATTGCCGCTATAGCAACAAATACTAAAAACAGAATAAAATAAATATTAAAGTGGGGCTTCCACGTAACAAACGCGATCGGTTTCGTTCAGTTCATTTGTATCCGGCGCCATACAGCAAACTTAACTTAACCCGGCCAGTTGAGATGGAATAAGTGTTTGTACGAAACCCTCGGTGCGCGAGTCAGACTCGCAATTGGCCGGTTTTTATTTTTACCATAGTCGGGTTCCTTTTGTATGTTTCAATGTCGTCGGGGGTTAAAAAGCGCCCAGCCGTTTTGGCGCGTTGAGAGGACCAAGAAAACACTGCACATTCAGTTTTTTTTTTTTCAAGAAATAATGATTTTCAATACAGTTTTCTAATTTTATAATAGGTAGTATAGATCAAATATTATTCGTAAACGTCCGTAGAACGTGAGTGGTTTCATAAATGCAAAATTAACGTCAAGCTTAGTCACCCAAAAACAAGAATCGTTTGAATTTTTCACTCATTTTTCAGAGAGCTCGAAATTCTAACGTAAAATTGAAATATTAACACCGTACGTCAGACGAGCCCAGCGTAGCTTGGTCTCTCCCAATTGGACAGCAGCGGTACTACAAGCACTGGAAATTAAAGTAGAAGTAGGTAATTTTGTTTCACATTTATAGCCTTACAAGGCTAGGCCCAGGGATAGTGGCGCTACAAACAGCTTTCATATATTTGCATTATTAAACGTTAATAGCGACTTGTCAAGGATTTGTCATTAAGCAAATTCAAAACATTGTTTATCCAAATTCTGCTCAATCCTTCGTTCTTCTTGCGAAATAAATACTGAATCCTATTGAAAAAAAACTTGACTTTCATCTCTGTGGATAAGTTTTGGCTTTATTGTGCAAAAAATAATTCAAATGCTTGAGTCATAGAATTTTTAAATTTTTCGCTTCAATGTTAACACGCAATTAAAAACGGGATCCTATTATTAGGACTCCGCTGTCCGTCTGTCTATCTATATGTCTGTTCCTGTCACCAGGCTGTATCTCATGAACCGTGATAGCTAGACTGTTTAAATTTGCACAGATGATGTTTTTCTGTTGCTGCCGCTATAACAATAAATACTCATTCATCATCCTCATCATCATCCTCCTAGCCTTTGTCCCATATCTTTGTAGAGAATAAATTCTCAATCGGGGTCGGCTACCTAAAAATCCCAAGATGTGGCGTAGGCACTAGTTTTTACGCAAGCGACTGCCATCTGACCTTCCAACCCAGAGGGAAAACTAGGCCTTATTGGGCTTATTAGGTGGTTTCCTCACGATGTTTTCCTTCACCGAAAAGCGAGTGGTAAAATATCAAATGACATTCCGTACATAAGTTTCGAAAAACTCATTGGTACGGGCCGGGTTCGAACCCGCGACCTCCGGATTGAAAGTCGCATGCCCTAACCACTAGGCTACCACCGCTCCTCTATAACAATAAATACTAAAAACATAAAATAAATATTCAAGTGGGGCTACCATACAACAAACGTGATCGGTTGCGTTAACTATGCACCTCATTTGTATGCGGTGCTATACATACCAGGTGCAAATTTAATTTACCCGGCCAGTTAAGGAAGTGTTTGAACTAAACGGCACCCTCGGTGCGCGAATCCGAATCGCAATTGGCGGGTTTTTATTATAAATATTTTCCTTGTTGTTCCCAATTTCCCAGTTGACTGTATCAGCATGGTTTCAGTTACGTTGGTCGGTTAAGGTGGACCTCACGTGATAAATAACGGGCAACTGTACTCGCATTGCTTTTAAATTATTCCGAGCCTGTTGTGGACTTGAGTTAATTGAGTGGCGTCCGAGGAAATTGCTCAACTGTTGAGCATTGTCGAGGAAATTGGAGTGAAAAAACGGGGCGGTGATGTTATCTGTGTTGTATTGTTTAATATTTACATAATTAGACAGGGTGTCTCATGAGCAACCGACACGAAATACAGCAGCGTTATTTTTTTTGGTGCTGAAAGGACTGAGGACTGCGCTTTATTGAAATGAAATGAAATGAAATAATATTCAGTGACAAAATGCAATAGGAATTTGACATTGACAAAAACTGAATCGACAAAAATATTTTATGTTCTCATAATACCGACTTCCAAAATTTCATGAGAATCGATTAGAGAAATGCGACCTATAGGCTAGAACAGCCGGAAAGCCAAACATCCGGACATACGAAATAATGTTGGACCAAGCTCAAAAGGAGACGTTTCGCTCGTTCGGTCGATAATCAATTACATCCCTTATTCGTTGTAGTTTACAAATTGCACTGATTTTTCTTCATCATCTTCAGGTCTCATTTTTCAGTACCACTCACATTTTACAAAATTAGACCAAACCAGCAAAAACAAGGATTTTGTAGCTATTCTAATAAGCTTTTTCTCCTACTTTCTATCCTTTGAAGACTTCAACTATTTAAGTACCCTTTTCCAAAGTCTTAACAAATAAAATTCTGTAAGAAAATAACTAATTTGACGAGTTCACATGTCTTGGAGAATTCCTGCCCTGTCCAGTTTAACAAGAACTCAAGCAACCTATTGTTTTGTCTGCTGAATGTAAGCATTTTCAGGAGCTCGGGGCTCTTTTGTGGGCGGCCGACTGGGCCCATCAAAGTGTCTTTAACTTCGTACATGGAATCTGCATTATCACTTTGCTAAGTAAGAACTTAGTTGCGTTGACTTTATTACAAGCCTACGTATTTTAGGGAAAATATCGGTACCTAATACGACAAAAACCGCTCGAGCAGCACGCTTCACATATCAGTATGATTTTCTTTTTATGACGCTCGCCGCTCACCGCTACCACTGCCGCTTGCGGCTGGAGTCTGTTAAAGTCCTTAGTAAACATAGCACAACTACTAAACGACGTATTGCGTGCGCCGGTTCTATCGCAGGAACAATAATACCGTGTTTATTAAATGTACAAGACACAGTTAACTATACACCCACAGACCTGAACACGTTCTATTAAGGTTTATCTAGACACGCGGCAGCGTGTCCAGCCAAGTTCACCGCAGGAACTGGCGAGCAGCAGCCGTGTGTTATATTACACGAACCGTTTGGAGCCACTTTTGACCCCTCAATAACTCCAAATCTATTCAACAGAAAAAAATGAAATTTGGCTTATGTATTTAGGTCCCTGAGAACAACTAGAACCACAAATTTCATAAATGTAGATGAAATAGTTATTGAGATATTGACGTCCAAAAAACGGCATTTTTATCACTGACTGACTGACTCACTAGTAATCAAAAACCTAACCCACTTCCAGGTGACCTAGAAAGATGAAATTTGGCATTCAGCTTGGTAATTGTGTGTGTACACATATAAAAATCAAAAACAGTGATATTTTTTAGTTTTATTATTATTATTATTTATGCTTGTTGCCTCAGAACTCCGTCATTTATTAACCGATTTGGAAAGTTCTTTCTTTGTTTGTAAGATGGCACTCTCTCTCTCACACACACACCACACACACACACACACACACACACACACACACACACACAGAGAAGGTTAATAAATTGCCGTGGCGCGGGGACGGATAGCGAAGCGCGGGAGCGCGGCGTGGCGAGGAGCGGTCCGGCCCCTCCCTCTACCCCGCGTCACTCTAGTCAAGACAGGTGGGGCGTCAATTCAAATTTCTGTACAAAAAGTAATGATATCCCATCAAAAACATAAATGTTAAATTAGAGCCAAGTTCTCGCATGCAACGTTGTCGACTTCGCCGACAAAAGAATTGAGATCTATATGGGCGCCAAGTTCTTTGCCCTAAATTTTTTAGATACAAGGACATGCGACATACTCAATGCATTTATTTTACTTGGGGTGTAATTCAATATCAAGATTTGACTTGGCTAGTTTTCACAAACTGACTTAATTTTATCAAAGTAACATAGTATTATTATCAAGCTAACAGTATAAGTAACAGGACGTACACTAACTTGCGTACATACCTTTACGAAAATAGGTTAATGATTAGACAAATGTAATATACATTTATATGTAAAAACTAGCCAAGTCCAGTCTTGATATTGAATTACACCCCAAGTAAAATAAATGCATTGAGTATGTCGCATGTCCTTGTATCTAAAAAATTTAGGGCAAAGAACTTGGCGCCCATATAGATCTCAATTCTTTTGTCGGCGAAGTCGACAACGTTGCATGCGAGAACTTGGCTCTAATTTAACATTTATGTTTTTGATGGGTATTACTTTACAAATGTACAGTTATCAGTGCAACATTCTTCGATATATATTGTGTAACAGTTTGTATACTTGTTTTCAAAAAGTTACACACGTGTTGTGTACTAATGTGCTCCAAACACCGACACATCGGTATTAAAGGAGGTTCGCAATTTGACACTGAAATTTTGGGTGACGAAGTTCTCTTTTTTTACCTCAAGACACTTTTATTTTGATGTAAATGAAAACTATATTACTTATAGTAAAAAAGTTGCAGTGAATGCACAGCGGTAATTTTGTCTATGAAAATTACCAGTAATTTATCGGTAATCCGGTATTTTTCTATACAAATATCTACCGATTTGTATTAAGTTAAAGGGAAGGGAAATTCCATAATATTGTAACGCAAGTTACTATTCCATGCTTTGTTATTTTATTTATGTAATAAATTTAAGTGTTAATTTATCTCTGATAAGTGTAATGCTATCATGGATATAAAGATACATACATTTACGTCATAAATAAAATAAAGAAGCACGCAATGAAACGGTAAATCACGTTACTCTCTATCGTGTAGTTACCCGCATTTTGGATCAAAAAAAGTGAACGTGGCTACGTGAAAGGGCATAGGGGTATACCTACAGTAGACAACCGTATTGCACAGAATAGTACCTACCTAATTTTTTTTTTACGGGGAATTGATGGTAGTCATTATCTAGATAAATTTGTTATATTTCCCAATAATTGAATAGAACCTCTTTCTCCTGTCGGAAAAAAATGAGGACCAATTCTTGAAATACTTTACGCCAAAATCGTCATCATTAAGTTATCATTAACGTTCTAATTTAAAAATCCACTCGATTGAACCCAATCGCCATCCAATCAGACATTCAAATCAAATTCAATTTAATTTTGTCACGTTTTTACCAAAAGTAAAATCTTGATTGATCATTAATCAATTCATAGTCAAGTGGCGATTTAAGGCCCTTCAGACCGTCACTCAAGGTAGCTTTGTGCCAAATTGACTGAAATGATTTAAGAGCGTTGAAGCACGATTAGAAAAAATAGAATTCCTAAAAAGGATGAAAATAGCAGTTTTTTGCGTCCGTTGAACCCTAAGGGACGCATACAGCAAGTTTTTTGTGGGCATTATTTTTTAGCATAATTTATTTTTTTCTCACTACAGCCGCCTTTTTAGGGTTCCGTAGCCAAATGGCAAAAAACGGAACCCTTATAGATTCGTCATGTCTGTCTGTCCGTCCGTCTGTCCGTCCGTATGTCACAGCCATTTTTTTCCGAAACTTAGAGCTATACTGTTGAAACTTGGTAGGTAGATGTATTCTGTGAACCGCATTAAGATTTTGATGCAAAAATAATAAAATAATAATAAATACTGGGGGCTCCCCATACTTAGAACTGAAACTCAATTTTTTTTTTCATCAAACACATACGTGTGGGGTATCTATGGACAGGTCTTCAAAAATGATATCGAGGTTTCTAAGATATTTTTTTTCTAAACCGATTTGCGTGACAGACGCTTCCAAAGTGGAAAAAAGTTCCCCCCCCCCCCTCTAACTTCTAAAATAAGGAAATGAAAAATCTAAAAAAAACATATGATGTACATTACTATAAAAACTACCAACGAAAATTGTTTTGAACGAGATCTAGTAAGTGTTTTTATTTAATACCTATTAATACCTAACTTTGCACCTAATTTATATGGGGCGCTATACATACCACTTAGGGATGGAAAGTGTTTGTACGGAACCCTCGGTGTGCGAGTCCGACTCGCACTTGGCCGGTTTTTTCTATTGGGACGATATTTTTTATTATAATTTACGAGGGGCGTTCAATAAAAAGTGAGAATGAGTATGTTATAAACAACTTTTATTAAATGTCATTTTATTTTTCGACGTAGTCACCTTTTAGCATAATACACTTAGTATATCTTTTTTCTAAACTTAAAATTCCATTTTTAAAAAAGGTCTTATTTTGAGTACTTAAAAAATCTTGTACTGCAGCGACTACCGCGTCGTCGTCTTCAAATTTCTGGCCTCTCAGGTATTCTTTCAATCTCGGAAATAGGTAGAAATCACTGGGGGCGAGATCCGGTGAATACGGAGGATGCTCAAGGATATCGAACCCAGCATTACGAATTGCAGCCATTGCAACGGCGGACTTGTGTGCCGGGGCATTGTCCTGGTGGAAGAGCACAACTTTCGAGAGTTTACCTCGCCGTTTTTCGCGGATCTCATTGCGCAATGTTGCTATTTGTTTAGCATATAAAGTGCCCGTAATAGTGGCTCCATGCTCGAGATACTCAATCATTACTACCCCTTTATCATCCCAAAAAACAGAGCCCATGACCTTACCGGCAGATGGGCCCACCTTGAATTTCTTCGGAGTTGGAGATGATGGCCTTTTCCATGTCATAGACTGCAGTTTCGTTTCAGGGTCGTAATGGTGGAGCCATGTCTCGTCCATTGTTATAAATCGCGCCAGAAAAAGTTCCCGGTCTTGCTGTATCAGGTCCAAAGCTTCTTGACAAATCTCAACTCTAGTTTGTTTTGCGTGTCAGTAAGCATTCTTGGTACCCAACGCGCAGATACCTTTTTCATACCCAAGCGTTCATGTAAAATATTATGCACGCTCCCCGTTGAAATCTTTACATTTTCAGCAATAAAACGAACCGTGACACGACGATCCGCCAAAACTAAGTTTTCGACTTTTTTCACAATTTCTTCAGTTACTGCTGTAGTAGGGCGTCCGGAGCGGGGGTCGTCCATGTTCGATGTTCTTCCACGTCTAAATTCGGCGCACCAACGTGCGACTGTTGGATACGGAGGAGCATTAGACCCTAAAGTGTCCCGCAAATCTAAATTGACTTGGCCCGTAGAAAATTTTTTCAAACACAAGTATTTGATAACGGCGCGAAGTTCAATTTTCTCCATTTTCGCTAACGTACTCAATAGCATTGCAAAGAAATGGCCATATTTTTTTTAAACAAAGAGCAGTTGAGTTTTTTTTTCATATCAATCAGCTAGATAGACAAACTTTACCGGCCAGTATTTAATTTCCTAATATTGAAAGAGTTTGCATCTCATTCTCACTTTTTATTGAACGCCCCTCGTATGATCAGTTTAGAGTTATTATTCATTTCTAGGAATAAGGTTCTTTAGCCGCAATTAACGATTTGATAAAAAAATAGTAATAATTGTTTACTATAATATTATTGCAACGTAGGTGAAATAGTAAATTGTAGAAATAAGGATACCTACCTGGCAGACGTCGGGTCGTATCGGGAAGTCAAAGAACTGGCGTTAAGTAGAACGTACTGGTAGAAAACTGCACCGACAAGAGTGAAACTCTTAAATAATAATAACAATAACCTAGCTTCATGCGTTATATATAAGAGAAAAATAGGTGCAGCGATATGTGTGAAGTTGTGAAATTGTGAATTTCACTCCTGCCCTTTGCTATCAGGCACTGTAATGGCTTGATATTGACCCATTTCCCTTTGTCCTTACCTGAATGTATCAATTTTACCGGACGCTAAACAGCCTACAATATAACTCATAACTATACTGCCATGCTTCAGTAAAAGGGCGTATCTTACTATGACATCCGTATAAACATACGACCTTTTACTGTAACACGGCAGTATAGGTCATCAATCACTGCACTAAGTGATCAATCAAACTCGAACTTTACTTGTATAAGGGCGTATTTACTTTAAAGTGCTCGTCAGTTAAGCTCTTTTATACATAAGACAGACCAGGAAAAATATGAAGTGCCGAGTTTCCTGAAGTTTTTGTACTCTGATGTATCATTTTGTTAACTAGTATCTGTCAAAGTTAGTTGTTGTTGATGCTTATAGCCCACATTAAATAGATGTAGCGGAATGAAGATGAATTTTAAAGCTAATTTATTATATAATTGTCTTTTAGGGTTCCGTAACCGAAAGGTAAAATCAGAACCCTATTCCTACCTCCGCGTGACAGTTGAAATGTTCACAGATGATGTATTTATGTTGCCGCTATAACAACAAATACTAAAAACAGAATAAAATAAATACTTATTTAAGTGCGGCTCCCATACAGCAAACGTGATCAGTTGCGTTAACCGTGCACCTCATTTGTATCCGGCGACATACATACCAGGTTCAAATTTAACTTAACCTGGCTAGTTAAGGTGGGATTAGTGTTTGTACGGAAACCTCGGTGCGCGAGTCCGACTCGCACTTGGCCAGTTTTTTTAGTTCAAATAAAATGTTTCATAATGACAAAAGGTTCCTTTATTTTCACGAAATTCCAGCTCATATCTGGTCAGGCTGCACCTATTGGGATCATCCTGTTTACTGCCCAGTCCAGTCCAATCTATCAGTCTCTGTATATCACAGCTCCAAACGTACTGTGAACCCGCTATATAGCAAGGGAGCCAAAGACTAGATTTCAAGATGCACACATTTCAGCATGTAATTTACCCTGA
This sequence comes from Apotomis capreana, assembly GCA_947623375.1. NCBI lineage: Eukaryota > Metazoa > Arthropoda > Insecta > Lepidoptera > Tortricidae > Apotomis > Apotomis capreana. The sequence continues at coordinate 17,688,621 of OX392515.1, forward strand.
CGAGGCCTAGCGAGTTAATCTTGAAATTCCGTCTCGTAGCGTCCCCTATTTCGTCGCGGCTCCACATAATGTTTGGGGCTGTGATAGATTGCTTGAGTGCGTCAGGGTAAATTACATGCTGAAAAGAGTGTATTTCGATTATTTGACGATTGTAGCGTTATACATATAAGGGATCAAAAAAACGTTATATCCGTAACTTTTGATGCTTTTTTAGGCCCGATTTTTTTTTCTGTCAGCTTAGAAAATTGTAGACCCTTCTGTATAGCCACCCCACCCGTACCAGCCGACAGACTAACATCATTTCGTTATCAAAGATAAGGGTCACCTAAATGCTCAAGTATGTCCACGTTATCGTTTTTTATCCAGTAGAAGATCCACCTAAGACCCGACTTGCCAAATCCAGAAGGTGTATGCACACGATAGGACCTAGGGTCTATAATAAAATTCCACTAGACATAAAACAAGCAACGAGTGATGGAACTTTCAACAACAAACTTAAAACAAAACTAGCGTCTGATGCTTACTACTCTATCGGTGCCTTCTACGAGAGCTAACACTGTAGGTAGGTTGCTAATATTAGGTATAATTGAATACATAACTGGTTCGCTGGCTCAGCCTCGAGTCACAAATCTGTAAACTACCTACCTAAGTACGTTGAATTAAGTATATTTCTTATTGTAATCCTATGATATGATATGATATGAGATATATGATATGATATGATATGTAATAATGATAAATTTGATGTAATGTAGTAAATGTAATAATAATGATTTATGTAAACCTCGAAATGTAAATAATTTGACTTGTAACTGTTGTTATCAATAAATAATTGAATTGAATTGAATTGAATATTGACATGTAAAATTTTATTTTATTAATAAAAAATTGAATTGAATTGAATTGAATTGTTCCCCTACCAATCAAAAAGGGAAACAATATATAATTTTTTATTATTTCTGTCATCGCATCTTCAAAATCCAATAAGTCCCCACGACGTTCGAGTAAATCCACAATTAGCGTCATGGGCTCCCCTACTATCGCGGGAACTAGGTCGCACGTTATAATTCAACGTGTTCCCTTTGTACTGCGCACTGGTAGGCATAATGAGAGCAGCCAATTACCTTGGCTTCGTACTTTGTTAAGCGCTTTACTTTTAGGGAAAGTGGAAATATGAAAGGACATTTTGAATATGAAAGGACAGTTAGAAAAGTAAGGGTAGTGATTTTATGAAGTAAGGGCAGACATTTCATCGCGTGAAATAAATGCAAACAGATGCAGACAGAAAATAAAACAGGCGTATGAAAACTAGGAATACTAAAATAATATTTATTTATTTCAAATTATTTTTTACCTAGTACCGTACAAATAATAAAATGTACCCTTCCGACTACGGCACGGCATGTTACTTTCATAAAACTTTTATTGACAACTGACTTAAGGGTAAAGCCAGATGAGCGTATTTTTGAGTGGTTGCATCACCATTTACCATGGGAACAAAGAGACTGGTAGACATTGCCTTATGGCATTAAGTCCGCCATTGGTACTTTTATTTTTATATTTTGTGCATTATAGTTTAAATAAATTAATAAAAATGTATGGCGTGACCTAAATTACGAGACTCACTAAGAAGAAAACAGGATGCCCAATATTAAAACCCATCTAGAACGTTTGTGGCGTAGAACGAGGCAGATGAGAAAGAAAATTGAGAAAAAAGACGTTTTTAAACACTCTGGTCAAGAACCGGACCAAAGAATTGTAGTTATACAGAGTAACCTGAGCTAGAAGCGCTGTATAACTCCATACAAATCGTTTACGCTGTCGCTAAGCGAATACGGTCACATTAACATGGTAAAGAGTGGTAACGATAAGGATACTGACCCTCATCTCTGAAAAAAAAGAGCTTACACAGATGGAGAGGTAAGAAAGAAAAAGAGTGTTGATGTTTCACTTTCGCTGACAAAATCGAGAGTATTTAAAGGAAGTATAATCTAATCAACTAGTATAGTCGAAATTTTCTGACGTTATTAAAAATTCTGCACGGTAAAATTCGCAGTCATTTCATGTACATTTTTCTAATTGGCCGAGTTATGAATAAACACGTTCCAAAGCATTAAACGTCTCGATCGAGTTGGAGTTTTTTTTAAAGTAAAGTAGTTTATCACGAAGAGACTCAGTTTGAATTGAACGTGAATACTCAAAGGCTTTTAGCAAGTACCTACAATTAACTATAAATATACTTAATGTAGAATACGCAGCGTGGGAAGGCCTCCAACAAGGTGGACCGACGACCTGCTTAGGATAGCGGGCAGAAATTGGATGAGGGCGCAAAACCGATCGTTGTGGAGAACTTTAGGGAGGCTTTTGTCCAGCAGCTGCAGCAGCTGATATGATGATGATGATACTTGATGTAAAAGTGAGACGCCATGGTGTAACTATAGTCTAAGAGTTATTTTTTTATTAGATGATTTGAACTGTATCAGAGCTGTGACACTTTATACTCTCGCGGTTTGAACACATAATTAAAACTTATTGAACCGGGTCTATCGCGATATTTCGATATTCGCGATAGACCCGGTTCAATAAGTTTTAATCACTATTACCTACCAGTGAGTCGGACTTCGTGTGGGAGAACATGTTAAATCCCTAATTTACCTTCTGCGTAGCTGGAAGTCTCCATATTCCTAAGTTTATTATACAAACAATATTTGCGTCCGTACAATTCTTTATTTCTTCATAAAGTAAAACTAACATGACAAGCAACATCAAATATCATCAAAGACAAAGTAGTCGACAGCATAAAACCTCATCATCCCCCCGCAATTCTAATTCACCCCGGAATAAGAATTGTCGCAATCATAAAGTTAGAAACAAACTAATAACTATATCTATAACTAAAGTTAAACATTGAAAAACAAATAAATAATAAAACAAACAAGACAAAATACTAACCGCTCAGTATAAGAAGGATAGTGGTCTTCACTCTAACTCCTTCCCCCCTCAATGTTAAACTTTTGTTTTAGATGACAATAAAACGTAGATGAACATTAAACCTCATAATAATTATGATAACACTTTTGGCATACAAATAAACTATTCAATTAAACCTAGTTTCTCTACAAAATAATTATGTTTCTGTTTTCCTAAAGCTTTTGTTAAAATGTCTGCAACATTTTCTTTCGTGTTCACATACTTTACAATTACTAATCGTTTGCTAATCAAATCTTTAATAAAAAGATATTTAATATCAATATGCTTGGACCTCTTACTGTTTTCATTTGACTCCATGAGTTTGATAACGTTAGTAACGTTGAGTTTGAAAGACAGTTAAAATCTTGTAACAACCCCTTTAAACTAACTAACTCTGCACACGCCAGTAGTCGCGGCTATACATTCAGCAGATGGCATGTTGTGGCACAGACGTTTAGGACACACCAGCTCTAAAACCTTACAAAGGCTACAGCTACCACTAAACAACAACGTATGTAACGCGTGTATGAAAGGTAAGGCAACACGATTACCATTCAAAAGGTTAGAGCAACCAAGGTCACGTCAAGTCTTAGAACTGTTACACAGTGATATAGCGGGCCCATCCAACATTCCAACAATTGAGGGTGAAGTCTATTTTCAAACCATAATAGATGATTTTTCACACTTTTGTGTAGTTTTCTTGCTAAAAAGGAAATCAGAGGCAGCTCAAAATATTATTACCTATATCCATCGATACGAAAACGAATTTGAGAAAAATGTTAAGAGGATCAGGTGTGATAATGGAGGTGAATACACTTGCAATAAACTCCGTCAATTTTGTGATCAGAAAGGAATAGTTTTGGAATATAGTTTACCATATTCACCAGCTAGTAATGGCGTTGCAGAGAGAATGAATCGAAGTTTGTATAACAAAGCAAGGACTATGCTTATTGAAACTATGCTGCCAAAGACTTTGTGGGGTGAAGCAGTAAAATGTGCAGCTTATCAGTTGAACCGTTGTTCGTCTGTGGCTATTAATTTCAAAACTCCTTGTGAAATTATGTATGGGACAAGAGACTTAAACAAACTTCGTGCATTTGGTGCAAAGGCGTGGGCATATATCTTACCTAAACATGATAAACTTTCGGAGAGAGCACGTGAGTGTAGGATGGTAGGATACAGCAGAACAGGATATAGTTTATGGGATCCTAGAAATAACAAAATAATTGTGTCACGAGATGTGAGATTCGATGAAAATGATATTGTTTACAAAGAAAGTGAGCAGACTGATAACGAACGAGAGTAGTTAAGAGTAAGTATTTCAGAAACAAATCCCATAAATACTGATGGGATTACTGAGCCTGAACAAGATAATGGAAATAGAGAAGAGGTCATCAATAAGAATGTTGATGAGGAAATTATAGAACCAGAAGAAATATTTGAAGATTGTGCTGAAGAGAACATAAATGAGGGACAAGATGTTAGAAATGAGCATGTGACAAGAACAAGAAGTGGCAGAATTATTAAACCTCCAAAAAGATTGGAAGATTATGAAACACATGTCGCCTACTGTTTGTGTACGGGTGATCCAGGTTCTTACAAAGAAGCTGTTGAAAGAGGTCAAGAGTGGCAAGACGCAATAGATAAAGAATTAAATTCGCTGAAATCATTGGAAACATGGGAAGAATCAGAATTGCCGAAAGATAAAAAGGCTATAGATACCAAATGGGTATTCACTACTAAAAAGGATGGTACAAAAAAGGCCCGATTAGTGGCGAAAGGGTTTCAAGAAGAAACATTATTTAATGTGTATTCACCAGTAGCTCGTATGCCTACAATTCGTATGATGCTTAGTCAAGCTATACAAAATGACATGTACATGAAACAATTAGACGTTCCAACGGCCTTTTTAAACGGGTTCTTAAAGGAAGACGTTTATATAAAACCACCGTTAGGAGTTAAAGTTGGAAAAGGCATATATTTAAAACTAAAAAGATCTCTGTATGGGTTAAAACAAGCACCTAAATGCTGGAACGAAAGACTTCATGGCTTTTTAGTTGATAAAGGATTTTTACAATCAAAACATGATTTTTGTTTATATATTTTGGAAGATGTATTTTTATTAGTGTATGTTGATGATATCATTTTAATGTCTAAAAGTGCAACAAACCTATATAAAGCACATGAATATTTAAAATTGGAATTTAATGTGAAGGACCTTGGAGAGGTGAGTGCGTACTTAGGGTTGGATATTGTGAGAACCTCAGAATCAATCTCTATTTCTCAAGAATCAGCAATAAATAGATTGCTTGATAAATTTAACATGGCAGATTGTAAAGGGGCGGAGACACCAATGGAGGTAAATTTCACTACTGATGTCAATGAATGTATCACCTTGGATATACCATATCGTGAGCTCATAGGTTGCCTTTTATACTTAGCTACTTCAAGTAGGCCAGATATTTGCTTCGCAGTATCCTTTTTGAGTAGATTTTTGGATAAGCCAACTATGTCACTGTGGCAAGCAGCGAAACGTGTTTTGCGATATCTAAAACACACCAAATCAAAATGTTTGGTATACAAACAGGATAGCAGTTGTCCCTTGATTGCCTATACCGATGCTGACTGGGCCCATAACCTGTTAAATCCCTAATTTACCTTCTGCGTAGCTGGAAGTCTCCATATTCCTAAGTTTATTATACAAACAATATTTGCGTCCGTACAATTCTTTATTTCTTCATAAAGTAAAACTAACATGACAAGCAACATCAAATATCATCAAAGACAAAGTAGTCGACAGCATAAAACCTCATCAGAACAAACCCGTTAACAAGAATGTCCCAATTTGTCTAAACTGTTAAAATAACGACGCGTTTGGCGCAGTTTGTGGTGCACTTGCCTACTGAGCCGGCAGTCCCGGGTTCGAATCCCGGCCGGGGCAAATATTTGTGTGATGAACTCGAATATTTGTTCTTGGGTCATGGATGTTATCTATATATGTATTTATATATTATGTATATAGTCGTCTAGTACCCATAGTACAAGCTTTGCTTTGTTTGGCACTACTTAGGACGATTTGTTTAAGATTGTCCCTTAATATCTATTTATAAGTTCATGGATTTTATTTTTCACTTACTTTTAACGATGCGTTTGACCTGAAATATTTGAATTTGTTTTCATAAATGTAAGTGTAATATTCGATTGTATTATATTATGTGTAATTTACGATGCAAAAGTGATTCCCATGAATCCTACTTGAATTAATGATTTTTATCTTTATTATTTCCAATATTTTGGAGAAATAACATTAGAAACGGCAAATTTTAACCTCGATAGTACTCGACACTAATCACAGTTTCGAATTTCAACACCTGCTCCGTTCCCAGAGTACTGTCAGACGCAAAATCTAATTGCAGTTACTAAATATTCTGTCTGGTGAAATTCTGTTCGTGGCCCGCTCAGCACGCGTTGAATCGAAAATTTGATTTAATCTTCGAAGCGTGGGCACAGAATTAAACGCTACATAAAATATTTTTTTACTATGAATATAACTTGGAACATCCTATCTATCAGTCACAGACGTCCACTACTGAACATAGGCCTCCCCCCATGACTTGCCACAAAGTGCGATCCTGTGCAGACCGCATCCATTGATTCCCCAATATCCTCACGAGGTCATGCGTCCATCTAGTCGGGGGCCGACCACGCTGCGCTTTCCTATACGTGGTCGCCACTCTAGGACTTTGCTGCCCCAACGGCCGTCCATTCTCCGGGCAGACCGGGCTACATGGCCTGCCCATTGCCACTTCAACCGTGCAATCCTGTGAACTATGTCGGTTACCTTTGTTATTCTGTGGATATCCTCATTTCTTGGAACATTACTCCACTGCAATTATATTAGGATTTGCTAAGTTATATTTTAATTTTAGCACATCATTTGGCCTCAGACTGTTTGGGGCGTCGCTCTGGGATTTGATTTAAACCTCCAGTTTCCGCACTGAACGTATCTGTGCCCCGGCGGTGTAATGAATTATGGGACTTTAGGATACCTGCCACTATCGCTTACAGGGAAAATTATTAGTTAGACTACATTAGAGTTGTAATACGTCCCGGTTTGAGTTATTGTCTACTTTTAGGGTTCGGAACCTCAAAAGGAAAAAAGGATCACTTTGTTGTCCGTCCGTCTGTCTCTCAAGTCAAGATCTTTTATCTCGGGAACGCGTGGAGATATCATAGTACGTTAAAATAAAACGCTTGCCAAGCCTTGGCAAACGTGCAGGACGGAGACATATGTTAGAGTGAGACGGAACTACATCGTGCTCACTCTAACATATAATATAACTGCGTCCTGTAGGCTTGCCGAGGCTTTGGCAAGCGTGTAAACGTACCATCAAGTTGAAATTAACACCATACTCAAGTTAATGTAAAAAACCGACCAAGTGCGAGTCTGACTCGCGCACCAAGGGTTCTGTACAAATATTTATCCCAACTTAACTGGCCGGGTTAAGTTAAGTTTGCACCTGGTATGTATGGCGCCGGATATAAATGAGGTGCGCAAATCACGTTTCTTGTATGGGAGCCCCCTTATTTATTTATTTAAACTTTATTATTAACAAAAGAAAAACTTAACGTTTAAAAGGGGAACTTAATGCCATGCGACATTCTCTACCAGTCAACCTTAGGGCAAAGCAGAGAAATTGTAGGCGGTGCATCAAACAACATAATTACACATAATTAAAATACTCATACTATTATAGCTACATATAAATAATAAACATACATATATATAAATAGATACATACATAAATATATACGACGATGAAACAAACCAAGCAGATATACTATGAGACTTCAGTTCTGCCAGCAAAGAAACTTCGCACGGCCCTTTTAAATGCCAACTTACTCGGAGCCTGTTTGATTGTGAGAGGAAGACCGTTCCAGAGGCGAGCCACTTGCAAGGAGAAAGAATTAGACATGAAACCAGTACGGTGAAGGGGAATAGAAAGGGCAAGATTGCCGGAAGAGCGAAAATTACGGTTACTAGTGGATTCAACAAAGCAGAAAAAGGTTTTCAGGTATTCAGGAGCTTGTGGATCATTGAGTATTGAAAAGAGAGTGCAGAGCATACGAATATTGCGTCGTTGACGGATGGGAAACCAGCCAAGCTGAGAGCGGTAAGAAGAAACGTGATCATATTTACGGAGACAGAAAATAAAGCGAATACAATTATTAAGAAGTCGATCCAACTTATCAAGAAGATCCTCATTTAAGTCCGGATAACAAACATCACCATAATCAATTATGGGTAGTAATAGTGTATTTACAAGCAATACCTTAGTTTTGATAGGCAAGAAATTTTTCAGTTTGTTGAGAGCATGAAGCGAGCCAATGACTTTCCGGCTAATTTCACCTACCTGCACCCTCCAGCTCAGTGTGCTATCTAAGTGAACACCTAAATCCTTAACACTAGAACTAAAAGGAATAGGCGTTCCGTTGAAATTTACAGGAGTTACAGAATCCCGGTCAAGTTTAGCAAGCTGACGAGAGCTGCCAATGATAATAGCCTGACACTTTGAGGGGTTTACAAACAGACCAAATTTCTCAGACCATTGTTGGATGTGTAAGAGATCCATGTTTAATTTGTTAATTGTATCAGTAATATCAGCCACTTTACATTGGTCGTAAAGTTGCAAATCGTCAGCATACAGATACAGGTAAGAACAGCGAAGACCAGGGATGATAAAGTTTACAAAAAGAGAAAATAATAAATGAGAGAGAATTCCTCCTTGAGGTACACCAGTGGCAAGGTCGCACCAATCAGACAAAGCCCGATCTACACGGACTGCCTGCTGGCATCCACAAAGATATGAAGCAAACCAGCCAAGAGCAGAAGAAGACACATTAAGATGGCTGAGCAAGGCAAGAAGGATCTCATGGTCAACAGTATTGAAAGCGTTAGAAAAGTCAATGAAACAAGTACTGTGACCAATTGATCCTCCATGCCCCGCCTAACATCTTCAGTCACTTTGAGAAGTGCAGTACAAGTACTATGGCTGGGACGAAAACCAGACTGAAAGGGGCTCAATAGTTTGAAAGAGTGTATAAAGCTAGAAAGTTGCTTGTGAGCCACCGCTTCAGCAATTTTTGATAAAAAAGGAAGAATAGAAATTGGCTTAAAGTTACTAAGTGATGTGGGATTGCTAATTTTAGGTAAAGGAATAACGAACGCGCGACGCCAGAGAGAAGAAAAGTCACCATTAAGCAGCGAGGAGTTGATGATATCGGTTATTATGGGAAGCACACAGTCCAGGACTAATACCACCATATAACGCCCAATATCATCACAACCAACAGGTTTCGATTTAATTTTATTTATAATTTTATTAACATTAGCGTCAGAAGTAGGATAGAAAGAGAAGATATCAGAGACAGCAGCAGGCATAGATGAAATATCAGAAAGAGTACTACTCTTAACACGATAATCAATAGAGGCGGAAGTAGAAAAATGTCTGTTTAAATCGTTGAGCGAAAAGGAAGTGCCATCGAAACCGTTACTAGGTTTACCTAGGCCAAGCGACTTAAGAAACTTCCAGACATCGGCCATCGAAGAAGAGGATACGTTCTGGTGAATGAATCGGCGCTTCGCTGTTCGCACCATCTGGTTACATCGGTTACGAGCTGCCTTAAAAATAGTCCAATTGTCGTCAGTACGGTCACGTTTATAAATTCTGAAAGCACGATCCCTCCTTTTCCTTAAATATTTTTTTCTGTTTTTTTAGTAATATGAATGCGATAGTAGTTGAGATTAGTCAGAAATCTAGACAATAGTAAAGGGAAACCCAGGCAAGAGTGGCAGTGGCTGATAGTGCTATATATATATTTATTTATTTAAACTTTATTGCACAGATCAAACTAGTATTAATGGCGGAATTAATGCCACAAGGCATTCTCTTTCAGTCAACCATAAGGCTAAACAGAAAAATTGAGTTGGTGCAGGGTCTATTACGTTCGGAGACAATTTAAAAAAACAATTATATATTCTTGTTATCTGGTATTCTATATTCTGGTTTTACAATATTTTTAAGTCCGACTTCTACGAAGTCTGTCGCAAGAACAATTTATTAATTCTATGACAAACACGTCATGTATAATATGATTATTTAAAATGTAGCCAGTACATATGCGACCTCCAATAATAGGACATCCGAATATCTGGAATTGGGATGTCCTATTGTCGTCACCCTTAGCGGCTTTCTACGTGGGGAGAAAATCTCACTACCTTCCGTCTAGCACAACTATGCTTCGCGACTCTTGTCGTACGACATAGTGCTACCCGTCACTCTCTCATATTACTGCACAGAAAGAGATGGGTAATTTATCTCGCGCGAGAAATAGTCGCATATGACAGTTATGCTAGAGGTGCTGTCCAAGGCAAGCGTAAAACTTTAGACAAACCTCGGGCGGTAATTCGTAAAGCCTCACCTTCGGTTCGGGCCACAAGCTCCTGCGATCTAACACATTCACGAATTCATCACCCTAGGTGGGTGGATCAACTTTTTCTTGTTGTTATTCTGTCCCGTCACCCAGGAGACAATGGTGATTAAACTTCTTAGAAAAGTTTTGATAATTTATAATATTGGTATTTTCAAGAGATATTCTAAATAAGAATGGGCTTATAACTGCTGCAATTACAACATTTTTGTTGAATATTGCCGCCGAAAATCATACTTTTAAAGAGTAACCCAGGGTACATCACCATGGCAACAAGCAACAGAAAAAAGTTGTTTGACCCAGGTATGTAATGTACCTACGATTTCGTGTCTGTAAGTGACGAACGTGATAGAGAGGCAAGCCATGGAGTACAGTCGAATAATCCGATGAACGAATTTGTAACACAATTTAGAAAGCAAATACTCTTGCTTGGCACAATTTTCTTCAGCAAATACAGCCAACTCGTTAGCAATATTGACATTTGGCCTGATACAAAAAAGGTGCTACGGAAAATCCAATGCGTGGTGTCTAGCGTGCTACTAAATACGGTCTTGGTTTATTTTCATCTTATCTCGGTTTAGGAATAATCGAAACCAGGAATTTAAGAGTATTGAGAGGATAAACCAGTCATTCTAACTCTGACTATAACATTGATATTTTACTGCTCGATCGGAATCCAACTCTTAATCTAAAAAAATATATATATAAACTTAAATCGTTTATTTGCAGTTATAAGTCATTATATTACATTATTAGTTGTCAGTCATAAAATCTCTAGTGAACTACACTAAACTTCAAAGTTTCATACATTACCAATACGTCTCATGCTGCAAATCAGAATGTTCCTTACGAATAAAATTGGAAACGCCACTTCCTAAACCAAACCCAAACCTAGACATGTGGAAGAAAAAAAAAACCTAGACATCGGGAACCGTTCTCGATAACGGCACATCTCTACCCAAACCACACAATAAATATGTTGTAATAGCCGATAGTAAATATAATCGAGCACCACTTCGGGCCGATGTGTCCTGACACAAAAGGTCGTATAAAACTTAGCATCTCGGCGGTTACGTCCATACGGCACGGAGCGAAACGTAGTTTCCATTAGTGCTAAAGCAAAGTTACGGAAAATAATTCAAACTATCGAAATATGCAACAATCGACTCCATTCCTCAGTTAGTAAGGTATAGTCGAAGGAAGATCAAAAGAAAAATCCTTTGGAGAAGTATCTTGTGAAATTGGTGATTTTTCTTAAAATGTCGCAATTTCGTTGACCGTTTTAATATTTCTAGTGTTCTTTGTGGTAAAAAGAGTGAAAGAGTTCTTGATGGTTCAAGAACAAGACTTACATTCAGCATTTGTAGTTAAACTTTATGAAGGCGACAGTTTTTAGGTTTTATGTATTTTTGTGCAAAAAATTTCCACTCCTATAATTAGATGAAAATACTTTTTTTTGCAACGATACGGAATTCCACGTATGCGAAAATGTATTAATTCCGTATATGTCCGTGTTGGATAGACTTTATAGAGATTATCATTAGTAAATATGGTAACCCATTTTGCATTGTGGATACAGACCCATGTTATGTAGTACTGATATGCTAAGGCAGTAAACTAATTGGACTAAGGTCGTAAGTTCTACGTTAGTCCATTTGAACTTGGAGGGTGCAACGTACATATACGTCCAAGTGGGACCCGCTATCGATTTCCAAGAAGGGTCAAGAGCCTTCCCACGCGGGAGCAGTTGGTTATACTCGTATTGTACACCTACATCATCCCTAGTGTGAATACAAACTATATAAGCTTTCAAGTACGCAATAGTACATTACTGTAAACGCCAGGAAAGAAGTGCTTGACGAGTGTGTGGGTATAGATAGTGATACGAAGCCGGCAAGCCCTTTTCACGGTTAGGCATGTAAAGTGTTTTTCTCAAACATATGCAATGAAATGAAAAAATACGCCACTCAAGAAAAACAGCTGTTTAGCCTGTTCATGAACACAGACGCCAAGTTTAATGAAATTCCTTTACAGTTCTCTCGAGTTTTTCCGCCCGAAACGTTATAGGTACTTAACGCACGTTATGACGACATTTTATTGCATGTTTGAGAAAAGTACATTACTATGTTCTTCTTATTATGCGTCCAGCAATGGACGTCTTTTGGCTGATGATGATGATGATGATGATGATGATGATGTTCTTCTTAGTTCTTACAAAAATTGAGCAAGTCCTAAACAAAACAATGCTTATGACTAGAAATCGCAATGTTAGAAGCAAGATTAAAACCAGAATCAATCTAAAACATCATTCTAAAGACTTCACTGCTAGACAACAGTCTCAACAAGCCGTGCCCACCTCATCTCTTCTTCGTAGGGCTTCCAGTACGCGGTCGCCATTAAGAACCTATCTGCCCCGACGGCCATCGGTTCTGTAAGCATTTATATCATAATCATAAGTAACAAAAACAAATCTTTTGTACACAGTGGTAGTTGGCCTATCTCCTTATTCTCCTTCGAATATCCACTCAACTGCTCAAAGCTTAACTAGAAGAGATCCCTAATAGGGAATAAGTTCCTTATTAGATGTAATATTTGTTTGTAATGTTATCATTGTATTTATAAAGAGTTTACAAACATCACACTAACATTTTAAAGGCGAAAGTTTCTGGACGAATTTTTTATAAATTTTGGTATGAAGGTAGCTGACACCCCGGATTAAATCATAGGCTACTTTTTATCCCGAAAAAAAATTGTGTACCCGCAGGATGAGCGGTAACACCGCGCGACGCAGCTAGTAAATACATAAACCTAACACATTCAATCCGCAATTCGCAAGCCAGACGATTTGCGGCATTTTAAAACGCGCAATATTCGCTTTAACACAAATCCCGCTCCCCGAGGAAATCATTCGGCGGGGATATACCCGCAAATAGCCTTATTGGAGGTATAAGGTAAACAAGCCGAGCTAATATTGACCAGAATGAAACTACATAATAAATTAGGTAGGATAACAGGAACTATTTTTGATTTGTCCGACTTGTTACACAAGTTTCGAGTAATGTTTGTTTTTTGTACATTTCCCACTTGCTGCATTTCAGCTTGGGCAAAAATGCTTTCGTACTATGTTCGAATTATTCTCTGCTCAACGATTTACACAAATCTAAGGCGATCGAGATGTGGGTGGCTGTGAAAGGACAAAATCACTTGAAAACCCTTATGGCTTTGTTCAAAAGTTATCTAAAGAGTTACTACAGCTCAAAAGGTCAAAAGTCTGTGCGGTGACTAAGAACTCTGACCGGTCACTTCAAGCTGAAAAAACACCTGTTCCTAATGGGTATGGAACAGGACGCAACGAGTCTGCCAAGAGTCAGAGGAGACAGCTATGCATAATATCCTCTGCTCCTGTGGACCACTTATGCACAAAAGAAGTATCCACTTAGGGCAACACTTTGTGCCCCCAGAGGAGATACAACAACTCGCTGCCCAAAGACTCTGGGAATTCCTGGACCCAACGGGCCTCAGCAGTGAGTTAAAGACAGGGCTGCCACAATAGATCAATTATGGTCGATGCGGCACAGGCCCAATTGATAATAATAATAAATGTTCGAATTCCGGACGTCCAGATCTGATGTCCGATTTTCAGAATTTAATTATGTCCAGATTTCCAGCTGTAGCTTATCCATAGCTCGCTTTTTCAAACGATTTCGAACGATCGTGTGTATTTCCAGAAAACTATAATATGGGTCTATTCAAGGCAAGTGAATAGGCTATTCCTGAACCAGCGAGCTACATTCACGAGACCTCGTCACTTCCCATCAGGTGATACTAACGTCAACAGCCGGTCAGTATTTCAATTAAAAAAACACGTAAATTTTGTGAGCAGGTTCGATAATTTTTAGTTTTTTTTTTAGTGGTAAATATCATTGATTAGTGATCTTTTATTTTTTCGAATTTGATTGTGCTAAGTGTATTTGGAGGTCATTAGTTTGTTAAAGAACAACCACATATGTGAATGTAACAACTGTATCTCCTAATATTAACTCAAACTCTAACTTTCAAACAAACTTAATTGTACGTGTTGGAGCTTCGATATTATTAGTATACTCTAAACTAGCTACAACTCTAATTTCAGCATTCGGAGGGCGCCCTGTAATTGGCAAACGAACAATACCTATAAACTTTAACAATTGTAGGTACACGGCATGGTTTTCGTTGCATTAGTTAGTTTTGGAATTGAAAAGTTGTGTAAAACTATGCAGTATTCCATTACATAAAGTTTTGAAGCTAACCAACCTAATTCTACAACAAATGAATTCTACTAACTAAAGAAAAAAAAAAGGATTTTGAAAATATTAAACTTCTAAGGTATCTACGCTTTGATGACTTTTTTTTAGTCCAAAATCGTATTTGAATTTGTTTTCAGAATCCTCATAATTTAACAAAACAATCATTTTATTAAACATAGGTATACTAAACACATATACACTAAATATGTTTTTCATTTTAGAGTCGTTTTAAAATAACATGTACTTAGTAAAGGCCCATAAATACATATATAGATAACATTCATGACCCAGGAGTTCATCACACAAATCCATATACTTAATATTATAAATGCGAAAGTGTGTCTGTCTGTTGGTTACCTCTTCGCGCTTAAACCGCTGAACCGACTTAGATGAAATTTGGTATGGAGATAGTTTGAGACCCGGGAAAGGACATAGGATACTTTTCATCCCGAATAAATTTAGTGTTCCCGTGGGATGGACGGGTAACACCGCGGGACACAGCTAGTATTTAATAAAATATCATGGACGAGTGTACGAAAACTATGAAGAAGAGAGCGTACTCCCACCTGAAAGGCCGGCAACGCACTAATTGTGACACCCTTGGTGTTACAGGTGTTCATGTTCGATGGTAATCGGCCCATACCTGTGCTAACTCGGGGCACGTTCATAGGGATTTAATATCGATAAAAAGATGTCGATATATAAATATCTTACATGTCCTAATTGAATAATCTCGATTACTATAGAAAGGTTCGATATCATGTCTGATAAAGCCTGTTGTTACCCTATTTAACGTTGCTTTATTTCTTTGTAATTAATCTTTTTCATGTGGTGCACAATAAAGAATATTATTATCTCCTTTATTCATCTTTTTTCTTAGGCTAGGTTTTTAACAATAAATTTATATAAAAAGTAATAATATTATTATTATTATTATAAAGTGGATATTTTCATCTAGACGGCAATATTTTATAAAAAAATATAAATAAATATAAATATTAAGGGACAATCATACACAAATCGACATAGTCCCAAACTAAGCAAAGCTTGTACTATGGGTACTAGACGACGATATACATAATATATAAATACATAAATAGATAACATCCATGACCCAAGAACAAATATTTGCACAAATATTTGCCCCGGCCGGGATTCGAACCCGGGACCGCCGACTCAGTAGGCAGGTGTCTACAAACCGAGCCAAACGCGTCGTCAAACCGACGAATATGGGAAAAATATTGATTGTGCACTTAGTATGACAACTATTTTAAAATAACAAATAATATATGTTTTAGTGTTTTTATTTTAAAATGAAAAGAAAAAAATATAAGTTTGATAACATTTAGGTCTTGACAGTAACATCGATTTATTTTTGTCGATAAAATATTTTGCTACATCACTTTCGTATAGATGCCCCGAGGCCCCCGAGTTATCCCAGGCAAGGTATGAATCGCTTTCCATCAGGCGATCCGTTTATTTGCCCTATGGTATAAGAAAATAAAATATGGCACTCTCACTCTGGCTAGTAAGCCTTTTCTACGTCACGTGGGTCTGTTAACCTTAGGCCGCGGTCGTTTTAAATCGCCGCCCGCCGCCGACAGCGGCCCGTCGCCCGCGGCGTCTGTATGGTATGTTCGGGAATGTTCGGGAGCGGTCGTTTTTGCCCGCGCGGCGGGGGAACGCTGTCGGCCGCGGGCGGCGGTTTAAAACGACCGCGGCTTTACGACCACGCTCGAATGCACCGAGTACCGACCGACCTTTATCATTAATGATATGCAATTCCATCAAAGCTATTGACCCGAGCCGTTAGCTTTAACACATCAGCAATCAAAGGTTCATGTGTCCTCCTAATTCAGACGCTAGTAAACATGCTTGACGACGCAGTTGGCGCAGTTTGTAGGTCCTGGATTCGAATCCCGGCCGGGACAAATATTTGTGTGATGAACCCGAACAATTGTTTCTGGGTCATGGATGTTATCTATATTTGTACTAGCTTTTGCCCGCGACTACGTCCGCGTGGAACTTGGAAGTATGGAAGCAACCGCGTTCAACACGATAGATATCCACCTAATCACCTAAATTCATAAAAGGGATTATTAAAAGCGCCTAAGCAAATGTAAGAGCAATTGGTCTAATCATTACGTTTCTTACAGGGTCATCAATGTCATCATGAATTACTTACTCAATTTCCAAGATGAAAACTATCCTACGTCCTTCCTCGGATCTTAAACTATCTCCATACCAAATTTCATCAAAATCGATTCAGCGGTTTAAGCGTGAAGAGGTAACAGACAGACAGACACACTCGCATTTATAATATTAAGTATGGATTTATATATTTTGTCTCAATGTCTCGGGTATATCACATTTAGCTGTCAATAAAGGGCGATTCCATTCCATTAGGAAAAAAAAATATTTTTTTATATTTATTGGTTTTATAGACCTGAACCGGGTTAGGATCGCAGGCAGAAATTGGATGAGGGTGGCGCACCACCGATCGTTGTGGAGAATTTTGAAGCCTCCCCCAATTATCACGTTTTGGGTACGGAGCCCTAAAAATGAGAGCGTCTATAAATATAACCAGGTCAGGCTCCATGGTACCAGAATGTTCTCAATATTGTGCTGCGAAGCATGTTGTACACTAGTGACAGTGACGTGTGTGTGTGTCTTGTATGTGTGTGTGTTTGTGTGTGCGCGCATGAATGCACCAAATTGGCTAAACAAACTGACCCGATTGTTAACGATGCAATTGAACCGAGGCGGGTACCTATCGATTGAATTGGCTACTGGCATACGTTTATTTCTTTACTAATTGATGTATAGTCAGCACATACTCCCACCAGTATGTGTGCGTGTCTTTGGGTGCGTCCGTCCGTGCGTGCGTGTGTGTGTGTGTGCGCGCGTGCGAGCGTGTGTGAGTGTATATATGTTAATTACTTCTTTATGGAGGATTTATATGGAAAAATAAACAGTGGTATTTCCTCTTAATAAATAAATAAATATCGAACAACCTCACACAAATCGATCTAGTCCTAAATTAAGCTCAAGAAGGCTTGTGTTATGGGTACTAGACGACTATATGTGGCGTTATCTGGGTAAAGGGACCTTACTGTCGGTATTGAGTTATGTATATCCCCATAATCTACATACATTGAGCTATCGAATCATGTAAAAAACATGCATGTAGGTTGAATAGATATTTTTAAAAAAATAATTGAAACTCAAAAGTCAGAAAAGGTGATTATGAGAAAATTGAATTCAAACTTCTACACCCCATTAAAGTATGTTATTGTTGGAAGTTACATAGATAACATGCTATTTGAGGAGTAGATTGTATGGGCTTTCAGGTTTCAAGTACAATTTTGCATTTGTATATCTGTTTTCGTATAGTTTACCTTGCCAAAGTGCATAAAGTAAAAAAATATATTTTGATGGATTTTTTACTTAAATTCCTATTTATAGTGTATTTCCGTTAGATATTATAGAAGGAATAAATATTATATGTAATTAGACACTCAATAAGAGCTACTTCGATTTGAATCAACGTTGTTTATTATAAAAAAATATTTATTTTAACAAAAATAGCTTTGTGTTTATAAATCTAATTAAACAGTCAAAATCAACAAACATATACATCTACTACGCTAAAACATAGCCAAATGAGATCAAATTAACAGAACTTATATAAAAAAGTAGTTTTTAAGTCTCAAAATTCAAGATAAAGTTTAGTAAAAAGTTGGTATAACCACTTTATATTTTCTAAAAGGGACCTTATCGTCGGTGGTAAAATATTTAGTGATATCATCTGATATCGACTATAAATTTATGTTTAATTTTGATAGTCTTAATTTTTAGAGCACTTTAGTATTAAACTCTTACCAAAAACCTATAATTTTGGTTCGGCAAACACTAAATGATTTACGTATTTGAAAAGGGACCTTAGTGTCGGACGTAAAATGTTTATAGTCCATTGAATAAAAAGTTCTAGAGTGCGTGAGTTAGTAACGTAAGATGTTTCTTCGGAAACATGTCAAGAGTCTCTAGGTAATAAACATACTAAAACCCCGGGACACTAGGAGGAGCCCCGGAGTGGGGGGAGGGGGGGAAAGGGTCCATTTTTTCATTTTTCGCTTAAATCTCAAAAACGGTACATGTTAGAGAAAAACTTTCAAGGAAAAGTTGAAAGGCCATAAAATTATCTACAAGTTGTACCTAAATATTTTTTTCCTATATCCTACCGTTTCTGAGTTACACGCAGTAAAAAATGATTTTGGCTCAAACAATTTCCCCATACTACATACCCATGTTTATCACATCAATCGATCAAAAAATATTTCTTTCTTCCAAAAAACTCAAATGTGCAACTTGTGACCGGTACTGATAGATTGCTCTTAATTAGGTCTATAATTGGTAAAGTAAACACATTCCTCCATGGAAGCCTTTAGGAGGAATCGATTGTCAAAATATTATATTAGGGTAGTTTGAGTTACTGAACTTGATCTTTTTATTTCTTCTTCCAAAAAAACTCAAAAGTGCAACTTGTGACCGGTACAGATAGATTGCTCATAATTAGGTCTATCATTGATAAAAATACCAGATTCCACCACGGAGGCGTTTACGGGGAATTGAATTTTATTAGGGTAGTTACGATACTTGAACTTTTTATTTTTTTTCTTCCAAAAAGCTCAAAAGTGCAACTTGTGACCGGAACTGATAGATTGCTCTTAATTAGGTCTATAATTGGTAAAAAAAACACATTCCTCCATGGAAGCCTTTAGGAGGAATCGATTGTCAAAATATTATATAAGGGTAGTTTTCGAATTTTTCACCTTTCATGGGATGTAGCTCGAAAACGGCTGCGAATAGAAAAAAATATTTAGGTACAACTTGTAGATAATTTTATGGCCTTTCAACTTTTTCTTGAAAGTTTTTCTCTAACATGTACCGTTTTTGAGATTTAAGCGAAAAATGAAAAAATGGACCCTTTCCCCCCCTCCCCCCACTCCGGGGCTCCTCCTAGTGTCCCGGGGTTTTAGTATGTTTATTACCTAGGGACTCTTGACATGTTTCCGAAGAAACATCTTACGTTACTAACTCACGCACTCTAGACCCCCCTTGGAGGGACTCATTCAATGGACTATTAGTGACATAGTTAAGAATAAGATAAATAAAATACTTTTAATTTGTATTTTGCTGCGTCGCCAGCCAAATTGATGCCAGATTTACACATGAGGCATTGCCGGACCTACCATGTGATCACCGGACAGTCCTCATGTGTATCGAAATGGATCCATTAATGGATACCCAAACACCGAGTCGGCTGGGAGACATTCACACAACAACTAGAAGAGACCACCACGTGCCACACTACTCCGGTCTCCACAGCTGACGAAGTAGAAAAAGCGGCAGACCTGGTCACAGCTGGACTACAGGCGGCGCTATCAACAGCCTCCCACACCATCCCCGCCACAGAGAGGCACACGCCCCTCCCGGCGAGGATTAGGAGCATGGTCGAGGAGCAGCGCCGCCTGCGCAGAAAATGGCAGGCTACAAGATGCCCAACGATCAAGGCAGAGCTCAACGCCATGATCATAAAAACCAAGAAGGCGCTCAAAGAACACAAGACCGAGAGTTGGGAGAGCCACCTAGCGTCTGAAGAGGGTGATGTCCCCTTCATTCACCGTATCTGCAGACAGCTAGCGACAAAATCTGAGGCAATAGGACCACTCTACGACCCTGTAGACAACACTCCACGCTACAAGGCTGAGGATCGCGCAGATATCTTCGCCGAGTACCTCGAGGGACAATTTAGGCCCAACCCGATGCACAATGCAGAACACCAGCAGAGCATCACAGAACACCTGGAGAGGTACTTCGGAGGCACCAGCAAGAGCAGAGGAAGACGCGGTCTTCTTCTCCCCCAGCCAGATGCAGCGAGCCCTCCAACGTTGCGACCACAAGAAAGCCCCGGGCGCCGATTCGATCCCCATTGTGGCAGTGACGCGCCTGTTCAACGGGATCATGCGCTCGGGTCACTTTCCCCAAACTTGGAAGACTGGGAGGGTAGTTATGCTGCCCAAACCTGGCAAAGACTGCTGAAGACCGAAGAGCTGTAGGCCAATAACTCTGCTCAGCACCCTCTCCAAGGTGTTTGAGAGGCTCCTGTTGAGGAAACTTCTCCACGTCGAGCCCCGTTCGGAACAGTTTGGATTCAGGCAACGCTACAGCTGACTCGCGTGCTTCACTTTATGGCCAATGCAGGCAACAAGAAGGAGCATGTTGTGGCTGTCATGCTCGACATGCGACATGCATACGACTAGGTATGGCATGAGGAGCTGCTGTACAAACTGTTGAACACCACGGCCCCACACAACATCATAACGGTGATAAAGTCCTTCCTGAGCGGATGCAAGTTCCAAGTGGCAGTGGACAAGGCACTGTCCTCGGAGCGCCCAATCCTAGCAGGAGTCCCTCAGGGAAGCTGCCTTTTACCAGCATGCTACGCAACCTTCACCGATGACATCCCAGTGGGGGTAGGAGGCGACGTCAAGCTGGGGCTGTTCGCGGATGACGCGGCCTTTTACACCGCATCCGTCAGCCCCACCCATGCCGTCAGGAAGATGCAGACCCGGTTAGACGCCCTACCAAGATGGCTTGAGGACTGGAGGCTTACTGTCAACGTCACCAAGACTCAGGCCTTCATGACCGGAAGAAAACAGACTTCACCTCCACTCCGCATGTTTGGTCAAGACGTGGAATGGAAGCACACGGTGAGGTACCTGGGTGTCACCATAGACCGGGGCCTCACCATGAAGCAGCACGTGGCGGAAGTGGTTTCAAGAACCAGACCAGCGTGAACTACGCTGAGACCAGTCCTAAGGAGCAACCTGCCGATCCGCACGAAGCTGGGGATCTACAAAACGTATGTGAGGTCCAGGCTCACATACGCGGCGCCGGCGTGGTACGCCCTAGTGGCTACCACAAACCGAAACAAAATGAGAGCCCAAGAAAACCTGGCACCGAGACGCATTACAGATTGCCCACGCTTCGTGCGGAATGACCATATACAGAGGTTACTGAAATGGAAACCCTTAGACGCCTTGATCAGCAGACTGGCCAGCACAATGTTACGGAAAGCTGATGAATCCCGCCACGAGCTGCTACGAGCTGCAGATGCAGCGACACCACCACCACCACCAACAGTGGGAAATAAGAAGAGGAGATAAAGCTCCACCCGGGCCTCGAGGAGTCATGGAACATCACGAAGGCCCCACCAACTAAGAAACCGCCGTCGGAACCACGCGTCACTAGAAAGACCGGCCCGTAGTAACGGGCCGCGACAGAAGTAGCCTTAGTGTACATAGTACAGATAAGGCCCTGCCCCCCACTCCCAAGAAGTGGGAGTGTGAGAGATGAGCAAGGATACTCGTAATGATCAATAATTATCCTTTGATGCGCCGACAAGTACTGACACGTCTCTCAAACCGATACCGAGCTCACAGAAAGCATACAAGAGGGGCACCGACAATAAGGTCCCTTTTTTACTAAACTTTAAGGGCTGTTCTAAGTCTTAAAAAATCGATTTAAAAACTTGTGTCTTTGTCAGATTAAATTTTAGACCCTGCTTATTAATATAGAGTAAAAAAAGAAAAATTGATTTTTTTCGACATTTTACTTTAAACGCGATTATCTCGGCAACTAGAACCGACAATAAGGTCCCTTTCCCCAGATAACGCCACATATACATACTTATATAGATAAATATATACTTAAATACATAGAACACAAATATTCGAGTTCATCACAGAAATATGTCCTGGCCGGAATCCGAACCCGGGACCGCCTGCTCAGAAGGTATATGTGCTCTACTAACTGCGCCAAACGCGTCGTCGAAATACGTCTTTTGCGAAAATATAGGTATGGAATCCTCTGCATTGGTTTACTTTATGGAATTGTATGAATAATTCAATCAATTAATAACATAAATCCTCCATAATTCCCTTCCAACACATCAAAGCCACACCTCAAATGGTTTCATACTGAAAACATCCTCAACGTACATTTCATACACGGCTTGTTCGACCTTACGGTTATCAATTGGAGTTCGGAATTGGCAATGCAATAATAATCCTCCAATGGATATTGCCAGTAATGGAACAGAGGCGTCCTGTATCGATAATCCGTTAATAACTAATCGTACGGATGTGTAAGCTGTGAAATCCTATCAAAGCTAATAGAGTTAAGATTTATTCGTATGCCACATGTTATAAGAAAATAAGGTTTGGCACTTCGGCTTCAACGTCACTCATTAGCTGCCACTTTATGGCCGCCAGTCGTATAATAAATAATAATTATGCATTTATTCATTATGATTGTTATGTTCTTTGACTAAGCCTTATTTTGTCGTAATAATTGACTCCTAATTTCTAAAGAGCTCGTGATTCTGAGTAGAAAATACCCAAAATATCGAAATATAAAAAAAAGGTGGGGTGTACAACTTTAGAAAAAATGGCCCATTAGATGATAATCGAAATGATAAAACACGGTGCTATCTCGTCGATAATATTAGAGAGCTTCGCTTCGTGAAACGTGCATCCGAGGGCTTTCTGCTATTTAAGGCGACAGGTAATGCGAACTCCACTTCTGATTTTTTTCTTATACATTCATAAGTAGATTTTGTTTGAACGTCAAAAACGGCCACAATAGTTTTGGACAAGTGTTTGGGGACCACTACACAACGAAATGTTGTGTAAAATGGTTTCTTCTTCTTCTTCACGTGCCATCTCCATCCCGGAGGTCGGCGACCATTTGTCCATTTGTCGATCTATCTTTAGTCATGCGAATTAATTCTTCCATCCCAACCATTCCTAATACATTCTTCGTCCAAGTTGTTCTTCTTCAGCCTCGGCCTCGTTTCCCCTCTATTTTACCCTCAATTATTAGCTTCAACAAGTTATATTTGTCATTTCTGTATATATGTCCGAAATATGATGCTTTTCTCTTTTTAATAGTTACTATGACTTTACCATATCTTTCTTCATTAATGACATAACTCTTTCGTTCTATATTTTGTCTGTCCTGTTAATTTTGAGCATTCTTCGGTAAATCCACAATGGTACAATGGTTTAATAAATATGTAAGGTGTTTTTCCAGCACCTAGACTCCTGCGATTATTAAAAATTAATCTGATTTAGAAAATATAAGAAAAAATCAGAAGTTACGCATTACCGGTCGCCTTAAGTAAGTTTCGTGTCTGGAAAAGCTTACCGTCTTATTATTAGTCACTCAAGAGCTGCACGGGACTTACCTGAAAAAGATTAGATGGTTATTATTACAAAATACATTTAAACGTTAAAAAAAACATATTAAATAGCAGATTGTTTGACAAGGGGGAAAAATAGGCCATTAATGACACGAAGTGATTATTTGGAATAGCGAACGAAGTGGGCGAGGACAAATGTATCTGAGTGTCATAGTCACGATCACGTCAAATACTATACGAACTAAACATTAGTACAATTTAACTTTAGTCAGCTAGCATATTAGCAAGGCACGTAGATATCCAATGATCTGAGATCTGAGACAGAAACATTTCAACTTTAACAAGCCAAGTTTCTTGAGTCGACTTTTTAAGACAGACCCGAGTCACGCCATTAGAAGTTTCATTTAAAGTAAATAAAAAGTTTCCGTTCCAATCAGAAAAGTTCCGAATTTTTTATACAGTTTTATTGAACTTTGATATCAACCATTTAGCGATTCAGCAGTCCTATTCTTGATTCATTGGTAATTTCTATGGACATTTATGTTGCAATTTGCAATGATATCCTTTACATGAATGTATTTCATACTAAGAACATATTATGTTCTTCTGTTTCCGCGACTGTCACACATTTAAATAAAACCATTTAAACGGATTATACCTATCGCGTATGTTATATGTATATTAATTATATCATGGGTAGTTTGCACAAATGTAACTTTGACAGAGAAAAATTTAGTTTTTCTCAGTCAACCTTTGACAACGGTAACTGGAATGCGTCAGGGAGGCTCAAATAATTAATATACGCAATATAATCCGTTCAAATTATTTTATTTAAATACTAGCATATTGCGTAATATTTCTAGAGATGAAAAAAATAAAACTATTAATAATTTAAAATTATTGGAGGTCAACCATTATTTAAAGACCATAGTGCGCTGTCGTGCAAAGTTATAATTATAGCACATCGGTTAGTAAGGAAAACAATGTATTTTTAATATGTGATAATCAATGAAGATATCACAAGCCCACAGAGCGGACAAAGAAAACAATATATATACCGGGTGGAACGAAGCGATGTTCATTCCTGAAACTATAATGCTATGTATTTCATGTAGAATCGACCTGCAATAGTTAAATTCTTTTAATAATAAAAAAACGAAAATCGATTAAAATTGTATTTTTTAATGTATGTACAACCCTAGTTTTTTTAAACTATTATTTGACGTTTGGGAGTATTTACAATTACCTACATTTACATCCGGTGTTCGAAAGTACCGCCGTGGCGTACGATACACGCCGCTGCTCGTGCCCGCGTGTGGCGATGCACCCTCGACAAGATGTTGTGTCGGTTATTTCTTCTGCGAAGACTTTCAAAGGCCACCCTTAGCCTTTCCCTCATCTCTTCAGCCGTCTCACACTCAGTCTTGTAAACGATGTCCTTTACGGTGCCCCACAGAAAAAAATCCAAGGGTGTGAGATCTGGAGACCTAGGAGGCCAACGGTGCGGCCCATATCGGCCGATCCAGCGATCCTCAAACACATTATTCAGTGTTTCACGTACTTCGACTACTGAATGAGCTGGTGCTCCATCTTGTTGGAACCAAGTGCGTCTTCTTTCTGCCAGCGTCAACTCATCCAGATAGTCGTCGAGCTCTATCCTCAACAGAGCCATGTATCCGTGTCTGTTTAAAGTCTGAGGCAGAAATACAGGGCCTATTATTGTATCCCCGTGTATCGCCGCCCAAACATTAACAGACCAACGATACTGGTGTCCCGTATAACGGTAGGCAAACGGATTTTCTTCGGCATACACGTGTTCGTTATGCCTGTTCCACATACCGTTCCGTGTGAACAAGCTTTCATCACTCCATATTACGTGTTTGATGAAGTCTCGGTCTTCTAACACCTTTTGCAGTAGCCACCGGCAATAGGCTTCGCGAACGGGGCAATCTCTTGGTAGTAATGCCTGGACTATTTTGTAAGGGTGACGGCCCTCACGTTTTAGTATTCTGATTATTTTCGTATGAGTCATACGAAAATGTCGGCCCGCTTGTCTTGAACTTGACCTCGGATAATCTTCGAAGTACTGCAGCACTCTCTCTTCCAATCTGACATCATGTTGAATAACGCGTCCTCCGCGCTGGTCATCCCGACCCGTTCGTGGCACAATAGGACGATTGTTACCAACACGGTCAAGAGCGCGTAATATCGTACTAGAGTGTGTTGGGTGAGGAGGAGGATACCTGTTCCGGTATTGGCGCAAAGTCTCTCCAGTATTGTAATCGCACTCCGCGTACAAAAGAAGCAAATTCAAATAGCCTCTAGCGTTTAATTCCGGCATTTTTGCACACAGCATACGATACAAAAAGTCAATGTAACGTCTATCAATCATGTCAACTAAAAAGTCTAAAAACAATCTTAAGGGTATTTTCAAAGGTTTTTAAACCGATAAGAAATGGCTAGGCAATTTGTAAAAAGTTTGTTTACAAAAGTTAACTGTGTTATGAAGAGGTCATTGCACTCTAAAATAGGGTTGTACACACACACTTTTTCGTATGAAAGTTTAACATGCTATAACTGGAAAACGGTGAGAGATATTAATAAAGTTTATTTGGAGAAAATAATATTCTAAGCCTGTATAATGCCACAGTTAAAGGAAATAACGTCGTTTCGTTCCACCCGGTCCTTTTACTCGTCTGATCCTACCAGCGTTCTGGAAATTTGTCAAACGGTGGGACCCCACCTGAAAGGCCGGCAAAGCACTTGTGACTCCTCTGGTGTTGCAGGTGTCTATGTATTTATCCTGCTTTAAGAAGTTTTATAGTTTTACCGCTAGTTTCGCCACTATTTCAAACGTAACGTTTTTTTTCTGACGTCGTTACTTACGCACGAAAACATCCCTCAATTTATGAATGGCTTACGTGGTCAAAGCTGCAGGCTTGAATGAAACCCTCTCGACTCGTTTTTACCTGACGTTCTAAAGCGCAACGCAGGTGCACATTCAAACATTTTAGTAACAGAACAAGAAATACATTTTGAATAAGTATACCTAGGTAAAAATAAACCAAACACAACTTGTGCAAAAAAAATAATTACGAATTGCGGTTGCGGAATTAGTCCTTTGGAATCCTCTGGAGTTACAAAGCGTCTATAGGCAACGGTAACGATTACCATCAGGCGGGCCACCTCTGTAGTATAAAAAAATATATATATCTAAACATGACATCATGAGTATTTTTATCTTCATTCGTCATAACAATTGCCTAATTGGCTACGGGAACTATAGCGTGCTTAGCGTCGGTAACAAGAAGCGAGTGTCAAGTAAGAAATCGTCAAGAAAATGTCAAAATAGGTATGTAGTAAGTATACATAGTTTAAAACTATCGCTCGAGTTTCAGTCCTTATAAGTTACATTTTTACCATTTATATTTTTAGTGCCAGTAACATTTGAGGGATGCCCTCGATTTCCCTGGGATCCCATCATCAGATCCCGACTAAAAATAAAAAAAAAAATTGAGGTTCGATCCACAAATAGCGGACAAATCGGTGAACATACATACTTTTTTTTAATCAGTTAACCAGTGGAAGACACTGAAAAAAGAGAAGGAGGACTAAATGTATATCTTTAAACATACTTTTATATATATTATTTAATAACTCCGTCGTATATGAATGAATGTCGGACTATATACATACTTTTTAAATCGGAAAAAAATATAATATTGATACTGACTAATGGAAGAGAGTGAAACAAAGCTAAGGCAGATTATATGTATCTCCGTTAACATACCTTTATATATTTAATAACTCCGTCGTATAAATTCATATTCATTATGAATGAATGTGTGACGTACTTGTTTACATCGCTTCCTTCACTATACACAACACATACTCGTACATAACTGGCCTATCCTAATTAAATACCAATTACACTATCAAATTACTTTTCCACGTATCCTATAATTTCACTTAATAGCACCTCACCGATCATTATGTGTAAATTTTCAGTTATAACATTATCGCACTCATGCTCTTATAACGCAGAAACATATGTTCTATAATAACAACTTTTTTACCCCATTAAATATTATGAAACCTCACATAGGAAATTCTATACATATAGATATATACGAATATTTAAGATAAATAACACAGTAAAGACATCCACTTTTAATTCGCATTTACATATTTACGGTATTAAAACAATAATTTCACGTGTGCAAAGATGTCAACCCGTCATTGCGGCCTATATTTAATTGTTTGGTCTCAGAATATAAACTCACGCGCAAGCGGCGAGCGAACTGTGATCAAGTGTTGCCATTTATAAAATTACAACCGGTACAATTTTGTCTACAGTGGGTTTAAGACACGATTCGGTTGGCCGATTTGAGGTGGTTACACACATTGCCTGTTTAACATTGATTATTTACACATTTTTAACATTTATCAATTTTATAGTATATCTCTACATTTGTATAGTGATTCATGTTAATATCGGCATATTGTTATGTTCACAGAAAGAAGGTACTTATGTTTGTACAGAGCCTTCTGAAATGGCAAAGCCGGTTTACTAATGTTTCGCCGAAAATTATTTAGCAAATTCTTAACTCGCCGAACTACGTATCCCATATTTTTATTTGGTCAAATTTTCATTTCCCAACTCAACGTTTCGCACTGATATCTTTTCCCAATAAATGATTTGATAAACTATTGTTAGACCAATTATTATCTGGCATTTTTATAAGATGTCAATTATGTTTTCGTCAAATGTATTGATTGGCATACCTTGATTTAGCAACATATTGAATGGCATTATGCAAATCGCAGTATAATTTTATTGCATTAAGCGGGTAGGGTGATGCACCATGCACCTAAATTTAGAGGGTACTTTTGTTTACATACTTTGTGGCTCAAAATAGCATTTCATTCTTGAGTTATCATCGCTGATAGTTAATGTGTGTGTGTGCATAAAAAAAATAACCCTAACCTACCTATCTCTGGGAGCAGTTTCGTCCCGAAGACTGTAATCCCGACGGCTAGAATTCCTACAGTTCACATACATACGTATCACAAGTACAACAAAAGGAGCGTTTTTTAGGGATATAAAAAAAAAAACTAACCTAACCTAACCCGGCCGAGTCGGATCTGCTCACATACATACGTATCACAAGT
This sequence comes from Apotomis capreana, assembly GCA_947623375.1. Taxonomy (NCBI): domain Eukaryota; kingdom Metazoa; phylum Arthropoda; class Insecta; order Lepidoptera; family Tortricidae; genus Apotomis; species Apotomis capreana. The sequence goes on from OX392515.1 coordinate 17,717,805, forward strand.
ACAACAAAAGGAGCGTTTTTTAGGGATATAAAAAAAAAAACTAACCTAACCTAACCCGGCCGAGTCGGATCTGCTCACATACATACGTATCACAAGTACAACAAATTGATTTTGATTAAAAAATATTTTTTTCGGTTTATATTTGTGTTTTATTTTGCACTATCATCATACTGTAAGCAATGGTTGTAGGTACTTTGCCCAAATGGCTTTTGATGAATCGTTATTTGACTAAGCAAATCATTTGCTACACAATTATTTACCACATAAAATTTGACGATATGTTATTTGCCTTAGCAAATCATTTCCTACACAATTATTTACCACATAAAATTTGACATAATAAAATTTTGGAATATAAAAATGTAGCGAAATAAAAAAATTACGAAGTAAAATTATGCCAAGGATTGGTTTGCGTAATAAAACTTCGGCGAAAAGTTGGTTGCCAAATGAAATTTGACGAAACATAATTCGGCGAAAAGGCAGTACACCGGCAAAGCCATTCTCTCCGCCCCATAATCACAAAAAAATCGTTCCTTCAAGTCAAATCAGGTAAGTCCTTTGTTTAGACTTTACTGCGAAATTTTTCATTATGTAATATGTACCCGATGAAATATTAAGCTATTTTACATAGAAACCTACCGTTAATCTAAGACATATTAAAATACCTACAAAATGACTCACGTCGTAGAAGTTGAATATCGCTAGACATGTTTCGAACCGGTACGCGATTCATCATCAGGAGAGCTCGGTTGGCCGCCGCTGCGACTGATCGGCTCTCCTGATGATGATTTTTTATTTGAGACTCCAGAGGTGAGATCGCATTGCACATTGGCACCATGTCGGGATCTGATGATGGAATCCCAAGGAAATTGCGGGCAAACCTCAAACATTATCGTCATTATCTTATTTTGCTGAGATAACTTTAAAAATACTGCAGTGAACTAGTTTATAAAAAAAAATCAAGTGTGAGTTATTCAATATTATCGAAGTCGATAAATTACTTTTTCGCAAAATATTATTCCTATACTGGCAACGCTGCCATAACATTACACCCATCCATCTCACTCGATAGGCGCCCATCTCTTTCCAGTAAAACATTTATATTTCTAAGCAACACCACAATACCCAATATAACATGAACTCTACGGCACATTCATCTGTTTGCAAATTTACATAGCAGTAGTAAAACTCAGGGACCACGTTAGGATGGACATTCTTTTATATTCAAAAATAGGCTATTGGGAGTGATCTTTCCCTATCTGCTAAAAAAAGCTCTTTTGTTACCTTTTTAAGCCCTGACGAAAAACGAGGGGTGTTATAAGTCGGATGTGTGTATCTGTGCACCTGTTTATGGCATCGTAGCTATTAAACGGACGGACCGATTTTGACTAGATGAAGATAGGAAAAGGATTATTGTACCCCCCATACTTATATCCCTACAGTGCGACACACAGGCAAGCAAATTATACCCTCTAAGGCCGTCGACAGGAGTCCCTCAAGTTTTCTACGTCACACGAGATCGAGACGCGATGGCACACTAAATTGCCTTCATACAATCTTAATTAGCACGTACGGTCGGGCCACGGCAGAAGCGGCAAGCGGGATAGTTTCAGATTCTAATCACGAAGACTGGCTTTCTATGTGTGACGTCCAGGGTTTTTGGGCGGGAATTGAGTCAATAAAACAACGTAAACGGGTTTACTGTTGACCACGACCTGCCCGCTCCTGTCGACGTCTGTCATAGTAATAATGGCGGCAGCGGGCAGGTGGGAAAACTTTATTATATAAAGATTATATCTCTGTCTATGCACCACACCATGCATCATAAGACGCGCTATACATATTATATGTATTACGTACACGAAGCTAACACCAGCGCGCGAATGTAATACGACTGACGGTCATCTCTTTGATTAGCAAAAGCCGCTTGAGAACTATATTTAAATAGTTGTTTGTGTAGAAATTGTAGAATGCGACGCAATTCGTCGTATTGCGTGGCGACAATACCGATCGACGTGGGTATGCCGCTGACTGGTTACCAACGCGCGCGACTTTGCCCAAACAAAGCCAGGGTAGCGGCAGGCTCGAGGCATATGCTAAAGAATGTCATATCCGTACATCGTTGTCATGGTACATGACATGAAAAGGTTCGGCACTGTTGGAAAGGCCGTCTCTTTCACTAGGAATTCTGGATATATCAGGGCCTCAGCTCACCAGGGCCGTATCTCACAATTAATACAAAATACAAATGAGATACATTACTCACTTACTCATTCTCACTAGGATGACTTGTTTTAAAGGACCTTTATAACACTATCACATTAAGTCGTACAGAGGCGAACCTTCCGACTATACGTAAACTGCGCTCTGATTTTCCGCTCCCGCCTAGCGCTACTTGTGTCGCTCGTTGCTGATTGCGTGGCCGGACCGTTTTACTTCAGGCGCCAGTTTTACAAGAGACAATTAATCACTCTAGTAATACATTGTAACTTCTAACTCTATGCAGGCACGCTTAAGACGCTTTAGGTGTTTGAAGACGTCCTTGACACAATTCAAATATTATGTTCACAGATAAGGTTTAGTACTTACTTATTTCGTTATTGACGAAACAAGGTTTGACATGATACATTTTTTTAGTAATGTAAAGATTTTATCTATATGTATTACTAATATTTCCCCATAAAATTAGGCCATAAGTTATTCGGGTGTAGGCATAGGAGTAATACGCCGCGCGAGCTATTTTGAAGCCAGTCTCTTAAGATGTTATAATTAATAGAAAGCTGAAAACTATTTTGTATATTTTTTGATGTTTTTCCCGACCCAAAGATATAAGATATTTCATCAATACCTTAAAATCAAATCAAATCAAATCAAATCAAATCGTTTATTTGCATAAATTGCGGTACACAGTTGAGATCGAAATTACATATAATAGAACAACACAATTTGCCAGTATTGTGGCATGCAAAAATTTTCAATACTCTATAATTACTAGTACACATACAACTCATTACATTACAATACATTACAATTATTACATTACAATTATTTGAATAAATCCTTATGAAATTACATAATAAACATAATTCATTTACATTTACTTCCTAAAAAAATCATTAATTGAATAAAAACATTCACTAAGTAACCATTTTGTTAATTGTTTTTTAAATTGAGTTGGCGGACAATCTTTAAGAACGCTTGGTACATTATTATAAATTTTTATTGCCATGCAGAATGAGTTACTGCTATGGATTTTTAATTTTGCACTTGGCAGGTACAGCCTATTCCTGTGTCGTGTAGACCTTGGAAAAGCATCGGCATGAGTAGTAAACAAGCTTGGATGTTCATGAACAAATATGGCCATCTGCCTTATATACATACATGGAAGAGGTAACACACGAGTCTCTTGAAATAACGGCCTACATGAGTCCAAAAAGTGGGCATTGCAAACCGCTCTAATACATTTCTTTTGAGCCAGAAAAGCCTTATTCATATCCACGGAATTGCCCCACACTAACAACCCATAGCTCAAAATGGAGGAGACATAGCCATGATAAGCTGTGAGTGCGACCTCTCTGGAACAGGTAGTGCTTAATTATTTTAATACTAATCAGAAAAACAAAAAACCTCAATTTCCTTAGTTTGAAGACTTGACAATGTTCTAAAGTCCTGGAGTGGGTGGTTGACAGATGACCTCGTTAGGGTCGCAGGGAATCGATGAATGCGGTCAGTACAGGTTCATACCTCGTGGTGAGCTATGGGGGAGGCCTATGAACGTCTGTGGCTGATAGATAGAATGTTCTAACGGAGATTGGGAATTAATGCCTTGGATCGGAAGTCGGAAGTCTGGATTTGCATATTCGTATGGAAATTGCCAACAGCAGCCAATCCTGTTGCTGTAAGTCAGTTACAAAGTTCCGATGGCCTGACCTGACCTTCTAGGTTATGTAAGGACGTGCAGGGCTGCCAGATGGCGGCGTGGATCGAGTAGCTAGGGCTGTCACATGAAGTTATGCGGTATGTACTTTGAAGTTTAATGTGTGCTTGAAGATTATTCATAATTGACTAAATGGACTAAAACACCCAAAGTAAAACTTTTTTCTTTATCATGGGCGTGTAAAAAGTATCCTTAAACCATATACTTAAACCACACTTATACGCACTTTTAACGGTCAAAATGGTAGTTACCTTTCCGGGGTGATGACGTCACGGCCCGCTCACCATTTGTATGGAGCGTTTTCAGCGCTCCGTAGGAATGTCGAACTTTAACAGTGATTTCTGACTCTTAAAGCATTCTAAATGTATTAAGCCCCATAGAGAAACTCCAAAAGAAACAAAATCTACACGCCTATATTACAAGCTTAACAAAATATTGTAAAAGATAATGTTTGGTTTAGATTTCCCGTTCCTCTGAAGCGGCAACACGAGTATGGAGCAAGCAAATTAACATTTAAAAGCGTGTGCTGCATACTCAGCTTGATCTTTTTTAAGGCGCAAAATGCTTTTTAGGGTTCCGTAGCCAAATGGCAAAAAACGGAACCCTTATAGATTCGTCATGTCTGTCTGTCCGTCTGTCCGTCTGTCCGTCTGTCCGTCTGTCTGTCCGTCCGTATGTCACAGCCATTTTTTTCCGAAACTATAAGAGCTATACTGTTGAAACTTGGTAGGTAGATGTATTCTGTGAACCGCATTAAGATTTTGATGCAAAAATAAAACAATAATAATAAATATTGGGGGCTCCCCATACTTAGAACAGACACTCAAAAAATTTTTTTTCATCAAACACATACGTGTGGGGTATCTATGGATAGGTCTTCAAAAATGATATCGAGGTTTCTAAAACATTTTTTTTCTAAACCGAATAGTTTGCGTGACAGACGCCTCCAAAGTGGAAAAAAGTTGGTCCCCCCCCCTCTAACTTCTAAAATAAGAAAATTAAAAATCTAAAAAAAACATATGATGTACATTACTATAAAAACTACCAACGAAAATTGTTTTGAACGAGATCTAGTAAGTAGTTTTTTTAATACCTAACTTTGCACCTAATTTATATGGGGCGCTATACATACCAGGTGCAAACTTAACTTAACCACTTAGGGATGGAAAGTGTTTGTACGGAACCCTCGGTGCGCGAGTCCGACTCGCACTTGGCCGGTTTTTTAACCGTCTCAAGAGCCGCATGAAGATTTGATTTTATAGGTAGCTAGAGAGTTATGTTGCATTTTTATTTATTTTTATTATACGGAGATTACAGAGTATAAAGACCCAAAGTCCCAAGAAAGTTTCCCGCAAACTGTATTCGCAGTTTGACTGATGCCAATCTCTGCTTATGATATACATACTACATATATAAAATTTGGTTAACGTCGGCACAATAATGTTTTTCGAGATGATTTTTAATGTTGGTTAATATGAACACCACATTTTTTTGAAGCGAAACTTCAAATGCGACTTCCAACAAGGTTGCGTTAAACGTTTAACGCTTCCGTGGAGGGGGCAGGAAAGCACTGGTGCGTTAAACGTTCAACGCAACAATCCCACGGACAATGCGACGGATTTAAGGTTATGTCAAAGGTACATCAACAATTTCTACCCGTTCCTATTTTCATTTCCACATAACGAAGTTTCACTTCTTCCGCGCGGAGGGCCTCCACGCACTATTTTTTTTTTATATCCTTATATCATTTCATGATAAGTACTTGAGTGAACATAATGTCACTCAAGTGCCCTTGTTTAAGGAGAGGTGGGCTCGTAATAAGCCCAAAAAGTCTTTCAAAGTTATCTGGCTGCATTGTCTTTAGATTGGTATTAGTTTGGCCAGACTTGTCTATCGAAGTGACAACCCTAAAACTTAGGGCAGAGCGAGTCCAAATTAGCACTTATAAGCGTGTGTTGCATGTTTAGCCTGACCTTGTTATAGGCGAGATGGTTTCCGATAAGCCTAAATAGTCTTATAAAGTTGACTGAAACACTGCATTGTGTCTAGATTTGTAGTCGGATTTTATAAGACCTTATGTGTTTGAAAGCTTATCTTTTAAACCATCCGTTTCTTTATCTGATAATAAATATATGGCTTGTAGACAAAAAGTACATTCACTGCTATTTTTAGAAATTTGAGGTTACTATCACTTAGAAAACAATACACGTTGAGAGAAGAAACAAAAAAAAAACTTGTATCGCGCTGATGATGTATGATTAGTACAAATAAAAAATGTATCTACCTAACATACATAAATATTATAGTTAATCAACTTTGGCCGATTAGGCATAATACCATACCATAGGTCACTGCTGGTGACCAAAGGGCTGGCAGCTTAGGTAATTGCCATCGTAAATATTATATTTTTATATTTAATATAAATATTATATATTTTTTTATGACGACGACGCGGTTGGCTCAGTTTGTAGTGTAGCTGCCAACTGAGCCGGCGGTCCTGGGTTCGAATCCCGGCCGCGGCAAATATTTGTGTGATGAACTCGAATATTTTGTTCCTGAGTCATGGATGATATCTATATATGTATGTATTATTTGTATCTAGTACCGATAGTATAAGCTTTGCTTAGTTTGGGTTTGGGACTAGGTCGATTTGTGTAAGATTGTCCCTTAACATTTATTTATTACTAGCTTTTGCCCGCGACTACGTACGCGTGGAACTTGATAAAATGGATTATTAAAAGCGCCTAAGCAAATGTACGAGCAATTGTGCTTTCGGTCTAATAATTACATTTCCTACAGGGTCACCGCACCCCAACAGATATGTTCACTCACTTTTCAATCTTTTTAGGTATAATTTCCGAGATGAAAACTATCCTATGTCCTTCCTCGTATCTTAAACTATCTCTATGCCAAATTTCATCTAAATCGATTCAGCGGTTTAAGCGTGAAGAGGTAACAGACAGACACACTTTCGCATTTGTAATATTAGTATGAATTTATTTAGACGTATTTTAATGAGTAATTGTTAATCTGTGGTGTTGTATTAATAAAACAAAAAATACTGTAGTTATATCAATAAAATTAGCTCAATATAACACGGTGTAGGCTTATACAAATGGAAATTGATAACACTACAATTTCCTTAATGATAATTGTACTTCCCAACATTACCCTAATTTCTATAGCCTTTGGGCTACCGATAAAACTTCCATTTATTTCGCTACCCTTTAATCGTGAAAGTAGGTTAACCGCGGGAGCGGAGACTTGCCTTATCTTAGTATTAAGAAAAGCAAACTTTAAGTATGCACATATTTTCAGGCACATCCTAACGACTTCGGTGTTATCTTACTTGAGAGGTTCCGTCTGTCATGCTACGGTAAAAGGACGTATCTTACTATGACATCCGTATAAAGATACGACCTTTTACCGTAATCGTAACACAGCAGCCGGGGATGTTATTAAATGGTTTTATTAAATACAGTCAAGTTACTTGCCTTATACTCAAGTATAAGGCTTCTTATCCGTTCAAAAATGCTGAATGTTTTAGATTTTTTTCTCTATAATCAAAATGTATCTTAACATATTATAATTTGACGGCGCGTTTGGCTCGGTTTGTAGATGGAGACAGAGGTCCCGGGTGCAAATCCCGGCCAGGGCAAATATTTGTGTGATGAACTCGAATATTTGTGCTTGGGTCATGGTTGTTCTACATATGTATTTAATTATATGTTTATCGATATAAATAATTTAATTTGGGACTAGATCGATTTGTGTGAGGTTGTCCGATATTTATTTATTATCATTATTATTTATATGATCAATGTTATTACTTAGAACAGGCTTGAGGTTTATTGGCATACCAAAGTATAATTGATACTTAGGTACAATTTGAATTTTTCATTGATAAAAATTTTGTTTCAAAAACTACTCGGAATTGACAAAATTTGCGCAGTAAACTGGTTTGTCAACTTATTTTCGACTGCACGCAATGAAAGCATGAAATAGCTAAGTCACTTTCTGGATGGAACTCAGGGAAAAAGTGGTTACATAATTTCTATTAAGTATTTATTCGTTATTCGATTCAAAAGTTCCTTTTTGGCACAAATAGGCAATCGTTAAATTTCATGTATTTGTCGATACGAGTACTTCGAACTTTGCAGCAAAGTGCAATGCATATCAAACAGTCCTTGCCTTTGCAGGCAATTGCAAGCGCGTGCCAAGTCTGCACTTTGAGCCCGCGCATTAGCATAGCGACGACGACCACTTACATTGCGCACTTAAAGCACTAACTTTACCTTCAGTTATGTTAATAAAAAGTAAGCTTTACTTAAGAGGCCTTTATTCCTTCCAAAAATTTTTTTTTTTTCATATTATGTCAAATATACATATTGATAATTTCAACCAACTTTTTGCAGTGAATAATACTTTTCTCAGAGTTCTAGGTAGTAACATAGCTATTTCATGCTTTCATTGCGTGCAGTCGAAAATGAGTTGAAAAAACTAATTTTCCGCTTGAATTTTGTCAATTTCGAGTAGTTTTTGAAACAAAAATTATCAATGAAAAATTCAACCTGTAGGTTTTAAATATATAGGTACCAATAAATCCCAATAGCCCTGTTCTAGGTAGTTACATCATTAATATGTTAAGAAACTTGTTTGATCATAGAGAAAAATGTCTAAAACAATCAGCATTTTAAAAGGAATAAGGCCTCTTAATATGTAATATATTTCATAGACCGATAAATACCTTGCCAACTAGCTGTAGTTGTGCCTGTTCCGGAACTACATTAAGAGCGAATCAACGTTTTGAACGACACTTTAATTGTCTCCGGCGTTACTAAAAGGCATTGAAAGTTAACTTTTACAATGTATTTTTAAAGTTGTGTATAGATTTGTGTTAATAATTGATGTGCCCATAAACGGAGCGAAATTTGCACTTTTTTCTTCCACCCCGGGGCGAGATAATTAGCAAGTTATTGTATGTTGAGTTTACGAGTAAGTGGTATTTAGCAAACAAGGGCGACCTCGTTCCCAACACCCGGAATGTTATAAGGAATACCGAAGCGTCGAGACTTAGAAGTTGAGCTCTTGCGGTCCGTAACAGCTTCAACTTATGTTAACGCTTACAGGATGCACGGAAAGTTAAAGTGGGAAACAATTCAACTGAAATTGACGTAAATGTTTTATTTTCGTGGAAAAGTTTGATTGGGAGACAAAAATTAGACGGAATCGAGCGAATTTTACATGATGCCCACGGCTAATTTGTACCGTCGCACTGCTCGCCATCGGCAGGCTGTTCATCCTCACACACTGGACTAAATGGTCGAGAACTGTGCTGTTCCAGAGGAATTTTCTACCGAGAACGCTCTGCATATGGAATGAGCTCCCTGCCGAGGTTTTCCCCGGGGGCTACAGCATGCGGTTCCTTAAGAGGGGAGTTAATAGGTTCATAAAGGGTTGGAATCGCGCGTGTGATGCACCTGACATCGCAAGCGTCCATAGGCGGCGGTAACTGCTTAACATCAGGCGGGCCGCATGCTTGTTTGCCATCGTCGTAGTACAAAAATAATAATAATTAGAACCTAAGCTGTAAAAGGCCTGAACGGAACTGATTGCGGTGCCGTACGTTGAGGTTGCCTGTCTACAAAATGTATCAACAGGCTGCGTCATTGCTAAGCCTAAAAGAATACATATACATCTGTGGAATGTGATTGGTTCATTTTACACATCTCTGCTCCGCTTCGACTCAGTGGATAGGCAGCCTAAAAGCCTCAAGTGTAAGTTTCCAACATAAATAAACGTACGAGACTTTTTTATGAGAAAACTTAAACTAGAGCGTTTGGATCGAAACTCGTCGAAAAAAAAAATACTTGAGATTAATGACATGTCATACTCATACTGTAATTTAAATATAATGTTTCAAATGAAGCGAAAATTGAAAAATTTAATGATCGGACAGGATTCGAACCTGCGTTTCCAACGGCTTTCCGGGCCAACACTGGCGTCCTCCCAATTGGACCACCGAATCATTAATTGTAAACATCTAGACACGCGGCAGCGTGTCCAGCCAAGTTCACCGCAGGAACTGGCGAGCAGCAGCCGTGTGTTATATTACACGAACCGTTTGGAGCCACTTTTGACCCCCCAATAACTCCAAATCTATTTAACATAAAAAAATGAAATTTGGCTTATGTATTCAGATCCTTTAGAACAAGTAGAACCCCAAATTTCATTAATATAGGTTAAATAGTTATTGAGATATTAAAGTCCAAAAAACGGTATTTTTATCACTGACTGACTGACTGACTGACTGACTGACTGACTGACTAGTAATCAAAAACCTAACCCACTTCCAGGTGACCTAGAAAGGTGAAATTTGGCATCCAGCTTAGTAATTGTGTGTGTATACATATAAAAATCTAAAACAGTGATTTTTTTATTATTATTATTATTGATGGTTGTTGCCTCAGAACTCTGTCATTTATAAACCGATTTGGAAAATTCTTTTTTTGTTTGAAAGATATACTAGAATAGCATATACACTCACACGCACACACTTACACATACATGCACATAAAAATCCAATACGTACTAACCGTTTTGGAAAATTCTTTGTTTGTTCAAAACTTTCAAAAGATGTACTAGAATAGCACACAGAACTAGTTAACAAATAATAATTAGGTAATTTACACATCATAATAATTTCTGTACAAAAAGTAATGATATCCCATCAAAAACATAAATGTAAAATGAGAGCCAAGTTCAATATCGCGTGCACTTCGCCGACAAAAGAATTGAGATCTGCAAGGGCGCCAAGTTCTTTGCCCTAAAATTTTTAGATACAAGGACATGCGACATACTCAATGCATTTATTTTACTTGGGGTGTAAATTCAATATCAAGACGTGACTTGGCTAGTTTTAAAATATAAATTTATATTATAAATCAAAATCAATCAAATCATTAACCTATTTTCGTAAAGGTAAGTACGCAAGTTAGTGTACGTCTTGTTACTTATACTGTTAGCTTGATAATGAACTATGACTAGGACTATGTTACTTTTATAAAATTTAGTTAGTTTGTGAAAACTAGCCAAGTCAAATCTTGATGTTGAATTACTCCCCAAGTAAAATAAATGCATTGAGTATGTCGCATGTCCTTGTATCTAAAAATTTTAGGGCAAAGAACTTGGCGCCCTTGCAGATCTCAATTCTTTTGTCGGCGAAGTGCACGCGATATTGAACTTGGCTCTCATTTTACATTTATGTTTTTGATGGGATTTAGTTTACGTTAGCAGACGTTACTGCTTTAATAAAAAATAAGTAATTCGGGTGTAGAACATTGTTACTATCGATTCTCAACAAATTTAAGACGATGGTGCCGACGATGAAGTCTAAATCTTTACGGTAGATGGCGCTACAATGCCACCCTAAGGCATGTCGAAGCAACTGGTTGAAAAATTCAATGGCTCTGACATCTGATTCGGTGGTCCAATTGGGAGGACGCCAGTGTTGGCCCGGAAAGCCGTTGGAAACGCAGGTTCGAATCCTGTCCGAATCATTAAATTTTTCAATTTTCGCTTCATTTGTAAACATTTAGTTTACGTTAGCAGACGTTACTGCTTTAATAAAAAATAAATAATGTTTCAAGTCAACAATGACGTGGCGTCAAAAGTATTCCGGACCAGGCCGGACCTGAACAAGTTGTTTTCTTCAAGCGCCCTAGTATAAAGCTAATAATATCTATTATTAGCTAGCAATAGCTTAGCGAATCGGGTTTTATGGATACCGCCACTTCTAATTATATTTTTTTATTCATCCTTTCCAAAATATTATAAAAATACCCGTACCCAAGTTATGCTTAAAATTTAATAAGGTGGATAAGAAAACGGGGCGAACATCTTGCTCGGGGTCCTAATAAACCAGAGATTTTAATAATGTCGCTCTCTTGATTCTCGGACCCTTCTGATGCAGATAATCTTTTCCTTTTTTACTTCCAAGCTTCGTCAATTTGTAATTAACTTAATTAAAAATTTTGGTCATATCGTACCAGCTCTGGTACCGCAATTTAACCTCTTTATTGCTTTCTGAATTCCATAAAAAAATACATAATTAAAGACACCAGTGCGCCTATGATGGTTGCGTTTATCCCGTGATAAAGTATCTGTCACTCACACTCGTATTTTGTCAAAACGTGACGGATGCTTGTCACTTATTTTTCGCGCGATAAAAGCAACCATCATAGACCCCCAGCGCCTCTAGCACAACTGTCACAAGCGACTATTTCTCGCGCGAGATAATTGCCTGTCTCTTTCTGTATAGTAATGTGAGAAGGTGACGGGTAGCGTTATGTCTAGTGATGGGTCGCGGTAAGTTACCTGTTACCAGTAACATTCTGTTTGGAAATATTAATAGTAACTTTCCAATCTTACCAGTAAGATTCCGAAAAGGTGGTAAGATACGAGACGAATGAAATACACTTAAGTTACTGGTTATTTGCGGAGTTCAATAAGCCTTATGCAAATAACATTATCATCTTTAGTCTCTTTCACCCAAAGTTCTTATCTTGCATTGGACAATCGGCTTGCAATCTAAATTCATATTTGTAACTGTCCGTCCCGGGCGTGAGCTGTGCTCATCCCGCATGATCTAACTCACTCTTCCGTCTTACCATACCGGTTTTAAGTTAACCTCCTTCGCGATTCAAGCAATATAGGTATAACCTCTTCTTCGCTCTTCTTACTCGCGTCCTCATGACCATTTGAGGCCGTTATCCGTTGCACCGAAGCTCTCCACTACACACGGTTTTTCGCCTTCCGAATTGACGCCTGTAGAGTTTCCTGAAAGGCTTCTTTCACGGCATCGGTCCATCGGATCGGTGATCTCCCACGGGCCCTTTTTCCTCACGTGGCCAACTACAATGAGCTTTTCCAAACTATCTGGCTCGCATCTAGACGTCTACGTGACCGAAGTACTGCAGGATCCGCTGAAGGCAAATGATCGATAAGCGGCACTTCATCTTTAATTCGGCCAGGATGGACGCATTTGTGCGACGTGCCTGCCGTCCAAGGGATTCCTAGCATTTTTCGCCAGCACCATATTTCGAATGCGTCAACCTTCTTCTTTCTTTGCGTTTGCCTTCCGAATGCATGCTTTAAGGGTTCAGGTTTCTGAAGCGTATAGAAATATAGAAAAGATCAGGGTTCTCATCAGCGTGGTTTTAGTTTTTCTGCTGATACCTCTGTTCCTCCAGATCTTCTTTTAGCCCCTTCACCGCCACCGTTGCTATCTGGGCTCTTCTCACAGTCACCATCCACAGCAACCAAAGTCCAAATTAAATTTGTCCACGGTATCGAGGTCGGATAGTTCTGCCGTTCGTTGCAACATGCCTGCCCGATCTACAAACATGAGTTTTGTTCTAGCCCGATTAATATGTAGACCAACTCCACGCTCACTTTTTGGACCCTTTGCAAAAGCTCAGCTAGTTCCGTTTCATTAGAGCCTATTAGTGGTAGAGTCGGTGGCAATTTGGTAGTATCATCTGCAGACCGTAAATTATTAATGAGGTGTCCTCCGATTCATATGCCTCCATACCAATCCTCCAAAACTATTCTCATGATGTGTTCGCTTCGAAATTGAACAGCTGTGGTGAGAGAATATTCATTTATTTATTTAGGTGATCTGGTATACCCATCTCTCTCATGACTGCGAACATCTTCTTCTATCTGATGCAGTCAAAGGCCTTCGCATAGTCAATAAAGCATGGGCCCATCGGCACGTTGAACTCCCTAGCCTTCTCGATGAGCTGCCTGATGTTCAATATCTGTTCGCGTGTTCTCTACCTCTGACAAAACCTGTGCCTATTCCTTTGCAATCTGCCCGATAAAGCTTTCAAGCCTTTTATTGAGTATATGCAGAAAGATTACTTGCATGGGATGATGATAGGTATAAACGCATCCAAATATCCGATCCCTGGATCTGTGACTGTAAGTGAGTGAAAAATATAATGCATCACAATAAAACCAAAACACTACTAATAATAAGAAAAGTTACACGTGTAACCAGCGAACGAATAAAACATAGAAGCCTAACTAGCGTCGGAAAATGGCCCCACGGATTTTGTGTCAGTTAAGGCGGGGCGTAAATTTTGTGTCAAACGGCTGTCTAGTTTGCAAATGGCGACGTAGCCGAACAGTTGCATTACGTGACATATATAGTCTCAAAGTAACAAAATATGCCATAATGTTCAGTGAAATGGTGTATTAATCACTCAGGAAAACACAAAAAAAAAAGATGGTATCAGTTTTCATACGTAAATAAAGCCGTACACATATTAATTTAATTTATTTTACGGACCAGATTTTGTATAGGGATGGTGTTATGCCATATGACTAATTTATATACGATGTTTGAAAAAAGTAATGCAATCAGTGGCGTGCCTAGGCTTATGGGTAAATCCATTTTATTGCCGCGTTACTGTTCAAAGTACAATTTAAATAATACACACGTTGGGCGTGGGTTTTGGGGAAAATATGAGCTGTTTTTTCTGAGCGAAAGTTAGAGTGCCTACCTTTCCTTCGCCTATTAAAAGACCTGCACACAGCGAACGAATAAAACATAGAAGCCTAACTAACGTCGGAAAATGGCCCCACGGATTTTGTGTCAGTTAAGGCGGAGCGTAAATTTTGTGTCAAACGGCTGTCTAGTTTGCAAATGGCGACGCCGCCGAACAGTTGCATTACGTGAAATAAGTGAAGTCTCAAAGTAAGAAAATATGCCGTACTGTTGAGTGAAATGGTGTATTAATCACTCAGGAAAACACAAAAAAAAGATGGTATCAGTTTTCATACGTAAGTAAAGCCTTACACATATTAATTTAATTTATTTTACGGAACAGATTTTGTATAGGGATGATGTTATGCCATATGACTAATTTATATACGATGTTTGGAAAAAGTAATGCAATCAGTGGCGTGCCTAGGCTTACAGGAGAGGGCAAGCCCAGGGATATGTTTTGGTATTTTTTTAGTGGGTAAATCCATTTTATTGCCGCATTACTGTTCAATGTAAAATTTCAATAATACACAGGTCGGGCGTGGGTTTTGGGTAAAATATGAGCTTTTTGAGCGAAAGTTAGTGCCTACCTTTCCTTCGCCTATTATAAGACCTGCACACTTTAACTCATCACAATCGCACAGAACAACTCCTTCCGTTGTTTAAAGCCACAGTAATCACAACAACAGACACAATCAAAACACAAGCACTGTTTCTAATATTATTACATTCTACTTTTCGCTCAAACAACCACTAAACTAACTAAACATTTCTAAACATCGTGAAGTTAAATCACCCCTGTTTACGCGCGCGCGCACGTAATTTGCAAGTGGCCGATCCGTATCTAACTTCAAGCCCTGATACATAGGATATTTCCATGTGTTAGAGTAGGCGGTATGAAGCCCGATTGCAGGCCAACGCGTGCGAGGGAGATGACTAGCGGTGACATCAATCGGCGACGAGCGCTCAGCGAGCGAGCGGCCGGCGCGCGGCGGTGGCGTGCGCGGCCGGAGCGCGGACAAATTTTGAACCACGCGGCGTCGACAAAATTTGAAATTATGAAACACGTCATGGCGCGCCATTTTCTTTAAAGTGTGTACGTTTGTCGTTTACGATTAAGAATGTTTGCAAAGACCGTTCCTAAAAGGCTATGCGTTTTCCGTTAGTCCGGCAGGAAAACGTAAAAGTACCTAATTATGTTTGATATTTTTCCACTAGAAACGTTAATTGTATCGACTTTACCTACAGGTAAAATATAAATTATTACAAAGAAAGAGAAATAATAATATATACAGCACGCATTAATAATAAACATTCAAAGTATTATTAACAACAAGGAACAAACAAGGATTCCTTAAAAGATGTTTTTTTTTTTAAGAAATTCGTATGTAAGCAATAACCTTAACATTCAAGATTTATAATGAAGTAAACAAAAATGACTCTTTATTGCATTAACGATTCACCAATTATGAGTTTTCACTGTCACCGCCATGTTACCATAGACAAATGTCATGCGTTTAGTCGAATCACAGCTGGCCATTCGGAAATTGACGAATCACATTTATTTGTTAAGCGTAACTGAAAACGTTTGACTGGCTGTGATTGGTGGACCGGTGCGCATGCGCATTTCGACTATTGGGCCGGTTTTTGATTGTAACTTTGTATGAAGCTCGTGTTCTATGTTTTATTCGTTCGCTGCGTGTAACTTTTGCAGTGTGGTGCATAACTTTGAAAATGCTACCAAGTTTGCGTATAATATCATATCATATTTAAGAACATATCATTATTTATTTATCCATGTAAGTATCCATTTTTTTTTTCGGACCTAGCAAACTTGATCTGGAACGACTAAAAAAGGTGTGTGTAGATTTACGAGGCGGTAATATTTCTAGTAACATTGGTAAGATACCTGGTAACATTGGGTAAGTTACTGGTAAGATTGGTAATTTACTTTCTGGAGAGAGCCGTGCATTTCTCTTCACTACGAATGATGTCTATACTGTCCATTTTCAATATTACGCAAAACAAAACCTTGAATTTTAATTAAAATCCTGAATCTTACCGTATACCTATTTCCAATTTTTAGTAATATTACTAGTAGCATTACTGGGAAAATACTCACTTTGGTAGTATTACCGGTAGCGACCCATCACTAGTTATGTCGCACGACACGAGTCACGAAGCACAGTTGTGCGAGACGGGCAGCAGAGCAAGCATACCTTGCTCGCACATTAAAAGAAAAGTATTAGGTAGTCATGTTAGACGAACAATTAGTGCTCTTACCCAAGCAAACCGCATTTCAATTTATTAATGAAACCATTCAGTCAGAAATTTCCATCTCATTTGTGACGAATAGAGTTGGCCCAGAGAAGCATGATACTTGAATACGCTTGAACTCTTGGCGGATCGCCAGATGCAGTGAAAAACCGAATTATACGGGTGTTGTTGCACTGTCATTACAAGTTACACGAGAGTAATGAAGTCTTTAATTGTTAATTGGTGGTTACGATCTCCCATGATTCATGTCAAATAATACTGTGACCCTGACCCCAGAGCAGAGTGAGTTTTAAAGTATTGTCTTCGTCAAAATATTGTGCTCTTTTAAACTATTAAATAGGCACTCTGTGCAAAACTGAAAAAGAATATTGATTTCCGAAAAGAAGGTTATTCGTTTTAAACGGGAAAATTAGAACGAGCATCTTTAGAAATGTATAAAATTTATATTTTCAGAGCCGAAAATATAAATTTTCACTGGGATCGTAAATTTGTAACAGTATATTTAATGTAATATTATTATTAAGCTAACCAGCAATGAAAGCTTATACTAATTTACAAACGGTGTAATTTGTACCGAAGATGGTAAAAGGAAAAAACGGTTCTCTATCGTTTGCCCAAATCTCATCTATTTTTCTCTGTAAGTTATCCCAAAGAGTTTACGAAACAAAAAAAATATGAGAAATGAAAATTATGGATGATACATTTATGACAAATGCAATTCGCTCTAGTAAAGGTATCCAGGGAAACACTGGAATTGGAAGAGCGTCGATCCTGGCCGAATTAAAGATCAAGTGTCGCTTATCGACCATTTGCCTCCAGCGGATCCTGCAGTACTTCGGTCACGTGGCTAGACGCGAGCCAGATAATTTGGAAAAGCTCATTGTAGTTGGCCACGTGGAAGGAAAAAGGGCCCGTGGGAGATCACCGATCCGATGGACCGATGTCATGAAAGAAGCCTGTCAGGGAACTACAGGCGTCAATCCGGAAGGTGGATAACCGTGTGGAGTGGAGAGTTTTGGTGCCAACGATAACGACCTCAAATGGCCACGACCCTCAGTCATGAGTAAGCGAAAAAGAAGAGGGAGAAGAATCAAGAAGAACATGATAAAGATAAAACAGGGAAGCTAAGTATTCAGTCGTATAGTGATAGTGGTCAATTGTACTGTAGATAAACTACCCACTAAATTAATGTGTCAGCACTCAACATTTATCGATGACAGATGCTTCCTCGATATTTGATGGCAATAATATCACTCCCGTTGTTATCATTGCGTAAAATGACTGTATATTTTAGGTGAATGTAGTACTTTTTTGGGGCAGAAGTGTGATGTGATAATACGATAGTATTGTCAGCATTTATCATATGTTTTTTTTCTTAAGTGAGATGATCCACTTAAAGACATAAACATTCAGAGTTGATTAACAAACTATGGTAACGAGAACATCATTCAAGAAAATTATGACTACTTAGGTTAACAATAAAAATAAATAAATATAGGACAACCTTAGACGAATGTATTAGTACCTATTATAGGTATGCTCTACAAGGCTTGTGTTATGGACACTAGACGAAGATATACATACTTATAATGATTATATACTACAATTTATAAAAACATCCATGACCCAGGAACAAATATTCGAGTTCGTTACAAAAAATATTTGGCCTTGCTGGAATTCGAACCCAGGACCGTCGTCTCAGCAAGGAGCTGCCACTACCACTGCGCCAACCTCCTCCAAATTAATTGTCTATATCACTGTGGATGCGATTCCTCTTTAGTTTTTATAAGTGTTTATACATGGCGCCTGTTGCTTTCGTTCCACCGCTAGTTTTCTAAGCAACAGCGAGCGGCGCGCGCTCAACAGGCGATCGATGAAACCTTGGACGATGTAAAATAAAATCACGCAAAGCGGATTATCACGCTATTTTCGTTTCGTACCTAATATATTCTTTTCACGCTATCCCCGATCAACTGACACTTCTGTTGTATTATTCTGGTACCATTATGAGATATATGTAGTCTAAGCTAATGAAATATTACTCAAAGTTTCGGCGAGAAATTTTAAAAATACTTTGTGTAGTAGGAATTTTTGATTTTCTATGCACACGTAAGGTGCCTAAATAAATAAGTTAAATATATGTTGACGTGCACTCATAGTCAGCTCACATAATTTCTACCACTATGTACAGTACAGTCAATGACAAACACATATGTTTACACTTTCTAACCATATACAAGGCGAGAAATTAAATGTAGTGTAAATAAGACCTAGCTCGATAATACCATATTAATCCGTCACCAAAAAAAATACATAAGTACTATGTCAAATTTCAACTCGATAGGAATGTTAGAACTAGTACATAAAGTATCAAAATTATTTATAGAGAACCCACCTACTAAATTGCTCAAATCATAGACAATTGGTGATACCACAAGGAAATATCTGTCAACATTATTTGGCTAGCCAGACTATAGAGGGTTCTACTCGTATATACTATCTAAGATCACCGCACGCCTACTTTTTTCTAAGATCAATCACATCTTTACTCCATTTTAAATGCAGTTACGGGCATATCTGTCTGTCTGTCTGTCTGTCCGTCTGTCCGTCTGTCCGTCTGTCACCAGGCTGTATTTCATGAACCGTGATAGCCAGCAGTTGGAATTTTCTCGGAAAAAGGTGTATTTATTTTGCCGCTATAACAACAATGACTAAAAACATAATAAAATTGATATTTAGTTAGGGCTCCCATACAACAAACGTGAGCGGTTACGTTAACTTTGCACATCATTTGTATCCGGTGCCATACATACCAGGTGCAGACTTAATTTAACCCCACTAGTGAAGATGCGATAAGTGTTAGTACGGAACCCTCGGAGCGTGAATCAGACTCGCACTTAGCCAGTTTTTTTATAGTAATAGTAACTCATTCAGTTGTTCTCGGCATAAAATTCTCGTTGAATATGGTTTTCTTTTGTTAAAATGTGATTATAATAATTTAAATCAAAGCATTAATAAACTGGCAGTTTAAATTAGCATGCCATGCACAAAGCACAAGCCAGTAACAAATAGATTAAGCTAGATTAGTCGTAGGCCATCGCGTGAGGCCTTGCTCAAGGCTACAAGGGGCCATGTTCAGCCAGCTTTGCTACCTACCTATTCAATATACCTAATTATGCAATTACGCGAGTCCCGAGTTCAAACCAGGCAGTTCCGTAGTGGCCTGGCCTTGAGACCGCATACGCTTGGCAATTGAACCACTTGGACCACCCTCTAGAACAACTGTCACAAGCGACTATTTCTCGCGCGGCATAATTGCCTGTCTCTTTCTTTGCTGTAATGTGAGAGGGTGACAGGTAGCGCGACAAGAGTCACGAGGCATAGTTGTGCTAGACGGGCTGGTCCAATGTTGGTGTTGTCCTCGACATGACACTGACATGGAAAAGAAGAAAGAATCTCGGGCTATGATTTCAACACGTATAATATAAAGTTGTACGTCTTTGGGTACCTGTCCACAGAAGCAGTGAGGAGCGGAGATGTGTAAAATGAACCAACCACATTCCTCAGATGCACTTCTTTTGAGCTTCACAAAGGCGCAGCCTGATTGGTTCTTTTTACAAGGTTTTATTTACTTTCACCTGCCCAGTTGTCTGTAATGGAATTTTGAAAGTTAAATTTGACCCACGTTAAATTTGACCCACGTTAAATTTGATCCGGTTTCTGATTGAGCTGAAATTTTGCACGAATATGCAAAACGCGTGACAATGCAATATTATGATGACGTGGAGCTGATCTGATGATGGAGCTGGAAGGTGGCCATAGGGACTCCGTAATAAAACCACATAACCCCATCGAGTTGGGCTTGTTTGATTCGTCTTGATGAGTCTTCAGATAGTTTCCAGGGTCTGATGATGGAGCCGGAAGGTGGCCCTAGGAACGGAAGCCTTTAATAGTGCAAATCTACGGAGCTTGGGCCTTTTAGAATCGTATCAGTAAGCAATTGATGGATGTTCAAGGAAAAGTACAGTCAGCCATCAAAGCTTGTCAAAAAAGAAATTTTTGGCAAAAACTTGTTCTCCGCTCTGCTTCTGTGGACAGGTAGCCTTAGGCTGAAGTGTTGCCGGAAAAGTTTGCGGTAACCATTGCTTGGTTAGCTAGTTTCCGTGATCTCGTCGTCCGGATGGTCAAAACGCTCTTTCGGTCGCTGCTCCACCAAAACAGAGATGCTGATTCGATTCCGGCTTGGAACGTGCTTAAACTGCAAGTATACCTATATATATATATCTACTAGCGACCCGCCCCGGCTTCGCACGGGTGCAATGCTGATAAATTATGCATGTATTATATATAAACCTTCCTCTTGAATCACTCTATCTATAAAAAAACCGCATCAAAATCCGTTGCGTAGTTTTAAAGATTTAAGCATACAAAAGGACATAGGGACAGAGAAAGCGACTTTGTTTTATATACTATGTAGGTAGTGATGATATTGTGATAATACCTACATGTGATAATAACTCCTTATTAACCCAACTATCTTCACATGTCATGGGAATACATTGATTTGGTAGAATATTATTCCATCCTTAACTAATGAAATGAAACTTTTTATCCGGTGGGTGGTTCCCCAACAGAGCATTACAAAGACAACGTTATCTATTATGTTCGAAGTGATGTAGAACATAATTAGACCATCATAACCATATTACCTGCTACAATTTGAAAGGATAATCCCTATAGTGATAGTTTAATCGCCTTTAACATTCCGTTAATTACACCTAATTGAATATTTGAACAGATAATGCGTTGTTTTCCGCACCGGACAGAAAGCAGGTATAAAATTAAGTCTTTATTGGGGGCCGTGGTGTTTTTCTTGGAACCTTTTACAACTCACGAACGAATATTTACCGAAAATTCTATTTTAACGCTTACCGCTGTTAATACCTGTACATTATCATTGTCTGAAAACAGTATTTCATTGATTTGCATGTGTAAATTGCCACGCATTTGGTTGTTTGTATTTAACGCAGCGCAATTGTTCGTGGGTACGACACGACAGAATGCGCGCCGTTTCGCCCGAGCAATAGTGGAAGGCGGAATCGACATCAGCGTCTGTTCTGTACTTTATTTTGAACTAGCTGTGCCGCGCGGTCCGCTCATCCCACGGGAACACAACATTTTTTCGTGATAAAAAGTAGCCTATGTGGTAATCTAGGGTGTCAGCTACCTTCGTACCAAAATTTATCAAAATTGATCCAGCCGTTTGAGCATGAAGAAGCAACAAACATACACATAAACACACGCACAAACTTCTCTCGTAATATTAGGATCTGCTCCAAGATATCCATGGCTGACACTGGAAAACATAGCATTTATAAAATAACCAGAATAAAAATCGTTACAGTAGTGTGATGTACTGTTCCTATGAAATATTTTAATAATCTCGATGTTTATCGGTTGGAATCCCCCTTAGAGTAATAAATTATTTAATTTTTGTAAACAACAGAAAAGCCTGTTAAATTTTTGCTAGGAATGAAGCAGGTTATCCTACCTCACGAGTCCTACCTATAAACAAAACTTCAAGATTTTTGAAAAATGTAACCCTTTTTCCTTTTAAATAGTGTTCGTGACACGTATTAAAATGAATCATTACGGGTATAGGTACCGGTAATGTTTGACGAAGGTTATCATAATTGCCCGGTTTGATGACTATTTGTCGTGTCATAACCGCAATCAATGACTAAATGTAGCTCGAAATTAACGAGGATTGAATTGAAACTGATAGTCCATTTCCTATTTACTATAATTATTAGTCAGTTTAAAAGACGAATCCATACTAATCCATATTATAAATGTGAAAGTCTGTCTGTCTGACTGTTACCTCTTCACGCTTAAACCGCTGAATCGATTTTGATGAAATTTGGCATAGAGATAGTTTAAGATCCGAGGAAGGACATAAGATAGTTTTCATCCTGGAAAATATACCTCAAAGATTGAAAAGTGAGTGAACATTTCTGTTGGGGTCCGGTGACCCTGTAGGAAATGTAAATATTAGACCAAAAGCACAATTGCTCTTACAATTCCATTTTATCAAGTTCCACACGTACGTAGTCGCGGGCAAAAGCTAGTAAGGAATAAATATAAGACAAAGCGCAGGGGCCTATGATGTTGGCGTTTATCCCGTGATAAATTGGTGACAATTTGTCAAAACTTTGTCAAACCTGTACTTTATAAAGAGATGTGCCGTTCTCGGGAACGTTTCCCGATTTGTATGGAGAGAGAACGTTCTCGAGAACATTTCTCATACAAAATGAGGAAAGTTTCCGGAAATTCTCGGAAACGGCACATCAGACAAAGCATATGTCAATCACACTCGCTTTTTGTCAAAAAGTGACGGATGCTTTGTCACATATTTATCGCGTGATAAAAGCAACCATCATAAGCTCCAAGGGCGATGCGGTTTAATAATGAATAGAAGCAATGAACTTTATTCTGTAAGTAAGCCACAAAGGTACTTATTCGTGTTCCGCATTTCCCAAGAGGAGACCAACGGTCTTCAGCAATGGTCTCAGACCATTGCTGAGAAGGAAGCCGAAAGAAACTTAATAGTCAACCATAATAATAAAGAAACGTTGTCCAAAGCTTTCACTAAAATGTGTATGTGTAAGTATGCCCTTCGATTTCGGATTCAGTAACTCAAACCTTACAAATGTGAGAATTCAGTTTGTTGGATTGTTTTTCTTTCACATAGCTGCAAAGCTACAGATATACATGATTTATTTTATAAATATTGTAGAATATAGACACAAATCGTTAAGGACAAGCAAATACATCTGACTTGCGAGTGCAGCTAAATATTTAAAATCTTTTTCTTCTTGACCTGTTCGCCTGTTCCCGTTTACTTGGGGTCGGCCCTCCTTCTCCTCAACTTCCATTTAGCACAATCTATATATTCGCTATATATATTCATATAATATATATATTCGGCACGGAAATAGTTTAAATGAATCTACAATTAGTATGATTCATTTAGTCATTATTTTACGACACAGAATGAATCATCACAAAGGTCACTGTGGAGTCAATCATAGGTTAATAATAACAACGTTAATAATCTAACAAGCCCCACAATAAAAATAAAGCTTCTTCTTCTTCTAAGTGGCAACGCATTTGCAAAATACCATTTAGTCTAAGAAAATCGATTCCTTCACACGAAGAAGAACATAAAGCTAAAAAGTGACCAAGAGTTTGAAATGAAAGTACTGGAAAATGGCAATTAATTTAAATCATTATGCAATTGGCTCTTCTCTGTGCACTATCTATGACAAACTAATATTATCTGATCTCCTAAAAGATCGGACATACTTGAGGTGCTTTTCTCAAAACAGCTAAATTCAATTTCGCATTTTTATCTGTTGTTGAGGAGCTAAAGATTCCACAAATGCTCTGATTGAAAAAGGAAATTGGCACTTGAGAACATATCTATAGCCCTGATAAGTGTAATCCAGATTTCTGAGAATATTCTGTTTTTTATGGCTGGAACGTAAATGCGAAATTGAATTTAGCTGTTTTGATAAAGTTCTGATAAAGTTACCGCTTTGTTCTTTTTTCGACTTAATACAATCATTGTAAGGACTTCTTCTAATATACTAACTAATCAATTACATACGCATAATTATCATTTTTTTTTGCTTTAATCTATCTACTTCATCATTATCATCATCATATCAGCCGACGACCACTGCTAGGCAAAGGCCTCCCCCAAAAATCTCCACAACGATCGGTCTCGCGCCGCCCTCATCCAATTTCTGCCCGCGCATAACCAATTCGTAGGTTAATCTACTTAAATGATTATAAAAATAGCAAAATTTAAATTAGCATAGAGTTTTTCCTTTCTATTGTGTTTGGTAATCTTATTAAAACTTTCGTGAGCCATATTTAATTATTGTATTAAACGGTTTACACTCACGTGAAATTGTCAGGAACGGCCCGACATGTTTCGGACTCGTATGGACAAAGTTGCCGCGCCGGTGTACGGGTAGCAGTCCCTAATGAAGAGCTCCATACGAGTTCGAAACATGTCGATTGTCGGGCCGTTTTTCACTTTGGTGACTAATAATGACTTAATGCCATTTAGCATTAAGTCCGTCATTTGTACTGACTTTTGTTTTGTACAATCAAGTTTATAAAGATAAGATTATGGTCGAGTATTTAGGAATTCTCATTAAAGCAATTATGCGAATCTTTGCGAGTTTAGAGGCTTTACTAGTACTCTACTGACATTCCATATCATCAATAAGTATATTAAACCGATAAAAGCTGTTTCACTGAGTTGTTAATTAAATAAATAAATCAGACAACCTCACACCAATCGATCTAGTCCCAAATTAAGCTCAATAAGCCTTTTGTTATGTGCACTAGATCATCTAGTGCACATAGTCTAGATGACGATTTATATACTTACATAGAACAATCAGACCCAAGCACAAATATTCGAGTTCATCGCACAAATATTTGCCCTGGCCGGGATTCGAACCCGGGACCGCCGACTCAGTAGGCAGGTGCTCTACTAACTGCACCAAACGCGTCGTCGTAAAATTCCTATCAAATTTGTTAGAAATATTTCCATGACCATGAGGTGCTTGTAAACCAATTCGAAAATTGTTAAACACAGAGGCGGATACGAGGGATGATAACAATAGTATTCACTTACAAATTCGCACAACAGATAATCATAATTCTTTGATTATGATCCGGTATGACACCTATTGTAAGATGAGTAACATGACGACTGTACTTACGTAGGTATAGTTGTTGCTGCTTCGCGCGTTTGTGAACTAAACAGACAATGTATTTCTTGACATAGGACTTAATACTATGTATTCATACATAGTTTTCGCTAGCCTACAGCCCCTGCAGGATTGTCCCACTGTTGGGCAAAGGGACCTTTGATTGCCACAGGTTTCGCCTGTCTGACGCTTCCTCCGACCAGCTGAGGATTGCGTCTTTGTCATCCCGCTATCTCCGTCTGGGCCGGCCCCGTCTACGTCGCCCATTTTGGAGCTCCCACTTGATCTTTCCGGCTGGTTTATCTTTTTTTTTATACATCAGAAATAAGTATTCATATCTCAACATTAAGCAAAACGATCATTGACAGGCAGTGCTTGTCTAAACTTAAATCAAGCTTTGTATTATTTATCCCTACTAATAGGTAGGTACCTATAAAAGCGGAAATTTGTATATGTGTGTGTTTGTTACTTCTTGACGCTGAACCGGTTGCACATACATACATGAAAATTGGAACAGTCAAGGCTTCTTTTTATTTAGAAAAAAACATGGATCCCGTAGGATAGTGTAGGTACCCCGACTTCAACGCGAGCGATGCCGCGGGCAAAAGCTAGTTGATAGATATCCTTCGGAAAGAGATGCAAGATTTGATTTTATATTTAATCAATCACAACTGTCAGAGCAACATGTTTCAAAAGAAAAATTAGATCAACAGGCACGAAAATAGCGTAATCGCTATCATTTTCATGTTCCAATTTTACCCGACGCATTCTTTACCTCAAGAACCATAACTCCAAAGTAAAATGTCGTATCTACATAAAAATCTTAAAGCCATAGTATCTTTTTGATTTGAAGCGATATAGCCTCATTGATATGGTATCTGTTTACATTAGATAAACTCAGGCGCATGATAATTCAGCCGGTTGCCGGCATCGCCATTCGACCGCTTGCTGCCGCGGAGTACGCACGTACACTGAGTCATGTTTTATTTGTGCGTGTTGTTGTTCGGTGTTGCGTACGCGCAGAACGTTGTGAACACGACGCAGGGGCAAGTGCAAGGTGCACAAGCCACGGATGGGAACTATTTAGTGTTTTATGGAGTGCATTACGGTGGCTCCGTTTCTGGAATCAATAGATTCAAGGTGAGTGACTTGTATTATTAGTATTATTGATTTGATTGTGTAATTACAACGATAAAGAAGATAATCATTAACAACGTACAGTACCTGTCTGTCTATCACAATAGTAGAAAACAAAGTCGCTTCCTGATTGTCTGTCCCTATGTATCTTTAAAACTACGCAACGGATTGTGATGCGTTTTTTTAACACGTTCACTACGGCAAAGAATTTTTGTGACTTTACCTGGGTACGACATGGGGTCTATTAGATCCGACGTGTAACTGTACTGTGGTGCGTTAACGGGTCTAAAAGATCCGTTGGGTATACTCTTGTTTAATTGTGATTATGTGCGGAGTTATAGCCATTCACGCAAATATATTTATGTTAACATATTCTTACATAGACAACCAAACCAATCTTTAAAACGCAGGTAGATCCAATTAATGGTTTGATTGCAAAACAAAGAACAATCTGTCGGATCTTTTAGACCCGATATCCGCACTGAATGTAAACATTGTCGATATTTTTTTAGTGTCGGGGTAGAAAAAAATACCGATATCGATAGTTATTAATTTTAATAGGCTAACTACGACTTATCAGATACAAAACATTTTGAATTACTATTAATATTTTGTAGTATTTGGAGTGTCTGGCCAGTCGATGAGCTTGTATAAACATTATTAATGGCAATATTTCGCTTACCAATTATAATATTTCTGGCACGTATATCCTCTTTTTTTCTTTTTCACAGTTTCATGTTTATTTTCATTTTTGTCACACATAAATAAAACTTTCCGCGACCGCTTCATGATAGATATTTCACCTTATCTCTTAAATCACTGTAATTTTATTAATAACCACCCACACACTTGGACGTCACTGGCTCAACTAGACTTTCATTCAGTACGGCTATCGGGTCACCGGGCATCGGGTCCTTAAGACCCGGTAGCCGTACTAGATGAAAACAGTTTCTCTCTGGTCGTCATGGGGTCGAAAAGATCCGATGAGTTTTTATTACGTAAACCGCCTATATTCGAAAAAACATCGATAAAACACTAACTGTCCCTTTTCAACTCCTGCAAAATTCTGAGATATCTGTCCCGCAGCAACGGTAGGAACAGCAATTTCTCCCCCGCACCGGAGGAAAGTTCTTCATCGGATATATTCGACCCGATGCCGTAGTGAACGTGTTAATAGATAGTGATTCAAGAGGAAAGGTTAGGCATTACACCCGTGCAAAGCCGGGGCGGGTCGCTAGTAATAAATAAAGCACAATCAAATAGAGGTGGAGATAGGCGGTCTTAAAAAATAATATTATCTTCCAGTGAATTTTTAAATAGCAAAATCTTTCAAATACCAATTCAGGTACTTTACGTCTGCTGCATGTTATTTTTAGCCAAAATCTTCAAGGTTAACGCCGTATACTCTGCTCATTACTTGAACCTATAAATTCCTCATTATTGCGTTAGTCGACAGTAGTTGTTTGATTTGTGTCTGATGTAATGGAATGGACTAAGGAGCCTTTTCGGCAGTTTGAAATAGGTAGAGCTGCGCTGACGTCATCTACGGTGATTCAAACGTGATAATAATAAACCTCACTGGACACTGCACGTCTAGCATACAGTCCGACCAAAAAGCGTAGAAATTAAAAAGTGGCAATACTGTAGTGTCCTCCCTGTCTGATCAATACAAGAAAACGGGGACGACACTACAGTATTGCCACTTTTGGTCGGACTGTAACTGTGACACGCGACTCAATCACGCGACAAATACTATCTGTCACTTTCCTGTCAATACTGTGCAAACAAGACAGGTGACGCTAACTCGCGCGACATGCGAAGTCGCGTCAAGATATACCTACATTACCTACTAGCCCTATATTTCTTGTTCTATATTTATAAGAAATCATAAGCATCAACTTGAGAACCTCTTATTGAGGCCTATTAAAAATTCTGAAGATGATTAGTATTAAATATTTATTTAACAGTTCAAATAGCTCAACTTCTCAAGAGTTTGCATTCGTCTGTAAAGTAATAATAAGTTTGGAAACTAATTCACCTTTACGCAAACTTTATATTTTGAATGATCGCGTGAGGTGTACTTATCACTTTTCATCACTTTTCCTGGTCTTTGGAGTTTTACTCACCATTAACTTAATAATGTGATTTATTTTCTTTCTTGAAATGTGAGACTTAACATTAATTTTGTTTTTTTCTTATGAAAAAATTGAGGCACTGAGAACTGCTTATATACAAAATTTGTTCGTGAATGATACTCCTATACATTAGTAATGTCTCATTAGGTGACTTGATTCGGCATACAATACAACACACGACACTGATCAGAATCCAAGACATACGAAATCATGTCTTAGGTTTCAGTCCTGTAAATAGTTGTACCTACGTGTGGAAATAAATAATTAAGAATTCATGGAGCCTTTAGTGACAAACCACTAGGCTAAACTACCATTAGTTCTTGATAATTGTGATAATTTGAAGCAAACAACACGAGAAAGAACGTAGGTACAGTAGTGGCAAAATATCTATCATATACAATTTTTTATTTTATTTCTAATAATGTAAACGCGAATTTTTCACTTTCAATTTCGACGGTGCTGTTTTAAGTATCTATTTGGATATAAAAATAGTCATTTTGTTTGCTAAAAGTAAAATGGCAGGTTAGTATTATGTTCTAAAACCTTTCGCAATTTTAAAACTGTGGCATCATTAGTTACGACTTTTCTTTTAAAATATAAACAAAGGCTTACAAAAAAATGCATATTAAAAATATACGAGTTTAAGTTTCCTTTACGGTACTGTAGGGATGTAGGCCGCGGTAATAAAGAAGTATTTGGTTTAAATAAAGATTCCGTCACTGTCAAGTGAACGACATATTAAAAATATTAGATGAGTCCTCTACGAGACGCCACCAAACAACCATATTAATTATTGTATTTCGGTCTAAAATATATTCTAAATTAACAATTAAAGTGTTTCCCTGAGCCACCACCCCGCATATGGTGGAGGTGCGCGGTATGGTTTTGCTGCCTAATTTATAGTTCGTTAAACGACTCGCCTATAGTAGTATTTATGCAAAATATACAGATATGATAGATTTTTGCCACTACTTTTATACCATAATCGCATAACAATCAAAGCCCCTGTCAGAGCTAGTCCATTTTAAAATAACAGCATACCCGCGGTGGCATCCTTCTTCTATCTCATAATAAAGCACAAGAGCAAGCGAGACACCTATTTTACGCTTCGCATATTCACTTCAAACGTTTTTTTGCGATCTCGGCTTACAAATAAGTACCTTAACAGACCCATTGGACGACGGACAGCAAAAAAGAACCACTTTCATTTCTAACTTTAAGTATGGTAGCTAGGACTCAAAGTAGAATGCCTTTCTATACCAAGTACGTTTTAGCTTTTAAAAGAGCACTGCTGTTTCACTCATTTTGCATTGTTTAAAAAGGGACGGAACGATTTTGTTCTGAAGTGGCACGGTACCTGACCGGTAAATATGCGTACGAACGTTCTCAAGCCATGGATAGGTTTTTATAGGAATCCTTTTTTTATCAGGTTCCTTTACGAGTCTTGATTTTAACAGGCCTCGATGGCCATGGCCATAGTATAATAGCTGAAAGTTTTATTTCTTAAAATGCGGAATCTGGCTTTAAGGAGGTGGATCGCAATGACAACGACTAGAGCATTCTTAACGAAACATGAAACTCTGACACTGACGGATGTAAAAGCAAACCCCAACCGCTAAGTTGAGAAACATACATTTTTCCCGAAGAGCTCTTAATTTGTTCTTTCAATTAAATAGACAGCCGATTATGAAATCAGTAACAAGTATGACTATGAGTCATGCATTCTGAATTTGTATCTTATCAACTTATCATTTATTGTTTGAGAATGATATGTACGTTAGTAATCTGCAGGTACAAAAAAGTTTCATGGTGCACACGACGTGCATATGCCAGATAGATGCATATAATAACTGTTCTTTTCTCCTTTCCAGGCACCACCTCCACCACCACAGTATCCAGGAGTCTTCCATGCAATTGATAATACAGTGATATGCGCTCATCCAACTCCGCACGGAATCATTGGAGTTGAGGACTGCCTGGTACTCAACATCCATACAAAGAACACGACCACACCCAAACCCGTCATGGTCATCCTACTTGGAGAAGAATACTCATCCCTTGATGTAAAAACGTACTCTTATAGAAGATTAGTCGAATCCGACGTGGTTGTGGTAACCATGAATTATAGATTGTCAATCTTCGGATTTTTGTGTTTGGGTGTATCAGAAGCACCAGGCAATGCGGGATTGAAAGATGTTCTGCAAGGATTGAAGTGGATAAAAGCTAATATTGCAGGATTTGGTGGTAATCCGGATAATGTACTTCTGTTCGGTCATGGCTCAGGAGCTGCTATAGTAGATCTCATTACATTGTCACCTCAAGCAGCCAATTTGGTTCATAAAGCGTTCACACAGAGTGGTTCAGCTTTAGCTCCATGGGCTATTGCGTACGAGCCTGTCAAATATGCTGAACTGTTCGGCCAACAACTCAGCTACACCGGAGAGACGCCATCAGGACTTGCCCACAAGCTATTGACAACAGATATAAATCTACTATCAACCGCCTTGTTGGAATTCACTTTCCTGAACAACTCTGTTCTATTTGCTCCCTGTCTTGAAAACAGAGGTCTAAACGACACCTTCATTACTGAAACTCCCATAGATCTGATAAAAACAGGCAACTACAACCATATTCCTTACATAGCTGGTTACACAGACCGAGAAGGCACTGTCAGAGCCAGCCAAGCGATCAACGATGGTTGGCTAGAGAAAATGCAAGCAAATTTCACGGATTTCGTTCAAGTCGACTTAGGATTTGATTCCATAACCAATAAGACTGCTGTAGCCAACAATATAAAGAATTTCTATTGGGAGAACAAGGCGGTGAACATGGAGACGATGACAGACTTCTTGAGCTATCAAGGCGATACGCTGACAGTTGTGTCAGTGATCAGAGGTGCTAGGGAGAGGGCCTTCACGTCGACAGCACCCGTGAGACTGTTGGAGTTCACATACAGAGGAACCAGGAACTCAGACTGGATCTACCATCAGATAAATATTGACGGAGCATGGCATGGGGCTCTACTGAACTATCTATTTGACTATGACCTGAAGGCCGAGGATGAAGACGCGAGGGCCTCGCTAGTCCGACGTGTCGTCGCTTTCGCTAACACCGGGTGAGTTGATAACAGTTTATTCACCTAAGTGTACACATAGTACACAACTAAGACTGATTTTATAGAAATATTGATAAGTAAAGCAAATATTTGTGCCACATAGGCAGGTATCGATCGACGCATAGATACGGCAATAGATGATTTGCCGTTATTGGCCCTAAAAGGGCGAAGGAAATCTGTGCGCTATCCTATATTACCATGACATAATTTACCGCTAATTTTAAGTAGTTAGCCTGTCTATTCACTGAAACGAAGCTGAGAAAATGGACTATTTAGGCTGCGCCTTCGTAAAGCCCAAGAGCATTTAAAATGGTGACCATTTTACACATCTCTGCTTCGCTTCAGCGGACAGGCGGCTTTAATGTGTGGCTTGGCGTTTCGCCTTTGGGGCATTGTTTTCTATTCTGATGATAGCCACTCAATATTAAAAAGAAAGCACAAAAAATCAGAACGAGTTTAAAAATAATGTTCCTCCCTTTAATTTCCAGGGCACCAACCAACGACCAAGTCACATGGCAACCCATCACGAATGCGACGTTCCACTACCTCCTCTACGCCGGAGACTCCTCCACAGCCATCGTGACCCTCCAGGAATCAGGACGAACCAACCCTCACTCAACACGAATGGATTTCTGGAACATCATCTACGATACTTACTATATCCGACCACAACCGGTCTCTTCTGCTGAGAAGTTGTTCAGTTTTGGTTTACTGTTAGTGCTGACTCAGGTTGTGCTTGGATATGTATAATTAGGGATTGTTATGAAATATAAAGATCAAAACAGAAATATCAGCATTATTAGGATCGGCTGGTCTGCCGTGGCAAGATTGTCTGGTTCTGTTGTTCAGAGATCAGCGAGTGTTATTGTTGTCATATTACGTTTTTTTTTACCGATCCTTGTATTGAGAGTTTGATTAATGCCTTTGAGCTAACACAGAAGATGGGCATTTGCCCTTGTTATCTATAGGCCCATGATGGTCATATTTATCACGTGATAAATAGCTGATAAAGCATTCGTTATTGTCGCACTCACTTGTCAAAAAGTGCCAGAAGCTTTATCATTTATTTATCGCCGATAAACGCAACCATCATCTAAATATGTGATCGAAAATTTGGCAACCAGGTCAATGGCCTTATTAACAGCACGGAAAATGCATCATCAAAATGTAAGTGTGCGAAGAATATTAGTCAGTCCACGTGTGCCCAAAAGCCTGCATTTATGTTAATTGTTTGATTTGACTTATTGTTCGTTATTCAGTATTTTTTATTAAGTATAAGACTAAACTTAACGAAGAACTATATTTAAGGACGATATGAACGACTGAACGTAATCATGAGTAAAGTTTGGATGACAATATCAACCCTTTGGGTGTATTTTTAATAAAACAATGTATCCGTCCGACCAGTAAAATGTTGCATTTTTAAGTAGATGTTAAGTATGGATGCAGAACAAATGCATTAATCACAAGACTATTCAATTTCTTAACCTGTAAACTTTAAACAATAGTGCATCCAGGGCAGTTGTATAATTTCTATTCTTTTGCAAGTGTACAATAAAATATCGAAAACATAATTGCCTCGTATTGCTCTGCTCTCACAGGGTATGTGTTGTATTGCATTTAAAATGTTGTTCATATTAAAAAAAATGTTCAAATGTCTGTAGTTAATTAGTGGGAGTACTGTTATACATGTGTATGTTAGACTAAGATACGATAAAGACAACTCCTACATCTACGGGCATTTTTACTGGAAGTTGTTATTAATTTAGACATAAATATAAATACTGTTTTTTCTTGTCATTTACCTTTTATTAGTTACGAAATTGTTTTATAACTAATTTTAGCTCATTTACTAACTTACTATATGCCATAACAGAATACAAGATCTACTTACAAGTATGTACAAACGGAATATTAAGATTTATTCCGTACTTTGTTACGAGTGGTGACGAGAATGTTTTTTGTCTTAATTATTTTGAATACAGTAATGACATAAATTATTGAGTTCATTATTTTACAAACCATCGTTGTAACAGAAACATATAGATAGTGATATCATTTAGTTTTAATCGTCTTAATAATATTTTCTATATTTAATCGTCTTAATATTCCGGGACAAACGAGTTCTCGAGTGGAGGCCACGAATCGGTAAACGTAGTAGGGAATCCTGCAACAAGGTGGAGCGACGACATTCGTAGGACAGCGGGTGGTAACTGAAGGAGGAGAGCTGAAAATCGAGCTCAGTGGAGTGCTATGGGAGAGGTCTATGTCCAACAGTGGACTGATATAGGCTGATGATGATGGTGATGAATATTGAGGAACTCTGTATGAATTGCGGCGCTAATATAAACTCACGTAAAAATTGACAGGAAAAGCCCGACATCTTTCGAACTCTTATGGAGCTCTTCATCAGGGGCAGCTATCCGTGCTGCTATGCGACTCACGGCCCACTGCACAGGCTATCGCTCTCCACGCCGCCCTCAGCGCCCGCGCAAATAGCCAAAAAATGTTACGGATGCTTCCAGGATCTCTCCAATGAATATGACAAAACTTTTAGAAAGGTTTCATTACTTTAAATAAAATGTTTACAAATATTGATATGCAAATTATGTGTGCGCTTGACTGCAGGCCGATAGCCTCTCTAGATAACTTTAAAAACGGCAGGACATTTAAGTAATATTCAAGCTTCAAACCTAGGCGTTTTAGAATCTAGCTAAAATATGCTAAGAACCTCAAATCTCAAAGACCCGTCAGCTCCAGACAAATCAACATACATTATCCTACTTTACATATAATAAGTGATCGTATTCAAGGAACGCCAATAAGACCGCCAGACGTCATCCCACGAGACAATTTATATTTGACACGACTGAAAAACTTTCACACGTCAAACGAAATTCAGTGTAATCCTGGATGGATAAGGTTTGATTTTCTACGCTTCTCCACGTTTAAATTGAATGATAAAAAGGGTAAATAAGGCTGTTATGGAAAGCCAATGGAATTGGTGAGTCGTCAAAGGAATTCTTCGGGCGATTGAAGTCAAAATCTCTAAGGATAAACCTTTGAACGCGCACTTTTTGGGTGCATGTTGCAATTTTAAACTTCTTCTGCAAGACACGAAGTTTGTTATTGATTAGCTAATGAGTGGGAATCTCTCGATTTTGTAAGTTAGCTGTCTATTCATTATTAACTTAACAAGAGTTGGTCCGGCCCAGGGATAGCGGTGCTACAAACAGCTTTCATATGGCAATAATAAGCATACGTCATATACTTGCATTATTTAACGTCAATAGCCATTTGTCAAGGATTTGTCATTGACCAATGTTAACCAAATTCAAAAAATTGTTTACCAGAATGCTCCTCAATCCTTCGTTCTTCTTGCGAAATAAATACTGAGTCCTAGTGAAAAAAACTTGACTAGCATCATTGTGGATAGTTTTGGCTTTATTATGTTAAAAATACTTGAAATTTGCGGGATATTTAGTCATCGGTTTTTTTAATAGATAGCGATTCAAGACGAAGGTTTATATGAATAATATATGCATAATTTATCAGCATTGCACCCGTGCGAGGCCGGGGCGGGATCGCTAGTAATATTTATAACTTACTGTAAGTAATCCAGTTCGCTCAAAGGCTGATCAGTAATTTTCATCGAATATAATTTTCCGACTTACCTGCAACGAAAAATGGTTAATTAATAAAATTATTTACAACTAATGTAAGTAGTCAACTAAAATTAAATAAAGGAATGAATATATTCCAAATCATTCATTGACACCATAACATTCTTGGTTAATATGCATACCTTTAAGGGCCTTATTCCTCTTAAAATATATTTTCATATTATGACAAATATATTGATAATAACAACCAACTTTTTGAAGAACTTTTCCCAGAGTTCTAGGTAACTAGTAACATAGCTAATCGTAATCATGCGTTCATTGCGTGCAATCGAAAATAAGTTTTTCGAGTAATTTTTAATACAAAAATTATGAATGAAAAATTCAAATTGTAGGTTTCAAATATACGTATATAGGTACGCATAAATCTCAATAGTCCTGTTCTAGGTAGGTCAATAATATGTTAAGAAACATGTTTGGTCAGAGAACAATGTCTAAAACAATCAGCATTTTAAAAGGAATGAACGATACAGATGTTGACGAAAGACCCAGAAAGAAATCATGAAAGCTTAAGTTACGTAGGTATACGTACAAAACGAATATAAAATCTACTCAATTACGAATTGTCCCATTTTATCTTTCATCTAATGGAATATTTTGCTTAACCTCTGCTATATATAAATTTGAGCGGAAAGCCTTAGGCTGGAGGCTATATTTGAGTTGTCTCACCTCAGCTAATAACCGCGAATAAAGTATATTCTTTGACACCGTAACATTCTTGGTTAAGTATGAATATCTTTGACGATACCTATAGTTGTTGAAGAAGAAGCTCGAAAGGCATCATGATATTATCTTGAATTACCTATGTATAGAAATTAATAAAACCACTCTTTTACGAATTGTCCCATTTTATCTGTCATCTAATGGAATATTTTCCTTAAGTTTTACTATATTTAATTTTGAGCAGAAAGCCTATATTTGAGTTGGAGGCTATATTTGAGTTGCCTCACTCACCTCAGCTAATAACCGCGGATCGGCGACCTTCTCATACCTTATTCATCCTCAACTCAGTGCTTACTTAGTGGCTATGGATAGTTGTACACGTTAATTCACTGTAAAATATAAATTGTAGTTCAATCAGCAGCACAAGTTGCCACGTACACTAAATTATATAAGCAAGTCTCGTCACCAACCGTCTAGAAAGAGGAAGCAATGATAGTACTTGCGAGATTCGCTCAATATTGCTAGGTACCTACATAGCAATATCACGTTGACGGAAAACTACAGTTTATTTTATTGCTTAGCATCTAT
This sequence comes from Apotomis capreana, assembly GCA_947623375.1. NCBI lineage: Eukaryota > Metazoa > Arthropoda > Insecta > Lepidoptera > Tortricidae > Apotomis > Apotomis capreana. The sequence goes on from OX392515.1 coordinate 17,754,678, forward strand.
TACACAAAGATTGCTTCCCAAGCTAGTCGCTTTAAGAGGAAACTGTGATATATTCTCTTAAGCTAAACGCTCGATTAAACCTTAGGAACATTCAGGAATATTGCGCAAATTGTTGGACACATGCGAGAAACTGCAGAGAATTCACGGAAATTACTCTTTAACACGGGTTCTCATAACAACGAACTATAAATCCACTGTGGCACGAGTCGCCTTTGAGAATGTGGTTTTCGGGTTTTAATAACGTTTTTATCTACCCAAATATCATAAACCCTCCATGATGCGTTCAAGAACCGCACATTATGACCAACATAAAAATAAACTGTTTTATTAGAACAAATTTCTTATCTGTGAAAATGTTATTATTGCTAATTAATGACATCGATTTCGATAACATTATATCATTCAAATTTCGAACATCTCTGAAAACCAAAGAAATTTGGTTTGACCTCTATTCTAATATCAGTCGAGATGACGTTTAGTTCGAAATGAATTGTCAATTTGCAGACAAATTGACAAATGTCGCACGCAAGTAAGATATCGAACGATATGGTAGTTCGGGCCCACTCTAGTTGGTCACTGAATTAAAAAAAAAAACTATGACAGCTGCCAGAAAAGAAAAGTTTTCATTGCCGCCATTACCGGTTAGAATTTGTTTTAATGCAGGACTTCCGGTTCGTGACTTAAGATGGCCGCATGCGTTTAAGTTTTGTTGTTCGTTATTTATTCATTTTTGTTATTCAATGTGTAGTATTGATAGCGTATTGTGCAGTGATCTAACGTATGAGTGAATAGCTAATGAAGAATTCAACTTGAAGCGTTCATAGCCCTTCCTGGGTCAAGGCCCGATAGTCCGCGTGGTTTTTTGTAAATCGCTATCACTTTACAAAAAGCAAATCCTCACCGAACAACGGCATGCTCTACGAGCAAACTCGAGATTGGCGAAATCATCATTAACTTTGATGGAAGCCATATTTTAAAATTAGAATTAGTTTTAATGCAGAAAATTGATCGATTCGTTGAATATAAACCATAAAATGGGCTATCAAGATAATAATATAGATATTTCGGCGATGCCTCCTGATATCCGTTACAAAGCTCCTAACGTCATTAATTACTTATTACCAGCTAAATCAAAGAAACAGTAGGTATGGTGGTCATAATATGCGGCTCCTGAATGCATCATGGAGGCTTATGATATGTGAGTAGATAAAGTAGTGTATGTAACTATACATAATTAGGCATTAAACACTCGTGTGATATTATTATGACACTCGCCTTCGGCTCGTGTCATAAACCCACGCTCGTGATTAATGCCCTTCATTATGTACAGTCACATAAACTACTATTGTGTGCTGTATTATTGTAAAGATTGTTTTTTAGCGTATCCACTACCTCTACTCCTCATAGTAGATAGTGCAGTAGTAATATGCATCGAATGGAACCCTCTAGAATACCGTATCATGCTTGGGAAGATGTGGCAGGAAAAATCCGAACAATTCCTTGGAGCACTCCCCATTATACAAACGATAAAAGATGCAGAGAGAGGCTACATCATTATCATTACGCAGTGCCAGGAGTCAAGTCGATCTGAAATTCGCTGGCAGCCAACGATACGAGTCGCTCTTCATTGAATGCGGTCTAGAGCGAGAAGCTGGTACTTGGGCGCAAACGCATTTTGGATGGTCGCAAACCTTATGATGAAGCCTGGTTTGAGACTTTAGCTGGTAGAAGGATGCATAAGGCAGTAAGCCACTAGAGCAACTACTGACATAAACTATTTAGCCCAGGTTCGTGCGAAAGAATGAAATGAAAATACGTTCGTGCATTTAAAATCAAACACTCCTAAGTACTCGGTTTAAATCCATTATTTTAATGAATTCATTAAATCTCGTTCATTTGGAGCCGCACTTGTCACACGCAAAGCGACAGGAGTGGCTTTGTCAAAGTTATTTATTAACGTTTGACACGAACCGGAATCTACTTTTTAAAATCTGTAGATAAGGGTCATTGCCTACAGATGTGTCATGTACACTTTTGAACCTATTAAACGCCAAGCATTTAAGGAATACACTTTGCCTCTGATCCCATAGCGAAAACTTAAAAAAGTAAGTACTCCAGAATCAACAGGGATTGAAAAACCATTATAGCGGATTACAATTATCAAATAATTTGAAAACAAAGCAACACAAATAAAGTTTAAGCTCAAGTATAAATTAGCAGGAACGGTCTGACCCGACATGTTTCGAATTCATATGGAGCTCTTCATCAGGGACAGCTATCTGTGCTGCTACGCGACTCACGGCCCACCACGTGAGTTCGAATCATGTCTGCTCGTTCCTGACAATTTTTACTAAAGTTAAAACCATTTTTATAATAATTAAAGATGTCTCACAATATTAAATCAACATTAACACAAAGTCTTATTGTAATTTCAAGTATGATTGCGCTTCAGCCATTAGTAATAAACGTTTTAGATACAAGAGCCACTTGCAAAGCGCTGCTCAGATTACAAAACGTGCACTTGTTTCGTTTAAGTACAGAACCAAAAGAAGTACAATGAAACAGCAACTTAGAGACATTTTAAGCTCAGCACCAATTCTGTTCTGCACCAATTCTAGTATCTCGGCTTAGCCCTATGAGAAGTGCATTTGGCTTTAACGCCGCGATAATACTTTTTTTTACTATGATTGCGCTCCAGTCTTTTGCAAAATCATTTTAGATACAAGAGCCACTTGCAAAGCGCTGATCACATTGTGCACAGAACTGGTTTCGTTTAAGTACAGAACCAAAAGAAGTACAATGAAACAGCAATTTAGAGATATTTGTAAGCAAAGTCTGAAATTTTGGATTCAGCCAAGTGCAAACTGAAACTGCAATCTGTTATACAAGCTGACGTTTCGCTTGGGTTGCTACTTTTTAATCTGCAGTACAACAAAATTTCTGCCATGCAGCAATTTCTTATATGTTTCGGTTTAGCCCCATGGTTGACTGGTAGAGAATGCATTTTGTATTAATCCCGCTATTTGTCCTGAATTTTTATTTTGTGCCATAAATTACGTATACATACTCCTTAAATGAAATGCTAAATTTATTATGATTAGTATAGAGACAAACTGTAATTATTAAGGCGACCTGGCGGGTATTTACAACCTTTGGTGTCTATTTTAATTATATTTATATTTTAGTTGTTTATTAGGTATTTAGTTTAAGTAATAAGTAAGTTTTTAGGGTTCCGTACCCAAAGGGTAAAAACGGGACCCTATTACTGAGACTTCGCTGTCCGTCCGTCCGTCCGTCCGTCTGTCACCAGGCTGTATCTCAAGAACGGTGATAGCTAGACAGTTGAAATTTTCACAGATGATGTATTTCTATTGCCGCTATAACAACAAATACTAAAAATAAAATAAAATAAATATTTAAGGGGGGCTCCCATACAACAAACGGGTTGGTTGCGTTAACCTTGCACCTCATTTGTATGGGGCGCTATACATACCAGGTGCAAACCTAACTTTACCACTTAAGGATGAAAAGTGTTTGAACGGAACCCTCGGTGCGCGAGTCCGACTCGCACTTGCCCAATTTTTTTAATAAGTATTTGTGTTGTTTTGTGTTATGAAATAATATACATTAATTTATTGATAAAAAAATATATTATAAATTATGACAAAACTATTCGAAAAACTGGCCAAGTCCGATTTGGACTCCAACCACAATTTTTTATTTTTATATCTTTATAATTCAAAAATAAATTTATTTTGTATTCACATAGAGGTCGCTAAGGTGTAAAAACCTTTCAAATAAACAATGCAAAGATCGACACACGAAGCATAAGGAAACATTCGAAAGGTTGGATGGAGTTCGGGTAGCGAAGTGGTTAACGCACTGGACCGGCAATCCAGAGGTACCGGGTTCGATTCCCGGTCTTTTCCCCCAGGTAACTCATTTAAATTTTTCTTTTAGATATCTTTATATCAATAGTTTAATTTTATATTTTTTATTTGTTGTTATAGTGGCCATACCTGACACATTATGCGAGATTTTTTATTTAGTGCACTACTTAGGTATTCTATGTGTGGGTCTCAAGCGGTCATACTTATGCGTGAATTGAGAAAGTAATACATTTTTATTAAAGCAGTAACGTCTGCCAGCGTAAACTAAATGTTAATTTAGAAGCAAAAAATTTAAAAATTTGGTGCTTTGCGCGGGGTTTGAACGCTCTCACGGTTTTTCTGGTCAGACGGGTGACATTAGCCAAAGCATCCAGTTTTTCAACCTATTGTTTTCCAGCCTACTTGATTTATTTCTACATACCTTAGGGCGGATTTTTTTTTGCTTCTATATAAACAGTTAATTAAGAAAGTTGCAGAACCGGACCTGTAGACAACCCTATGCCCTATGTATTCGTCGCTACATGCATTGGTTGTACTGGGTGCCCGAACTTTAGCCCAGTTTTGTGCTAATACAATTATGTTTTGTGTTCATTCAGCATTCCAGTTATAAATGGCCAGTACTTTCAAGGTATTTAGCTGTAGACCATATCCCGGGGCTTCCGATGCACGAATGACTTGACGCCTACTGGCTTAGTGTGAAATCTTCCTTGCACTGAAAATCCCGGTATAAAGACCGATACACTGTATTATGTTACTAGGACCCATGTCTACTTCCTATATTTATTATTTTTTATTATTTTAACGTCGGTCAAAAAGGTCTCCTCTAAAACAAATTTCAAGCCCTTTAAGCACTGGTAATTAAATCAGATTATCATAAGTCACACATGTTTCCTTTTCAAATTATTATTTGGGTCAATCAACTATTTTTTGCCACTCGTTGCCATGGTGATGCCCCTGGGTCACTTTTTAAAACTACGAGTTTCCGAGGTTATATTTAGCAAAAGCTTTGTAATTTATGCAGTTATATATAAGCCCATTCCTATGTAGACTATCTCCTGACAATACCAGTAATGTCAATTATCAACACTTTTCTTAGAAATGTAATCACTATTATCCCCTGGGTCACGGACAGAATAACAGCAAGAAAAAGTTGATCCACTCATTTACAATGTAGGATAATCCTACAAAGTATCAAATAAATAAAACGAAACCCTGCTTTCGTAAGCAAGGTCACTATCAGCTGTCTTATTCACGAAAGCAATGGCATCCATACTAATATTATAAATGCGAAAAAGTGTCTGTCTGTCTGTTACCTCTTCACGCTGAAACTGCTGAATCGATTTTGATGAAATTTGGCATGAAGATAGTTTAAGATCCGAGGAAGGACATAGGATAGTTTTCATCCTGGAAATTATCCCTAAAAAGATTGAAAAGTAAGTAATTCATGATGACATTGATGACCCTGTCGGAAATGTAATGGTTAGACCAAAAGCACAATTGCTCTTACATTTGCTTAGGCGCTTTAAATAATCCCTTTTATTAATTAAGGTGATTAGGTGGATATCTATCGTGTTTTCGAGGTTGCTTCCAAACTTCCAAGTTCCATGCGGACGTAGTCGCGGGCAAAAGCTAGTATTCTATATATTTTAATGTTATTAAGAGTTTACATGGAGTTTACGTACAATTTACCCCTTGGCCGGAAAACTAGGTCTCAACAGCGTACATCACCTTGGCAAAAAGCCAGGATGAAAACGGGCTAGCCTGAAGACTGAATGGGGTAAAGGCTAGTAAACACCGGGCCTTGCTAGGGATCGCAATTTTTTTTCATTCCTAATTTTTGATCGATTAAGAATCTAATATACGCCAGACTCAGTTTAGATTTAGATAGACTTATGTTTATTGAAAGATTGTTAATTTGTTGTGTTATATATATTATGTGAAATAAATAAATATAGACTTAAGTAAATTTGACATATACGCCAGCCCGTAGAAAAAATCTTTATTGCAGAAGGTGCATGGTGTATGTAGTAGATTATTTTTTTTGCCGGTATTGTGTATATGGATGCAACGGATTAAATTTCCTAAATGGTAACACAAGATATCTCAGGATAACTTTTGGCACACACAAAACCAAAAGTAGCTTCATCTATCGCAGACTTGTGTGAAGATTCTCTTTCTAGGCGTATTTATTCTAAATCAGTCAGTAGGTATAGTATTTATAGGATGACTATAACATAACGCGTCTCTTTGGGGAGATCGCTCCAAATTTTGTAATCCTTGGGTCTAGGCTTAATATACGGACATTGCCAAAGTTCCTATTGCTCCATTCTTAATGGTGAGGATTGTACGCTTAATTCTATACTTAAACTAAATGTCCCTTGCTCTAAGTACGCATTAGACGAGTATAAAACCGTACCAAGAGTTTCTCTATACGAACTGTAGTATTGTTGGATCATTTACTATATTACTATCTAATGACCACCGTCCAAAATGTCACTGATGTATGTCTACTTTTGCGATACTTTTTTTTTCTTGTTCATTACAACCTATGTAATAAGATGTAATGCAACTTAAATAACAAAAATGTATATTTACTAATCCTAATTATTATGTGGCCGTGTTAATCAATCATAAAATAGTTAAGCTTATATTTTCCTATGGAATTTATTCACTACTAGAAGGTACAATATTGTCCTCTATTTTTTTTTGTTAGCGTAGTCGTGTAAAAGTTTTCCTAAAACCATACCAGGAACTGGCAGTCCTGCTATCCCAGTACCTAAATTGGTTAATAACCGTTCAGACGTTTTTGCAGGTGGCGCCACGCGTTGTAGACACAAATCCTACATTGCGCTGTTAAGATTCGCTAAAATATGACCCCTCTTCATAAAAAAACTGGTTTCTAATAGAATTATAGAATTTTATAATAAGTATGTAGGAGCACGTCTAGCATCATATCATCATATCATCTCTGATCAGGTCTTACTATTCAAAATTATAACTGGGTTGATAGATTCTCCGCAATTATTGAACAAAGTTGGATTTACGGTACCTAGACCTAACTCTCGCATAGCCAATTTCCGTCCCTTTGCTTTGGACAACTATCGAACTAATCTTGGATCTCACAGTGTCATTCCTAGAATATGCAGGGAGCATAATAAAATATACAAGGTGACCAGGATTGACTTATTGGCTATGTCACTAAATAAATTTAAGATATTCCTTCGGAACTGTCATGTTACGTAGTTGATAGTTTTGTGAACTACTTAGTACTTAATGTTAATGTAGTAGTTATTTAAAATTGTTATTTTCTTTGTAATGTTATCTCCTCACATTGTTTAAGTAGCTTTTAGATATGCATGTCGTGTTTGCCTATCATTGGATAGACACTCTGGCATTCCATGTACACATGTTTCTTATTGTTATTTCGTATAGTGTTGTATCTGTTGGCAAACCTTTTAATAAATAAAATAAAATAAAATAAATAACTATGATAAGCGACTCATTGTCGCGCGACATATAGTACCTGCCACTTTCCTTTCAATAACGTGCGAGCAGGACAGATGATGCTAAGTCGGGCGACAAGCGAAGTCGCAGCCAGATATGCTAGCTCTGCTTTTATCACGCGATAAATCAGTGACAGGCATCCGTTACGTTTTGGCAAAATTGCGAGTATGAATGACAGTTTGCTTTGTCACTTATTTATCACGTAATAAACGCAACCATCATAAGCCCCCTGGTATAGATATAATAATAGAGATATACATACAAACCAGAAATACGTATCAAGGACCAAAATTGAACAGTCATAACGGTTCTGTCGTACCCTTCCATTCCAACTAGAAACCAGTATATATTAGGTACCAGGCAAACAAAAACAAATGTCTGCAAAATGTGAACCCTGGAACTTTAACAATAAGGTATAATGTTGTAAGACTCGTAGTTTACCCATGGGTGTAACCGCATGAAAACGTATGACCGCTGGAAATGTGAGTATTTTCTTATAAAGTCGGGGTCTCTAAGGCTAGAATGAGGTTCAGATTGAAAGGCTGTAGGTATCATCTCCGTAACTAAGAGTATGGGGACTGGAGATAATAGAATGACGCCGTGTAAGAAAGAAACATGAATATGGATAATCGTTGATTGAATTAGTCGCTCTGTGACCTAACGAGGTTGTTATGAAATGGCTGAATTTGTAATTTTTACGGTTTCAACCTGGGGGTTGAATTGGAGTTCATGGGATATGGGCATTTTGGATAAACCTTGAATAGTTTGGAAACTTGGAATCGACAAAACAAGATCGGGTGTTGCCTGTATTAGAAGCAATACATTAAAACGTAGATTCTACCCTTCAAACTGAATAACATTTGTTAAACAAGTTCTGAAAGTAACCTCTGTAAAAATAAATAAGTTCTGTAAATGATAATTTGTAAAATAATGTTTATTCGAAGAAGCAATGTATTGCGATATGTGTGATATGAGTAGAGTGACGGCTATACCTAGATATATTTCTAGCAGGAACAACAGGTGACCAGTGGTTACATAACAACAATATCGACAAACCTGTTATCGATAACCATTTCGTCAACGTTATAAAGGAATGAAATGAAAAATCACACAGTTATTTTAAAAAATATTCACTACGTCGTGGAACTCGAATAAATGTCACATTGTTAAGTCCGCCATTTGTACTTTTACCTGTGTATTGTGTGCAATAAAGTTTAAATAAATAAATTGTTAGGTCAATTATTTACTTCTTAAATTAATAAGGTCTATGAATGTAAACACTTTTATAACGAAACTTATTTAACGTTGGTATTCAGTAGAGGAATGAGTAAAAATGCATGTTACAATTTTGCCACTTACTTTTCCTCAACGATGTTGAAGTGGTACTTATCGATAACAGGATCGTCGATGTTTTATTTTGTCAAGCACTAACAATCCGTCGTTCCTGACAGGAAATTAAATCTCTAGGTATATGACGGCTATGCCAAAAGCTCAGGGAAAGTCAATGTTGGACGGCATACATTGAAAATACTATTTAATTTGTTGATCGTCTGACTTTTTTAACTTGCTTATTGCTTATATATTTCTAGTTGTTTTATTGTACTAGCATTAAGCATTTATTATTATGAACACATAATCGACGCACGCTCAACGTAATCCCAATTGCAGTGTTACATGTTAAATGGGTTGAAACGTTTGATCTCACCAGTGAAGGACTCTCGGACATGACGAGCCGTTGAATAATCCATGAGAGCTAAGTGATTGGATTAACCTCAGCATTCTCATTCCCATAGAAGAATGAATGAGTCCGTTCACAGGACCGAATGTATATTTGTATGTTGCCTTGACAAACCGATTTTCGATTCTCATTCATCTGTTGACAAGATCTAAATAATCGTTGGATATATGTTTACTCCTATTTTTAACTCTTGACCGTCTGTCAAGATAGGATGACCGAGTATATACGATAAATGTGGGTTACATTGTGCGCCTTGTAACAGAACCTTCAAAACCAAATTCGGTTTTGCAAGCCACATTCGTGCACATGACCGACGCTCGTGAAGGTCATGGAGCCAGGTTTCGCCATTGTCGGATACGTCAAGGAGGACGATATAATGAACTTGAAGGCCCTTTCGTCCGCGTATTTCTTTTCTTATCCGTAGTCGGGCAAAAAGTATCGTATCTTTGGATGTTCAGCTATCCGTGTATCAAAATTAGTTGATATTTTTCCAGCCAAATCTGCGTAATGAGAGGGCAAAAAAAATATGACTACCAGCCAGATGGCGTAGCATGATGCCGCGCGCCCGTAAAAAAAGGACGATCCTCTTTTACGATTTTTCCTACCCTCTCAAATTTCGACTTTTATAATCACACTAATATTAAAAAAGCGAAAGTTTGTGAGCGTGTTTTGCATGTTTGTTACCTCTTCACGCTCAAACGGCTGAACCAATTTTGATAAAATTTAGTATGGCGTATACTTGGCGCGAAATTTTGGCCGATGAAATTTTTTCTCGATGCTAACGTCTCAAATAGGTACAAAGCAAGCCCCGGAAATGCCGTGTATTTCAACGAATAAAAGCAGTGTTCTCATAAATTTGCCTCGTGAATTCTGTCCGCGTCCCTGCGCCAACGATTTACACAAATTTGTGAACATTGACGGGGAGAATTTTAAACGTGTACACGCTACTGAAAATGTTATTTATATTATCAAAAATTGTATTGAAAATCTTTTTTCATGGATATGGGTCATAATTTCAGAAAATAAATAATATGCAGGATGACCTTATGTTTTGTTTGGACTCGTAGCGCCATCTGGTGGTTAGATTGTTTGTCCTTATCACATCAAAACGGTTGGACAGCAAAACACGTGAATCACATAGATAGCTTACTTTTAATTCGGTTACACTGATTCATAAATGAAACTTTTAAAGGTACCATTCTCTATGCTCTTCGGTCCCTGTGGAACAGCTAACGTCTCAAATAGGTACAAAGCAAGCTCCGGAAATGCCGTGTATTTCAGCGAATAAAAGCAGTGTCCTCATAAATTTGCCCCGTGAATTCTGCCCGCCTCGCTGCGCCAACGATTTACAGAAATTTGTGAACATTGACGGGGAGAATTTTAAACGTGTACACGCTATTGAATAGGTAATACATATAATATCTATACTATTATAAAATTCTAGATTCGTATAGAAAATCAGTTTTTTATCGATGTCATGATTTCAGGAGAAATCTTTATAGCGTGATGCAGGATCGTCATTTATTTTGTACTAGCTTTTGCCCGCGACTACGTACGCGTGGAACTTGATAAAAGGGATTATTAAAAGCGCATAAGCAAATGTAAGAGCAATTGTGCTTTTGGTCCAATAATTACATTTTCTACAGGGTCACCGTGCGGTGAACCTGGGGTGCCCCAACAGAAATGTTCACTCACTTTTCAATCTTATTAGGTATAATTTCCAGGATGAAAACTATCCTATGCCCTTCCTCGTATCTTAAACTATCTCCATGCCAAATTTCATCAATATCGATTCAGCGGATTAAGCGTGAAGAGGTAACAAACAGACAGACACACTTTCGCATTTATAATATTAGTATGGATAGTAATACTAGCTTTTGCCCGCGACTACGTCCGCGTGGAACTTGGAAGTATGGAAGCAACCTCGTACGACACGATAGATATCCACCTAATCACTTTATTTAATAAAAGGGGGCGCCTAAGCAAATGTAAGAGCAATTGTGCATTTGGTTTAATCATTACATTTTCTACAGGGTCATCATTCATCAATGTCATCATGAATTACTTACTCACTTTTCAATCTTTTTAGGTATAATTTCCAGGATGAAAACTATCCTATGTCCTTCCTCGGATCTTAAACTATCTCCATGCCAAATTTCATCAAAATCGATTCAGCGGTTTAAGCGTGAAGAGGTAACAGACAGACAGACAGACAGACACACTTTCGCATTTATAAGTATGATATGATAGTAAATAGTAATAGTAATAGTATGGATGGGTGCGCGGCGCCATGCCAGCCTGGCGCCATCTGTTGGTCATTTCCATTGTCCTCTCATCACGCCGAAACGGCTGGACAATTTTTAACCAATGTTGGTACCGGGATAGCTGGACATTCAAAGGTTACTTTTTACACGTCTAAAGTTAAGACAAAAAATACGCGGACGAATTTGTGGTCCTAGTAGGTATCATTATAAAATTGTAGAAAATCATTTTTTTATGGAGACGGGTCAATAATTATAGAAGATACTTAATATTGCGATGGAGGATGGCCTAATGTTTTGTATGGGATCGCAGCGCCAAATACTGCTTAGATTATTTTGTCCTTATTATTCCAAAACGGTTGGACAGATTTGAACGAATTTTGGTACGGGTATTATGTACTGCCATGACTGAAGTAAAAAGAGAAGGCAATAAAACATATATTTACCATACTATGAAATTATCGGGTTCGAGTTCACAGGAGTTTCTTAGAATCGGAAAGCGTAGATTTTTTTAGGATAAATGTTCATAGTAAACCTGAGAAAAAAAAGCGAAAGTGCTACGTCACGGACAATGAATCAAATCCACACTATGAACAAAAAAAAATGGCGTCACCCCAGAAACTCTTGGGAATAAGCCATTTTTCTTGCTGGCTAAGTAGAAAAACTCCCGTTTCTAAACTTTTTCCCAACATTTACGATAACAGCCTTTTCAATACCCCCAGGCCCTTTACAATCTCGAGACGTCACCAAGTTCACTAAAGATCTAAAATTACGATAATACTCTAACTTTCAGCCAACAAGTCTAAGGGTTTATAACTTTTTGCTGGTGTTAGACTAACACAAGATGCAGAAATAAAATTGGACAAAATAACCAATACATTGCAACTAGGGGAGACCGAGGGGTTTTGAAACAGAGGTGATTTGAAACAACGTCAATATCTCGGTATCTAAATGTGTTAGCGAGTTGGCAACAACGCCGTTTAGACGCGGCCCACAGCCCGCGGGCACTGTACGAGTTAGATCCGTGAAATATTTGGCGAAATGACTTAATTTCACACGATTTGGCTAATGTCGTGGTAGCGCAAGACTGCTCCGGTCCGGACAAGCAGAGGTAGTAGGTTCGATCCCCATCCTCAATGTAGTGGATCTGGTAAAATTGTATATTTTAAATTCCACGCCATATTGCCGATTTTTAGTAGTACATATTCATTTTATTTTACTAATAACGACAAATTTTTGGTAACTGACGTTGAAAGTCGGTGAATATCACTGATATAAACAAAGAGGAATCATGATTAAATATTCCGCAAATTCCAAGTAATTTTTGGATAATAAAGCCAAAACTATCCACAGTTATGAATGTCGAATTTTTTTTCAATAGGATTCAATATTAATTTCGCAAGAAGAACGGAGGATTGATCAGCATTCCGGTAAACAATGTTTTGAATATGGTTAATGACAAAACTTTGACAGATCGCTACTGACGTTTAATAGTGCAAATATATATGACGTATGCTCAATATGAAATCTGTAACGCAACTTATAACTCGGCAGGATCGACACTTCCTAGGCTGTACATTTAAACTTAGTATCAATATTAATAAAAATAAAAGGGAGAAAAGTTTTTAGCCAGCTCTTATAATTATAATCATAATTGATATACAAAATTACTTGAAGCATATTGCTTTTGCTTTGTATTTTGGTTTATTCGGGAGGAAATCATACGTTAAAGAGAATTTGCTGTGTTTAGACAATTATTTACTGTCCTGCTTTACAGTGGAACGTCTATTCCCATCTTTATTTATTTTGGCTTCAGTGGATTCCTCTTGTCTATGATTTTATGTTTGTTGATACAATTCGATACTTGGATATATTATCATAAACTTCAATGATCATTACGCTGGCTTTTGAATTAATATACACATGGTTTTGAACATATTTCACATAACAATCCAAGTCTGGATGAGCAATAATGTTTGGAAATGAGAATCAGTAGATTTGTAATAATATTAATATGTTCTTATTTGAATCAGACCGGGTCTATGATGGTTGTTTTTATCCATTTTATCACGTTATAAATAAGTGACAACGCATCCATCATGTTTTGACAAAATGCAAGTGTGAGTGACAGATGCTTTGTCACTCATTTATCACGTTTATTCGAGTACCAATCGCCAAACGTTAGATCGCCATTAGATAACAGTCATCTTTCAGGTATATCGCCTTTGACAGTCACGAAAACGCGATGAGCTCTGGGGGCTAATTCGACCAATTTTGGAGATCTCTCTATCATGTCCCCATTATCTCGCTGTCACTTCTGACGTGTCCCTACTTGACAAGTGGCGATATCCTTGGAACATCGCAACTTAGCCAATCCGGTCGCGATAAATTTGCGTATCCTTGAAAACAGGCGCATACTTAACTTAGACGGAAGGCGCTTATGTATTCGAATGTCACTCGCCAAAACGTCAGATCGCCATTAGCTATCAGTCACCTCTCAGATTTCTCGCCTTTGAACTGTCATTAAAACGCGATGAGCTTCAAGTGACATACCTATCTCATCTCAATTTTGAAAATGCTATTCCTACACAGGGTTCAAGCAAACTTCAAGAGGAAGCTGTCTGAAATATCGCCACTATCTACTGTTTGACGACACGGTTGGCGTAGTGGTAGTGGTAGCTGCCTACTGAGACGTCAGCCCTGGGTTCGAACCCGGCAAGAGAAAATATTTGTGTGATGAACTCGAATACTTGTTCCCGGGACATGAATGTTTTCAATGTATTTAAGTATGTGTTTATCTGTATAATGAAGTATGTAAGCTGTGGGGCTAGATTGCTTTGTTTGAGATTGTCCGTTTATATTTATGTATAAAACGTTTTTAACTATTATGTATCCACCATAGGCCTGTCGAAACATTGTCATTGGTACAAAGTTACAAACGATAATACGAATAGTAAACAGATGTATAATATAAACGGCACTGGCGGAGATTGCAGGCAAATGGGCGCGCGGGCTGCCATCTGCATTAGCGGGCTGCACGTAGACGTACAGACGGCAGAACAAATACTACATCCTATTTAAATTTTCTGTAGCGTGAATCGAGTGTGTTTGCAGAAAATTATAATCTGGGTCTGTGCAAGGTAAGAGTGAATAGGCTATTAGTTATTATTCGGGCACGTGATCGGCTCTCGCAAAGATCATGGAGCCAGGGGGGTAATTCGACCAATTTTAGAGAGATGATGGAGATCTTTCCATATCATCGCCATCCGTCACTTTTGACGTGACCCTACTTGACAAGTGGCGATATCCCTAGAACATCGCGACATCGGGCATAAATAACTGGCGCATACTTATCTTGACCGTGTAGTGCGTGAAATTAGTCAGTTACGTTTCATTTAAAACAGAAATTCACATGCATGAATAGCATTTTTAATCATTATTGCCTTCGTATTTCCAAAATTGAGATGAGATATGTCACTTGACGCTCATCGCATTTTAATGACAGTTCAAAGGCGATATCACTGTTATCTAATAGAGATTTGACGTTTGGCGATCTCTCAAACGGCTTTCTCGAATTAGGCCCCAGGTTTGGCATTGACGAATACGTCAAGGATAAGGATATGCCATTCTCGAGAACGTTTTCCGATGTATATGGGGAAAGAACGTTTTCGAGAACATTTCCCATACAAAAGTCAAGGAGGACTACATATGTTATTGAACCAGCGAGCTATATCCTCGATAGTAGTCTCATACCATCAGGTGATATTGAGGTAGGACAAGGTAGAACGATGACCCGGTCAGCGCGGGTTACCGGTAACGAACGACCGGTTGAAATTAAATAGCCTTAACTAAAGAGGCCTTATTCCTTTTAAAAAAATTTTTTTTTTAAATTATGACAAATATATTGATAATTACAACCAACTTTTTCGAGTTCTCGGTACTTAGTAACATAGCTATTGTATAGTCTGCACTTTGAGCCCGCGCATTCGCATAGCGACGACGGCAACTTACATTGCGCACTTAAAGCACTAACTTTACCTTCAGTTATGTTAATAAAAAGTAAGCTTTACTTAAGAGGCCTTATTCCTTGCAAAAATATTTTTTTTTTCATATTATGTCTATGCCTCTGGAACGGTCTTCCTCTCTCAATTAAACAGGCACCGAGTAAGCTAGCGTTTAAAAAGTCCGTGTGCAGCTTCTTTGCTGGCAGAAATGAAGTCTCGTAGTCTATCTGCTTAGTATGTTTCATCGCTGTATATATTTATGTATATATTTATTTATATTATATATGTTTATATTATATTAGATGTATGCATATATTTACATGTATAGCAAAATTATGTATAAGTATTATAATTATGTTTTGTTACTTATGTGTAAGTAAGTTGCACCGCCTACAATTTTTCCGCTTTGCCCTAAGGTTGACTGGTAGAGAATGCCTCATGACATTAAGTCCGCCTTTTGTACGATAAGTTTTCTTTTGTGCAATAAAGATTAAATAAATAAATAAATAAAATGTCAAATATATTGATAATTTCAACCCACTTTTTGCAGTGAATAATACTTTTCCCCGAGTTCTAAGTAGTAACATAGCTATTTCATGCTTTCATTGCGTGCAGTCGAAAATAAGTTGAAAAAATTAATTCCGCGTGAATTATGTAAATTTAGAGCAGTTTTTGAAACAAAACCATCAATGAATAATTCGAACTGTAGGTTTCAAATATACTGTTCTAGGTAGTAACATCAATAATATGGAAACATTTTTGATCATAGAGTTTTTTTTTTTACTAGATAGTAAAACGTAGATGCGTTTTATAAGGAATAAGGCCTCTTAAACTAAATCATTTTGTTGTAAATGTTATTCGGTTTGTCTATCATATTACTATGTCTTATCGCTGGTCGCGTTCCACCTATAGAGGCATAGAAGTCAAAGGTAAAGGAACAATATTTTCCAGATTTTTCACACAAGAAAAAACCCATGTAAAAGTATTTTTCTGCTGTCGCTACACAATTGATTACTCTCAGCCGCCATATCTGGAGACGGTCGTTTCCAGGTGCCCGGACGATGCGCACGTATCTTATCTAGTTCTGGAAGCAATCTTTTCTAATCTCGCCAATGCTACCGTACTTTCGGAGTTCCGTAGGAAGGACTAAATACGAGGAGTCTTCATATAGTTTAGCCTTAGGGTGAAGCCAGGCGAGCGTACTTTGAGTCGTGTAATTTCGACGGCGTCATACTTCGTCGTCGGTCGTGTGACGTGATCACGTGACATGAAGTATGGTGCGACCGAAATTACGCGACTCAAATTACGCTCGTCCGGCTTCAACCTTACCCTTAGCCGTCAGTCTCAAGAAACACTCAATTCAAACATCGGATGAATAGATCGGTATTTAGCAATAGGATGACCTATTATATTTAGCTTTGCTTGTTGTTTTTAATGTACACATGAATGGCTCATTTATGAATGAATTGATTCATAAAATGGGCGACGCAATTCTGCAGCTCATTGTACCTATGTCATGTTGTATTCTTCCATGCGTTTAAGGGGTGTAATAGCATTTTTATTTATTAAAACTTGAATGTAGAACCGAAAATGTATTATAGTTAAATTACTGTGCCTGTATTAATAGAAACATAAGTATGTATGTACAAAGGCGAAGTTATTCCTATTAGGGCTCTCTTTCAGTTAACCTTTGAGCAGTTGAGTTTGACAAAGTACACTACACAAATACGGACGTATTTAAATATTGTTTGTTTTGCAACATTTTATTATGTGAGTTAGCGGTTTTTCGAACCGATTAGACTAGAATATAATTCAAGCACACATTTGGAAGTTCATTCTGTCAGCACTGTGCTTGAGCTGACAAAATGGGATTCGAGTTTTATACCTGTCTCATTCGCTCTTACGCAATCCAGATCTCAGTTTTTACCCAAACCCAAATCCAAATCTGTGAACTTCTTAGAGCTTTAAACCAACCGGAGGCGAATCCGCTGTATATTTCCTTTTAAAGTCTGCCAAAACCTGAGAGGGTGAGATAATATTATCTCATTTACACATATAAACAATCTGCATACAAATTGAAAAGTCTCTCTTATTCCTACGCAGTACACTGAAATAATACATCAACATTTATTTAAGTCGTCAAACTAATGCAAATTCCATGCAAATGTGCTTACGTGTTATTTTTGTTTGTCATTTCAAACAAAATATAGAAGCCAATAGTCCTTCCTATTATTTTAAATATGAAGACGATAAATGCCTAAATATTTGCCAACCGCCAGAAATTATAACGATTTATTTTAAATCGATTTTGTTGTGTAGCTTGATTTCCGATTTGAATTAAAACGTTTATTGTAAACATAATGATAACCAAAGCATAAATACAAGTTCCTTTGCAATGATATTCCATATATTTCTAAACAAGACGTAGCAGAAGGTCTTTTACACACAAAATCAGTAAGGTCAACCGGGGTAATTGCGTCCATCGAGGCAAATGCGTCTTTTGATGATATCATGAAAACGAAACACTCTGTAAACTTCCAACGCAATTTTTTTAATTCATTTTGTTGTGCCAAACTTTAGGCAAGAGGGTATGGTCTTAAAATGTTCCGCTTCTATTATATCACCAAAAGACGCATTTGCCTCGATTGACGCAATTACCCCGGTTGACCTTACATATATGTTTTTTCATAGAGCTTCACATCCATAGAGAACGATGATCAAAATGCGTAAAATCGATTATTGAACTAGTTTTATATAACCGCTATGACCGACGGTCTTGTACTTTTGGCAGAGGGGAACGCCTGTCAATGGCCACTCCGTTTGGTTAACTTAATGATCTATAATAATAAATAATAAATGTATTTATTCAAAATAATCATTTCAGTCATATTATAGTGTATGATGCCTCTTTTTAAGTATTAATATACCTGTGCTAAGAGGCATCTGAATCTAAGCTACTAAATTTCAATTACGGTTGTATTCTAATGATGGTTTTATCTTGTGACATAGATCAATGATAAAACCGACTTTTCTTTTAAAATGCCAGCCTTTAACGTCCGTCCGTCGGTTAAATACAAATATACTGACCAAATAACCAAAGAATCTGCAAACTCACTGTTATGTAAATAAAATAAAACTTCAGCGAGTTATTTATAAAATGTGAGCGTTTCGAATAATATTTACTTACACGTTAGATAGTTACATTTTATTAAAATAGAGCAACTTCGATCGCGCGCCGCACGTGTATCTACATAGAAATTGCTATGCGAACAAGGCGTTTGAAATGTTCTGCATCACATCATCATCATCATCTTGACGACGCGGTTGGCTCACTTTGTAAGCACATGTAAATTAAAATCAATCTAGCCGTTTCAGTGTGATGAGAGGCCAAAGGAAATTATGAAACAGATTGCGCCAGGCTGGCATGGCGCCTATACAAAACAAATATGACGATTCTGCATCACGCTATTGTGATTTTTCTTGAAATTATGAACTTATGACCCCTCTCCATAGAAAAATTATTTTCAATACAATTTTAGAATTTTATAATACGAGTAGTATAGATGATGGTCACCTCTCGCTTTTTTTGAAGTGTCTATAAATGGACTTCACACTAGCGTGTTAACGTGGCACGTGAGATTGCGCCGAACAGATATAAATGTTTCAGCTACATTGTATGTTATCATGAGAAGCAAACCATACGGACGGATGGCGGCCGTGTTGTTCATAGTCAAATACATCACAGCAGTCTAAGTGATAAACTTGCAAAACAGTGGGATTATTTAATGTAGAACAGAGAACAAACAATGTGTACGTAAAAAAAACATCAATAAAAAAGATGTCTACAGCTCGCAAAATAAAGTACAATAAAGACGCATTTTCTTTGGAATAAAAGAATAACCGTTGAAGTTTTGACATCTATCTGTCAATGTCAAACCATTGCAATTTTGTCACTGTCAATTGTGTCAACCAAAGACCATTTTTATAGGGTTCCGTACCCAAAGGGTAAAAACGGGACCCTATTACTGAGACTTCGCTGTCCGTCCGTCCGTCCGTCCGTCCGTCTGTCACCAGGCTGTATCTCAAGAACGGTGATAGCTAGACAGTTGAAATTTTCACAGATGATGTATTTCTATTGCCGCTATAACAACAAATCCTAAAAATAAAATAAAATAAATATTTAAGGGGGGCTACCATACAACAAACTTACAGATAATGGCACGGAACCCTTCGTGCGTTTTTTTTTTATTGTTTCCTAGTCAGAGAACCCTCCAAACATTGGAATAGCATTGGTAATGTTAGGAAAAGCTTCACCTTAGTGAAGAAGAATGAAAAAGCTGCGGCTTAACGATCGTTACCGAAAAAAATAATTAAATTCTCGTCCATAAACTTTACCTATCCTATTCAGCACGAAGTAAACAACACTCGGCAAACAGTGTCCTAATTTTTAATTAACTTGTCGCCGGCTACGTGACTGTTTTGTTAAACGGCGACAACCTAATCGCGGGATACTTTTGGACTACTTGGGTCGTTGTCAGATGTAGGTTCGCGTTTTTTCGGTGGTCACGTACAAAGTTAAGGGCTTTTAGGCCTAGTTTTCCGATCAAAATTATATGAGCATTAACGATGTTTCCCTTTCTATGGGCTTGCGTGTTAAAACATAACTTCTATGCACATACGCTGTTACAATGATAAACGCAATCATCATTGCGAGGGCTGCGTGGTAAAACCTAAAACCCGATAAGTCGAAAAAAATGGGGCTTTAAAATAAGAACTCTAATGCACACTACATTGGTATTTTCATGTTCACCTCACTCACTCGGAAAACCTCCGGTTTGGCGCGAAATTTGCGTGCAAAAGTCTATTTTTTCCGCTAGCGTGCAAAAGAAATTTGAAATTCGAACACGATGATTATGATTCGCATGTAATGCATGTAACTTTTTTTTTATTTTTTAATACGGGTGCTTTCCTCCTGTATATTTGGTTTGGATTTGAGTGTGCTATACTGTCTTAAATTTAATATGTTAAATAAAGGGCAAAATTAAATACATTTTATATTTTAATTGTTTTTCTCGCATCTCGCATTTTCCTCGCCGTAGTGAGGTAAAAAGTTGTGTGTTTCGCACGGCTGCAAAATTATTTGACTTCTCGTGTCTTGAAAGCCTCGCCACGCTCAGGAATCTATATCGCAGATTACCTGTGTGAAATTAGTAAGTTACGTTTCGTTCAAAACAGAAATTCATATGCATGAATAGCATTTATGACAATCTTTATCGCCTTCGTATTTCCGAAATTGAGATGAGATAAGTCACTTATTAGCTCATCGCATTTTAATGACAGTTCAAAGGCGATATCACTGTTATCTAATAGACTTGACGTTTGGCGATCTCTCAAACGGCATTCTCGAATTAGGTCCCTGAGGTCTCTCAGCTTTCAATTTCAACACTCGCGTCAAATATATTGACGACGCGTTTGGCTCGGTTGGTAGACACCTGCCTACTGAGTCGGCGGTCCCGGGTTCGAATCCCGGCCGGGGCAAATATTTGTGCAAAATATTTGTTCTTGGGTCATGGATGTTATCTAATATATATGTATTTATATATTATGTATATCGTCGTCTAGTACCCATAGTACAAGCTTTGCTTAGTTTGGGACTAGGTCGATTTGTGTATGATTGTCCCTTAATATTTATTTATTATTTATTTATTTATTTTATAAAAACTTTGCAGCCTTGAATAACATTTGACCGCTAACCCCTCAATTGGTCCACGAAACTTTCCGCCTCTCGCCTGTAACTCGCACTATCCAGAACTGATTGGTGTGGCGCCGATCAAATGATTACACACGTAAAAAGTTTGCCATAAAGTGATCGAACCATTACAGATAGCTCGGCCCTGTAATGTTATTGCTTTTTATTTTTTATGTACGTCAATCCGACGTCAGCGTTGCTAACGTGGCAACTTTGCTTCAGTCATATCATTGAAGCATACAAGTACTTAACCTAAATAATCCCTTTTTAGGGTTCCGTACCCAAAGGGAAAAAAAAACCGGTCAAGTGCGAGTCTGACTCGCGCACCGAGGGTTCCGTACAAACTTTCACTTATCCCATCTTAATTGGCCTGGTAGTTTCAGATTTTTATAAGTACCTATTTATAAATACTGGTATGTGAAGATATTAGTTGCTAAATTTCATAGTTCTAGGTCATCGGGAAGTACTCTCTATCATATTGATTCCCTTGAGAGTGTCGAAATATACGTTTTTGCGACATAAACGGCCGTGTTTTCTTTTCACGTTAACGTAGAAGTTTGATTTTTTCATAGCTTTAAGGGACCGTAGACTTAAGTACGAGTATATGGTTTAAATTTAAACTCGATACCACACGCGTTCTCGAGATAAAGGGTCTTGGCAGACAGACAGATGGACGGACGGACAATAAAGTGATCCTATAGGTAAGGGTTTCGGTTTTTTCGATTGAGGTACGGAATCCTAAAAACGGGACTTTTCCTATTCCTCCGTCCGACACTCTGTCCGTCTGTCACCAGGCTGTATCTCATGAACCGTGACAGCTAGACAGTTGAAATTTTTACAGATGATGTGTTTTGTTGCCGCTATAGCAACAAAAACTTAAAACGGAATACAATAAATATTAAAATGGAGCTCCTATAGGTACAAAAACGTATTTTTTGCCGTTTTTTCGATGCTGTCACCAGACTGTCTTTATCTTATGAACCGTGATAGAAAAATGAAATTTTCACAGATTAAGTATTTCTGTTGCCGCTTTTACAACAAATACTTTTACAATAAATAAACATTACCTACTTAGTTGTACGGAGTCCTCGGTATGCGATTGCATTGTTAATTTGAAAGGTGTAAAGCCTTAAAAAATAAACAATGGCACTATTATCTATTCTGTGACAATGCTAAGATAGATTTTTTCCTTATGCTTTAATGTGTTGATCTTTAGTTAGTTTAGTTTAATTACATTTTTGAGCAGTCATTCAACATTAAAGGTAATTGTTAAGTAATGAAATTATTGCAATACGAACAAAGTATCTCCGTTTTAGCTTGGCTCAAAATTCTTTCGTATGTCCGGATGTTTGGATGTCCAGATGCTGTACGGCTGTTCTCACTTAGAGGTTGCATTCCTTAACCGGTTTTCGTGAAATATTTTGAGTAGGTTCGAAACGTATACTTTTTTTTTCGATTTTTTCATAGTGATGGAGATGGGGGTTAGAAAACGTAAAAAATTACAAAAATCTGCAATTTTGAAACAAACTCATGAGGTCTATAGCTCACAAAGCTACTACCTATCTGCATAAGCGCTTATATATAAAATACCCTTATACAACAAATTTTTAAGCTGAACTAGCGACTCGCTCCGGCTTCCCACGGGTGCAATGCTATATTATTATTATAAACCTTCCTCTAGAACCACTCTATCTTTAAAAAAACCGCATCAAAATCCGTTGCGTAGTTCTAAAGATCTAAGCATACAGGGACAGACAGAAGGAAGCGACTTTGCTTTATACTATGTAGTGATAAAGACTGTTTTAGCGCTTTTACAAACTCTGTGCTACTTGGGTACTTTATTTATTTTAGTTATTTGTATGTACTTCATAACCTACAAACATGAAAGCATGGTTGCGGATAATTTTGACGATCGATTTTAACTGCAATCATAAAATCGCAATAAAAGTAAACCGGTTGAAAAACTCCATCTCAAGGGTGAATAAAATTTATTCGCGGCTCGCTCTTATATTTTATTGACTGAAATCAGGTTGAAACACGTTCTATCGCAGTGATATTGGTAGATAACTTCATCCTCACTCTTCTATTTGATTCTATATAACTTTTGCCCGCGGCTTCGCTTGCGCATAAACCTCCCGTAGGAAAATGCATTATGCTTCTTTGGTGATAAAAATTAGCTTTTGTGTTAAGTTAGTTCAAAATTTCATTCTTATCCATTAAGCCGTTTGGGTGCGAAGAGTAACAAACATGACTTACTCCCACACAAACTTTCGCTTTTATAATATAGAAATCTATAGCGTCGAACTGAACAAATTACTTAAATGATGAATAAGTATTATTTCATTTGCAGGAATCTTGACTTTAACTCCAACGTTGTATACCTACATACGACGTAAACCTACTTAAATACATAAAATAACATCCATGACCCAGGGCCATACTAGTGTTCTTAACTTGACTAGTTTCCCTTACCGAGACTCGAACCCTGGACCGTCGGCTCAGTAAGCAGCATCTCTCATCATCTTATAGATTCGTCATGTCTGTCTGTCCGTCCGTCTGTCCGTCCGTATGTCACAGCCATTTTTTTCCGAAACTATAAGAGCTATACTGTTGAAACTTGGTAGGTAGATGTATTCTGTGAACCGCATTAAGATTTAGATGCAAAAATAATAATAAATATTGGGGGCTCCCCATACTTAGAACTGAAACTCAAAATTTTTGGAGTTTACTCCTTAAGAATCGATTTTCATATATAAGCCCGGGGTATGAAAAATATGGGGTATAAAATCGAACGTATCTGCCGTGCTAATTTAAAAAGTCCTATCTCAGTATACGATCGGGGTAAAAATACGACTTCTTAATTTAGCAGGTTATGCGTTAAGCGTTATAGACTAAGATCCCGATATAAAATGACCTTCACCGAGATGTTTATTTGATGAAATGTATTTTATATTTATTTTAATATGTCAATAAATATATTGCATATGGGTTGCCTAACAAATTTTAATCCAGGGTATGTTTTATTAATAATAATAAAAAATGTTTTAAACATTTCACCGGTTTGATTAATATTAGATAAATTCTATACCAATCGAAAGTATGAAGCCCATAGAATATACAAACGTTAGGTTGCCTATTCTTTTCCCGTCACAACTATCGGGTAGCCAGGTATAAACAGGTAAATCTATACCTACTAGCATTTTGCAACGGTCTGATTATTGAATTGAAATTAAATAAAATTAAAGATTACTTTATTATGAAGTTATCTAATAATCAACCGGTGAAATGTTATTTTGTTTTTAATTTTTAACTAAACATACGCTGGATTAAAATTTGTTAGGCAACCCATATGCAATATATTTATTGACATATTAAAATAAATATAAAATACATTTCATCAAATAAACATCTCGGTGAAGGTCGTTTTATATCGGGATCCTATACTATAGATATTTGTTTATTGGTGAGTTTTGGTTGTCAACCGATATTATACAGGGTGACCCATTTAGATCGGTCTTCCACCTGTATAATCATTATGTGCAATAAACGTATTGAGTATTGAGTATATTATTATATAATCGTTCTTAAGGCCAGGCGCGCACCACGATTTTAGTCACGCGATAATTTTGTCGCATAAATGCAAGATATGGGTTTATATGAGAGTGCGCGCACCACGACTTTCATAACCCCATAAGTACGCTTATTTCTGCGACAAAATTATCGCGCGAATAAAAGTAAACTCCATTCGTGCGTCGGAGCTGACACACACACTTTTTTTTTCATCAAACACATACGTGTGGGGTATCTATGGATAGGTCTTCAAAAATGATATCGAGGTTTCTAAAATATTTTTTTTCTAAACCGAATAGTTTGCGTGACAGACGCTTCCAAAGTGGAAAAAAGTTGCCCCCCCCCCCCCCCCCCCCTTTAACTTCTAAAATAAGAAAATGAAAAATCTAAAAAGACATATGATGTACATTACTATTAAAACTACCAACGAAAATTGTTTTGAACGAGATCTAGTAAGTAGTTTTTTTTTTTATATTTTAATACCTAACTTTGCACCTAATTTATATGGGGCGCTATACATACCAGGTGCAAACTTAACTTAACCACTTAGGGATGGAAAGTGTTTGTACGGAACCCTCGGTGCGCGAGTCCGACTCGCACTTGGCCGGTTTTTTTTATTATTTATAATTCGACTACGGCAAAGCGAAGAAGTGCCCTTTTTATTTTTTATTGTAGGTACACCCCACATTTTTTAGATTTTGGATTGGTAACGGAATTGAAAAAAAAAATATTCGGACACTTTTTCTCTCCAAATTAGACTGAAAGAGCAGAGAATACCTGAGTAGAAAATACCTAAAATATCAAAAATCTAAAAAAAAGTGGTGTACAACAAAAAATAAAATGGCCGAAGAATGTTGACTTTTTCTTCCCCGCGGACTAGTGCTGAATAAACACGGTTCTTCTGCGTGTAACTTGATGTTCCTTCAATTAAAATTCCTGTTTCTAAGATCGTGAGCGTTCCCAATAAAATTCCTTTAAGATAGCGTGCGCTCCGAAACAGCTTTTGTTGTATAAATGAAAGTCAAAATGGCTGTGCGAGTAGAATTTCATTACCAGTATTATGTACTGGTTCCTCGGAAATAATACATGATCCTATATATTTTTACACCGGTATACAGACGAGTATGGAAAATTAACTAAACGAATAAATACTAAAATAAATTTTGACTACGGTTGGCGCAGTAGTAAAGTAGCTGCCTAGTGAGCCGACGATGCTGGGTTCGAATCCCGGCAAAGGCAAATATTTGTGTATAATATTTGTACCAGAGTCATGGATGTTACTTGTAGGTATTTAAGTATGTATTTATCCATATAAGTAGTTAGGTATGTTTATCGCCATCTAGTGCCTTGTTATTTATAAATAACCTATTTTAGTAGAGTTGTTAGTCCTCTGTTTTCTAAATTGTGCGCATCGGGTTACAAGCATGAAATTTCTACCACAGATAGAGTGTTCCCCGTTGATTGCCGAAAAGGTAAAAATCACAACAAGTTTTTTTTTTTATTTAAAATAAAATAATTTAAACGGATTATATCGCGTTCTCTGGGGCAGACCTATGTCCAGCAGTGGACGTCTTTTGGCTGATGATGATGATGATGATATCGCGTATATTAATTATTTGATCCATGACGTTACGCAGCCGAGACAAGGTACGTTACAATAAATCGGGATGACGTAATCTACAGCGTAGATACAACGACGTTATAATATTTACGTCACCCTGGGCCGTAAGTGGGAAAAGAAAATACAATTCACCGCCCCAAGCAGGCCCGAACTGACCAGGGACCTCGATTTCGAAACGGTGTTCAGCAAATTAAGTTATTATAGGCCACCTATCTGGGGCCCCTAGACTGGCTGGGCTCCTAGGCCAGGGCCTTATGGGCCTAGGGGTAAATACGATACGGCACTTGCCTAGGTACTAGGTACGTAATGTATGTTCCTTGATTACCTGTTTAACTGGCTTAAAGTCTTTCTCCTTATACGCTGAATAGGACGTATACCATATAGTATGGACCGGCGCTTCAGTAGGTATTCCTAGTGACGTCATCTTGGTCGCATCTCAAACTTCAATAACCCTTCACTTGCAATGATTCTCACTTTTCTAACAATAAAAAGGAAGTGAATTTTTGACAATATGTTAAAAGCACTGAGAAACTTGTGACATGTTGAACAACTCACTGTAACTAAAGCTAGACGTCTTAGATGGAAGTCACAAGACACTGATATCTAGGATTAAATTATCTTTGCAGATACTAATTATTTAATTCTAGTATAAATATGAACACTAATTAAAATCCTCTGTAACACTTTTTATAACTGGCTGATTAACACTTAACAACTTATTGATTAATGAGAAATAAAATAAAATTGGGACACCAAAACAATGTTAATGCGTTCTAATATTTCAAAATCGGAACGTCGTATTCTCACACGAAGACATCACATTTAATACTGACTACCGTTGAGTAAACGCATTTAACAGGTAGCACCCGAAGATATAACTTTATCAGGAGGTGAATTACATTTAAATCCTTGCATTTATATAAGCATTATTATTTGACACCATTTACATCGAGTACACATATAGGTACAGGTGGTATTAAAACGCACTGATTCTGTAAATCTATAAAATAGTAGAATATTTTTTTTTAGGTAAATACGATAAACCCATATATTTATGAATATTAAAAATATTAGAAAAGAACCTCACTTGTACGCACCTATTCCAAATGCATCATGGCCAGAAATTCTATTAATAGAAATTATATGGAGATGCATTATATATGTAGGTATAGGTATTAACTAATCTAATCTGTGAATTCACGCTTATTTATTACTTCATGCACTACAGATGCAGGAGCACTGAAGTTTTAATATCAATCAGGTGCAAAAGTAAAATACATTTTATATAATGTTCATCTGTTAAATTATTCCTATTGATTAACTGAAATTAACTAAGCCACGAATTCTCTGTTCTCCGATTGACATAAACCGATAATACC
Source organism: Apotomis capreana (assembly GCA_947623375.1). NCBI lineage: Eukaryota > Metazoa > Arthropoda > Insecta > Lepidoptera > Tortricidae > Apotomis > Apotomis capreana. The sequence continues at coordinate 17,782,394 of OX392515.1, forward strand.
TTCTTTAATCGCACTTATAAATAGTATATAAATAGGTGACTTGACCTCAGCGAGTAAACGATTGTGTTAGTAGTTTAGTTTCAGTAACAGCCATGCCAAAATCAACTTAGGGAGACTGTGTCACTATACCGACCCAACTAACGGTTTAATGTAGTTAGTTAACTTGACCACTCTACTGGCAAACAAACACGCTCTGAAGTGGTCGGTTAGCCGAAATGTTAAGGAGACATGGGGAAATGTTACAATTTTATTTATCCCCGTGACTACCGTTCCAAGACCAAATAAATCACTGTGATATATCACTATAGTTGGTGTTTATTTATTCTATATCATAATTAATTGCAGATTCGCAAAATACACATTGCGTTCCGGACGAAGTACCGTCAACTGGGGTTACTTTGATCGCCGGGGTAACTAAGGATAACATATAGAAAGCTTGGTTTTTAACGCAGTCATATGATACTATAGTTTATATAGGCAACCCCAACCAAAACATATGATGGAATCTTTAAACACCGTAAGTATTCATGTGAAGTGTTTATGCGAAAATACGAGTAAGTATATATTTGTATCAGACTTACAAAAATGTTGACGTTTTGCCGTGAGTCAAGTCCGTTGACGTCACAACGACGACGACGGTAATTTGACATTTTGATCTAGAAATACAATTTTAACTCACAACGGTCATGCGCAAGGACTTATTTAACTGTCACATCAATTTGAATTTGTAAAGTCTTCGTGAACAGTCAGGGTGATATTTTAAACAACGGGTCACTATGATTTGTCATTGTGACGTTATTTGTCACCTCTAACGTTAAATCTCTTGCCTGATACAATTCTATTTACTAGACGAAGTTGCCCATCATTAACATTAAGCTCACAATTCAATTCAACTTAAAAACACCTACTCAAACGGCAAAGCCGTTAATGGAAGCAAGTCCTAAAAGATTTGCAAATAATTAATTATTTTAAATCGCTCCTAAAGGTCAGGCTCAGGATAGGGGTCTCGTGAAAGGGCAAAGGGCGTACCGGCTCAAATAAATGAAGGCATGAATGAAAAATGTCAAAAGTAGAGTTTTGAGGATACCTTTGTTTAGGAGTGGATTAGCACAACAGGTGGAGGTTTTGCTTTGAAAAATCGTTTCGTATATTAAAAGACTTCAAAAGACAGTTTTTCATGAATTGCCAGCCCCTTTTCAAATGAGAATTGTTGCGTTAAAATGGTCGATGGAATCTTTAGAACCTTTAGACTTTTACTAGCAGCACCCCGCGGCGTGTCCCACGGTTTATCAGATAAAAAGCCAATTTGTTAATCCAGAATGTCAGCTACCTCCATACCGAATTTTACCAATTTTGGTCCAGCCTTGTGAGCGTGATTAAGTAACAAACACACAAACTTGTGCCTTTATAATATTAGTTTGACTAAGTAGTACCACTCTTCTGCCGCACTATGGCAATACACTGTATTTATATCTATAAGGAAACCATACATTGCTACATTGTTTTGTCAAGGCACAGCATTCATTCGTTTATTATTTAAATAAGTTACACAGCATTATAGTAAGAAAATCAAGGCACTGTGAACTACAAAAATACATATATAGCAAGACATAACGGCGTAGCCCCATTGTGTCTGATCTGGTGTAGGATTCGGTATTTCCCCGGAACTGCCGAAACACGACAACCTTCGGCCAAAAGTCTATTCACGAAAACAACTACATCTGCATCTGCAAAATATCTGTGTTTCCGTTGACTTTTTTAGCCAGTTAAAATGTCTTCCTACTTGGGTAAAGCCTCTCATCTCTGCCACCATTCATCCCTATTGATCAACTCCCGCTACTCTTCGCAAAATGCGCCCAAATTCCGCCATCTTCTTTTCGAGCTATCAGATTCGACAGCCATCTTGGTGGATCCATTCGGTCAACATTATTTAAATAGTACCTAGAGAGACAGGAGAGAAGCGAACCCCCCTTAAATCACTATTTTTTAATATCTTAATTCATGTGTCCAGTCAAGTGTCCAACAAGCTGTAGACCCTGCGAGTCTGTTCCGAAATAGTTAAATTAGTAATTTTTTTTACTGACACAAAATCTCCGCCATTTAAAAAAAAAAACAACAAAACCGATATCGAATAGTTTTTGAACCTGCTTTCACAATTTATAGAAAATTCGTTAGGAAATGCGACCTTTAGACGATAATAGCCAAACATCCATGCTTTGTTTTGTACCTTCAAGGAAAGAGCGTATTCCCATTCCCACCTGTGCGGCCGGCAACGCACTTGTGACACTTCTGGTGTTGCCGGTGTCCATGGGCGACGGTAATCCTTTTAAATCAGGCGATCCGTTTGCTCGTTTGCCCACAATGACTAATAAAAAAACACCTCCAATGTGTCCCCAAGCTGAAGACGAGAAGCTTTGCTCAATTTGTCAATTATGTCGCAGTAACATTGTGTCCTAATATCAATTATTTTAAAAATAACAAAATAAAAACAGGAGCAAAACAAACCCCCCGACAAAGTTACACCGCCGCGCGTTATCAAGGAGCAGGCAAACACAAACAATGTTTAATCACACGACGTGTGTGGACGCATGTTTGCGCAGGGATTACACCGGCGCAGTGACAGGTGTGGGTTCGAATCTGGAAAATACCATGTTTAATATCACTTCATATGTCCGGTCCAGTGGGCCTATGATGGTTGCGTTTATCACGTGATAAATAAGTGACAAAGCATCTGTCACTAACATTCGCATTTTTTCAAAACTTGACATTGTCACTTTTTTATCATTATGATAAACGCAACCATATCATAGCCCCCCACTACCCAAATCAGTGGATTAGGTTTTTTTTATAAAGACAAATTTATCTTTGTGTACTTAGTCAACGTCATCAATGCTGCTAAAATGCCAAAGTAGGTGAGGTTTGGATAACATTTTCTTGTAGACAAAAACGAGTTACACGGAGACCTAGCCACGCTGATAGTTAAAGCGTTGAATTTCTAATTTTATTTCCAAGTTAACCTTAGAAAGTATAGTTACAGGAATTGCGTTTACATACACCGAGCAGAGCTCAGTTTTACCTATTTACTGTTTTAATTAATGAACCAAAAGATACAAAAACGTTATAAAAAACACAAAACTCTACAAGTGTATAAACATTTAAAACAGTACCATACTATAGACTAAATAACACAAATTACATACAATATATTATCACTTATCATAATCCAGTCTTGAAAATGAGCTGGCATAGATACATTTATACAATTTACTACGTCAGAGACATAGTAAACATGGATTTTGATATTAACCTGAGCATTCCGCTGATTTTTAGGGTTGCGTACCCAAAGGATAAAAAACGGGACCCTATTACTAAGACTCCGCTGTACGTCCGTCTGTCTGTCTGTCTCTCCCTATGTATGCTTAGATCTTTAAAACTACGCAACGGATTTATGATGCGGTTTTTTTAGTAGACAAAGTGATTTAAGAGGAAGGTTTATAAATGTATACCGGGTGGGCCCTGTAACAGGAGCAATAAATTAAAACATAGATTCGTCCCTTGAAACTTAACAACATTTGTTAAGCAACTTCTGAAAATAACGTGTATTAAATGACATTTTGTAGAATAAAGTTTAGACAAAGAAGAAATGTATTGCGAAATGTCCGATATTAGTAGAGTGACAGCTATGTCAATGCTCAGGGAATGTCAACGTTGGACGACATACATTGAAAATACTATTTAATTTGTTTGAAATAATATATTTTTTTAAACTGACTTTTTTTTAAACTTGTTGAACAAATGTTGCTCAGTTTAACGAGTAAAATCTATGTTTTAATTTTTTGCTTATGTTACAGGGCCCACATTGTATAATATTACATGCATAATTAAATATTATCGGTATTGCACCCGCGCGAAGCCGGGTCGGGTCGCTAGTTATTAATAAATGACGAATGTATGAATGAATGTAATGATTAATGAATGACTTAGAGATTTTATTTTTAGAGAAGCTTTAAAGTAACAAAGGATTTTTAAGAGAACCGTGAGTTGGAGAGCAAATCTATATTTTTAATCGGTGATCAGGAGTAGAAAAATATTAATATCCAGCTTAAATTAAACCTAATAGCCGAGGTCTCATGCAATTACCTCACTGTTTATTTAATTAAAAGTTGAAACATAATTAAACCTAACAACCACTAGATACACGGTCATCCTACATAAATTTATTAAAAGTACGATACCTACGTCAAGTGGTATCGCTTTGGCGGGAAATTTTACGAAATTTCCTACGAATTTGTATAGGTAATGACAATGACAATGACAAGTTATTACTCATAAATTGTCATTGCCATTAAATTATTAAAAAGGTTGTAAGCTTACAGATACAGATTAGTAGGGTGACAAGAAATTTAAGACAAAATTGATATTTTAAATAAAAATTATCAAAGAAAAATAAAAGTTTGTTTTCATGTAATTTCGACTTCAACGTGACCGCCATCATTTACTGAGTTAGAAAAGTTGGAACCTGATCACCGATTAAAAATCATCGTGTATATAAAACTCAAAGGTGACTGACTGACTGACTGACATAGTGATCTATCAACGCACAGCCCAAAGCACTGGACGGATCGAGCTGAAATTTGGCATGCAGGTAGATGTTATGACGTAGGCATCCGCTAAGAAAGGATTTTTCAAAACTCACCCCCTAAAGGGGTGAAATGGGGTTCCAAAGTTTGTATGGGGAAATAAGATTGGTTATTATTATTTTATTTGAAACTTCACAGGGGTATTTCTAACGATAAATGAGTAAACACGTGTTTCAGGTTTTTTGAAAATTCAACCCCTAAAAGGGAGAAATGTGGTGACAAAGTCTGAAAATCAATATGGGTATTGTTTTTATGGTTTATCGGGTCGCTGATTAGGAAAACTGCAACGATTTTAAAATCCAACGTGGCGGACGTGAATTAACATTTCCCCTGTTGAGGTGAAATAGGGTTGAAATGTCTAAATAATAAACCGCTGGTTCTAGAGAGTCCAAATTTGACACGTAGGTTCCTTATAAGGTGTAGGGGTGCACTAAGAAAGAATTTTTCAAAATTCACCCCTTAAAGGGGAGAAATGGGGGTCCAAAGTTTGTATGGGGAAATAAGATTAGTTAGACTATTTTATTTGAAACTTCACAGGAGTATTTCTAACGATAAATGAGTAAACGCGTGTTTCAGAATTTTTGAAAATTCAACCTCATAAAGGGAGAAATGTGGTGACAAAGTCTGAAAATCAACATGAGTATTGTTTTTATGGTTTATCGGGTCGCTGATTACCAAAACCGCAACGATTTTAAAATCCAACGAGACGGACGTGAATTACCATCTCCCCCGTTGGGGTGAAATGGGGTTGAAATGTCTAAATACTAAACCGCTGGTTCTAGAGAGTTCAAATTTGGCACGTAGGTTGCTTATAAGGTGTAGGGGTGCACTAAGAAAGGTTTTTTTTTAATTCACCCCCTATGGGGGTGAAATGGGGATTCAAAGTTTGTATGGGGAAACAAGATTAGATAACTTGGTACCTACTCATTGTGTGATTTATACTAATCAACTCCACTACCTAAAGGTTGTCTGGAAGAGATCGCTCCTTAGCGATAAGACCGCCTGTTGTCTACCGTTATTAAAATTATTGTTCTGTACTGAATTTGTAAACTTTTTTGGTGTGCAATAAAGCATTTTGTATTGTATTGTATTGTACCCTGTATCCCGGAAGGGGAAGAGGGAAGAGTTGGTTTCTATGGATTATCGGGTCGCTGATTACTAAAAAAAGAACGATTTTAAAATTCAACATGGCGGACGTGTAATACCATCTCTCATGTTAGGGTGCGATGGGGTAGAAATGTCTAAATATGTCTAAACATATGGGTGTCGTTTTTAAACGCACAGCCCAAACCGCTGATTCTAAAGAGTCTAAATTTAGAACGTAGGTTTCTTATAGGGTATAGGGGCGCACTAATAAACGATTTTTCTAAAGGGGGTGAAATAGAGATCCAAAGTTTGTATGGGGAAACAAGATCAGACTATTTTATTCGAAACTTCACAGGAGTATTTCTAAGAATATGAGTAAACACGCTTTTCAGGCCTTTCAAGAATTGAAGCCCTAAAAGGGGGAAATGTGTTGACAAAGTCTGAAAATCAACATGGGCATTATTTTTATTATTTATCAGGTCGCTGATTACGGGTACAACAATTATTTTAAAACTCAACGTAGCGGACGTGAAATACCATTCCCCTGTAGCGGTGCGATGACGTTATGACTTATGATTGTGGGTGATATGAATATGGGTGTCATTTTCATGTTTTTTTGGGACATTTGTGGACATGAAAATTCTTGAAAGCATTTGTGCCTAATTGCAATTCAATCGGTGCAGTAGTTTTGCAGCAAATCGGTTGTAACAGACGGACTCACAGACAGCTACAAGTGATCCTATAAGGGATTTATTTTTGCTTTTAAGGTATGGAATGAGTCCCGTTATCCTAATAGATGTTTAAATTTGTATTTGGTGCCATTTCGATTGTCGTCAAGGCCAGTGCGGGTGGCGCGGCGAGACTGGAGTAGTCATCGGGAAACCTCCTGCAGCCGTAATAAATGCATTCAAACTTTTCAACAATAAAATGACATGCATGAGGGATAAGCAGATTATACCCTAACTTTAACAAATAGCCCACTTTTTATCCTGAAAAAAAGAGCATCGTTCCCGTAGGATAATGTTTATTGTATAGGAACGCGGGCGAAGCCGCGGGTTAATGCTAGTTAGGAATATATACAAGGTGGAACGGAAAGAGGGTCTTTTCTGTTACGTTCCGAGTCTAATCAGAATTATAACGTTTAGTATGAGACCAACACCAAAATTAAAAGTATTACACCTAATACTTTCTAAGGTCCCTAGGTACTCAGTTCTTCAAGTTTTGAGTACCTATATACCCTCGTCACGTTTCACCCTGTTTAATCGAAATGAAAGATTTGTTTGGCTGACTACGTAATTCTTTTCAGTCGACTGTACCCTACTTAGCGTTGAACGAAGACGTTGCGATGAGCTATCAGCAAAATGGCTGCATTTTCCACCTCCACCGCTTTATGACACTTATATGAGGCAGAGTAAAGCACTGCAATTTTTAACTTCTTACTTAGAAAAAATAATAACGTATCAACTTTTATGTATACTGGTTTTTAAGAGTACAGTAAAATATTTAATATAAACAGTCTTACATGCCGAAGTTGGTTAAAAATGAAAAAAATATATATTATTTTATTAATAACTTGATTGAGCTTATTTTGACCGCAAAAGTACAATTTTTTTGCGCAACGACTTTATGATAGATTAAATAATGAGTGTCATCGTATAGTTTTGTAAGTTACGTATGTAGTACTTATATATGTAACTTTGTATGTAAATTCTAGACTGCCTCGTGAATCAACTACACCAGCACACTCATCTTTCCATAAAATTCACAGAGAGTAAAATTATAATCCGTCGTTTTTTGTCAAAAAGCGAGTGAAAAAAATACAGTTTATAGTCTAACTCATACAGCCTGCCTACTGCAAAACAAAAGGTGCTCAGTTTCGAGAGCACAATTAATTTGGTCAGAGACACCCTGTAAATCTTTGTGTGTGTGACATACATGATTATATTGATTAAATTGTAGGTACTTACTGACATGACAGACTTCAAAGGCACAAAGCTTTGTGAAATAGTCTATAGTTAGTGGTTTCATTTCAGTAGCACGTGTACGGGCGGCGTCGTGTGTCCGTGCGTCAGGCCGCCATCGTCAGGCGCCTGCGCACCGCAATTCGACGCTGTTGCTAGCTACACCGGCGGGGCCAGGAAGTACGCGGTTCTGACGGTGGAGGTAGATTTAGTTTAGACACCTCCCCACTGGGACGCCGTGGTCAGATACATATCACATACAATACGACTAATGCCTCTGTTGGCTGACTTAGCTATCATTAAAAAAAATGGCTGAAATATGACTTTTATACGTTTCAACTCAAAAAAATTCAAAAAACGGTTTCGATGTAAAAAATCGTTGTGATTATTGAACCTGCTCAAAAATCATCGCCAGAATCGGTTGAGGAATGCTGTCTGTAGGCGAGAACAGCTGGAAATGCGGACATGCGAACATCCAAACATCCGGGTATACGAAATAAAAGGCTAAACTGAATCGGAAAATTCGGAGTCGCTTCCCTCGCTTTCTCAAAAATGCGGAACTCAAGCGCCGCCAGGTGAGTTAGCTTCCATACATTTTAGTACGATTTGTTTTGACACAGTTATTATGATTAAAAATATTCATAAAAAATTGGACCAGAAAGGTTCTAGAGTGGCAACCTCGGACCGGAAGACGCAACGTGGCAAGGCCGACAAGGTGAACCGACGATCTGGTGACCGATGTTCGCGGGAAGACGTCGGATACGGACCGGACGGAGCACAGTCGAATGGCTAAAGGGATTTGCTAATTTTTACAGTACCTATACACAATTGAAGCTGTGAAATATACGTAATGATATATCAACAACGAACGAGACCCAGTGAGTTTAATAATAATAATAATAATAATAATTTATTTATTTCAGGCATCAAAGGCCCATAGATAAATACCTTACAATCTAACATACATATTAAATATTAAAATAATAAAAATAAAAAAACATAAGTAACTAAACTAGGTCACATTTTTCAACAGCGACGTGTTACGCGTGTTCGATGTGTCAGGTAGCCGTCCACGGAAACGCCGGAACATGACACCCTTCGGCCAGTACTCTTCCTTTGTGAAGGTCGCTAGTTGGTCCGTCGGAACTCTCAGCACGAAGGAATTAAAACTCACGTCGTGGCGAGACTCCAATTTTACGACTCTCAGGATGACACCGGACTGTAATGTAGCCGGGACACATAAAGCAGCGTCGTAGGTAGAGCGGGACGCAGCAAATGTTTCGGTCCAGTCGGTGCGGTACCGCACTGATTTCGACAGGCTGGCTTCTTCTTCTTCTTTTCGACCTGCATGAAGCCATCCTCGTCGCATCGGGACTCCCTTGCCCAAAAACCCAAAAAATCCATTTGAAAAAAAGGACAGCCACTTTTTCCCCAAAGCCCTTCAATTAAGATTTTGTACATGATATTCCGCTTTTTTTTTGTGCAACTTCATCTTCTCGCTATTTTTCTGGCCACACGATCATTTAATATTTAACACCGTACAGAGTTAGATGCAAATGATGTGATATCGCATATTTATCTGTTCTCGTGAGAGATTAGAAACATTATCAGATGGTAACTGATACTATCGGGTTAAGTTACTCCTTGGATTTGCTTAGCAACAGCTAGCATTTTGTAGTAGGTATAGCGACGGAAACTATTAGGAGGCCTTAGTTAATATGTATTACTCGTATTTTCATATTATACTTCCATACTAATATTATAAATGCGAAAGTGTGTCTGTCTGTCTGTTACCTCTTCACGCTTAAACCGCTGAACCGACTTAGATGAAATTTGGTATGGAGATAGTTTGAGACCCGGGAAAGGACATAGGATACTTTTCATCCCGAATAAATTTAGTGTTCCCGTGGGATGAGCGGGGGGCACAGCTAGTATATTCATAATTTCAACCAACTTTCTGAAGTGTATACTTTTCCACGGGTTTGAGATAGTTTGAATTTTTCATTAATAGTTTTTGTTTCGATAACTAGTCGAAATTGAGAAAATTCACGCAGAAAACGTTTCTTTAAATTATTTTCGACTGCACGCAATGAAAACGTGAAATAGTTATTATGTAAAACTCAGGCAAAAGTATTATTAACTTTAAAAAGTTGGTTGAAATTATCAATACATTTTGTCATAATATGAAAAAAATACATTTTAAAATGTATAAGGCCTCTTAAGGTGGTTGCAGAGATGTCACTTTCATACAAATTGTTTGATCACTACACACTTAGGCGGTTATGGCTTTAGGTTATTAAACATTCTTAAAAAAATCTTTAAGCTATCTTATATTCGCCAATGAAATCAGTTTGGCTATAAATCATACAATTACAAAGTTATTAAAGCTTTAAAACCCGTTGAAATATTGTCCATATATGTATGTGTTATTGCTTTTACACAACATACAAACGTAAGCGCACGTAAAGCTATTCATGAACAGTGCGTTCTGAAATATAATACTATTTAACTTATGATTTAGGATAATACGTTTTAATTGATGTTTCGATATGAATGCATAACAGTTTTTTTTTTTAATGATTACACCTTTCCTGAGCAGCTTTCATTAAACATGTAACAAATAATGGGAAACATTTGGTTTTAAAGATACCTACCTATTGTGTTTATTTGCTCATAAGGGTCGTTCTCAAAAAATTTGCACCGCCACCTGTCAACAGGTTTGTCTTAGAAGAAGTTTTTTACAACGCATTATTTTAAATATTCAATTATCAACACATATCTATAGACACTTTTTTAATAGGGGCCAAATGCTTTTAATTAAAACTAAAGTATATTAATAGACAAAAAAACGATTTAAAACTAGGTTTTGTCGGTCACTTGCTGTGTCCCAACGCGAGGTACTCATGTTTCGTTGTAATAAAAACATATACATTACCGACTTAGCTTAAGTTCAGTACTCCATTTTATTTTCATATATGATGAAGATTGAATACTACCATATCGAATAGTAATACTATGCTTATGTTGCGAATTATTTGCAATTTAAGTTTGTCCACGCCATTTTTTGTCGTTCACTTGTCATGAGACAAACATTACAATTGTGTGACTAGGTACTATTTCGTTTCCCCTGCCTCAACCCGCATAAATCGAGACCTTCAGTTGTCACCTAACACTGTTCCAAGTGACACGTCGCAGTGTGCTGCACTAAAAAAATATGATACATACACTTACGCGAGCGGGAGTTTGTAATGGGTATGTAGTCTATATTCTGCCTTCCATATTTTGGTTAACGTGTGTACTATTGCATTCATTTTAATTTATAACGCGTAAAGTATGGTCTACTTTTATGTGTATAAATATGCAGTTCATCAACGAAATACTTTATTTGTTTTGATGACATAACTGTCATTTTGTCCATCGCCTGTATGTCGTTCACTTGTCTATATAAAAACAGGTGAACGACACATACGGCAGGTGAACGACAATTATTTAGGTAAACACATACAAAATTATTTAAAAACCAGGTTTTATCGGTCACTCGCCGTGTCTCAACTCATGTTTCGTTGTTATAAAAACACATATTACCGAAAAAGCTTGGTTTGAGTATTCCATTTTACTTTCAAGCTGTCTTAGGAATCCTTAGCAGGCAGCGCCCGCACCAGATTTCGAAAGCATCTATCCTCTGCCTGTCAGTGGCTTTGAGCGTCCAGGTCTCTGCCCCATAAAGAAATATGGAGAAGACAAGTGCACAGACGAGGTGGATGTTAGTCCGGTTAGGGTTGTTTCTATCTTTCCATATTTTGCCGCGTTGGGTCATCGCTGTTTTGGCCATTCCGATTCACCAGCGAATCTCTGGTTTGCATGTGCCTCTATTTGTGGCAATGGAGCCAAGGTACTGGAACTGATCAACAGTATCGAACTCTTGAAGCAGGTTAGTACTTTGTCGACTAGTAATGGTCGAATATCATCAGCTCGGTCTTATTTTTATTAATATCGAGACCCATTCTGAGGCTGGTTGTTTTGAGTCATTCCAAAAGTTGGGCCACTTCTGCTTCGGGTGATGCAAAATAGGCGATGTCTATCACGTACCTTCAAGGGCTCTATATCTGTTAAATAGTATTGGGGATATTATGCATCCCTGTCGTACGCCTTTCCGGAACTTAAAGTTCTTGTATGTGACATCTCCTACCGACACCATTCTGTATCCAGACTCGTAAAGGCTTTATAAAGTGTTACCAGATATGCTGGCAGCTTCAGACAATACCTCCCTTACGCAGCCGAAGGCTTTCTGGTTATCAGATGTGAAGGAATTCCTCGAAGATGACGAAAACAGCAGTAGGTAACTCAGCGGGTAAGAAAGAATATTTCAAAAGAGGCAGCATTAGAATGCAGAAACGTTATTTAAATGATTCGCTGTTGAACTTTCATAAGAAATTTATAAAATCACGTGGGTATGCTTGAGTTTTGCATCTTTTGGCCAGTTATGACCTTTCTGGATTGCACAGGCGTCAAAGAACCTCCTAAAAAATATCCTATGAGATGAGAATTAAATGCTTGTTCTCTTTATTCAAATTACTAACATAAGGAAAAAAGAAAAAAACAACAATCAAAAAAGCACTAGTTGACTGTTCAACCTAGGTTTTATTTAAAATGTCACTTACCTGCAACCGTCGTCGTTAACCTGCTAGCAAATTCAGTTAAGTTGGAACATATTTGTCGCAAACCTGCACCCATTGTCGATAACTTGGTAACAAATGTCGTTTACCTGACATCGATGTCTTTCACCTGTCGACCTAAAATTTCAAACACCTATATCTTCTAAGATATTCAATTTAACTACTTCCCTCGACGTGATATCAATTGTCTGAATATATTTCTAGCGATCCTATGAAAAATAAAAGAAGAAATCGCAACTTTAAAAAAAAATGCAAAATTCACGCAGCGGTGCAAATATTTTGAGAACGACCCATAACAATAAAGTGGAATAGATTTCGAACGCACTAAATCTTGTGAATGAAATAATGAATTGTGTCAATACTATACTGTCATTTGTGGAAATTCGTATAAAAATGAATCATGTTTGGTTTGCATTTTTTTCGTTTCGTGAGTTTTTACTTTATGTAGTGTGAATAATGAAACGTGCATATAATAAACATGTGTACCTACTCAGGACATAGTGATCCCTAAATGATATTGCGATATCATGGGTCAGAAATTGCGGGGAAAGTATTGTGTTTGTAAATACATATTACAAATCGAAGCGTCCTGCCGTGAAAGAGGTGCTATTTTCTTTTTAGGCGAAGACAAGCATGGCGTGATGACAACTGTGTAACCAACCACAAAAACTGAACGCAATCGCTCGCTTTGGGTGATGAAAAAAAACAAAGCTGTTCATAGTAGGTTCATATAGGTAGTTTCTTCTCTCTGACTGAATTGATACCAAGCCCTATATACCCATGTTTTTCAATAGGTGTGGAAAAGCAAATTGTTTTGGAATTATCGGTTCAGTGACTAAGTTTCCTCCTTGAAGGTTAACTGTAATAACACTAATTACCCTAACACCCTATAAGATAATCACATAATAGGTACTGCATACTGCGGTTTCCATTGCTGGCATTCTTGTGACGTAATAAATAATTTCTTTACAGATTCAAGGCCAGCTTAGACCTTCATCAAAAGGGATTACTGCAAGATGATTTCCTTCATTGATTTATCAACAACAATAATGACAATTAAAGATCGTACAGATGAAGGCTTCATCCGAGAAAAGCTGCAGAAAGTTATAATTTTCTACAAACCATGCGTGTTGCCTAAAATAATATTACAACGTATACCTGCAAACCACATATGTAAATATAAACCTTTATTTTCAGGCAGCCGTACTATCCACTAAACAGCACTAAACAGAAAGAAGCCTAGGTAATAGACCTAGTTTTAACGAAAAAATTGAAAATGGCGAAGATCTGGGGGTAAAAAAGAAAAATAATCCACCATTTCGAATTAAAGCGACGTCTACAACTCACACAATCATTAGTATTATAATAAAACTCACACGTAACAAAATTGTTTTATTGTATTTAGTGGGGTTAGTGGTTCTAAAATCCATATATAATAACAATATATTGTTATATATTTTTATATGGTGCTGCGCTCAGTTAGTAGTAGTTCTAGTAGTTATATATTTTTAGACTGAACTCCATGGAACCACGATCTAGAACCACGAAAATCCCAACCCTAATCAGTACCTACTATTCTTGATGTCGGGTTTTTGTATATCAGGTCAGAGTATAGAAAAAAGGGCCCGATCTTGTCATTAAGTAATAAAAAACAGAGGTATACTTGTGATTTTTTTTCATCGTAAATTTCTAAGTCCCAGCACAGAATAGATGATAGTACAAGTAGTCCCAGGCTACGTAGCTTAGGACCGCTCTAGTTCTTAAACGGGCAAGTTAATCAAACAATTGTAATTTATAATAGATACTTTATAATATGTACTCTTTAGTTGTAATCAAAAAAGTAACAAAAATGAGAAAGATATTTTTCAGCAAAATATGTGCCCTAAAATTGGGCCCTTTTTGCTATACCCCAATCTATCATTCAGAAACACTTAGGACAAACGCAATAACATCACAAATCAGAATCACAATATATCAGAAAAGAAACCCAACAAAAATACTTATTTAATTTCACCACATACTTTAAAAATATAGAACTGCTAAAGATTTGTAATTTCTTCGTATTATTTATTTTGACAATCCAGCCTGTCTAATACAACTAGGCTTCACGGTTCTTGTCGCGAGACATAGCAACGCCCGTCAGTCTCCTACAGTACCGCAAAGAAAGAGATAGATAATTTTTCTCGCGCGAGAAAGAGTTGCGTGTCACAGTTGTGCTAGAGGTGCATCCTTACTTCATCAACAAAATCAAATATCATGCCTGCTTATTTATTCTGCGCTTACTATCAAACTGACAGATGATACGCGACCCTTTAATGAATGAATCACCCGCACACACTCACAATTAGTGTCTATTAGTGTGAGTACTTGCTGATTTTTCACAAATTGCTAATACACGGGAGAATAATACAATGTATGACGTGCTACTAATACTACATGAATAAAAGACAAATACGCGGACTCGCAAATCGGAATCACAAATTTTACTTCAAACTCAAGTAACATACGAAATAATAAACAAAAACTACAAATCTTGCTTCCCAGCGCCATCTAGCGTGGAATGTCAAGTATTGGATTTTTTGAAAAACTTTATAGATGGTTTTTTGCTTAAAATTAGGCTTTCTATCGATATCCGAGGTAATTTTCAAAAAAAAAAATTCACCCCCGAGAAGGGGTGGCAACCACCCCCAGGGTGGTTGCGGAGTTCAAATCATTTTCACTTTTGAAGTTAAGGGTAAGATGAACCTAATTCCAAAATTGTATGCAATTCGGTTCACCGTAAAAAAAATCGGAGCCATAATGCTTCAATGACTGCACTATAAAGCAATACATTTACTAACATTAAAAATACGTACTTCCCATACATTTCACAACATATTGCCCCACAGTAATAATACAGTAATAAAAAACCTTTCAGTTTACAAAAACCGATATTTATGGGCATCGATAAATGCGCCCGAGGCACTATCGCGAATGTAGGGCTGCCGGGTCGCTGAAACACTGGTATTATATAAACCATGAATACAAAACTCATCATGAGCATAAGGAAAAATTCGTCAGGTCTACGTGGAGCGAGGGTAGCGAAGTGGCTAACGCGCTGGACCGGTAATCCAGAGGTACCGGGTTCGATTCCCGGTCCCTTCCACCAGGTAGCTCCTTTTTCAATTTTTCTTTGATCTTTGTATTCATGGTTTAAATAAAAATTGTGGTGAACCCACATAAAAAAATGAGACATTACATGTTTCATAAAATTACTGGTATTATATGCTTTAAAAATAAAATTTACTTATACAAGCGGCCAAGTGTGAATCGAACTGGGGTACAGAGGGTTCTGTGCCAACTAGGGCTTCCAATCCCGAGATTTTTGTATGGCCAATCCCAGGACCCGGGATCCCAAATTGGAAGGTCTATTACCAACGTACAGTCGGGAAATGAAAAGGTTTGTCACTTTTGAACCTTAACAACATCATATGCTTAGAGTTATTTTTAACCCCCCGACCTTAAAAATAAGTACGCTTAGTGCGCAAGAAGATGCAGGCAGCGTGCCGATATCGATACTGCTACAAGCCACAAAGTTCTAGAATAACTGTGACACGCGACTGTTTGACGCGCGACAAATTCTATGTCACTTTTCTGTCAATACTGTGAGAGTTATAGACAAGTGACGCCGAGTCGCGCGACAAGCGAAGTCACATCAAGATATGCTAGCCCCGCTGTAGTGTCGCATAGCTATTTTTATACAAAAACAGAAAACAATACAAAATTATTTATTAAATAATTAAATTAATAAGGCGTTACTTTGCGGAAATACATATTAACTAAAAATAGTAAATAATATTGCTTTGCTGATTCGCGATATATCGCGGATCAGCAAAGCAATATTACTATTTTTAAATTATTTATTGATAAAATTATAGCATGTTAAGAATATCCCTGAATGACCAAATTATATTCTTAAATCATAAACAACAACTTATAACGAAATCACTTTTGAGTTAAATATTAAATAAGTAAATATTATGGGACAATCATACACAAATCGACCTAGTCCCAAACTAAGCAAAGCTTGTACTATGGGTACTAGACGACGATATACATAATATATAAATACATATATAGATAACATCCATGATCCAAGAACAAATATTCGAGTTCATCACACAAATATTTGCCCCGGCCGGGATTCGAACCCGGGACCGCCGGCTCAGTAGGCAGGTGTCTGCAAACTGCGCCAACCGCGTCGTCAATTATATGTAGATTTGATTGATCTAAATGAGGCACCATGGGGGTTATTTAGTAACGCGCTACATCAGCAGTAGTGACCCTACGCAGCACTTGGCATAATGAAAGTGACCTCCCATCCCTGCACAAGAGCTGAAATTGAGTCAATGGGCGAGAATGACAAAGGCACTTATTGAATGGATCGCGTGCCCGCCGTACTATTGTCTTTTATTCTTTCATGCAGAATATTACTCACCGGAAGAGCACAACTGACCTTTCGGATGGTTAAAGGTATATACAATTATACATGATATTATTAAAACTATCGTGAGACACCATCAATAAGTAGGTATAAAAACGGATTAAACTCAGGTAAAAAGCAAGGAGAGCGATAGCCAGTGCAGTGGGCCGCGACCCGCGTAGCAGCACGGATAACTAACTTCCATACAACTAGTGATGTGCCGTCAGGAAATTTCACGTTCTCGGGAATTCTTACCATCGGAAATTACCGTAACTTTTCCGTAATTCTCGACAACTTTACCAATGAGTAACATTTTTAGAAATTTTGAAGATTAAGTAAAGCTATTGGATTATTTCTAGTGATCGTTTTTAATTGATAAACTGATTTGCAACGTGGTGATTGTTTATTAGAATTATTTGAAAAGGTGGTGTTCACGAGTAGCAGGTAAAAAAAACGAGATAAACGAGCTTTGTAATCTAAGTGCACCAGTTCTTTGCAGGTTCCCTTCCCAGGTATACAGGTAAACCACAAGTAAGTACATGTGTTATTTAATTAGCGAATCAGTGACCAAGTTTCATAAACCTAGGTTTCCTGATTGGTACTCAGTTTTTTTATGGTATTGGGTCGAAGTGGGAAGAGTAATAGCTATAAAGTTTATAATTTAAATAGTCTGTTGCAAACTGCTCAAACTGTATAATGTGTTTAAAACAAGTGACTGTTATTAATTGAAATAATGAAGCCCAACTCCAAAGTTCTGCAATATTTTAATGTAATAGAAACCGAAAACGGACGAACCAAGTACATTTGTTTGTTTTGTGTTTTTACGATTGTTTTAATTTTGTCTAGGTCAATTGTATATATATATATATATATGTGTTCTAATAATTTGTTGATTTAAAAAATAATAAAACTGATTTCATAGTTCGTTAAATATTGTGGAATTATTGCTTTATCAATATCATGCCGATGTTATTTTTTAAACCCAAGGTTATTTTGAAACTTACCAACTAATTTAATTGGATCCCATGGATCGACTCGAATGGACTTTGTAACAATGCGCAGATCTCAGCGAGTTCTCAACCGATTTTAGAAATTTTTGTTTTAAAATGCATTAATTTAATTTCGCTAGGTCGTGAAGAAGAGAAAATTTCGAAAAAAAAAAAAACTCCGCTCCAATTTATGGTGCAAGCTTAGCCGGTGGCTGACTCTGCATCGACCTAGTACATACTGAATAGTAGTTTACTCAATTAAATCACTAATAAAGGACTTGAAATACGCTAAAAATATTCTAATAAAAATACATCAAACAACTTTCTCGGTAATTTCCACCCGTAAATTACGGTAACTTTACGAGAAAGTTGGTACAGTATGGAAAATTATGTGATCCTTTTATCTAATAATTGTGAAAACTTTACTGCAGTTTATTATGGTCATTTGAAATAGCTTTGTACAAATTAAAGACAAAAATAAATAACATATAAACTACTTTCTCGATAATTACCGCTACGGAGAACGTTACGGAGAACGTTACGGAGAACTTTACCCGAACTTTCTCTCTGTTACCGTAATTTACGGTAACGGCACATCACTGCATACAACCATATGAGTTTGAAACATGTCGGACCGTTCCTGACAATTTTTACTTTTTATAATTATTCGGTTTATTCATGAGAGGTATATACAATTATTATTCATACCCTGTGTATTTATATTAGTTGGTCTTCTATAAACAACTAGATACATTGCAATTCTGCTTGTTATTAATTGGAAAATTATTATCATTATCTGGATAGAGATAAAGTAGATCTTTTTCGTCGACTCAAGGACGTAAAACAAATCCTGATACTCTCCTAAATTGTAGTGTCCCGAGGTCCTTAGCCTTAGAGAATTAAACCAATTCGCGTATATTACCAAATAAAAATGTCTGCCAAACCCTGAGCGGGCGAGGTAACACACATATACAAAATCTGCACTCCAATACCAAACTCTCTTATTACTACGCACTCACCCTAAAATGATGCAACAACACTATTTCGTCACACTAATGCTAATTTGTATGAAAAATTACATTAACTATTATTTTTATTTGTAGGAAATTTCAAACAAAATAAAGAAGCCAGTAGTCTTTGTTATTTTAAATATAAAGATGTCTAATGCCAATATAGTTCCCAACCTTTCAGAATTTATAACGATTGTTTTCAAATAGATTTTGTAATCGATGCTTGACTGCCAATTTGAATTAAAACTTTTATTTTAAACGTGATGGTATGATAATTATAACAAAAACACTTACCTAATGAAATCGTATAGCATCTGTTTGTAAACTAGACGTAGAACGTCTTTTACACCCAAAAACACAAATAAGCTTTTTCGTGGGTGAAGCTCCCACTGAGAACGATGATCAAAATACACATAGTCGATTATTGAATACTTAGTTTTATATAACTGTTATGACCGGCGGTCTTGTACTTTTGGCAGAGGGGTACGCCTGTCAATAAATATAAATAAATAAAATAAATAAATATTAAAGGACAATCTTACACAAATCGACTTAGACCGAAACTAAGCAAAGCTTGTACTATGGGTACTAGACGACGATATACATAATATATAAATCCATATATAGATAACATCTATGACTCAGGAACAAATATTCGAGTTCATCACACAAATATTTGCCCTGGCCGGGATTCGAACCCGGGACCGCCACTCCGGTAGGTTTATGCTCTAACCCTTAGATTTGAAGGGCTTAGCTATGGAGACACGTCGAAATTTATGGCATCCGGGTAACATATGGCTTTAAAAGCAAATATTTGAGCGGACCAGAGCTATTGATATTTCATACCGTCAGAGTGGAAACGATAAGAGACGATATTTCACAGTGAAGCGGGGATTTTCGCAAGAGGTAGCAATTCAATGTCCACTATATATTTTATAGGTACCTATATGAAACAGGCTTACTCACGTATAGACCAATTATGTATTTTATAGGTACCTATATGAAACAGGCTTACTGACGTATAGACTAATTATTTATTTTATAGGTACCTATATGAAACAGGCTTACTCACGTATTGACCAATTATGTATTTTATAGGTAAGTACCTATATGAAACAGGCTTACTGACGTATAGACTAATTATGTATTTTATAGGTACCTATATGAAACAGGCTTACTCACGTATTAACCAATTATGTATTTTATAGGTACCTATATGAAACAGGCTTACTGACGTATTGACCAATTCTGTATTTTATAGCTACCTTTATTTTATTTTATTTTATTTTTCTTTATTGGCACACTGAACAGATTACATTCATTTCAAAAAATAAAGATACAAAGGACAGGCATTGCAGATAAATGTCATCCAAAATAAGCATGCACATCATGATTTTAACAATATATGTACATTGAAAAAATATCCTAAAATAAAAATTATTATAAATCTAATATTATTATAATGGCTCAACTGTTTAATTTAACGTTCTATTTAAATATTTTATACATATTGAGCATTTTGAATTAGAATAACAAAACATTCAAAGATGTGTAAACAGAGATGGCGTTTTTTTATGAAACGGGCGTCACGTCATAACCATAACAATTCGAATATAGTTCGACATGGTTCGTATCGGTTCACAATTCATTTTCAAAAGCTCCGATCGGTGGCGACGGCGACCAATCGAATACCTACTGTCAATTAAGAGATTTATGTATATGTATACATAGTACCGATTTGTTTTTGAGCCGAAAGAGCGTGAAGAGAGACAGATCCGCATGGAAAAGCATGTAAAATTATTTTACGTTAAACTTATCATTAGACAGATTAAACAAAGTCTTATCAATCACCATTATATCGTTCGCACTTTGCAGTAACCACAAAAGACAAGCCAAAATTCACAGGCAAAACACTGTGTACATAGTTCGTTCAAAACCTAATCAAATACGTGTTTAATGGCCACTAAATCTTGCTAAATCTTTCACATGTGCCACCAAAAACAAACAGTCACCAATAAACTAAACATGGGTTTTCAACAAGCCCGATTACAATTTGGTGACGTCATATTTGAACTAATAATTCGGTTAGCATATTTTCCTTGTTTTCTGAAACTGGACTGCGAGTTCAATTCATGGTCTAAAACACACAACTACTTAAGTAAACAATTGAGAGTCAATATTTAAGTTTTACTATACTTAGGTAGGTTCATTCTAGTAGTCTTACGGTTCGGAAGAAATTTTACTTTAATAAATAATAAATAAATAGGTATCGGAGAACCGCACTCAAATCAACCTGTCCCAAATTAAGCTCTTGACTTGTGTGGTGTGGCATTAGACGACGATAAACATAAGTATATAGATAAATAATATACTTAAATGCGTAGGAAACATACATGACCCACGCACAAAAAAAAATGGGCAAGTGCGAGTCGGACTCGCGCACCGAGGGTTCCGTACAAACACTTTCCATCCTTAAGTGGTTAAGTTTGCACCTGGTATGTATAGCGCCCCATACAAATGAGGTGCAAAGTTTACGCAACCAATCCCGTTTGTTGTATGGGAGCCCCCTTAAATATTTATCTTATTTTATTTTTAGTATTTGTTGTTATAGCGGCAATAGAAATACATCATCTCTGAAATTTTCAACTGTCTAGCTATCACCGTTCTTGAGATACAGCCTGGTAACAGACGAACGAACGGACGGACGGACGGACGGACGGACGGACAGCGAAGTCTCAGTAATAGGGTCCCGTTTTTACCCTTGGGTACGGGACCCTAAAAACGAGTTTATCACCCAAATATTTGAGATTTATCATTGCCGGGATTCGAACCCAGGACCGCCGGCTCGGTAGACAGCTGCAACTACCACTGCGCACCCCGCTTCGCCTGTCCTCTTGAAATATTAGTCCATAAATCTAATTATTTAATTGATTGCGCATTAAAAATAAGTATAAATGGCGGACTTAATGCTATGAGGCATTATGTACCAGTCAACCATAAAACGAAACAGAAACATTATGGGTGCGGGATGTAAGTCATAAGAATATATACATGTATTATGTATTGTAAGCCTGTCTGGCCTATCTCGGTGTATGTACTACTTCATTCCCTAAAGACTCGTTAGCTCAGAACACGGACCTGGTACCAAGTAATTAAGGATAGCCGACCCACCTAATGCGGGGAAAGGCAGAGAAAATGATATCCTGATCCTGACCTTACGCATATGCGGTAGCACCTCCGTCACCCGTTGCATAAAAGTCCGTTTCGACACCCGATCCACCGTCGACACACTTGATACTGACTCGCCACATGCTGTCGACACATCCACCACGGATCCATGACACTTCACACTGCACGATTTTGTAGACATGGTGATATTGTAAGCCAATGCTCACTTTTATGCGTATACTGAGCTACTTTAGTATTGTAAGTCAAACATATCACTAAGGAACTTCTGAGACATGGTAATGATAAATATTGTAGGTAAGTTAAAATCACTGACACTGGACCGTTTGTAAGAAATGGTAATGATAATGAATAAAAACTTTAGTCATAGTATTTTTTTTTACTTGCTACAAATCTACCTTATTTTACTTGATACCAACTCAAAAGATTACAACATTGGGAATAATACGCGATTTAGTTCTGATAGGCGCGGCGTGTGCCATCTTACTGACAGTTAGATGTCACAGAAATTCACACCTATATGTGTGTTCAACGAAATACACAGTCATGTGTGTTACAATGTATGGTGATAATTGATAGTAGCCAAGATTTTTTAACGGCATAATGCATAAACTAAAATCTTCAGGCGTCTGTGTCAGTTTACCTTTCTGTCTGTTCGAGATATAAGTTACTGGACCGTGTGTGGTGTAGTTATTACTAACGTAAACTTAACTAAATTTGAGGATAGATTTGTCCTTTGAATTAGGTATGTTTGTATGTAAACAATTATTGAGGGTATAAAAAGAAGAGGAACTAATAAACAATTAAAAGTATAAAAAGTAATGGCGAACGTATCATTTCAAATTATCCATTCTAGTGAATCTTTATTATTTAATATACATTTGGATTTTCGAATCTCGAAAACTACTTATGATTCAGTTTCCTAGCTTAAGTATGCAGATTTATTATTATTAGCAATCAAATAACTTACTGGTATGCTGTATCTTGCAAAGCATTTGTTGGTTTGTTTTAGGGAGCTGGATTTTAACATAGTTCATACGATTATAATATCTACTCGTACTTCCAACTATTGAAGTCAGTGATGCGGCATGCAAATTAGGTTATTAGCTATAGAATCCATCTGATCGACGGGAAATCACATTGACTTTAACTACAAACTACACAGACGAAAAACCATATCACTAAGGATTTTCCCACTTCATGGCCGCTAAATGTACAATAAGCAAATGTGCTGGTTTTGCGTTTGTCACTCGAAGTGCTAAAATATTGTCTTTTGGTGACAACCACGAGTTAGCACGTATCTAATACGCGACCTTGGGCTCATATTATGCGATATTAAAATAAAGTAAACAACGAATATCTAAGCTAATTTTGTTTTGATTTAAAATCGTTTGACTTATTGACCTACATACATATCTATTTATCAGGCTCAGTCCAATGCTGAACATAGGTGTCCCCCATAGCTGATCACAAGGTGCGATTTTGTGCAGATCATATCCATCGACTTTCTACGACCCTAACGAGGTTATCCACAAACTTCATAATTATATCTAAATACTTACTACTCAGTAAATTAATTCAAACAGCCATCTGGACAACCCGTTCATTAAAGCTACTCGCTCTCGTCATATATAGATGACGTTTTCAATCATAAGGATCGACTTAGTCGACTTGCCATTAGGACGCATTGACAGGTTATAAAGATGCAAACAGGTTTCGACTATAGGGGTCATCCATCAATTACGTCACACGTTAAGGGGGAGGGGGGGGGGGGGGTCATACCAAACGTGACAGTACATGTTAAAGATATAGCAAAAAAGCGTGACATAGGGGGGGGAGGGGTTCAAAAAGTCGACATTTTGTGTGACGTAATTTGTGGATGACCCCATATCAACAATCGATAAAGTGGACCATTTTGATTGAAAACGTCACATTTTTACTGATTATTACAATTAATATAAATTAATTCTGTTGCTGTATATAAGTGACCCTTATCTTCAACCCAGTAGCCAGTAGTCGTCAGGTGAGACAGGTTATAAGTCTTAAGCTCGTTCATAGAAAATTAACGTACTTAAATAAAATGTACAAACATTAGTATATTTTTCATTCAAATATAATAACAACATCAAACCCACAAATAGAACAAAATTACTTACCATGTGCCACACTCAAATATTCACATGCCTATAATAAAAATGACCATAAAACGAGTTTTCAGATGCAAAAACCAACATAGGTTGAGTAATTGACAATAAACTCATTTATTGATAGTGGGTACACTACATAAATACGAAAAACTAAATTCCGATTATCGGAATCACGAATTTCATAATACCGATTATTATAATTCCGAATGTTTTAAAACTATAAGTATGTCGATTTTTCATTTTTCCGATTTTTATAAATCCGAAATTTCAGAATGTCTAACGTTTACAATCACGGTATACAATATTCCGAATTTCAATACACCGAACAATAAGAAGTCCGAATGAATAATAATCCGAAATATCAAAAATACGAATTCCGATTATAAAAATACCGATTTTCAAAACTCCGAATAACATTACACCGACCAATAATAAACCCGACTAATCAAAAGTCCGAAACATCAAAATTACGAATTGCTGTTATTAATTTACAATAAAATATAAGCCTAAATATGTGAAAGTTTTTCGGGCTAACGGGGCCTGCCTCAAGGTGAAATAGGTAATTTTAGGAATTAACCTAACCTACAGTTTTCGAGGTTCAGCAAGTCTTTTGACGCTCCGCTCGCTTCGCTCGCTCCGCTATACGTGGTCACAATACAAACCTAACCTAACCTACAGTTTTCGGGGTTCAGCCAATAACCTAACCTGTAGTTTTCGGGGTTCAGCAAGTCTGACGCTCCGCTATACGTGGTCACAATACAAACCTAACCTAACCTACAGTTTTCGGGGTTCGGCCAATAACCTAACCTATAGTTTTCGGTGTTCAGCAAGTCTAACGCTCCGCTCGCTTCGCTCGCTCCGCTATACGTGGTCACAATACAAACCTAACCTAACCTACAGTTTTCGGGGTTCAGCCAATAACCTAACCTATAGTTTTCGGGGTTCAGCAAGTCTGACGCTCCGCTATACGTGGTCACAATACAAACCTAACCTAACCTACAGTTTTCGGGGTTCAGCCAATAACCTAACCTACAGTTTTCGGGGTTTAGCCAATAACCTAACCTACAGTTTTCGGGGTTCAGCCAATTCGATATTTGTCCAAATCCGGTTTTCTATTTTTGTTTTAACGTAAAAAATTGGTTAAGAAAATAATCTTTACCCAAATACTCCGAAATATTTTATTCCGAATTTACTAATTCCGATTTTTAAATCTCCGAATTTCATAATTCCTAAGAAATAAATTTCCGATTATTGAAAATACGAATGTCATTATCCCGAATATCAAATTTCCGAATAAGTAATGAAGTTCCGGAAAATTTATAATCGGAATTTTGTTTTTCAGGCCAATGACACTTCGGGCTTTTCATTATTCGGAGTTATAAAAATCGGAATAATATACAATCGGAATTTTGAAATTCGGTTAAATAAATTTCGTGTTTTTTAGTAATCGGAATTTTATTTCCTAGGCATTATGAAATTCGGAGTTTTAAAAATCGGAATTAATAAATTCGGAATATTTGGGTGTTCCCATTGATAGTATTTATCAACATCATCGTTCATTGATTCAAAAGCCGTATCAATAAATAAGTATATCAGTATTTATCGCAACTTGTAATTTGAATTTGCACCAGTCAAGTCTGGGAATGACAATCGACCACGACCTGTACATCATTCCTCCATGCGGTATGGTAATGAGTTTCCATCCAACCCTTATGCGGAAAATTACTGCCATTGCATAGGACCGGCATCGTTATAAATGTGATACGAAATGGTATGGGGATGAACATTATTTACAGAAAACAAAATACAAAGGAAATTTCTTTGAAGCTTTCGTTCAGCATTCCGAGATGAGTTCTTAAATTTGTGATAGAATGCAAATGGTTTAGGTTCGCATATTTTAGCGAATAAGTATGTCAAAAAAAATAGAGCTTTTCTGCAAACGTATTTGTAGTGCCAGTCTTTTTAGGGTTCCGTAGCCAAATGGCAAAAAACGGAACCCTTATAGATTCGTCATGTCTGTCTGTCCGTCTGTCCGTATGTCACAGCCATTTTTTTCCGAAACTATAAGAGCTATACTGTTGAAACTTGGTAGGTAGATGTATTCTGTAAACCGCATTAAGATTTTGATGCAAAAATAAAAAAAATATAATAAATATTGGGGGCACCCGATACTTAGAACTGAAACTCAAAAATTTTTTTTTCATCAAACACATACGTGTGGGGTATCTATGGATAGGTCTTCAAAAATGATATCGAGGTTTCTAAAATATTTTTTTTCTAAGCCGAATAGTTTGCGTGACAGACGCTTCCAAAGTGGAAAAAAGTTGGTCCCCCCCCCCTCTAACTTCTAAAATAAGAAAATGAAAAATCTAAAAAAAACATATGATGTACATTACTATAAAAACTACCAACGAAAATTGTTTTGAACGAGATCTAGTAAGTAGTTTTTTTAATACCTAACTTTGCACCTAATTTATATGGGGCGCTATACATACCAGGTGCAAACTTAACTTAACCACTTAGGGATGGAAAGTGTTTGTACGGAACCCTTGGTGCGCGAGTCCGACTCGCACTTGGCCGGTTTTTTTATATAATTTTATTTTACTATCTTATGACAAATGTTTGGTTAGTAGATCTAGTATCCGGTTCATTTTCATGCCGCTTAATGAATTTTCATTTTATTCGACTAGAAATAAAACACAAAATATGTAAACTGAAACTACCTTTTCTTCACTGTATCTATAAAATATTGAGGGTTGGGTTTTTATTATTTACAAGGTAGCGAAATGTATCTCATTGACATTGACATATAAACCAAATTTGCACCGATGCAAATGCATGTATCACGGTAATGATGAGAATGGTAATGATGGATGCATGAATGAAAGGGGAGGTAATGACAACAGCAAACATGATCGTCACATGACAGTCCACACGGGCTACTGACTTTCTTTTTGTCATCGAGAGCCATGGACATGGAGAGCATCGCCAGGCCGACCTTCCTAAGGCCACTATGCACGCCCTGTTGAAATAAATAATAAAATAAATAAAATAACATAAACATATAAAAGAGTATGGAAGATGGAAGAGGCTAGTTGACCTATTTCTGAAAGGCTGTAAAAAAAGTATCGTATTTTTGTAAGAGTTAGAAAGTTAAATTTTATTAATGAATACATACAGAAACTTCATGAACAGATTTTTGCTTATCTGTGGTGTGACTTAGAATACCGAGTAAATAAATAGAAAGACTACTCCGATGTTCGAAATTTGACCGTCGTATAGTGCCATCCCGCTCACTCAAATATACTTTGACAGGAGATCGAGAGGGACGGCACTATTCGAAGTCGTCGGAGTAGCCCTTCAGTTTTCTTTACGGGACCGGTGACGTCACTATCATGAGGGAAAATGGCCGACAGCGTTTTAAGCATTTCAAAATACAGAATAAACATAATATTAGTATTCATATTTTTCTGCTATCTTCTACTTATATGAACTGAAAAATATACGTATATATTTAGGTTTTCTATGCAAAATACTATACGAAATAAACATTAGTTTAATCAATAAATGATATGAACATGATTGCAATAAATGATTATGATTATGAAATAATAATAATAATAAATAAATAACAGACAACCTCACACAAATCGATCTAGTCCCAAATTAAGCTCAAGAAGGCTTGTGTTATGGGTACTAGACGATGATATACATACTTATATAGATAAATATACACTTTAATACATAGAGCAACAAGCACAATTATTCAAATACTATTTAACATTAATACAATTTAACATTAGTCAACTACTTAGCGGAAAAACTAAAAATCTGTTGTTCTTCTTCAAAACCACGTCTATTAGACGCGACCCACTGCAAGACTAGCTCATCCTGCGGCTTGTAACCAACCAGCTATAGGTATATCTGTTTTGGTTAGATTTCCTGATATTCGCATATAAAAGCGTTCCGATTTATTTTGTATCCCATAGTATAGTATTTCGCATGGTTTTGGTTTCATTCGCTGAAGAGGTCAATAAATTATTAAAATACCAACATTAGTTTGAGAAATTAACAAATAGATAAATTATAATCGAATGATTTTGAACTTTATTTTTAGAACGTTAAATGAGTTATAAATAAAACACACGTGCGTTGTTGCTTTGCAACGTGATAAAGTGGTGTGAGTGGTAGGTACAACATGCACGATGGCACGGAGTGGACGCAGTTGTGACGCTAATGTATACATTAGAAAATAAAGGTTATAAGTAACAAAGATTTGACCATATGGTTGAGCTTTATTTATAAAATGAGATTAGCTTTCTTTTAAAATTAATTCGTACTATGTCGCATACTAAAGAAATCAGTTATCAATGTTAAGTTAATAAAAGGGCGGTACGAAGTTTCAGGAGAGGAGTTGGCAGGGGGCATTCGGTTTGTGACGGGCTTAGACGAAGGAACTCTGTAATTAGTTAATTTTGCTAATGTGTTAATCTTTGACCTGGGTCATGCTAAGTATTCCTAAATACTGAGTATGATCTTTGTTAGCGATTAATATATTATTAATGTAATTGTGTTAGAGATTTTAATAGTTCAAATTATAAAGTTTTATTGGGAGGGTTATTTTATTAGTGAATATGTGTTTTCCTGCTTTTAATATTCCACATTTTAATAGTATTGGTTTATTCAATGTTGGAAAATATATATTGTGGTATTCAGTGTTAACTTGCAGTGTAATTCAAATAAGTGTTTAGTGTTGTTAATTTAGAAGGATTGTATTTTTGTGCTGTAAATTTTAAATGTTAGTATGGGATTTAGTTTTGTTATAGAAATATTATAGTGGGGTTTTACAGAGTTCCTAACCTAAGTTTCAGCCAAAGTCGGGTTGAATTTCCAGAACTGAAGGCGGGTCACCTTGCGGTTGTTAACGATTAGCCTTTTGTTTCTGGAAAGCGTCTTAGAGGTTTGTTAGGCTGTTAGATTGGAGTGTCTAACAGAGACTGATTTTACGTTCGAGACAGTCTTTTTACTCCCTGGACTTTGGACGGTTTGGAAAGCTGTATTCAGTCTTCTAAATCTACCAATGCCTTGTCCCATTTATTTATTTATATATTTATCGTTATCTTTCCGCTGTCCCAATCCCCTTTGCGGAGAATAACAAACCCAGGGAATAGGAGTTAGTCTAATGGTGGTCCCTAGCCGACGTAGGATATTTAGCTTAGCTTAGAGTTTTCCATTGCACCATTCGGAAAACTACGCGAGTAATTTAAATGTGAGGCGAGTGTCTCTAGTTTGCTTGATCGTTTTAGTGTAGTTGGTTAGTAAGCTGATAGGGTCTTAGGTAGTAAGGTAGGGTAATAGGTTAGATTAGGACTCTTGTTGTGGCGAAGACATCTTCAAGCCCTTAATTGGTCTACTGAGCCTGGTAGATCTGCAGCAAGAAATAGAATTCATATTTTTGGGATCAATTGTGGGATAGTAATAGTGAATTTATGGATAGTTTGAATTTATTAAGGTTTAGGTAAATTATTTATTTTGATATTGTTTGTTCTTAGGTAATGTACATATATTTAATATAGTAGTTGTTTTGTAAGAATAATAAATAGTTTAGTACAGTTGATAGGGATTATTTTTAAGTAGGACATGACTTAACTTACATACTGACATGACGTTATTTACTAGGACTATTCCCGACTGATGGATACTTGGTGTTTCTTTCCATCATAAAGTCCGAACTTCCGAAACACTGGTAGAGTCAGACATTGTGAGATATGCTAAAATGGCTATTCACAATTTACATGAAATTATATTTGCATTAGCTTCATCTTTTGTGAGCTGTATTTTATTTTGTTCTGGTTGTCTTGGTTCTGTAGAACGACACCACTTATCACAATTATGAGGAAATATCCTATTGTGAATCTGACTTATTTGTAGTGGATGATTTATCGAGATTTGATCGAGGCGAATGCAAGATCTTGGTTACATCTGGTATAGCGAGGCGAATCCGGAGTACCATACTAAGTCGTGATATTATTATTCATTGCAATCCTATACAAAGACAAGTATTTTGTCTTATTTGTGTCGTTTGAAGGAGTCTTGGAACTGGAATGGGTTTAATACAGTTATTAGACAAACTTCCCTTATTGCTAAAAAATAAAGTCCTCTCTATATACAGCAGACAAACAAATTAATATGCGAAGTTTTCCAACAAATGGGTTGACACTTAATATAAGAATGTATAAGCTATATTCGGCTTATATTAGTTAGTACTCTTATGTTGGAATCGACAAATATTATATAAAAAAGGTTAGGCACTGCTCGAATATATTATTAAAAAAAAAGAAAAATAAGTTCCATAAGAACTTGGGGCAGAATGCTCACCAGTCAGGAGACGAGGGCTATGGCGTTGAGCGGGGAGGTGCTCGCGTTTTAACCCCAAAAGAAAAAATCTTTCTTTATAGGTAATTTTGTAAACATTAGGCTTAACTAGATTCTAATTAGAAACATATTTTATACCTTTATTATAAAAGTCAGGATCCATACGTTTTAAAAAGCTTAGCTATTATGGCTAGTTAGATGGGTATTCATAAGAATAGATATAGGATAGGATAGACTAAATAGGTTAGGTTCATACTTCGAGATATTAGGTACGACAAATAACTCCACTCCTATTATGTATGTGAAAAGGACTTCGGGTATGATGTTACTAGGTACCTAGAACAAGGCTATTGGGATTTATTGGTATATATTTGAAACATACAATTTGAATTTTTCATTGATAACTTTTGTTTCAAAAACTACTCGAAATTGACAAAATTCAGGAAGAAAATTAGTTTTATTCAACTTATTTTCGACTGCACGCAATGTAAGCATAAAATAGCTATTTTACTACCTAGAACTCGGGGAACAGTATTATTAACTTCAAAAAGTTGGTGGAAATTATCAATATATTTGCCATAATATGAAAAAAAAAATTTTTTTTGAAAGGAATAAGGCCTCTATTCTATAAACATTTCTGCAACAAATGTCGACCATTTGTATGACAAATGTATGTTTAGAGCTAGTTTATATAGAAGATGGCGACCAACGGCTGGCAGACCGAGGAGATATTACTCTCATCTATTACAGCGATGACAATAAAACAAACTCGAACATGTGCTAAGCTTCAAGATGTCAGAAAAAGAGCAATAACCACAGACAAAGCAATAACAATGGACTAAGTAGTGATATTCTTTAAAATTAAATGCGTCACAATTACGCCATTCATTTTTAGGGTTCCGTTCCCAAAGGGTAAAAACGGGACCCTAGTAAGCCTCCGCTGTATGTCTGTCCGTCTGTCACCAGCTTTATCTCATAAACCATGATAGCTAGACAGTTAAAATATTCACAGATGATGTATTTCTGTTGCTGCTATAACAACAAATACAAAAAATAGAATAAATATTTAAGTGGATCAACAAACGTGATCCGTTGCGTTAACATTGCATCTCATTTGTATCCGACGCCATTCATACCAGGTGCAAACTTAACCCGGTCAGTTAAGATGGGATAAGTATTTGTATGGTGCGCGAGTCAGACTCCCACTTGACCGGTGTTTTACCAACCTGCACTAAACTTTTTTTTTGTTGGGGTATAAAGGGTCTTGAGTGACGCCCGCATACCGAAAAACGCAGCGTGGGAAGACCCCAACAAGGACCGACGACCTGATTAAGATCGCGGGCAGCAATTGGATGAGGTGTCACGTTTTTTTATAGAAATAAAACGCTGCAAGCAAAATAAGAAAAACAATATATTAAAATAAGGGCATAGGTCCGATGCCGATCATAAATCTGCCTGGTGGTTGCTTAAAAATAACTTATTTCTACAACTTATCCAGGAATTCAGTCGCAGTAGTGTGTAAGGAGACTCAAAACCCTTGTAGATCGGCGTTTACGAGATGAACCAACTCCCAACGTAGTTCCTGAGATAAGAACGAAGAGCATGTAACACTATGTATTTACAATTTGCCCATCAAATCGCTTTATTCCATCAGCGGAAGTGAATTATTACATATTGACTTCTTACTAAACAAATATTAGCTCTAAATCAAAATATAAACATATCGATTATTTAAAAAAACAACAAGTGGGTAACTATATAATTTAGTTTGTAACAAAGAACAACGTAAAGTTCTACTTCGTATGCAATACATCTAGGTACTATTATTAAAGAAACCATCAATTTATACTAAATATCAATTTTACATGGGGCATTAATAGGCTAAACATTCGTGTATCGTTATTATGTATAAGATTTGCACAACTTACCCAGTATGGGAATGAAAGATAAACACAAAAGCACCGGAATGACACAGGAATAACACACGGTGTCTTCTTCACAGTATTAAATAGATTACACTTTAACAGTATAACTTGTTAGCAAGGAAAAAATGTTCATTAGAATTAAGTAATCCACAAAATAACAGCGCTCGTGCATACTTGCATCGGAGCGGTGAATGCGTAGTGACCGTGACGTCACTGAACGACTCGATCCTAACCGGTCGGCAAGCGCCCGCGTAGTTCGTTCAATTCACTACTAATAAGAATAGTATGCGTGTACGTAAAATATTTATTTATTTTCATGGTAATGTTTTTTTTAAATTAATTATTATGTTTTATATCAGTGTAAGATTGTGATTTAATGGTTATTGTTTAAATTGAAGATTTTTTAAATTAATTTTTGTAGAATTTATTAAAATTTAGTTTTAAATGATTATTTTTAAAGGTTAATATTATTTACGTGACAGTATCCCTCTCCTTTCGGAAGGATTTTACCTCGCGTAAAATCCTTTGATATATAACTGCAATACATTTTTTTTTATCTTTTAGCTTGATAGTTACTTATTAATTTAATGTCTTTTATATGCCATGACCCTAAATCCTGGCCAGCCATATCTTCTAAAATATACACAAGAGGAGAAATCTTTTTTTTTACTTTGCATTTTAGAAATTTTGGAGCTAATTTCTTACTGAAATGCGCATCTTTGTCGCTCTGGAAGTAGCAACGTTTCCAAACTATGTCACCCTCTTCAAATTCTGCGTGTTTTCTCCTTAGGTCGTATCGCTGAGAGTTCTTTAAGTGTGACTGCCAAAGGGCTTTTTGGACATTGTCGAAGATGGGTGCTAGTTGGCCTAGGTTCTCTGCATACGCGTCACGTGGAACAAAAATTAAGTCATTTGGGTCTTCAACATTCTCTACATAGTGAGACCCGCAAGTAACCAATTCTCTACCATGAACTAGAAAGGACGGCGTGTAGCCTGTAGTTTCATTAACGGAATTATTAACCGCGAATTGTATTTTAGCTAGATTCACGTCCCAGGACCTGTGATCACCATTAACAAATGTAGAAATAGCCGTAACGATGGTTTTGTTGTACCTCTCGACAGAGTTTATTTGGGGGCTATATTTAGGTGTAAAGTGAACCTTTGGAACTTTATATGAAGTTAATAATTTATTTAAATCACGACTAATAAATTGACAGCCGTTGTCAAGGATTACTGTCTGTGGGATTCCGTGGATTAAGAACACTCCATCTTCTAAACATTTGCATATATTCTGTGCGGTAGCTCTTCTTAAAGCAAAAAGAAGACAATATTTAGAAAAACAGCACGCTACTACGAATATGTAGCAATTTTGCTTCCTAGTGTTTGGCAAGGGTCCAACCAAGTCTATAGATAATGTTTGGAAGGGTCTACTACATTCTTTTGGTCTTCCCATTTTCCCTAAAGTGCCGTGAGTAGGTAATTTATAAGCCAAGCAAGTATCACACTGAGACACATAATTTACTGTATCAGTGTACATGCCTGGCCAATAATATCTTAACATCACTCTCTTATATGTTTTAAATGTTCCGAAATGACCTGCTATTGGTTCGGCATGACAAAACTTTAACACCTCTTCACGTTTCTCCACTGGTAAAACCTCTTTCCAGTCAAATTCTGCGGTCAAAGAATTTTTTGATTTAGTGTACCTATACAAAACATTGTTTTCAACTCTATAATTTGGAAA
Organism: Apotomis capreana; assembly: GCA_947623375.1. Classification (NCBI taxonomy): domain Eukaryota; kingdom Metazoa; phylum Arthropoda; class Insecta; order Lepidoptera; family Tortricidae; genus Apotomis; species Apotomis capreana. The sequence goes on from OX392515.1 coordinate 17,816,595, forward strand.
GCTGGCAGGCGATTCTTGGCATCCATTAATTAAGTTAAGGTACCACGTATCCTGGGTAGGTACGGATATGTTAGAAATGGCAGCTAAGGGTACTGCTCGCGATAGTGCATCAGGAATTATATTATCTTTGCCTTTCCTATGCTTCAATTCAAAATGAAAGGATGAAAGTCGAACTCCCCATCTAGCAAGTCGACCTGTTGGATTTGATAACGATAAAAACCATTTTAGCGCGGCATGGTCTGTAAATACTGTGAACATTTTACGATTTTCTAGGTAACATCGCCAATGTTCGAGAGCAACTATGACGGCTAGGGTTTCTCTTTCCGTAACGCTGTAGTTCTTTTCAGGTCCTGTCAGAGAGCGACTCATATAAGCCACAGGATGCTCTACTCCGTCTATTGTTTGAGATAACATGGCACCAACGCCGAAATTGCTCGCATCAGTATGGACTTCAAAGGGATGTCCAAAATCTGGGCACGCTAATACCGGAGCTTCCGCTAGCAATAATTTAAGTTTGGAAAAAGATTCCTCAGCCTGTTCTGTCCACTGAAATGGAGGAGCGTTCTTTTTACTCGAAGTTAAGGAATTGAGAGGGCCAGCGATAGTACTAAAGTTTGGAATAAACCTTCTGTACCATGAGGCCGTTCCCAGGAAACGCTTTACTTCCTTTTTGGAAGTAGGTCTCGGGAAATGTGTGATGGCTTCAACTTTTTCTGGATCCGTGCGGAGGCCATTTGCATCAACGACGTATCCTAAATAGTTTAACCTATCTCGAAAGAAATTACATTTGTCTAGGTTAACAGTGAGATTAGCTTTGTTCAGTTTTTTTAGCACACTTGTAAGTAATTGTACATGTTCTTCAAAGGTTTTACTAACAATTATGATATCATCTAGATACGCGAACACTTTTAGTTCAAATTCAGCTCCAAAGAGGGTGTCTACTAGCCTTTGTTGTGTGGCTGGAGCATTAGTCAGACCAAAGGCTGTGACACAGAATTGTAGCGTTCCCCGGCCAGGAACAAAGAAGGCCGTTTTTTCCTTATCTGTCTCCTTTATTGGTATCTGCCAAAACGCTTTTGAAAGATCAATACTGGAAAGAAACCTGGCATCCTTCAAATTGTCCAGGATCTCAGACACGTAAGGTAAACTGTATGCATCCTTTTTTGTAACAGAATTTAATTTTCTGCTATCTAGGCAAAGTCTTGGTTTCCCATCTTTTTTCCCTACTACGAGGACTGGCGATGACCATGGGCTCTCACATGGTTCTATTACATGCAGTGACAGCATTTCATCCACTTGTTCAGTAATTATTTTCTGCTTTTCAGGCGACATGCGATAGTATCGTTGCCTGATTGGGGCAGCGTCGCCAGTATCAATTGCATGAGTTATGAGGGTGGTTCTTCCTAAACCTTTGCACTCAAAAGATATGTCTCTGAACTTGTGTATGATTTTATCCGCTTCACACCTCTGCTGAGCGTTTAGGTTATCGTAACTGTATAATTTAGACGTATTTGCACCTATTTCAGATACACCAGGGTCGCTTGTTAAGTAATCAACTTTATTCAAATATTTTGGGCACAAATTAAAATTAGACCAAAAATCTATTCCAAGGATCAAGGTAGACTTAATTTGAGGAATTGCATGAGTTTTAAGAGTTTGAGTAGTGTCTTCGAAGGTAACGGGAATGTGAAAATAACCCAGAGATATTATCTGCTGCCCTTCTGCAGCGGTCACAGTTATTATTTCATCATCGTTCAATTTAAATCCATGGCGCAACAAATGTAAATGCGCATTATTGCCGATTATCGAAACGACGGAGCCTGAATCGAGTAAACCATACATTTCTAAGGCTATATGATTTTTAACTACTATTTTTACATAAGGACGAGGATCATCATAAGGTTTGTTGAAAATTGCCGCCAGTGTATAAGATTTAAAGAAATTTGCTACAGTGACAAGCCACTTACTCCAATCTTTTGGATCAAAGTTATTAGTGCTACTAGCAACGGGACAATTTTCAACATTTATTCGTTTTTTGAATTCTCGGACGTGGATGGTTTAGGATTGCAATTGGGACAGTCAGGCAACCTCACATTTTGCATTCCACATTTGAAACAAAAAATATCATTTCTATCAGCAGTACATTCAGACATTGTATGAGTGTCGACACGACAACGGTAGCAGAATTTTTTACTATTCGCAATAGCGTAAGTTTTATTAGTCGTTTCCGTTTTACTTCCTTCATAAAATTGTCTATTAGTAGTGACGTAATTATTCGATTTATTATTAGGCTTAGGCGAGTAGGAATAATTGGACCTAACCATATTTTTATTGGTATCCTTGGGACCTCTATACGCAAACTCTGGAGCCAAGGTAGTCGCGTTTACACTTGGTGGTTCTTTGAAATTGTCACAACGAGTTTTTACGTGCTCATAATTTTTGCAAAGTATTCGCAAACTCTCAATACGATCAATTTCAGGACAAGTAGCGAGAATATTCGCGTAACAAGGCCGTATGTTGTGTAATATTATCTCTAGTCTGTCAGATTCGTTCATAGGCTTACTAAGACGCTTAAACATGCCATCCATTATTGCTAAATATATAGCGATGCTTTCCGAATCACCCTGCGTACGATTACGTATTTCCGCTAACATTTTGTAATCATAGTCAATAAAATCAAAATCTTCTTTTAAGACCGAAAGCAAATTCTTCCAAGAAGTAGTGCGCTCTTTAACACTTCGAAACCAATGTAGGGCATCCCCTGTAAAAATTTCAGTTGCGCTGGCTAACATTTTACCATCCGGGATGTCTTTTGCTACCCGAAATTCCTCAACCCGTTGAATAAATGAACGGACACAAGTTTTTCCGTCATATTTGAGTTTCGATAATTCAGATGTTATACCGCGATCACAGGTCACCGAAATGTGAGTCGGTCTATCTGAGGATACCTCCGGTTTGTTGCTGGCCTCAGAAAATATTTCAGAATCAGAGGCATTAGATGAGCCAGCTAAGTCTAGGAACTGATTTTCGAGACCCTCCACTGTTTTTTTTTAACTTCTCATGCGTCGCTAAGTCCTCAGGAGTCACAGGCATAGCTCTTTGTACCCGAAAGTATACATGATTTAATAAAGCGTGAGTCCTAGAATGTAGTGAAATTTGATATTCTGTTTTTAAAGCGGCTAGGTTATGTTTTACTTTCGAAATAGTATCGACAATTTCACGGCAATCTTCAGTAAAATCTAAGCAAGATTCTAAAATATCAGTCGCAGCATATTTCTGAGTAAGTTTGGTTACCTGCCTTCTTAATTCGAGAACGTTCTCTGCCGGAATTCCCCCCCTAATATTGACTTCGTAAATTAATTCTTGTTTCTGCAAGAGCAAGTACTTTAAAGAACGATCCATTTTGATCAAGATAATAAACTGGGTATGTTGTGCAAAATATCCGTACAGACTAATTTAACAAACAATAATACAACACATTAAATATTTAAGAACTCGAAATAAACGTTAATTATTATTACAAATAAAGCACTTTTTTTATTACCGAGCAAAGCATGGGAATAATAATAGTTTACAGAGTAGCAACACAAGCCTTAACAAGAATAATTTGATATATTAAAAATTAATTCAAATTTCAAAGCCAAAAAACAAATTAAATAGGCAAAGCCTCGTGATCTGTCTAGTTAACAAGATCTGTTTATACATGCAACTTAAATTAAATGTTATCATTAGTGCGCGCAGGCAGCTATAGTAAATTGAGGGTACAGTTTTTTTTATGAAAATTTTTTAGAGTTGTCTTAATCAAAATAACACCGGGACAGATACGTAAATGATCTTAAAATTAAACCACGGTTATGGGCGCCACTGTCACGTTTTTTTATAGAAATAAAACGCTGCAAGCAAAATAAGAAAAACAATATATTAAAATAAGGGCATAGGTCCGATGCCGATCATAAATCTGCCTGGTGGTTGCTTAAAAATAACTTATTTCTACAACTTATCCAGGAATTCAGTCGCAGTAGTGTGTAAGGAGACTCAAAACCCTTGTAGATCGGCGTTTACGAGATGAACCAACTCCCAACGTAGTTCCTGAGATAAGAACGAAGAGCATGTAACACTATGTATTTACAATTTGCCCATCAAATCGCTTTATTCCATCAGCGGAAGTGAATTATTACATATTGACTTCTTACTAAACAAATATTAGCTCTAAATCAAAATATAAACATATCGATTATTTAAAAAAACAACAAGTGGGTAACTATATAATTTAGTTTGTAACAAAGAACAACGTAAAGTTCTACTTCGTATGCAATACATCTAGGTACTATTATTAAAGAAACCATCAATTTATACTAAATATCAATTTTACATTGGGCATTAATAGGCTAAACATTCGTGTATCGTTATTATGTATAAGATTTGCACAACTTACCCAGTATGGGAATGAAAGATAAACACAAAAGCACCGGAATGACACAGGAATAACACACGGTGTCTTCTTCACAGTATTAAATAGATTACACTTTAACAGTATAACTTGTTAGCAAGGAAAAAATGTTCATTAGAATTAAGTAATCCACAAAATAACAGCGCTCGTGCATACTTGCATCGGAGCGGTGAATGCGTAGTGACCGTGACGTCACTGAACGACTCGATCCTAACCGGTCGGCAAGCGCCCGCGTAGTTCGTTCAATTCACTACTAATAAGAATAGTATGCGTGTACGTAAAATATTTATTTATTTTCATGGTAATGTTTTTTTTAAATTAATTATTATGTTTTATATCAGTGTAAGATTGTGATTTAATGGTTATTGTTTAAATTGAAGATTTTTTAAATTAATTTTTGTAGAATTTATTAAAATTTAGTTTTAAATGATTATTTTTAAAGGTTAATATTATTTACGTGACAGAGGGCAGCGTACAACCGAACGTTTATAGAACTTACGAGGCCTTTGTCCAGCAGACGTCTCTCGGCTGATATGATAATGATATTTTTGGCTAATCTTTCCAACACCATCCCATCCAGTACTCGTCCCCTAGCCACACTCCTCGCGAAGTTGCTTTAAGTTGGGCGAGGCGAAGTTGGTCGAAGTCAGTGTTGTCACTAACTTTTCAGTAGATCTACCTTTTTTACATCCGTTCTACCTATCTACCACCCTCAGCATCAAATCCTACCTATTTTTCAAAATTTTACGATTGTGAAGAATTCTCAACGCATAGAACGAAATGTTACTAATTACTACTGAGTAGGCTGTTGTCCATAGAGCCAAAGCCTATCTTGTAATTTCATTGCTTAAAACGGATCGCTTTAAGTGAATCTGTGAGTGTGTAAGGTTTGACTGACACTTACTTGACAGTTGACACTGACAGCTGATCTAATTCACGGCAATTTCTTTGGCGAGACAAAAAAATTACCGCAATTTTTAACACTTAAACACTGTTTACGCATTGTTAAGTTTATCATTAAAAACGTACCGACCTACGAGTAGAGTGTGCTAGAGTGGTGGTAGATCTACCTATTTTGCATTTCGAATTCTACCAATTTTTACTAATTTCTGCATCCTGCTACGCTACCGTTTTGCCAAAATTGTATGTGACAACACTGGTCGAAATATGGGTGTCCCCAATGGAGTGCCCTCCACACTATCATAGTCGCCCAACCTCGGCCAACTTCGCGAGTAGTATGGGGTAATGGGGTTACCGAAAGTATAGACGCTAAGTAGTTAAGTATAGATAGACTTGAAGTTCGGTTGTTCAAAGGAGCGCTATCACCGACCACCCAGACGATGTTTATGTATTGTTATCGCGTCTGGCTCCACAACAATCGCACGCGCAACTGTTAGCAACAACATCAACTTGTCGCTGTCCCTCTCCAATACCTGCAAAAACCCGTAAGCAAAAACAGGGCAGATATAGCCCTCGAAAGTTAGACACTACGAACAATGCGACCATTTTAAAAGGACGATTCTTGCTGGTTGATTCCTGCTAAATACGTCCTTCTTGTGAGGCGTTTCGTAAAAGTAACTCTACCTCTTAATTGATGGGGATAGAGTTACGTGTTATGCCTACTCCAAGCCAATTAGACGTGAATATAAACAAGTTATTATTAGAATCATTATAGAATTTTGTATTGACTAGCGGTGAGTCTCAACCGCCACCTTAAAAGACTCTTATTTATTCAAACTTTATTGCACAAAACAAAAGTCAGTTCAAACGGCAAACTTACTTAATGCATAATGGTATTCTCTACCAGTAAATCATAGGGCCAAACAGATATGCTTCAGGTGGGTGCAGAGTAGAAAATTATTCGTTTGGAGAGCGTCTAAGATACAAGCATATCAAACGTACATAAATTGTGATGAACCGTCATACTTTCTTGTCGTTTCTTACACTTTTCCTCATTTATATCTTAGAATACACTTTTAATATGTTTTCTTCGAGAACTACGTATAGTTAAGTTCATATTACTGTAATAGTTAAGTACTTATCCTTTATGAAAAATACTGACTGTTGAGTTTCTTTCGGCGTTTCTTCTCAACCTCTTGTGAATGCGGACATGTAAAAGTGCCCTTGTGGCCTACTTGCAGAATAAAGTTCATTATTAGTGATAACATGTATTATATTTATATAACATAACTACCATAAATACAATGCTACGTACATATATTTACATACTATGCGATGTATATTATATATAATGAATACGATGAAATGTCTACTGCATAGGATGATGGACACTATTCGAGCTCTTGTTCGAGCAGGTGCTTACGTAGCTTCCGCCAAACTACCTTGTTTGAGGCTTGTCTAATATAGAGAGAGCGAGTGTATTCCAAAGACTCTTAATAGATGGCTGGGTTAAGGGTACAGATACGGAAGGTGGTAGATACTTCTAGACACAGCGTGCATCGTCAGCAGTTTCTTCTCTCTGCAGCCAGAACCACCGGTAGCTTGGGCCCTGCCCCGCAGCCGCCGGCACTCTCAGTTCGTTATAGTTCGTAATTTCAGTGTTGTATATTTTGTAACAAACCTACCATAAGGCTGCGCTTCCACCAGAGATGTGCGATGCGTACCGAGGGATGTGCTTTGTTAACTAATAGAATCAGCTGCGCAGATAAGTAAATGAAGTTATTCCATTGGTTCACAAAAAAAACATCCCTCGCTACGCACCCTCGCACATCTCTGGTGGAAACGGAGCCTAATATAACATATTAGGCTGTAAATATAACATATACAGCTGTCGGCAAACTTTTTGAGCATAACCTTGACTGCGCAGTAGCCGATTTACGTACAAATGTACATGCGCAGATCCGCCATCTTTAGGTTTCCGTACCCAAAGGGTAAAAACGGGACCCTATTACTGAGACTTCGCTGTCCGTCCGTCTGTCACCAGGCTGTATCTCAAGAACGGTGATAGCTAAACAGTTGAAATTTTCACAAATGATGTATTTCTGTTGCCGCTATAACAACAAATACTAAAAATAAAATAAAATAAATAAATATTTAAGGGGGCTCCCATACAACAAAGGGATTGGTTGCGTTAACTTTGCACCTCATTTGTATGAAGCGCTATACATACCAGGTGCAAACTTAAGTTAACCACTTAAGGATGGAAAGTGTTTGTAAGGAACCCTCGGTGCGCGAGTCCGACTCGCACTTGACCGGTTTTTTTTTATTGTTCAAAAAGTTTGCCGCCAACTGAACTATACTCATTCCTAGTACCTTATTCGTGAGCACATTCGACCGCTGTTCGGCACTAACACCAAGAAACATATCGACCAATAGGTATTTTACCTACACCTAACACCAGCTTTAACGTACATAGCGGTGACAGAAAAAGTAAAGATAAAACAACAGCCCGTCTAGCACAACTTACTAGGCTTCGCGACTCTTGTCGCACGACAAAGCGCTACCCGTCACTCTCTCACATTCATCATCCAATCCTAGCCGATTTCGGCCACGGCGACTCGACATACTAACTAGTCAGAGCGTCGTTCGTGTGCTCTCAGGTGACTGACATAGCCAATTTTTGCTGCAAATGTACGGCCACAAAGGCTGCAAGTCAGCACCCCTCCGACGAAATTATAATTGATGACCACAGGTGATCGGGTCTTCAACTCGTCGCGCTTAGCGTCGAGTTCTTTTCGTCTTTTTCCTTCGAAGGCTTGCACTTTTAGGTACCTGCACTGTATGCCTCCACACAGTTAGGTCGATCTTGGGCCAAACCCAGCGCGAAGGTTCGATGTCACATCTTCGCATGTGGCGCTTCAGCACATCTTTGTACCGCAGGAGTTGGCCGCCTTGGTATGGCACTCCGGAATGACAGGCGAGACTCACGCTATGATTGGTTGGACGGTTCTATCAATCCGTTTCTGTGTTGCCAGTGGTGTATAATAAATATAATAATACTCCCTGATTCTCTTGTTACCTGTATGAATCTCGTAAAATCGTGAGTGTTTAAAATCAATTATTACGACAAAATATCATTTATTCAAAGAACAAGACAATTGTAATGCAAAAATATTTTTTGTACGTCTGGCGGCGATATTTTTTTCCTTATAATTATTTTGTTACCATAAAGGCAACTAATCAGTGACGTAGAAAGGCTGACTTGCCGGAGTGCCATACCTTATTTTCTTATACCATGACATTACTGTGCAGCAAGAGACATCTAATTATCTCGCGCTAGAAATAATCGCATATGACAGTTATGATAGAGGTGCTGTGCTGGCTGACGATTTGCAAATATTTTCCCAATCGCGCATCACGCATGACGTTGTAACAATTTGTGTGAAACTAGATCGATAAACGTCACATCGTGGTACATCCGTAATCACTTAAAACACGGCTGATTATCGATAAGGTCGATAAAACGCGATAAAACTGTCGCCGACCACATTAGTGTCGTCAGTCAATCAATCTCCATCACTAAGTGTCTGATTGTGATAAAAAAATCGTTATTTTACCTTAAGTTATATCAAGAGAGCTTTTGTTTAGATTATTGCGGGCAGAACGAGCCTATGATGGTTGCGTTTATCACGCGATAAATAAGAGATAAAGCATTAGTCACGTTTTGACAAAATGCGAGTGTGACATTTAAAACTCAAGTGCCTTTTTTCATAAACTGATGGCATAGGAGTCATTCAACCGGTATGGAATGAATGAGTAAACAAGTTCACAAATCTGAAGAGGGGTTCGATTTCTGAACTATCAAGAATATTTTATGATAAGAATAATACCCTTAACAAGCTCAATTTCCTCCTCGTAATCCGTCTAAAATTGCGTTGGGCGACTCCAAATACCCATAATTTTTATCATTAGTACAAAAACACTCAATTATGCATTTTGGATTTTTGGGAGTAACGACTTAATATGGAAAAGACCTGATTTCTATACACATCTCTAGAAATAATTGGGGAGTTCTGTCGATTCTTCCGAACTCCTTCATCATATCAGAATCCTGACTGAACTGACACAGGGTATGTGTGCAAAGTGTACATCCTAGAAGGGCACCTATGACGGATGGGTCCGTATATGTTGGACCAGCACAGTGTGAAGGGCTTCCAATCCTGGAATTTTTAGGACAATACCGGTATCAGTTCCAAATGCGAATCGATGAAAGAATTACTACCAGGTACACTAATCACGCAAAAATAGCTCCCATTTTACTTACGTTCACGTGTCTAAGTGTGTATGTTTGGTACCGACCCATATTTTTTACGATTATACGTGTGTATAAGTGTGTATGTTCGGTACCGAACATTAATCTTTCGCCCGGTACTGACAGGTTTAGCAGCAGCCAATCAGCAGCTAATGGCAGCTCGGCGGTGTAGTTTGATATCAGAAGTGGGTATGAAATCGGAATCATGTAACCACGGTAAAATTTATTTATTAAGTACTGGACATGTAGAGAAAAAAAATGAAATTCGGAGCAGAGGGTAGGCTTTTTTGCAAGATACGCGGTTTTTGTGAAATAGGGTGTACTTGTGACATATCAATTAGGGCAACTAAGGTAAGTTCGATCGGAAGTACAGTCGAGGAAGTTGAAACATATAACTTTTTCGCTCCTGTCACAATGCATGACAAGAAAAAGGTAGGCTTTTCAGTTTCTGTTAGTGTACATAGACAGATAATCTTACCGCGTTGATTTTCCTTAATTCACGTATGCCCGTATGGCGTATATCAAAGGCGCATTTTATAGCCTTCAGAAAAAGTTACTGATAGTGGCAAAAAATTATAAACCCAACGTTCAACGTCCCGGCAATAGGTGGCCTGGTGTAAAATAGACCAATCAAATTCCTCAGATTTAAATGCACTTTTTTGGGCTTCACAAAGACGCAGCCTGATTGGTTAATTTTCTTCACTCCGCTTCATTGGACAGGCTTGTGCCGTGAATTTTTACGAAGCACGACGTAGACTTCCACGACTTCACACCGTGCAGAATGACGTCGAATTAATTATGTTTTGGCTCCCGACAACCATAATATTGTGCATGAGATAGTCGACCTTTCCCCCCGAGCCGCGGGTTATCGAACGGGGTAAGTAGGGCAGGATCGTAGCAACAGGTGCTGCAAGCCCAGGTCAGCCCGGCCAGAATAATAGAAGAAAAGTTTATTTATTTAAACATTATTGTACAAAACAAAAGTCGGTATAAATTTCGAACTTAATGCCAAATAGCGTTCTCTACCAGTCTAACGCAGGGACAAGTAACATAGAGTTGTATCCTGATCCTACGCCTGTCATATTGTGCGTAAGATAGTCGACCTTTCCCCCTAAGACGCTGTCTCGTACTTTAGGTTGAGCAAATTAAGCGAATATGGGCAATCAGGGGAAATGATTCGTGTAGTTTTGAAAATTGGTACACTAATACCTTCCGGTGTCTAGGTGAACATACTAAAAGTCCTCGAGGGTGGTGGATGTGCTAAGGGAGTAGGGGGGTTTGAAGGTAAGTACCTTTTTTCAGATTTTTGCTCATAACTCGAATATTTGTAGAAATAACATTATGATACTTCGAACAAAAGTTTCTACATAAAATTTCCTACAAATTTGGTCATATTTATTTTTACTCTAAGATCAATACCTACTTTGGGAGCTACAGAGTGTGTAAGTTAAAAAAATATTTAAAAGTAGTTGTTCAAGAAAGCGTTGTTTTTTCGTAGTTGTTCATCATAACACTTGTGTTGTGCAGTTGAGAAATTAAAGTTGTGAGTTAAGTTACCGGCAAATTCTCATTTAGGAATATTCCAAGAAAATCCCCATTGTTCCCGGGAATATACGAGCTTGGTGGATCCATTCCTTTGTTATTTAGTTTTTAGCTAATTAATTTAATACAAGCAAACCATTTTCGCTTTTTGACTCATCCTGAATCACCACTTAGAGTGAGTATCATAAAATTGACCTGATGATGGACCCTGGAAGTCCGTAGTGGATCGGATCTCAAGATACGTTCAACGTAGACATGTGCGGTTTTCGCATTTCAACTCATCTTGATGAGCAGTTAGAGCCGGTATCATAAAATAAATCTGCCAGCCCGGCCAGTAGTTTGAGTAGATTTTTAGACACAATTACTTTGCTAGATTAACAGCTGCTGCTGCTTACTTAGATTAACGACTGATTACGCCGTCGATGTCGACCACCTATCATGATTTTTCACCGACAAGTCAAACGTATACTTGCGCAGGCTCACGATCACATATATATTGGCTATCCCTTTTTCCCTTTTTATTCAGTATGTACCTATTCAGTTAATACGAGAGAGATGGGTGAGCGCATTCATTACTGCAATACGTGCTTTTAACGCCTTACCATATGAAATTAAAATGTTAGAGGGAACCCGTTTTAAAATAAAGTTAAAAAATTGGTTGATTGAAAATGTTTTTTATAATTTAAACGAATTCTTCAATAAATGTAACATGAATTAAATTTTATTTATTTATTTATTTATTTATTTATTTATTTATTTATTGAAAAACAGGTTACATAACATTACAGTTTACACCAATGCGTCATGAACCGAACAATGTTTATTTTGACGGCGAAACGGCGTGGCCACGTTGTTCCGACATCTCGGGTGTTGGATTTGGTAGGTTGCCCCGGAACCGACGAAACACGACACCTTTCGGCCAGAAATCAGCACACGCGATGGTGTCCTGGAGCGGCCGCGGCACGCGCACTACAAACGAGCTGAAGTGCACGTAGTGGCGCGAATGCAACTGGAACACCCTCAGGTCCCTCAGCGAGTAAATGTATGCGAATATGCGAATATGTTATATTATGTACCTACTGTTCTGTAGTTATAAGAACAAAAATTGTATGCCCGAAACGGGCGGCTGTTGATACTCTGCATTTTGCTGTATAGGTACTATCCTTTATACACAGTTCACAATAAATTAGTACTTTACTTTACTTTACTTGATTATTTGTCTCATGATTTGAGATGGAAGTGGGTTTGATTTCCTATTTGGGCAATAAGGACTGAGTTTACTTGAGTGTTTATTGTACTTGCTGTCGAACCAGGCTTACAAATGTGACGAATTTGTCACTGTCATCAATCATCATTTGACTAAGTCGAGTAAGGTTCGAGTATAATACCCGAAATACATGTATAATAGTCAAGCTATCAAATAAATAAACAAAGCTTAAAAATAAGTATCAATCAGTGCCTTGTTCTATGCGATATTGTTGTAGACCACTCTACCCACTCCTACAAAAACCCTAAGTAGGTACATTTTCTGTTATGTGACGAACGTTATTCCTATATCGGTAATAAATATGTACTTCATCATCTTTAGTTAAACAAATAAACATTATAGGTATTGGTACAGTACGAAGTGGGTATACGTATGAGAACGAATCATCAAATTGTATGTGGTATGGTAGGTATTTCTACTTAATAAGTCTTTCGGCGTTTCTTCCCAACAGTGGTATCCTCTTGTGAAATGCCGATAGACAGACATGTAAAAGTGCCCTTGTGGCCTACTCGCAGAATACAGTTAATTATTTCATTATTAATTCATTATTTCGTCCGTTTTCGTCTGAATCTTTCTTGGGCTCGGCTCAGACACGAACATTTCTACCGAATGAAATCTATGAACATGTAATTCTCCTACCGTTTTATGGCAAGCAATAGCTACGTAAGCAAAGTTTGTATCTTATGGCGGAAATCGGAGCATCTAAATTTAACCCGGAGACGACTATATTTAGACTTAAAACAATTGCGTATGTAGTGACGATGTATCAACGCCATAACACTGTATCTGACAATATCCACCGGTCGTTGACTCTAACGATTCCATTCATTCATTCGTTCAAACATGGAAGTTTTTTTGCGGCATAACGTAACTTTATTTTCATTTTATCTCGAGAAACTGTAGTTAATTTTAATTATTAGAATTACTTGATTGATAAGAATTGAATAAGTGAATGCATTGAATTGAAATGTTTTTTTTTTATTTACGTAAGTAATTCCGTTGTAAGATGGTTGTTCATTGGCGGAACTGTGTATCGTCAGTATGCTAATGTTTATTGTAAATAAACATAATCTTTATTTTGTTACGTTATGATTGTATCGGTTCGGAGCGATAACACGTGCGCAAATGACGTTTACCGAACAAGAGTATTTAGAATGATTTACTACCAATATACAGAAACATGACATCCAATGATTGAACGAGGAAACACTTCGTAGTAAATAATTTCATAGATACGTATGTTCTAATTTATGTGACACTCATAATCTTAATGATTTATGAAATATGCGGTTCTTACAGTAATTGCACGCAGTTCCGTTAACCTTTAGGTTTGTTTTAGTTGAGCAAAGATAACCTATAAAATAAAAACATGAATAAAATTGGCTCTGAATCGGATGTACGAGCAAGGTTAAACCATTCCAAAACATACACTTATGAAGAGTTCAGAAATAAATTTACTCCTAGATGCCTACCGTTTTCACTTCGCTAGTGCTCGACTTCACCGTTGACATAGCCTTTATCATCCTGCTGGAGTTATCCAGAAAACACTTTTGGATACTCATTGCTCCTTTTTAAACAACACGGTGCACTCAAAAATTACATCATTAACACTGCAAATAACACTGCACGTCACTGCTCTACGGGCACTGTTGGGACGCCATTTAAACACAATAACAATCACATTTCATTCGGTACTGAATGCGCGGCGTGTTAGGTTATATCCATTGATTTGACGTAAGAAAGTTTTGTTAACGGGTTGGGTTGAGACACGCGCGCGAAGGGGACGGTCGAGCTCGACTGCGGCAGCGAGCGGCGGCCGGCGCGCGATCGCAGCGCCTCTGCCGCGAACAAAGGAAGGTTGCGTAGACCACTAGCCACACCTATGGAGCTATGGATATGGTCATAACTTTTTATTCACCCCTGCAACGCGGTGACCTCTTTGCGGGGTCCCTTATCTGAACAGAGTCCTGAACAGGTTCCTTCGTACGCCTGATGAGATAATTTTGCGACCAAGATTGAAATGAACATCTAACGCCTTCAATTGCACCGATTGGTATGGCGTTAATTCACGTTTAAATAATTAATTTAATTATGTTATTAAATGAAATGGATAATGTCAAGTGTAAATGTATTGTCAAACATCCACTGTTCCTTTAAGTGTATAATTTTCAACACAATTTTTGAAACAAAAAGTGCTAATTACCTTATATGTTAGTTTAAATCGATATAAACTTTATACTCTCATACGTAGATAGTAGAATAATACAACAGCGGCAGTTAAACTCCAATTAAATACCATCATAAAGCAGCATGTGTTCTATTAATCGAACCACATCGAACGAATGGTTCCGCTTTAGCAAAATTAATCGATGGAACCATATCCGGAGTATACCGTTATTTAAATACTATCTCTATGGATATCAATGCCCTATCCAGATATGTTGACATTGATAACATGTAATAAACATTAGCTATTGTAAACTTTAGATTATTAGAAAGGTATTTGGGACTGTAAACAAATCAGTATGTACGTTAATTTATTATACAAACTTAAGAAAATGCAAACAATTAAATAAGACCAGCACAACAGAAAACAGAGAGAAAATTATTCAAAACAAACGAAACAAGCGCTCAAATTAATGCTAATCATTTCAAAATATTAAGTCTTAGAGCGAATCGTGAATGGTCCATGAATGAACAGTAGCATTCGTGATTGCTCCGATTCATTACAATTTATGAATTTCAATTCGGCCCACCGTTGTTAATGAAATTAACGTCTAAATTTCGTTTTAGGCAAAATTAAGACTCGATACATTAGTCTCTAAATTAAATCGTGTTACGTTTTACTGCTAATACTTTTTTGTTTGAATGAAACCCATTGGAACAACTCAGTATTCCAAACGACACACTTCAGAAACTTTGTTAAGCATAATCTTGTGTAATTTTCCTTCCATTGCATTCTGGGACGCGTTGTACAAACATGCCTTGTTAAACTTCACGCCTTGGTGAAAACTAATTAGCATAACCGTCAAGATAACGCTAGTAACCGACAATAACTTGAAGAGATAATGATAATCCGTACACTTTGCCACTAGCCTATCTACACCGTTATTAGCGTCGACGACATCAGAGGAGACATTATTAAATCGGTTTATCGGTTTATGAGATTTCAATATAGCCACATTTCCAGTAAACTCTGTTGAGCTTGCTTCGTTGAGATGAAAGTGAATAGTCTAGACGTCACTACACAAATTATCTGACGATTTTCCGCAAACTCAACTCCTAAGTGGAGTCTGATCTTGACAAGCAATCTTGTGCAAAATGAACAAAATAATTCAAGCTCAGGCGAGCTACAAATGTTGCATTATCAATGTTATTTACATACTGATGTAACTGTGTTCGTGATCGTTTCTTTAATTCTTCATCTTTAAACTTTATTGCTTAAACAAAATGTGTAAAATGGCGGACTTAGTGCCATAAGGCATTCTCTACCAGTCAACCATTGGGCTGAACAGAAACGTTCCTTTTAAAGATAATGAATAAAATATAAGTAAATAGAATTTAAATCTGTACAAGGGCACTTTCACATGTTTGATTCTATCAGTACCTATTTCACAAGACCCTGTCGAGAAGAAACAGTGTTGATTTTTCAGTTTGGTTTAAGTCTAAATACTTTTGGGCTTTTTGCGAAAATGGTCAAGTTCGTTTAACAAGTTTTTTGACTCCTGATCCAACTTCAATAAAATTTTCGTGCAATCTTGAATAGTGAGTGAAAAGTTGAGAACATTCTGCCAGTCCATTTGAGAAAACCGGTTTTATTCGAAGTGACAATAAAATGTAGTCGGTTTAACATCTTTAACCTGGCAGGATGGGTACATAAAATTAGATATAGTGCCGTAATGTACTTTTAATGTTTGAAACTATCCAAGCTCGACGTAAACGACTTAGGAGTACATTTTTGCGGTCATTACTTACCTTTCTTGATTCGATTTAATTAAGGTCACATGAACTTGAACGTATATGTCATAATAACGCTTACGTTTTTATTATTAATAGTACAATAAAATAATTTAAAAAATACATATAAATACACATCAGTGTAGACATGACGTATCGACTCATCCAAGGTCCCGACAGTTGGAACTAAATATTTGCAAGTAAATAGTGGAGTACAATGCTTTGTTATGTAGGTATACCCTACTTTGTAAGTCTCACAATGTCTTATAATCTTATCAGTTTGCAAAATACCCATAAAAGTGGTCCACTTCTTAAATAACACTATAAACTAGCCATTAACTCGTTTTAACCTAGTTTAGCCGGTTTGTGTTACTTATGTTACGCTCTCTAGATTATCTCTTCCATTTCCTTTTTAATTATGTACGCCAATAATGGCAACAATCAGAAACTTTGCTGAAGAAAATAAATGCTCTTATTTTTTTCTGCAACATGCAGTATTACATGCATTTTCTCGTGCAATCCGTGAGTTTATTTTCATCTGGTTTGAACCCGGAGAAGTTCAAACCAGATGAAAATAAACTCACTCATTTTCCTGAACCCGAATGACATTCTATCAGCTAAAGTACTGTAAGTAAATTCTCTGTGGTAGAATTTTTCATTAGTATCTCAGACGTCTTGCTTTATTTTCTTCATAATGAACCGTCTGCATCTTGAACTACGTCTCTAATGCAGCTCGGAGCTAAAAATAAGCTAGAATGGTGAAATCCTTTTATATCGGTTCGGTGCCTTTTGAGATTTAGCGCGGTCATGCGAGATACTTCCTTTTACATGTTGACTGTAGCTAGCGATATAGATACACATGAAACCTTAGTAGAACTTCTGTGGTTAGAACTCCTTTGAATATATTTTTAATCTAGAAATCCATTATACGTGGCGTTTTCAAGAGCGCTAGCAACATAAAGGGCCATTATACAACTATGTTTCACGTGGCTTGGATACAATGGATGAACTATGTTCATGTTTTTATTATACTGTCGGTATTTGATTGGTAATACCATCCAATCTAATTGAAATGTAATTAGATTCTGCTAATGTTTTACGCTGTTCGCTCTTGAAATGCATATAAAAATGCAATAGCATTATCTCGAAATGGAAGTGGACTCTTGATGTAGTTTTGTTATTAGGTACACATACAAGCCATTTGCGTTATCACTATCGCACTCAAACGTATCAGCCACCTAATGTGCACTCTATGTAACCACGTGGTTGCTACACATGCTTCCATCAAGTGCGCTACACGAGTACGCTACGGTAGCATCGCTACCGTTCTGAACAGTAGACGTTCACAATAGTTCGCAGAGTTGTCAACAGATGGCACTGTAATCAATGGCTACGAACACGTGCATATTGCGTGATTCTGTTTTGGTTCATGTATCGTTTTATCATTAGATGATTACCAACAGTTGAAACAGTATTCACATAACTGTGGTAGAGGGATCTCGCAACCGGTAAGTGCATAAGATATCGTTTCAATTTACGTTTACTGAGTTAAGTGACATTAAATACGGGTTATTGAATTTAATGTAGATCTTGAATAAGCAACCTCAAACCAGTTTATAGGTAAATAAAAGAGAAGTTATCTGGAGAACCAGATTTTGCCCCTGTTATCAGTGAGACATCCGGACTGGACTTTACTATAAATTAAGATTTATTTTGCAACTATCCCATTATCTTATGAAATTGACAACATTTCATATTTTTAAGACTAACATTTTATTACTTTTCTGAATTCTGCTTAAAAAGATGAAGTAATCTCTGTTTTTATTTATTTTCTGAGATGATTATTTATTTTATTATTAATTTATAAAACATACTCATTTTAAAATGTGGCAACACCAAAACCAGAACTTAATGGAACGGTTACTTTAGTCGTATTCTTATTTAAAAAAAACTTAATAAAACTCGGTATGCATCTGTCATCTGTAAAAGTCAAATAAAAAAAAAATATATTTTTTAGCTCTTTGGTTTAGACAACAACCCTATTCAGCCCGTATTGTCTTAGATTGCAGTTATTTGATGTATTTTCTTATATTTCTTTAAATACAGAAGAATAAATTCAAAGATTTTTTTTAAGGTACACGACATAAAGCCCTGTCGATCTCTATATTCATTTCCACCTGTTATAAATATGAAATGTTGTCAATTATTATTTTGAATAAGTAGGTACTTATTAGGATTATTTTATGTCATAATTTTAATACATCGCTCGTTATTTTTTTACTAATGTCATATTCGAAATGTTGTGTACACGGTTTTGATTAAGACCAATCAATTAAATTTTGTTCGACACTGCTCTTGTATTTTGCTAAAGCTGTATATGCATTGATTTAAATTATTTTAGTCGACTTAACGCAATAAAAACGGGATATGTCGTAGATAAACATAGTTTCCAACGAATTTTACTTTCGTTAACGTGGCTACACAGTTGTGGATATTCATTCATAATTCGTATGTTTTTGTTTAATTGACAAAAAACACATGTCCAAAATGTTTTGTTAATCTAAATTATTGACAAATAATATATTTTTTCATCCTTTTGGGCGCCACAGTCCTCATATCGCGACATCAGAAAATTGCTACGCTAACGCCAGCGTCGTCAAATGAAGTCCGAAGTTTCAACGATCAAAACTTCGTAATTCAAACTGCTACAAGTATTTTTGCAATCGCTGTGTTGATTTTGGAGCACTTCTTTATTTTGGGCACGGTGAATTGCTACATCGCTTGGCGTTCAAAAGGTTACCTAGCCTATTGTGTTTGTTTAAATCATTATCAAGATAATTATGCCTGTCAGTAGATAACCCTACTTGATTACAGTCTGACCAAAAAGAGTAGAAATTAAAAAGTGGCAATACTGTCTGTTCCCGCTTTCCTAAATTGATTAGAAAGGGACGACACTACAGTGTTGCCACTTTTTAATTTCTGTAGACTGTAAAAACCGGCATTGCCTTGTTATGAAAAAATATTATGTCATCTTTTTAATGATCAGAAATTGAAAATTTGCATAGATATTTGCGTAAAAATTGGCAAAATCCTATTACACTCAACTGTAAAAGAAATCCATCCAAAAAAAAACGTCTGAACAAGGAAGCCGCCTTCGGTTTCCGACACATTTAGATAAAACAATTGAAATCGATTATATCACCTGTATTAATATTCACAGAGAAAAATAGTGTTTTTTGAGGGTCAAATAATTAAAATACGCGATATAATCCGTTTAAATTGTTTTATTTAAAAGGAAGCCGTCAAAATGGAGTAAATATCCGACCAAATTTCCGATCCATGTTCAAGGTGTAGTATTTTTAAGCCCCGACGAAGAAAGGGGTGTTTAACATGTGTGTGTGTGTGTGTGTGTGTGTGTGTGTGTGTGTATCAGTGTGTCTGTGTATTTGTGTGTCTGTCTGTGGCATCGTAGCTCCCAAACGGATTGACCAAATAGAGTGCGGTTTTTGGAGTTTACTCCTTAAGAATCGATTTTCATATATAAGCCCGGGGTATGAAAAATATGGGGTATAAAATCGAACGTATCTGCCGTGCTAATTTAAAAAGTCGTATCTCAGTATACGATCGGAGTAAAAATACGACTTCTTAATTTAGCGGGTTATGCGTTACGCGTTATAGGCTAAGATCCCGATATAAAATGACCTTCACCGAGATGTTTATTTTATGAAATGTATTTTATAATCAATTTAATATGTCAATAAATATATTGCATATGGGTTGCATAACAAATTTTAGTCCAGGGTATGTTTAATTAATAAAAAAAAAAATGTTTTAAACATTTCACCGGTTTGATTAATATTAGATAAATTCTATACCAATCGAAAGTATGAAGCCCATAGAATATGCAAACGTTAGGTTACCTATTCTTTTCCCGTCACAACTATCGGGTAGCCAGGTATAAACAGGTAAATCTATACCTACTAGCATTTTGCAAAGGTCTGATTATTGAATTGAAACTGAATAAAATTAAAGATTATTTAATTATGAATTTATCTAATAATCAAATCGGTGAAATGTTAAAAAAATATATATTTTTATTTTTTACTAAACATACCCTGGACTAAAAATTGTTAGGCAACCCATATGCAATATATTTATTGACATATTAAACTAAATATAAAATACATTCATCAAATAAACATCTCGGTGAAGGTCGTTTTATATCGGGATCTTAGTCTATAACGCTTAACGCATAACCTGCTAAATTAAGAAGTCGTATTTTTACCCCGATCATATACTGAGATACGACTTTTTAAACTACCATTATGTTCACATAAACAAACTATAAAATTGTCAATGTCAACTTCATGTCGAGTGTCAACAAAATTTTATAAATAAAATAAAATTTAATCAAATCTACGCTTAACGGGTAAAATGTGCTGCTTTTGAAACAATAGCGCCCGTCACACAATCGGCTAAAAGATACGTGTTCGTTTCAGCTCCCAAACAAACCTAACGAATTTTTGTGATATCCAAGATTACAACTTTTATAACGTGCAATGCAAAGACCGTGTTTTCTTGGTGTTTAAGCCGTGCTTGTATGGTGCTAAGATCGAAGAAGACGTCTTGCTGTAGAGAGAGAGACCGCTTTAATTGTGACTCAGCTTTAAGCTTAGAAATAGAGAAGGCGTGAATACTTTTCCATCACCACTGCTCTCATTTTCCTGCATTCAGCCGCAGAATGGTTTTGATTTCGTGAAACTTTCCAGGATAAATACATACATAAATCAAGGATCCAACACAACCGAGCCATTCATTTTCTAGACGGGAGTCTTGCCGACCGACAAGAAGCTATGAAGTTTAAATCGAAATTGTTATGTTTTTGATGTTGGCTTTTAAATTGTATCTTTTTTTATTATAATTGCTTGTATTTTTACTTTTATTTGTAAGTGTTAGTTATAAATATGAGTGATCCTTCTTCATCCTTGCGCTGTCCCCATTGTCCCAACTCAACTCGAACTTTTACCCCTCATGGACTTAAAGTGCATATAGGGCACATGCATAAACATTTTCCCCAAGTCATCCCCTCCAACCCTAGACTGTCGGTTTCACAGCAAGCTCATGGTAACAACCCCATTCATCTAGATTTTGGTGATCTAGCTACGTTAAAGCAGTCAGTACGTGTGTTACGGCATATCCCCAAAGGGGCGCGAAACTTGGCAGCGGCCAAATTGAGCGACCTCATTGATAAGTGTATCGACTCCAATGGCACTCTCGAATGGTTTAGTTTACTGTCTTTTGCCTATTCCGCACTCAAATCGCCTGAAGCGTCGGCCACGGGCAATTTAACCACGAAAGTTAAGAGAAATATTAACTCTGCTTCTTTTGATATCAGTGGGAACATCGGTGCAGAGACCACGCCTTTGAGATCACACTCCATACTGAAGACAATTGAGCGTAAAGTACATGAAGGGGATCTCAGGTGCAGAGCGAGTGCTTATGTCGGATGAGGGCGTGGCGCCGTCGAGCCCTGAGACTTTAGCTACGCTGCAGTCGAAGCATCCAGCCCCGTCCCGGCCGCTGGTACTTCCACCGGAACCTGACATATCTATTTCTGCCTTAACTGTTAAGCCGGAGGAAGTGGTGCAGGCACTCAGCTCTTTCAACAATAGTTCGGCCGCCGGTTTGGATGGTATCCGCCCTGTTCATCTTAAGGAGCTTACGTCTGCATCTGCGGGAGACGCCGATTTTCGGCTCCTGGAACATCTGGCCAAGCTTTGTAATTTTTTGCTCAGTGGTCAATTAAACCCTGAAGTTTGCTCCTATATTTATGGTGCTTCCTTATGTGCGCTGTCAAAAAAAGACGGTGGTATAAGACCCATTGCCATAGGCAGCGCTTTCCGCCGCTTAACGGCAAAGCTAGGATGCCGTGCAGTGAGAGAAGAAATGGCAGCTTATCTGCAACCTTGCCAATTAGGGTTTGGCACAAGATTGGGCTGCGAGGCTGCAATTCACGCTACGCGGGCTTTTTCGGTAGATAGCAAAAACTTAGAATCCGTTTTAATACGTATAGTTAAGTTCATATCATTGTAATAGTTAAGTAGCATAAGTTTCTGAAAAAATGACTGACTGTTGAGTTTCTTTCGGCGTTTCTTCTCAACAGTGGTCTCCTCTTGTGAAATGCCGGTAGACTCAGACATGTAAAAGTGCCCTTGTGGCCTACTTGCAGAATAAAGTTCATTATTTCATTATTATTATTATTAATTAAAATTGATTTAAAAAACGCGTTTAACTCAGTGGAGCGTGATGTTTTACTGTCCGAAGTGAAGGATAAAGTGCCATCACTCTACCCCTTCATTTTCCAAGTATATTCTTCCGCTTCTAATCTTTTCTACAATGGTCCTCTTGTTCTTTCCCAAGTTGGTGCACAGCAGGGGGATCCGCTAGGCCCTTTAGTTTTCTGTCTGGCCATACAAAAGGTAATTTCAGAGGTTAAATCCCCATTGAATATCTGGTACCTAGATGACGGTACCCTAGGTGGTAAACCTGAAGAAGTGGAACAAGACTTGCTCATGCTCCTGCCTCGTTTAAAAACTCTGGGTTTAGATATTAATTTCAGCAAATGCGAATTTTTCCCCTGCAGTACCAACTCACACGATTCTTTCCCCTTATTCAGTGCTCTGCTCCCCGGACTGAAAGTGTTGTCGGCGAGATCTGTCAACCTCTTGGGGTCCCCAATATTCCCAGAAGCCATTCCTGAAGCCTTCGAGGAGAGAAAGCTGCTTCTGCTGATGGCTGCGCAGAGGTTGAATGAACTTTCGGCTCACGTAGCCCTCGTTATGTTGCGAGTTTGCTTTGCCGTGCCTAAGCTGACATATTTCTTGTGCACCGTGCCAGCCTGGCTGCACCCTGTCCAGACAGACTCCTTTGACTTCGTGTTGAAGGAGAGTTTGGAAAAGGTGCTGAACGTCTCCCTTAACCAAGGTCAATGGGACCAGGTTTCTCTGCCGATTCGAACTGGTGGTTTGGGCGTGCGTCGCGCGCGAGATGTGAGCCTCCCGGCCTTCCTGGCTTCGGCGTGTGGGGTGGTGGACCTTGTCACTCAAATTTTATCTTTTGATGGTGACAAGGCTATCATTCCTTACGCCTCCGATGCTTTGACGGCCTGGACGGCTCTTAATCCCGGCGTAGCCATACCCGTACAATTGTTCCGTCAGCGTCTATGGGTTTATTTATATGAGAGTGCGCGCACCACGATTTTCATAAACCCATAAGTAAGCTTATTTCTGCGACAAAATTATCGCGCGACTAAAAAAAATCGTGGTGCGCGCCTGGCCTGAAGAGTAAACTCCAGTCGTGCCTCGGAGCTGACACACACACTTTTTTTTTATCGAGATAATATTATTATGTCCGTCGAGATGGTTCTTAGATATGTTTGGTGGAAATAGGACCAAAGTAGTCTCCAAGATCTCAGCCAATATTGAAGCTAAGAATTCCAAATTTTGTATCCATGTTCAGTTTTGGTAGCATTTTCTATATCACTATATGAATGAGGATCTCAGGATGACCAGGTACTTTTATCTGGTGTTTTAAATTTTTAGTTTATGTTATGTCATAGCAATAATATAGTCAAACCACGCTATCTCTTCCAAGCAAATGAACTGTCAAACCATACAATCTGTCTCACTTTGTATGGTTTGACAGTTCATTTGCTTGAAAGAGATAGCGTGGTCCGACTCTAACGAGTGTCAAGACGAAGGTTTTTAACCAATGTGTGTTGCCAGTGATGATATACGGTTCTGAAACGTGGTCGTTTACAATGGGCCTCATAAGAAAGCTCAAAGTTACTTATGGAGCGAGATATGCTCGGACTTATGTTGCGGGATCGAATCCGAAATAATGAGATACGCAAGAGAACCAAGGTTGTAGATAACTCAGACAGTCGCCAAACTTAAGTGGCAGTGGACGGGGCACATTGCTCGTAGAATCGATGGCCGTTGGTGTAGAAAGGTTCTTGATTGGCGACCGCAGACCGGAAGATGAAGCGTTGGAAGGCCCCCAACAAGGTGGACCGACGACCTGGTTAAGATCGCGGGTAGAAATTGGTTGAGGGCGGCACAAGATCAATCGTTGTGGAGAACTTTTGGAGAGGCCTTTGTCCAGCAATGGACGTCTATCGGCTTACATGATGATGATGATGACTAACGATGATGTTTCAATGCTTCCAGCGACCATGGCGCCCGGAACCCCCAACCCTGCGAAGATGCTGCTCCGCAACGAGGTCTCCTCCAGGATTGCAGCGCTCTCCGCTGAGGAGAAGCAGCGCCAGTCCAGGGTTATCTATGAAAAGGTCATCATCATAATGATCAACCTGTATCAGTTCCATGGCACAATACTGACCTCCACGTTTACGACCAATCGCTCGATTGGCTGTAAATAGATGTTTCTAGAGCTTACTGCGCTGCCACGCTGGTAAAAGGCGACCTTTTTCTATAGAGCTCCATACAAAAAGGTCACTTTTTACCTTAGCATGGCAGTCTGGACTAGACCGATTTATGGGAGGCTGTCGGTTTGTCTGTCACTCTCATGACCTTTTTATGAAGAACGCTTATTTTGATACTTCGTTGTGTCGCTCGTGCACTCCCGACTGACTTTACCTGCCATAAAACCGGATCATATTTCCCTGTTATGTGATTTTTACGCTTCCGTACCCAAAGAGTAAAAAACGGGACCTTATATTACTAAGACTCCACTCCGCTGTCCGTCTGTCTGTCTGTCCGTCTGTCACCACTCATGAACCGTGACAGATGACATTTGTATGCGGCGCCATACATACCAGGTGCAAACTTAACTTAACCCGACCAGTTAATATCGGATGTATTGGTTACGGAACCCTCGGTGTGCGAGTCCGACTCGCACTTGGCTGAATTTAATGTTCATCGGTTTCTTTTTTTATTTATTGGTAAAAACTGATTATTCAAAGGTAAATTATGAAAGAAAAATGTAATGTGAAACTGCGACCCTATGTTACTGGCGTAGTGTTCTGCCAACTTAACCACGTCAATCACAAGAAAACTTTGATTCCATAATTCTACGCTACTGAAAGGAGCGCCCTTTGCGTCATATGTTTAGAATGCTTAAGCGCATTAGCCATACCCTAGGATGTGCGTTTACACGATGCCCAGTCCCTATTGCTTTACAGCAAGTGCGAGGACCGCGAGAAAGATGGCGCTTTTCTCAACGTTTTTAACTGATTTCGTTTTTCTTTTTACATTTCCATTTTGCGTCATACTTATGTTTAGAATGCTTAAGCGCATTAGCCATACCTTAGGATGTGGGTTTACACGATGCCCAGTCCCTATTGCTTTACAGCAAGTGCAAGCGCGAGAAAGATGGCGCTTTTCTCAACATTTTTTAACGGATTTTGTTTTTCTTTTTACATTTCCAGATGATCAACCACCCGTGGTACCAGTCGTCGAAACGCGTCGCACTCTATATGAGCACAGACCAAGAGGTCGACACCTCTCCCCTTATTCAGCATGTCAAGTCGAAAGGTCAGTCGCAAATAGCGACGCGGTTGGCGCCGTGGTCGTGGTAGTACAGGTGCCTAATGCTGACGTTCCTTAAAATCTCAGCAAGGGCAAATATTTGTGTGATGAACTGGAATATTTGTCATGGATGTTCTAAGTCTTGATCAATCCGAATGGGTAAGTAGGAAGACCACTAAAACTATAAGAGATAGGGAAATCTGTTCTTAGGAATCTGTTTTTAGGTTTCCGTACCCAAAGGGTAAAAACGGGACCCTATTACTGAGACTTTGCTGTCCGTCCGTCCGTCCGTCCGTCTGTCATCAGGCTGTATCTCAAGAACGGTGATAGCTAGACAGTTGAAATTTTCACAGATGATGTATTTCTATTGCCGCTATAACAACAAATACTAAAAATAAAATAAAATAAATATTTAAGGGGGGCTCCCATACAACAAACTTGTTATAGATTATGGTACGGAACCCTTCATGCGCGAGTCGGACACGCACTTGCCCAATTTTTTTATAAATCTCATATTATATAACCGTGAATTGAACCTGGTTAAAATTCTGTTAGTAATCACAATGTCGTAACATGCTTTACAGCTATTTTGATTTATAAAAATAAATGCAGTTCTTATTAAATCTAAAATCGACGCCATGGTTCCTAAGAACAGATTTTCCTATCTCTTATAGTTTCTGACTTCTTCCTACTGACCCATTTGGATTGATCACCCGGTATATTTAATATCGTCGTCCAAATTGTGCCGTAACTAACACAAGCCTAGAGCTTACTTTGGGATTAGGTCGATTTGTGTAAGTTGTCTGTTAATATTGACGACGCGGTATGGTTAGGCAACTGCCTACTGAGCCGGCGGTCCTGGGTTCAAATCCCGGCAAGTGCAAATATTTGTGTGATGAGCTCGTATATTTGTTCCTGCTGGGTCATGGATGTTATTTGTATTTTAAGTATGTATTTATCTATACCGGGTGTTTCCTGTAATAGGAGCGATAAATTCTTCGCTTGAAACTGGACAACATTTGTAGAATAATGTTTAGACAAAGAAGCAATGTATTGCGAAATGTCCGAGTTTGAAGAATAGAATCTATATTTTAATTTATTGCTCCTATTACAGGAAACACCTGGTATAAGTATGTTTATCGTCGTCTAGTGTCCATAACACAAGCAGGCTTGGAGTAGGCTACTAGAGCTTACTGTAGGACTTAGATTGATTAGATTTGATTTGTGAGGTTGTCCGATATTTATTATTTATTTTTTATATATTCTGATACTTGTTCCCAAGGAACGTTAGAGACATTATAAACCTCCATAACTTACCTTCAAGTGTTGTTTGAAATCTAGAAAATGAACCTGGGACTTAAAGTTTTTAATAAAAACTAGAGTTTTTTAGTTATGTATTTTTTTTATTAATCCATCTTGAGTTACTATTTTGGAAGTAAGAGGGTTTTACTGTAAAAATAATAATTATGCCAGTTATTATAGTCTGTAGTAGAGATGACTTAAAACACATAACTATTGATTGTCATAACGTATTGTTTGTCATAAAATCGTTAGGCATAGCTCTTAAATTACTAACGTTACAAGAGTTTTGAGAGTAAAACTTTTTAGGTTAGGTTAGGTCTGTATTATAATAATTAAAAAAAGTTTATTATTACAGAGAAAAATAGAAATTATGGCTATTGACAATTATGAATAAGAATTTTATATGAGCCAATATGGATCCGTTAAAACAACGTCAATTTCACGGTATCTAAATCCGTTGGCGAGTCAGCAACGACGCTATATAGACGCACCCCACACTGAAAACGCAGATCCAACAAATCGGCGTTGTTTCAACTCATCTCTGTCTCAAAACCCCTCGATCTCCCCTACCAATATAAATCTACAGTAAAGTAAGTAGTAGTGGAGTTATTTCTGTTTCATAAGCATGATACCTTCAGAAACGTTTTAAGCGGCTGTTTCAAAACCCCTCGGTGTCCCCTATGGATTACTCACCACAAGCTAGCACTTAGCAAGTTTGCTTTTAATCCGATCTTGGAAACGCAGTATCTCTCTCAACTCTTTCAAATCCTTTCTGATACGGTGTGCGCGTACTTTACATTCGTTTGCCTTTTCCTCAATTGTTCTTTTCCAATTCCAATGCAACTCTATTATAAGAAAACAAAATAACCAAAATTAAAGGAGGTCGCTTCACCAACTCAATCATCAACATACCAAACATATCAAATGTGCATAAACCGTGATAAACCGTCATATTGTGATAAACCGTCATATTGTAGTTTTTATTTTCTTCTTACACTTTTCCTTATTTATATCTTAAAATACACTTTTAATATGTTTTCTTCGAAAACTACGTGTAGTTAAGTTCATATTACTGTAATTCAATAACACAAAGGTAAATTAAGAATGAAAAATTGAATGCGATCTACTACCTTGTCATTATTGTTGTGTTGTTGTGTCATTATTTATAAAAATAAAAATGTGGTATTACCACATAAAAAATATGAATCGATAAAAAGATTCTATACAAATATTTAGAACAGCGCCATCTCTCTCGCAGTCTTCACACTTGCTGTAAAGCAATGGGGATTGGGGATCGTGCGTGTAAAGCGCACATCCTAGGGTATGGCTAATGCGCATAAGCATTTCAAAAACATAGATGACGCAGAGGGCGCTCCAGTAGCGTAAAGAATTAAGGGATGAAAGATTTGGTGTGATTGACGTAGCGATCTGATAGCTCAGTTGGAAAAGCAATGCGCCGGAAACGCAGAAGTCGCGGGTTCATATCCCGCTTAGATTGTAGTAGATCGCATTCAATTTTTCTTTCTTAATTTACCTTTGTGTCATTATTTATATTTATGTATTATTTAGTAAAATTATTAAGTAAAAAGTAAGATCCACCAGCGCACTTAACCCGACTGTACTCTAAAACAGATTTAAAGTAAAATACGTACTTTCATGATGATAAAAATCGCTTTTAATGCCTCCAATATGATTCTTGATATTCTTCTTAATATGATGTTCCAATTGATCCCTTATTTCCGAGTGAAAGTTTTTACGACTGTCTAATTTCACATTATCTGTGGAAGCTCTTGTAATTGTGGATATGAATACGACGAATAATATTGTTAAAAATCTCATGATTGAAAAGAACAAATAGAAAACTGGTGATATCTCCTCCGTAATTAAACAAGAATAGTAAAAAACGTAGTTGTTAACGAATTGATTGTTTGAGCGAGCAGCGCTGATAAGTACCTACTAAAAATGATACGAGCCAAGTTTTATTACTTTAATGTACCTAATTACTGTTGAGTTTCTTTCGTATTTCTTCTCAAGAGCGATCTCCTCTTGGGAAACGTCGGTAGATTCACAATCTGACTAGTAAAAGTGCCCTTGTACTTTCTGATTTTTTTTTCTTTCATTTTATTTCGTTTCATGAGACATATCAAGGTTTACCTATTGGACCATTTGGACCTTATGGGGAACATGGGTGATGAGTGATGACAGCTGAAATCAGCTGCTCCTTATGAAATGTCAAAAACGATCTATGAAGTTTCTATGAAGATACTGTCTTATGACGCCATAAAAATCAGTAGTCAAAATACGCCCTTTTTTAGTTTTTTTACATTCGCATCGCATAGAGGTAATTTATTTGCATCCGCGTAATTAATGGATTCACACAATTTATTAACTGAAAAAAGAAGTTACGTTAATATTTGTATCTGTAACTGAGTAGAAGTTATAGTCTATTGCGTGCTCTATATTTTGAGACCAGAGAAAAGAGATATATCTTTTTCAAATAAAGTTACTAACATGTTTTTCCGTGTTTCGACTTATACCGGCACCAGGTTCATTAGTCATGATCACATCCCGACTATAATAATGTATGACCAAGACAAATGAAAAAAAAAATTCTTAAGATCAGGTGAGGTGAGGGAAACACGGGGGAAGTGGAATACTTTGGAATATTTTCTATGTAATAGCTTTCATAAACATAAAACGACCAACTGCAACGACATTTATTTTAACTGTTTCGAAAAATTGGAATTACCTCACACACTGTGATTTATTTTGAGTGTTTCCCTTACTCCAATGTGTTTCTGTATGTTTTTTTTTTACTTTATTGCACAAAAGAAAAACTTAACGTACAAAAGGCGGACTTAATGCCATGAGGCATTCTCTACCAGTCAACCTTAGGGCAAAGCAGAGAAATTGTAGACGGTGCATCAAACAACATAATTACATATAATTAAAATACTCATACTAGGCACATACAATATATAGATAATATGCATATATATAAATAGATACATACATAAATATATACGACGATTTTCAATATACACACAAAGAATAACTTCGTAAGACTTGGCTTTTCTTAATTACCTACTTACGGAACATTGTTGTAACACTTAGGGTTTTAATTATTCAATTAGCGACAGGTCGTGAAAGGTAATTAAAAAAGTCGATTTTATTTTTTTAATTCGAAATACTAAAGTCAAAGATTTTCAAACATCTGTTGGAAATTTATTTGATGAGTTTTCATAGAATTTTAGTTTAAAATACATTTAAAAAGTGGCAACATATTCTTAAATCTGAACAAGTAAAATAGACCAAACCTCCGATGAAATGTTCTTGAGACTGCTTAATTTATGGATTATTTAATTACGGTAGTTTTTAGTTTCGCGGCAAATAATGAAAACGGACGAAACAATCATATAAAAAGTTTCATTACTATCGCGATATCGGCAACAAATACTTGATTAGCTTTTACTTGCGAATAAAGAAAAACGAATGCGAAACTAAAGCTAATTCGAACAACACTCGGAATTAATTGCCGCCTAATCACATCAATATCGGAGATGCTATGATTTTACTCAACCAGCGGCGCGGTGAGCGGTTGAGCGAGAGATCCGAGCGCGGCGGCCATATGAGTGAGCGAGACACACGTACCGCGCACCACTGCCGCTGTCGCACAAAGTCGTGGCATCTCCGTTCCAGGGCTGCCATCTCTAAATTCGCAGAACCCGGGCAAAGACATAAAAAACCCGGACATTTGGAGTAAATCGCACTTTTTCCCCGGACACGTCCCAAAATGATATACCTAATTAAAATAAAAAAAACCGGTCAAGTGCGAGTCGGACTCGCGCACCGAGGGTTCTGTACACCCGTTGTAAGGGAGCCCCCCTTAAATATTTATTTTATTTTATTTTTAGTATTTGTTGTTATAGCGGCAATAGAAATACGTACATCATCTGTGAAAATTTCAACTGTCTAGCTATCACCGTTCTTGAGATACAGCCTGGTGACAGACGGACAGACGGACGGACGGACGGACGGACGGACAGACGGACAGCGAAGTCTCAGTAATAGGGTCCCGTTTTTACCCTTTGGGTACGGTATCCTAAAAACGAACGCTTTATTTTGCATTGCCGTAGAAAGTGTCCGGGCTTAGTCCCATAGTGTCGGGACACTTATTGAAAACCCCCCGGACGGCCCCCGGACGGCCTCCAAACTAGGACAAATCCGGGGAAACTGGACGGATGGCAGCCCTAAGACTGGACAGCTTTTGTACATTTTTGATACTGTGGTAATAAGAGTTTTAAAGATGATTATAGGATTTTTTTAGACTGTCAATATTGAAGCAAACATCCCTCCTCCTTCATGTTTGAGTTGACGATGATGACGAATTTACCGATTATTTGTTTATTGCACAAAAGAAAGAACTTATCGTGCAAAAGGCGGACTTGCATGCTATAGGGCGTTCTCTACCAGTCAACCATTGGGCTAAGCAGATAAATCGTACCTCAACAGGTTCAGCCTTCGTCCCGCAGTACGCCGGTGGGCACATGAAGATGCTGCGAGTGGAGACAGGAGACGAGGCTACCATGGACATCACTAAGCATGGAATAGCCCAGCACGCCAAGGGTACCGCTAGAGATGATGCTTTAGAATCAGGTGAGCTTCAAATAAAAAAAAAATATAACCGGCGCCATAGTTCTTATTATTTATTTATTATTTTATTTTTAGCCTGTACTTTTTCCACTGTCGTTCCACTTTCAGTCGTGTCTGTTCAAGGCAGCAACAAACCAATCATTTCGGAATCGCAAACCATGACGACGCCGTACTCTATTAGATGGGATCCAGTCAATGGTAATCATAGCCTATGTACAGTTCGGTCGACATGCGGCAAACGTGTCCAGCCCAGTCCCACTTTAGCTTAGGGGCTGTCAGGGCTACGTTACGCCATACTTCTTAAGAACAAATGTCCCTTCTCTTATAATTTACGATTTTCCCATATTGACTTATTTGGATTGATTATCCGAATCAGCGTAAAATACTTCGAAATTGGGGTGTGCATGGCTTTTTGATATAGTTGAATTGGTATTGGCAAGAGCCGTTAACCCATCAAACAAAATAGGCACTAGGGCTTCAAATCCCAGGATTTTTTGTATGGATAATCGCGGAGTCGCGGGATTACCCATACAAAAAATCCCGATATTGTAAGTTCTAAAAGACACGTTTTTATAAGACGTCGAGTTGCGGAAAACCTATCTACTTCCAAATTAACATTCCAGATGTTTCATGCAATTCCTCTCACCTACCCTTTTATCCGTATTCTATCAGAACTTTGTGGATGTTCCAGGTGGTCTGGACCTCATCATAGCGCCAGGGTTGGCGTTCAGCAAGTCAGGCAGTCGTCTAGGCCACGGAGGCGGCTACTACGATCGCTACCTCGCCAAAGTGAGGAGCAACCCTGACATCGCTCCTAAGGTACGATGCTAGGAGAAATGTTGGCTCGGATTCCTTATTCATGAGGGGTCCGTAATGTTTCATAAACAGGTATGTAACCGACGGTGTACCGAAAGCTGAAACCATGGCTTCAGACCATTATTCTGGGCTGGAAAATCGTGGAAATTTCTTTGAGAAAATTCACAAATTTTCCTCGTGAGTTTTCATTTTTTCTTTATTTTTGCGTTAATCGAACTCTACCGGTAACAATTTTTCATGAAAAATCGCATGAAAATAGCATTTTCCGCAAAACACAAATAGTATTATGTAAGATTTACGGTAAAACACAGAGCGCGTGGAGTGGGACAGATAACGGTACTGGCCGGTCATTGATCCGCCAGGCCAGTGCGATGGCGCTGGCCGTTGCGGTCGGACGCATGATTAATGTTTACCTGCCCGCACATTTCATTTGCTTTACTTGCTTGAATAAAAATAATCTTGTTAGACTGTTTTAAATTATCGGTCAGTTGTTATTGGTGTTAGGTAGTACACTAGTTGGGTCTGTGGTTGCGTTGTTTTTGTGGTTGCATTCATTCATGTCATTCGATGCATTGGCGTAACGGTATGTTTTGCGTTGACGCGTGAGTGGAGTGGGGAACGCCTGGACTGGTAGATGCTCGCCGCGTGCTCCCCTCCCTGCGCGTCTGCATCCGTGAGAATTGGACGCAATACATTGCGCATCTTATCCTTGAGTTTTCCGAGAAAATGAACACTCGTTTTCAGTTCGTGATTATGGTCTAAAACTACAGTTTTCGTTTTCGGTACGCTGTCGGTTACACCCTGTATTTTCAGAAAAACTAACATACTTTTGATATACAATAAGTTAACATAGTTAAAGTCATTTAATATAATGTAACGTTTCATATAACGGGTCATTGTTCTAATTTGTTACACTCTAATTATTAATTGGTATACTGTTATAATGTTAAATAACGGAAGTAAGACGAAGAATCCCGCTCTGAAGGATGCAAGGTACCTAACGAACCTAACCATAACCTAGCAAATAAGTGGTAACTTGAAGGGTTTATAGCTCTTTACCACCTAACTCGTTGTATCTCTTGTTACATTATATAATTTAAAAATTATCTAAAACGACACTATATCATTTGTTACATATACTCGTACAAAGAAATGGTATATCAAACCAAAATAGATTAAGTGAAATTCTATTAACCGTCGTGCACCCATTCACGATAGTAAGGCTGCAATGGTCTTAACTATCTTTTTTGGACGTGACTTGAACTGTAATAGGACTGCTTAAGGTTCACTAACAATCTGTCAGACTGTGTGGGATTCGCTGACGGGAATGTGTCGGCGCCACAGGGACAAGTACAGTCTATCGACCCGCGCGTTTATCCAGTAAATAAGGATTCCGAACAAGTCTAAAACATATCGAGTGATATTCGATATTATTGACCTAAATAAGCTGTTATCTTCTTATTATTACATCAATGGCTTATCATCAATTTTCATCCAAAGAGACCCGTGACGAACCCATTGTTTAAAAGTCTGCCTCACATTTCCAGGTCGTAGCGTTGGCTTTCAATTGTCAAATGGTAGACGAAGTTCCCGTGGAAGAGACCGACCAGAAAGTGGACGAAGTTATTGCAGCTGAATAAAATGTACTTACCTACTACTCGGGTTTTTAATACATTATTTAAATAGTGTAAAAAACCTCACCATTCTACTCAGAAGTATTTTTACCTTAAATGCATGATGATGTTATATTTACACGTTACTGAAATGACACAAGTCAAAATCTGAATATTGTCAATAACGACTTTGTCAAGATTGTCCCTAAATCTCAAATTAACGTGGATTTCATTGCTAATTACGTCATTTCAAAAATAAAATTAGTGTAATTGTATGTATTGAAGGGTTAAGACTAAGGCGCAAGTGAATCAGAAGACACGAAGACACATTTTCTCCAGTCTATTCTGTCTGTCTTGCATCGTAACCCTTTCTATAGATTTTGTATGAAAATGTATTAATGGGGCAACGCGTTTAAGACGGGTCGTCCTACGCCTCTTCTGTGTGACTTGCGCCTTATAGAAATTATATCACTCTTCAAGGCTCCCAATCTCGCGATTATTAAACTCCTGGGATTTAGGACAAACAAATTTTTACCAACGTCAGGGAGGCTCAAATAATTAATATATGCAATATATCAGTTTAAACTGTTTTACTTAAATTTTTACCAACAAATCGCGCTGTACAGCTGGCAACACGCTGCTGCATCGCGTTGTTATATTTCTTAAAATAGTGACCCCTCTCCATGGAAAATTATTTTCAATAACATTTTGAATAGACAATACTACATTGAAAAAAAAAATGTTTTTTCATTTTCATTATACTGGTACTAAGATCAAAGGGATAAGTTCGCTAGCGGCCCAAGTGCACCTACCATATCTATTTATTATTTTTTGGATTATTTTATGGAAAATCCCGGGGTCCCGGGATTGCCCATACAAATAATTCCGGGATCGGAAGCCCTATCACTCTTGATATTCTCCTCAATTGTCCTCATAAAAACTCCTTTGCTATGGAACTGTTGATAATTTAAGTAGAAGTGAACTTTACGCATCAAAATACATGCGAAACGGGTTTACTCACGTCGTAGAAGTCGATCTTTTTCGATTCGGTTTTTCTATCGGCTGCCGCCGCGACTGATCGTAGCTCCTGATGATGAATCGCATACTGATTCGAAACATGTCGAGCAATAACGTGAGTAAACCCATTTCGTATGTATTTGAATATGTCTGAGACTCGCGGGAGTTGTCTGTATAAAATTGTAAAATGTACGTATTTATATATTATTAAGTTATAAAATTAAATAAAACGAAATTGTAATAGTTTTTTTATTGAATACAAAACACAGTGTAGAACACATCAGGTGTGTCCAATTTATGCTATAGGTGCATATTTAAAAGATCACAATGTAGGCATGTAAGTAACTATAACTAATAAAATACTACTCATCTCACAGTAGGCACCTATGTATATGTTAAAATTTGAGCGCCTTAAAAAAAGATATAATCGCATATAGAAAGAGAGCAAAAATGAATGTGTTGCTATGATTATTGATTAATAAAGGATTATTACGAATAACTATTATTATATGAAGCTTAAGGAATTTTTAGTAAAATATCTGTATTTATTGTAATTTTAACGTAAACAAATTGCATCCGTTATAATTTTTACATTGTATTATTAAGTGTTGGAAAGGCGGGTCTAATTAATAATGGCGTAGGCTTACAAGCTAAATTCAATAAGTGAAATAATGAAGGAAAGTATATATATATATATATATATATATATATATATATAGGTATTGTTAAATTATTTTAATTTATTAATTAATGTTGTCGTTATTCGATGCTATAATTAAAATATCACACATATGCCTATACAATATTTATAGCGTGTTATCTATTGCACATTATACGTTTATATCCAATATATTTCATGAAACACAGGTAAAATATACGAATTTTACATATCGGGATTAAACCCATGATCACACTATGCTTTGTTGATAAACCGATAATATTGTTTCTACATCTACAATCAATGAATACCTCTTACACGATTATTCATGGCAATAATAACTAAGTAGCTCATCCGCCATATAACGTTAAACTAAAAAATACATAAGCAACTTATCAACTACATCTAAAATGTATACTAAAATGAAAGCAATGCGTTTAAATATCTATATCTAGTAAATATATATATTTAAACGCATTGCTTTCATGGCTTCCAATCAATTATTTGTCTGAAAAATTCCGTGATCCGGGATTTCCCATACAAATAATACCGGGATTATTAACATTCCAATTGAGTTCGGCTATAGATGTAGAAGGAAATCCAGTTGGATTTTTCAGAAATGTATAATTATTTTCAAAGAATTAACAAGAAGCTATGTTCAAAAAACCGTTAATTTAGTACATAATGGTCGTTTTTTAAAACCGTTACCTAATTGTTAACTGAGGAGTTTTAGTCTTACAATTTGTCCATAATTAAAAGAAAAGAATAGAATAATAATTAGAATAAAGAATAATTTTTATTTTACCAAAAGAAACATTACTACATTTAACATAATTTTACAGTGACTTCCACACTAGGCATAGCCTGTATCGTGGAAGTCGTATCATACACATCAGGTTCATTAACAATGCGGCTATAGACATGCCTTAAAGAAGAAAATATTAAAACGAACAAATGAACAATACTATGATAAATACATTTAGGGCGTAATAATAAATAATGTTCATAAAAAATTGTTTGATTGTCTGTGAGTGTGAGTGTGAGTGTCAGTGAGTGTAGTGTAATGTGAGCAAGGAGCGAGAAGAACGTGAGCAGAGCCTTAACTCAATGCTTCTTCAGCTTGATCATACGTCCATGATAGTACTCGTAAGAGCTCCCGTACTCGCGTTTTAGCCACAAAAATTTGGCACATCTTTATGTCACATACTTTAATAATGTTGTTATAAATATTAGGGAATAAGAAATTTTTAAAACGTTTTGCAAACATAGTTTTGACAGTTGGTACGGGTATCTTAAAAACTCTTTTCTTTAACCATTCAGGATAGGATGGATGTTGTAGAATTGAATTATGAGTGAAAATTATGGCCCGAAACAAAAACAATTTACGGACGCTTAAAACTTCTGCTTCATTATAAAGATCTTCAGTAGGGAACAATCGTGGCTTCGTAAAAGCTACCTTCAATACCGCCCTTTGCGCTCTTTCCAGACATATCAAAGAAGATTTAGCACAACCACCCCAGGCTAGAATACAGTAATCAATAATAGACTGACAGAGGGCAATATAAACTTCCTTCAACAAGGTCAAATCAGCGCAATTTCTTTAAAATTTCATTGTGTAAATAAATTTGCGTACTCTGTTGGATGTGGCCGAAATATGTTTCTTAAAATTTAGGTTTTCATCTAATATAACGCCTAGGTACTTCAGGGAAGCAACTCTACTGATAAATGCGCAGTCGCAATTTGAACCATCAGCTAGAGAAGAGGCAACGCAGTTGGATGTATGAATTTTAATTTGTTTCATAGAGACCGTTGGACGAGACGAAGCGGTTTTATGAAAACATAAAAATTGCGTTTTAGTAGCATTTACAGTTAAAAGATTATGTGTCAACCAGTCAACAACTCTGTGTAAACCCTTCGTCGCCGCATCTCGTACATCCTGCCAAGAGTCACCATGAAACAATAACGCTGTATCATCGGCGTAACACAGGATTTCACTTTTTTCGATTTCCAGCGACATGATACCATTTATATATGCAATAAATAGGGTTGGTCCCAAAATACTTCCCTGTGGTACGCCAAAAGACACAGGCTTCACATCACTCCTTCTGTCGCCTATTTTAACGACCTGACTCCTGTCCGACAGGTAGCTCTCAAACCAATCTAGCGCGATCCCACGAACGCCAAAGGATTCCAGCTTTTTGAGAAGCATGGGAATCGAAACCGTATCGAATGCTTTAGCTAAGTCAAGAAAGACTCCGATACAGTGTCGACCCCCATCGAGATGAGATACAGCGGTATCTATTAACATAGTTACCGCGTTCTCAGTAGACTTCCCTTTGCGGAAACCAAATTGACGCTCAGATAGAAGTTTATTTTGCTCCAGGAAATCAACAAGACGCTTATTTACAACACGCTCAAGAAGTTTAGAGAAGGCTCCCAAAAGAGATATAGGGCGATAATTATTAGGAGTGTTCGAATTTCCTCCCTTGTGTATTGGAATTACTGTAGCCATCTTCCAGCCATGGGGGAAACATCCTGATGCGATGCTGAGGTTAAAGATGGCTGTTAAAGGCTCAGCAATTTCATGACCTACCTCTTTTAGGAGCCTGTTGGTTACACTGTCAGAACCAGAAGCGCTACGAGGGTCGAGACCTTTTATGAGGCTTAGGATCTCCTCCTGGGATGTGGGGTGAAAATAAAAAGAGGCAGGAGTAGTACTGTCACAGCAGAGCTTCCTGGCCAGGGACTCCTGAGTTTCGCTTAAGTGCGACAAAATTGAACCAGCCAACCTTGAGAGAACCGTTGAAAAATGTTCGTTACAATTGCTAAGGGCCTCCTCAGGTGAACGCCCTGCGTTGATAAGATCATCTGAACAAGTGACTTTTGACAATTTATGTATAATACGATTTATCGAATTCCATAGTTTACGGGTGCATTTTTATTTTTGATCAAGTCCTCCCTATCAAAATCAGCCTTTAGTTTTCTTAGTAATGAGACATAAAAATTTCTGTAGCGAGTATAAACTAGTTTTTTGAGACTATTACTGGGATCATCACGAGAAACCTGGTGCAACTTATCTTTATGCCTTGAACATCTTAATAAGCCTGGAGTCATCCAAGGTTTAATAGTATACCTTGAGCGACTAAGCTTTACAATTTTTGAATGTTTGGCCACAGCGTCATCAATAACCGCGGAAAAACAATTTGTAGCTACGTCGAGATCAGAGCTACATAGGATAGGCGTCCAGTCTGTGCATTTCAACTCAGCTTTCAGAGAGTCGTAATCAACAACGGTTTTGGACCGTTCAGACTTTATAGGTTTCTCTGAGAGAAGCGTGATTCCCACCATAGTAATGTCATGATCTGTTACATCAGAGGAACAAACTATCGACTCTGCTTGACACTGGGCTGGTACAAAAATGTGGTCCAGACAAGACTTATGGTGAGTGATAGTGTTAATGCAAGGCAACAAACCATGCTTAGCCAAAACGCAAAGATACTCTGAGGATTGGGTATAAACTGGAGAGGACTCTAATATATCTTTATTAAGATCCCCAGCGAGAACTAAACAGGGGGAGGGGGCAAACGATTTTAAAGCTGAGTCAAAAAAATCACCCCAATCCACTAAGTAGTTCCAATAATATAGAAACAAATACATTTTATAATAATTACTCACGTCGCGATTATTACGGGTCTATTATTATTAAGTATTCATTTTTATAATCCAAATGATAAATAATGGTTTATGGCACCTGGTTGAAAGGTGGATCACAAATCAATGGGATAGAAAAGATCAGAAAATTGTTTTAAAAATATAGTTAAATTAATAATTGAAATAAATTAAAGAAGTATATGCATTTTTATCAACTAGTGTAGTTAACCATCGTCACAAAATAAAACACTGAGGTTATCTTTTTTGATCTTTGCAAAAACCGGCTGTGTTATGTACTTTATTAGATGTTTGTGTAAAATACGCCGCAATTGGCCGTGGACCGCGCGGAATAACTTTTAATTGACAATTTTTACGAAAATATCCTGTTGTGCAAAGTATAATGGAGCCTCCTTTTTTAAATGTAACTTAGGAGGATGAAAATGTATTTTTTTGTCTAAATTATCATTGCAATTCTCTATGATTTAATTTTTTGTCAGTAAGATCCCTCTAGTTTTACGAACGCTAGGCGACACTGCAGACATATCTACTGGCATACACACAGCCAATCAAAAGAGTATTTTATTTAGAAATACAAGTTAGAAACTGAATATTCTTATACCTACTTAATACATTCGATTATTTTATTTACTACCTATGTCTATGGTAAAATCGCAGTTTTCCCCTGATACATTACAATATTTTAAAATTATGGTATTGCATATTTACAAACTAAAACTATGTCTGATTGTATCCCACTATCAAAGTTAATGTATACCCACCGTTTTTTTTTATTTAGTAATTAGTCACATTCATTTTTGTTATCTATTTATTTACAAGTGCAAGGTAAATTCGATAGTGGGATCAAAATCGTTAATATTTTCTACAATAGTATTATTATTATTTCACTGAACCTCTTTCACATTTTCAATATCTTATTTCTAAAATATACAATGCGCTAAATTGATATTCTACTAAACACCTTATAACAGTTATAACTAGATATTATAAAACGTTCATTGTTGTGTTCATTATTGGCACGTATTTCTTAATCTCTGGATGTTTCTTATTTCTATGGAATAACTTTTACTACAATCAATCGGGGTAACTTTTGTCTTTCCGTATAACATTGGCCTACACTTAAACACTGCCAGTTCTAATTGTTTTAAAGTTTCAGCGCATAGATTATGTAGTTTAACAGTTAAAAATATTCTTTATTATAATTTGAAATACATTATCTTTGCACTGTAGCAGCAAAACAATTAAAACGGCCAATGTTATACGAAAGAGCCAAATTTACCCCGATGGACTGTTACATTACTGATGGTTTAAGCATAAGAATGTCTATTCCAGTCAATGCTTATGTGTATATTTTAAAGATTATCTCTAAATAGCTATGCACATAGATGTAACTTATTGTGTCATTGTCGTTGTGGCGTTATTTACAAATATAACAAAAATTACTTACGAGTATATATCACAATAAAATTAAGTTATTATTTAAATGAGCTCTATTTTAAATTATCTGTCACATAATCAGATTCGGGGGTTAAATTTGACGTTTCTAATGGCATAGGTCTACAATATCACCGCTATAATTTCTCTACTTTATCATATTGCTATTTTTTTTATTTCAAAGAGCAACAATCGAATTACTATACTTGAGCTGACATAATGTGATTCGCGCTTTACAGGAATGTCGCGCTCGCTCTTATGTAATCGAGATAAGAACCTCTCCTATTTCACCCAAAACCACAGATTAATATAATAGTTCTTCGAACAGATACCCATGTCTGAATAAAAAGGCAAATACCTACTGCTTTTCATGCCTACTCAATTTAACAATGGAGCGACCTTGAACGCGCGGGTCGTTGGCCGCACGTGCCGGCAAAACGAGGCTAGGGTTGACACCGCTTAGAAACGATTTTATACAAAGTCAAGATAAATGAAAATACGATCGATTTATTGAAATTTATTAGTCAAATTTAATTATCATTAGGTACCTACTAGAAATAGGTATTCACATGCGCTGCGGCACACCATCAAAATCGTTTTAATTTCCGAGTAGGTATATCGGAATCTTACCTACCTATTCTATCTGAACATACCAGAAACCTGAAACAAAAACAACTCTCTGTGTAGGTACCTAAGTAACCTAAATATATCCCGATGACAGTAGGTACTTACTAAATAAAGTTTGGTAGGTGCCTATATATAATGTGTTACATATTGTATAATACTAGCATTAAGTACAAGCTTCGAAACAGTCACTAGGTACAAGTTGTTTTATAATAATCTGATCACGCGTTTCATCTTTGCGAATGCATTCCTTGCAAAAGGTCTTAAGTGTCAAGAACAACGCCGACGTTTACGCCCTTTTTAGGCCGTGCAATGCTCTCTCCCGCCACACTAAACTGATTTGGTAAATCTTAGTGAGTAAATTATTGTCACTTGTTGATATAGGTAGTGGATGTTTTCTATGAATTTAAGTATATTAAGTAGGTAGGTTTATTTATTCAACATTACATGTATCTATTATAACAGTGTATGCAATGCGTTTCTAGGTAGGTGCTTATTAAGTTCTAAGAATTTTTAGTAACATTTCATCGTCTGTCAGCAAAGAAAAAAAGGATAAATGTCTGTTGCTTTTATGTTTTTACACCCCGCAACACTGCAGCGCGTTGGTCTCATTCGCGACGAAGCCATTTTTTTGGTGATTTTATAGCGCGACAGGCGGCGTCCGGCCGTGAGCGCGTGTGGCAACCGACTGGCTGAGCGTGTCGGCCACGACAGGCGACGTGTAGGTATCGTTCTGGGTTCCCACGGTACAGATGGGGGGCACTGCCAAAACTAAATCCCAATGTTTGTACACGGACTGTATACGTCAGTGATATCTTCGCTATGTTGCTCACGAGGAGAAATGTCAATGCCATTCAAATTAAACCCCAGCATGCACACTTGAGCGAAATGATACGAATTATTTCTACTTTTATATATTTCGTATAGTATTAGATTAAAATGAACTTGGTGTCTTATTTCAAACCCAATATTCACGTCGTAGGTATGTCGCAGTTAAGTACTGGCATTTCCTGAAAATAAAATATGAATATTCTGTTAATAATAATTATAGTTGTTGCTTATGCACTTAATTTATGATATTTTTATTATTGACCGACGGAGCCAGCGAGGCGTCTCCGGTTCAGCTTTTACAATTTTTTTTTGTATATCCGGATGTTCTCGCGTAAAGGTCTCATTCCTCAACCGATTTTTGTGAAATTTGAATTTGTGAGCAATATAGATTTTTTTCAAAAAAAAACAAAATGGCGGTGCTATGGGGGTGGAAACGTAAAAAATATTGCAGCTATTTCGAAACAGACTCGCGAGGTCTACAGCTCATTAGGAGTAATTTAGGAGTAATTTCCATATTGAGCTTAGTCATATAAAAAGGTTTTACCTATTTATCCGATGGAGTTAAAGGCATTCGAATCTAAGGAACAACGCATAAAAAGTTCTCTAAAATAATCCTTATAATCATCATTATACACCCATCTAGACCTCTAACAAAATTGATCATCGTCATAGTAAGTCAAGCATCGTTGTCTTCCCTTCTTGTGTACTGCGTACGTAAATAATAGCATATGGATGTGTGACATCAACGAATGAATGAAGCGGTGGTAGCCTAGTGGTTAGGGCATGCGACTTTCAATCCGGAGGTCGCGGGTTCGAACCCGGCCCGTACCAATGAGTTTTTCGGAACTTATGTACGGAATGTCATTTGATATTTACCACTCGCTTTTCGGTGAAGGAAAACATCGTGAGGAAACCACCTAAGCCCAATAAGGCCTAGTTTCCCCTCTGGGTTGGAAGGTCAGATGGCAGTCGCTTGCGTAAAAATTAGTGCCTACGCCACATTTTGGGATTTAGGTAGCCGACCCCGATTGAGAATTCATTCTCTACAAAGACATGGGACAAAGGCTAGGAGTATGATGATGATGGATGTGTGACATCAACATCATCTACGTTGTCCAGCAGCCAGTAGCATCAGACGGGCTATGATGGCTAAAACGGTGTGATATAGTCAGCATACAATATTGACAATAACAATACTGAGTGATTACAAACTGGCCCTACTGCAATGCAAAACCATTTGTCCTCTCGACAGTAGCAACTCGACGGCTCCAACGTCAGTAGCGCTATGATGTTCAAGGCGGCACAGCATC
The DNA here is from genome assembly GCA_947623375.1 of Apotomis capreana. Taxonomy (NCBI): domain Eukaryota; kingdom Metazoa; phylum Arthropoda; class Insecta; order Lepidoptera; family Tortricidae; genus Apotomis; species Apotomis capreana. Next base: position 17,860,498 of record OX392515.1, read on the forward strand.
GAAGGCGCCTCCTCTAGCTAGGCTCCAATAACGTGACTAACTTATGCTATGACTTATGAGGCCACAGTAGATATAGTACTCATTACGAACTTACGCTATCGTAATACAACGCCGAACATCCTCTGTCCTCTCGACATTAGCAGTTCTACGGCCCCCACAGCAGCCAATAACATGAGAAGGGCTATAATGGCCAGGGCAGCGCGGCATCGGCGGCGTCGGCGTTCTCCTTTAGCGAGGCTCCGGGACAGCGCCTTACCGCGCGCGCTGTCAAGTGTGAAGAGCGCACTGGCAGCCTGTAATTGAGAAAATAATTAATTATTTAAATGTTCTGTAAGTGTAGCAACACAACACAATGCTTTGCAAACGCCCATAGTGCGGTAACTGTTAAAGCACCAAGCAGGTTTCTTATCGTTTTGGTATGAAAATCAATCAAAGTAAGTTCATATTTAAGTAGCACATAAAGAAGACACAAATTAGCCTTTCTCGACAATCAACATATTGATCACGGCATTTCGAAAGGGTTATTTTTAATTAGACCCGTAGAAACTATTTATTTTATTTATCAATAAAACTACATTTGTAACTTACAGCTTGGTGCCTTTCTGCCATTACATTAAAAACTTAATACATTTTACAGACTAATAATTTAAGTCTAGTTCATTCAGTATGGTGAATTGGTGACATATAGCCGGTACATAAATACATGTTAGGTACTCTGACTTTATTGACGGACATTGACAAGTTGTCATTTAAAGTTTAATAAAGATTATTGTTAAATCACACATATAGTGGTAATCCATCTACTAAATGGCATTAGAAATGTCGATTTTTGCGCAAGGATCATGAACCAGTGACAGCTGCAATGAAAAACGCCGCCGCTACCTAAATTCGCCGTCAAAATCTTGACATACTTCGAAAACGAAGTTTCAATTAAAAGTGTTATTTTCAGAAACCTTTTAACAATAAGTAACTCCGAGATAAGGATACCAATTTAAGCAAGGTCCCCATCTGAACGACAACAATAAATGTTTTGGGCCATACAAGGTGTCTGCCGTATGCGATGCATGGATGTACCTACATAAATTACCGAGAAACATTCGTCAGCCATATAAAGTTATATTTTATCTGGGTACCTTAATAAAAAAAACTAAATAAAATTGTTTGACTAAAACAAGGCGTTCTAGAAATAATATAATATCCACGGTGGCCAATAAATAAGTGTGAAACCGGTAGTACTCTCACACCGTGCTTATATAACAAAATCACTTTTTTTATATGAATTGCTGGAAATATTAGAGTCTGACGTAGAAAACTCTTGTAGAGGTGTTCGAAATCGAATAACTACCACCGAAAGCTCCGTCTTAGTTCTTAGCCACCCCGTATGTATGTATAGACGGCCGCTCAAATACGGACACTCCCGAAAACCTACTTCAATTAACGACAGCTATTAAATTACTCAATTTATGTCCAATCAAACCTTACTTAGTCAAAGCGGTGATAAATTCAAGTTAAGGGCTTCCGAACTGACGAAACAATTATAGATTTTAATTAAAAAGACATAAGCGCATGCAGTAAAAACCCATTGACATAGTTTTAAGAGCTAAAATATCTTGTGACACACTGACAGTAAGCTTCGTGACTAATGTCAGAGAAGGTACAGACAATCGGGGTAACTTTGGCCTCTCCGTATAACATTGCACCCACACTTATACACTGCCAGTTTAATTGGTTTACTGCTACAGCGCATTAGATAAATTTACTTTTAGTCCTCCTATCAAAGGAGTACATCACCTACTAGGAGCCCTCAATATTTGTATTTTTTTGAACCAATAGAAACTTATTTTATTTTATTTTTTAATTAATAAAAAAACTGGCGGTGTGTAAGGTGTCATCAATGTTATACGGAAAGGCCAAAGTTACCCCAATTAGTAACTGTATGTATTTATACAAAGGTAATTAAGTGAGACTTGCTAGAAATGACATATGATTTCATTTTATTTGGGCGTTTTATTAATCCCTTATGGTGATTAACTAACTCTACGTAGACGAGTTCGCGGGCAGAAGCTAGTAAGTTAATGATGTAGTAAGGTAATAATTTAATACCGATAATAACTTCCTGGGATGTATATATGTGCTATGTCAGTGTTTACGCTACATACGGCTCTCAGCAATGTAAAGGATTTCTGTTCATTAAATTGTGGTGTGTGCTCACATTTAAAAAAAAATATTACAATGTTTCATACATTTACGTAACACTGTGTTTTATGAACAGAAATCTTTTGTTGGGAGCCGTATGTAGCGTAAACACCGATACAACACACATACATCCTATAAAGATATCGATATTAAATTATTAAGAAACAGTGGCGTAAAAACGTACGTAATCGGCGACACTTCTCATTCAATTAGCAGTTATGAAACCAATCACTTACTCCGACACGATTTACGATTAAAAACAATCACTGATAAGGAATGTATGTGTTATAATTTAATTTAATTTAATGTTTGGCCGTAATGTCAAATAACGGGTTTAAAGTTTCCCGCGACTTAAAAATATTTAGGTATTGCATATCTCACGGAATGTTAATTTTAGTGAGGTTATTTTGTGCAATATAACCAATCCCTATTGGTTATATTGAAAAACCGGCTGTGTGCGAGTCGGACTCGCACACCGAGGGTTCCGTATAAACACTTATCCCATTCTTGCACCTGGTATGTATGTCGCCGGATACAATTGAGTTGCAAAGTTAACGCAACCGATCACGTTTGTTGTGTGGGAGCCTCCGTAAATATTTATTTTATTCTGTTTTTTAGTATTTGTTGTTATAGCGTCGAAAAGAATACATCATCGTAATCATTTCAACTGTCTAGCTATCACGGTTCATGAGATACAGCCTGGTGACAGACGGACAGACGGACGGACAGCGGGACGGGTCCCGTTTTTACCCTTTGGGTACGGAAATACGGAACGCTATAAACTGTCAAATCGTATTGGAAATCAATTAAGGACAGTTAGGACAAGTTCGCCGGTGGGGCTATACAGTATACACTATGCAGTGCAGTGTAGTTGCGTGGCTTTTAGATGGCGGTAGTAGTAAGACATCTGTAACTTATAGAGGCATCGATATAGTTGGCACTTACCCCGCTGGTACATTTGTGCGATTGCCATTAGGGATTGGTTTATTTTGTAAAACTCTGAAAGCGTATTCAAAACCAGTTATCATCACCATGCACATGGTATTGGTCGGAATCTGTTTATGGCCTTGTTACGTCAAAATGGATTTTAAGCAATTTTGGCACCGCTATGTGTCCCAATAATAAAAGCGAAAGGTTGTGTGTATGTGTGTATTGAAACTGTAGGTTTCAAATATATACCAATAAATCTCAATAGCCCAATTCTAAGTAGTATTAACATTGATAATATGTTAAGAAACATAGTTGATCATACATACAGTAAAATATTTACAACAATCAGCATTTTTGAACGGATAAGGAGCCTTAAACCTTATATAATGGTCGTAAACTACAACATTATCTTATATTATAACAATTGTTGTCTGACAATGCTAAATCGGTCAAGAGCATGTGAAAATTACTGCAATCTCAACGCTTGTGAAGATTGCATCTGTTTTGTTTTTCCTTGTGGTCGACTATGGTCATTTGTGACTGTGAGTAGACTTGTCACATTTACATATGTGGGGAATTTGATTAAAGCTTTAAAATAGTTGTAAAATTTTACCAAAGCCTACGTTTTTCAGATATTACTATAACATCCACCCGCGTAACCCTTTTTTCTTTGCCAAAGTTGGGTAAAAAGTACCTATTCTATAATTTTTTTTGGTTATTCAGCTACTTCTATACTAAAATTGGTTAAAATCCATCTAGCCGTTTCGGCGTGATGATCGGAGAGCGATAGATAGCGAGACAACTTTGTTTTCCGTGTCCATACGTTACAATCATCAATGAATATCATCAAGATGTTCCTTAAACTATAAATAACCCCTCGCCTTTTTTTGTACATGACTTGAACTGCATCAGGGCTGTTTAGCCCTCACTACAACACGCGAGTTGCGTAAAATCTTAAGTCGGGACTAGTGATGGGCCGCGAGAATATTCCCGTTCCCGAGAATATTCCCCTGGGGAATATTTCCGGAAATTTCCTTTGTTCTCGAGAATATTCTCCAAAATGGGGAACATTGAACTTTTCTTAGTACTAGAGAGAATTTTAGTACCAGAAAGTTATAATTTGGCATGGTTATACATAGTCATTTTGACAAATTGGTAGAACAAATTCTTGGAAAAATACTTTATACTTTACCTCCCCCTATAATAAAGTGGGGATGTCTTTTTTTTTCTAGTCTACCCAATGCACAAAAAGACATATTATGTCGTTGGATAGGCCTTACAAAATGTTGCAGGTTTGTTGCAACAATTTTCCGATTTATAGATCTGTTTGTGAAATATCAAACTTTAAATTGCAAATTTTGGGAGTACTTGGGTATTGGCTATATAAACGCTGCTAGGGTAGGCTTTACAAGTTTACGAGTTATAATAGTCAACCAACTCATAAAGGGTACTTAGAGAAGTAAAACTTAAAACTTGTATGACTTTGTTAGCAGTTAGCAGAAAAAAATCATTAACACTGACGCGCTGCCACAAAACAATTCATCTGGCCCAGCATGACATATTTTATGAATCTGCAATCAGATTGGTTTCGTGTTTGTGTCCATTTTACGGGAGTATGATCTAGTGTTTTTGTTGGTAGGTTAATTCAGAAGCTTCTCGCCTAGCTACCTCCTACTCCAATAACACCATGCTGCAGAAATAATTCTAAGAGCTGAAAATTTCTTGAACAGAGGTTATCTTCCCGCAAACTCATTTTGTAATGACACTGTTGTAGACATAGACTGCGCCAAATTTAAATCTGAAGCAGACACATATTGAAGTTGTGGAAGCAGTTTTCCAAATCGAAGACGTGTACAACACAGCGCAACAACTTCGACCAAGATGATATCTGTTCAGCTATTACAAGGAAGAGCGGTAAGTCAATTAACGGATTTGAAATCAATGCATGTGTCTTCTCTTGGCTGGTTTTGAAACTACTGACGGATCAAACGAGGTTACCGACCAGTCGGTAGGATCTCGCTGCATTTAAGAAGATCTTTGAAACCAGAAGTTGGCCTGGAATCTTTAAAGACGTCAAGCCGCGCGAAAGACAAATTATTTTGCTAATTGCGTTGACAACACACGTGTTTTCTCTATTCCTTCTCTATCAGAAATTAACTTGCTTGTCTCACTGGTATTTATTTTACCATGTTATTCCTGAGAGCAATTTAACAACTTGCGGAATATTCCTCGGGAACAATGAGAATATTCCCGGGAACATTGAGAATATTCCCGGAGAACAATGAGAATATTCTCGAGAACATAGGAAATTTACATTTACAGCTGACTTTTTATATTTTTTTCTATTGAATTGTTAACCTATTAAATAGATAAGCATTTACTTATATAGAGAATGCCATAAAATAAATGTTATTCATATACAAATCCTAAATTCCCCTATATTCCCCTCATGGGGAATGTTTCCGAGAATATTTCCGGGAATATTCTCGCCTGGGGAATATTCTCGGAAAAGGCCCATCACTAGTCGGGACGTTAAAACCTTCAGGATTGTTACAAAATAAACTTATCTAATGGGTTTTTAAAAACTCAATCATTTCAGAACAATGTTAGTGACCCATCTTAAAGAAGTCTCATTCCCTAATTTGACTCTCGCATCAATAAGAAGATCACAGCTATGAGAAAGCATCTAGGTCATCCCATCCAACCTTGAAAGCCTCGATACCATCAGGCCTTATTAGGACCCGTACTAATTCATGCATCATATTGTACTACGCTTATGGGTATGGCCTTTGTGTAATCATTTATGAATAGACTTTATCTAACCACGGTAACAATAGTTACAGCCCAACAGGGCATTTTTCGACCCACGCAATATTGCGAATTTTAGTGGTATTAATTTATTTTGCCAATAGCTTACAGGATTGCACGGTTGAAGTGGCAATAGGCAGGGCATGTAGCCCGGAGAATGGACGGCCGTTGGGGCAGCAAAGAGTGGCGACCACGTATAGGAAAGCGCAGCGTGGATCGGCCGAGTAGATGGACGGATGACCTAGGGTGGCGGGGAATCAATGGATGCGGTCTGCACGGGATCGCACTTTGTGGCGAGTCATGGGGGAGGCCTATGTTCGGCAGTAGACGTCTGTGGCTGATAAATAGATATAATTTATTTTATTGGCAACTTCAACAACATATTTTTGGTAACTGACGTTGAAAGTCGGTGAATGTCACGAATGTAAACAAAAAGAGAACAGGTTTAAATATTCCGTAATTTTCATGTAATTTTTGCAAAATAAAGCCAAAACTATCCACAGTGACCAAAGTCAAGTTCTTTTTTCAATAGGATTCCGTATTATTTCGCAAGAAGAACGAAGGATTAAAGCATTCCGGTAAACAATGTTTTGAATTTGGTTAGTGACAAATCGCTATTGACGTTCAATAATGGAAATATATGACATATGCACATTATTGCCATATGAAAGCTGTTTGTAGCGCCGCTATCCCTGGGCCGGACCTATACTCTTTAGGGCCTAAAGAGTATCGTCCTAAAGTTTAGGCTATAAGTTATCTCATTAAATGTTTGCCGAGAGTTTGAGACAAGTTTCGATCGGATCTGTGATACCAGCCAGCCGATAGATTGATTATTATTATTACAGATATCTGATATTATATATAAATATCTATATTAACCTTTTACCCATAGTAGGTAATAAATTTTACTTCATCGACCATACTATCAAAATATATCGAAACTAATTTAGCAATTTTCATGCAAATCTGCCACTCAATTAAGGATCGTACTTTCCTTTTTTTATTTCATTAAAATTTATGCATTGATTTTTGAAGGCAAAAGGAATTGTACGAGTATTACATCTTTATAGATTTACTGACATATAATATGCATGTTTTAATTAAATCCGGAAATCATTAAAAAACGTAATAATATGCGCAATATGCGTTCACGCAATATCATCATATCAGCCGATAGACTTTCACTGCTGTGCAATGGCCTCCCTTAAAGTTCTCCACAATTATTGGTCTTGCGCCGCCCTCATCCAATTTCATTTTCCATTTTCAATCAAGTTATTTTTATAAAAAGAAAATAAATGTTATCATTGAAAGCACTAAGCACACATTTAAAAATACGCGGTACCAAATAAACTAATACTAACTTTTGGAAATCATACCATTTTTAAGTGGACATTCATTCATAATTTAAGAGCTTTGCTCTTGTCGGTGGAGTAATCGCCACTCTTCCCTATTTCTTGATAGTGTTTTGGTCTCCTGATACGACACAGTGCCCACTTTCTCTTTCACTTGACTAAAAAACGTAATTCTTGGTCTTCCTCTGCCTCTTTTCCCGTCCACTTTGCCTTCCAGGATGTTCACAAAGAAAGCATCATCATTTAATTGGACAGCAACCAAAAATAAGACTACTGATTTTTATGACGTGACAAGCCAGTATCGTCATAGAAACTTCATACTAACAGATCGTTTTTGACATTTCATACCTAAAGAGTGGTTGATTTGAGCTGTCATCAAATATAGCAAACCGTCTCGCATTCTAAGACATCAGGTCGTGTCAAAAGCATTCTAAATCTATTAATAACAAGCACTTGCATCAGAGTAATGATTTTTGCAATTGAAATGCAAACCAATTAGTCCCAGTCTGAGCTAGACGTGCCTAGACAGACTGACTCGCCGTGCAGTCTCGTAGACAATGTATTGATTGCTCAGTGTTACAACATTCGTGGTAATTAAATGAGTTTTCTCAAAATGGTCGGGAATGTTTATTATATTGATAAAAAATCAAGGGGGTAATTCGACCAATTTTAGAGAGATGATTGAGATCTCTCCATTACATCGCCATCCGTCACTTTTGACGTGTCCCTACTTGACAAGTGGCGATATCCCTATGACATCGCAACTTCGTCAATCCGGTCGCGCTTAATTTGCGTTTCCTTTGTATGTGACGGCATAAATAACAGGCGCATACTTTAACTTGACCGTGAAGTGCGTCAAATTAGTCAGTTACGTTTCGTTCAAAACAAAAATTCATATGCATGAATAGCATTTATGACAATCATTATATAATAGCATTTATGGCAACAATTGAGTGAAGTGAGCAGGAAGATGTTTGCCGCTGTGGGCTCTCTTAGAAGGCTTCGTAATTTCCTCCCCATCGCTACTAAAATTGCGCTCGCCCAAACGTTGCTTCTCCCAATTCTAGATTATGCTGATATCTCTTATCTCGATATTTCAGAAGAGCAACTTAATAAGCTTGAGCGCATTCAAAATATCTCTATACGATTCATATTTGGGTTACGCAAATATGATCATATCTCTAGTTTCCGATCTCAACTCAAGTGGCTCCCTATTCGTCATAGGCGTAACTCTCACATTCTAACTCTTCTATTTGGCATACTCTTTAACCCAGCAACTCCACAGTACCTTAAAGAGCGTTTTAGTTATTTCTCGTCTGCAAGGTGCGCTAAAAATTTCCTTTTAACTGTTCCCCCCGCACATTCTAAATTTTATTCCAATTCTTTTACTGTCCAAGCCGTTCTGCTATGGAACTCGCTCCCAGTTGAGTTGCGAAGTGCTAATTCTCTGTCTATATTTAAGAATAAGATTAAAGAACATTACCTATCTCTCGCACAATAAAATTGATTGTATTGCGTTGTGTTATATAAGATTCTTATATATGTCTAGTGTCTATTTATATTATTGTATATATATATGTATGTGTAAGTTTATGTATATCTATTTATGTATGTGTATATTTACCCATATGCGTACTTGTTTTCTGTTAGTATCTAGTTATGTGCTCCCTTCGCCTTTCGCTGCACCTACTCTGTATTAAGTTAAAATTTTCATCAATTTCACTGCCCAAAGGTTGTCTGGAAGAGATCGCTCTTTAGCGATAAGACCGCCTGTTGTCTACCGTTATTTATAAATTGTATTTATCTTGTTTCCTTTTGTAAACTTTTTTGGTGTGCAATAAAGTATTGTTGTTGTATTATCGCCTTCGTATTTCCAAAATTGAGATGAGATATGTCAGTTGAAGCTCATCGCATTTTAATGGCAGTTCAAAGTTCACTGTTATCTAACAGAGTTTTGACGTTTTGTGATCTCTCGAATTAGGTCCCAGAACGTGCATAGTTTATCGTTAGTCAAAAATTAAACAAAAATCTTGCCAGCTGTGCCAGCTCGGTTTACTTGACAATAATGTTGTATGAAATTCCTTTCGTACTTTTTTATTCAATAAAATAAAAAGGCCGCAATCTAAGAATTTAGTTTTGACATAAATAAAATTAGCTAATAAAATTTATCTTTCCTTATTTTGTTTACTTCCACCATTTTTGAGAAATGCACTATACTTGTCTCTGCCGGAAGGGCAATTGCTGGCTTTGTATTAAATTAAACGGACTCCCAAGATCGTCCGTTTTTAGTTATTACTGGCTGAGTATTAATTAGTATTGGCAAGAGCCAAATGTGGCCCGTTAGGTCTATTATGGCGCAACGAGCCTGGCACTAGTACATATCCTTCGATCCAGACGGGATCTTGAAGGTTTCCAGAACTAGCTCTGTCGGGAGACAAGGGATCGGGGGCTAAATGAAACCAGGCGGTTTAAACACTAAATAACAGGTTTATTCAAACTAAGACTCAACCTAATCCTAATATCCTAATTTCCCTAATTCCCCATGCTATTCGGGGTGACGCGGTGTCCCTATTGTGTGGGGAGGAGTTAGTATTCTGACGGGGGCAAATGGTTAGTCGTAAGGAACCTAATTGTTGTCCTTCAGGGTGAGGCCAGTCGTTCCAGATGCGTGGTCACCACACCGCGCGCCAGGCTACCCAAGAGTGGTAGCACTAGGATCCCCTTAAGAGCGAGCCAGAAGCGTCAGTACACTCCGCGCTAGGGATCCTAGGTCTCCCGCCCTCAACAGGACAAAGAACAAACCTCTTACGTAGGTTCGGAGGGAGGCCCTACGATGTCTCAAGAAGCGTCAATACCACGTCAATACACTCCGAGCCACGGGGAGCGATTCCTTACACCACTCGCAGAGGTAACTCAACCTGCCTGCTTGAGCGACTGTAAGACACCACTCCCGTTGCTTCGTCAATTGCAGCATCACTGGAGGATTACTCTGATGTTCGAAATTCGTTCGTAGCTTATCAGCTACCTTCATATCATTTATTAGGGTATCCCCTGGATTAACACATAAGCTACTTTTTATCCCGAATAAATATAGTGTTCCCGTGGCACGATCGGGTAACACCGGCGCGGCGCAGCTAGTTTTGAATAATTGAAGCAAACCCGCTCATCTGTTTACAAGAACCCAGGTCTAACAATTACAATTACAATTACAATAGTAATCTACGAATCACTTCCACTTTTCGCTCGGATCGGATTGCGCAACAATCACTTGTCAGTGTCAAATGTCAACCATTGTGCGCATAGGAAGTTATGTGATATGTATAGTTGGAATCAAAAATGATTCATCATCAAAATTAGAGGAACTATCTACGGAGTAATCTGCAATACTTACGGTATTTGAAGACAGCAAGCTCAAAGCAGCCCCTTTATGAAATGTCAATAACGATTTGTTAGTATGAAGATTCTATGAATATACCTAATGATAAATTTCCTCGAAGTTTGTTTTTCTGATACAAGCTTTTATTTGTTATTCTGGAGATACTTAATAAAACATCTCATGATGCACCTCTTTACTCCTGATTTTTTTAGAAATTTAAGTAGGATAGCTAATTGAGATATTCTTGATGCCGACTGTACTTGGGAATGAGGTGACAGTAGACGTGTGATGTTACTTGAGGATATCAAATCGAGCACTGAACTCTTTACGGATTAGTTTCTTTTATTGTATTGGACACAATTATTATATAATTGTACAAATTTGATGACACACATACACGCTACTGTTTACAAAGTTTCACTAATTAGTAACACTTATAAAAGTACTTTTTTACGGCCAAACTCGCAAATGGGTCGTTTTTCCATGCAGATATAATTAGTACCTTTGACGATGACGTCACGGCCATTTGTATGGAGCGTTTTCAGCGCTTCGCGCAGGGCTAGCAAACTTTAACGCACGGTCATTTGAGTTTTAAAGCAGTTTAAGCCTCTAAGACTTTTGATCTCCTTGATATACATTTGATCCCATTAAAAAAAGGACTGAATGACATCTTCAAATAAAATCATTCTGCCTATTAGAAATAAAAGCTTGTAAAATTGACGCACTCCTTGGAGCCTCAATCTACGACATCAATCATAGAGATTTCAATTATTTACATTTAAATAAATAAATAAATATCGGACAACCTCACACAAATCGATCTAGTTCCAAATTAAGCTCAAGAAAGCTTGTGTTATGGGTACTAGACGACGATATACGTACTTATATAGATAAATCTATACTTAAATACATAGAAACAACCATGACCCAAGCACAAATATTCGAGTTCATCACACAAATATTTGCCCCGGCCGGGATTCGAACCCGGGTTCCGTAGGCAGGTGTCTACAAACCGAGCCAAACGCGTCGTCGTATATTTATAATTATAGAATTCGTAAATTCTGGAATGATAACACTGATAACTTATTCGGCTACTACTAGGTTGTTGCTATTAATTATCGTTGCAAAACGCTTATGCGCCGGCCGCGACCGGGCGACGCCGTGTCAAGAACTTGTGTTGCAATGTCCACTCTAACGTAGGGTTGCCTACTTAGCTTTATCACCAACTAGCGACCCGCCCCGGCTTCGCACGGATGCAATGCTAATAAATTATGCATGTATTATACATATAAACCTTCCCCTTGATTCACTCTATCTATTAAAAAAACTGCATCAAAATCCGTTGCGTAGCTTTAAAGATCTAAGCATACATAGGGACAGACAGCAGCGGGCCTATGATGGTTGCTTTTATCACGCGATAAATAAGTGATAAAGCATCCGTCACGTTTTGACAAGATGCGAGTGTAAGTGACAGATGCTTTGTCACTTATTTATCACGTGATAAACGCAACCATCATAGGCCCCCAGGAAGCGACTTTGTTTTATACTATGTAGTGATAAATCTTCAAGTCTAGCTGCTAGACTAGTATAACAAATCGGGACTTAGTGTGTTGTTACACGTCTCCCTCACAATGTTTAAAATAGAACGAGATGGGTAATATAACATGTGCTCGCGAATAAAACGCCGGCTGCGACCGAGCGACGCCGTGTCAACTGTCAAGAACTTGTGTTGTAATGCCCACTCTAACGTAGGGTTGTCTACTTGGCTTTATCCCCAATAAATCTGCTAATCTAGCATAATAAACCGCGACTTGCGCGGGTGCGACGAGCATGTTATGCTTCTCCCTCATAATATTTAAAATAGAACGAGATGTGTAATATATTTGCTCGTGAATAAATTGCACATGCGCCGGCTGCGACCGGGCGACGTCGTGTCAACAACTTGTATTGTAATGTCCACTATGACGTAGGGTTGTCACTGTTTTACTTACATACTTCTACTAACTAACCTACACACGAACTCACGCCATTAATTTTCTTCAATCAAGATTCTGAGGTCCTTTTACGCTTTTTTCGCTTCACTTGACATTCATGCATATTTTCGTAAGTAAGTACACAATTCGTGAGTTGTACGGATTTCTCCCCAATTAATTAGGTGGTCTAGCCTAACAGACCGTGACTTCACATATCGCAATATCATCAAATTAAATAATGGTTTAATGGCAACCCTAACTAACACCCTAAAACACTATGCTAAGTTCAGAAGACGAGTCGCGGCATTTCCATACTGGACGCGCAATAATTAATATTAACGATACCCTATCTAGTCGTATATATATACTTATTTCCGTTAGGCATTTACTAAAGGTAACATGTATTTTTTTTAGTTAGTAAGGTTTAAACGTTGTTGAATCGCAAAACTAAAAAAAAAAAAATTGGACGAACTTATATTTGTTCCGTCGAAGCCACTGGCTGAAGCATCGAATTTTATTACCAGTCGCTTCGTAATACGCCTCAGGGTGGCATCTTATCGCCATCTAGCGTAAAGAATCAGACTTTATGATCGCACGACAGTGTATTGTATTATAAGATACCCTGATTGAGGACAAATAACACTACACATTACCGTAATTGTTTTACATAACATCATACACAGTAATTCACTTTCCCATGACGAATGCTAGAAAAACTAGCCCGGAACGGGCGCACGCGCCGCCGCTTCTCCGATAAGCGTAGCTACTTATCTATACTGCTACATGCTTACACTTCTTATAGTCTGGCTAATAAAATATATACTTGTTACTATTTTTTTTACTCTGCACACATAATGTACCTATCTAAGGAAATAATTAAGTTAATTATATGTTGACGTGCACTCATAGTCAGCTCAAATAATGTCTACCACTATGTAAGGTACAGTCAACGACAAACACATATGTTTACCTACACTATCTAATCATATACAAGGCGAAAAATTAAATGTAGTGTAAATATGATCTAGATCAATAATACCATAACATTAATCCATCACCAAAAAAATTACATAAGTACTATGCCAAATTTCAACTCAATCGGAATGTTAGAAGTTCTAACTTAGAACTACGTACGAGGGCTGCTACTGCTACTTATGTATCCGGAATAGAAAAAATAAACAAACGTACTTGTATATGGCTAAATATGGTTTTATTGTTTTTCAAAGTATTCTCCGCGATGATCGATGCACTTTTGCATTCGTTGAAACCAATTTTTAAAGCACTTTTTCCACTCCGATTGAGGTATCTCCAAAACGTGCTGTTTGAACGCATCGACGGCATCTTCACGGGTCGAAAATCGTTGACCACGTAATTTATTCTTTACATTTGGGAATAAATAAAAATCATTGGGTGCCAAATCAGGGCTGTATGGTGGATGACCCGTCAATTCTATTTTTTGACCTTCCAAAAATGTAGTTGTTTCGCGTGATGTATGACAACTGGCATTGTCATGGTGAAGTATGATTCTGCGTCGCTGGTTGTTTTTGCGTATTTCCTCAAATACTTCCGGCAAACAAATGGTCGTGTACCAGTCCGAATTAACCGTTTTACGATTTTCCAGTGGAATTGTAGCCACATGGCCATTAATACCAAAAAAGCAGGCCACCATTTGCTTTAAGGTGCTTTTTGCACGAGTCACTTTTGTAGGGTTCGGCTCATTTTGAAACACCCACACTGTTGATTGTTGTTTAGTTTCGGGATCGTATGCATAGATCCAGGATTCGTCACCTGTGTAGATATTATAAACAGATTTTGATTCACCTCGGTTAAATTTTTTTAACGTTTTCTTGCACCATTCGACGCGAGCTTCTTTTTGATCCTGAGTTAAGTTGTGCGGGATCCAACGCGAACAAATTTTTTTTACAGACAAATATTCATGTAATATCTTATGAATGCTCGTCCGTCATACATATGCCCTGAGTGGCCTCTATTTCGCGATACGTAACATGACGGTCTTGCATTATAAGTTTTCGCACAGCTTCAATATTTTGTGGCACAACGACTGATTTCGGGCGACCTTCCTTAACTTCGTCCGTGAGCTTACTCCGTCCACGATTAAATTCACTAAACCAGTGATACACAGTGGTTTTCGATGGAGCTTCATCACCAAAAGTCGAAGTTAATTGATTTACGCACTGTTGTTGCGTTAAACCACGTCGAAAATCGTAATAAATCATAGCACGAATATTTTCACGAGTGAGTTCCATCATTTCAGCGATATGACATTTTAAACCCAACAAAAACAAAACACTAGCGTACATAAGAAAAAAAAAATGCGGCCATTATTAAAAAAAAATACAAATTTTACCATGGAGGTTAGACATTGCGTTTAAAAATGTTGGAATCCCAGATTCCGGATACATAAGTAGCAGCCCTCGTAGAACATAAAGTATCAAAACTATTTTATAGAGGACCCACCTACCAAACTGTTTAAATAATAGACAATTCGTGATAGTACCACAAGGAAATATCTGTCAACATTATTTGGCTAGCCAGACTCTATCTGTGAATAAGTTTGTGTCTAAAATTCAGTAAGTATATTAAATTTTTATTGCTGACCGTACTTTTCTTTGAAAACCTTCTCAATAGGTAAATTTGCTTTTGAACCGATATCTCTTGCCATGCCGGGACGAGTGCTCTCCCAATTAAGCGAAAGGCGGATGTTAAGAAGTCGACGAATTTTAGTACTGTGTTGTTACCACCGATCTTTGTATGTTGAATTTAAACGACACAGTGCTGGCTCCTCATTCGTCCGAAAATGCTGATTGATTTAGACATTTTTCTATATGATCAACATGTTTCGTAACATATTATCAGTGTTACTACTTAGAACAGGGCCATTGCTAGTCATTGGTATATATTTATCTGAAACCTACAGTTTGAATTTTTTATTGAATTTTTACTTTCAAAAATTACTCGAAATTGACTAAATATTTTCGACTGCACGCATGAACTCGGGAAAAAGTATTGTTTACTTGAAAAACTCGGTTGTAATTATCAATATATTTGTCATAATATGAAAAAATACATTTTAAAGGGTGAGATATCAGCTTGCAGCTCTAGTTCGGTAAGGTCATTGGTGTATCTAAGATTATTTTTCAGGTGGGGCCTGGGCATGGCCTATGAGTTAAAGTCATGACTTTCTATCGGTAACCCAAAATCCTGGGGTGGGCGCCAATGGGTAAGGTAGCAAATTTTCCACTGTGTTTCATCTTTGTATCGTAACAGAATTACTTTGTCAGAATCATGTGCCGCGCTTTAACGAGCGTTCATGCAATGCAGTGCACTTAAAATTACGATCCTGTCTAGTATAGTAAAACACAAGCATTACTTGTAAGCGATACTGTCTATTATTCTGGAATGGGACGCCGTTCGACGGCCTTCGCTCATTGTGGATCCGCTCTCTGTCGATTGTAGTAATTTACTGTAATGTAGCTTATTCTGTATTTCGTAATATCTATCACACGACATCAAGTAACGCGAGTCGAGCAACAGAGGCAGATTGAAAACAGTATTCAAATCGAGATCATTAATATACCCAAGTGACTTTTCTGACATACCATGATGGCAACTGTAAGTGGCGTACGATTAGACGTTTGCATTCAGCGGACATGTAGCGGTGATATTTCGGACAAATATCATTGGAGAAGTCGAATTTAGGCTCTTTCCCACGCAAATAAATATCAATACAATAACAGGCTTTTTCACTTCTCCTGCTCAAAAAGTACGTCGTTTTAAGTTCGCAAAGCGGGGCTAAAATAGTAAATTCAGCCCCTTGGGTTTAAAAGAAAACCATATAATACCATACAAATTTCTATGACACTGAAAAAAAAATCTTGTTACCGGCTAGCTACATACTATTTACAAATAAAATAAATCAAACTGCAACCTGATCAGATCGACCCAATTAAAAAATAAACTAAAAAGTTTTTATTTACAATGTACTGGAATATTAACTGAAATTTTATTTTAGCACGTTTTATAATCAACGAAAATAAATTTAATCTTAAACATTTCATCTTGGCTAAGAATACGAGTATTAAATGATAAAATAAAATTTTTTTTTTCTGTCGTCTTTTTTCAGTCGAAGTGAAAAGCAGAGTGTTTAACACGGGGCTACAAGCCATTATGACACTCAGATATACTCGTATTTGGCCTCTCTCACTTCGTTCGCACGTCTAAATAATTACCTCGTGTCATATAATGGCTTGTTTTAGCCCCTTGTCAAACAACTTACTATTTGCTGACGAGAGGAAGACATTTCACAAAGTCTTGGAACCAACGCAGAAGGAAGTTGGCAGCTGGAATATCTTTCAGCTGAAGAAGAAGAACCAATAGATCTTCCAGGATCTAGTGCCTAATATAATTGGGGACGTAAGGTCAGTAAGACTTCGTAGGCTTGAACATCTAGAAGTCTAGAATGCCGGATGATAGGGTGGTTAAAAGAGCGACATTGGACAGTCTGTATCTGAACTTTATCGACCAGTTTGAGATACTGATACTGATGGTGGATCGATCGATGAAGACAAAGCAGGGCGCGTTGGTGACATTTAGTATTGAAGGCCAAAATCCGTTTTGTGTTACTTCAGTGAAGTAAGTCGGTAAATGTGTCAACAGGAGAGATTGACCGTTGTTATTTCTTCTACAATGGAATATGGATATAGTATATACACCGTTGTTATTCCTACTACAATGGAATATGGATATAGTTTATATTTATTTATTATTATTTTTTATTAAAATTATATATACTTTAAACTACACTACTTACTCGTAGGCATTATACAAAAGATCTTAATGTAAAATTTACAAAAACACCACTTTTTTAGGGTTCCGTACCCAGAGGGTAAAAACGGGACCCTATTACTGAGACTTCGCCGTCCGTCCGTCCGTCCGTCCGTCCGTCTGTCATTAGGCTGTATCTCAACAACGGTGATAGCTAAACAGTTGAAATTTTCACAGATGATGTATTTCTATTGCCGCTATAACAACAAATACTAAAAATAAAATAAAATAAATATTTAAGGGGGGCTCCCATACAACAAACTTGTTATAGATTATATATATATATGTATAGGTACGGAACCCTTCATGCGCGAGTCGGGCTCGCACTTGCCCAATTTTTATATATATTTTTTTACATTCGTATGAAAGGTTTTCAGTATTTATGTTATAAGAATTGTTATATGCGCTGAATTGTTGTATGTTGAATATGTGTATCTGCGTGTCTGTCTTTGTGTATCTATGTGTCTATCTGCGGCATCACAGCTACCAAACGGATGGTCGGTTTAAATGCATTTTTTTTTATCTAAAGCCTTGTGTGTCGAGATATTTAGCTATCTTTGGTACATCAGGATTTTTTTTAAATACGCTAATTATGAATCAGAGGCGTATTACCCGTCTACTGTGCACTGTGATCATTGTATGCATTTTCCGATAGAAGCTGAAATTTATAGCGACCGTCGGTTATTATTGCATCCGCCACCTTGACACCGTTGGGTTTGACATATTGACAGAGGATGGACAGTCTAATGACATGCACACCGACAAACGACACATTTTGAAGTGCCGTATGATCCTGGTGTAACATAGATGGGGCGAAGGGTGTCTATAGTGAGTTTCCACCCTGATCAGCCTTGATCCTCGCGGTCCTCTCGTCAAGTATTCACAAATACTGACAAATATTTTTTTTAAATAACAAATAAATCAGAGATAACTAAGTTTCCCATGTACCTACCTCCCATGCGGCAGGATGCCCAAAAGGATGGGAACATTTATTTAAGCACTAGCTGTGCCCCGCGGTGTTACCCGCTCATCCCACGGGAACACTAAATTTTTTCGGGATGAAAAGTATCCTATGTCCATTCCCGGGTCTCAAACTATCTCCATACCAAATTTCATCTAAGTCGGTTCAGCGGTTGAAGCGTGAAGAGGTAACAGACAGACAGACAGACAGACACACTTTCGCATTTATAATATTATATTATATATTATATATATTATATTATAATATTATATATATAATATTATATAATATTATATATTATATAGTATATAGTATGTGTTGAACTCCGTATTAAAATGAGTAGAACGAAGCTTGTATATTACTGTTTATTAAACTATTTTACAAATTCATTGGAATTAATATATGTAACAGAACTAAACAAATCTTTTTGACAATTTCTTCGTCTTCTTCTAGTGTCAAAATCATAATTCTTGAATAAAAATACATAGACGTCACACGTTCAAGCCAGTAAGCTAAGAGGCCGCAACAATCTCCCCGCCCTCGAGGAAGTACATTCTCCTCTCGAGAGTCAAAAGGTCCGTGGTTCAGGCAAAGCACAGAGTCCATGAACAGCTCGTCGCAGTAAGCCTCGTGTTGTCGCGACGTCCGCTACTCTGGAGACCCCATCACGTCCAGGATATAGTTTATGTATGCGACCCATGCGCCATTTCATCGGAGGTACATTTGGCTCTTTTATGAAAACCATATCATTGATTCGAAGTCCTTCCTTATTAATTTGCCATTTGGTTCGCTGCTGCAATTCAGCCAGAAACTCCTTTTGCCAGCGTGCCCAAAATTGCTGTCGCATTTGTTCAATATGCTGATATCGGCTCAAGCGATTAGTGTTTACATCCAGTAGCTCGGGAGATGGTATAGAGATCAATGGTCGACCAATTAAAAAATGACCCGGTGTTAGTACTTCGAGATCATTAGGATCAGAAGTTAAGGGTGTAAGAGGCCGAGAATTCAAAATTGCTTCAATTTGGGTAAGCAGAGTCGATAATTCTTCGAAAGTCATATGTGTGTTCCCTAGTACCCTAGCTAAATGAAACTTTGCAGATTTAACTCCAGCTTCCCAAATTCCTCCAAAATGTGGAGAATAAGCTGGCGAAAACACGAATTTTATGCCCTCATTAGCCGCAAACGAAGCTATAGGATCATTACTTGAGTTTAGGAAGTTAGCTAGCTCGTTGCTCGCACCTACAAAGTTTGTGCCATTGTCGCAATAGATCTCAGATGGATACCCACGGCGTGATATGAATCGCCGGAGAGATAAAATAAAAGCATCAGTTGAAAGTCCACTGACCAGTTCTAAGTGTAAAGCCCTTGTCGAGAAACAAACAAAAAGAGCCAAGTAACATTTCGTTATCTTACAACCGCGCCCTTTTCGATCCGTAATTAAAAAAGGACCCCCAAAATCTACGCCACATACACTAAACGGCGGGCTAGGTGTCACTCTAGGTTCAGGTAAATTTCCCATTATAGGATTAATAGCCTTAGCTTTCATGATCCAACAAGTTTTACATTTGTTAACAGTGCTCCTAGCTAGTATTCTACCACTTAAAGGCCAGAATTGATTACGTAAATTATTTAATATTAGTTGAGGAGGCCCGTGTAATGTCTTGAAATGTTCACGGCGAAAAAGAAGCTGAGTAAACGTATGTTTAGCATCTAGCAATAATGGATGCTTCTGTGTATAGTTAACAGATGAATTTTGGATACGCCCACCGACACGCAACAGCCCATCCTCATCTATAAAAGGTGTAAGTTTAAGTATCCTTGATTTTAAAGGTAACGATTTACCCCTTTGAATTATGCTGATATCATCACTGAATGACTCAAATTGTGATTGTTTAATTAAATAGTTTAATGATGAACTTAATTCATCTGTAGTCAGAAAACCACAACGCCTTGAAGTTGGATTACGTAAATTAAATATGAACCTCTGTATATATGCAAAAGTTCTTTGCAATGTCGTCAACTTTGAGTACTTATCGAAATCTATAATACCACAGAAAGTGTTCGTGACTGAAGATGTATCAACTTGAGTGAACGTTTTCGTTTCAGCAACACCACTAGTATCGCTAATAGACCGATTCAGTTGTGGCCAACTTGACATACTCTCGCTCAAAAATGAGGGACCCTGCCACTATATTTCAGCATTGCATAGATATGGAGGATGAACCCCTCTAGACGCTAAATCTGCAGGGTTAATTTCTCCTGGGACATGTCTCCAGAAACCTCTAGGAGACAATTCCTGAATTTCCCTTACACGGTTCGAAACAAATGTTTTTAAGGTTCGCGGTTCTGCTTCGAGCCAACTCAGAACGACGGCTGAATCTGTCCAATGAAAAATACTATCTATATTACAGCGAAGCGATTTTAGAACCTTAACCGTCAAGCGAACCGATAATAGAGCCCCTAATAGTTCCAATCGTGGAATTGAAACGGGTTTTAATGGTGCAACCTTTGCCTTGGCACACAGTAATCCCGTGTGTCTGTTGCCCTTACTATCAGTGGACACTAAGTAAATACATGCTGCGTATGCAGCTTGAGAAGCATCTGAGAAGGAGTGTAACGTAATATTTGTAGGTTCACTACATAATACATATCTGGCAATATTTATATTCGTTAAATATTTCAGCTTGTCCACAAAATCAAGCCATTGTTTATGTAACTCCGTTGGTATTGGATCGTCCCAATCCAGTTTTGTTAGCCACAATCGTTGAAGAATAATCTTTGGTTTAATAGTGACAGCACTTAATATACCGAGCGGATCAAATATCTTTGCAGAGTTTGATAAGATGGAACGCTTTGTTACTGGCGAGTTAGTATCGATTTCCACCGAAAACTGTAAACAATCAGGTGCTGGTTGCCATTTTAGCCCTAAGACACTCGATTGACCAGTCACATCTAAATCTTTAGGAATCATTTTACTTAGGCTGTTCTTGACGACTGCGGGAGCATTCGTGTGAAACTTACGAAGAGGTAAACAAGCTCCATTCAATATATCTGTGACTGATTGACATATATTAGCTAATTCAGTTTTCGTTTGTGCACCAGTCAGAAGATCGTCCATATAGAAATCATGTTGTATTATTTGAGCGATAGTTGGATTGTCGCAATCCTTTGCTAATTGCAGCAAACATCGTGTACTCAAAAAAGGGGCCGAAGCCGTACCGTAAGTTATCGTCTTCAATTGCAGTATCCGTAAGTTTTTAAACTCTTGGTCTCTCCAAAGAATCTGCTGATATTTGCGTTGGCTAGGCTCTACTAAAATCTGTCTATACATTTTTTCTATATCCGCGGTAACTATATATTTATGTTGCCTAAATCTCAATAATATAGACATCAAATCGTCCTGTACTACAGGTCCGACGTGCTGTATATCGTTCAGCGACTTTCCAGATGTTGTCTTAGCGGAGGCGTCAAAAACAACTCTAAGTTTAGTAGTTTCACTTTGTTCCCTCAGAACTGCGTGATGTGGTAAAAACTGACTCCCTATTTCAGCTTCCGAGACCTCAGTCAAATGCCCAAGGTCTTCATATTCTTTAATAAAATCACAATAACCATTTTTTAGTTTGGGATTTTTAGACATTTTCCTTTCAACACTCATTAATCTTTTTTCAGCCATTTGATATGAATCACCTAGGGCATCTGGCGATTCTCGAAAGGGAATCCTAACAACATATCTTCCATCACTGTTACGGTATGTAGTCTCATTGAATAACTGTTCACAGTAGTTATCTTCCATGGAGTCCTTAACCTTTGCATTGGGCAGCTCTTCGAGTTCCCAGAACTTACGGAGTTGGTCCTTAATATCCTGAGAAAAGTTACAGCGGATATTTTGTGACTCTTTGGAGTCCTTGGGCCTCCCCCCCGTAGGGCCAGCCACTATCCACCCTAGCTCAGTTTCCGTCAAAACATGCAAAGATTTGCCCAGCTTTACTTGATTAGACCTCATTAGGTCCCAGAAAATATCCGATCCCAGTAATAAATCAACTTCTGCTGGATAGAAATATTTCGGATCTGCTAGAGTTATGTTATTTGGTATATTTAATTGTTGAACCTTCATGGAAGGCAGCTTGTCTGTAACCGTAGGCACTACATAGCACCTTAATGAACCCCTGAAGGAGGTGTATAATGAATTTAACTCAAGGTTACAAAACGCATTTATTTTCAATACGGCATTATTAATTCCAGAAACGGAGCGATTTACCTCAACCGAATTACAACCGATCCGTTGTTTAGCCCTTTCAGTTATAAACGAGGACTGACTACCACTATCCAATAACGCGCGTAAAACGTATTTATTTCCGTTATTTGATACCGCCACTAGTGCAGTGGAAAGCAAAACCTGCTTACTGTCTGTAGCTGTCATAGTTACAGCTGTGTTAGACAAAATCTTTGATTCAGGCTCAACGATGGTCATTGGAGGTAAAGGAGGGGCTGTTGATGTCTGAGGATACTGGATGATATTGTTTGGAACAGCAGCTGCTTCTTCGCCGCCAGGTTGCTGGTTGGGCACTTGCTTATGTAATAGTATATTATGCTTTCCCTTACAGACCCTACATCTATAACCGCGACACTGATACGTATTATGGCCAGAGCGTAAACAGTTTTTGCATAGATTTCGTTGAGTCACTTTGAAGTGTGGTAACACGGGGATAATGATACGACGAAGCTCGGTGTTGGAATGAATCTTTTATTAGGAAAATCAGGTTCTTATATACTAATCAACATATGATAATTTCCTTTGTCTGCACGTGTTGTAGCAGCAAATGGCCTTGCTGGTCAAGGTTCTATTTGTTCCCTTGAACCGACACGTGTTTATTACTTATGATTCATATCAGCTGTGGGCTATACCGCATCTCTCCCCTTATTTTTGAGACAAAAATAGTAAAAATTTAAACTGTTTTTGGCTTATATAATAGTTAATCTACTTATGTCTATGGTATACAAAAAAAAATTATGAAGTTGTTTACTTTCTAGATCAAAATACAAACAGTGAAGTTTCTTTTGAAGTCGGTTAAAATAAGCTTCATACTAAATGGTTTACAAAGTGGTTCTTATCTTAGTGGTATTGTAATGTTTACATTCCATGTGCCCTATATGGGTATGGCTGATATTGTTACATTCATACTTACAATACATATATCATGTTTCTTAGTGGCTACTTGTGATGTGGTAGTGGTTATTATTTTATTTATACATAGAAAGGTTTAGTTCTATTTTTATGCACTATGTGCTCTTTACCTAAATCTAATATTTTTACGTTAGTACCTAGGTCTAAAATTACAGTATATGGTCCCTTATACACTGGGTCCATATCCTCCTTTCGGACTAATATTAAATCTCCTATATTATAGTTACAATAGCTGATTAACACTAAAAAATAGTAAAAAAAATATTCTAGTTTTTTTTATCTATGTATAATTTTAGTTCATATCCCGTAAACTATCTTAATCTAAATACGCATTAACTATACTAATCGCTAATAGAATCTTATTACCTAATATTTATTTTGGTAACTTAGCTTAAATTTAATTGTATAACTTCTTATCATTATTAAATTTTGCGAATATGAAACATTAAGTTTAATTCTGAACATCATATTTTCTTTGTGCTTTTATTTTACGTTATCTTTATAACTACTAACTTTTTTAACATTTTTAATTTAATACAATCGGGGTTCTTGTTGCAGTTTTTGCAAATTGTACCTTATTCTCTCGCGAGCAAGCTCCTTTCGTACGCGATAGAGACACACAGTGTCGCTAAATCAATGCGGCAGGTATATGATTTCACTCTTATTTGTATGCGCTTATGATACATTGTATCACTGATTGGGGAAGCTAAGGTTACACAGCGCGTGGTCGGCCGACCGTATTTACATATACACCTATTTATGTGTATAGGAATTCCATACAGCAATACAAGGATTTGAAGTGCGCGCGCGCATATAATATTAATATGTAATATATGCATTACATATGTTCAGGCGGTTCTTTTAACACTCATGTCTTTCATAGACATTCCAGGTGTCCAAGGATCTTCACGATTGATGCTCGATCGAATCATGACCAGATTTCAAGGATTCCGCGCCTACCTTGTATCCTGGTGTACCTTGCAATTACATGCCTACTTGTGATGTTACTCAGTGGTAACGTACTCACAAGTGACAATATTTCCCTTTACTTTGAAATCATACAACTGTGGTGTCATTTTATTTTGTCTTTCAGTATTGACACCCGAAATAATAAGTTATTACGTTTTTTTTCCTCTTTTAATGCCTTAAGCGGCTTTTATGCCGTAAAACTTCATCATATAAGAATTTCAATAGCTCTTAGGTGATCAGGCTAATCGCTCATCGAAATACTTATCAATTTAATTTGGGTTTTCCCCGTTACGTAATATATTTTGTTATTTATTTATTTTAAACACATTTTCTTGAATAATTATCATTTAATGTTATTAAAAGTAATTAATAATAATATAGTTCTCGAGTTAAATTTTAACACAGTATAAGTTTTTTAAATTTAATAACACATTTTTAATTTTTGCATTATTTCTGTGAAATGCGTCAATTAGGGTTTTTAAATACTTTTCATGTCTTCGTCCTTGAGTTTATTTTTTTTTTTCTTCCTCTCTTTTGCAACATTTATAAGGTACGTATTTAAGTGTGCACTCTGGCTTCACTTTACTGGTTCGGAATACAACACTTTTTAGTGGTTTGCCGACCTTGTACATTTTTTTGTACATATTACAGTTAAGGGTATACTTTGTATCCCTGCAGGGTATCCCTGCCTGTCTTGTACCTTGTTATGTATGCATTATGCTTATCAGCTGAGCGGCGCCTTTCGGGTCACCGCTGATGACGACAGGTCATCAGAAAAAATAAACTCATTCTCAAAACCCTTTAAAGTACATAAGACTGTGTTATAATTAATGCAAAACAAATCAACACATTAAAAAAAAATTATAATTAAAAATTCATTAAGTCTTTGTACTGCGCGAATATTATGTTTGTGTCGCACAACTTGACACGTTATTACAGCTGCGCATTCCATTCATTATCTGGACGCAGGCTGGTCATTGTGTTTACACATCAACTGACCTATTTATTATATTCTATTTATATCCTAGCGCGTAATTTTTAACTAACTATTAATTATAAAAGTGATGTAGAGCCAAAGTTAAGGTTGTACCTCCAGTCTTAGTCCAGGGTTGTTTTGCCATGGTGCTGGTGCTGGTGGTGCTGGTGCTTGCTGCTAGACGCTCTGCTCCGGCCTGCTGCGCATCGCTGTCGCTGCCTCTGGCTAGCCGCTCAAATGTCCCGATAATGTCATGTGAGCGTGACTCTGCCGTTGAAGCTGACTTGGCGTCGTCGGAGGGCCCTTTTTATTGGTGATGCCGTCCTCTGCCTAGGTCTTCTTTTTGCTTCATAATTCACTGTTTGTCGGGTGGCACTTGGTTGAGCTGGTTCCGGCTGGCAGGCTGGCCGGTATGCTGGCTGGCTGGCACGGGCTGAGACGAGCTGTGTCGGGCTGTCTCTATGCTTTGTCCGCAGCTAGGGCTGCCTCGAGGCGTTGGGTTGCCTCGAGCAGCCCCACTGGCAGGGTCGCCATGAAGTGTGGTAACACGGGGATAATGATACGACGAAGCTCGGTGTTGGAATGAATCTTTTATTAGGAAAATCAGGTTCTTATATACTAATCAACATATGATAATTTCCTTTGTCTGCACGTGTTGTAGCAGCAAATGGCCTTGCTGGTCAAGGTTCTATTTGTTCCCTTGAACCGACACGTGTTTATTACTTATGATTCATATCAGCTGTGGGCTATACCGCAACTTGTAGATAACGTTCATCCACAGATAATGCTTTAAAGCTAGGGCACACCATCAGACTATGATTCTGCTTACAGAATAAACATTGTTGTGACACAACGTTAGTCACTGATGCTGAGGATTGGTCTGAGGTTGAAGCTAGAAACGAGTTCGTTTTTTGTACAACTTGCTGTTTGTTAGTTTTATTTATTTCCAGCTTGTAAGAACCTACAGTTTCTAAAACATCAGCTCTGTTACGTAAAAGTTTATAGAAGTCCTGGATAGACGGAGAAGTGATGTCACTTCGAAACTCCTCCCATCGCCTAGCCGTGGATGTATCTAGTTTTGACGAAGCCATATAAATTATTAATGTATCCCAGCTCTCAGTGTTTTCACCGAGAGACTTAAGAGCTTGCAAATTTTTTGATAAGTTGTCAATTAATTGACGTAAGCCCTTGTCACTTTCTCTCGACAAGGGCCCTATACTGAACAAACTATTAAGATGTTGATTTACCAATAAACGCCTGTTATCAAATCGTTCACAGAAATCACAGAGGAGATTCCAAGCGATTGGATACGTTTCAGCCGACACAGACACCGATCTAATCACTAAGCTTGCGTCGCCTTGAAGGTATGATTTGAGGTAGTGAAATTTGCAAATATTGTCAATATCCTCGTTGTCGTGTATTAAAGATAGATAGAGATCTCTAAATTCCAACCAATTCTCCATCTTTCCATCAAAGGAAGGAATCCTAAGCTGCGGTAGTTTTATGTTCTTTATGCCTCCGCGATGGCGACTACCTAGGCTGAGAAACTCATCCCCTTGATGGGTGGTGTCCTTAAAGGCGGCAATAAACTCCTGTGCCTGCGCCATCAGACTATAGAATTCATTTTCCGTGTCCTCTCGCTGCCCTAATTCTGCCGGCGAGTTATCCAATGACTCAATGTTGGCTTGTACCTCATCAAATAAATTGAACGATTCTTCTATCTTTGACAGTCTTAGACTGCACTCATTCATCGACACCTTAGTAAATTCCTTTTTTTCTAATAACGGGATAAGAAATTTTTTAAAATTTGTTAATCGACATCTTATCGTAGCTCTTTGGCGCTTGAGATCGGATAACTCCGCCATCTTGTAAGTACGAGCAACAACACTAACCTTTTAAAATGTACAAGGCTTAAACAAAATTATAAAATGCTGTACTCACAGTTATGATCCCGTATCCTCAATACTCACGTCTCAATATGATTAGGTACGCAACACGATTTTTGGGCAAACGGCTTCATATTTTCTTGCTCATACTACAATTCGTGTTACCACCAGCTTACGCTCAAACCATGCGTGTATGAAAGCATGCGCATTCTGAAAAAGTCAGCCCGAAACTGAGTATGTTTGGTGATATGTAGTGTGGGTATATAGGTATATAATATATGTACGTAGTTTATATAAACGTGTTAGCTTAGGGCCTTAAAACACTTATTGTTTATTTATAAACATAGGTACATGTGTTAGCAAACGCTTTAAAACACCTTTGGTTATGAGTCACCTTATATGGAATACGGGACATACAACGTATTGATAATCAATAATATTATTTATATATATAATTATATGTTAGCATTATTGCTTTAAAACATGTTTGATAACTAAGCAAGAAAGATAATTTCATGACGAATAGCTATCGACCCTGCAAACCCAAAACGTGCTATTTTTAAGTATAGAATTTTGGAATCTAAATTATGTAACTTATCTGATCTAAGCTCTCCGTTTGGTACTGATCTTCCAAATCTTTACACCGGGTCGTCGTCTTGCCGGGCCGATCATCACGTCGGGGTCACCAAATGTTGAACTCCGTATTAAAATGAGTAGAACGAAGCTTGTATATTACTGTTTATTAAACTATTTTACAAATTCATTGGAATTAATATAAGATATGTAACAGAACTAAACAAATCTTTTTGACAATTTCTTCGTCTTCTTCTAGTGTCAAAATCATAATTCTTGAATAAAAATACATAGACGTCACACGTTCAAGCCAGTAAGCTAAGAGGCCGCAACAGTATGGATAGTATGGATTTGAACTTAATTGCATAAAACAAAACTCAGTACAAATGGCGGACTTAACGCCAAATGGCATTCTCTACCAGACAACCATAGGCCCAAAGAGAGATAAATAAAATAAATGAATAAATACTATGGGATAATCTTACACAAATCGACCTAACCTCAAACTAAGCAAAGCTTGTACTAGACGACGATATACATAATATAGATAACACCCATGACCCAGGAATAAATATTCGAGTTCATCACACAAATATTTTCCCTGGCCGGGATTAGAACCCAGGACCGCCGGCTCAGTAGGCAGCTGCACTATAACCGAGCCAAACACGTCGTCAGATACTAGAACTTGGTGTAAATCAGATGTCTAATTTGCACCAACTTCTAGTATCTTTATTATTATTGCAGCATTCGGTTTAAAGATACTAAATACACTTTGATCTTAGCCAAAAGGCCGAGAAGCGAGCATTGCGACTTTGAATGGCAAAACTCATTCGTCGTGCCAAGAAATTGACAATCCATTGGTCACCCTATGATTCCGGAAGCCACTTTGAAATATTTTTGAAGTATTTACACTAAAAAGACTACTAATAAAACCCTTTGGGGTAAAATTTATAATTAATCGTAGTTAAATTCTGTATTTATATGTATTCCCTTAGCAAACAATCTTTAGCTTTAATAAAGAAGGACCTATAAATGTAGAAAAAGGTTTTTATTTTGTCTAAAATACAATTTTAATTTATTTATTTAATGGTATTGGAACGAGACCTCGGCCTATGATGGTTGCGCTTATCACGTGATAAATAAGTGAAAAAGCATCTGTCACTCACATTCGCATTTTGTCAAAACGTGACGGAAGCTTGGTCACTTATTCATCGCGTTATAAAAGCAAATATCATAGGCCTGCAGGTTTGCTGGGCACGACCGTTTCCGATTCCCGTGGAGGAACCCTCAAACCACATACATAAATATACGCTAATGCGATCGTTTATCTTATGAAGAATTTCATGGTGACTGGAGCGATACATAGGCACTTTCACATGTCACACCTATTATATGAGGCAAATTTGTCTTGATGACAGTTATAGCTGTATAGTAGGTATAAATAACAATAAGGCATCATTGTTCTGAGAAAAAGCGTAAAGATATGTTAAATTAAAACACACAACTATAACACATAATGTGTATAATCTACAGTATGATCAATGGGTCAGTAGAGAAAACGAAAACTATAAGAGATTAAGGAAATCTGTTTTTAGGAACAATGGCGTCAATTTTAGATGTACAAGCTGCATTTTTTATAGATCTCATACGTAAACGGGAATTGAACCTGGTTTAAAATCTGTATGTAATCGCATGACGCATTGTAACTTTCTTTACAGCGGTTATGTACTATGTTTATGTATGAGATTTATAAAAACATATTAATGCAGTTTTTATTAACTAAGATCAGATTTCCATATCTCTTAGTTTCTGACTTCTCCCTACTGACCCATTTGGATTGATTACCCGTTATAGTACGCATCCGTGTATCATTTATTGCGAGCCACTTGTTTATAATATACTAGCGACCCGCCCCGGCTTCGCACGGGTGCAATGCTCATACTAAATGAAAAGAGTTTCTCTGCTATATTATGCATGTATTATACTTATAAACCTTCCTCTCCAATCACTCTATCTAATAATAAAATCGCATCAAAATCCGTTGCGTAGTTTTAAAGATCATAGGGACATACAGACAGCAGGAAGCGACTTTGTTTTATACTATGTAGTGATGTACATAGAAAAATTGGGCAAGTGCGAGTCGAACTCGCGCACCGAGGGTTCCGTACAAACACTTTTCATCCTTAAGTGGTTAAGTTAAGTTTGCACCTGGTATGTATAGCGCCCCATACAAATGAGGTGCAAAGTTAACGCAACCAACCCGTTTGTTGTATGGGAGCCCCCCTTAAATATTTATTTTATTTTATTTTTAGTATTTGTTGTTATAGCGGCAATAGAAATACATCATCTGTGAAAATTTCAACTGTCTAGCTATCACCGTTCTTGAGATACAGCCTGGTGACAGACGGACGGACGGACGGACGGACGGACGGACAGCGAAGTCTCAGTAATAGGGTCCCGTTTTTACCCTTTGGGTACGGAACCCTAAAAATCGCGAAACTAAATCTTGACCCAATTAACTGCAAAACGTTATAGCACATAACTCAATGATGCGTTAAGATAACCAATCAAGTGCTATCCGTAACTATTACAACACGTATTATGTGATATTATTCAACATAGCATATCACATGACGTGATAGAACCGTTATTCGGCGCGTTACGCGAGTTTAGTAACTGTTGCATCGGATCGGGTAACAAACAATATAGTTTTTAACTGACGAGTATTTAGGTTAACATTAATAGTTAACTTATGAAAGTATTTAAAGATAAATCAGTAACGCCTGAAACGTTTTTACGTAATTTTGACATTGTATTTGGTCATTATTTCCTCTAAAATAACATAAAGGGCCTATGATGGTTCTTTTTATCACTCGATAAATAAGTGACAAAGCATCTGTCACTCACAATCACATCTTGTCAAAATGTGACGTGATTTATAATACATTCAATATACTCAAATGGACGTGATGTGAGTAACAGATGCTTTGTGACTTGGTTCTCTGCCTTTTCGCCGAATTACGTTTCGTCAAACGTTTCATTTCGCAAAAGTTTCATTTCGCCAAAAGCATTTTTCACTGAAACTGTAAACTATTTTGAATTGTTATAAAACAAACCTAACCTAACCTAACCTAATCTAAAGGATGATATTTACAACAATCTGAAATAGTTTACAGTTTCAGTGAAAAATGCTTTTGGCGAAATGAAACTTATGCGAAATGAAACTTTTGCGAAACCTAATTCGGCGAAAAGGAAGTACACCTTGTGCTTATTTATCAAGTGATAAATGCAACCATCATGCCCACTGGTCTGTCAAAATTTACTAAAAATAAAACTGATATATGTCTGTGCCGCGGCGATATAGGCAAGTTAAGATATTGTTAAATCGGCGATATTGTGAAGCCTCGATGAATCATGTTAGATGTCTCTGATGCTTTATTTACAGAATCTGCTCTAGAAGTCAGGAGAATTGTTCAAGTTACCTACTTGTCAATTTGATCACATTTCGACTACATTTAATAGACACTCAAAAGAGACTACATTTTCAGTCCCTTCGAGACCCATGAACGTAAAATCACGTCCGGAACGTCGAGGTAATTAAATAAACGCCTTTTTGAACGTTATTTAGTCCCGTTTTCTTATAAAAATGAGTGAAAATCTGAGCTTACGAATAGGGTCACAAACTACGGA
The DNA here is from genome assembly GCA_947623375.1 of Apotomis capreana. Taxonomy (NCBI): domain Eukaryota; kingdom Metazoa; phylum Arthropoda; class Insecta; order Lepidoptera; family Tortricidae; genus Apotomis; species Apotomis capreana. Next base: position 17,892,218 of record OX392515.1, read on the forward strand.
CTTCTAGGCACCGATGCTTATCTATTCCAAGTCTTCAATGCCCAGACAGCAAAAATAAAAATAAATCTTGCACAACTTTTTAATTATTACCTACTGAAATAGCCCTTTTAATAACCCCATACAAATCCGACATTTTATATTATAATATTATGCTTAATATTATAGCTTAATTCCAGCTGAATGATCATTTTAATTGGTCAATAAAATAGTGAATTAAAATACCTGCGGCCCATAACCTTATAATTATAATTAAGTTTATTGAATAAGTCGACAGCCGCTGGCATCATTTCAGAATAACTAAGTTGATATAAGGAGTGGCATTTCAAATTGAATTTTGAATATTCGTATTCAATTTTGGCTCTGATTTTTGCTGTACGATTCCCATTTATAGGGTTACGTATCGTAAGATTCGTAAGATATAACTTATGTATTTTAAAAACAGGAAAACCTAAACAAGCCAAACAAGGTGCGATGGCGGTCATTTGGTAACAGGTAATTTTAGTACAAAATGTTAAAATACATAAAAGGTTGACATAATATGTTTGCGCTATCAGCTCATATTGTCTGACAGTTTTCAAGACAATTCTTTGTGGTCAGAATTTACAAAAAACATTTCATTATAGGATCAACAACACCGCTGCTCAACCGCATCGTTTTTGGGAGGGTAGCTTGTACGTGTCTTGTAATTGTCTATCATCAATGCGGATGTTTAAAATGTGTTTGTTGACTAATTGGAGACGGGTGGTGTTGTCTACGTTTTCGCAAGTTTGGAAATTTCCACAATGGACTGAACTTTTTTGCGTATGTCAACTTTGGGTCGAAAAAGCAGAAACGGAGGATGAAAAAGGCCATATGGGAACAAATTTTGAGCAATGTAACTGTTTTTCGATGAAGTCTGGGTAGGACTCCTCGAAGATAGGGGCCGTTCTTAAGACTTGAGAGTTGGTCAACTCACCCGTAGGGGTGGGAGATTTGATCCATTTTTCCGTTTTCAAAAAATATGAAATAAAATAATATGTGTTGACTTTATCAACAATCTAATATTATCAAATTATACCTAACAAGATTCTCATCTTGTTAGGTATAATTTGATAATATTAGATTGTGTCATACATGAGCTCAATTACAAGACGCTACGACTAATACATAAAATTTTAAGCATCTTTAATGAAATTGGGGTTCACCTCTCCCGGACTTCCCCTACCCAAGTAGCACATTGAATTAGCGCGTATACAGCCCTTACACAGCTTTAATAAGCTGAATAAAGGTTATATAAGCTCTTATGCAACCTAGCAGTGGGTATTGCTAGTTCACCACGTTTTTAATATTGAAGAATGTCACCTCGACTCCTCAGGAAGCGATTATCAGACCCTGGCCCTAATACAAAGCGTACAAAACCAGCAATTTATTGCGTACAAATAATTAAAATAATCATAGATAATGGCACAAAGGTTGCTCGCTTTGCCCTTTGCGGCCCTTCGAGTTTATCTCGCCCATTCGTCAAATTACTATTATAAAATTGCTGCGGGGTTTTTGATTATTCGTGTGAACCGAGGTAATGGTTTTGTAGGTGTAGTACGACGAAAATGGGCGGAGCTACGTTTGTTGTAAATATGATTGATGATTTCGAAGTGGGTTAAAATTATAACGTGCAATTTGACAAGTGCCGACCATCGACATTTAAATAGGGTTTCGAAGGCAAAGATTCCGTTGGCCAATCCGATTGGCATGACTGACAATTAAAAATAGGTACCATTTCCGAAATCCATGGTAAAGAATAATGAATTACAGGTAATTCATTATTCTTTACCATGGATTGCAGGTCTGCACTGCAGCTTGTAGATCCTTACAGCAAGAATTATCGAAAAAAATATATAAATAAATGTTCTTTCAAAAATTGTACACAATCTATTAAATGTTGTGGCTCACTGCTACAGTTTGAGATCAAAGAGCAATGTGATACTTACTTAGTTTAATTTAATTTGAAACTGCTGTTTTTCCGTTAGATTAGAGTAAACGATTCATAAACAGACTCAAAATAGGAACTTGTGAACAACAAATCCTAAAAAATATCAGATATATGTATACCTTCAGAATATGTGCTCAATTAGATTTAATGTTAATATAATGAACACATTATTCAATGCATTAAGACAAAAATGACAGCCAATAGTTGCACCGTCTACTTGGACATATATGTATTTTGAAGACTCAGGGGTTAAATAAGGTATTTGTACAGTGACACAGGACAGCTAAAGATTTATTCTTCGAGCAAACCTTTTCCTCGAACAATGTACCTAGTCGGTGTAGTGCCTCAAGCATGTTTGCGGAAGTCCGCACTGATAGTTTCCAAGCCATCCTGAGGAAACGGATAGTCTCAACTTGGAGCCACCTGAGACAAAGTCCCAACAGCATTCTAAAAGCAGTTGCTGGGAGATGTGACTGCCCTATACAAAGATGGTGGACAGAGCAGGTTAAAGGCGTAGCTTTATTTGTAACGTAAATATATATTGGGGGGGACACTCCCGTGCCCCTCGATATCTCGTTTAGTTTTAAGCACATACTAACCTTAGATTAAGACCCTACTAATATGCTATGGATTTTATTATGTCCGAAATAAAGATTTTCATTCATTCATTCATATAACTTGGGCTTCTTTAAGACGAGAGTGAATAGCCACTGTATTCATCGGCTTTATCGTCATCTATTATTATTATTTAAGAGTTTCACTCTTGTCGGTGCAGTTCTCTCCACTCCGTTTTACTTAACGCCAGTTCTTTGACTTCCCGATACGACCCGACGTCTGCCTTTTTCTTGATCTGGTCCAAATAGCTAATCCTCGGCCTTCCTCTTCCTCTCCTTCCTTCAATTGTCATCTGACCAACTGATAACATTGAAGCCAAGTTTTCTGAATACAATGCCTGCTCGCTACGTGTCGGTTGGCAAACTTTACGAGCAATGTAATATAAGAAGGAGCATCGAATACTGATGTGTCTTGCTACAACTGTCACGTCAGTCCCCAGCATTGACCGAATTGGCTCGGCTTGGCTTTTTCTGTATTCATGTGTTGTATCATATTAGCATTTACTTAGGGCGTGGCCACATGTCCACGACACGGCGTCGTAAACGTAAAACGACACGGTGTCGCGTCGGAGCGCGACACATTATCCACCGTGCGAATATACGTTGCCGCGTCGTGAGAACACACGACAATCCCAACATCTCCAGAGGTCGAACTGGTTTCCTAAATACATTTTGCCTTTTTAAACGAGGCGATATTTTCTATAATAGTTCTTCAAAACTTGACACAGACATTCTAAAATAATCATAAAACTTGTGATCACTTATTTTTAAAGCCTCGTACTTCCTTTTGAAATGACTGCCATCATGGTTCATAATAGAAAGATATGGATTTATCCAACATTTTCGTTTCTTCTGCTTTTTCTTCATGCGTCTTCTTAAAAGCAACAAGAGCAGAATATACGTGTGATAGGATCCATGTCGAATTGAAAACTGATCGCAAAATATTTTGAACATGTACGAGAAGCTGCGGCGTCGTAACCCAAGTAGCACAACTGGGTCTAAATAGCTCGTATATCATATCTAATTAGATGTTTAAGTGAAATTCACCACCATGACTAAGTGCTATATAGGTGGCAAGAACCCTTATGCCACCAGTATAGAACCAAAAGGAGAAAAATTGCAGCCTATTTTTGGTGCTAAATAGAATCCATAAGAGATCTCACAATTACCTTAAGTGCTAATTAGATCCCACCAAAAACATTCTGTAAAAAACTAGCCAAGTCTCGATGGAGCTGCTTGTTTATCTCTAAAAAGTAATGAAATCTAGACAAAGTCATACCAAGTCTAAGGTTCCTTACTGCGATTTCTTTATTATTATAGTTAATGTTGTGTGACTAGGCCGTTGAAGGGTACACCAGTATGGGCTATTATCTCGCTTAACAAACATAGGTAGTTACAACAGATATAACATTACGTGTAAACAAAATTGACTTATAGCGGTTCTGGCCACAGATTGGTGCAATGGTGTCATGGAGCACCTGGTTTTGTACCCTTGTGTACCCTTCAACGGCCAAGTCACACAACATTAACTATAATAATAAAGAAATCGCAGTAAGGAACCTTAGACTTGGTATGACTTTGTCTAGATTTCATTACTTTTTAGAGATAAACAAGCAGCTCCATCGAGACTTGGCTAGTTTTTTACAGAATGTTTTTGGTGGGATTTCACTTCTTTTTGTAGAAACGTGGGCATATTGTTTTATAACAACCTGCTAATTCACTTTAGCAAACCTCACGAAATAATAAGCGAAATCAACGAAATGCAAATAATCCCTCCTAATCCCTAGCTAACGTTTCCAAGCGCAGTAGAAGAATGTCGTAAACGACTGTAACGCGGCCGGTTGCCACTTCGCCATATAAGATTATCGGAAAAACAAACGACGGCGCGTTTTAAAATACAGTCAGCGCCATCTAGCGACGTGTGCGGCGGGTATCACCGCCACTCTTAGTCCAATGCATTATATTTTGACCAAATTTTGAGCGAAATTAATATTTTCGTGTAATTTGTTTATTTAATTTGTGTAATGTTCGAGTAGAATAAAGTTAATCGTTCGACTATTTCTTCTTGTAAACTTGTAAGTATAAGTATAAAATCCAGTCTAGTCTTGTCCAGAGTTTTCCTTTAATTTTATTTATATTATGCGTATTAAAAGCAGAAGGGGAGGCATTCGCCCAGCGGGTACGTATTACAATGCCGAAGTTCAAAATACCGAATATCATAAGACCTATATGGACGGAAGGCCGAAAATTAAAATGACGAATGTTTATTTGACCGAAAGTTTAAAATCCCGAAAGAACGTTTGATCGAAAGGATGAAATACCGAATATTATAATCCCGAAGACTGTAAACCCGAAGAATGTAATCCCGAAGACTGTAATCCCGAAGACTATGATCCTGCCTAAAGGTTGTAATCCAGAATATTATTTAAACTCTCGAGAATTATCTCGTATTTCTGTAGTCTTACAGATTCTAATGTTTATTTTATACAAAGAATATTAACCTAAATTACGACCTACTTGCCTAATACCACACCTCGGACAGTGGCGATCAAATGTATGAAAGAAACGCGTTGCTACGCACACAGTCTAAGCTCGTGTAGGTGAACGCGTACCATGCTTGTGTGAGTGAGATAAGACATGCTAGGGTTGCCGCCATTTTGAACGCACGAGTCGGGAACACAATGTGCAGTAATATGAGATGACCTTGTAATAGCGGCGTCGAATTAATTTTGTGTGCACTGCTTATAATTAAACTAATGTTAAACTACGATTTCTAATTCCGCCCGCGTTCAAATTCGATAACCTCAATGACTAAAAACTCATTGCGCGAATTAGGAAGAAATAAGGATCATACATATTAAGCTGTAAGGTGGGTATCGAAGCTCGATTTATACAAATAGTTTCCTATTTTGAATCAGTATAAAGGAAGTAACTAAATTTTTGTAAGGAAATTCAGGCCGCCAAAATATTACGTAAGTTGAAAACATGATTTTTTGTTCATATATATTTTGTGTTGTTTTCAGTGTGATCTGATAGGTTTAGGTCGAAAACGGATAGGGCAAAAAAAATACTAAACATAAGTACCTATTGTAAGTGTATTGTAAGTTGGTTTTCTACTAAAACATAAAACACTTTGAAAATAACTGGGTATGTACTTGTCTTGATTCATCCAATGGGAATCTGTAGAACTTTCTTTTATTTTTGTTGTTTATAGAGCTTAAACAACCGTACACAGCACAACACACGCCCATTACAAAAGCATTTGTTTAATATTTGAATATTATACGTGGCCTCCGCTCTGCGCACCGCGTCGTCGCGTCCTTGCCAGCCGGTAACTGCGAGGTAACCGAGCGCGGGTGGGCGGCACTTTCGGTGGGAGGCAGGGAGTGTCCATACTGTACGTTAGTACTCTTTATTATACTGTGCTACTACTATACTTACTATTTATAAGTGAACTCTTCTGTGGAACCGATCTGCTCCGGCGCTGTGGGATGTGCAGCCCCTACGCCCTAGTACGTTAGTACTCTTTATTATACTGTGGCCCTAGCGTAAGAAAGTGCGGGCATCAAGCGAGTCGCGGCGGCTGAGGCTGGTCGCCCAAGGTGACTAAAAAGCCGAAGCTGCGGAGGCGAGCGTTGACAGCTTCGGTTCCAGACAAGTTCGGTTCGGTTGGCAGTCCATGACAGAATATTTTATAATATCGAATATTTAGTGTCATACTTAATTTCCCACTTTCCCGGACTCTTTCCTTTTCTTAATCGACTTGCCACAGAACCGAAGCTGTCAACCCCGATTCCACGTGGTCTTGTCTGTCCTAACCCTAGAGTGTATATAAAAGCCCGGAGGCGCGGAGGGAGGGCAGCCCCCGGCCGCCGTAAGAAAGTGCGGGCATCAAGCGAGGCGCAGCGGCTGAGGCTGGTTGCCGAAGGTGACCAAAAAGCCGAAGCTGCGGAGGCGAGCGTAGGTGCCGCACTTTCTTACGCTAGGGCGGAGGGGCTGAACATCCCGCAGCACCGGAGCAGATCGGTTCCACGGAAAAGTCAGATTAGTTTAGTGTCCTGACACTTTTAAAGTGCTCATTGACTTTCGGGATTATAAAATTTAGAGATTTTAAAAATTTCGTGATTATGAAATTTCGACATTTTCAACTTTCGATTTTCTGAAAATAGGTAATTTGAGCTTCGGTTTATCGAATATCGGCTTTTTGAACTTTCTGTATTTTGACCATCGGTATTTCAACTGTAGGTATTATGAACTTTCGGGATTTTAATACGTAACCCGCCCAGCTGTGGGACGCTATAGGCTAGATTAAAATAGATGTATCCCACTACGCTGGATTTTTGCAATTACAGTCGATTTTTTTATGTACCAATAGTAGAAGGGGGCATTACCATATCTCTAATACAGCTGAGACCAGCTGAGGGTTCTTCATCAAATAAATAATAAATAAATATCGGACAACCTCACACAAATCGATCTAGTCCCAAATTAAGCTCTAGAAGGCTTGTGTTATGGGTACTAGACGACGATATACATACTTATATAGATAAATATATACTTAAATACATAGAACAACCATGACCCAAGCACAAATATTCGAGTTCATCACACAAATATTTGCCCTGGCCGGGACTCGAACCCGGCACCGCCGGCTCAGTAGGCAGGTGTTTACAAACCGAGCCAAACGCGTCGTCAAAATACTTCAGACCTTGGATTTTTGACATCAAATGAAGCGGCCCACCAAGTTGAATATTAAAATACTTAAACGGGTTTACTCACGTCGTAGAAATCGAATAACGCTCGACATGTTTCGAATCGGTACGCGATCCATCATCAGGAGAGACGATCAGTCGCGACGGCGGCCAACCGAACACAACAAGTTGAATATTTTTTGTAAAGGCGGTATGTCGATCTCACGTCGATCTCTAATAGTTTGGTTGGGCTCTTGTGTTTTCTAATCAGAGTACTCCAGATCTTCGATTATCCTAGTTTTTAGGGTTCCGTACCCAAAGGGTAAAAACGAGACCCTATTACTGAGACTTCGCTGTCCGTCCGTCCGTCCGTCCGTCTGTCACCAGGCTGTATATCAAGAACGGTGATAGCTAGACAGTTGAAATTTTCACAGATGATCTATTTCTATTGCCGCTATAACAACAAATACTAAAAATAAAATAAAATAAACATTTAAGGGCTCCCATACAACAAACTTGTTTTATGGTAAGGAACCCTTCATGCGCGAGTCGGACTCGCACTTGGCCAATTTTTATAGTTTTCGCTTTATGTGGCCATTAAACCCTAACTCTGTACCAAATTTCAGCTCTCTGAATTTATGGGAAGTACTACTTCTTTACTGATGATCATGAGTGAGTGAGTGTCGTAAATGCGAAACTTTGCTTTCGCTTAACTTCGGAACTAAATGACCTACAGACTTGAAATTTTGGATTTTAAGTATGTGATTATAGCTTACTGGATGAAGAAAATTTCTGCGTTCTGGTCTTATCCAGAGGTGCTCAAATAGGGGCCTGCAAATGCGGCGAAATGGTTCCAGTAAAGGATGGTACGGCAGTGTTTGCTTCGCGCTCGACTTGGCGGGGGCACTGCCGTGCCCCCCGAACTATGGGTGAAAGTTATGCGCAGTGAACGAATGAAAACATTTCAGTTCGGTCAATGAGTGATAAATGAGTCGCCAAAATTATCTTTGAGTGGCAACTGTCTAATTTTGTTTTATTAAAAGTAATACGTGATCGGCCATATTCATTTTGGATTTATATGTCTGTTTGATTGTGATTAAAACTTTACGTTATACAAGCATTGAAATAAGCACGAAATTCTTGCGATTTTTTTTTACTGTGAAACTATAGTATGTTTTCTTTGTAAATTTCGACGCGCCCTTCATTTGATCAGGAATATTAAAAAAAAGAGTGCTAAATTAAATAAGGAATAGATACTGATAAGAAATAAAACTGTTAAAAACCTGACCTAATGATTGTAGGTTACGTACAATGTTAAAGTAACATCGTCACAACTATCAAAAGTCTGTGATTATGCGTGAGTGTGATAAAATTCTGGTTAAAATAATCAATTTTAATAGGCTTCCATTTGTAAACATGGCGAAACAAAAAGATCCTACAGTGTTTATTTTCACTTATTTGTTCCTTATTTGGAACTATCAAGTCTAATAATCACTTATTTGTATCTTGCGAGTGGCAAAGCAGTGAATGATATTACCAATAGTAATTATTTGCTCTTTTGTAGACTATTAAACAAGCAAGAGTATTAAATATATTTTGACAAGGCGCAAATAGGATCTATAATAGAACTTTTAGTTCGTTAGTGGTTTTAAATAAGTGAAAATAACTGCTTTTGGTTCCAAGAACCTCCTACTGAGACCTATTTATGCGTTGGAGTGGCAATAAGGTACTTCTTAGGCCTTAAAGTTGCAATATTTTTTGGTTCCAAAAGAGCCGTAAAATTATCCCTTTAGCCACTATTGGTGATATAATTCGCTATTGTACTAGTCATTTGGAACTTTTAGTTCCAAATAAGGGTATGTTCCCACTTATATGTAAAAGTTGCTTATAAGTGATTTTAAGGCCTTATATAGCACTATTGCTTCTTATTGAGTGACAATTTGAACCTGCATGCAACTTTAAGTAGCAAAATCGACTTTATCCCACCATAAGTAATAAAGTAGAAACAAAAAACGCTCCTATGCAACTACAAGTGATAGGATGAACTCATATACAGATTTGAGTTGTGTTTAAAGCTATAAGTTGTATCAAACACTGTTAAACCACTCATTTAGAACTTAAAGCTATAAGATAAGCTGCAAAATTCACTAATGTGCTGCTTGGGAATCGAACGTGGCACCGCACCGTGCATCTATTCAACACAGCAAAGTTAATCTGCCCGGCGCGCGGCGCGACCTGCGGTGCCCGGTACAGCATGTGTTTTCACGACGCGGCAACGTATATTCCCACGGTGGATAATGTGTCGCGCTCCGACGCGACACCGCACCGTGTCGTTTTACGTTTACGACGCCGTGTCGTGGACATGTGGCCACGCCCAGGGCCTGGCCACATGTCCACGACACCGCGTCGTAAACGTAAAACGACACGGTGTCGCGTCGGAGCGCGACACATTATCCACCGTGCGAATATCCGTTGCCGCGTCGTGAAAACACACGACACGGCGTCGTAAACGTAAAACGACGCTGTGTCGCGTCGGAGCGCGACACAATTATCCACCGTGTGAATATACGTCTCCGCGTCGTGAAAACACACGACGCTGTGTCGCGCCGGAGCGCGACACAATTATCCACCATAAATATATATAGTTTTAATTCTTACCTTATTGTTAATGGGCATTTTTTTTTCTGTACCTTGGCTTTTTGACCCGTCCGGTGACTTTGTCACACTATAAAACACTGTATACGGGTAAATTGATGATGATAATTTTTATTGGATAAATAAATTATTTAATTTTTATATAAAATCAATAAAATCAACAAGTAATATAAAATTTACTAGTTTTTCTACGTTTTTGTGTTTAAAGATCCCTGATTTTACCTTATCCATCACCAAAACGCAAACTTCGAGCACCATTTAAACTGATTAAAAAAAGTTTCTCGTGGATGGCAACATTTGTTGTGGATAGTTCAAAATCTTAATTTTCTAAAAGCGACCTTATTCTCGTGGTTTTAAAGTAAAAAAATATAAATACCTACAATTTAAATGTGTCCGTGAAAACGAGAAAAGGGGAATATCCCCCTATCCGTTACCACGATATTTACACATTGGCGAATTTTTATGGCCAAATCATACGTTTATTTTGATCTAGCTACACCACTTTTCATATAGCAACACAGTTTGGTTTCTCAAAACGGTCAGTTTTGCTAAAAATCACGAAGAGTCAGGCGTGTGTCGAGGTAGCTAAAAAACTTTCTCCCATTTCCGTTACAGGATATGAAGGTAAAACTTTGATTTTCTTTATTGTGGTTTAACGTAACTTGATCATTATTTATGTGACAATTTGATTTCGCTTGAATACCCACGTAATTAGTGGTAAAATGTGTTTCTAATTGCATTTTAAACTGCAAAGTGTTCGTTCCGTTACCTACCTTTCGTTACCACATTTATAGTCACGTATAAGGGGAACGTGAAAAAGTAACGAAAGGGAAACATAAAGCCGCGACCACTATTACACTTTGTATGAATTCAGGTTTTTTTTCCAAGTTTAATTTATTTATTTTATAAAACTTAAACGTCTTATAGGTCTCGTAATATAAATTGTAGATTAGTGTTAATATTTCAACGCTAGCCTTATTAACCTTCCGGTTCGTTTTAACATTGATTACGTGGCTGAATTTTTTAATGACCTTTATAACCGCGGCTTTATGATTTCGTTACCTCTTTTTCGTTACCGTCCGATTTTAAAATGTAATATTATATTTTTTATGTCAAGACAAATTAAGAAATATTCTTATTTTATTTATGAAATACTTAATTTAATATTTAAGGTTTTTCTGTAAAAAAAATTAAGCCAATAAACTTCGTAGTTTTTATTTAGAAGAGAAAATTGTGAGACGTTTTTGCCATTTGGTAACGAAATGGATCAAATATACATCTGTTCTTGTATATTTGTAAATATTTCCGAATAAATATCAATAATTATGATAATTTACTATAATAGTAAGAAAACGATACAATAATTTATTTCTCTTATACCTTCGTAACATTTAATATCAACAAAAGTTTATGGTAACGAAAGGGAGCATAAATCGAGGCCACCCTATATTAAAAACGGAATATTTATCAAATTCCTGCATAATTTACAAAACCATTGCTCAATACAGGTACCTAAGACTACTAAAAATAGTTTACCTCCCTAATAGTCACTGATTATTTAAAAAACAAAAAAACACATAAAATTTTTTAGGGTAGCATTTAAAAAAAATGCCCTTCTTCAAAACTTGACACAGACATTCTAAAATAATCATAAAACTTGTGATCACTTATTTTTAAAGCCTCGTACTTCCTTTTGAAATGACTGCCATCATGGTTCATAATAGAAAGATATGGATTTATCCAACATTTTCGTTTCTTCTGCTTTTTCTTCATGCTTCTTCTTAAAAGCAACAAGAGCAGAATACGTGTGATAGGATCCATGTCGAATTGAAAACTGATCGCAAAATATTTTGAACATGTACGAGAAGCTGCGGCGTCGTAATCGAACGTGGCACCGCACCGTGCATCTACTCAACACAGCAAAGTTAATCTGTCCGGCGCGCGGCGCGACCTGCGGTGCCCGGTGCATCATGTGTTTTCACGACGCGGCAACGTACCTATATTCGCACGGTGGATAATTGTGTCGCGCTCCGACGCGACACAGCGTCGTTTGTTTTCACGACGCGGCAACGTATATTCGCACGGTGGATAATTGTGTCGCGCTCCGACGCGACACAGCGTCGTTTTACGTTAACGACGCCGTGTCGTGTGTTTTCACGACGCGGCAACGGATATTCGCACGGTGGATAATGTGTCGCGCTCCGACGCGACACCGTGTCGTTTTACGTTTACGACGCCGTGTCGTGGACATGTGGCCAGGCCCTAACTCATCACTGTTTTTTTTTTCGCATTCTAACTGCTCACGCATTGTACATTTATGTGGCAATGAGTGTTATAAGCTACTTGCGGGGATGATACTTGCAAGGGATGTGTGTTTTCCATACAATAGTCTTAATTTAGAGAAGGGAAGTATTGATGAATATTATTAAAGATGACCCTAAACTCAATAACGTGCACCTAAAATCATTGACCTCGAGCCAATCGATCGTGACCCTTTTAATTACAAAGCCCTTAAACAAACCGTCATATTTCCCATACATACTAGTTCTTATCACAACGTGATAAAGCATATTTGTAACTCGATTTGTTATTTAGGTTTGTGAGGTGTTGACAGACAGACAGACGGACGGCTAATGAAGTACAGACCCAAATTATATTGACATGATTGTGGGAATGATAGCACCGATAATGATCTAAGTCGCTGTCAAGAGTTGATCGACATTCACGGCAAGCCGGGTTCGCACCGACTAGCAGGGTTAGCGCAAGTTACTAAAACCTTCTTGTACAATGAGCTGCACTAATGCATGACCCATTTATGAATGCATTCATAAATCGAAATTAAGTTCTGTCTTTACTTATATGCGTAGACCTAAATTGGAGTTTTATAGCGACGTCTCTTCGACATCTCGTAAATTTATGTCTACTATAGCTAGGTACCTAACATACAACGCTGGACTACGACCTACTGAACCGGGCTGCCCTGACTTCGAATCCTGACAAGGACATAAATGCTTGTGTGGTAAACTTGAAAATGTATTTATTTCTGTAGTTGCATGTATTAGCGCAGTCCATAGTACGTCTAACGCAACTGTGACAAGCGACAAACAATACCTGTCACTTTCCTTTCAATACCGTGCGAGCATGACGGGTGCTGAGTCACGCGAGAAGCGAAGTCGCGGCCAAGATATGCTAGCCCTGTTGGTCGCGCTAATCAGCATCACAGGTGTGGCTCAATGCTTACTCGTTATTAAAACGAAAAGGACAGACAATATACAAATACATCTATGTAATGTTATAATGAGCTACCTGTCAAAGTGTGCTAGATAGGTGCCAAATGATTGTTCTACTTAATTTAACAAAGTTGGCCTGTTTAAACGTTCATATATTTTTTTAGGGTTATTACTAAGACTCCACTGTCCGTCTGTCTGTCTGTCTAACCGTCTGTCACCAGTCTATATCTCATGAACCGTGATAGTTAGACAGTTAAAATTTTCACAGATGATGTATTTCTGTTGCCGCTATAACAAGTAAGTCCCTACTAAAAAACAGAATAAAATAAATATTTAAGGGGGCTCCCGCCGTTCCCATTGGTCGGTCTTTAAGTTTCTTATTCACGACGGCAACTTTGGAATTGGAACGCAATACACATGCGGGCATGCGGTAGGTGTGTACCCGAATACCATATGATTACCATGTATTAAACTCGTATTGTAGCATTTAGTTACATTTACAGTGTACTTAAAGTGCTTGAACTTTAACTCTGATTGTTATATGATTTGTGAGACTATCCTATTGTGATATTTACCTTTAAAGGCATGTCCCGATTTGTGCCTTAAACGGCTTGCATTAAATCATTCTTGTATCTTACTAATCAGAAACATTTGACACGATTCAATTGACATACAATCTAATTGGCAACCAAATTGGAGTGACAAGGATGATTAGATTGCGACTCGATATTTTAGGTCAGAATAAAAAATGAAATTGAATTTATGTTATTTTAGAAGTCTGTTTTAGTATTTACTGTATAATGTACCGCTTAAGCCGTTGCCGATGAAGACGTTCCTGATGAGAACTCCATACGAGTTCGAAATATGTCGGATCATTATTTGACAGAACAAAATTACCTAAATCTACAAGACAAAGATATTATTGACTACAGGAATGTAGAGTTTATTTATTTTTTATAGGATATGAGCTCGGATGTTACAAACTAATCGGTTCTAAATGGGTACAGCTGTTTTCGAGTAATCGGGGACCATACACAAAAACCGGCCAAGTGCGAGTCAGACTCGCGCACGAAGGGTTCCGTACCAACCAATTTATGTATGGCACCGGATACAAATGAGGTGCAAAGTTAACGCCACCGATCGTGTTTGTTTCTAGTATTTAATGTTATAGCGGCAATAGAAATACATCTGTGAAAAGTTCAACTGTCTACTCGTAGCTATCACGGTTCATGAAATACAGCCTGGTGACAGACAGACAGTCAGATGGACAGTGGAATCTTAGTAGTTGGGTCCCGTTTTTACCCTTTAGGTACGGAACCCTAAAAATAACAAACATCCCGACAAACTGAGAAACTGCTCTATATATTGACGTTGGCTTAAAATTTCTTACATCAGATACATCCTAATCTAAACATCACCTGTTCTACATTACTTACATCTACAATTACCGCTAATATTCAATCTCAGCTTCGATGTTATCTCCTAACATTAAGAACAAAGAACACCCATTTGTTTTGCAATAACACTGATGCCAGGATGTCCTGAGTGCTGATGGACGTAGATTATAACATTGTTTTATTGCGGTTGTCCTTGCGAATAATATGCAAAATGTTTATGAATAGTACCTATAACAAGATTTTAAGATAGGTACATTAAGACAGTAGAAAAAAAATACAACTAGACCTTAAAATAAACCTTAAAGTAAACATTCAAAACTAGACTTAAAAATAAACTATAAATAGAAATTTTGGCCCAAATGGCTGTCTATTGGCAGCGTGCCCAAAAGGCTGGCAGCATTGCCACGTTCTATGGCCATGCTAATCCGATGTGCGATATATGAACCAGGCTGGAAGGCTGAGTGGACAGCTTTCACAGAAGGTAAATCCAGGCAGCTAACTGACCCTACGGCTATGCCAAAGGGATTCGAACTCCGTCGCAAGCTTTGGTGTCGGCTGGACAGACTCAGAACTAGACACGGCCGCTTCCTTCCCTTCTTTTTTTCCTACATAAGTGGGGATGGAAGGAGCCTCCACTCTGCGAGTACGGTAAGAGAGAGCAGACCATTGAGCATATCATCCAACGATACCCACTTCACTCATATGCTGGATCTGCTGAAGACCTGAATTAACAATCTCAAAGCCATTCTTTGATTGCTTGCATGAAACATGCCATACGATTAAATAATAGTATCTAATTGCCAGTCAAGGGCTCGAAGGGCCAATTACTGGCCTCGATAGGAAATCGACCATCAATCTGAGGTCTCCGCCCATCTCTGTAAGGTCCGATCACTGAGGAATAGGTACAAAGCTCTTTGAAGAGGCTTAATGTGATAATTGACCTCTATGATTATAATTATACAGTAGAAAAAGACCTACAAAATATTATAAGTGGGCAGATTTTTATTGTGTTGTCGATTCAATAATTGATCAGATTTGACTGAAAATTCGTTTACAGACCTCATCATTCTGTTCAAACCAATTCAGTATAGAGGGGATCAAAAAAACTTAAATTGACTTAACAAGTTCAATAATATATTTGTAACTCGACATTAGTCTTCAAAGAAAGTTTTATTTGGCGTTTTATCTTTGAACCACTAGTAATGTGCGACTGTGCGTTTTTTCTTCTACATCATTTGATTCTACCTTTGTTTTTGCTGAGCCTTTTTTTTGCAGTCCGGATACTTAGATATAAATACACCTAGAACGAGAGTCTTCATACAACAAATTTGTGAAAGATAAAGCCGCTTTTGGTTTTATGTGTGCGTGTCGACGTACCAATCATAGAGACGTGTTGCTTGTGAGCTTGACGTTGTGACAGATGCGCACACGGACGAAACTTAACCCGTGGCGTGGCTAACCAAAACTGGATTCACATTCAAGCGCTGACTAGGTTTTTAGGCAAACGTTTGTGGCATCGAGGCGTACCTTATGCGACGACAGCGTCGTTGAAGCGGCTACGTTTCACGGATGGAGGAGCAGCGAGTGGCTAAGCGCATCTTTTATTCCGAACTTGAAGATGGTAAGCGAAAACAAGGCGGACAGCTCCTCAGGTACAAAGATGTGCTAAAGAGGCACTTAAATAAGTGCGGCATACATCCGTCACGGTGGGAGCAGCAGGTGGCTATGCGGCCAGAATGGAGAGCTGCCGTAAATTCTAAAGTCTACGACTTTGAGAACCAACAGCGCATTGATCTGGACACTAAACGTGACCACGTAAAAGCCCGACCACCTGTGGCAGAATTATATATTTATGTCAATGGTGTGCTCACATGTCCGCAGTGTTCGCGTAGCTTCATCAATAAGATAGGCTACGTGAGCCACATGATTTCTCACCAGCGACAAAATCGGAGTTAACAGCAGCCGTCGTGGCCGAAAGTTGCCGTGAAGAATATTAGTATTGTAGATATAATTATTTTCTTTTTTGGAAGGTAAGTTGCTTTTGAATTTTCTTAGGTTAAAGCCTCCGGCACTTAGGGCCGTTGACACTGTGGTTTGTATGTAACGTAGCTCCTGTTCACTATTAGCTCCCGTTATTAAATCATCAACATAGAAATCTCGTTGGATTATGTTTTTAATTAATTCACCCTCCTGCTCCTCTCCCACCTGTGACAAACAACGCGTACTGAGATAGCTCGCACTTGCGGTCCCGTAAGTCAGAGTATTCAAACGTAGGGTTCTGATGGGTTGAGACTCGTCTTCTCTCCATAGGATAAGCTGCAAGTCACGATCTTCATCATTGACTTGTACCATTCTGTACATCTTCTCGATGTCACCAGCGAGAAGATATTTATATTGTCTTGCTCTTATTAGTATGGCGAAAAGAGAGTCTTGTACGTTAGGACCCACCATCATTATGTCATTTAACGAAATCCCAGTGGAGGAGGGAGCGGAGCCATCAAAAACTACACGGAGTTTGGTGGATTCGCTGTTTTCTCTTAACACCGCGTGATGGCATAAGAAGTAACATGGACTTGGTTTGCTTATGGCTGATTCGGATAAATGACCAAGATTAGCATATTCTTGAATAAATTTAGAGTACTCAGCTTTGAGAGTAGGATTACGCTTGAATTTTCTTTCTAGGCTTAAGAAGCGTTTTTTAGCTAAGTGGTAAGTGTCTCCTAATTTGTCAGGAGAGTCACGCAATGGTAGTTTTACACAAAATTGGCCTGTAGGTAGGCGTTGAGTATTTTCTTTAAAATGTTTTTCGCACGCTGCTTCACTTTTGTTATAATTAGTTTTGGTCGGAAGCTCTTCAAATTCCCAGAATTTTGTAAGTAATTTATCTATTTCAGTATGTGTATCTTTTGTTATAATTGCATGTTTACAATGTATTGTTTGATTTTGATTTGAAGTGTTTCTGACCATAGGACCACATACCAACCAACCAAATTTTGTATATTGCAATTTAGGATTGTTTGGGCCAAGAGATTGCTGTTCGTTACCTATTATATCCCAAAACAAATCAGCACCTATGAGGACATCAATAGGAGATAAAATGTTACCTATGTTTATTCGTCTGCTTGCGTTACAAATGTCTACATCTTGAAGCAGTCAGTGATTTATCGTCAGATGCCTTTATTATGACGCTTAATAGATTTATTGCGCGAAGAGGCAGGCCAGCCGAGATCCACTGCGATAACGGACGCAATTTTGTAGGAGGTGCAAACGAAATAAGTAAATTCCTAAAAACAAACACCGAACCTCTATCTGATTTTGCAGACAAAGAAAACTTTAAATTTGTATTTACGCCAGCTTACGCTCCTCACTTCGGCGGCATTTGGGAAGCCGGGGTTAAATCCGCGAAATATCACATAAAACGAGTTATGGGAAACAACCATTTAACTTTTGAGGAAATTTCTACTTTGTTCTCTCAAGTAGAAGCAATTCTCAACAGTCGACCTTTGTGTCCTTTGTCCTCGTCACCCGACGATCTCCTATCCTTATCTCCAGGGCACTTCCTGATTGGAAGACCATTAAATGCTTTACCAACGCCTACTCTAGTGGACTGTAATGAAGGAAGACTGAACAGATACGAGCGTCTCGAAAAGATCAGACAACACTTCTGGAAACGTTGGCAAAACGAATACATATCAGAACTGCAGCAACGAAGCAAATGGAGAACGAATACAGGCGAACTCAAAGTGGGTGACCTGGTCATTATTAAAGAAGATTACGTACCTCCACTAAGATGGACTCTTGGACGTGTCTCTCGCCTATTCCCGGGTCCAGATGGGATTTCAAGAGTAGTCGACGTCAACACTGTCAGAGGATGTGTGCGGCGACCTCTTGTACGACTCTGCCCTTTAACGACGGATGAAGATTGAAAGATCCTGTCATCTTTCAACGAGGCGGGAATATGTTCCGGCTATGCGAGTAATACTGCGCGCCTCCACCTATTACTACTATTCAAAACGTCTAGGCGTTTAACCATCGCTATTGACAATCGAACTTGCTATGTCACTTGCTAGCCGATCTCTTTACTGTACACATCGTACTTGTAATTAAATATGTAATAAGTTATTTTGAGTTTCATTGAAACTGCATTATGTTCGCCGAAACAATAGTATAGTATAGTATAGTATAGTATAGTATAGTATAGTATAGTATAGTATAGTATAGTATAGTATAGTATAGTATAGTATAGTATAGTATAGTATAGTATAGTATAGTATAGTATAGTATAGTATAGTATAGTATAGTATAGTATAGTATAGTATAGTATAGTATAGTATAGTATAGTATAGTATAGTATAGTATAGTATAGTATAGTATAGTATAGTATAGTATAGTATAGTATAGTATAGTATAGTATAGTATAGTATAGTATAGTATAGTATAGTATAGTATAGTATAGTATAGTATAGTATAGTATAGTATAGTATAGTATAGTATAGTATAGTATAGTATAGTATAGTATAGTATAGTATAGTATAGTATAGTATAGTATAGTATAGTATAGTATAGTATAGTATAGTATAGTATAGTATAGTATAGTATAGTATAGTATAGTATAGTATAGTATAGTATAGGATTTTAGAGGTATTATTCTAAGTCCGGATAATGATAAAACTCGTTACGTAATTAAAAATTTAAGTATTCATAAACGTCATAGAACTAACACTAGAATTAAGCGCTCTAAAATTAAGCATGACACAATTTTTAGTTTTTTGCGATAGTTACAGTATTTCGTAAGACACAACGGATAGTAAATTAGTGTGTGCATTACATTAAAATTCCTTTAATAATGACTTTGGTAGTTATAACATATATGCAGGTACCTATTATCTAAGCAACATAGTTATTGCAAGTTATAGTCTGATTTAAATGTCTAGCAGGTCTATGGTTGGGTTAATGATATAGTTCAGTCACTCTGACATATTCATGAGTGCGACAGCGATGGTGCTTTATCATTTATCTATCGCGCCTTGAATGCGACCATCGTAGATAGTTCTTTGACGATCAAAGCGAAGATTGGGGCATTATATTACTCTGTCCGCATTATTGGCCAATTGACAAAAACAGCATCATTTTATGAAAAGTCGCGACATTTCATACGCGTTCAATACTGGAAACATATAGTGATAAGACGGTTAAAACGCTCAATTAATCACCCCGATTCTAAACTCCTGTTGTCGTTTAAAGGTCAAAATTGAGCATCAGTAGTGACGTTTTTAGAAAAATTCAATATAGCCCCTTGTCGAATAAGTTCTATGCCTTTATCTGTCAACTTTTTAACTGCCGATATCCGGTTAGCTGGTTCCCATCCTGTCTTTAAAATCATAACGGACGCATTTAATGCACTTAGTGAATGTACTAAGGTAATTGGTGACTATTTTATCTATTTGCACATGAGTCACTTTCCGGTGACAAAAAGGAAATTACTTTCAAGGCAGTCTTGTTTGATAATTTGGGGTTCAAAAAATAGCGTAGGCTTTACATGTATTTCACCATGATATATTACCTATATTATAGTTTCTATATAATATTACAATATATTACAAAGATTATAAACAAAGTAAAAACGTTTAAGTAGGTATTTGAGGTTATCTCTCATACGAGTTTCTAGAAATTACTCATGTTAAGGTAGTAGATAAGATACCTAGTTTAACATAATTGGGTATGAAAATCACACGGAAAACCGTCCCATGTTTTAAAAATGCAACTTCCTTTTTTATACCGTAGTCGGTTAAAAAGTATCCTATAACCATCGTTGGATGTCCAGTAATCCCGGTACCAAAATTGGTTATTTGTCGAGCCGTTTCGGCGTGATGAGAGGACAAACGAAATTATGCCACAAGCGCGACAGCGGCCTATCGGTGTAACTCGGGCGTCGGTGACCTTGTAATGCCGAATCCTTCGACGAGGCATTCACGTGAATGCCCTTCACCACCGCGCGCATCCGGCACTCGCCCGCGCTCGCCCCTCGACACGCACACATAGCCGCGAGTTTTGTTACTGCACACAAAAGTGGCGCAACACATGGCGCCTGACTGGCATGGCGCCGCGCGCCCTTACAAAACAAAAGACTGCACGCTATTGAGATTTTTCCTGAAATCATGGCTCCTCTCCATAGAAACCTGATTTTTAATACGAATCTACATGTTTATAATAGTATAATATGTCTCATAAATAAAAGGCATTTCTTCATTTCCCCAACCATTCGACACATTAATGGTATAGTAATTAAAAACAAGACGACATTATTTTACGAGTATGGCACCCCGGCTCGAAGGTTGGATTTGTCCTTGATGGTTGAAAAGGATTAAGGACGCATGGACGAATTCAGTAATATCAATATCAAGACATTATTTAGGATACCAATCAATCTAAGACCACATGTGGTCAGTCGAGTTTCATCACTCGATACAACACCCACATTTCGCGATATGATCACGACAGCTCCAATTACTTACATAACTATAGTTATCTCATTATGTTACGTTTGATACCTCATTACAGCTAAAATCGCGTCTATGTATGATCTATGATACAATATTGGCATGCTAGTTTTGTGTATTTGACCTATATACTTTTTGTATAAATACTATAATTAAGAGACTTCTTTAAGCAACTCGTTTGCAACGAACCTTTTCGCTGTACGGTATGTTATAAACATCTTCAAGTGCAACATAAAAACCGGCCAAGTGTGAGTCGGACTCGCGCACCCAGGGTTCCGTACAAACACTTTCTATCCCTAAGTGGTTAAGTTAAGTTTGCACCTGGTATGTATAGCGCCCCATATAAATTAGGTGCAAAGTTAGGTATTAAAAAAAACTACTTACTAGATCTCGTTCAAAACAATTTTCGTTTGTAGTTTTTATAGTAATATACATCATATGTTTTTTTAGATTTTTCATTTTCTTATTTTAGAAGTTAGAGGGGGGGGGGGACCAACTTTTTTCCACTTTGGAAGCGTCTGTCAAGCAAACTATTCGGTTTAGAAAAAAAATATTTTAGAAACCTCGATATCATTTTTGAAGACCTATCCATAGATAGACGTATGTGTTTGATGAAAAAAAAAATTGAGTTACAGTTCTAAGTATGGGGAGCCCCCAATATTTATTATTATTTTTGCATCAAAATCTTAATGCGGTTCACAGAATACATCTACCTACCAAGTTTCAACAGTATAGCTCCTTATAGTTTCGGAAAAAAATGGCTGTGACATACGGACGGACAGACGGACAGACATGACGAATCTATAAGGGTTCCGTTTTTTGCCATTTGGCTACGGAACCCTAAAAATGGGATACTTTTTACGACTTGTATTATTTAATTTTTTGACATTCACTTGCCCTTCCCGTTTTGCCAAGTGATTAGTGACGTCACAAATGAAATAATTAGGAAAAAAACAACAATTAAACTTATTTAATTGGCAAACGGGTGTACAAACTTATAATTCTAAGGATTGTATTTTAGGATTTTAATATAATATTGGGGCCTACTTTTTAGGTGTATCTCAATTCTTTCGGCTTCTCCGAGATTTTTATTAAGACCAAGTCGCTGTCAATTAGGTAGTTATCCAATCATAAATAGGCATTTCTCTGAGTGTGTGAACGGTTCTAATTTCAGTAACCGCATTATTGCTGTTATTTTATAATTATTGGGAAGAAATCACCGCAGCGTCTACAAGATAATGTACTATAAAGGCAGTTTCATTTAATAATTCGATCACAGAAATCAGAGCGATTGAAACCTGTCAAATAATCAAGTTTAGTTCTTATTCCTTATCTTTCTCTTCTCCTCCTAGTCTCAAGAAATGTTCACTTACCAGCAAAGACATCTCTGTAGTCTTCGGCATCATAGTGACGTCTCCTGGCCTCACGCCAGGTCCACAGTACGGCAGCGTGGGTCCTCGGTTCGGGATCCTCGGTAAAGGCTCGTAGAGTGCCAGCAGTGCCGCATGGAGCCTGGCTCGGGCCGCACTGATAAGTAGTACCTTCTGCGCCGTTCATTGCGGCTTCCGCCACGTTGCCGACGTCTTTTTCCCATGCGAAGTATTTTGGGGTGTTTTCACTTACCAGCAATGACATCTCTGTGGTCTTCGGCATCATGGTGACGTCTCCTGGCCTCACGCCAGGTCCACAGTACGGCAGCGTGGGCCCTCGGTTCGGAATCCTCGGTAAAGGCTCGTAGAGTGCCAGCAGTGCCGCATGGAGCCTGGCTCGGGCCACAATGATAAGTGCCTTCTGCGCCGTTTATTGCGGCTTCCTCCACGTTGCCGGCGTCCCATCTAAAGTATTTCGGGGTGTTTTCACTTACCAGCAATGACATCTCTGTGGTCTTCGGCATCATAGTGACGTCTCCTGGCCTCACCCAGGTTCACAGTACGGCAGCGTGGTTCCTCGGTTCGTGATCCTCGGTAGAGGCTCGTGGAGTACCAGCAATGCCGCATGGAGCCTGGCTCTCGCACTGATGAGAACCTTCTACGCCATTTATTCCAGCTTCCACCACGTTGCTGACGTCTTTTTCTCATCTGAAGTATTTTGGGGTGTTTCCACTTACCAGCAATGACATCTCCGTGGTTTTCGGCATCATGGTGACGTCTCCTGGCCTCACGCCAGGTCCACAGTACGGCAGTGTGGGCCCTCGGTTCGGGATCCTCGGTAAAGGCTCGTGGAGTGCCAGCAGTGCCGCATGGAGCCTGGCTCGGGCCACACTGATAAGTACCTTCTGCGCCATTCTTGTGGCTTCCGCCACGTTGGCGACGTCTTTTTTCCATCTGAATTATTTTGGGGTGTTTTCACTTACCAGCAATGACATCTCTGTGGTCTTCGGCATCATAGTGACGTCTCCTGGCCTCACGCCAGGTCCACAGTACGGCAGCGTGGGCCCTCGGTTCGGGATCCTCGGTAGAGGTTCGTGGAGTGCCAGCAGCGCTGCATGGAGCCTGGCTCGAGCCGCAGTGATGCCCCCAGCGCCTTTCACAGCAGCTTCCACCACGTCGCCGACATCTTTCTCCCATCTGAGACAGTTTGGGGTGTTTATAATTCATCTATCATTTCCTGAAGAACAGTTTTTGAGGAAATTCAGGTCGTAGTTAAAGGGAACGTTATGATGAAAAAGGCTGAAGCAATATTATGGTGTTCATTCATGGGAACAAATTTAATTACGCATAGTATTCTGGAAAATAGACAGACCCAGCAGTGGCTGGATTATTATCTTATTGCAATAAACTCACAGGTAAAGGAAGTAAATCCTATCAACTATCACGAGATAGGACCTAGAATTAACTAAACTATGTTTCAATGTGGCATATAGAATCGCTCACAGACACACGTCAGGATGGTCAGAATATTGTCAGAAATACCTTGGCAAACAAATACCTGTATCCTCTTATAGCAAAAATGCATTTTACCGTGACGTGTTACTTATTAACTTACCATCACCCAATTAAGAGAGTATGGTCAGACTGAGATTTAGAGTAGACCCAGTTCATCTAATATTCTAAAATATATTTTTCCCAAGATAAATGTACCTGCAACCTCCCAGACATGCCCTGATGTCCTCCTTCAAGCTCCGCGACAGCGTGCACCCTGGGCTGTCGGAATCCGATGAGGTGTGAGATCCTTCGTGCTTCGAGTCGGGCAGTTCCGCCTCGGTCTTTGGTAAAGATGGCGACACCCGGCCATGGCTGCCGGCGCCGCTGCCGTATCCTGCGAAGAAAGAGACAACTTTAAACTGCAAAAGAAACAATGCACAAAGGCAGATTTCACTACAATTTATTCTGGAGAGAGACATTATCCAAAGTGGCTATGGACACAGCTGTTTGGAGACTACTACATGTTCCTCCAGCTACACCGACTGGCTCTTAATTTTATAATGATGACGTACTGTTAAAGGCAGATGACTATATTGTACCTGAAGAAGTGGAAGGAGCTCGACAAGGCGGTCGGGGGGCGGGATCCACCTCCTCACCCCCCTCCTCACCCCCCTCCTCACCCCCCTCCTCCAGCGACTCCACTATTATCACTACCTCCTGTTCCTCCTCCTCCGTATACAGTGGGTTAGATCTGGAACAAACACCATTTAAATATTGAAAAGAATCATATGTTTATCCCATTTTTGTGGAAATACCATTTTTTTTGACAACCTCACAAATCGATCTAGTCCCAAATTAAGCTCAAGAAGGCTTGTGTTATGGGTACTAGACGACGATATTCGTACTTATATACTTAAATACATAGGACAACCATGACCCAAGCACAAATATTCGAGTTCATCACACAAATATTTGCCCTGGCCAATATGTGACCTCAAACGATAGCTACAACTCTAAACTAATAAAAACTGAAGAGTTTTTCCTACTGCTGGAACTTGGAACTCATGAATGATTTTTTACTTCAAAGTACGTAAAAAATCTATTTATTTAACAAAGTTACAGGTATGGTTTCTAACCTTAACCTGCACCTCTAGCTCAACTGTGAGATAAGACTGTTTCTCGCGCGAGATAGCTCTATATCTCTTTCTCTGCAGTACTGTTAGAAAGTGACAGGTGATGCTTTGTCGCGCGACATTAGACGCGAAGCATAGTCGTGCTAGATAGGCTGAAGTGGGTCAGATTATATTATGGACAGACTTCGAGACAGGTGAAACTAAATAAAGGTTTGAAAGCAAAGCATATTACTTCACTGTGCAATCGTCCACATTACAATGAAATTACTGCGTCACCCACGCATCACTTACAGTAGAAACTTCAATACAAAAATGCCAAACCATTATGTTTATAATATTACAAAGGAAATTCTCTGATTCATCTGTCCCCGCGTTGCCACATTAAAGTACATTTCCTGAGACTTTTAGACAAGGTATTATGATTCAAGTTGGAATAAAAGATGGCGGTTCGATGGGTTCTTACGTAAGGTCAACGACTTGACAGTGACTTAGTCATTTTGCATGCGTCGTGCGTGAGTGCGATTATGTAAGGGATAATAAAGCTTATATGGACACTGGCAATATGCAAGTGCATCATGCAATGTTTATTTTAGTTTGTAGTGAAGTTAATATTTGCCGGTTTTTCTTGCTATTCTTTATCCCGAGATAATTTCGTCTCATCATAATAGACCTCAGCACCTCTAGCTCTAGACTGTTTCTTGCGCGACAAATTTATCTATCTCTTTCTGTGCAGTACTGTGAGAGCGTGACAGGTGACGCTATGCCGGTCGCGATGCATAGTTGTGCTAGTCGGACAGGAACTCCACATATTCTAATCAAATGAATACTACAAACATAGGAGGTGTAAAAGAAGGGGGGTAATGTCTGAGCAATGGCGATGAGATGCCGACCAATGCTCGGAGGCAAGGGCACACTGAAGGAGAATAAAGGGATAACTGGAAATACCTGAGCAATAGTGGATGGCGTCCAGCACTCGGCAGACGTAGAGGGTGGAATTAAATGAAATAATTTATTCAGTAAGTAGACCACAAGGGCACTTTTACGAGTAAGATTGTGAATCTACCGTTCCCAAAGAGGAGACCGCTGTTAAGAAGAAAGCCGAAAGAAACTCAACAGTAAGTAATTTTTTAGGGTTCCGTAGTCAACTAGGAACCCTTATAGTTTCGCCATGTCCGTCTGTCTGTCCATCTGTCCGTCTGTCCGTCCGCGGCTTAGCTCCATGATTATTAATTAGTACTAGAAAGCTGCAATTTGCTATGAGTATGTGTATGTATCAGGCCGACAAAACGGTAAAATAAAAACTAAATTCTTTTATTTTTCGGGTACCTCCCGTACACCTAAAGTGGGGGTGTTTTTATTTTTTCGTTCCAAAACTAGTGTGTGGGGAGTCGTTGAATAGGTCTTTTAAAAATAATAGGGATCTTAGAACATAATTTTTGGATAAAGTCAGCAGTTTTGTAAATATACGATCCGAAAATAAAAAAATTGTGCCCCCTCTAACTTATCAACCACGGGTCGAACAATTATGGAAAAATTCATGAAAATGAGGAAATGAGATGATTGAGATTGAGACAAAATGCTTTCTACAAAATGATTTTTCGACGAAAGATAATTCTAGG
Source organism: Apotomis capreana (assembly GCA_947623375.1). NCBI lineage: Eukaryota > Metazoa > Arthropoda > Insecta > Lepidoptera > Tortricidae > Apotomis > Apotomis capreana. The sequence goes on from OX392515.1 coordinate 17,918,890, forward strand.
AGTCAATATGGACCCGGTTTGGATACCTGAGCAACGGCGGCGGGGTGTCGTCCAGCGCTCGGAGGGGGTGAGGGGGCGCGGGCGGCGCGGGAGGGGCGCGCCAGTCGCACGCGCACCGCCCCGCCTCGCCGCACTCGCGTCGCCCTCCACCCTGGGGAAAACAAGAAAAATTACAATTATTAATTTATATATAAAAAAACGAGAAAAATACTTTATAACTATAATAAGGCCTAGTTTCCCCTGTGGGTTGGAAGGTCAGATGGCAGTCGCTTGCTTAAAAACTAGTGACTCTGACTACGCCACATCTTGGGATTTAGCTAGCCGACCCCGCTTGAGAATTCATTCTCTACAAAGTTAGGGAACAAAGGCTAGGAGAATGAATGAATGATATGATTATTTTACAAAGGAAATAAGAAGGCATAATTTTACGCAATCCACATCGGTTTTAGTTAGATACTCTTATTAAGAATAGGCTAAGTTAATTACTGAAGTAAATAATTAATAATATTCACCACATTCAGCTTTTAACGATCAAATATTAAAAACATAAAATAATATTAACGGATTATATCGTGGATTCATCATTATTTATTGATTTTTGCAGTACCATTTGATCTATGGCAGTACTAATGTTGCGGAGTGAGTATTCGAAATTACCCATAGGTACTTAGGTACCCACATTAAAAATGATGAAAATTTCATTCGTCGTCCATTAATTTATTGACTTGTGTCTAATTAGGTTTTTTTCTTTACGTTCTTAATAAACAACAGCTTCCAGCGATCTTGGCCAGATCGTTGTGCCTCTTTCATGGGGGTTGAAAATTTATAAATCCCAACAAATATAAAAGCTTTCAGGGAGTCCCTAGTGCTAATATTATACGAAGGCGAATCTTTCTCACTAATGTAGCAGACCATTTTACAGGCTTCTCACAAATTAAATAAATACATATTACACGAATAAGGGACAATATTACACAAATCGACCTTGTCCCAAACTAAACAAGGCTTATACTATGGGTACTAGACGAAGATATACATAATAATTATGTAAATAGGTACATATATAGATAACATCCATGACCCAGGGACAAATATTCACGTTCATTACACAAATATTTGCCCCGGCCGGACCTAACCCAGGACCGCCGGCTCAGTAGGCAGGTGCGCTACCAACTGCGCCAACCGCGTCGTCCGTTGCTTACTACAATTGGACGTAATTATGCAAAAAAGAACCAACACACATTTAACTTATGTACTTTATGTTATAGATGGAGGGTTTCATATTATTATTACACGGTTTTATATGTAGCTTGGTTTCCTTTTGCATAAATACGTCTAATTGCCGTTGCTGACTCTATACACATTACACACAGAGTGCAAGTATGCTCTGCGTTCACGCACGGTGAGCTGATTGGCGGAAAACACAAAGAAATGGACATTATCCGCGGATCGTTATTTAAATGAACGTGATGCTATCTGTGATGGAAACAAAGCCATGATTTACATGTGTTGGCATTAGATGCATCTTACGGTAGACTAGGGATCTTACGGTTAAGCAGACTTTTTTTTCAGATTTAGAACATTTTCGATTTGTGGCGGTTTTTTTTTTCATTTTGTGTTCACGATGCGTATTAATTAACGATACACATTATTATGAGTGCGAGGGGAATTGGTTGGTTCCTAGTGTATTCGTCAGAAGGGAAAAAATCAGGGCAACAATGAGTAGTGGCGAGATAGATGACAATTTTTTAATTCTATTTGTGATCTGATAATTATTGTTTTTAATTCTAATGACGACGCGTTTGGCGCAATTTGTAGACACCTGCCTACTGAGCCGGCGGTCCCGGGTTCGGATCCCGGCCAGGGCAAATATTTGTGTGATAAACAAGAATATTTGTGCTTGGGTCATGGTTGTTCTATGTATTTAAGTATATAATTTATCTATATAAGTACGTATATCGTCGTCTAGTACCCTTAACACAAGCCTTCCTGAGCTTAATTTGGGACTAGATTGATTTGTGTCAGCTTGTCCGATATTTATTTATTTATTTAATTGCGTTCATGTAATATTATGAAGTTGTATTATTTTTGTGTATTTAATGTGTGTGTGTTTTGGGTTAGTGCCGTAAATATGCCCATATAAAAAAAAATAAGATTGTGGGACGGCTATATGATGGGCGCATTTATCACAGGCCCGCTGGACTATATTCTTAACAGATGGCCAGATTTTGCTCGGAACCGGGATGATTAGAAATAAAGAGAGCTTATTCCTGCAGTGGGATACAAAGATAGCCTAATAAAAAAGTGAGTGGTGGTGGCAATCCCAAGGTTCTGAAGGAGATAAATTTGCTTAGACCTTCGATCTATCGTTAACATTATGTTAGCAATTCGCAACAATCTCTTAAAAATAATACATAAATTTACTTAAGATTACGTCAAACAACTAAAGATTGATGATTACAATTCCATTAGAATAAAGGTTTCGACCTCGAAATCGTTACAAAATATTATTAATAATAGTTTGTGCTACTTTAATGATGTCTGGTCATTCAATCGTTATCATCTTCATCAATTCGTGCGTAAATTGTAATCAATTCAGAGCTAAGAGAAGTGATGAATAAAAATAACATGAAAGAAACAGTAAAACAGTTTCTCACAATGTTCTACGACTAGGTTTCCCAAGGCATACAAATTCATTATAATGTAACACTTTATACTCTCGCGGTTTGTACACGTAATTAAAACTTATTGAACCAGGTTTATCGCAATATTTTTGATTTACAAGTACCTTCATTGCCTGATGGATCGACACGGTTTCACGTATCGTAGTCTCAGACGGCCAATGTTGGTGTCATTTATTACGTGATAGGTCTTCTTCTTCTGTTGTATAACTCATTGCTGAGGTTCGTGACCTCCATTTATCACTCTTTGGACGATCACTCTCCACTGGTTTCGGTGTACTACAGAACGTATCGCATCATAAAACGAGAAACAATTGTGTGGCGAATCTGACCGGTTTAGCGCATGGGAGTCCTTCCTCTTGAATCTTTCCTGTCACTAGGAGTGTTTCCAGGTGAATGACAACCTTCTTCTTGACTATATGGAGGCACAGATTATGCGGCGGCTGACAATCTCATGATGTTTGACAGTCTCATGAGGATTCCCATCTCCTGAAGGATGGAGGCATTGATGCGATGGGTTTTTTCTTTTTTTTTTTCATGTAAACTTGCGGGTCCAACTGACCCTTTGCACTGCTGGTGCCAGACGTGCTACTCCGCTTGGAGAATCACCGGAGAAATGCACCGGAAAGGATGCAATGGGCTGTCCATGGCAATCTCACGCGATATGTAGATAGAGATAAATGATCATTCTGACACGTTATGCACTATCATAAGCCTGAAGCCTTTTTTTGTATAATGAATGATACCTTGGAGTATAAAACTTTGTAGTAGGTAAGTAGTTCTATTTATTCCCTCTAGTTACGAATGTTTGAATTAGTGCAGCGGTCCAAGGACCACTAGTGGCCTGCAGAATCAAAATATGGTTTCAAATTCGTGGGTGATACATCTCCGGAGTCCGCCGGGGAACAAAATTTGTTACATTTGGTCCCCGCGAATCACAAAGACGTAGAGGTGGTTCCCGGTCAAGAAAAGGTTGAGAAACACCGAATTAGTGGTACGAGTAACATATTTTTTTATTACAATATTACACGCAATCTATGTGTACGTATCTACGTATTTAACCCGCACTCCCGCATCTACATTTGAGTCAATCTTCTTTACGTAACGCATTGTTGGGTGTAGATCAAGATGTTTAAATTGCATTGCCTTATTTAGGACCTTGGTTTAAACTGGGTAATAAGCGAAAAATTTAATGGATTACGTCTGTTTACAGATATGGCGCTCTAATTGTAGATCATCTTATTGCAGATCATCTTATTGTAGATTTGCGTGTATGGAAATGTACATCTTTGATAATTTTGATATATTTTGGTTTATCTATTTAATCTTCATTGCACAGCTGCAGTGTAAATGGGGGACTTAATACCTCGATGCATTCTCTACTTTTCTCTACTGGAACTTATGTTCATATTCAGCATCAGGGCTAGCATATCTTGCCGCGGCTCCGCTTGTAGCGCGACTCAGCATCACCTGTCTTGCTCGCACAATATTGATAGGAAACTGACAGGAAGTATTTGTCGCGCGACATAGAGTCGCGTGTTACAGTTATGCTAGACGATTTATGATATCGAGTATTTTTTTGCCTCAGTCTATTTGCTGTAAGAAATACAATCGTGATATAAATCGTGATATAAATATACTTGGCTAGATTATAATTCCATCAATATTTACTTTGTTATGAATAAAAAAACTAGACGGAACACTTAAAACCAGTAAGTAACCTTTGCGACTGTATAAAAACCATAAATTATTATATCCTGAGGATCTTAAGGTGCGTGTTGTCATATCATATCATAGTAAAAGGATTTTTCATAGCAACAGATTTAATAGTGAACGCAATTATTGTATAAATCTATTTTACTTATCTTTCTTCCACTAAAGTAAACGCAGACAAAGCATATAATGCTCCAATGCTCCAAAGTAAACGCAGACAAAGCATATAATGCTCCAATGGGATGTTTTATATAATTCAGCGTGTATTTTCTTTACATTATACCAACGACCCGGCTTGTTTACATATAAACCTTCCTCTAGAACCACTCTATCTTTAGAAAAAACCCGCATCAAAATCCGTTGCGTAGTTCTAAAGATCTAAGCATACATACTATGTACTTAGTGATAGTGACTAGCGACCCGCCCCGGCTTCGCACGGATGCAATGCTGATAAATTATATATTAATTATACATATAAAATAAACCTTCCTCTTGAATCATTCTATCCGTAAAAAAAACGCATTTTCGGGATAAAAAGTAGGCATTCCAAGGTGTCAGCTACCTCAATACAAAGTTTTAACAAAATTGATCCAGCCGTTTGAGCGTGAAGCTCTTTGTCTTTAATATTAGTGTGATTAACTATAAATTCTACATAATCACCTTATAGAATTATAGTGACCTAATTCAAAATCTTGGAATTTTAGAATTAGGTCACTCATTCTGAATATATATTTAAAAATGTAAGTGTCGATGATTTTTTATTAAGTCACTACCTATAATTCTTTAGGTGCAATTATTATCGTGAAGGTGACTGTATTCTTTGTAACATTTTTAAAGCTTACATTGACGTTATAACTAGTGAAATAAAATTATGAAAAGGGAAACAGATTATAACAAAAGTGAACTGACAAGATTCCCCTTAAGACTTTTTACAACTTTATGTTTATTTTTGCATCGACCTTCAGCAGAAGAGTTCAATAATCCATGATTGCATATGTTAATTCTTTTTTATCATTACTACTTCCTTATTTAATGGTAATATCTAATTAGTTAGCATTAATACTTGTATTTTTAATCGGTTTTTTCTTTGTTATCTACTTTTAATTACGAAATCTGATCTCGTTTAATATTAATTGATTTTAAATTGGCTGCTGTTTTTCTTCTACAAAACCTGCCCGATTAATACTCACTGGTAGTGATGTGCCATCTCCGATTTCCGGAAAGAATTTATTGTTCAGGAAATTAAATAACATTGGACAATTAAATTAAAATTAAGCCTAAAACAATAAAACTACAACTAAAATCTAACATAAATTACAATAAAGCTAAAATAAATAAACTGTGCCCCCGCGGCATGGTCCCGAAGACGCTCGCTGGCAGCATTTCCTCGCTGAATCGCAATGCTGATGCGTTGTGCGAGGAAGCTGCCAGCTCTTCGGTCACCAGTAGACTCAATGAGCCTTTTACTGAGGTCATTCATCAGTTTGTGGGCACTGGGACCCCACGGACCTAGGGTCTCGGCCCCAAAAGGAACAAAATTATATTCGGGGCCGAGACTCCTATACTAAAATGGATAGACAATAAAGGTAAGAGTAGAGTAAGACGCATCATCATCATCATCATTGCCATCAGTCCTCTCCCATGGCACGCCATTGAGCTTGATTATTAGCTCTCCTCCAGCTACCACCCGCTGTCCCACGATGTCGTCGCTCCACCTTGTTACAGGGCGCAGGACACTACGCATATAAATGATTTCGGGGTAAGACTAACATAGTTTATTGTCTAATGGGATAAGACCAACAGTTGGACTGTGGCAGTCTTCTTCAGTCGAAAACTGGCGAGAAACTGCGCGGGATCAGGACATTGACAAGTGTCAACCATCAACAATATTGTTTTTTTATTATGTTTGGAAACTCTGGCTAATGAAATATTATTCAAAGTTTTGGCGGGAAATTTAAATAAACTGCGGCTGGTCACTCTTTGTGTAGTTGGAATTTTAGTTTTGATACTAGAAAATATTTTAGATTTTTTGTGCACACGTAAGGTAACAAAGGAAATAAGTTAAATATATGTTGACGTGCACTCATAGTCAGCTCACTTAATTTCTATCACTATGTACAGTACAGTCAACGACAAACACATAGGTATGTTTACACTTTCTAACCATATACAAGGCAAAAAAAAAATGTAGTGTAAATAAGACCTAGCTCGATAATACCATATATTAATCCATCACCAAAAACTACATAAGCACAATGCCAAATTTCAACTCAATCGGAATGTTAGAACTAGTACATAAAGTATCAAAATTATTTATAGAGGACCCACTTACTAAATTGTTTATAATCATAGACAATTAGTGATACCACAAGGAAATTCTGTCAACATTATTTAGCTAGCCAGACTCTATTAGGTATAGAGAACTATCAAATCGTCGATTTAAAAACGATGGAAACATTTCGTAAAACGATGGTAAAGAAAAATTCATGACCCAGTTCGTAGATCCTTTTTACAGCAAGGACTCGAAATAAAATAATGGTCTTTCAAAAATTGTACCAAGCCAAATTGTACAGGCAAATGCCCGCAGTGGGGACGCTTCCATTCAGTAGAGTTGTACATATATTTTCTCAAACATGCAATGAAATTTAGTCATAACGTGCCATATAACAAGGCTTTGGAGTATCACGTTTCAGGCGCAACAACTCGAGAGAAGTGTAAAGGAGTTTCACACAAAATTGAAGGCCTAGGCCGGGAAGTATTTTTTTAAACATGGCGCCCGTGTTCATGGATAGGCTAAACAGCTGAATTATATGTTTTTAACTGGTGTATTTTTTATTTCATTGCATATGTTTGAGAAAAGCACTTTTTAAATGCCATAGCTGCGAAAAGGGCTTGCCGGCTTCGTATCGCTATCCGGCCGCCCTACGGTCGGTCGTCTATACCTACTCACCCGGCAAGCCCTTCTTTCCTGACGTCTGTAGTAATGTATTCTCTATTCCATATATTTATGCGGTTGTAACCAACCACGCCAATCAACAGTTCAACCACCGTGAAGCGGCACATCGCTCGTTTCCTCTTTTTATACTGTTGGTAAAGTAACCTCACGGAATCTTTGGGGAACCCATTGCGATCAATATGGACGCGTTGCGAGCCGCGTTAGACATCATGAAAAATAAAAATAAGTATAATACATTTTCAAGGCCTCCATATTGCAATTTCTTGCGTTGTGTTTCTTCTGTAGGTACGTTTTATGAGGCGTGCAATAAAGAGTAGGTACTTGTATTGTATTGTGTTGTAACATATCGACGCTGAAAAGGAGAAATTATATAAGCGACATTTTTGGGGATATTAAGTTATATATACCGGTGGAATCGAAGATTTTTTTGCATCGAATGGGTCTCTTCTCCGTCTGATGACTTTTGTGTCGCTTGTCCCATCGGTGATTTACAGTATCACTTTATATTGCTTATTGCTTCGTATAGGGTGATTGGCTTAGGCCGTATGCTGTTATTGCCATTAAATCTCAATCTTAATCGTCGCCTGTCGCGTCCCGCCTCGTCACTTAAAAACACCTTTAGTCTTAAATCATAACAGTTATCAGCAGACACGCACTCACATTTAGTCCGGCCGCACGCGTGCGACTGTCGCGCGCGCGGCGGAGCGCATCGCCCTCGTCCCACTTGCCTAGCGGTGTTAAGTAACATGTTAAGACATAATTGAATGCGATCAGATGACTTTGGAATAAGATTAGGGAGCTTATCTTATTGGTGGTATTGTTTGATTTTTTATCAGTAAGGAGCTCTGTAACTTGAAATTCAAACAGGGCCGGATCTAAGGGGGCAAAACGGGGTACCCGGAGTCTGCCCCGGGCAGCACGTTAAAAACGCTCCATCAGGTTTGTGGCCCGATACAGAATAATCGGAGAGATCTGGGGTTGAAGGCAAGTCGATTTTAGCCGACGAACGAAAAAAATCCGGTTCCATGCCTGAGTCATGCTCAGTGTAGGGTTCCGCAGCCGTTATTACAAAGATATTACTAGAAATTGTCTATCGATTTTACCTTTAGTGCGAAATTTTCGAACCAAAAAGTTATTCTTTAAACCCTCTTATTCAAGCAAGCAAGTAGCAAAATTCTGCACTTTCAAGTTTGATATTTCTAAGACGATTTCATCGCTGCGGTATCTAACAATAAGAACGGTGGCAACAGTACTGCCAAATTATTTAAAGGTTTAAATATCTACGTCACTACCCAAGTAGCACTCAAGCATAAGCACTAATAAAGATCCAACACAGCTTAAACTAGAGTTTTAATAGCTAAATAGGCTCCTATACAGCCTGTTTGCTACGTGAGTACTTGAGTACCAATAGTCATATACCGTCGGTGTTAATAATAACATTAATACCCGTATCTATTCTTTGAAGTTTGAATATAGTATATAGTAGGTTAGTTTTCCGCAACTCGACGACTTACAATGCGCCTATTTTCATTTACGTGACGTCGGGTTCTGAACGATTTCATTCTGTTTTGATTAACAGTTCAAATATTTGTTTTTCTCTATAAATCGACACCGAAAAAATAGTTGGATAACTTATAAAATGGTCAAATCCCACGCTCGAGTGCACGAGTCAATATTGACCTATCGAAGATATATTTGTTCGACTGATTGCGCGGAAACGAGCAAACATTAATTAGGCTATCAAGATATAATACCTATTCTCATAATTGTGACATACTCGTACTACAACGTATTGTCACAAAGGATAATGCGAAGAAAAACGTGATGATGAAAAAACCTGGAACCGGAGAATATCCATCCTACCCAACAATTCCACCTACAGGGCAATTTGTCCACTTTATTTATTTCTTCATATATCTTATCCGTATATCTATTTTAGCTCAACGACGTTTTACAAAAGACACATTATACACTAACATGACTACTGCAATTTTATTTTCTCAGATCACGGCAGCAGACATTGACAGATATACAGTCTGACCAAAAAGATAAAAAAATTAAAAAGTGACTGTAGTGTCGTATTTGTTTTCTTAGATTGATTAAAAAGGGATGACACTACAGTATTGCATCTTTTTTATTTCTAAGATTTTTGGTCAGCCTTTATACGCATACGTGACTTTCGGAGATCAACAAAGGGCCATTTCACTCCAATTACTTAATTGACTTCTCCTTGCTTCACTTTTGGAGCGCTAGTAACCTATCTACTTGTAAAATATCATTGTTTTAGCTTTGTAATTTTTTTATATAGACAAAAGTGGGGCTGGGCCGCTGAAAGGTGGGCTAGCTTGGCCACCGAGTAGCCACAAGAGGAGCAGCGCAGGTGGAGTACGCCTAGGTGGAGATGGCGAGACATGGTCTTGTTTCCCGACCTTTGGCCGGAGGAGGCATCTGATCATCTGAGTCGTGGAAATCAAGGGGAGAGGCCTTTGTACAGAAGTGGGTCACTTAAACAGACCAATAAAAAAAACTAAAAACTTATGGGTATTTCCCGTTGACCCAGATCTATAATCATGAAATTTGATGAGAAGCAACATCATATTATCTCAAGTAAAGGAAAAAGTCCGTGTACCGTAAATGTTTTTAGTTGGTGAACTGACCCCATTTTATTCCGATATACGGGGACAATAGTTTATTCACGGCAAATTTAAGTTTGTCCCTTAATATATTTTCAAGTGACCGGCTTTTTAGGAAATGCGTCCTATTAGCAGACTAACTTTCATAATGTACCTAGGATACGTAGATTAAAGATTATGCAACATCTTTCCCTATAGTTATAGTTTGGTTAAATCTAACCTGCTTAAAATGGATGCCAGGCGTAAATTGCATTTAGCGACATTGTTGTTCGGGTTGGTCAAAACTGAGAGACCAGCATATCTCTATGAGAAACTGACATGGCTTAAAAACAAAACCATGTATCAAACTAAGGGGCGCTCTGTTTCGCCTCTCGATGGCTGCCCACAAAACTGCTGCTTTTCGGGGCAGTTTTAGATACGCTGCTACCAAGTGCTGGAACAATTTGCCTCCACCTATCAGAAACTCTGTATCTGTTGATAGTTTTAGACGTAATTATAAAGTATATCTGATATCTTTACAGAAATCTCAGTGCACCTGAGCGGCGTGTCTACTATTTTCTTATTTTCTTAGCAATCAAAGATAAAAATTGTATTTGTTTTTGTACGTGTGCCTCATATTAAAGTAATTTAATTTAATTTGTACTAATAATATTACATATACATTACTAGGTAAGATGAATTCTAAGTTTTAGTTCTAGTAGTATTTAAACTGTCTTAGCCCAATGTTCTCTGTGTGCGGTCGTTTTGTCACCAACAAGGTACTGGCTGAAAATCAGCGTTGCGGCCTGCGGGCTGCAGCACATGCTGAGCCTGGCCCTTTTTGCTTGCACACGGCTCAACTCTCTGAATGTTTTTGTTTTTGTTTGTACTACTACTGTGTTCGTGTGTTTGCAAATAAATATTTCTTTCTTTCTTTCTTTCTTTCTTCTTTCTAGTTGACTGACAACTTATAGTACTTCCAAAGGTTATACAAACAATAAGTAGTTTTTGATGTTTACAAAAACTAGGCCATGGACCATTTAAACTATAAAAGATATAAAACGAATAAAAACATAACATTCTTCATGTTAACCGTAAATCACATAAAATGGTAATCTGTCATCCATACATTAACATATGATCATTGATCACTCTAACTCAGGTCTAACATTATACACCATTTGTTTTTAAATTTTGAATTAGGTACAGTGCCAATTAATGGACGTAATAATTCCTAAAATATTTTATTTTCCGAATGTTTAATTTTCCAACCTTTGGCAAAATTAAATAAAAAAATGGTTTGGTTGAAAATTGGTGAAACATATTCTTTTTGTTTTTATTACAAATATTACCTCGATCCTATCGATGTATTGACGGACTCCGTAGTTAACATTTTTGGTTACCCTAAATAATTTTATTTTCAAAAATTTATTTTATTATAAATATATTATTCCCATGAACTAACCTAGCCCTTTATTTTTATTAAAGCAGTAACGTCTGCAACTGGTTGGAAGATTCAATGGCTCTGACATCTGGTTCGGTGGTCCAGGTGGTAGGACGCTCGTGTTGGCCCGGAAAGCCGTTGGAAACGCAGGTTCGAATCCTGTCTGAACATTTTTTTTTTCGCTTCATTGTAAAGGTTAAATAGCCTAGCCCTCATTGATTTGATCTTTGTATCTATGGTTCAATATATATTCCCACACAAAATTAGTTTGCAAAACTGTAGTTACTAAGCTAAGCTACGGACGGGACGTACAATACAATACAACAATACTTTATTACACACCAATAAAAAAATACATAAGGAAACACGACGAATACAATTTATAAATAACGGTAGACAACAGACGGTCTTATCGCTAAAAAGCGATCTCTTCCAGACACCTTTGGGTAGTGACGAACTTACGGACGAACAAACATCGCAAAACTGTGTTAGTTTTAAATTACGAAACCCCAAAAACGATTTGAAGCCCATTACTCGTAATAAAATGAAAATGTAAACTCATCAGTTAACGACGAGTCAGCAAGGACCGAGTAATTTCTTAACACCAAAAGTAACACTTCTACAGTTGACATTTCAACTCGTTTGCATGAATAATCATCGGGCGCCTTCCAAAATTATGAAATGTTGATTTATTATTATGTGCGATATGTTTCAAGTGCACAACAAGATAGATAACTTAAAGATTTAGATTCGTTAAAACGACCCAAGTAGGAAACAAGGTGCAGAAGCACTTATAAAGCCCTTATACTGCTAATTTAAGCTGAATGGCTATACATACAAGCTTGTTTGCTATTTGGGGAGGTTATGGAAATTGCCAAAGTACGGTCCGAGAGCTCGCAGATTGCGATTCGGATAAAAACTGAGAGGTTCTTATCTGGATCGCGTAAGAGCGAGCTAGTTAGATATAAAATGTGAATCGCATTCTCATAGCTCACGCACTGTATTTTGCGGTGACGTTACATTGGACATGACTTGTACTGCGTAACGGCAAGGACAAATGAAAGTCGAAATTCTAAATATGGATAACTTTTCACAGGTGTCATATTGACACAATTTACTTGTTTGTTGTGGTATAAGAAGCGAATTCCTAAAAATGGTTTCTGGAAAAATAAGTCGTAACGTTGACTATATGAAGTGCGCCGAATTGTCGGAACTAAACCGAGCCGCTGGTGCGTCGGGTGTAGTGATGGGCCGCGAGAATATTCCCGTTCCCGAGAATATTCTCCTGGGGAATATTTCCGGAAATTTCCTTTGTTCCCGAGAATATTCTCCAAAATGGGGAACATTGAACTTTTCTTAGTACTAGAGAGAATTTTAGTACCAGAAAGTTATAATTTGGCATGGTTATACCGGGTGTAACCGACGGTGTACCGAAAACTGAAACCATGGCTTCAGACCATTATTCTGGGCTGGAAAATCGTGGAAATTTCTTTGAGAAAATTCACATATTTTCCTCGCGAGTTTTCAAAATGAATTCTTTATTTTTCCGTTAATCGAACTCTACCGGTAACAATTTTTCATGAAAAATCGCATGAAAATAGCATTTTCCGCAAAACACGCAACGTATCACAAACAGTATTATGTAAGCGTGTGGAGTGGGTCAGATAACGGTACTGGCCGGTCATTGATCCGCCAGTGCCCGCCCGTCGGCTGTTACGATCGGACGCATGTTTAATGTTTACCTACCCGCACATTTTACTTGCTTTACTTGCTTGAATGAAAATAATCTTGTTAGACTGTTTTAATTTATCGGTCAGTTGTTATTGGTGTTAGGTACTACATACTAGTTGTGATCTGTGGTTGCGTTGTTTTTGTGGTTGCATTCATTCATGTCATTCGATGCGCATTGGCGTAACGGTATGTTTTGCGCTGACGCGTGAGTGGAATGGGGAGCGCCCGGACCGGTCTATGCTTGCCGCGTGCCCCCTCCCCGCGCGTCTGCACCCGAGAGAATTGGACGCAATACATTGCGCGTCGAGTTTTATAATTTATTTTAGAAAATCTTATCCTCGAGTTTTCCGAGAAAATGAACACTCGTTTTCAGTTCGTGATTATGGTCTAAAACTACAGTTTTCGTTTTCGGTACGCTGTCGGTTACACCCTGTACATATAAGTCATTTTGACAAATTGGTAGAACAAATTCTTGGAAAAATACTTTTTTACTTTACCTCCCCCTATAATAAAGTGGGGATGTCTTTTTTTTCTAGTCTACCCCATGGTGTGATATGTCGTTGGATAGGCCTTACAAAATGTTGCAGGTTTGTTGCAACAATTATCCGATTTATAGATCTGTTTGTGAAATATCAAACTTTAAATTGCAAATTTTGGGAGTGCTTGAGTATTGGCTATATAAACGCTGCTAGGGTAGGCTTTACAAGTTTACGAGTAATAATAGTCAACCAACTCATAAAGGGTACTTAGAGAAGTAAAACTTGAAACTTGTATGACTTTGTTAGCAGTTAGCAGAAAAAAATCATTAACACTGACGCGCTGCCACAAAACGATTCATCTGGCCCAGCATGACATATTTCATGAATCTGCAATCAGATTGGTTTCGTGTTTGTGTCCATTTTACGGTAGTATGATCTAGTGTTTTTGTTGGTAGGTTAATTCAGAAGCTTCTCGCCTAGCTACCTTCTACTCCAATAACACCATGCTGCAGAAATAATTCTAAGAGCTGAAAATTTCTTGAACACAGGTTATCTTCCCGCAAACTCATTTTGTAATGACACTGTTGTAGACATAGACTGCGCCAAATTTAAATCTGAAGCAGACACATATTGAAGTTGTGGAAGCAGTTTTCCAAATCGAAGACGTGTACAACACAGCGCAACAACTTCGACCAAGATGATATCTGTTCAGCTATTACAAGGAAGAGCGGTAAGTCAATTAACGGATTTGAAATCAATGCATGTCTTCTCTTGGCTGGTTTTGAAATTACTGACGGATCAAACGAGGTTACCGACCAGTCGGTAGGATCTCGCTGCATTTAAGAAGATCTTTGAAACCAGAAGTTGGCCTGGAATCTTTAAAGACGTCAAGCCGCGCGAAAGACAGTCGGCATGATTTTCCGCTACAGAGACATGGCAGAAATAATCCACTAAAAGTGCGCCAAATATGCGCCTCATTGATGGGGCGAATAACGTTTCCAGCAATAAGTTACTGTTGAATCCGAAAATGAAAATGAGAAGATGTCTTCTAATTCCGTAAAATCTACTGAGGAGTCGAAGACTATAAGATAGGGGAGGGGCCTAGGGGAGGGGCCTAGGGGAGAAACCGAACAGAAGGGAAACAAGATTGTTAGTCTTTTGATTATTTTAAGTCAACTTCGGAAACGATGACTAAGATATAACTTTGAAGTCACAAGTGGAGCTAGGACAAGCGGTGGCGGCACTCAAATCAAAGCAACTACCAAGAACAGAAACATGATAGCTTAAATCCAAAGTGATGAGACGATGAATAAAAGAGACACTCTCGGAGGCAGAGCCCCCGTATTTAGATAATAAACACAACTTTGAACTTTCAAGTCACGAGTAGATTTACGAAGCGGAGGGCTCGGGGGGGATGAGCCCCCGCACCAAAACAAGACTTCTCTTCTTGAACTTGTAATATATTTGTGATAGCGGCTATGGAACCCTGCCTGGAGCATCAACATTGGCTTGGATCCAACTGATAAAGAAAAATAATTTTATCAAATATTGCAAAAGATTAAATGCTGATATTCACTTTTTTTTATTTTATGTTTCTGGCAGTGTATTTAAGTAATGAATTATGGCATGCCTGTCTTTGGTACTACTATACACTACCTATTTAAAATACTATTGAAATAATGAAATAAATATATACATAAAAACGATAAAAACTAAATAAAATACAATTATTTCGCTAATTGCGTTGACAAGACACGTGTTTTCTCTATTCCTTCTCTATCAGAAATTAACTTGCTTGTCTCACTGGTATTTATTTTACCATGTTATTCCTGAGAGCAATTTAAAAACTTGCGGAATATTCCTCGGAAACAATGAGAATATTCCCGGGAATATTGAGAATATTCCCGGAGAACAATGAGAATATTCTCGAGAACATAGGAAATTTACATTTACAACTGACTATTTATATTTTTTTCTATTGAATTGTTAACCTATTAAATAGATAAGCATTTACTTATATAGAGAATGTCATAAAATAAATGTTATTCATATACAAATCCTAAATTCCCCTATATTCCCCTCATGGGGAATGTTTCCGAGAATATTTCCGGGAATATTCTCGCCTGGGGAATATTCTCGGAAACGGCCCATCACTAGTCGGGTGTAATCCAATCCCATTCATACTAAACAAATGTTTATAGTACACTAGCTGCGCCGTGCGTTGTTACTCGCTGATCCTACGGGAATACTACATATTTCGCGATAAAAGTAGCCTATGTGTTAACCCAGAGTGTCAGCTACCTTCATACCAAAATTTATCAAAATTGGTTTAGCCGTTTGAGCGTGAACAAGTAACAAACGAACATAAACACACTAACCTTCGCCTTTATAATATTAACTAGTGCGATTATGTAATCTAGGTATGTACCTAGGGCGGTGAATTGGTAAATGTCCCAGATTTGTGATCTGGGGCTTTACTAATTACCGCCCGTGGTTTTGCTAAAGTTTTACGTCTTGCCTTGACCGGGAAGAGATTTTCTTCCCGCGTAGTGGGCAGTGAATCGCACTTATAGCCTAGGGTGACGTAGACAACATAACAAAAAAATACTAATATTGTGCTACAATAATTACAAATTGATCCAACCTAAAAGCACATGATGGACTTAGATAAACTCCTTTGAATATCCAATTTTTTTTTATTTACCTACCGCCTCGAACATCCCGTGTCTATAATTAAATTAATCATATTCCTTTTCTGGTAGCAAAATCATTTGCTATTTTTATCGACTCATCTTAAGGCCATCTTGCAACACGCATTCTTCGATGTGTTACGATTAACTATCGATTAAACTCACAATCGATTAGGCGAGTTGATTATTCAATTGTTGATTTATGATTGGATTAGTAGAACACCCTCTGAAAGAAAAACGTAATAACTGGCTTCAAAATCTGAAGACACTTAAGACACTTTTGCTTGGAATGTCAGTGCAAATATAAGGTCAAAGTGAAGATCATTAGTTCATAGAGATTTATTACAGTGATATATGGTGTTCATTGCTTTATGGGGTCAGTTTGTAATTTTGACGCCTCTGTCTAAGTACAGTCAGTGGCAAAAGTTGCGACGCTGAATATTATACTCACAATATACTCTACATAGATATGGTTTGATGTGAACTTAAGTACAATTTTTTTTTTTGAGAATATTCTTGCTTAATATGACTAATTTCCGATGTTTTTAACCGACTTGAATAAGGAGGAGGTTCTGTGTTTCACTGTATGTATGTATTTTTTTTTTAATTTACTGTCTTATAAGTAACAGATATTAGGTACCTACTTTCTTCCGGGAAGCACAAGTTTTTCCTTACCAAGTCGATTCCCGCTCAGCTGTTTATTTTAAGATAACTGCATCTCATTTGTATCCGGGGCCATACCAGGTGCAAACCTAACTTAACCCGGCCAGTTAAGATGGGAAGTGTTTGTACGGAGCCCTTGGTGCGTACTTGGCCGGTTTTTAGGGTTCCGTACCCAAAGGGTAAAAACGGGACCCTATTATTGAGACTTCGCTGTCCGTCCGTCCGTTCGTCCGTCAGTCACCAGGCTGTATCTCATGAACCGTGATAGCTAAATAGTTGAAATTTTCACAGATAATGTATTTCTGTTGCCGCTATAACAACAAATAATAAAAATAAAATAAATTTTGTTATTGATTATGGTACGGAACCCTTCATGCGCGAGTTGGACTCGCACTTACCCAATTTTTGTCTCCTCGTCACGCTGAAACGGCTAGACGAAATTTAACAAAGTTTAGTACAGGGATAGCTGGATATACAACAGGTTATAGGATAATTTTACCCAACGACGGTATAAAAAAATTGCACAGACAACGTTACACCTTTACCTTGGCATCTTTGCAATATTTGTAACAAAGTCCCAAATTCACTAAAGCAATCTATTACAAATGCCAGTCACGAATTAATCAAAAGCAACTACAGGTCGGAATCATTTGTTCGGAATAATATCATTTGGATTGGATAACTCAATTAAAATCATCGCTGGAGTAATTAATGCGCTTGCGCAATGCACGCGGTCACGAGGGCCACGGTCCGGAGCCTCAAGCGTAAGTTTCCCAGATAAATAGTACGATACCTACTTTATGGACATAAATTACTTCCATAGGACCGTGGTAAGAGTAAAAACGGGACCCTATTACTAAGCCTCCGCGCTGTCCGTCCGTCTGTCCGTCAGTCACCAGGCTTTTCACAGCTGATATATTTCTGTTGCCGCTATAACCACACATACTTACTATAAACAGAATAATATAAATTGTTAACTGGGGCTCCCATAAAACAAACGTGATTGCTTGCGTTAACTTTGCACTATTTACAATATGCTTGCAAACTTAACCCGGCAAGTTAAGATGTGTTTGGAGGGAACCCTCGGTGTGCGCGTCCAACACGCAATTGACCGGTTTTTGTTCCGAAAACTAAACATACGACTCATCAAATAAAAGGGCTTTGTGATCCGAATCCAAGAATATTCCACATTATTACCTTAAAGCTACTATGTTTCAATCTTGAAACTATCTTTTACAACTATTGTAATTTCCGCTATCGATTTGTAAGATCACTCATATGGGATTTAGAGATTATCCCTTCGACACCTATTGGACTAAGGCTGTGAAGCTGTGAACAAAGGGCCGATCCGTAACTTAAAACTTAACGAAGGGCAAGGTCGTTCTCGTGTACCCGTGGAATACATCACACCCGTGTAACCATGGTATAAGAAAATAAGGGCTTGTGCACAAATCACGTGTGGTTAGATAGGGGGGAGGGGGGTCACGAAAATATTACGACAGATCGCGTTGGGGGAAGGAGGGGTATAAGGTGACCTCACGTGTATTTTTCTACAGTGAACAAAGAAAAAATCTACAACATTAGGAGATACTTTTTGGGTACAATTTAAATGCTCACCAAAATGGCTTTTATACCCCCAAAACTGAATACCAAATAAATTGAATTGCCTCCATTTAATATAAATTCACTCTATACAGTGCTCCCCAAATTAAATCATTTTGTATACCAAAATCGATATACATTACACCAGAATAATTTTATGTTGAGTCAGAATATCTTTTTGCTTCCCAAAATGGATTTTTTGCTCACCAAATATTGTTTTCATAAAACATCAAAATGATTACCAAAAAATATCTTTTTGCTTCCCAAAATGGATGTTTTGCTCACCAAAATGGATGTTTTGCTCACCAAATATTGTTTTCATAAATTAGTGTTTCAGCTAGGTAACCATCTAATCCTGATCACCTTTCAGAGCAGATCCGACTCGGCCGGGTTAGGTTAGTTTTTTTTTTTATATCCCTAAAAAACGCTCCATAATGTGCGGTAGTCATTATTAGCTATGCTATATCAATTTGAAATTTTCTCCATACAAATCGTTTTTTTTTCGATATTTTCCGAATTTGACCGAATTTTCGGACAAGATTTCAGATTCATATTTTTGAGCCCCGAGAGCCCCCCGATACCGAGTTTTAGCCGCCTAGCACCAATTTGAAATTTTGAATCGTTTTTTTTTCGATATTTTCCGAATTTGACCGAATTTTCGGACAAGATTTCAGATTCGTATTTTTGAGCCCCGAGAGCCCCCCGATACCGAGTTTTACCCGCCTAGCACCAATTTGAAATTTTGAATCGTTTTTTTTTTCGATATTTTCCGAATTTGACCGAATTTTCGGACAAGATTTCAGATTCATATTTTTGAGCCCCGAGAGCCCCCCGATACCGAGTTTTAGCCGCCTAGCACCAATTTGAAATTTTGGTGAAAAAAGCCATTTTGGTGAGCATTTAGTTTTTGCCTCAGCAAAAATGACTAAAATGGAAGTAATAATATAATAGTAGATTGTACGACAAGTGCATAAAACGCATCATTTTACTCGAGACGTTTATCCATCCGAGCGAGCTTGCGAGCGAGGATGAATATAAAGTCGAGTGTAAAATGCGTTTTATGGACGAGTTGCACACTCTACTTTTCACTTCGATTGCGAGAAAATGAAACTGTATCATGTAAATAACATATATACACATATCATGTATACCTACTTAAAAACAAATTTAATTAAAATTTAAAGTAATAGTTTATAAAGTAATAAATGATAGTACATAAAAGTTACAAGTTTATTTCAAGAAGTTTTATTGTGTACTTTGGCTGTTGGTATATTTGCCTTGGTCTTAGAATACTAACAAAACGAAATAAAATAAAGAGTTAAAACCCGTTCCAGACCTTCCGATCCGATCTTTTTCTATTCTCCCGATAAATCGGATCGGATCGGAAGGTCTGGAACGGGTTTTACTGTATGAAGTTTTATGTTTTTTTTTAACTGTTTATTAAGAACCTTTTTCGTGTGGCTGTTGGACCGATCGCCTTGGTCTTCGACGACGATTTTACTTTATGCTCTAGAGCAGTGTTGGGCATTCAAGAATAAAATCGTAATTTGAATAAGAATTCGTAAGAATAAAATCATGTCGATTTTAATCCCGTCAAGATTATTCAAATAAATTCGTCGGGAATAATTCGTTGCTGAGAAAATTGAATGAAGATAAGTTATTCTTAATCAAATAATTTTAATCATGATTTTTTAATTCAAATAATATTCCACGAATACGAATGTAAGGGTTGGGGTACCTGGATTGTTAATATGACTTATTAGGTATAGGTAGAGATAGTAGTATTTTGTCTTATCAAGCCCACACTCGAAGGGTATATTAGTAGTCATTGATTGAAGAGTTCCATCACCCAACTCCTGACTCCATCATCAGACTAACCTCCCCAATTGTAATGTATAGGACTCATAAAAACAAACCAAATGAGCCCATACTCGAGGGCTCATTGGGCTAGTACCTATTGAAGAGTTCCGCTGTTCAGTTTCTAGCTTCATCATCAGATCATCATCAACATTTCGAAGATACCAAAAAATACCTATTGTCATAAAACCTACTTAATTTCACATAAATCCAAACATTAAAACTTAGTAAAGATCAACTTACAAAATACAACCGATTGTATAACATCCATACGTTAACTCAATTAACGTTATTCAATTAACATTTTAATCAAATAAAATGGTATTTAAATTATGCCATTTCTAAAATAATTATTTTGTTTTTTATTCTTCATTTAAAATAAAAATTACATGATTTATTCACATTCATTTTATTTGAATTACGAGTACAAGAATTTATTCTTATTCAAATCGATTTGAATAAGAATACAATTTCTGTTTTTATTCTTATTCTTATTCAATTAATTTTTGCCCAACTCTGCTCTAGAGCATAAAAAGCGACTTTATGTCGCCTACGCGCAGCCTAAAGTCGAACTTTAGAGCGAGAGAAGTGAAAAATATATTGGTGACATCCATTTAACAGTAATTTAGATTATTTGGTCTGAAATTAACTTTTTAGGTGTGCATATATTTTTATAGGATGTAAGAATAGTAGATTGTACAACAAGCGCATAAAACGCACCATTTTATACGAGACGTTTATCCATCCGAGCAAGCTTGCGAGCGAGGATTAATATAAAGTCGAGCGTAAAATGCGTTTTATGGACGAGTTGCACACTCTACTTTTCACTTCGATTGCGAGAAAATTAAACTACCATGTAAATTTTATACTTAAAAACAAATTAAATTGAAATTTAAAAACATTTAGTTTTTTATATCTTCGATAAATTATTGTTGTAGTTTCAATATATAGTACCTACCTATATTGATTTATTAAAATAGAAATAAATTTAAAAAGTAATAAATGATAGTAAATAAAAATTACAAATTTATTTCAAGAAGTTTTATTGTGTCATTTGGCTGTTGGTATTTTGCCTTGGTCTTAGAATACTAACGAAACGAAAAAAAATAAAGAGTTTATTCTATAAAGTTTTATGTTGTTCGTGTGGCTGTTGGACCGATCGCCTTGGTCTTCGACGACGATTTTACTTTATGCTCTAGAGCATAAAAAGCGACTTTATGTCGCCTACGCACAGCATAAAGTCGAACTTTTAGAGCATGAGAAGTGAAAAAAGAATTATTTGCTTTATTTATAGAATAGTTTGGGGTACACTATTTGGTGAGCATTCATCCGTTTTGGTGAGCATTAAGAATTTATTGGTACAATACGATTAAAATCAGTTAACGATTCGGATTGTACATCTATCTTGCTCGTACTTATGCGATTTTAATAAGAGCGTGCGAGAGAGGGGTAAAAGCCGAATCGTTAACTGATTTTAATCGTACTGTAGTAATTTATCAATATATTTGGTAGGCGTTTAATCATATTTGGTAGGCGTTTAAACCCAAGCCATACTTTTTCTCGGTTTCGTTAGAAATAAATCTTCACTTGTTAATTCAGTAAATAAAGGAGTTTGACCTTACAAACGGTCCGGTAGTTTTGAATTTTTTATATGTTGTCTAGAATGGTTAGTCAGTGATTAAAATGCAAAATGCACAATTCCCCCCTCCGCGCCCGCCGCCATATTGAAAAAACCGGCACGTTCTTCATATTTTTTTGCTCATATCATAGTTACTTACTGTAAATTATACAATTTACAGTAACTAAGTAGGTATGTACAGAAAAGTACCCAACTGATCGAGTATATCATACGCTACTTATATATTAAAATGTTTACTTCTTCAGTCAGATTCGTTCGCGCAGAGAAGACAAATGTCATGACCCCTTTTTATGCTATATCGTATTCAGATAAAAAATCTAAACCTGCCGAGGAGATCCTATCAGTCTTGTCCGCATTTTGTCATTGGTAATTTGAATTGAAAATGCTTACAAATTCCTCAGATCAGTACGGTATATGATTAATGTGGAATTTAAAATAATATTTAACAAATACAGCCATAAAAAGCTCTGTCTG
Source organism: Apotomis capreana (assembly GCA_947623375.1). NCBI lineage: Eukaryota > Metazoa > Arthropoda > Insecta > Lepidoptera > Tortricidae > Apotomis > Apotomis capreana. Next base: position 17,941,431 of record OX392515.1, read on the forward strand.
TTTGTGTATTCTTCATACCACAGATCCGGCCACCTCGGCCAAAGGATTATCATGGCGGGGGAATGTAGCCAGCATCATGGGTGCCGGCACCGATCACGACCCAGACCACGGCGTGGGGGACATCTGTTTTAGTTAGGCTCTCTTAGGATAGGTTTAGTTATTGTTAAACCATTGATACAAGGATCAAAGCTTAAAGAATAACCGCCAATCCAGAGGTACCGGGTTCGATTCCCGGTCACTTCCACCAGGCATTTCAATTTTTCTTTTAGCTTTGAGCTTTGTGTCAATGGTTTAATTTAATATAAAGATTGTTTAAGTGACAACTTAAAAAAAAATTAGACATTGCTTACTTCTTTCATAAAAGTTATTGTTGATTTATACTTGCTAAAGTTTATATTCCTAAAAAACAAACACTGATAATAGACTAAGAGAGCAATGTGTCACATATAATGTTTAACCTCTAGCCTGATGATATACATAAATATATTAATATGCATTCACTATTGTAACACATAACGGACATAATCCAAGGTAAATAACTCGGTTTAGGTGATTTGATAATTTAGCTGCCCACATGCTGAATATATAAATTAAAATTAGTTAAATATGCATAAGTTTTTCGTTTATTTATTTAATAATGTATTTTGTGTCTTTTAAATCGTTGCAGGCGTGGCGTAGTCAATTCTATATCCTATTTATTTAAGTACAGTCGAGTTCATTTCCATCTACACACTTACGAGAACAAAAATATCTGAACACGACTTTATGCTCCTGACAATAGGGTCGTGTTCAGATATTTTTGTTCTCGTAAGCGTGTAGATGTAAATGAACTCGACTGTACAAGTTGTCCACGACTTCGTTCTTGTAATACATTCTTCTTTATCGTAGTCGAGTAAACAGTATCCTATAACAATCTTTGGATGTTCAGTTATCCCTGCGCTAAAATAAAAATAAAATAAAGAAAAATATTTATATATTAAGGGACACCCAAGCAGCACATTAGTGAATTTTGCAGCTTATCTTATAGCTTTAAGTTCTAAATGAGTGGTTTAACAGTGTTTGATACAACTTATAGCTTTAAACACCACTCAAAACTGTATATGAGTTCATCCTATCACTTGTAGTTGCATAGGAACGTTTTTTGTTTCTACTTTATTACTTATGGTGGGATAAAGTCGATTTTGCTACTTAAAGTTGCATGCAGGTTCAAATTGTCACTCAATAAGAAGCAATAGTGCTATATAAGGCCTTAAAATCACTTATAAGCAACTTTTACATATAAGTGGGAACATACCCTTATTTGGAACTAAAAGTTCCAAATGACTAGTACAATAGCGAGTTATATCACCAATAGTGGCTAAAGGGATAATTTTACGGCTCTTTTGGAACCAAAAAATATTGCAACTTTAAGGCCTAAGAAGTACCTTATTGCCACTCCAACGCATAAATAGGTGTCAGTAGGAGGTTCTTGGAACCAAAAGCAGTTATTTTCACTTATTTCGAACCACTAACGAACTAAAAGTTCTATTATTGTTCCTATTTGCGCCTTGTCAAAATATATTTAATAGTCTTGCTTGTTTAATAGTCTACAAAAGAGCAAATAATTACTATTGGTAATATCATTCACTGCTTTGCCACTCGCAAGATACAAATAAGTGATTATTAGACTTGATAGTTCCAAATAAGGAACAAATAAGTGAAAATAAACACTGTAGGATCTTTTTTAGGGTTCCGTAGTCAACTAGGAACCCTTATAGTTTCGCCATGTCCGTCTGTCCGTCTGTCCGTCCGCGGCTTAGCTCCGTGATCATAAGTGCTAGAAAGCTGAAATTTGGCATGTGTATGTATCACGCCGACATAACGGTAAAATAAAAACTAAAAAAATAACTTTTTTTCGGGTACCTCCCATACACCTAAAGTGGGGGTGATTATTTTTTTCGTTCTAACACTAGCGTGTGGGGTGTCGTTGAATAGGTCTTTTAAAAACAATAGGGGCCTTCAAAGATCATTTTTTGATAAAGTCAGCAGTTTTGTAAATATTCGCTCGGTAAATCCAAAAAATAGTGTCCCCCCCCTCTAACTTCTCAACCACGGGTCAAAAAATTATGGAAAAATTCATGAAAATAAGGCCCTATTAGTACTTTCAATGAAAACTATATTGAATAAAATCGGTCGAGCCGTTTTTGAGTTATCGCAAAAATTCATAATTTTCTTTTAAATGACGTAAGTGCCCCGCGGTGTTCTTATACTTCGAACGTTACACATATTAGTTAAGTGCCATACTGCATTAAAACATTTCGCTCAATCTGGTGCGTATAATCGATAACTTCTAGAAGGTAATAAGTAATTACAGTTACTTTGGCGTTTACGACCTTTTATAGAGCTTGAAATCTTTCTCGTAATTTAAATTCGATTTTATTGTCTATTGTGAAGGATGGCCAACTACGGAACCCTACACTGAGCGTGGCCCGACATGCTCTTGGACGGTTTTTGTTTCGCCATGTTTACAAATGGAAGCCTATGAAAATTGATTATATTACCAGAATTTTATCACACTGACGCATAATCACAGACTTTTGATAGTTGTGACGATGTTACTTTAACATTGTACGTAACCTACAATCATTTGGTCAGGTTTTTAACAGTTTTATTTCTTATCAGTATCTATTCCTTATTTAATTTAGCACTCTCTTTTTTAATATTCCTGATCAAATGAAGGGCGCGTCGAAATTTACAAAGAAAACATACTATAGTTTCACAGTAAAAAAAAAATCGCAAGAATTTCGTGCTTATTTCGATGCTTGTATAACGTAAAGTTTTAATCACTCATCAAACAGACATATAAATCCAAAATGAATATGGCAGATCACGTATTACTTCAATTTGACAGTTGCCTCGCCACTCAAAGATAATTTTGGCGACTCATTTATAACTCATTGACCGAACTGAAATGTTTTCATTCGTTCACTGCGCATAACTTTTACCCTTAGTTCTAATTGCCACTTAAGGTTATTGTGAGATCTCTTATGGACGCATAACTTTCACCCATAGTTCTAATTTCCACTTAAGGTTATTGTGAGATCTCTTATGGATTCTATTTAGCACCAAAAATAGGCTGCAATTTTTCTCCTTTTGGTTCTATACTGGTGGCATAAGGGTTCTTGCCACCTATATAGCACTTAGTCATGGTGGTAAATTTCACTTAAGCATCTAATTAGATATGATATACGAGCTATTTAGACCCAATTGTGCTACTTGGGCAATCTTACACAAATCGACCTAGTCCTAAACTAAGCAAAGCTTATGCTATGGGTACTAGACGACGATATACATACATAATGTTTATAGTAAACATCTATGGCCCAGGAACAAACATTCGAGTTTATCACACAAATATTTGCCCTGGCCTGGATTCGAACCCAGGACCGCCGTCTCAGTAGGCAGCTGCAATAGAAACCGAGCCAACCGCGTTGTCAAATTGATAATTACAACAACACAATAAATTGAGAATGCGACGGATCAATAATTTTGGTTCGCTATTTGATGTAGGTACCAGAATTATATAAGTAATCATAGATATACAAATTCAACCATTTTACGGGATAAGAAGTTCAAATCAATCCGCCCAATTTCAAACAAAATACAATGACAAAAACAGCTGTATGCGCCTTCTATTTTAATAAAAGTGCATTAAAAAGAAAAATATTTCTTCTATATACTCTAGAGGAGAAATCAATTACAGTTAAGCGGGCAAAACAGCAGGAAAACCTAGTAGTATTAATTAAGAAATTCAATGAGAATGAATTCGATTCCGCGGCCAGCCGATCAACATGCTAAGTTATGCGATGACCCAAATTTTCGTGTCCACTGTGTCATCACCAAGGGGCCTTGAATAGGAATCTTTATCATTCTCTACATAACGAAGATTATGTGATTACTGTGATTTACTGAATTTTACGAATTGATAGGGTTCCGTACCGCAGCAAAAACGAAACCCTTGTAGGATCACTTTGTTATCCGTCGGTCCTCGCTAGTTTTTCAAATTTTCTCAGAAACTCGTGGAGATATCAATCTGAAATTAATATCAAACACTGAGATGGAAATCCGTAGGAGGACTAAGATCGCCGGCAGGACTCAAATAGTTACTAGACCTAAGTGGCACTAGGCCAACATATTTTAAAAATAAAGGAACCGATGCCTCTAAGGGACCTATCAGACAGAGAGCGGTCACGCGGTCAAGTGGTCAAATTGTAATTGTAGGTCGAATTGTTCCTGACTTGACCGTTTGACCGCGTGACCGCTCTCTGTCTGATACGTCCCTAGGCTGGTAAGGCTCTTTAGTGCCAAGTGCGTATCGGACAACGTAGTGTGGGAGTGCCCCCATCAAGGTACGGTGACTACAAATGCGTGCCAATTTTACCCGGGCAAAATCAGCACAACTGTGACACGCAACCCTTTCTCGCGCGAGAATTATTACCTGTCTCTATCTTCATAGTACTGTGACAGAGTGACGGGTGATGCTATTTCGCGCGATAAGACTGAGCTTCCACCGGAGATTTGCGAGGATGCGTAGCGAGGGATGTGTTTTTGTTAACCAATGGAATAACTTCATTAACTTATCCTCGCTCAGCGCGGTTGATGCGATTGGTTAACAAAAACACCCCCTCGCTCTCGCTACGCATCCTCGCACTGCTGGAAACGCATAGCCTGAGTCGCGAATCTAGGTTGTGCTAGACGGGCCGAAGGAACAGCGGAGTAGCCCTTCTGGTCTGCGCTAGCACGGTACCATCGCACTCTTCATCAAGCTCTTTTTTCTTCAGGGTTGAAAGGGTGAAAAATAAACTAAACACAATAATTATTACCCCCATATCCCAACAGGTCTCAGCTCACATGTCAGTTGGTAAACACGACAATCCCGTTTGTTTTAGGGTCGAATCGCGGTCAGTCGGTTTCAATGTCGCTTGTATAATGTGCCGTAACCGAGTGAAAAGTTACCTACGTTGCGTCAGCTGGGGACGGTGGTATTCAACGGGAAGCCAGTTCCACTGGGATGAATCAAAAATATTAACACACTGATTTTGCGTATCCCATGTGTTTTAGGCGTGAATTGCGTTTGTACAGCTAGGGACGGTGGTATGCAACGGGAAGCCAGTTCAACTGGATATTTCAAAAATTGTAATACACCTTTTTTGCATATCCCGTGTGTTTTAGGGGCGAATCACGGTCAGTTGGTTTCAATGTCACTTGTATGTATAATGTGCAGTATCCGAGTGAAAAGTAACGTTGCGTCAGCTGGGGATGGCAGCATGGAAGGGGAACAAGCCAGATATTTATTAAAATTACGTTTTTGAAAGACGCGACGCAAAGAATATATTTTTGATTCAAGTCGAGAGAACCTTCCATCCTTAGAATAAATACACCTAGAAACCTAGTCAGTGCTTGAAATTGAAGCCAGTTTTGGTTTGGCTATGTTTCGTCTGTCCATCTTCACAACGCCAAGCTCACAAGCAACACGTCTCTATGATTAGTTCGTAGACCGCACACATAAAACCAAAAGCGGCTTCACCTTTCGCAAATCTGTTATGTGAAGACTTTCGTTCTAGACGTATTTATTCTAAGCTTCCTCCACACAAATTATATTATACTCCAATACAGCGTATGTGGATTCTGTTAACTAGTATGAAAAATATATCGTAAGATGCATTGCTATAATTCATATTTTTACATATTCAATCACTATTATAGCGCCGTGTGTGACGTGCTTTATGGTAATAGTATTGGTTCACTCCTGCATGCGCACATCCAGTCTTGCTGCATCGTCTGCGCCTGCGCACGTAAACTTTCTCTTTGTTTGTTGTTTGTCAAAATGGCCTATAATTTGGTTATGAGCGTTAATCTCGGATTTGCCGAAACCTGTTACCCAATGTCGTTTACGGTTTCACGTAATTGAACGTTTAGCATGCTTGTTAGTTAAATGTCTTCTTTATTTAGTTTTAACCGACTTGAAAAAGAGGAGTTTAAAACTAGTTTTTAATAAGGAAATGTGCTGAATGATGACTGGTGGCAGAATTATATTAGGATGTGAATCAGGTTTTAAAGATCGTCCTATCTCGGTCGTGATTGTTTTTTTGTCATATCCAAAAAAGCGCGGTACAATTTCGTACGTTTCATTTTATTATCTTTATTTATTAAAGCATTATTGCTGCGTCTGCCAACGTCGTAACAACGTAACGTCTAACGTAAACCAAATGTTTTATCGAAGCGAAAAAAAAAATCCTTTGAGCGGGATTTGAACCTACGTCGGCCGGGCCAAACGGGTACACTGTCATTTGTATAGTGGCTTTGATTAATTAGAACACTAGGCATTTCATTCGTCTGGTCCGGAAAGCTGCGGAGACGGGGTTCCAATTTTGCCCAGTTTTTTTTTTTTTTGCTTGTTGCATGAGAATTTAAGGATTAGGTAAATAACCAATTTTTTTGTAGTTTCGTATACTTATAAACAGTACTTATGCCATTATGAACACTATTTACCAGACATATAACGTTTTCTCAAACATGCAATGATATGTCGTCATAACGTGCCTGTTATACAGACTTCGAACTATCACGTTTCGGGCGGAACAAGTCGAGAGAACTGTAAAGGATTTTCATACAAAATTGAAGGCTTAGGCCGGGATGTCATTTTTTTTTAAACATGGTGTCTGTTTTCAGCTAAACAGCTGAATTATATTTTTTGTGAGTGGCATTGCATATTATGTTTGAGAAAAGCACTATATACATGCCTTAGCCGTGAAAAGGGCTTGCCGGCTTCGTACCACTATCCCTACCTACTCATCCGGCAATCCCTTCCTTCCCGGCGTCCATATTTCTACCGTGTATGACCAAAATAACAATAATTCATCTGCCACTAAAACTTTGCGAAAACCGATAAGCACCGCTATCTCAGCTACTAGTGCTGTGTACCGGTTTTTACCGTGAAAAGTTTTAATTAACCACTTTGCACATTATCGCAGTGTAAAATTGCCAAGCGACTAGCGTAAACGAGGCCGTGTTTCGTAACTTGGTAAATATTATTAGTAGTTTGACGAGAATTATGACTGGCAATTTCTTCTGCGGTTGCTTTGTTTGGTTGTCGGTTGCGGATACTTATGATATTGATAGCTCAGTCGGTGCATAATCACTTTTAACCTTTTGAGCGCCACAGTCATCATATAACGACATCGGAACTTTGCGCGAGTCACGCTAACGTCGTCTAGTGACGTCCAAATTTCAATGATAAATTAAAATACATATAGCGGGTGAGCGGGAAGGTCTTATTTGCATGCTGCATCTTGTTTGAATTATCCCTTAACTCCTAACTATTAAGGAGTATACCTTCCATCATCAGCTCAGCATAGGAAGATCAGGCGCATATTAAAAAGGTTGCTCATTCAAGATTAGGTTATGTTAGATTACAAAGTTTTTCATGAACAACATGTTCGTGAACAAGTTTGTAATCACGAACAAACATACATACATATGGAGAAAACTGAGAACCTCCTTTTTTGAAGTCGGTTAACAAACTTAGTAGCTACCGCTACACGTATTTTTCAATCACTGTTGATTTGAGAGCACTTTTTTTCTATGGCATCAGTGGCGTGGTGAATTGCTAAACCGATTGGCGATCTAAATGATAATAAAATACTGTCTATAAAATAGATAAAAAAGCTCCTGCTGTTTTGAAGATGGTTATAAATATAGCTTTAGACCGTACAGTCATTATTTTAATAATTTTCTTTTACAAAAATCTACAATTGTCGGACACACGGTATTTTAAAATATAAAGCTGTAATGCAACCTGTTATGATTATTTTATAACACATTAAATGATCCTATAATTCGACTCACAAATTGGTGCACGCCTTAACGATGCCTTAACATGACGTTTAACTGAGCCGCGAAGTGTAAAAATACATTCAAAATGGACATTACACGGCAATCAAAATCTACTTAAGGTTAAACGTAGAAAATCGACAAATCAACTTAAATTCACATAGCACCAAGGTATAAAGTACAAGGAAATTCCATTTTAGAAGTAAAACGGCACAAAATAGCACCAGCTATACACACTCGTCGAGACCGAACGAGGTTCACTTGCCGTCCTTTTCTGCAGTATGTCGTTTGAAAGAAACGGTATTTCTACCTCGCTTGGTTCTCGACGAATGTCCGTGGCTAGTTTACGAATTTCTTAGTTACTTACTACCTTTTGAATTTAGCTGGCATCACCACGTGCTCCAGTTACCAGTAGGGTTGTCGCAAAACTTTAATAAGACAAGTTGGTATTTTACATATTCTTAGTCGATTTCTATAACGCTGATAAAACCAGCAGACTAATTTTTCATTTTTATATTTTCCATTTGTAAAAAAAAGTTTATAGAAAAATCACATTTAACTATTATTTTATTTTATTGTGTGAACGTTGACTATTTTTTTTCTTGTTTTTTGTGATAAAATCAAAGTTATTTGTATCCATCAATCGTCATCAAAAATAAATGATGAATAAAATGATAAAAAGGTCATTCTCAGAATAATATTCAATTATATTATTGATAGGTAGGTACTCCAAAGGATGAAGCATGTCTTTATCGAAGAATAAAAATGGGGTTATGCCTAAATTTATTTCCCCAAATGTCACTTCCCAACTAACATATGGCAGAATTTTATTTGGCAAAGAAACCATTAGCATACCTACTTACTCTTCGCATTTTTTTCATTTAGTGAAATTCTTATTTAGTAATATTCTACTTGGGAATGTTTTTTTATAAAAATTGTTTTAGGCAAACGGGTTATTTTGACTAATATGTTTTTTTTTTTTTATCTAGCCTGTTTATGTGTGTCCCACTGCTGGGCAAAGGCCTCCCCTCTTTTTCAGTCGTCTCGCTGAAAAGCAAGTTCCTCCCAAACATTCTCAAATGCGTACAGGTCATCCCGCCATCTCCGTTTCGGTCTGCCTCTGCACCGGTACCCATCCTGCGGTATCCACTCAGTGGATAGTTTGGCCCAACGTTCCGGATGCATTCGGCAGACGTGTCCTGCCCAGTCCCACTTGAGCTTGGCGGCCTTGACACCCACATCTGCAATGTCTGTTTTGGAGCGCAGTTCGGTGTTTCTGACACGCTCAGTCCTATGCACTCCAAGTATGCTGCGCTCCATCGCTCGCTGGCAAACCTTGAGTCGGGACTTTTGAGCTTCCGTTAATGACCAAGTTTGGGCGCCGTAGGTTAGGATAGGAAGGATACACATGTCGACGAGTTTGCGCTTCAGAGTCAATGGAAGGTTCCCCTTCATTAGCGACCTCATGGACCAGAAGCTCTTCCAGGCATTTTCGATGCGTCGATCGATTTCTTTAGACTGCCTGTTTTCGAAGGATGCTATCTGGCCCAAGTATATATACTCGTCGACGTATTGTATATCTTCCCCATCTACCTTTACCCTACGTTTCACGCTATTGGTCATTAACTGTGTCTTTGCCCTGTTCATTTTGAGTCCGACTTCAAGACTTGCGGTGCTCAGTTCTTGCAACATTTGCTCTAGATGGGGTGCCGTATGGCGACTAATATGTAAATGCCTAAAAATATTTGCTCTAATTAATACATGGCAAACATTCTTTCTTTGGGAAGTAAAATTTATTGATTTTTTTTTAACAATAAGTTAAATTATGATTAGTTTAAATAATTAAGGTCTAAATTTATGCGATGTAATGTTTTGGGAAAATACAGTTTGGCAAATGATACATTTGATGAAAAAATAAATGGCATAATGAAACTTGAGTAAGTGACTAATTGTTAAATGATAATTTGCCAAACAAAAATTTTCAAACCGAAAAAAAGGAGATATATTATGACATTATGCCATATAATTACTAGCCCAAATGAAAATGTAGGAAAAATAGTTTGCAATGTGTAACTTTGCGAAAAAAAATTAGGCGATACGGCAGAGAACCAAAAAAATATTTCAATATGTTAATATAAAAAGTGCCAACCCTATTTACGAGTGACATGTACTTACGCCATTACGGGTGACCTTGGGTTTTTTATACTTTTTTGAACGCATGCGCATTCCTTTACTTTTACTCGCGATTGCTATCAAATTAAATGGGTGCGAGCCGTCGTGTTGACGCGTTGAAGCCTCGATTGATATGACTTGAGGTTAGGTTAGCTGTCAGACTGATATGAGTGTCTGAGACTCGTGTGAGACTTTTTTTATTTATTTTTTACTGTTAGACTATGATACTACGCGCACCTTTATCGTAGCACTACACTAGTCGCCAAGTTGACCGAATTCGGGCGAATACTTATGCACTTCACTGCAGAAACTCATACTTGCGTCAACTTCGGGATAGTGTGGAGTCGGGGTTAGATTTATAGTAACCTAGTTCAAAATCTTGGAGTTTTTTATTCTAGATATGTAATTTAAAATTGAACTATCGACGAATTAGGTCACTATACTCGTAATTCTAAAGTTGCGTTACGTAGCTACCGGTTATAACATGGTCGTACAATGTACGGTTTACCGATGTTTTTTTTTTTTTTTTTTTTTTATGTCATAGGGGGCAAACGAGCAAACGTATCGCCTGATGGAAAGCGATAACCGTCGCCCATAAACACCTGTAACACCAGAGGAGTCACAAGTGCTTGCCTACCCGGAGGACGAAGATAGAATGCCTCTATGCTAGTAATTACCCTTAGCATGAGCCCCTAGTGGTTACTTAGGACTACATATCTCCATACAAATCCTTTATGAAGTCGCTAGCGAGTACTGTCACTGTGTACTCATGGTAACGGTACTGTCATGTAGATTGTTCGCGTGTTGAAGGCTCAGTTGAGGAGTTGAGGTTAGGTTTAGGTTAGCTGTCAGAAAAGTGACATCCAAAGTTCACGCTAAACTTTTTTTTAGACTCACCCTCGTTCCGGTTCGTGACTTAAGATGGCCGCATGCGTTTAGGTTTCTTTGTTCATTATTTATTCATTTTCGTTGTTCAATGTGTAGTATTGATAGCGTATTGTGCAGTGATCTAACGTAGGAGTGAATAGCTAATGAAGAATTCAACTTGAAGCGTTCATAGCCCTTCCTGGGTCAAGGCCCGATAGTCCGCGTGGTTTTTTGTAAATCGCTATCACTTTACAAAAAGCAAAACCTCACCGAACAACGGCATGCTCTACGAGCAAACTTGAAATTGGCGAAATCATCATTAACTATGATGGAAGCCATATTTTAAAATTAGAATTAGTAGACTCACCCTCATACAGATCGACGTAGTCCTAAATTAAGCTCGTGTTATTGATATTAGACGCACATAAATATTTAAATAACAGAAAATTTCCATGACCCAGAAACGATTCGAGCTTATCACACAAAAATATTTGCGCTTGACAGAATTCGAAGCCAGGACCACAGGCTTAGTAAAAAAATTGCGTGGGGAAAATCCTGACGTTTAAGTAAATATAAATAAATAAATATCGGACAACCTCACACAAATCGATCTAGTCCCAAGTAAAGCTCAAGAAGGCTTATGTTTTGGGTATTAGACGACGATATACGTACTTATAAAGATAAAAAATATATACTTAAAACATAGAACAACCATGCATGACCCAAGCACAAATATTCAAGTTCATCACAAAAATATTTGCCCTGGCCGGGATTCGAACCCGGGACCGCCGGCTCAGTAGGCAGGTGTCTACAAACTGCGCCAAACGCGTCGACATAACGTTTGTTTTGTAGTAACATTGATACAGAGACTTCAAATTCCTAAACAATTTCCCATGTTTGATGTTAATCGGAACCGATTTTAATGTTAGCCCACAAAGATTATAAACAGAATCGTCATTTCATAACAAAGTAATGCGTTTATATTTCATAACAGAGTAAGTACTTAATGTTTGAATTTCTGTAGTTATTGTTATAATATAAGAGAACTTTGTCAATTGAAAAACATACAGTAGGTACTTGCTGTAGGTATACAGGTTGGAAACAATTGATGGGCCCTGGAATCAAACTGCCTTAAATCCTGTTCTGTTCTATGTGAGAGTACAATTACTTAAAGGAAACATTTTTTTACGAAGCAATACCATATTCAAGGAGGCTCTAAATTATTAACTTATAATTTTCTTTCATGTTTACGTGATTTTCTTATTAAAAGTGATGATATAATAAAATTAATGTTGGAATTCACAATCTTTTATACTACATCGTAACCATATCTCCGCCATTCTTGTTCGTATCGGATGAGGAAATAAACTTTATTCAAGAGAATCTACAATTATAAAACTAACACTAAACAAGAAAAGTAGATAATATTTTTTTATTTCAATGAACAAATGCGTATTTGTGGATGTTATACTAAACAGTCAATCCTATCGATTAGTGGAATAAAATAGTCATTGTTAATTTTTAGGGTTCCGTAGTCAACTAGGAACCCGTATAGTTTCGCCATGTCCGTCTGTCCGTCCGCGGCTTAGCTCCGTGATCATTAGTACTAGAAAGCTGAAATTTGGTATGAGTATGTGTATGTATAACGCCGACAGAACGGTAAAATAAAAATTAAAAAAAACATTTTTTTCGGGTACCTCGAACACCTAAAGTGGGGGTGAATTTTTTTTTTCTTTTCAGCACTGGTGTGTGGGTTTTCGTTGAATAGGTCTTGTAAAAATAATAGGGGTCTCTCAACATTATTTTTTGATAAAGTCAGCAGTTTTGTAAATATTCGCTCTGAAAACAAAAAAAATAGTGTCCCCCCCCCTCTAACTTTTCAACCACGGGTCAAAAAAAATTGGAAAAATTCATGTAAATGAGGCCTTATAAGTACTTTCAATGAAAACTATATTGAACAAAATCGGTCGAGCCGTTTTTGAGTTATCACCAAATTTCATATTTTTTCTTTAAAAGGACGTGACTTCCAGAGGGTAATAAGTGATTACAGTTTCTAGGGCGTTTACGACCTTTTTATAGAGCTTAAAATCTTTCTTAACTTAAACCTCGGGCTTAAAACAGCAGTTTATTGTGAAGGATACGGAACCCTACACTGAGCATGGCCCGACATGCTCTTGGCAAGTTTTTTTATTTTACTTTTACATCGCCTACTCATTTCTGAAGTTTTTTATTTTTAATTTCGCTACTCAAAGATTGTCTGGAAGAGATCGCTCTTTGGCAATAAGACTTTTTTCCACACTGTTTAAAAACACACACAGGAATGTGTATAAAAGTTGGATAAAGCAATTAAAAAAAATAAACCTTGCAACTGACTAATAACTGCTCAACGAGAGAAACGAAAAGATGAAAGTCCAGCAGTAAATAATCTTACAACAAATGATATTATGAGTATGGAACCCTCGGTGCGCGAGTCTGACTCGCACTTGACCGGTTTTTTATGGTTCCGTTCCTCATAACAAGAAAAAGAAATCGTTATAAGATTACTTTGTGGTCCGTCCGTCCGTTTGTCTGTGAAGACTCTTTATCACGGGAACGTCGCTCAGTAGGTACATCTTTTCATTAAATCAATTCATACAGAACCCTCGGTGCGCGAGTCCCACACTCGCACTTGGCCGGCTTTTTATTGGTTTATTTCAACTCCGTGATGACAGATCGTGATGTTTTCTTGCGGCTCAAATTACTATTGTTGCACAATGCTACTGTTATAACTACTGATTTTAAACGACGTCAAACACGGAGCATGTTCTCAATTCGTCGAAATGTTTACTCAAAGACTGACCGATCAGGATTTTTTTTTACTTTTAAAGAGCTTTTCTTGAGGACCTAATCACTACATAGTATAAAACAAAGTCGCTTTCTCTGTCCCTATGTCCCTTTGTATGCTTAAATCTTTAAAACTACGCAACGGATTTTGATGCGTTTTTTTTAATAGATAGAGTGATTCAAGAGGAAGGTTTATATGTATAATACATGCATAATTTATCAGCATTGCACCCGTGCGATGTACTTATATGATGGAAATGTATGAACCTGCTCCTGCTCTTATTTAATAGCAACAATGATCACGCCCTCACCTGACGTTATGACATTCCATAAGGACTGTCTCTGCGCTACATAATCTTGCCATGTTATTGTGTGTTCTGTAAGGTTTCTTTTGTTTTAATACTTATATTTAAAGAAAGTTAATTTCTTTTGTTTAATTTATTAGGTTATGGGCCCAGCCCTATCTGTAAAAGTTATCCCACCAAAAACATTTCATGTAAAAATGGCGGCCAAGACTCCTATGGTCTGGCTGTAAAAAAGTTATCAGATCCCTCGAAAAGCCAAGCCCCTAAGCCCTGAGTTTACTAATCCTACACCTTGGCTTCAAAGGTATGGCTTGGCCGTTTCATAAAGTACCGTAAATAAGTCTAGTGGACTGTCCGGCCTATATGGTAAGGAATGAAGTTTATATATATTATCATGGAGATATAAACTTTAAATTCTTGATATCGTATGGGCCAGACGGTCCGTTGGACTTATTTACGTTACTTTATGAAACGGCCAAGCCATACCTTTGAAGCCAAGGTGTAGGATTAGTAAACTCAGGGCTTAGGGGCTTGGCTTTTCGAGGGATCTGATAACTTTTTTACAGCCAGACCATAGGAGTCTTGGCCGCCATTTTTACATGAAATGTTTTTGGTGGGATCTCATTTATTTTTGTAAGGTGCCCTAGTCTTTTTCATTTATTTGGGCCATAGCGTCTGTAAGTAAGTAGTAATAATAGCAAAAGCATTATGAGCATGTGAGTCTTGGCCGCTAATTTTACATGAAATGTTTTTTTGGTGGGATCTCATTTCTTTTTGTAAAGTAGTTTTTAATTTTTAGGTTTATTTTTTTATTTTTTTGTGCCGTAGCGTTTCTAAGTAAGTAGTAATAATTGTGTATTTAAGAAATACTTACGTTTAGCCCCCATTATGGAAAACCCATACAAACTTTCATCACCTTATTTAAAGGGTGGGGGGTGATTTTCTAAAAATCCTAGAATATATATTTTATTATTTATAACAAGGAGTCCCTATATCAATTTTCAGACCTCTAGTATCAAAATTTGCAGAAGTCTCATACAAACATCCATCCCCTAGTTTAAGGGGTTGGGGGGTAAAAGTTCCAAGTTTCAGAATTATTCTATTGTTTGTGTACTAAACCTAGCTTACATACCAAATTTCAGCTTTCTAGGTCATCGGGAAGTACCCCAGAGGTTTTGATACGTCAGTGAGTGAGTGGCAAAATCGGCGTATTTTAGGTACCTATAAAACCTAAAGTATAAAAGCTAGATCAATTAAATTAAGTTTATTTCATATGTTCCCTAACTGCATCGTAACCTGTGAATTTGGGTGCTCTTGTGTTAACTGGGACGAGGCTATGAGGGTTTGAAAATTAGACGAAACGGTTCGAGAAAAGGTAGGTAGTGCCCCGCTTCTTTTTTGCTCGTCTTGGCGGGGGCACTACCGTGCCCCCAGATACGAAGTCGAAGTGTAGATATGGAAGTAGTAATAACTGTGTATAAGAAATACTTAAGTTTAGCCCGATATATACTACTTTTATCGCCCATTATGGAAAACCCATAAAAACTTTCATCCCCTTATTTAAAGGGTGGGGGGTGATTTTTTTAAAATCCTAGAATATTTATTTTATTATTTATAAATAATAAAGAGTCCCTATATCAATTTTCAGACCTCTAGTATCAAAATTTGCAGAAGTCTCATACAAACTTCCATCCCCTAGTTTAAGGGGTTGGGGGGTAAAAGTTCCAAGTTTCAGAATTATTCTATTGTTTGTGTACTAAACCTAGCTTACATACCAAATTTCAGCTTTCTAGGTCATCGGGAAGTACCCCAGAGGTTTTGATACATCAGTGAGTGAGTGGCAAAATCGGCGTATTTTAGGTACCAATAAAACCTAAAGTATAAAAACTAGATCAATGAAATTTAGTACATTTCATATGTTTCCTAACAGCATCTTAACCTGTGAATTTGGGCGCTCTGGACGGGACTGGGACGAAACTATGAGGGTTTGAAAATGAGACGAAACGGTTCAAGAAAAGGTAGGTAGTGCCCCGCTTCTTTTTTGCTCGTCTTGGCGGGGGCACTACCGTGCCCCCAGATTAAGTCAATTTGTGCAGTTTTAAAATAGTAACGAAAATAATTTGTTAACTTAACCTCAAAGTTAGTTCGGTCGCCGGAATTTTTTTCAGCTTGCGTATAATAAAGTATAAATAATGGGATCACGCAATCATATGATGACAATTGAAAAGCTCACTGAAGCTCAAGGAAGGATCTTAAAACGAAATCAAAGCTTATACTCTTAGTGGACCCCATGCTATATGTTCACATACAAGAGGCAAAAACAGCGAAAGAGGTTTGGAACAATTTATTACATGCATTTCAAGACTCAGGTTTACTCCGTAGAGTCGGTTTATTGAAAGACTTAATAAATACTACATTAGAAAGAAGTACAAGCGTGGAAGATTACGTAAATAAATTAATGTCATCAGCTCATAAGTTGCGAAATATATAATTTCAAGTGGATGATGAGTGGCTCGGGACACTGATGTTGGCAGGCTTGCCAGATGTTTACAAGCCAATGATAATGGGCATAGAGAGTTCGGGTATAAAAATTAGTGCCGATTTAATCAAAACTAAGCTCTTGCAAGAGGTAACGAAAACAGACACTACCGCTTTTTACACAAACTCCAAAAATGTCAAGCCAGGTTATTCATCCCAGTCAAAATCAAAAGGCCCCCGATGCTTTCAGAGTAATAAGTATGGGCACTTAACACGTTCACTGCGGAACAAATCTTGAGGAACTTTCAACTGGTGCGGTTGAGGTCGAATCAGCCCAAACCTAAGCTCTTTTTCAGTGCGGGTGAGGCCTAATCGACCTCGAATTTCAGTAGGTGTTTAAATCCTCCATAACTTTGCCTATACTCGGACTAGGCATTTTTTTTTCATAGGCTCTACATTCGTCAGTAAATGCTTAAAATACCCTTAGCGTCGCCCTTGGTTCTGACTTTCGGTTAAAGAAAAAAAACCTTCAGAATCTTTGAGGCCTTTCAGGTCTCAAAACGCACTAGATTTTATCTAAACCTAGTGAAGAGAATGGCAAATATCTCTAAATTATCGATAAGTTTATTTTGTTTCCTTGTAACTAGAGAACCTACCTACATGCTTTACTTGGTTAAAAGGTTTGTTTTAATACTCTAAAAGGAAGAAATAAATCTTTCGATTATTTAGAACAAACTCGTTGATTTAAGTATGACATTCTGTAAACAATATAGTCACATGTATGATAAAAAACACTTGTCTTCATATTTACTTGTGTAAAGAATATATGGTTCTTTATATAAGTTAATTTCACGATAAGAAATTTTTATAAGTATCAGTATATTTAAGGAGAGTTAAAAGAATGCTTATAGATTTATTAATTTATTATTGAGTAGTAGAATAAGACTTAAACAAAACATTATCATACATTAAAAACATCTGTAGAAACAATGATTTTTAAAAATATAATTAATCAGGCAATGTTGAGCAAAGTGATTATCGTGAAACACACGTGGTTCTGCATCGATAACTGTGGCCGCACTAACGTGACGCGATCGACTCCCGCGCCGCCCGCGTCCCGCTCAGTGCGGCTTTGAGGTCCTTTTTTTGAGACATTAATAAACCTCAATCCGCACTGAGTGAAAACAAAGTATACCCAGTGCGTTTGAGGCTTATTAAGACCTCAAACGTTTTTCTTGTACCAACGAGTCCGGCTTTGGAAAACATAAATAAATGTATATTTGACTCTGTCGTACGCCTTATAAGTAAACGGCAGCAGCTCCCGCACAAGAGAGATAACACGAAATTTTAGCCCCGCACCAAGGTAAAGTCGCGATTGAGGCCGATTTGACTCAACCCGCAGCGAACATGTTAAGTAAGAATTGTTGGCATAGGAAAAATAAGTCTGAGGTTAGAAATAAGAAAGATAATAATGATTTTATAGCAGCCTTTTCAGCCATGCAGGTGAATGATACAATGAACTGGTACGTGGATTCTGGCGCATCAACCCACACATGACGATGCACCGGGAATGGTTGGTGAATGAGACAGCTCCACCTGTTAACCACATAAGAATAGCTGACAACAAGGTGCTACATGTCGAAAGCTGTGGTGATGTTATAATACAAGTACCCAATAAGACTGGCAGTGAAGCAATCCAGGTGAGAAATGTTCTATTTATACCAGAATTATCCACAAATTTGCTGTCTGTGAGTAAGATAATTAAAGCAGGCTGTAAAGTAGAATTTAATGTTGATGGCTGTCAGATAAAAAATCAAAATGGGCAAATGGTAATAGTTGGTAATAGTAAGTGCTACACTGATAAATGATACCTACAGACTTAAAGCTTATAATAATGAGAACCGAGCGATGGCAGCTTCTACAGAGACTGATACCTACTTGTGGCATCAAAAAATGGCACATTTAAATTTTAATGATGTTGATAAAATGCCAAACTGTACTACCGGCGTGAAATTGTCACCGCAATCTGAAAGTTGTGTATGTGTTACATGTTTCGAAGGAAAACAAACCAGGAAACCTTTTCCAAGTAATGGCTCCCGGGCAAAAGAATTGCTAGAGGCCATACACAGTGATGTATGTGGTCCGCTACAAACCACATCAATTGGAGGTTCAAGGTATTTCACAGTTTATATTGATGACTATTCACGTAAAGTCTTTGTGTATTTTATGAAAAGCAAAGCGGAGGTATTTAATAAATTTATGGAATTTAAAAGTCGAGTAGAAAATGAACTGGATAAAAAGATAAAAGTATTTCGAAGTGATAATGGGAAGGAACATGTCAATAAAACTTTTGATGATTATTTAAAGAAAAATGGTATATTGCACCAAACTTCAAATCGCTTTCTCTGTCCCTATGTCCCTTTGTAGCATACAAAATCTTTAAAACTACGCAACGGATTTTGATGCGTTTTTTTTAATAGATAGAGTGATTCAAGAGGAAGGTTTATATGTATAATACATGCATAATTTATCAGCATTGCACCCGTGCGAAGCCGGGGTGGGTCGCTAGTTATTTTATAAATTGACGGAGGTATATATACTTAATACTAGCTTTTGCCCGCGGCTTCGCTCGCACAGGTCTGGAAACGTGTCTGTCTAACTTTCTACCGTTTTATTGTATCTTAAAAGTATACAACTAATAATTATGGTAGCGGTAGTCGTGACATAGCATAATATAGCACAATTTACTTCCCAGTTAACCGAACGAAATAAAATACATATATGACATAATTGTCATAGCAGCTCTCTCCAACTACCATCAATAAAATAATAAAATACAATTTCTATTGTTCGGAATATAGGAGCATAACGTTTAAATCAGTATTCTCAGTTAATAAAAATATTGTTAAATTTTACGTTTTATTGCAGGCCCAATACACGAAATTCTGTCACTCTTACTCAGAGGATCCTACGTTTTTCATACAAAATTATATTCGCCTTGAAACACCTCTTTATTAGGAGATAAATTTCCAAAAATGAATGCAGAGTTTATACACGAAAATATTCCTCACATAAACTTTCACATTTCCCCTTAGACAAAAATGCTGAAAGTAGTATTTTAGTGAGCAGTCTTACGCATAGAATCCCACTTTTTCATCTCCAAAAACAAATTTTCGCCTCCCATTAAACCCCTTTTGGAAATTAATTTCCAAAGAGGCTTCGAGAGAGATCCGATTGTCATGAGATTAGGATCTGATAATGGAATCTGGGAGAAATAAAGAACTGTTAAAACATAATAGGTACACTTATTGTTTAAGCAAAACATATAAATGCAGGTAAAGCTTAAGTATTATTTTAATATGGCAAGTTGTTTATGATTATTAGTTAAAAAAAATTGTAGCAATATAATATTATCTTCTTTAATTTATGAAACATGTAATGTCTAATTTTTTTTATGTAAAAATTGACGATTGTTGGGATACAATTGTCCCCCAGATAACTCAATTATTTTTTTCTTTAAGCTTTGTCTTTGTATCAATATTATCTTCTGTCTCTGCTCTCGACTGCGCCTCATGCTTCCACTGGCCTTTGTGGTACAGATGTAGTGAAAAATAGTTTTCCATCTTATTTTATCGGGCAAGCTCGTTTTAATATTTCTATCTCAACTTTTTCACCGAAGTTGATAGAGAAAACATGCTAAAACGACCTTTTCCGACAAAATACGATGGAAAACTATTCACTAGGTACATCTGTATTAATTTTATTAAAAGTGAATAAACGTTCATTTTCAAAAGTTAATGTATTGATGTACAATCTCGTGATGTGTTTTTTGTTTAGTTTTTAACTCGAACAAGTTAGTTTAAGTTAGTTTAACAACGCGGTTGGCTCAGTTTGTAAGCACCTGCCTACTGAGCCGGCGGTCCCGGGTTCGAATCCCGGCCAGGGCAATTATTTGTGTGATGAAATCGAATATTTGTGCTTGGGTCATGGTTGTTCTATGTATTTAAGTATATATTTATGTATATAAGTAAGTATACCGTCATCTAGTGCCCATAATACAAGCCTTCTTGAGCTTAATTTGGGACTACTTACATTGATTTGTGTGAGGTTGTCTGATATTTATTTATTTATTTATTATTTATTTATTTAAGTTGTTCAAGCACTCAATGAGAATCACCCAAATATCCAGAATCGAAAATGTTAAACCTCAACTAGATGCTAATACAGATTTCACAATGCAATAATCCTCGAGGTTTATCTCTCGGCTATGTTTGGGGCTCATTATGCTGTTTAATATTAAGAAATCCTTGTAACTGCTCATATTTTAGATTGTTATCAAGTTAATAAATATTAGATTAAATGAGATTTAGATTTTATTTATTTCATAATAACAAATTACATTATAAATTATCCTAAGTTAATTTTGATATTATGATCGTCATCGTCAATACATACATTACTGTTAAAGTTGATGTATTTGGATGTTTCGGTGCCGCGCTGCCGGACCGTATGAATCCTGCATTGCACTGTTCAGAGGATGTCATCATCATCATCATTATCAGCCGATAGACGTCCACTGCTGGACAAAGGCCTCCCCAAAGTTCTCCACAACGATCGATCTTGCGCTGCCCTAGTCCAATTTCTGCCCGCGATTTTAACCAGGTCGTCAGTCAGAGGAATAGTCACTGCAACATTTTCTATACAAACCGAGAACAAACAACAAACAACAAACCTCGAAAACTTCCAATCATAACGAAATTTTGACAACTGAATGAGAAATAAATGTTCTGTCTCGGACCGCTTCGATTTCTGCGCTTATCATTATACAATCACTCATCCAATTGCTGCCTGCGATCCTCACCAGGTCCTCGGTTCGCTTTCCACCCAACGGCCAGTCGAGTAGCCACCGCGCACCGGAAGACGCAGCGTGGAAAGGTCCCCAATAAGGCGGACCGACGACGGGTGAGGATCGTAGGCAGCAATTGGATGAGGGCGGCGCATGACCAATCGTTGTGTGTCGTTGTGGAGAACTTTGGGGGAGGCTATTATTTGCTAGAATATCGGTTATTATGATGATAGATTGGGAAGCTGTGCTCAAAAACGTTAATAGAACATTCTAGACTAGTTTCACGATAGCGCATCCGCTCGGAACTGCATCAATTACGGTTCAGTAAAAACCGGCACGAGAGTCGTGAGAACCCTGCCGAGATAATTCTGACAATGATAATTGTTCCTTTATACGGTTTAGACCAGAAGTAGGCAATCAATGGTATAAGATAAGGCGCCTAGTAGGGGAGACCGAGGCGTTTTGAAACTGAGGTGAGTTGAAACGACGTAAATTTTTCGATATGGCTGTTTAGACGCGCCTTAGCACCACCCGCGCCTCATTGCGCGTCCTTGCTTCGCTAAGGGGATCTGAGAAACACTTTTGTTTCAAAATTAAATTCACAAAATTCCATGAGAATCGGTAGAAAAATGTGGCTTTTAGGCGATCAGGACATCCAAACATCCAATGAAATGCAATAAAATGAAAAATGAAAAACAATTTGGCGAAGCAGAAGCAAAGACGCTTCGCTCGCTCGGTCGGTCAAATAGCAAACTACCTTCATGCAACGCTCATAGTGTTTGTGGCTTATAGTGACCGGCGAATAAATATGTAAATAATAAATCAGCCGCCCCTTTAACTGACGACGCGGTTGGCGCCGAGGTAAAGCAGCTGCCTACTGAGCCGGTGGGTGGGTTCGAGCCCGGCTGCCATCTATAAATTCGCCGAACCCGGACAAAGACTTAAAAAACCCGGACATTTGGCGTAAATCGCATTTTTTCCCTGGACGTGTCCGAAAATAATATAATAAAAAAAAACAATCGCTTTATTTTTCATTTTAATCAGAAGTGTCCGGGTTTTTCCCGGACACTTATTGAAAACCTCCCCGGACGGCCTCCAAACTAGGACAAATCCTGGGAAACCCAGACGGATGGCAGCCCAACGGCTAGGGCAAAAATTTGTGTGATCGATCAATATCACGTATATGTGCGGTCGAATTGTAAAAGTCTGTCTAAGCTGTTTTCAAGGGTTATTACGAACCGCCTTGCCCGAAGACTCAACTAGTTCCAACCCCCGGACCAGGTCGGCTTTCGAAGTGGGTACGGCACCATATATAGACCACATTTACACAGTGCGGCAGATTATACAGACGACCGAAGAATATAATCGGCCTCTGTATCTGGCCTTTGTGGACTATGAGACGGCCTTTGACTCAATCGAAAATTGGTCTGTTCTGGAGTCCTTGCAACGATACCGATTCAACTCTACTACCTAAAGGTTGGCTGGAAGAGATCGCTCTTTAGTGTGGAGTTGATCAGTATAAACCACACAATGAGAAGGTGAACATTAGTGGATAAGTACACTTCAAACACCGATTAATATAAGTGTTTTGTAGTCCTTACCCAAAATAATAAAATTTACGACGGACCACTCGAAAATCGCTCGACAAATCGTCTTTCCAGAAATTTCCAAAGTTATCTGTTGGCGGACTTTAATGACTCTTACAAGATAGCAAATAAAATACCGCTCCAAATATCACGTTTTATTCTTGTTTGGTACAATGAACTAAATTCAGGCAAGTCGGGCGATGAATAAATTAAATAAACCTTATTTAGGGCTTTTACAGATAAACAAGATTGCATAAAAAAAGCAAAAATGCTTTAATTTTAAATGCAATATATGACTAATTTCAGATCAGAATAATGGCCAGGGATGCCATATAACAGGCACTTGAACCTCAACAAAAATATACCTCATTAAGGGTATTTTTTTATTTAGTTCATTTGTTTCAAAAGTGACTCGATCGATAATGTTCTTATCATATCACCCCTTTTTCCTATATATATTATGTTTTTTGAGTAAGTGCAATATTTTATGTATAGCTATAGCTCAGGTTGTTTGAGAAGCACCATTTTATCACACTATTTATCATACAGAAGGCACAGTTGGGCATTTCGAATTATAATTGCCCCCATAGTTTTAACCACAATTTTTATAATACAAGTATCAGTATCAGACATTGCCCCGGTTCTTTTATTGCCTTAAAACTTCAAATTTATTTCTTTACCTGTATTTGGGTACCAGGAAGGCGAAGTTTGCCTGAATACTTAGCTCATAATTAAGTAAGGTGTTTACAATTGTGACTTTTTATTTTGTTTCAGGTTTGAGAGCTTATCGCCGTTCATGTGGATCATGTGAACTAAATAAACATAATTAAAATGAGGCAAACATAAAGCTATATATTTTTATTTCTTCTTTGAGATAATTATCAAAGAAGTTTGCCATTTCCAATGGTATTGTATATTATAGACACTTATAACCACAAATGCGAACCTACACCAAAAACATAGGTTTTCCTCACTTGGGAGCGAACGCGATGATGGTCGAAGGTTACTGCAGACGCCGGAAAAGAAGGGCTTTCCGGGTGAGTAGGTATATACCTACGACCAATGAAATAAAGAATACACCACTCAGAAAAATACAATTCAGCTGTTTATGAACACAGACCACGTTCAAAAAAAATCTTCCCGGCTTAGGCCTTTTTCGAAATTCCTTTACAGTTCTCTCGAGTTGTTCCGCCCGAAACGTGATACTTCAAAGCCTGTTATAACGCACGTTATGACGACATGTTTGAGAAAACAATATTTCTTGAGTAGTTAGCTACAGGTTTTACCTCTAATTTCGAACAGCTGTTTACTAAGTAATGTAGTCTGTTCTATTGGCTATCATTATAACAAAATAAATTGAAATAAGGTAATGTAGTAGGCTAAGACAATGACTTACTGTTGAGTTTCTTTCGGCTTTCTTCTCAACCGGTCTCCTCTTGCGAAATGCCGGTAAATTCACAATCTGACTTGTAAAAGTGCCCTTGTGGCATACTTACTGAATTAATTATTTCATTATAAATATCACAGCCCAATAACTAACTAACTGTTAGTCTTACCCCATTACACAATTAACTATGTTGGTCTTACCCTGCCTTACCTTACTAATATATTTTTTTATAGCTCTTGCAGAACTTACAACTTCCTGTGCCAAAAATGTGTTCAAATTAAAAAAGTAGTTGACATTTGAGGTAACGTGATGACTCTACTTACATACAATCTTGGATTAACTTTCTACACTATGCAGACGATAGTAAGTAATAAAATAGTTATGAAATCTGTAACTAGTTAGATACCCCTGGGCATCATGTGTAATCTAATCAGAGATATTTTACATATTTTTTTTATGAACACTCACTTACCTACTTGTGTAATTGTGAAATATGTAAATTGAAGATTAGAATCCGTTTAACGCAATTAAAAAAGCGAAATATGTTCGCAAATCTAATTAGTATGCTAAGCCGGCATTAAACTATATGAAAATTATATATAAATGTAATGCATGAACTAAATTAAAGATAGTGACATACATAATAGCACCAGCAACCAAAAGTACTTTTGATATTTAATTCTAGCCGAATTTATGTATACAGTATCACTTAACCCCTAAGCACAAAAAAAATAATTTAAGAGCATAGAGAATTTGCAACTCTATTGTATGTACTATGTAGTGTACAATTATCGCGTATATAATACTACATACACAGGAATTAAGGTAATTGACATTCTCCCTGTTAAGAGTTTTAAAGAGCAGTATTTGTTTGCCTCAAGTAGACCTAAAAAAGTTTTGCGTAAGAATAAACCGCATCATAAAGTCAGCGGAAGTCAAAGGTATTTTAATGGCGAACAAAAGCGAATATGTACTTACTTTTCGACAGATGGTGCCTCCGATATTATTACTTCACTAACAAACCACATCACGCAACACAATAATAAAACACTTTGTTCTACACATAGTTCCAAATTACAAATCAAAGTAACACAGTAACCTAAATTTCAATGTTTTATCAAGCACGTACCGTCTATCATAAAATTCATAAAATACCAAACGATTAATTACTCAACTTTTTAAATTTCGAAACGGCGTGTCGGCGAAATGGCGCGAAAACTTTATGGTGAATCGATTATTTATAAATTTCCGAACGCAACGCTACCGGTGCTTATTTATTTATTAAATTATTGCGTAATTTGTAGACGTGTAATATTATTCGACTGGTATTTGTGTCGTGTTGATAAAGTTAGATTTTTAAAAGTATGTCATTCGAATGCGGGCCGTCTGACCGGGTTGGCTGTATAGACTGGCGCGTGCTCGCGACTCGGCTGTGCCATAGAAACTGAAAGTGTCTGTGGCCCCTCCCCGATGCTACCGGCGTTAGGTAATACCTTTATTACCATATTAATCCCTGATCAAAGCTTGGTACATCCGACAAGATTCATTACTTGAAAACATAAGATCATCGTCGCTTGATCGTCATTTGGCAACATTTAGATCCCACCAAAACATTTCATGTAAAATTGGCGGCCAAGACTCACATGCTCATAACGCTTTCGCTGTTAAAAGTTATCAGATCCCAGGAAAAGCCAAGCCCCTAAGCCCCGACTTTACTAGTAAGTAGTTTTTTTTTAATACCTATTAATACCTAACTTTGCACCTAATTTATATGGGGCAGTATACATACCAGGTGCAAACTTAACTTAACCACTTAGGGATGGAAAGTGTTTGTACGGAACCCTCGGTGCGCGAGTCCGACTCGCACTTGACCGGTTTTTATTCGTCTTGGCGGGGGCACTACCGTGATACCAGATACAAACTGGACAATTTCAAGAAATATTAGGAACGGAAAAGAAAACGTCAACAAATATGTTATAATTAATTAAAAAAAATTAGAAGCCAACTGCGCATCTGTGGAAATCATATTTACAACATTAAGTAGGTAAACAATATTTAGTTATATAACTAAGAAGGTATATTAAAACATCAAGAAGAGATAATTATTTATTTATTTATTTATTATTAAAGAAACCCTTCAAAGAATAATTTTAATGGTCGACATCTCACAGTCATTCTTTGTATGTCATTAACCTTTTGAGCGCCGCAGTCGTATCACGACATCGGAAAATTGATACTGGACGCCATCGTCAAATGACGTCCAAATTTCGATGACCAAAAAGTTCGTAATATCAAGTAAGTAATATGTTATTAAACAGTTAAGACAAACTTCAACTAAATAACATAACAACTATGGACAAATTAATTAAAATTAAAATAAACCAAAACAAAAAGTAATTTATTACTCCTCTGCGGCATGGTACCGAATATGCTGTTGCTGGCAGGATTTCCTTGTTTTTTTATTTATTTATTATACAGCGTTTAAAAACTTACTTTTTAACACAGTTGCTCAAAAAGTGGTACTTTTCGTAGCTGCAAATCGTGCGAAAAGTTGGTTATTTCGAACTAGTGCTTTTTACTTTTCAATTTTTTTTAATTTTCTGTTGTACTAACACGTCATGTCTCATACATCCAAAAAAAGATCAATCACTTTCCGACTTAATTTATTACGTCATACAGCATTGCAAGTGTATATCTTATAATTATGCTTAAAATATTTAAATTGCATTTTGGATCAATCAAAGGGTTATCTATTAAAATTATTCAAAAGCGGTTTTAATTATTTGTCTGAGTGACTATTATTTAATGAGCAAATGAGTATTATGCGGGACCTAAAAAAATTAAAAAGAAAACTATTGTCACAGATTAGAAAATACAGTATTAAGCGTGACCCACGCGCTGCTTTATAAATTCATAATAATTATGAATAATCGCTATTTTTGTGTATAAAATAATATATTTATTTACAATTATATGAAATGTAAAGAACTAAAAACAGATTCACGATGTTTATTGTTTCGAATCAATTAAATTACGGTGTAACATTATCATATCTCTTCTGAAATATTAAAACTATTTCTTTTGATTTGGCTGAATGATGACAGCCGACGCCATCTTGAAAAAAAATATTACAATTAAAAGTAAAACTTTCATTTTCATTCAGTATTGTTTTAATTATGTGTAAATGGGGGCTTCCGGTTTGTGACTTAAGATGGCCGCATGCCTTTAAGTTTAGTTATTCGTTATTTATTCATTTTGGTTGTTCAATGTGTAGTATTGATAGCCTATTGTGCAGTGAACTAACGTATGAGTGAATGGTTAATGAAGAATTCAACTTGAAGCGTACATAGCCCTTCTTGGGTCAAGGCCCGGTAGACCGCGTGGTTTTTTGTAAATCGCTATCACTTTACAAAAAGCTCAACTCACCGTACAACGTTCGTCAACTTTGACACTGGCAGAATTGACCCAATGGGCAGTAGCCATTTTTTTTTTATATAAAATTGAATTGAATTGAATGTGTAAATGACACGTAAGATTTATAAAATAAGAGTTTTTGATAGAAAATGATGCATTCTGATGTTATCAGAATATATTTAACACCGCCCTATATACGAGCCAAGGCAAAATTGCAAGTAAGAGTATTTTACCCGCAAAATCGAAAGAGAAATTACATTGCCGTCTATGAACATTTTATTGGCTGGAAACGAGAAAAAGAGAATTATTAACAACTTGAATAAAACTAAACTTACCAGCAAAGGCCTTAAATGCGACCCTTCACAATTACTCTAAAAATTGTAGGTAGGTACTCTTAATTTTTATCAGACAGAAATAAATATAATACATCGATGTACATGTGTACATGTGATGATGTGCGCTGTTTACTTAAGTTTATGTTTTATGTACAGCAACTATTTGTGAGTTCCTGTAATTGGCTCTGTATTTCTATTTAAGTTTCTATATTTAGTGTATTAGCTGTTGGTTCTCCTAAAATAAATAAATAAATAATTGCCCCTTTCAATTACTGTTTTAAATTTGTATTATTGCAATTTTTAGCAAATGTATTAAAAAACGTTGTTTGGTACACGTGTGGAAGTGTCATTTTAACTCGTCCCGAGTCTTGACCCTCGCCTTGCGGATCAGGCCAAGAATCCTCGGGACTCGTTAAAAATGACATACTTTCCACACTTGTATCAAAAACTACTATATAAGGAAGCCCTACCAAACTGTATTCACAGTTTGACTGTAGGTATCATCTCTTCTATCTATTATATTGCAGAACAGCTATGCTGATATACTTGTATGTGTGTCCCCAGTTATCTCTGGCAATCTGCATAGGTATAATGCTATATTAAATATTTGATTATAGGGATATTCTTCTTTTATAGACAAACACTTCATCAAATACTTAATTTCATCGAATTTTAATTTCATAGACAATTTGTTCCCTGGAAGTCATTACATTTCTCAAAAATCTTGAACATGTCAAGTCAACCTATAGATTCGTCTAGGTTATATTTACACACATTCCAAAATATATTATGGTTGAAAAAAAAAATATTTCGATGAAATGATATTTCTATGAAATGAAATTTCGCTGAAACTTTTGTCTATAAACAAGAGTAAACCTTGATTATATGTATACCTGCGGCTATAGGTACTTCACACAACGATTCAAGTAGAGCTCTAAGTTACAGCGACGACGAATTTTTACAATTCACGAAGAGGTGACATCTTCATAGAACTCAACTTCTATCACTTCTTTCGTCAAAAGCGACCTCGGCTTCCCCGCAGCTATCAAGCATATATTCACATCAAACTGCCAAAAATAATGATCATCAAATTTCTTCGCATAATTACAAGCGACTACACCTTCCAAAGTTGCCTCATAGGTTACTTCGACTTCCAGAACGCTTCGTTTGGCAGTTGAATCGGCTTCCACAGACTGTCTCAGTTGAGCCCGAGGAACCACACTCTTCCCGGAACCGATAGATCTTCTTAATGTCGTGTTATGTTCAAAGCCAAACAAATTCGTGTAGAAAACACTTCTGGATTTCCCAATGCTTCCAAATCCAAAAGATACGTTGTAGCTAACATTATCGTCGAAGTAATAAGAACTGCCTTCGGTCCAAGTGTGTCGCACACTCATGTTTCGCTGGGACTTATCTACAACAACAGTCTCAGAGCGGAGGTTAAGAATATCTGCTGTTTTAGGCTTTATAGTTCTTTTGACTTCTTTCCAGCCGTATTTTCGATACAAATTCTCCCAAGGCGTAGGGCCTCTTAGGTAAACATCATCAGGTCTGCCGCCTGAGTACGTATACACGGCATCCTTAACTTACCAGTCTGTTAACTGAAATATTTCTCTCTCCGTTTCTGATATCAGCTCTTCACTATATCCAGACATATATACCTCTGAGCGTAAGAGGCTGTGGGATGCTTGTATGTCGATCTGGATTCTCGCTGTAGCAAGTGGTAGCAGGAAGATCAAAAGAGCGGTTGCTGTCATCTTGAGTTTTTGAAGCTGATACTGTAAAGAAATATTATAATTTAGTAAGCCATCATCACTTATAAAGAGAAGAAAGGTATTTAGCCTCTTGGCATTACTATCATTACGTTAGATTAGAACTCAGTGTAACTACAACAAAATCAAAAGCCCGTTTCGGTCAAATTGTTATTAAAACTGGATTACAATGAGAAAATTAGTCCACAAATGTCATGAATTAAGACAAACTTTATAAAAAATACAGGCTGACGGTGATTGCGAGGAAATTAGATGTATTTGTAAAACGTGGGAATAATAATGAAGGTGATTCGTATATAACCCACCTAAAACAATCGGCGCAAGGTGGCTGTCAACAGTTGGATGGAAAATTTGGAGTTTTATATCCAGTAGTCGTGCGAAGTGACCGAAAATACGATTCAAAGATGCTTTGAACATAAGATAGATTACACTGAAGTAGTGCTCACAGCGAGCTAGTATTTATACTGAACTGTAGATTAAACTCACCATTTCAAAAACAACACTGGTATGGCCTTGACCCTCACTTTATGTCCAGAACTTATCACATAAATGAGCGCGTTTTTAACTGCGATGTTGACTATTGTGAAGTTAACGTTTTTTCCTAGTAACATAACAAAGTGAGTATTTTTGTGTGCCTACATACATATAAACACTACTCACCTCACGCTTGTATCCCGCTGAGGTAGGCAGGGATC
Source organism: Apotomis capreana (assembly GCA_947623375.1). NCBI lineage: Eukaryota > Metazoa > Arthropoda > Insecta > Lepidoptera > Tortricidae > Apotomis > Apotomis capreana. The sequence continues at coordinate 17,971,983 of OX392515.1, forward strand.
GCCGACTGCCAGTTCGACGATTCTTACACACTTCTTTCGCTTCGCTCAAATCAGCATGGATGGGTACATACCCAGGGCCGGCCTTGCCATGCATTCGCCCTAGGCAAGTCATTATGTGAGCGTGTACGTCTCGTCCGTTGCCAGAAGAGGGGTACCCCTTCTGGCCTTCTAAATTAATTTCCTGTAGCCACAAAAAATAAGATCTTAAAAACTATTTCTGAACATACTTACACTGATAACATCTATGTATGTGTATATTTCCAATATTGTGAAACTTTCGGAAAAACCCGTTTATTTCTTAAAATACTTCTACAAAGGAATTTCCAAATTAAAAACCTTATCTAAAATTTTGTGGAAGTTTCTAGAAATATCCGAGATTTTTCTTATATCTTTGGAAACTTATAATAACTTCCACATCTCTAATTGAAACAATACCTACCTACTCTAACCGTCGTAGCTACAAAATCGGGTAAACCCAGTCGTAACTACTACCCAGTCCTAAATGAAAAACTATTTTTCATTCATTCATATTCTTTATTGCATACCATGGTAATTACAAGAGATCTTAAAAATATACATATGTATTTATATAGTCTAGACGACTGATTGCAGGTTATCAAAGAGGAAAAGAAAATATGTATTTATAGGTAAGTAATGACAAAAATGTTCAATATTATTTTATTCTTTCCCAAGCTGGATGCCAAAATTGGGGAAATAAGCCGCATTAGAGAGGTTAATTTGTGTTATTAAAGAACGCACTATAATTTACGTTATTTCATACAGATAGTGCAAGATCTCCGTGCGCGTCATTCGAAACCCAGCGTTGTTTTTGAGATTCTAACCTTTAATCTACAGTTCAGTATAAATATATACTAGCTCGATGTGGACGCTACTTTAGTGTTATCTGTCCCGTGTTTGAAGCGTGACTGAATTATCAGTCTCAACTTCTTTTTGTCAACTGCTGGATATATGTAGACTCCAGCAAGTTTAGCCTCTGAGTACGACCGGCAGGAAAATCTCATCGGACCGCCACCTTTCGTAGAGTACAGCTACTGTCTTGTGTGCGTACATTCGGTGAGCTATAAGAACCGCTATATCTTAGAATAAATACACCTAGAAACCTAACTAACTAAGAAACTAGTTAGCGCTTGAAAGTGAAGACAGTTTTGATTAGCCACGAGCAAAGTTTCGCCCTTTTTTTAATATGACTTGAACTGTATCTGGACTGGACTGTTTAGCCATCACTACGTCAGTGAGTCGGATTTTGTGTGGGAGTGTTCGTGTGCACAATTATCACAACAACAATATCACAAGCAAAACGTCTCTATGATTGGTTCGTAGATGCACCATTATGCGGCTTCGTCTTTCGCAAATCTGTTGTAGGTATAAAGACTCTCGTTCTATGCGTACCTACTCATTAAAAATCATTATACTAATATTATCATGGGACTAGTTTAACAGCATCAGTGATGTTTTTACTGACACGATGACCATAATTTTAAAGTGAAATCTACCTACAATTATCTACACATTGAATTATTTTTACCTAGTTCTAAATGTCTTCAGTACCATAAATTTATTTTTACATTAGGCTATAGGCACTTATACCTACATTTTTAAATGGTAGGTTCCTTAAGATAAAATTGCTGAATTTAATGTTTTCTTTTTTACTTTAGCCTACGTTTCAATTGCTAAAAGTTTACGTGTTTATTCATAGCCCATGTTGACTATTTTTTCCGTTGTAATTTACTCTTTAGTTACAAGAATTAAGTATTTTGCATTAGCAGGGTTATGACGCCGAAGTTACAGTTCAAACCCAATTTGCAGTATTCTATACCATTAAAATGAAGGCATTAACATAAATATATTAATGATGGCTTACCGATCGAACAATCATTTACAGGTTTCGCTCCCAGGCCTCAGGATGTCAGTAGCTTCTCTTCTAATCTTCCTGCTTCCACTTCTTGCCACTGCGAAAATCCAGATTGACATACAAGCATCGGACCACTACTACAACACAAAGGTACACATGTCTGGAACTAGTGAAGAGCTAATATCAGACAGAGACAGAACAATATTCCAATTAAGAGACTGGGAAGTAAAGGATGCTGTTTACGCGCTCTCAGGCGGTAGACCTGACGATGTCTACCTAAGAGGCCCTACGCCTTGGGGAAACTTGTATCTAACCTACAACTGGAATGAAGTTAAAAGGACCATAATACCTCTAAAAGTGAAGGTTCTCGATATCAGCACAGATACTGTTGTGGTTGATAAGTCCCTATCCCAAAGTGATATGAGTGTGCGTCACACGTGGACTGCAGGCAGTTCTTATTACTTCGACGACCATGTTAGCTATAGTATATCTCTTGGAGAAGGTATTGGGAAATACAGAAGCGTGTACTATAAGAATTGGTTTGGCTTTGAACATAGCACGGCGTCAGGAGTATCCATCGGATCCGGTCTATCAGTAACTCCTCAGTCCCAACGAAACACTGTGGGAACCGTTGTAACAGCCAAACGGAGTGTTCTGAAAGTCGAAGTGGCCTATGAGGCATCTTTGGATGGCGGAGTCGCTTGTAACTATGCAAACAAATTTAATCGACATCACTTTTGGAATCACGACGTAAATATGTGCTTGGAAGCTGCGGGGAAGCCACGGAAGCTTTCGATGAAAGAAGTGATAGAAGTCGTGATCTATTACAACGAACATTTCACCTCTTCGTAAGTTGTAAGAATATTCGTAGGTTCTCAATTTCATAATTTCAATAAGAATTTAAGTTTTTGGCTGTTGTGCTGCAATGTTACTTACTTCTACTAATCCTCGTTTGTTTGACAGTTTAGAATAAAATAGTTCTTAAGTGTAGTTAATTAAATGTATGAGTACATATTTGGGTTATTGTCAGCTCGAACAACAAAAGTTGTCTCTTCGGTGGCCAATAGTCAGCGTATGTGCATAGAAGCGGATACCCTTGAAATGTGGACAAACGTTTCACCGAATGCTTCATTTCGTCGAATTTTCATTTCGTCGACAAATTTTTACTCGTAAGTCATAAATTTTTCAGACATTTTGTAAATTATAACCTTTAGATTAATAGGTTAGGTTAGGTTAGGTTTGTGTTATAACATTCAAAAATATTTTATGGTTTCAGAAAAAGAATGCTTTCGATGAAATGAAAATTCGATGAAACGTTTGTCGACATTTCAAGGGTAACGTCGACATAAGTCCTTAACTTTGTACGTGTCCACCGAAAAGACGCGAACCTAAATCTGACAACGACCCATTTGATATTGTAACTACCTAGGTACCTAAAAGGTTAGAAAATATTATGAATATTTTTTAGCGGTTTTCTAGGTATTGTTTTTTTGTTTCATCGTTGTAGTTGAAGTCGTTGAAGGACAATAATGTTCTATAACGAAATAGTACCATATACAATAAAATAATATGTACGTACAGTCAGCAGCGGAAATTGCTACGCACGCCATATGCTTTAAATTCATACGGACTCAATTATCTAGAGGATAGGTAAGGGTTGTACAGATCATTGTGGGCGACTATAATGCTTAGCTACTTTTGCTGCTGACTGTACGGAGAATGATTGTGACATACATGTTGATCATTAAAATACATTGTATTTATTATTATTGTTTTTGAAATGGTTTAATTTATCAAGGTGATTAAGGGCGCTTTTCCACTGATGTAAATTTTATCTTTTATTTCAATTGATATTTGACTTCAGCAGACCGTATATAGTTAAAATAATTCATTAAAAAACAAAACAATTAACCAATATAACCATTATGGATATGGATGTAAATATTGACATTGTCAATTATGCGGCCATGGCTATCGATCTCGTAGCTATCCCAGGCGATCCAGCCATCTTCGTAGGTGCCGGACTTTATAAGACGCCGCTTATTTATAACTAACTACCTGTAAAAGGCCAATGATGATGCCACAAATAGGAACACACAGAACACACTACTCCTGATTCTAATTAGATATATCCACGCATATTATATTCTTTATTTTATTATACACCTTAGTTTGATTACATGTAAGAACCCCTTCAATTACGTAGGGACATTGGGTCGCTGAGCGTTTTCTATCGCCTATACCATGGCGAGTGTTCTGAAAAGTTATTTTCTCTTATCCCACCCCCCCCCCCCCCCCCCCTTTCCGTCATAGAACCACACGTGCCAGCTTGCGATGTCATCGCCTCACCGTGGAGAATATTCCCACACGTTCCAAGAAGTTTGGCAATTCCTTCATCTGTCGAACTATTAAAGTATGGAACTCCTTGCCGGCTCATGTGTTTCCTCCTTCTTATAACTTTGGACCCTTCAAACGAAGCGTGAAGAAGCATCTCTCGGGCCAGCATGGCAGTGTCAACTGACTTGGCACCGTTGGTTTCTCGTCAGTTGCCATTGCGACTTGGGCTCCCCTTTTTGCTTACCATCAGGCGAAGTGGAGCCACTATGTTGTGCCGTTATAAAAAAAAAAGTACATGTAATCAAACTAAGGTCCTGTAAGTACAAGACTTAAATTAAAATGTTCCTATTGTTTTAGATTTTTTGTTAGTAAACAATGTTATTGCTAGGTACTTATATATTTCAGGTCCTGTAATACTTTCTGAATTTATAAATAATCTGAAAACATTAAACTGGAAATTTAAAACAAAAACGCTAATAAAACAGGAAACGTTTAATTAAAGTGTTAAAAATGTAAAAAAAAAATTGAAATGCTCAGACACATATTAATATGAAAGAAATAAACTATCATCGATTTCGCAACACATAATTAATAATGTCGTCAGCAAACAGTCCGCTAGCGCTAGTTGACGCCTTCAAACTATATAAAACCATTTATACTGGCCAAAACCGCTGAAAAGTTGCAAAATGACATGAAAGTTGCAAAATGCGGTCTGGTTTGACAATGGCCGAATTATCCAATTTGGACTGGCGAGAATCCGAGAAAGGCAGTCGCATTCCAAGGGACTTTACAACCGCTCCTTCGAAAAAGGGCGCAAGGAGCTATAGGACTCATATGCGGTTACTACCTCTTACTTGAGAACCAGTTTGGAGAGCAGTTTAGAGTTCCGATAATAAGATACATGTAAATAAATATCACATACCAACGTTTTGTGTAAGGTCGGATTACTTTGATTTCTCGTCGGGATACTTTGGCCACTCGTTGGGTACCTTAGTTACTCGTCGGGTATATCTTGGCTATTCGGGTTACTCTTCAAGTATCTAGCACGGTTTAGGGTTTCGATAATAAGATACAAGTAAATAAATATCACATATCAACGTTCTTTGTAAAGTCTACTTTTATTACGCGTCGGGATACTTAAACCACTCGTCGGGTATATCTTGGTTATTCGGGTTACTTTTTTGCTCCTAGGGTAAATTTTTAGCTCCACGGGTTACGTTTCAAGTATCTAGCACAGTTTAGAGTTCCATGTAAATATCACATACCTACCAACGTTGTGTAAGGTCGGATTACTTTGATTACTCGTCGGGATACCTACTTTGGCGACTCGTCGGGCATATTTAGCTATTCGGGTTACTTGGGTGTTGGCTATTCGGGTTACTTTTTAGCTCCTAGGGTTACTCTTCAAGTATCTAGCTAGCTTAGTTTAGAGTTCCGTTAATAAGATAGAAGTCGGGATACTTTGGCCAATCATCGGGTATATTTTGGCTATTCGGGTTACTTTTTGGCTCCTCGGGTTACTTTTCAAGTTGTTTTCACAGTTTGTTGTTCCGATATTTAGATACGTATGTAAAGATCACATACCTAAAGGCATTATGTTCGCCATTTGTATTTTTTTGTATTGTGCAATAAATTTTAAATAAATAAATACCAACGTTCTGTTTATATAACACTTTGGCGACCAAGGATTTTGTAGCGCTACGTGTGTAGCCGATAACATGCGGAAATGCGTATGTAGCGAAAACTTGCTACGAGCACAGTGCCCACGGAGCGGGATCCCGGTGTTCAGTGTTAAGGTCGGATTACTCATCATGCGTTGGCCACTCATCGGGTTACCTTAGTTCCTCGTCGGGTATACTTTGGCTATTCGGGTTACTTTTTGGTTCCTCGGGTTACTTTTCAAGTATCTAGATACACACAGTTTAGTTCCGATATTAAGATACATGTAAATAAATATCACAAACCAACGTTCTGTGTAGGGTCGCATTACTTTAATTAATCGGGATACTTTGGCCACTCTTCAAGTTACCTTGGTTACTCGTCATCTTATATTCTGGCTATTCGGGTTACTTTTTGGTTCCTCGGGTTACTTTTCAAGTATCTAGATACACACAGTTTAGTTCCGATATTAAGATACATGTAAATAAATATCACAAACCAACGTTCTGTGTAGGGTCGCATTACTTTAATTAATCGGGATACTTTGGCCACTCTTCAAGTTACCTTGGTTACTCGTCATCTTATATTCTGGCTATTCGGGTTACTTTTTGGCTACTCGGGTTACTTTTTGGCTACTCGGGTTACTTTTCAAGTATAGTAAGATTGCGCAACGAGCATGTATAGTGCTGCCACCTATAATTACTGCCAACTAGTGCCGCCAATCCGAATCTGGGAAAAGCATAATTCACTTATAAAATATGCTTTTTAAGGTTCCGTACCCAAAGGGTAAAAACGGGACCCTATTACTGAGACTTCGCTGTCCGTCCGTCCGTCCGTCCGTCCGTTTGTCACCAGGCTGTATCTCAAGAACGGTGATAGCTAGACAGTTGAAATTTTCACAGATGATGTATTTCTATTGCCGCTATAACAACAAATACTAAAAATAAAATAAAATAAATATTTAAGGGGGGCTCCCATACAACAAACTTGTTATACCTAGATTATGTATATATATATATATATATATAGGTACGGAACCCTTCATGCGTGAGTCGGACTCGCACTTGCCCAATTTTTTAAATGTATAAGGCCTCTTCATTTTGAGAAAAAGAAACACAAATATTCGATTCAACATTTTATTTGTCCCACATTTGACAAAATATACCGCCGTCTATCTGCACAGATAAATAATCTTATTTACAATTTTACATCGTGGATAACTGTCTCACAGTTATAATAAAACGTACAATTTGTATTACATTTTATTCAATTGTTAGCATTGTTAATAGGTACAATCAAATATGTCAACTGTATGGGAAAATGTCGATATTCCTCAATAGATAACCATACTGCATACTCTAGAAAAGATAAATAAATATGGTCATAATATAATCATGTAGATCATAGTAGTTACAATATTTATGAAAATTGAAAGTGAATGTTTTTGACTAATTGCAAAGTTGAGCTTTTTTTTCTAACGTAAATTACCTACAACTTATAAAACTGACAGAAATACACGAGATGATTTTAATATATTTTTTTAAATCTAAGGTTTTTTTTTTATATCGAGCTAAAGCTTTAGACTTCATTGTTTCCACACTAAAAATAAAATTTCAAAATAATTATAGATTATATATATCATTTTATAAATTTCACAGGTTTGAACGCCACAACGTGTCGGAATTAGCCGACAAAATACTGTCAGTTTCCGTAGTACAAAATGATGTGTCGTGTCTTGCCGACAAAAGAAATTACAAGTTAACGTAATAGATTTTTAACGCAGTACAATGATCCCCATTATACAATGTCGTAAGACATTAACGAACCGATCGACTTTTAAACCATAAATCATAAAATAAATTTGCATTAGTTCAACAAGAGTGTACTTTGAAATCTTTGAATAACATTAGTAAAGCTACGTCAAAACATTTTATTCTAATTTGGCATGCCAGAAGATTAATTTAGCGACAAGAGTTATTGTCTGACAAGTTGCGGTTGAGCCCTGGGATAGTGGCGTTAGAAACAGTTTTCATATGACAATAATATCCATACCTCATATAGGTATGTACATTATAAAATGTCAGTAGCGGTCTGTCAACAACCAATTTCAAAACATTAATTGAAAAACTACACAATCCTTCGTTCTTCTTATGAAATAAATATAGAAACGTGTTGAAAAGAACTTATCTTTCATCAATGTGGATATTCTTGGATTTCTCATGAGAAAATTAATTGAAATTTGACGAATATTTAGCTCTGTCTTTTATTTTTTGTTTGCATCAGGGACAATGGATGACTTTCAACGTCACTTGCCGAAGAACACTGCTTGCACAGAAAATAAATTATTACCACAAAAATCCGCAATATGGCGAGGGGCCAAAAGCAACTTGTCAGCCTATGTAATGAAACAAATGCCATCAGAGTTTTACGTACGCAGATTCAATGAGCTTACGGTATGAGCAAAACATTAATTATTGAACCATTTGTGCGCTATAGAGATACAATTTAGTTTTTAGGGTAAACAGCTCTATTATTGACAACTTGATATTTCTAATTATTGGCACATTCTTCCTTCATGAAAACTCGTCAACACATGTGTAAAAATTAGATCCCAATAATAGAGTCACTTACCCGTTTATTTTCTAAACTATTTCTAGTTTAGATTTTTAATGAAGTGAACTGCAAATGGGTTAAAGATTTATTTATTTATTTATTATGTATATTATTTTATTTTATAAGAGAAATAGGATTCATTGTGATAAGTACTATATTCTTCCTGATAGAAAAATAGTGAATGCTGTACAAAAATAATTTAGAATAACAAATGTCACGTTTTGTTGTTTGGATAACAGACAGTAACTAATTATTTATTATTTACATCAAAAAATATAATTAGACATATAAAATATCAATGCGTAAGTGATAACACTAAGTATTTGACTAGAAACGACACGAAGGCCATGACATATTAGATTTTAGTCATATGATCATTTAAAAAAATATGCTTTTTAAAATGTTTCAAGACACTAGCTGCCATTCAAACCAAAAGAGACCTTCGCTGACAATTTACCAAAATATATTCGCAAAGGAATAGCAATCATTGTAAAACTTAGTATGATATGAAGATAAGTGCTTTAATTATACCTTATTTAACATTTCATAATAAATAATACCAATCGTTGTTAAGTCGCTTTTGGTTTGCATTTTGTCGTTTAGCGACGCGATGTTAAATTGACTTTCATTTCCATCATCATGTGATTTACTTATTAAAAATTACTTCCTTTGAACATTAATTTTAACAAGTTAGGCATTGTAATTATATAAGCATTTAATCATATGTCGAATATTTAATGATATGACATGAACCTTACATATACATAATATTCGCATCTGTGCGCTTGTTTTCTAAATAACCAGCTAACATCAAAACTATAGTCGATTGACTCTTATAATATACACAATAGTTTCTATAAGGGTGACTGACTACCGTAATTTGAGTCGCGTAATTTCGGTGGCGCCATAGTGTGACTTGATCACGTGACATGATGTATGGCGCGACCGAAATTATGCGACTCAAATTACACTCGCCTGGCTTTCCTCTAAATCGCCTCATTCGGTCGTTTTAGGCTACCGCCTAAAGCGGAACGGTTAATAAACCAATCAGGCTACGTTTTTATGCAGCCCATAAGGAGTGCATTTTAATCTGGGTCTTTTTAACCGAGCTGCGCTCCGCTCCAGTGGAAGGGAGCCTAAAGATCGACCAAACCACTGCTCATAAAACGGTAATGCTCCGTAAACGCAATCAAATGTATGAAAAACATTAGACGCGTGACGTTTGCGTCACGTCTTTTTGTGCAGTGCGATAACACTGCGTATACGTCACAGTGTAAACGCTCCGTCAGCGTATTCTGAGCAGCGGTATGTTTGGTCCTTTATGAATGGAGTTCAGAGTTTTATCATTAGTTGCCATGTTTGTTAAAGATATTTCGAAGTATTCCGTTTCAACATTATCAAACCACCTTCCTTCATAGATGAAATCACACTTATCATATTAAAGCACACTGAAAAAAATAGCCAGTGAATCTACTGACACTTCAATAAGCCTAACTGCAATAACACTTACTGAAATGTCAGTAACTCACTGGCTAATTTTTTCAATGCGGTTTGATATAAGTATACCGTTTTTGGTAGACCAATATGAGGCGATCTTCAAGTTTGGAGTAATGCGGAATCAAATTGTAAGTAGCTAGGACTATATTCTACACATGCTGCTTCTATTGTACTGAGAACGCTGATAATTCTAAATGTAGGGCCGTAAGTATCATCAGTTATATCACGGCTGAGACACACAACTTTGTCACGCGTCGTTGTCTATCCCTTCCCATTTAGTACGGTCTGAGAAAGACGGTTGATCGCGCGACAAGCCAAGACGTCAGCCCGACTGGTAAAATTGCTTTAAACGCGTATCTGTCACTCAGAACGAATAAGGTTAAAAATAAGAAGTTTCGTTGCAGACTTCCATACTTAGTTAAGTATTTCAAGAAAAGTTATAGCCATTTCCTTTATATTGAAAACTTCGACAATAGGCTAGTTTTCTGACATATCAAATCAGTTACATTTTATGAAACGTCCAAACGCTCGAATAGTATGAAGTTTATAAAAGATACAGAAACTATGACGTCACCATCCTGTACGGTGAAATTACCTTCTTTTATTTGAAACATTTAAACAAGCGAAAATTATTGTATTATGATAGTTCCGTGTATATTTTCGAAAATTATATTTAGTGATAGATAGAAGATAGAATATCTTTAACTTTAACTCAAGAAGAAAGAAGAAATAGAAACACAAAAAACTTAAAATTACAATAGAAGTAGACAACAGGCAGTCTAGTCGCACAAAAGCAATCTCTTCCAGACAACCTTAGCGTTATTTGGATTTTCTTCAGGTAACTAGCCTATTGATATTGATGTAGTCTGTGAGTCAGTATTAACCTCCTTCGTTTATTAAGTCCACAGCTTTATGATACCTAGACCCAAATTAAGATAGAAACTGAATTCCTCATTCTGCCAAACTCCATTATAGCACTAGAGCTTACACTAAATAAATCTATATTATCACATGTACACTTGACCCCTACAATTCGTTTTAAATTAAATTTGAGCCACCGTTTTAAAACACATGAACACATTCTAACCCTGTGTTCTATAATATAATTATACATTTATAATATAATTATAAATATACATAATTCCGAGATAAATGCTTTACATCGGACAACACAATGGACGCGACGCGGGACGGCGTCAAAATATACAAAATAAGTAGTTACAACTGTTACATAATGAAAGGCATTAAAACACGAGTGTGTTTATTATAGCATATCACAAGTGTTTTAATACGAGATTATGTACTTTTGCGTACATAACTCATATTACAAATCGTCTATAATATTTATATTCAAGAACCGTATGTGTGGGCCATGCCTTGTCATTGTAGCCAGTACTATAATAGGTATACCAAAAAATCATACATTTCGATACGAAAACAGGTACAGGTATTTATCATACCAGCACCAACATCATATTAAAAAAAGCCCAATACCACAAAATAAACGAGGCGTGTCGTAAAGTTGGGTCATTACCAACGGTTTATGAACGCATTATAGAAGTTTTATGATATGGTTGCTATAAATAAATTGCACACAACAAATTGCATTTAAAACGTTATATTAACAATTCCATTTAAAATATCGCGATAATCAAATTTTCTATTAAAAACTTAAGCGAAAAGTCATTTTCGAGTGCCGGCACATTATCTGCAATACGACACGGTCTATAGCTGAGTATATACACACATTGTCAAAACGCTTTCGTATTCGTCTTACTATTAAGGTATTATCGTATAATATTAACTTTCTTTCTTTTGCAACCTCCCTTTTTTTACTATAAGGTCAGTCGGGCCAAGTACGCCGAAATATACCTAAACGGAAGTCATGTATGAATATGATTTATTTCATTAACTCTTTGGTAATCTTCGACGTTCCGTACGTTTGGGCATATTCTTAAAGTGACTGGTGAAAAGTAGTGAAATAAATTGTATTTATACACGGTTAAATATTCTTTTTTCGTGATAAATTTCTTTCGTAATCGGTGTGTTCTTAAAGTCTATGCACATGAATGTTTTCAGACGCACGTATCACAGGTGCGCCAAGTTAGCTCGATTAAAATACGTTGTGCGTAAATGCCCTTTAGTTTATTAAAGGGATGCGTTTGTGATGCGCGACAGACCTGAGGTTCACGTGCACGAAGCTACAAATTACAAGTGAGTCCCTTTTCAACTTCTTATGTTAGAAAGAGACTTCCGTCAGTAATTTGTAGCTTCGTCGACTGAGCATTCACTAATGGGGCTTCTAAACAGGCCATATTTTACTGCAATTTGTGTCTTTCTCTGATAACCTACGATAGAGCGAGATGCAAATAACCCTCGGCCACAAATTGCAGCGAATAATGGCTCGTTTAGAAGCTCATTTATAACCAAATAGCGAATCGCTGCTCGTTACAATATTTAAGCGAGCGTCATACTAAAGGCGTTTCAGCTCGGCTGTTTCATTACAAACGTTTCTGGTCTATAAGCGGGCGTTTAAAAAAAACCGTAACCCTGTTTCTTCCAGAACAGAATCGATAGGGTTATCAATGTGAAAAAAAAGTGTCTTAAATGTGTCCCTTCCATTACGTTACGTTTGAATATGACCTTTTATTTGCCCGAGCGTAACGTATTAACAGAAACAAAAATTCTCATAAAAATTTTGGGTCACTTCTGTTTAATCTTCACATTGACAATGCTATCGATTCTGCTAAGGATGAATTCAAACGTCAAGTTCTGGAAGAAATTCGAGATTTTTTTAGAACGCTCAGGCACCTTAATCGTGACCGATAGTCCCAGCCACAGACCACCCCCACTAGACGGAGCATGTAAGGCACATGTAAGGCGACCCGCGCGCACCAACGATATGGTACGGCAGAACATTACAGTATCAACACGGCGGCCACCGTTTAGTTGCTATGTTTATGAGGCCTCTCTACACCACTTAACACTACAATTTACCATGTTATTTATTTAATTTATTTTTTCAACTACGCATGGATCATAAACATGGACGCACCTAAACGGTGGCCGCCGTGTTGATACTGTAATGTTCTGCCGTACCATATCGTTGTCGCGCGCGGGTCGCCTTACATGCTCCGTCTGCGTCTTTACAAAGCCTATACTGATAGGGTTCAGATGCGAACTGAACCAGATTAGCTTTTGTTTGGACAAAACTTAACAAAACCCTAATCTGGTATAGTACAGAAATTTACTGAAATCGTATAGACTTTAGAAACTAAATTCATACGGATATTGCTGGTACAAATGCTAGTCTGTTGCGGTCTATAACTTGAAGAATACTTTAGTAACGACTCCGATTGTATTCAATAAATTACCGTTCATGCGAATGGCTAAGCATTTTTTTACGTTTAGAATTATTTCAGTTGATAGGTACTCTTATTAGGCCATATTATTTAGTGTGAAATCGTGATAAAATAGTTGAATTTATATCAGGAGGCATGCTGTTGTGGTCGCAGTTCTAACCTAACCTACTTTACTGGTAGCAAATCGTTTCTGGCGCTTCGCCGACCGCTGCCGCGGTACACTCGCTTCGCTCGCTCGGCTCGCGCGCTGTTGTGGTCGGAGTTCTAACCTAACCTAACCCATTAATCTAGTTTACTGGTAGCAGTTTGGTTCATGCGCTTCCTCGTCCACTACCGCGGACGCTTGCTCCATATAGACGTTACCAAACCCGACTAGGTTTTTGTCGTGAATAATACTTGAAAATATGTAAGCAAACAGCTAATACATTTGAGTGACTACTTTTAACCGTAACGGTATAGATATTGTTAACTAATATGCACAAACAAAAGCTCCCCGATTTGAATCTGAATCGTGACTGAAATAGTATAGGTTTTGTAAATTCGCGCTCCGTCTAGTGGGGGTCGTCTGTGACTCAACAGTCCGGCCCCGCCCCCGGCTCGTGCACTCAACAGTCCCTGTCACTCTTTCACAGTACCGTGAAGATAGAGACAGGTGATATAGCTCGCGCGAGAGAGTCGCGTATCGCACTCGTGCTAGATGCAGGTCTATAGGCGCATTAACCCATCCACGGCCAAGCGCCGTCGACCGTACACTATACGCCAGGCCACCATGCAACCATTTTTTTGCTAAAACAAGTGACTCAACGTGTTGGTCACGACCCCGGCGCGAACGCTAAATAGACCGCCGCTTCTGAAGCCAGGTAGCTATTATACTAATACTATTAAGTCATAGTAAGATTCCTTTTTTTTTCAATTTGGATTTTGTCATGACTCACATGCGAGTCACTGGCCCTGCGCGACTGTTTGAGCATGACCCATACGCTGAGTCACTGGCCCTGAATGGGTTAATAGTGACCGATAGACGGCTCACCGATAAGAGTCATCGCATATGATGTATCCAGTCCGCCGGTAGAGCAGCGCCTCGAACAGGCACCAGAAGGGGCGCCGGCACGCCGCCCCCGGCTCGTGCACTCAACAGTCCCTGAAGTTGGCCACTGACATAAAAGTAAATATAAAATACGTTTTAAAAATTAGAAAGAATCGGAAAAAGACGGGTGACATCCGTCATGAATATAAAATATTTAGATTAGCTTTCAAAGAATAAATAACTAATTAGCATACCTAGGATAACTCGGGGCACGTTCTAGGGATAGGATATCGATAAAAAAGATGTCGATATAATTAAATGAATATAATGTGCTCAATGAACATTTGGATTACTACAAAGAGGTTCGATGTCATATCTGATCTGATATCGATTATTAAATTAAGATAATAAAAGTATGAGAATGTAATTTCAATCAAAATGACAACTTTCGTATATTATGAAAATTATTTTAAAATAAACATGTAAATACACGTTTTAAATATGTTTACTTTGTCATTTGAAAATGTGGAGAAATAAAGTAATATCTATTTATGTCGATGACATATTTAGATGTCGACAGTAACGTCGATATTTTTTTTGTCGATAAAATATTTTGCTACGTCACTTTCGTATAGGTGCCCCGAGTTATCCTAGGTATTTTTGCTAACCCACCGCCAAACAGCAATGTTCGCATTGTTGTGTTCCGGTGTGGGGGTAAGATAGCCGGTGAAATTACTAGCATAGAGGCATTCTATCTTCGTCCTCCGGGTAGGCAAGCACTTGTGGCTCCTCTGGTGTTGCAGGTGTTTATGGGCGACGGTAATCGCGTTTGCTCGTTTGCTCCCTATGACATAAAAAAAAAAAAAAAAAAGGTATGCTAATTAGAGCTCTCGCTTATTTTTGTCTCTCCGAGCTGCACTCACAGTCCCGGTGCGGCGCCACGCCGTGCGCGGTGAGGAACGCGTGCAGCACGCGCGGCACCTGCGCCGGCGCGTAGCGGCGCCCGGCGCGCGCCAGCGCCGCCGCCGCCAGGCACGACAGCCGCGGCGACAGCGCCGCGCGCACCACGCTCTCCGCCGGACCTGGCGATCAACGATGGTGTTGACGGATGTTGAATTATACAACAGTTAATATGAATTAAATTTGCTCCATATGTCATGAAACAAAAAAATATACCTAGTTGGTTACTAAGTTATGTTACTGTAGTAATCTTTATCTACATAAAATATACCAACGAAAGAAGAATAAACTATATATTAAAATGAAGTACACACAATGAGGATTTACATTTGTCAATATCATTCAAAATGGGCTCCTTGGGCCTGAACACAGGCCTTCAAACGACGAGGCCAGTCATCAACAGCGGCACGCACGGTTGTCATATCTAATTCCGTCACTGCCTTAACTATGGCCCGCTTGAGGGAGTCAAGATTTGTTTTTTTTTTTTTTTTATTCAAAATAGCCATGCATTTAACCTCGATTGCACCTGATGTTAAGTGACAATAAGGCCTAAGATGGAGCATGTTATTAGTATGTCGTCTCCCTCGTGGCTCACCTCCGATGGCGGCGACGAGCGGCGTGACGCCGTCCCGGTCGACGGCGTCGGCGTGCGCGCCGCGCACCAGCAGCTCGGACACCACGCACCACAGACTCCGCCCACTTTATATCACTAGTTAGTATGTCGTCTCCCTCGTGCCTCACCTCCGATGGCGGCGACGAGCGGCGTGACGCCGTCCCGGTCGACGGCGTCGGCGTGCGCGCCGCGCGCCAGCAGCTCGAACACCACGCACCGCAGCGACTCCACCCACTTTATATCACTAGTTAGTATGTCGTCTCCCTCGTCCTCACCTCCGATGGCGGCGACGAGCGGCGTGACGCCGTCCCGGTCGACGGCGTCGGCGTGCGCGCCGCGCGCCAGCAGCTCGAACACCACGCACCGCAGCGACTCCGCCCACTTTATATCACTAGTTAGTATGTCGTCTCCCTCGTGCCTCACCTCCGATGGCGGCGACGAGCGGCGTGACGCCGTCCCGGTCGACGGCGTCGGCGTGCGCGCCGCGCGCCAGCAGCTCGAACACCACGCACCGCAGCGACTCCGCCCACTTTATATCACTAGTTAGTATGTCGTCTCCCTCGTCCTCACCTCCGATGGCGGCGACGAGCGGCGTGACGCCGTCCCGGTCGACGGCGTCGGCGTGCGCGCCGCGCGCCAGCAGCTCGAACACCACGCACCGCAGACTCCGCCCACTTTATATCACTAGTTAGTATGTCGTCTCCCTCGTGCCTCACCTCCGATGGCGGCGACGAGCGGCGTGACGCCGTCCCGGTCGACGGCGTCGGCGTGCGCGCCGCGCGCCAGCAGCTCGAACACCACGCACCGCAGACTCCGCCCACTTTATATCACTAGTTAGTATGTCGTCTCCCTCGTGCCTCACCTCCGATGGCGGCGACGAGCGGCGTGACGCCGTCCCGGTCGACGGCGTCGGCGTGCGCGCCGCGCGCCAGCAGCTCGAACACCACGCACCGCAGACTCCGCCCACTTTATATCACTAGTTAGTATGTCGTCTCCCTCGTGCCTCACCTCCGATGGCGGCGACGAGCGGCGTGACGCCGTCCCGGTCGACGGCGTCGGCGTGCGCGCCGCGCGCCAGCAGCTCGAACACCACGCACCGCAGACTCCGCCCACTTTAAATCACTAGTTAGTATGTCGTCTCCCTCGTGCCTCACCTCCGATGGCGGCGACGAGCGGCGTGACGCCGTCCCGGTCGACGGCGTCGGCGTGCGCGCCGCGCGCCAGCAGCTCGAACACCACGCACCGCAGACTCCGCCCACTTTATATCACTAGTTAGTATGTCGTCTCCCTCGTGCCTCACCTCCGATGGCGGCGACGAGCGGCGTGACGCCGTCCCGGTCGACGGCGTCGGCGTGCGCGCCGCGCGCCAGCAGCTCGAACACCACGCACCGCAGACTCCGCCCACTTTATATCACTAGTTAGTATGTCGTCTCCCTCGTGCCTCACCTCCGATGGCGGCGACGAGCGGCGTGACGCCGTCCCGGTCGACGGCGTCGGCGTGCGCGCCGCGCGCCAGCAGCTCGAACACCACGCACCGCAGACTCCGCCCACTTTATATCACTAGTTAGTATGTCGTCTCCCTCGTGCCTCACCTCCGATGGCGGCGACGAGCGGCGTGACGCCGTCCCGGTCGACGGCGTCGGCGTGCGCGCCGCGCGCCAGCAGCTCGAACACCACGCACCGCAGACTCCGCCCACTTTATATCACTAGTTAGTATGTCGTCTCCCTCGTGCCTCACCTCCGATGGCGGCGACGAGCGGCGTGACGCCGTCCCGGTCGACGGCGTCGGCGTGCGCGCCGCGCGCCAGCAGCTCGAACACCACGCACCGCAGACTCCGCCCACTTTATATCACTAGTTAGTATGTCGTCTCCCTCGTGCCTCACCTCCGATGGCGGCGACGAGCGGCGTGACGCCGTCCCGGTCGACGGCGTCGGCGTGCGCGCCGCGCGCCAGCAGCTCAAACACCACGCACCGCAGACTCCGCCCACTCTATATCACTAGTTAGTATGTCGTCTCCCTCGTGCCTCACCTCCGATGGCGGCGACGAGCGGCGTGACGCCGTCCCGGTCGACGGCGTCGGCGTGCGCGCCGCGCGCCAGCAGCTCGAACACCACGCACCGCAGACTCCGCCCACTTTATATCACTAGTTAGTATGTCGTCTCCCTCGTGCCTCACCTCCGATGGCGGCGACGAGCGGCGTGACGCCGTCCCGGTCGACGGCGTCGGCGTGCGCGCCGCGCGCCAGCAGCTCGAACACCACGCACCGCAGACTCCGCCCACTTTATATCACTAGTTAGTATGTCGTCTCCCTCGTGCCTCACCTCCGATGGCGGCGACGAGCGGCGTGACGCCGTCCCGGTCGACGGCGTCGGCGTGCGCGCCGCGCGCCAGCAGCTCGAACACCACGCACCGCAGACTCCGCCCACTTTATATCACTAGTTAGTATGTCGTCTCCCTCGTGCCTCACCTCCGATGGCGGCGACGAGCGGCGTGACGCCGTCCCGGTCGACGGCGTCGGCGTGCGCGCCGCGCGCCAGCAGCTCGAACACCACGCACCGCAGACTCCGCCCACTTTATATCACTAGTTAGTATGTCGTCTCCCTCGTGCCTCACCTCCGATGGCGGCGACGAGCGGCGTGACGCCGTCCCGGTCGACGGCGTCGGCGTGCGCGCCGCGCGCCAGCAGCTCGAACACCACGCACCGCAGACTCCGCCCACTTTATATCACTAGTTAGTATGTCGTCTCCCTCGTGCCTCACCTCCGATGGCGGCGACGAGCGGCGTGACGCCGTCCCGGTCGACGGCGTCGGCGTGCGCGCCGCGCGCCAGCAGCTCGAACACCACGCACCGCAGACTCCGCCCACTTTATATCACTAGTTAGTATGTCGTCTCCCTCGTGCCTCACCTCCGATGGCGGCGACGAGCGGCGTGACGCCGTCCCGGTCGACGGCGTCGGCGTGCGCGCCGCGCGCCAGCAGCTCGAACACCACGCACCGCAGACTCCGCCCACTTTATATCACTAGTTAGTATGTCGTCTCCCTCGTGCCTCACCTCCGATGGCGGCGACGAGCGGCGTGACGCCGTCCCGGTCGACGGCGTCGGCGTGCGCGCCGCGCGCCAGCAGCTCGAACACCACGCACCGCAGACTCCGCCCACTTTATATCACTAGTTAGTATGTCGTCTCCCTCGTGCCTCACCTCCGATGGCGGCGACGAGCGGCGTGACGCCGTCCCGGTCGACGGCGTCGGCGTGCGCGCCGCGCGCCAGCAGCTCGAACACCACGCACCGCAGCGACTCCGCCCACTGCGCGCGCGAGTCTGCCAAACATACATGCCATCATCAATCAATGTTCTCAGTAGAGATGGGCCGAATACGAATATTCGGCCGAACATTCGGTTCAGCTCTTAAGGCTTGTTCGGACTAGGCTAGTATTTTAGTCTAGTAGCGAGTAATTTAGTAGCTAAACTATTTGCTACCGCCTAATGACGGAGTTCTGAGGTAACAAACATGAAAAAAAAAAAACAAACAAAAAAAACATACAACCGAACTGAAAACCCTCTCCTTTTTTGAAGTCGGTTAAAAATCGTTCGCATTACAGTCGAATAAAGTTCACAAGTCAATGTTATTCTGCAAATTTGAAGTAGTTTCCTCGCTCCAGCGAACGACATTTTCACCCCAACTAATGAACTCGACTAAATCGACAGGTTCGGATTTGTTTAGCCGGCGGCCGAGTAAGCACGGACGCGTGGTGGGGGTGCTACTCACTACTAAAGAAAATAGAATAAAATAGATTGACACGACAAAATTACTTACTAATCTACTCGACTAATATTTTGGTGTTCGGATACGTTTAGCTACTAAATTACTCGGTACTAGACTAATATACTCGTACTAGCCTAGTCCGAACAAGCCCTTACCGAACCGAATATTCGGCCGTATATCCAGTTGTGCCGAATCGCTAGAAACAGGTTTTGAAAAGTCCACGCTCAGCGTTCCGCTCGTGTTTCGGGCCCCTCCCGCCCGACCAACCGCTACCCGCAGTCACCATCGCGTTTGAGTATCTCTCTATAGTATAGATTCTATTCCTACCACAGACCACCCCCACTAGACGGAGCATGTAAGGCACATGTAAGGCGACCCGCGCGCACCAACGATATGGTACGGCAGAACATTAAAGTATCAACACGGCGGCCACCGTTTAGTTGCGTCCATGTTTATGAGGTCTCTCTACACCACTTAACACTACAATTTACCATGTTATTTATTTAATTTCTTTTTTAGTTGACGTACGCATGGATCATAAACATGGACGCAACTAAACGGTGGCCGCCATGTTCATATTTTAATGTTCTGCCGTACCATATCGTTGGTGCGCGCGGGTCGCCTTACATGCTCCGTCTAGTGGGGGTTGTCTGTGATTCCTACTCACCCGGCAAGCCCTTATTTCCCGGCGTCTACAGTAATGTACTATATATTACCCGGTATGAGCTGGTAGGAGATGAGCGCCACGTGCAGCGCCGTGCGGCGCGCGTCGTCCGCCGCGTCCACCTCCACGCCGCAGTCGAGCAGCAGCCGAGTCGTCCGCACACAGGGGAGTGTGACACACAAGCAACACATTGCTATATATTACCCGGTATGAGCTGGTAGGAGATGAGCGCCACGTGCAGCGCCGTGCGGCGCGCGTCGTCCGCCGCGTCCACCTCCACGCCGCAGTCGAGCAGCAGCCGAGTCGTCCGCACACAGGGGAGTGTGACACACAAGCAACACATTGCTATATATTACCCGGTATGAGCTGGTAGGAGATGAGCGCCACGTGCAGCGCCGTGCGGCGCGCGTCGTCCGCCGCGTCCACCTCCACGCCGCAGTCGAGCAGCAGCCGAGTCGTCCGCACACAGGGGAGTGTGACACACAAGCAACACATTGCTATATATTACCCGGTATGAGCTGGTAGGAGATGAGCGCCACGTGCAGCGCCGTGCGGCGCGCGTCGTCCGCCGCGTCCACCTCCACGCCGCAGTCGAGCAGCAGCCGAGTCGTCCGCACACAGGGGAGTGTGACACACAAGCAACACATTGCTATATATTACCCGGTATGAGCTGGTAGGAGATGAGCGCCACGTGCAGCGCCGTGCGGCGCGCGTCGTCCGCCGCGTCCACCTCCACGCCGCAGTCGAGCAGCAGCCGAGTCGTCCGCACACAGGGGAATCTGACACACACACATCTGTCACAATGCTATTCTTTTTTCTTTTTTTTTTGGGGCAAACGAGCAAACGTATCGCCTGATGGAAAGCGATAACCTTCGCCCATAAACACCTGCAACACCAGAGGAGACACAAGTGCTTGCCTACCCGGAGGACGAAGATAGAATGCCTCTATGCTAGTAATTTCACCGGCTATCTTACCCCCACACCGGAACACAACAATTCTCTAATTAATAATTCTATTCGCGTTATACCTGTCCTGCTGGCTCTTACGCGATCCAGATAAGAACATCTCAGTTATCACCCTTACCCGAATCCCACGGGCTGTATCATTTGATATTTACCACTCGCTTTTCGGTGAAGGAAAACATCGTGAGGAAACCACCTAAGCCCAATAAGGCCTAGTTTCCCCTCTGGGTTGGAAGGTCAGATGGCAGTCGCTTGCGTAAAAACTAGTGCCTACGCCACATCTTGGGATTTAGGTAGCCGACCCCGATTGAGAATTCATTCTCAAAAAATGCGACAAAGGCTAGGAGGATGAGTCGAAAATAAGTTAAAAAAACAAATTTTCCGCGTGAATTTTGTCAATTTCGAGTAGTTTTGGAAACAAAAATTATCAATGAAAAATTCAAACTGTAGGTTTCAAATATATACCAATAAATCCCAATAGCCATGTTCTAGGTAGTAACATCAACAATATGTTAAAAAGCATGTTTGATCATAGAGAAAAATGTCTAAAGCAATCAGGAATAAGGCCTCTTAAGCCCATGGAAGAGAAATGCAGGCAAAACTTAATTGATACTCACTGACACACGTCACTGGTGTGAAAGTCGTCGACAGGCGTCCGTCTGTCCGCCGCCAAATGTAGGAGAGTCTGTCCAGAACGTAGCTTCGCGTCTCGTAACCTGAATATCGCTCGCCGGACTTCACTTGTCGTTTCCTGAATAAATACATAATGTTTAAAAGCTAGGTTACAATTAAGGGTCAGCTCACACCGAGACGCGACGCGACGCGACGCTGCGCGCACATTTCAATAGAGTGACTCAAATTTATACTTTATTTACTACATTGAAAGGGACACATTTCATCGTGAGAATTCAAAATACGTTGCGCCACGCAGCGCTGCGCCTCCCGGCGCCGCGCTGCGCCGCGCGGCTTCGCGAGACGCAGCGTTGCATCGCCGGTGCACGCGGCGTGTGAGAGCGGCGCTGCGCCGCGCGACGCAGCGCGACGCCGCGAGGCGCAGCCTGAGGCCGCCGTTCTCATGCGCTTGCAATAGGCAGACTGCGGGGCGGTTGGACGCGGCACCGCGCGGCGTCTCGCTGCGCAGCGAGGCGTCGTGCTGCCAACGATTTTACGATGCGCCTCGCTACGCCGCGATGCGTCTCGCGGCGTCGCGCGGCGTCGCGCTGCGTCGCGAGGCGCAGCGCCGGTATCACACGCCGCGCGTACCGGCGATGCACCGCTGCGTCTCGCGAAGCCGCGCGGCGCAGCGCGGCGCCGCGCGGCGCAGCGCTGCGTGGCGTAACGTATTTTGAATTCTCACGATGAAATGTGTCCCTTTTAATGTAGTAAATAAAGTATAAATTTGAGTCACTCTATTGAAATGTGCGCGCAGCGTCGCGTCGCGTCGCGTCTCGGTGTGAGCTGACCCTTAGTGTTGGCTGAAGGGAACTTTGCCTTCGAAACTCAATAAAAAAAACTAGTCAATGATTGACACTTGTCAATGGCAACATTTTAACGGTTTAACACTGACATATGTCAACATTTGAATGGTTTGACACTGGCGTGTGTCAAAATTTCGACGGTTTGCCATTGAGTGCCGACGAGTGCCAAGTACCTATCATTGATACAAATATCAAACACGGGGAAAAAAATATCTGCTATTAATTCATTCATTGAATAAACTATATTTTACTGGACGAAAGTCACTATAGTCTGGCTAATGAAATATATGGCTAATCAAAGTGTTGGCGGGAAATTTAAAAAATCTGCGGCTGGTCACACTTTGTGTAGTAGGAATTATAGTTTTGATACTAGAAGATATTTTTGATTTTCTATGCACAAGTAAAGTACCCAAGGAAATAAGTTAAATATAATTATGTTGACGTGCACTCATAGTCAGCTCACATAATTTCTACCACTTTGTACAGTAAAGTCAACGACAAACACATATGTTTACACTTTCTAACCATATACAAGACGAACAATTAAATGTAGTGTAAATAAGACCTAGCTCGATAATACCATATTAATCCATCACCAAAAAAAAATCATAAGTACTATGTCAAATTTCAACTCGATCGGAATATTAGAACTAGTACATAAAGTATCAAAAATATTTATAGAGGACCCACCTACTATATTGTTTAAATTATAGACAATTGGTGATACCACAAGGAAATATCCGTCAACATTATTTGGCTAGCCAGACTCTAAATATTATAACCGCGTCTGTGCGTTCAAGGCACTGTAACGAAAACGCATACATGCGTCGCTGGCAGTGAATGCGTTAATCCTGTCCTTACTAACCTCACTATTCCCTTCGTTCTCGAGTAGCCTAGCAGCTACGGCCACGAGGTACAGCGCCGTCCGCACGTTGCTCTCGTACTCCTCCTGCAACACGTGCGTCCGGCACAAGCTCTGGGTCACAGTGCGGCCGACTGTACAAGCGCTAGTTAGTACATGCGGTGCCGTATTATGCATACGTGTGGCCTTGACACTGATAGGGGACGAGTGTGTGGGGTACACCGATTTTAAAAGTACTATCGGTTTTTAAAAGTGAAGGTGATTAACTCTCACGGTTTGGACGCGATTTATATACATGATATGTAAAGCCGTGTACCGTACGAGCCGAAAAAAAAAACAACAAACGTACAACAACACAAAAGGGGGCCTATGATGGTTGCGTTTATCACGTGATAAATTAGTGACAAAGCTGTCACTCACACTCGCATTTTGTCAAAACGTGAGGGATGCTTTGTCACATATTTATCGCATGATAATAGCAACTATCATAGGCCCCCAGAACGATTTATACGGATTTCGTGTTCGATGTTGTTCGATATTGATGCCATGTTTTTGTCCGTTTGCTGTACACGGCTACACGGATAACTACATTTAAAAGAAAACGTACAATAACCTAACAACAATAGGAACCAAGTGTATGTGATAGACTATAGTCTAATTAATTGGACAACGGCGTTCTTTAACGTGAATGCATGCCTATAATACTATTGCTATATAGATACAAAGATCAACGCGCAAAGAAAGAAAAAATACGCTCATAGGTACAGTCGCCATCAGATATACCGTAGCATGTTAGGTATCCATAAATATCTGAACACGACTCTTATTGACTGGGCGTTACAGTACATGTTCACATATTTATGAACGCCTTATATACTGCAATATATCTGATGGCGGCTGTACGTGGTCCACACCGGGGCTCGACCGTCTTAACCTCGACCAGAAACGCACTCTTTCAATTTCTCCATCCGTTTCTCTGTACCTATTTTTTTTTAAAGGTATTTAACCGAATACCGTTATTATATTTTTAAAGTTAAATTTATTTAGTAATTAGTGTAAAATAAGAACATAACGTGAACTATTCTACAGCGTGCAAAACAATTGCTTATTATTGTGGAATTAGATGTAACCTAACATGAAACACAGTATTTAATTAGGTATCTAGTGCCTAGTGCTAACGGTGTCATTTGTAATTTAATCGTAATATTCAATTATATTTTTGTAATTGCGTATACCATGCATTCACTGAATACCATATGTACATACACTAATTGACAAACAAATTCTAGTCTAACGAACTGTGCAACATATAACAACTCTAGTCTATTCAGTAACTTAGCCTTAAAAGAGCAGATAAATCATTATTTATCAATTCATCAGCGAAACAATGTCCGTTGTTTATTTAAACTTACACAATTCACACATTATTAAAAGAAAACGGGACAGTATGTAAGTTTCTTTAATTACCCCTTGTCCCTTCAGGACCATGGACAAAACATCACATCTGAAACGTCGAGGTAATTAAATGGACACCATTTTGAACGCGATTAGTTCCTGTTTCGTTATAATAAAACATCCATTGTGGGACAAAAGTCTCGAAGGGAAAAACGAATTTTGTATTACCCACATCTATAGGAAAAGTAAACCCTAAGTGAAGATAAAATCCAAAGTAGAATACATCACTACTTCAAAGACAAGTGATCAGTTTTGCCTATTTAATGCCGTATAAATACGAAATTGCCAAATCTTGTGGTTTTGGAGATTGACTTTTTTTTTAAATCGAAATATCTACAATCTGAGTCAGCCTTCTTTGTATTGCGTCCAGGGATCGGATACCGTTATTCGGCGCCATACAAAATACCGTTATTCAATTTCGGTTTTTCGCTTATTATTACACTTTTTTATATTATAGTGGGCTAATTTCAAAGATCTATAACGAAATTCTATATAATTAAAAAAAGGGCGGAATTAGAGAAACTTTACTCTCCATAGGGCTTTCACTTTATGATCACCAAAGTGTCTGTATCACCAAATCGACTAAAACATATTATCTAAATTTAAATTTGACTCGAATTTCGCACAGTCCAGAATATATTATTATTTTGTTGTTGTGTTTCATTTGATTTTAATCTGAAAGTGATTTGTCTGCTCCTTTCCGGCTACGACACACACAAATGGTATGGGAACGTGACACAGCGAACAGACAGAGAACTCACTATTAGGGATTCCGGGTCGTGGTTCGGTTGGTGCGTCTCCAGCCTCTTTGTGCCCCGTCTCAGTTCCTCCGCGCACGCTTCTAAAACGTAGAAAACCTGAACAAGGAAATAGCAAGTTATTAATAATATATATTACAGGTCGATTCACGAGAGCTGGCATGAATGAATTGATCGTAAGTAATGTCACTTGTCACTGTGAGTGCCGTTCTTATACATGGACCTCCTAATACGAGTGTGAACTAAGCTAATGTTACATACTATTAGGTTAGGTAAGATTTATGTGATATCCCAAAAAAACCTAAATATTTAACAGAACATGGTTTTCGGAATTATGAATGATGATGCTACATTCGGACAAATGAAATTTCGGAAAATTGTAGTGCGGGTACACATTAACAATATAGTCGTGGTCACACATTTTTGATCAAAGTATTGCTCAGAAGTTTATCAACTCGGCTTTGAGAAAGTTTTGTTCTGTGGGCGTTATAAAGACGTGTCGTGTGCGTCCCTTTTATACGTTTACGGCGCGTCAGCGTAATTTTGAACAGCGGTATGATCGTTCCATAATGCACTTCTAGCACAACTGTGATACGCGACACTTTCTCGAGCGAGATACTTATCTGTCCCTTTCTGTGCAGTACTGTGAGAGAGTGACGGGTGACTCTGCCGCGCGACAAAAGTCACGAAGCATAGTTGTGCTAGACGGGCTGGTGTGTTCTGTGGGCCGCCAATTTGATGGCAGCTCAAATCAGCTACTCTTTATTAAATGTCAAAAACGATTTGTTAGTACGAAATTTCTATGAAGATACTGGCTTGTGACGTCACAAAAATCAGTAGTCAAAACATGTCTTCTTTTTATTTTCGTCCAATTAAAAATAGAATAATGCCCAAAAGTTAGTGGCAGATTATTTGGTTGCGTGTATTTTTGAGTGTGTGTTTAGTTATATCAATGATACAATTTATTTTCACTACAGTCAACTACCGTATTACGCCCCGAAAGCTTGCCCATAATGTACAATAATTACCGATGCTTGTTGAAAAGTATTAAGAGTAACCAATCAAAACATACCCGGTCTAACGGCAGTTCAATTCCAATGTGGATCATCTGTGAGAACACCTGAGCAAATCTGAGCAAGTCCTTTACAACTGAGACCTGCAACAAAACGAAACTTGGTTAAGAATTATCAAAAAATATCGGCCAAGTGGGAGTGGGACTCGCGCACGAACGGTTCCGTACCATTATCTGTAAGTTTGTTGTATGGGAGCCCCCCTTAAATATATAAATATATTTTTAGTATTTGTTGTTATAGCGGCAATAGAAATACATCATCTGTGAAAATTTCACCTGTCTAGCTATCATCGTTCTTGAGATACAGCCTGGTGATAGACGGACGGACGGACGGACAGCAAAGTCTCAGTAATAGGGTCCAGTTTTTACCCTATGGGTACGGAACCCTAAAAAGTATAGTGTTGGTATCGAAACATTTCCGAATGTGAGCGATAATAGTACAGAGGCCGACTACAGAGACTGTGTCGACTGTCGAGGTAGACTACAGAGGCCGGGAAAATTGAGATTGCCAACCGAATAGGTATAGCCTAGGGCTACGTCGCTGTTCATACATACGGGTAGGGATACCAGCCTGGCAATCTTTTTCCACGCCGAGGTATGTATAGTGCTTTTCTCAAATATGCAACGATTTAAAAAAGACATCGATCAATTAAATCAAATAAATAAATAAACTAAATAAATATCAGACAACCTCACACAAATCGATCTAGTCCCAAATCAAGCTCAAGAAGGCTTGTGTTATGGGAACTAGATGACATGGCAATTTTGTCTGTCAACAATTTAACAATCAAATGTCAAAACTTTTCTTAATATATTCTGTTTGAGCATGTGAAGATGTATTTTTTTATAAAATAATGTCAGGCGCCGATGTCCAATCTGATCAGATCAGATCAGAAAAAAAAATGTATGTTAATAATAAAGTTGTGTATTAAAAGTAAGACTGCATTACTTTATAAATATTGATGTAATTAAAACTGCAATCATTGCCTACTGTTTTTTAGGGCGTAGTGGCCGAGTAACATTTCACTTGTTTTTTTTAATAGCTGAACGCTATGATGTTGTGTCAAAAATGTATATTGAAACAAAAAAAGGTTGCTTTTCAGGCGAGGCGCCTGAAATATTGGTTCAAATATCATTACATGCTCGCTTCACGTCGACCCCCCGCCGCCGCGTGCTATTGAATGTCCAGCAGTACTGACCGAGTTGTGCTGCCTCAGGAGCAGCGCGTGGCGCCACAGCGCGAGGCAGCGGTCGAAGCGCGCCTCGTCCGCGAACACGGCGCCGCGGAACACTATGGGGTGGGGCAGGTCGGGGCAGCGCCGCCCCAGCACGCGCTCGCGCACCGCCAGCCCCTCCATGTGAAGCCCGTGCGCGTTGCCATGCAAGCGCTCCACCTCCTGGGGAAATGTCGAAGAACATTGTATGACAAGGGGCTAAAAGAAGCCACAGAGCGAACAAAGTGATCGATTGGAAAAAATTACAGCATAACAGAGAGAGAGACTTTAACGACGAAGCGGTGGTAGCCTAGTGGTTAGAGCATGCGACTTTCAATCCGGAGGTCGCGGGTTCGAACCCGGCCCGTACCAATGAGTTTTTCGGAACTTATGTACGGAATGTCATTTGATATTTACCACTCGCTTTTCGGTGAAGGAAAACATCGTGAGGAAACCACCTAAGCCCAATAAGGCCTAGTTTCCCCTCTGGGTTGGAAGGTCAGATGGCAGTCGCTTGCGTAAAAACTAGTGCCTACGCCACATCTTGGGATTTAGGTAGCCGACCCCGATTGAGAATTCATTCTCAAAAAAATGGGACAAAGGCTAGGAGGATGAGAGAGAGAGACTTTAGCTGTGGTCATCGCGTTGGAGCACTGGAGGTGTTATTTGGTGAACGGGAAGCCATTCACTGTCTATTCAGATCACAGTGCGTTAAAATGGTTCTTGTCTCTAAAGCCCCACTGGTAGGTTGGCTCGCTGTGGAGTAAGGTTGTCCTCATTTAATTAGCAGGTTTTCAAACATCGTAAGGGATAATGTGATACATAATGCTTTCTCAGGGCAATACTGGTATCTGCGATAAGTACTGCAGGCTCGAACATAATGACAAGGATTCTTGGAACAAAAACCTTTTTAATTCTTGTTTGTCGAATCCGCAATCCATGTCGAACTTCATTATCAATTACGGGAAGCCGTTCAGGCGTGCCAATAATAATCAGCTTTCATCAGTTTTTGTGGTAAGAGGCGGTACCTGCCGAGTTGCGTGAGCAGGATATTAAAGAGAAACATGAAGAACCTACAGCTGGTCATCTAGGCGTGTTTAAACGTCGTAATCGTAGCGAAGTTACTCACCACTAAGATATGGACTAAAAAATAACTGTACCTGTAATGTGGTGCTCTCCTTCCAATTATCATATGCCGGTATAGGATCCGCAGGTTGCTTCAATAACAGTCCGTATCGTGTGTCATATCGCATCGCCATCGCTCTGCGCAGGTACTGGTATGCCATCTGTCACAGAGAATAACGAATAACACATCAAAAAACCGGCCAAGTGCGAGTCGGACTCGCGCACCGAGGGTTCCGTACAAACACTTTCCATCCCTAAGTGTTTAAGTTAAGTTTGCACCTGGTATGTATAGCGCCCCATATAAATTAGGTGCAAACTTGCAAAGTTAGGTATTAAAAAAAAACTACTTACTAGATCTCGTTCAAAACAATTTTCGTTGGTAGTTTTTATAGTAATGTACATCATATGTTTTTTTTAGATTTTTCATTTTCTTATTTTAGAAGTTAGAGGGGGGGGGACCAACTTTTTTCCACTTTGGAAGCGTCTGTCACGCAAACTATTCGGTTTAGAAAAAAAATGTTTTAGAAACCTCGATATCGTTTTTGAAGACCTATCCATAGATACCCCACACGTATGTGTTTGATGAAAAAAAAAATTTTGAGTTTCAGTTCTAAGTATGGGGAGCCCCCAATATTTATTATTATTTTTTTATTTTTGCATCAAAATCTTAATGCGGTTCACAGAATACATCTACCTACCAAGTTTCAACAGTATAGCTCTTATAGTTTCGGAAAAAAATGGCTGTGACATACGGACGGACAGACGGACAGACAGACAGACAGACAGACAGACATGACGAATCTATAAGGGTTCCGTTTTTTGCCATTTGGCTACGGAACCCTAAAAAATATATACAGTTAAGGTAGGGATCTGCACTGTGATCGTCAACATTAAATAAAATATCACAACCACACGGTGATGATGACGATGAAGATGATGGCGATGATGATGATATTGATGGTGATGATAGTGGTAAAGGTAGTGATGATGTAGATTGATGATGATGGAGATGACAATGGTGATGGTCAAATCAAAACCACCACCACTACCACCGTCATCATCACCACCATCACTACTACCGTTGTCTTGTGTGGTTTTGCTATTATCTGCACCTAAAGAACAAACTAGTTGTCGCAATGACAGGCAGCCCTGTGTGTTACACGCACACATTAACACTGACATTCGAGATACAGTTTTTAGTAGACTGTGTCCGCACTATCCACACGTTACCTCGTATACATACCCTGAGACAGTAGTACTCTTTGTCGTTGGCGAAGGAGGCCCCCAACAGCTCGTATGCCTCTATGGATTGTGCTCGAGTCACTTCAGGTCTACCCGCTAGCAATTCCACCACAGATGCCCGCGCTCGCTCTGCCGCGCATTGTAAGGGAGTCATGCCTGTACACAAAGTTTAACTCATGGAATACGAAACAAGGTACATATGACACTCCGGCTAGAGAGATTTTGTACGTCACTGACTAGTTGCCGCTTTATGGTAACAAAATAATTATAAAGAAAAAATATTTGCCGCCAGTCATACAAAAAAAATGCATTTATGATGTCATTATGGTATAATTTTTACAACAATGAGGCTTCAAAGCGCCGAGTTTAATGACCAATATGAACTCGCCTATGACTCGCAGTACAATATATTTTCTCGCATTAATAATGTAAAGCACTATGTTAGTTTCGGCTGAAAGTGTAATAGATGAACTCGTATCGAAATTTACTCGTTCATCTCATGCTTACTTTGCAGCCTCTACAACAATACCGCAATTTCCTACCGCGAACGCTCCGCATGTGGAATGAGGTCCCGGAGGCTACAGTATGCGGTTCTTCAAGAGGGGAGTAAATAGGTTCTTAAAGGGTCGGCGACGAGCGGGTGATGCTCCTGGCGTCGCTAGCGTCCATAGACGGCGGTAACTGCTTAACATCAGGCGGGCACGCTTATTGCCACCGTCGTAGTATTTAAAAAACCGGCCAAGTGCGAGTCGGACTCGCACACCGAGGGTCCCGTACAAACACTTTCCATCCCTAAGTGGTTAAGTTAAGTTTGCACCTGGTATGTATAGCGCCCCATACAAATGAGGTGCAAAGTTAACGCAACCAACCCGTTTGTTGTATGGGAGCCCCCCTTAAATATTTATTTTATTTTATTTTTAGTATTTTTTGTTATAGCGGCAATAGAAATACATCATTTGTGAAAATTTCAACTGTCTAGCTATCACCGTTATTGAGATACAGCCTGGTGACAGACGGACGGACGGACGGACAGCGAAGTCTCAGTAATAGGGTCCCGTTTTTACCCTTTGGGTACGGAACCCTAAAAAAGAGCTATTTATGAAAGTAAGCTTGGTCCATTATAGTTACCATTCTCATTGGTCAGTATTTTGGCGTTACGCTCTATAAGGGAGCACACGACTGCCGCGTGCCCGCACTCCGCCGCGAAGTGTAAAGCGGTGGCGCCGCATAGCGCCCTCTCATCCACTCTGGCACCGCTGTCGAGCAGGAATTGTACCTGGAAAGGACAAATAGGCTAGTTGACCCATTTTTAAAACATTTTTTATGTCATGGGGGGCAAACGAGCAAACGTATCGCCTGATGGAAAGCGATTACCGTCGCCCATAAACACCTGCAATACCAGAGGAGTCACAAGTGCTTGCCTACCCGGAGGACGAAGATAGAATGCCTCTATGCTAGTATTTTCACCGATATTTGAAATGGTTAATAATCATCTTACAATAAATATTGACACAAAGGTTAATAGGCATGACGACAGTAACAAATAATCAAAGATTTAATGATTTCAGGGTCAAATAGATATAAAAAGGATTTGGAATACTGATATACTTTTATTTAAAAAAATGAGATTATTTAGATTTTCAATAAATTAAAAGATTAAAATACTGCAATCGGCCATTTTGACTGAAACACCAATCATAGCGCATGACGTCACGCCTAGGTAAACCTCACTGTCATCCAGCGCTGCTAGTAGAATTACGTGTTTTGTGCAAGTGTTTTGTGAAATTGTGACGACGAGATTTAGCGAATTACTTCGAACAATGGAACCAGGCTTTGTTAGGGCAAATAGCTCAAATTTGCCCAGAATTGATTTGATGATGTTGGGTGAATTTCTGGCCACAAACAAAGAATTTTGCTCTTCCGAGTTTAGGAACGTGAAAACATCCTTGTAAGTAACTTTTGTAATATATCCTTAGCACTAGATACAAACACAACTAACTAATCAAACTAGCCTTGAACTCGTGGAGCTTTTATTTTATTTTCGTAGTTTTTTACAATAGGCTGGTCGTTTATTTTTGAGGTTAGGTTAGCTTATTATAGCTTATAAGTTTGCTACTCAAGAGTACAATACCCGACAAAACGAGTAAATTTATATAGCTACAACACCTACTTACTAATATTATTCCTCATAGTAAACACCAATAAGTATAATATCTGATTATAATCACCAAGTCAGTTATGCAGTCAAGTTAGGCTGACAGACAGACAGATTCTTTTTACGTTCAATTAATGCTAGATTTAAAACATAATGATTATATTCTCTTTGGCTAAAAATGTGGCCTACTATGGTTTGACAGTGTTTATGTTTGTGTTCTAATTAATTTCTATTATTTCAGATCTTCAAGACCATCATATGGGGATGATGCAATCAGTTATGTGCAGTTAAAACAGGAAGGAAACATTTGTACAGTAAAATGCAAGATTTGCCCAGAGCACAAAGTACATGCTAAACTATATGCTGTGACATTGATGGTAGATTTAGACGAAGAAAAGGTTATATCTATTGAATGTCACGATTGTGTGGCTGCCCAGGGTGGATGTAAACATGCCATAGCATTACTTATGTGGGTTCATAGACGAAGCGAAGAACCTTCATGCACAGAAGTTCAATGTTACTGGCGGAAGTCAAAGCTATCAAGAGTTGGCACTACCTTGAAATTTATAACTGCAAAAGATTTATCTAAAGGTAGCCCTATGTTGCCTTCTAACTCCAGAGTTCTCGAAAGATTTTTAGAAGAAGGAAAAAAGAGAAAACTTGATAACTGCGAGCTACTAAAGTATCAACATGATTATAAATGTGATGAACTACATAGCATCTCAATGCACCAACTTGTGCTTACATATAAAAAAGAGTGCTGTGACTTGTTTTTAAGTCATGTGAATTTGACACATGAAATAATTAACAAGATAGAAAAAGAAACAAGGGACCAGTCAAAAAATAACCTCTGGTATGAACTGCGGTATGGCAGAGTAACAGCTTCTAAAGCTTATGAAGTTAGTCGGTGCCAGACCAATGATGGGACTCTGATATCTGCTATCATGGGGGGGAAGATACCAGACACACCGGCAATGAAACGGGGTAGATATTTAGAAAATGAAGTGCGAGAAGTAGTTGCCAAGAAACTAGGTAAGAAAATCAAGAATAGTGGCCTCTTCATATCACAGGAACATCCTATGTTAGCTGGTTCCCCTGATGGAATATGTGAAGACAGTGTTGTGGAGATTAAATGTCCTGTAAGCAGCAAGACTTACCTCAATTATATAAAAAATGGGAGACCCAGCAAGAAATGCTTCGCACAGGTACAGATGCAAATGTACTTAAGTGGCTTAAAAAACTGTTACTTTTGTGTCGCAGATCCAAATTTTTCAACAAATAAAAATGTGGAAATTTTATGTATTGTTTATGATGACGAGTATATGTCAGGCTTTCTTGAACGTGTTATTACATTTTGGAAATCCCAGGTGTATCCATTATTATATAAGAGAAAATAAAAATGCAACAACTCTATTTCATGTGTTTTATTTAATAAGAGAATCTTGTAAATTAATCAAACCACAAGCAATAGTTATCACATCATCTAGAACTTTGACTAAACTTAAGTTAAGACAGGCATGTGGTTTTAACATTTTAAATTCACGTAACCTTCTTATCACTCTCTCAACATGAATTCGTAAGCTAGCTATTTCTTTAGTTTCTTTAGCTCACTAGCTTCAGCTTTAGTTAACTTAGCTCCAGATGCAACGCTTGGAGGCCGTAGTAATAGCACACCCATTTTTCTTAAATACACTTCCACATGTTTAAATCCTCTATCTGCCATGATCCACATATTGGGTTGTAAATATTTAGAGAAGTCAGAAGTTTCTACTGTGCATGTGTCTGTTATTCGGCCTCCATAACCACTTGAAATATAATTTACCAAACCATTAGGTGTACAAGATATAGGTCGATTCACTAAAGCTGGCGCGAATGGATTGAATGAAAGTTATGTCACTTGTCACTTTGAGTGTTAGTGTGAGTGCCGTTCTTATACAGGGGCCTCCTAATATTTTGTAAACAACAACAAAATGGGTTTTTGTTATTCAAGAAAAATAAAAAATATTAGGTATAATATAAGCATAATCCGCACAATATTTAGACTAAACAAGTAATATATATGTCCGAAAGGTATATTTAACTGTTTGATACAAAAATATTTTACTATCATGGTGTTTTATGAAGACGCTAGTTTTTTGACATACTTTTGATTTTGACTGTTGTAAGGCAGTGTAATAAAATTGTACATATTGCTTAATATTCATGCAATCTGTGTATGACCAGAATTAGGATGTGGGATGATACCTATACTATTCCATTGTCACGTATGAGTTTAACCATGTGGGACTATGCAATGGTATTAACGTAACCCACATTTTCTTGTCTTCGCGGCCTGGTAAAGGGTTAATGTCAAGAATTAATAGGTGACGGACGACTAGTTCGAATTATAAAAAACCGGCCAAGAGCATGTCGGGCCACGCTCACTGCTCAGTGTAGGGTCCCGTAGTTGCCCGTCCTTCACAATAGACGAAAATTACGAGAAAGATTTCAAGCCCGATAAAAAGGTCGTACACGCCAAGAAACAGTAATTACTTATTATCTTTTGGAAGTTATCTATAATACGTGACAGATTGAGCAAAATGTTTTAATATAGTTTGGCACTTAACCAATATGTTTAGCGTTCGAAGTGTAGGGACACCGCGCGGCACTTAAGTCATTTTAAAGAAAATTATGAAATTTTGTAATAACTCAAAAACGGCTCGACCGATTTTATTCAATATAGTTTTCATTGAAAGTACTAGTATCCGAGGCTAAGACCCATTCGATTCAATAAGTTATGCTCAGAAATGGCTCGGCCCTCCGTCAAGCTAAGAATACTAAATTTTGTTTGTCCGATGTTATCCGAAGTTGACCGAATATTCAAAATCCGATTTCATATTCTGAGTCGGAGGACCCAAAAGCCCCCCAATACCGAGTTTCAGCCCCCTCGGACAAATTTGAAATTTTCGAAAAAAAAAAAGTCGCCCTTTTGTTTTTTTTTTCCACGACTGTACTCGGGTGGGGGTCCCCTATGATATTTGTTTGAGCATCCCCTACCCATCTCCAGCCGTTTACGAGATACGGGACTCCAAAAAAAAAAATTCCATACAAATATTGTTTTTTTCGATATTTTCCGACTTTGATCGAATTTTCGGACGCCGATTTCAGATTCATATTTGTGAGCCCCAAATGCCCCCCGATGCCGAGTTTCAGCTTCCTACCACCAATTTGAAATTTTGAAAAAACAAGCCATTCGTCATTTTGAATTTAATTTGGTTCGATAATTTTCACATTCATAATCACTTATTGTATCAACCTGTATGTAATCATTTTGTGACTCACACATAAATATTATCGTTCACTCATTCATTCCATTCGTGCCAGCTTTAGTGAATCGACCTATACAAGGTATTTAATTGTGTTGGCTTTCTTGTAATCAGACCAAGAAAGAGCTTGATTTAAGGCCTTTGAAGGCTTTTGTATTTCAATCTCTAAACAATCTATTATACATGTCACATCACTGTATTTATGCCTAAAAGCCATAGGTAATCTGTTATTTATCAATTCGTTATCTAAAGATGCAATAAAAGGACGCATTACACCTGCTATAATAGGTACATTCTTAAAGAAGATTTTGCTTGGATAAGTTCTATCAATGCCAAAGTCATCGGCAAGTTCTTGGAATGAATTATTTAACCTAATTTTTTTTAGACAAAGTAAAATATGCTGAAATGGTATATTTGTCTCTTCTTGAATGAAGTTAACTAAATAATAACAACCTAAAGGAATGCCAATATAAGAACGGGGATTTTTTTTAATTTTCTTCAAGGTGCACTGTAAAGCGTTCAAATCTTCTCTCCTTTTGTCATCCTCTAGCATCTCGCTACAGTCAGATGTAGACTCCATTTGAAGAGATTTTATGGATATTGATGATTCTGTGAGAGCTACAGATGGAGTATAAGAAGTATCACTATTTGAATGCTCTATTTTTTTGACTATTTTACTCGAAATTATTTTACTTGGTCTTGATGGGTTACTATTAGTATTAACACTATGCTTGATTTTAAATGGTGATGTAGAGACAGAATGTAAGAACGGCTTCAAAGGTGATGTCATCTGATGTACCAAATTGACTTTTGTTTGGTTAGCTTTACTTCTAAATGTTTTAGAAATGTGAACTTGAATAGATTTATCCAACACTTTTGGTGTTAATTGGGGAACTTCTTCAACAATCTGCTGACCTGTAAAACAAAATGTTTTGTTATTTAACACTTTCACTGCCAACGATTTCGTAGCGCTACGCGCGTAGCCGATAACATGGGGAAATGCGTATGTAGCGAAAATTTACTACGAGCACAGCCCCCACGGAGCGGGTTCCCGGTGTTGAATGTGTTAAGGGCACTTTTATAATTGTATGAAAACAAATAGGAGGTTACTAGTTCAGAGAAAAAATCTAATAAATAAGTTAGTAAAATATACCTGAACTACTAGAAGCAATTTCTTCAGAACAAGATTGTTCTGTAACTATACTTTTTTCTTCAAATTGCTTTTCACACTCTTCAAGACACATCATCCTTCGTTTCTTAGCTATATAGGGTCGCTCTGTTGTGTCAGATGTTCGAGCTTTCCTGTCGGTTTGACAAATAAATTTTTTGGGCATACATCCTGGTTTCATACGTATTTGTGACACCGACCCCATCACATGGTACTCCATATAATTTTCCATATCATTTGGCAACTGTAAAAAAGAAAGGTAAACAATTAAAATTGATATAAATGATAGCCAAGACGTCCAAGACCAAAACAAACATAACCTCGACAAATTAGTTATTCCATAGCCTCAATATTTGAAGTATTTCACGTTAAACAAACGTTAATTTAAAACATACTCACATCAAAGTGGTCTTCACAGAAATAAAGTGGGGAATTCGTGACTACGTCGTTGGGGTTTCGCCGTGCGAGCTTTAACCATTTTTAGGGTTCCGTACCCAAAGGGTAAAAACGGGACCCTATTACTGAGACTTGGCTGTCCGTCCGTCCGTCTGTCACCAGGCTGTATCTCAAGAACGGTGATAGCTAGACAGTTGAAATTTTCACAGATGATGTATTTCTATTGCCGCTATAACAACAAATACTAAAAATAAAATAAAATAAATATTTAAGGGGGGCTCCCATACAACAAACTTGTTATAGATTATATATATATATATATGAATATATATAGGTACGGAACCCTACATGCGCGAGCCGGACTCGCACTTGCCCAATTTTTTCTTATTATTCTATTGTTTGGCACATATACAAACACCTTGTCGGGTGTTTTTATTGATGTGTTTTTACACTGAGGTACTGCACACCACTTATAAACTTTAGAATTCATATTTATCACACGAAACACACTGCACTGCACTGTTTGTTCACTTAAGCATCTGACGTTTACCTAGGCGTGACGTCACACTCGACGCCATGACACTTCGAGCTGTTTTGGCGCACTATTGAAAATATATTAGAAAAATGGCTATAAACTTCGCTATTCATTAGTTTGTTACCGAAATAAAGGTTTTTTCGTAATTAGCAAATGTGTATCCACATTACAGAAGTGGATTTCAAAATCTTTCGTCATGCCTATTATGAAAGAAAAATGTAATGTGACCTACTACAATCTACGCAGGACTCGAACCTGCGACCCTACGTTTCCGGCGTAGTGCTCTCCCAACTGAGCTATTAGATCGTTACGTCAATTACACCAAATCTTTAATTCCGTTCCAGTGGTAATTAAAAATAGAATCGATAAAAAAATATCATATAAAAACAATCATCTTTAAAAAATATATTTTCACTTCTCTTGCTCTAAAAGTTCGACTTTATGCTGTGCGTAGGCGACATAAAGTCACTTTTTATGCTCTAGAGCATAAAGTAAAATCGTCGTCGAAGACCAAGGCGATTGGTCCGACAGCCACACGATAAAAGTTACTTAATAAACAGATTAAAAAAAAAACTTCATAGAATAAAACCCGTTCCAGACCTTCCGATCCGATCCGATCCGATTTATCGGAAGAAATCGGATAATGTGTAGTGTATTAGATCCTAACAATTGCACTACACATTATCCGATTTCTTCCGCTAAATCGGATCGGAAGGTCTGGAACGGGTTTTAACTCTTTATTTTTTTCGTTTCGTTAGTATTCTAAGACCAAGGCAAAGATACCAACAGCCAAAGTACACAATAAAACTTCTTAAAATAAACTTCTAACTTTTATTTACTATCAATTATTACTATTTAAAGTAATGTTTCTCATTGCTTTAGAGCAATTAATTAAAATTTAAAGTTACATTAGTGTAACTTTAAATTTTAAGTATACCAAATATTTACATGATATAGTTTCATTTCCTCGCAATCGAAGTGAAAAGTAGAGTGTGCAACTCGTCCGTAAAACGCATTTTACACTCGACTTTATATTCATATATAAACGCCTCGTGTAAAATGGTGCGTTTTATGCACTTGTCGTACAATCTACTATTTTCACTTCTCATGCTCTAAAAGTTCGACTTTATGCTGTGCGTAGGCGACATAAAGTCACTTTTTATGCTCTAGAGCATAAAGTAAAATCGTCGTCGAAGACCAAGGCGATCGGTCCAACAGCCACACGAACAACATAAAACTTCATAGAATAAACTCTTTATTTTTTTTCGTTTCGTTAGTATTCTAAGACCAAGGCAAAAATACCAACAACCAAAGTACACAATAAAACTTCTTGAAATAGATTTGTAATTTTTATTTACTATCATTTACAATTTTTTAAATTTATTTCTATTTTAGTAAATCAATATACTATATATTTAAACTACAACAATAATTTATCGTAGATATAAAAACTAAATGTTTTAAAATTTTAATTAAATTTGTTTTTAAGTATAATATTTACATGATGTAGTTTAATTTTCTCGCAATCGAAGTGAAAAGTAGAGTGTGCAACTCGTCCGTAAAACGCATTTTACACTCGACTTTATATTCATCCTTGCTCGCAAGCTCGCTCGGATGGATAAGGTCTCGTATAAAATGGTGCGTTTTATGCACTTGTTGTACAATCTACTATTTCACTTCTCATGCTCTTAAAGTTCGACTTTATGCTGTGCGTAGGCGACATAAAGTCGCTTTTTATGCTCTAGAGCATAAAGTAAAATTGTCGTCGAAGACCAAGGCGATCGGTCCAACAGCCACACGATAAAAGTTCCTTAATAAACAGATAAAAAAAAACTTAGAACTTCATAGAATAAACTCTTTATTTTATTTCGTTTCGTTAGTATTCTAAGACCAAGGCAAAGATACCAACAGCCAAAGTACACAATAAAACTTCTTCTTGAAATAAACTTGTAATTTTTATTTACTATCATTTATTACTTTTTAACCGACTTCAAAAGAGGAGGAGGTTCTCAATTCGAACTATTTTTTTTAAACTATTACTTTAAACATTTTTCATTACTCTAATGTAACTTTAAATTTTAATTAAATTTGTTTTTAAGTATAATATTTACATGATGCAGTTTCATTTCCTCGCAATCGAAGTGAAAAGTAGAATGTGTAAATCGTCCATAAAACGCATTTTAAAATGGTGCGTTTTATCTTGTTGTACAATCTACTATTTGTGACAGCCAGAAAGCTACATTGTATTAATTAAAAGTATACTTTTTATGAACAAATGAACATACCGCTGTCCGCCATTTTTGCCTTTTGCTTATGTTTACTTTTGCCTTTTACTTTTGCGATGTAGCGCATCACTTATGTTCACCGAAGCTCATACGGGTGGTTTCCACGCTATCATACGCAAGACAATCGCCTCGATGATGACCCGGCTTAAAAGTAGTGTTAAGGGAATAATTAAAGGGGGGCTGGTCAGTCGTCCTGGTGATAGTAATTTAAGGGCACAATACCGTGATCAGCGTCGAATTGTCTCTGCACGGAACCGCGGCCGCGGGCACTTTCACAGCAGCAAGTCCAGGGTTCACTTTGGTCCAGATCACAAGCGAAATGCACTTTCTCCGGATAATCGTAAACGGGAGACACAAAAGAAAATTTAAACGCACGGGAGAACGATTTTCATGTGCTCCGCACCAGTCGTCGGTCAGTACTGAAGAGTCGTAAGTATGTATGAGAGATTAACTATAAGCGGCCGTTTTCGAGCGGTGGGGATTAAATAAGTAAATGAACATTCCCCCCGCCCTAAACATAAATAAATGTTTAAGATAAAGCAAGTAAATTATTGGATAGGCAATCGGACAAGTTTGGTCAAAGATCTCTTTAATACACCTGTTGGGGTTCGAACATCAACCACACGGACGACACCATCTTGTCCAGGATACAGTTGAGTAATACGGCCACGTCTCCATTCTAAGGGTGGAGCATTGTCCTCCTTTAAAAGGACCAGTTCCCCTACAGAAGGCGGTTCCATGGGGGCTGTCCATTTATTTCGCGCTTGTAGAGTGGATAGGTATTCTAAATGCCAACGAGACCAGAAATGTTGAGTTATTTGTTGTAGCAGTTGGAAACGCGTTAGCCGATTTAATTTAACTTCCTTAAAGGGGTGCTCGGGTAATGCGGTT
Source organism: Apotomis capreana (assembly GCA_947623375.1). NCBI lineage: Eukaryota > Metazoa > Arthropoda > Insecta > Lepidoptera > Tortricidae > Apotomis > Apotomis capreana. Next base: position 18,013,255 of record OX392515.1, read on the forward strand.
AAGGGTTGATTTATTAAAAAATGACCCGGGGTCAGTGTTTCAAGGTCATTGGCATCCCGAGATACAGCACAGAGAGGCCGCGAATTTAGAACAGCCTCAATCTTAACAAACACAGTTGTCAGCTCTTCAAATGTTAAGGGAGTGTCTCCAATTACACGCTTCAGATGAGTTTTGGCAGATTTTACCGCAGCTTCGAATAGTCCGCCCCAGTGCGGGCATGCCGGAGGGCTGAATAACCATTTAATATTACGTTTGGCCAGCTCGTAACCAATCTCGGCACTTTTGTGTGACAGGAAATCGTGTAACTCCTTGAGATAATTATTCGCCCCAACGTAGTTTCGACCGTTATCGGAGCGCACTAGACTGGGGTACCCGCGACGAGAGACAAATCTAGTAAAGGCAGCGATAAAGGCCTCAGTGGTTAAGTCTGACACCACTTCGAGATGTACAGCCTTCGTAGATAGACAGACAAATACACAGAGATAGGTCTTGGTTAGCTTACGGTTTCGAAAGGGCTGTACTTTAGTATAGAAGGGGCCGGCAAAATCCGTACCTACACCATGAAATGGTCGGGAGGCAGTTACTCGATCCTCAGGTAAATCACCCATTGGTGGCTGTGCGGAAATAGTTTTAAGGCGATAACAAGGGAGGCAGTGAAATATAATTCGCTGAATAGCGCGAGGGGCTGACAATATCCAAAACTGGCGGTTCAGTAATCCGAGTAGTGTCGCAGCACTGGCATGCGAGTTTTCACGGTGATAGTGAGATATGATTAAATTAACAAGGGGACCATTTTTAGGTAATAACAGTGGATGTCGAGATTCAAAAGGTAAGTCCGAATTGCATAATCTACCGCCAACCCGAATCAGACCGGCGTCATCTAAGAAGGGGTTAAGGCGTCTAACAGCTGAACGTATCTGTCTCTTATGGAGGAGCTGTTCTAACACTTCAGCAAATGAGTGGGATTGGGTAATTTTTACAAGGTACAGTAGGGCCTCGGCACGTTCTTCAGTCGTCAAGAATGGGGATACTATTCTGGAACCAGGATTCTTGGCGTTATGAATAAATCGTCTCATAAACCCAGTTACACCGATTAATTTATTAAAGTTACTATACCTTTCCAGCAAAAACGCGGGATCTAATGTGAGGTTATTACAAGAAGCAACTAATAAACATCTGAGACCAGGCAAATCAGTTTCAGTTTCCCTTTCAAGAGGAGGCCACGTGTCAGGGTTTTGGGTAAGCCAGGGTGGCGACCACCAAAGGGTCTTTTCAATCAGAGCAGTCGGGCTCAACCCACGTGATGCGCAATCTGATGGATTAAGCTCTCCAGGAACATGTCGCCAGATTGTTGGCGTCGGAGAGTTCTTTATCTGAGATACTCTATTCGCCTCGAAGGTTTGAAGGCAATGAGGCGGCGTGCGAATCCAAGCCAAGACGATTTTGCTATCCGTCCAAGTATATAAAGCGTGCAGCACTAATGTTTTCTGTAGACAGGAAGCAACGTGTTGCACTAATTTTGAAAGGAGTACAGCTCCTTGCAATTCCAGCTTGGGAATTGTGAGTCGCGTCCGAACGGGGGCAACTTTACTTTTCGACATCAGCAAATGGACGGAGCAAAGGTCTGGAGAATGTTCTACTCGTAGATAAACGACAGCCGCGTATCCAGCCTCTGACGCGTCACAAAACCCATGTAGGGAAAATGACAATGCACCTGGAGGCATGATGTGACGCGGAATGGATACTTTGTTCATATTGACCAGATCTTGGGTGAATGAATCCCATTCGTCTGAAAGTTCGCTTGATAGCAAGTCGTCCCAATTGAGCCCAGAAAGCCAGAGCCTCTGGATAAATATCTTGGCCTTGAAAACCACTGGTGTTATCCATCCGCAAGGATCATACATATGCGCAATTAAGGAAAGTACCTTACGTTTAGTAATGGGGGGTGGAGTATCGAAGGTACATCGATAAGTAAATGAATCACTAGAAGGGTTATATTGCACACCTAATACGGCAATCGTTTGGGGATTCTCAGGATCTTGAAATGAATGAGGCTGTTGCAGATGTTCAGGGGGTAAGTCGTCTAAAATTTCAGGTTTGTTGCTGATCCACTTTTTTAATTCGTAACCTCCGGCTGTCATTAATTGTCCTAATTGATATTTTAATATACGGGCCTGTGCAACTGAATCACTGCCGGTCAAGCAATCGTCGACATAGATGTCGTTCTCAATCACTGCCGCGGCTTCAGGGAAATTAGACCTTTCTTGTTCCGCCAACTCTAAAAGCGCACGCATAGCAAGATAGGGACTCGAACGTAAACCGTACGTTATTGTGTTTAGCTCGTAAGTCAACAACGGGGCTGAGGGGGATTCTCTCCAAAGTATAAGTTGAAATCGACGGTCCTCAGGGGAGATCCAAGTCATACGGAACATTTTACATATGTCAGTTATGAAAATTACTGAGTGTCGGCGAAAATTAAGTAAAATAAGGGTTATATCTTTCTGTAACTTGGGCCCTGTGTGAAGACATTGATTTAGAGATGCACCTGAAGATGTGGCACAGCTTGCATCAAAAACTACACGGATCTGAGAAACGTCACCAGATTTCTTAAACACTCCGTGATGCGGAATGAAATAGTGTTCTTGGGTCAATGGGTTAGCCAACGAAACATTCATGTGGTTCAAAGCGATATATTCACGCATAAAATGTATATATTTTTCACGAAAGTCAGAATTGGATTGCATGCGTTTTTCTAAATTGAGGAACCGTTTTAAAGCAATACTACGAGACTCTCCAAGGGTCGGACGGTCGGATAAAAAGGGTAGTCTTACTTGAAATTTACCATCAGGTTCACGTGTTGTTGTATCTCTAAATAAATCCTCACACTCGAGATCCAGTGGATTCGGAGGGGGTAACTCAGGGGGTTCTTCTATCTTCCAAAAACGTTCTACAATTTGGGACAGAGAGATTCCTGTCATAGGCAAGTGAGGTTCACTAGGACCACAGTCAATTGCTCCGGAGAGCATGAATCCGAATATAGTAGAAAAGGCCGTTAAGTGACTCGGAGGTAGGGCATATTTTTCCGCATTGAAGATTGTTCCAAATACATCCGCGCCAAGGAGGACATCTATGGGTCCAGGGAGATGGAAAGTTGGGTCAGCTAGGCAGAGATGAGATGTAAGTTTTACGACTTCTGTAGGTAATTGAATCTCAGGATGAGTACCGGCGATGACGTCTACTACCATGGCCTGGGTCTGCATGAGAGGGTGACTTGCCCGAACAGGCTTAAAGGTCACAAGGACCGTGCCGCGGGAATTTACTGCTTGCACATCGCCGATACCTCGTACGGGCGTACATGAACGGTTTATGGGGAGGTTTAAGCGATTGACAGCTAGTTCAGATGTGAGTAAGCATCCCTGGGCACCAGTATCACATAAAGCTCGAGCTTCGACAAAATATCCGCTGCGTGTTTTAATATGTATAAGAGTAGTAGGGAGTAGAACCAACGAGTTTAAAGGATTAAGGGTAGGTTGCGAGAGGTAAGAAGGTGATTGAAGTCCGTCTAGTTATTGTGAGGTGTTTCTGTCTTCAGACCGCGGCCGGATAATATCTTGTGTGGGCGCAGGGGAATATTCTCGACGCGCGCGGGGTGGAGAGCGGTAGCGGCGGTTATCTCGTGTAGGGGTTGACGATCGTCGGGCAGACAAATTTGGCACACGAGGTGAGGGTTGCGGAGACCTGCGGGATGTATTAGAGCGGTAGAAGACGCCCCCGCCCATGCGAGGAGAAGGGGACCGCAAATTACGGGGCTCCATCTCGCGGAATGAGACCGTCGACTGAGCCCGGGGCTCAGGATATGTGGGGGATCGGGGGTCGTTAAAACACAACAAGGTATGATGGGTACTACGACGGCATGTTCCACAACGATAGTCACGTTGGCAATATGCAATAGAATGTTTGTCCAAGCATCTGTAGCACAACTTGGTATCTTTGACGAATGACGCACGGTCACGTGGGGACATATGACAAAATTCAGGGCACTCTCTCAAATAATGTGAGTCACTACTGCATAGGTAGCACAAGCGGTTAGGGCGGGTAGCCGCATTGGCAGAAATCGCAGCCGTATATGCGCGCTTCGTAGTTATAGGGGAACGCGGTCGTGGTCGCATTGTTGATGGCTGCGCATCAACCAGGGAGGTACTTCCGACATTGTCGTGATGACGACACTCGTCTTCCAAAAAAGTCAATAGTTGACTGAAGTCGGGAAGGTCATTGCGATCTCCATATCGGCGCTCAAACCTCGACCTCAGGTCAGCAGGCATTTTAGTTAGACAAATATACACCAACATGTATGACCAGTGAGTCACGGGTAGTTGGAGCCTTTCCAGCCCTCTATATGCCGTAAGCAGTGGGTTGAGGAACGTCGTGCGAAGACCGGTCAATTTAGAATTAAGTTCGGGCAAGGTCAATATCTGAACTATATAGTTATCCGCTAAAATCCGCGTGTTGTGATAACGCCGCTTCAAAAGATCACGCGCCGTCTCATAATTATCAGCTTCTATACGCAAGTGCTGTAGCAGGCGGCGGGGCTCATCCGCCAACGCGCCTAATAAATACTGGAGTTTCACGACAGGGGTTAACAGCGACTGAGAATCTACCACACTATCAAACTGGTCCAAGAAGCTGATCCAAGAATCTGGACGGCCATCAAAACGGGGTATAGGTAAATCAGGCAGCCTACTTTGCATGGGGTCCGACATAGTAGTTCTCTGCCGCGAGGGGGTGCTGCTGGCGCTCGGTTCGCCGGATTCGTGTTTAGGTACAAGCTCGATGTATTTAAGTTTGAGATCATCGACCATGTCTCTGCTTACTATCCGGGTTTGCGAACGTATATATTCATATTCGGCCCCATCTATATTTGGGTCCAAACTACCAAAAAGCTCCGAGCACGCGTTCGTAAATCTGTCGTAATGAGTTCGTAATTCGCTTAATCTCACGCGCAGTTTGTGTTGCGATAAGGATGCCAATACCCCATGTGTATCTTTAATCCAGTCCCCGACAAACCTAACCGTTCCCATGTGGCTTCTAAACTCGGCCGAGTCGGTATATAAAACCGATTGGGCTCTGGGTTCATTTCCAGTGTCGGACATAATTAATAGTACTATTTAATAGGAATATTACTCAAAACTACGTATATAAGGAGCCCAAAGTTGTAAACAAATAACACAATATATTACGTACGTAACAGTAGATGTATCTTACAAGTATTTACAATCTACAATATAGTAATTACGAAAATGCAATAATAACGTAAGGTACCTAAACCGCCTAGTAGCAGGACCGCGCGGCCACGCCGCATCCAACTATCTCGTAAACAAGTTACGTCACAGGTGGCCGTATGCAATATTTTAATTTATAAGGTTTATGTTCGAACCAAGTTATGAATTCTAAATATCAATTGGTGTATAAGTACGTCGATGAGGTAAAAATAGGTGTATTAACTACGAATCTTAGGTACTCGAGTACGGGAGGGAAATTACGTAACGGTGCCGCTAATTATAAGAGGGGAAGCAACCACGCACTGCTACCAAATGTTAAGGGAATAATTAAAGGGGGGCTGGTCAGTCGTCCTGGTGATAGTAATTTAAGGGCACAATACCGTGATCAGCGTCGAATTGTCTCTGCACGGAACCGCGGCCGCGGGCACTTTCACAGCAGCAAGTCCAGGGTTCACTTTGGTCCAGATCACAAGCGAAATGCACTTTCTCCGGATAATCGTAAACGGGAGACACAAAAGAAAATTTAAACGCACGGGAGAACGATTTTCATGTGCTCCGCACCAGTCGTCGGTCAGTACTGAAGAGTCGTAAGTATGTATGAGAGATTAACTATAAGCGGCCGTTTTCGAGCGGTGGGGATTAAATAAGTAAATGAACAAGTAGCAACAACAGCATTCTGAAGTCTCAATATTGGCACATTGGGTTGACAAAATTAAAGGGTTGGTCCAATTATAATTTACGAAAATGCCGACTTACCACGTCCAAATGTCCTTTGTACGCGGCGATCAAGAGGCAAGTATTATGTACTTATTGGCCTTATGAATATCCGTTCCATGTCGCACTAGATATTTGACAATGTTGAGTCTTCCGTCGAAACACCTGAGAATGGTTTTCTCTCTTTCTAATAAAATAATGAAAATGCTGACTTACCACGTCTAAATGTCCTTTGTATGCGGCGATCATAAGGCAAGTATTGTTGTACTTATTGGCCTTATGAATATCCGCTCCATGTCGCACTAGATATTTAACAATGTCGAGTCTTCCGTCGAAACACCTCAGAATGGTTTTCTCTCTTTCTAATAAAATAACGAAAATGCTGACTTACTACGTCCAAATGTCCTTTGTACGCGGCGATCATAAGGCAAGTATTGTTGTACTTATTGGCCTTATGAATGTCCGCTCCATGTCGCACCAGATACTTGACAATGTCGAGTCTCCCGTCGAAACAAGCCGCCCGTAGCGAAGTGCTCAGAATGGTTTTCTCTCTTTCTAATAAAATAATGAAAATGCCGACTTACCACGTCCAAATGTCCTTTGTATGCGGCGATCAAGAGGCAAGTATTGTTGTACTTATTGGCCTTATGAATATCCGTTCCATGTCGCACTAGACATTTGACAATGTCGAGTCTTCCGTCGAAACAGGCCTCCCGTAGCGACGTGCTCAGAATGGTTTTCTCTCTTTCTAATAAAATAATGAAATGCTGACTTACCACGTCCAAATGTCCTTTGTACGCGGTGATCATAAGGCAAGTATTGTTGTACTTATTCGCCTTATGCTCCATGCCCCACTAGATATTTGACAATGTCGAGTCTTCCGTCGAAACAGGCCGCCCGTAGCGACGTGCTCAGAATGATTTTCACTCTTCCTAATAAAATAACGAAAATGCTGACTTACCACGTCCAAATGTCCTTTGTACGCGGCGATCATAAGGCAAGTATTGTTGTACTTATTGGCCTTATGAATATCTGCTCCATGCCGCACTAGATATTTGACAATGTCGAGTCTTCCGTCGAAACAGGCCGCTCGTAGCGGCGTGCTCAGCGTCTTGGTGGCGTGGTTGACGTTCGCGCCTGCGCGGACGAGTCGCTTCACTATGCCGAGGTGGCCGGCGCCCGCGGCGCACCAGAGAGCTGTGGCACCTGGAAATAAAGACAACTTTACTATTATAAAATTCTAAAATTTTATTGAAAATGAGCTTTCTATGGAGAAGAGTAATTGTAGGAAAAATCTTAACAGCGCGATGCGAAAGCATGGAACCATCAATTGGTAATATATTTTTATGTCCTGTCGTGACGCCGAAAAGGCTTGACGAATTTTAACCCATTTTAGTACAGTGGTAGCTGGACATCCAAAGATGTTTATAAGATACATTACGCTTTACCAGACTATATCAAAAAAAATACGCGCACGAAATTGCAACTGAAGATGCGAGACCGCCACAAGATTGACGCACTGGAAATGTGGTGCTGGAGACGCATGATCAGAATCCCGTGGACTGCGACTGGTACCATCTTGCAATTAATATAAATATAACGGGACAATCTTCTTTTTTTTTTTATCCACGGTTGCTTGCGCGTCCGAAGGACCCTTTGCACTGCTGGTGCCAGACGTGCTACTCCGCTTGGAGAAGCACCGGAGTTTGACTAAACTAACTTATCTAAACTAAAACTAAAACTAATCTACTAGATCTCTGGAGAGATCTCTGGCTTAAAAGTGGTTAATACTAAATGAGAAAAAACCATGGATAATTAACAATTAACTAGAAACTTTATTTAATTGTGTGTAGTTCTAGTTTGCTCCCAATGGAGGCGCCTACTGAAATATACATTATACTGCCCTGGTTGCTAATACCGAGGGGTGCTTATTTTTACTGACAACAGGGTTGATGCTACGTTTTACATTGCTCCGCCATCGACTATGCTTAGGATGGCGCTTGGAAGGACAATCTTCAAAACACAAAGTTTCTATACCGAAACTAAGCAATGCTTGTGCCATAATAAGTGCAAGAAGACGATATACATAGTCCATGACTCGGGATCGACTTATACCTAAATACTAATTCAATAGGTGAAAATATACCTCAAATCTTTTGGTTGGGATAACTCATCACTCGATAAATACCCTTGCCAAGAATCGAATACAGGACCGTAGTGTACTAGCGCAGTAGGCAGCACATTGACGGACAAAAACGGGAAGAGACTTCATCATACAAGCTGCTGTAACAGTATATTATGGATATATTGCGTCGGTACTACGGTACGGACTTATCATGTGGGGAAACTCCGTTCACGTAGAAAAGGCGTTCAGGGCCCAAAAAAAAAGTGTGCGTGCAATATTCGGAATAAATAACAGAGAATCCTGCAAACCTTATTTTAAAGAGCACAAAATTATGCCTCTTCCATGTATGTACATTAAAGAAATATGTATATTTGTGAAAATGAATCCACAGTTATTTAATAATGTTAAGTCAATAAGAAGACAGCACACCATTGCATTACCCAAAGCAAATACATACATCTATAGGAAAAATGTGGCCTATCAGGCTATCATAATTTACAACAAACTGCCCAAGTTCTGTAGGGAACTCGATAGTAATAAATTTAAGAAATGGATAAATGAATGGCTAATAGAGAAATGTTTTTACTCAGTCACGGAATACTTAAATTATGTATCTGATTAACTATTTTAATTAAAATATCTCTTATTATTAAGTGTCAAATGTAAGTGCAAACTGTAAATACAGTAGAACATGTTATGTACTGGAACCAAAGTTGTAATACTATTTAAGACCACATATGTATTTATGTAAAAACTCATGTTCAGCACCAAATAAATTTCATTTCATTTCATTTCATTTCATTTCATATTGCCATATATAGTTACATATTACATACGACCCGTCGTCTCTTGGACTATGTATGTCAAAATATCGTCGGCAAAACAGCGTAACTTTATCATATTCTTGACGGAGGACTACGAAGGATGGTCACAGGATACTTTGTACCCGATGACGTTAAATCAAAAAAGGGGGCAACACCTTTTATCTCAAGCGATGTTGCGACGTAAGTATATTCTAATGTATTGTATAATACTTGCTTGAGCAACTACAATAGCCATATATCACCTGGTTTATTCAACTAATTCTGACATATGCACCTGACAAACCCAACAGCTGATCCGCGTCACTCGCGACCACGTCCCGAGCATTAAATCCTGTAAATCATCGTCCGCGCGAACAAAGAACTTTCTGGAATCCAGCCAAGCCACTTTGGAACAAGCCGATTGGCTTAAAATACGAATCACGCTTTAGGGTTAATAGCAATTAGCTAAATAAAAACATTGCGAGTCGTTTAAGTTCATTAAGGCAAAGTCAACAAAGAGACGGCGTCAACTGACCTGGACTGGAAGAGACTCGAGGAGGTAGCGCAGGATAACCAACAGTGGAAACTCCTTCTAGGACCCCTTGGTTCCTGATGCAGGTTAACAGGATACCTATAATCGTCATCAAGGCAAAGATCGAACCCTCATAACCCTTCCAAAATTGACACACCTGGTCAAGTGACCTGATAATGATACAAAAGGCTGTATGACAAGCGGTGGCTGTTGGGCAGCAAAGCTCTCGAGTGGCGTATAAGAAAAAACAATGTGACACAACCTCCCATTAGATGGACGGATGACTTAGTGAGTTGTGGGGGGTCACACTTTGTAGCAAGCTATAGGGTAGGACTATGTTCAGATGACACGTCCGTGGCAGATAGATAGAAACGGTAGAACAATGACAGAGCCAAAGAATCTCTGAAGTATAAATGGTCAGTTGGGGATCATCGACAATATAAACGCCGTTGGATAGAATCCAAAGAGGGAAGTTGATATTGGAATACTCCGATCCAGAGACGAGAGCAATGATCCATGTCAGACAAGGCACATCAATGCACTTTATTACTCTGGAATTGGCGACTCCCAGTATTTGATTAATAAAATTACTCCGTCGACATACGTCTCGAAATGAAACACGTATACATATGTACTTACAATCAAAGTAAATTTTAGTTGCCAAATAATGAACCATCTAAATGACGTTAAATTGAAGTCACAAATCTAACAAAGCCGTTGTTCTGAGCTTTTGAGTTGTCAACACGAGCGCTGACTCGCGAAACACGTGGTGGTTATAATTAGATCAGATGCCAAAAAAGTGGAGAAAGAAACAGTGACTAAAGAAAAATTGCATTAAAATGTAATGTATTGCCAAACTAAAGTGACAATGAAAAGAAATGAAGTATACGCTCGTAGAACTGAAGGTCACTAGGGCAGAAACTGGCGACTAAGTACTGAAAGGCGCAGCGAGGAAAGACCAGTTTAAAAAAGGACCGCTGATCTTCAAGGAGATGTTGCATTAAAATTCAATGCCCAAAGTAAGTATTGTCAAACTGATGTGGGGAGTATATATCGCTTGGAGAGGAGAGCTGACGGTCACTGGGACAGAAAGTGGAAAACTAAGAACTGAAAGGCGCAGCCAGGGAAGACCACTTTTAAAAAGAGGGTCGATGATCTTGAAAGAGATATTGCATTAAAATTCAATGCCCGAAGTATTGTCAAACTGAAGTGGCAATGTGCGGAGTGCGGAGTACGAGTAAATCGCTGGGAGGGCCGAGTCACTGGGACAGAGAGTGGCGATTAAGAACTGGCGTCCCAGTGGCGGAAAACCCTTTACAACAAGTACCTTTTTGGGGGAGAGTCGCCCGAGGTTGCTCGTAGCGGGGACTTGTGAGTATTATATTCCTTGGTGTGAACGAAACCCAATATTGACGAAATGGTCCAAGATTGCGGACAGATTAATAAGAAGATATTGGATACAGAGTAATAAGACAGCTAAAACGCTCAAATATTCACCCGAAACCAGCCGTCATTGACGTATTTCCTCTTTTCACGTAACGTATTCTCCGTCTTTTGTTTACCAGACGAAATGAGGCCGAGAACGAATGAATTAACTCGAAAGAGACAAGAAACGCATGTGACGATGTTGTGAATCGCGTCCCAAACAAAGACGTTCGGCACATTTTTGTTGTAAACACGGCCGCGCGGCACGTGGCGTGTTATTATTAGATTTTAACTGCCCTGTATACAAAAGTCAGTAAGTCTGTGAGGTTTCCTACAGCCCGTTACGATTGTCTGTGCATGGGGACATCTTTTAACTGTTATGTCTGTGTAGGCCTAATTTGACAAATAAGACTACCTAAACCAACAATTCACTCTGACATTACAAATTAACGGGTACGATTTCGAAAAATGGTGAAAAAATTACCAGATACCAGATAAAAGACACAAGCATCCACGTGTTTCCGCGCACGCGTACCGGGACTCCTGGCGCACGCCGGGCGTCATTTTCAGGGGGCGCCAAATTTACATGAAGACAAAAAAATCTTGAAGGCGACTCGTGAAGTTTTCAGTAGTGTTAGAGGCTGCCCTGGTTCAAAAAGTTGTAGATGCGGAACTCAATTTTGCAAGATGTGACTTGAATCTGTGATTGACTTACCTTCAATGACGTATTCGTCGAACTTGACAGTGCCTTCTGTCTCCAACCGGACTGGTGGCCGGAACTTGTCCAGAAGGATTCTGACAGCGCCCTCTCTCCCGTGCCGCGCTGATGCAATGAGGGGTGTGCATTTGACTCCATCGCAGCAGACATCCTGGAACCAACAATTTTGTTATGACTTAAGGGTATCTTTAACCAACACTGTCGTTATTGTCTTAAAGGCGCGACGTTCAGCGCTATAATTTAAAGAAATAGGCGCGCATATTTAAGGTGCAATTCCGTGCATCGCGGCCGATCGCAGCGCGGCTGCGTGCGACTGATGCGCGCGGTTGGTACGACAATAGTCAAGGTATGAAAATGTATGATGCCGTTTCCGAAGTCTGCGACGGACGCTTGCAGCCTACGACAGAGACACACACATCCACTTGCGGCCGACGTCAAACGGTGCCTTACATTTTCATACATTTTTGTTGCATCAGCCGCGCGTGGTCGATGGCTCGCGGCTGCGGTCGGAGGCGATGCACGGAGTTGCACCTTTAGCGGGTCGCTTAGTGTCCCTACATTATTACGACGCTGGACCTTAAAATGTCTTTCTTAAAATGTCCTCTTTGTCCCGTCGAAACATTACCTACTTGATACTTGTACGTCTAGCATAACTGTGACACGCGACTCCTTGTCGCGCGACAAATGCTACCCGTCACTTTCCTTTCAATGCCGTGCGAGCAAGACGACAAGCGAAGTCGCGGCAAGATATGCTAGCCCTGTAACAGGGGTTGGACGTGATGTTATTTCCTAGAATTTATTAATTCCTATTTTCCTTGAATAAAGACCTCATGAATTATGGTAGGAAATAGGCTGATACGACAGGAAATGTGAAGGTCACTGATTTGAGAAATAATAATTTCGATTCTTGTGTATATATGTTACTGGGCAATTTTGTAGGGCTGGGCAAGTTTGAGAGTAAAAAAATTAAACAAAAAATTAAAAATAAATGTCTAGCCAGTTCATCTCCTTAGCCCTTCATATGTTAAAGGATATTTTAAAATGAACTATGGTAAAGCAGTTTTCTGCTTAAGCATTAACGTTAAGTGTGTCTTTTTCACCATTTATTACCACAATAAAGATACAAAACGCACCGTATCTGTTAATACAAGTGCCTGCCAAATCACAAGTCATCCAAGTAATTTATAGAGCTAATTAATAAGCGTAGATACCAACACGCCAAAACATTATTGCTGTCTTTATAAATCTCATTCTTCACTAAACTTTTACTTTCAAAGAGATCTTGTATCTTATATAGTAGAATCCAAATCCTTTACAAATTTTATTTTCAGGTAAAAATTGGATTTTGCTAGCCCAATAGCTCTGGTATGTTTTCAAGATGAATTAAATGAGCTCAAACACGAGATATCTTATTCTGCTTAGGAGCTCTGCCCATCTAGCACAACTATGCTTCGCGACTCATGTCGCGCGTGACTTAGCGTCACCCGTCACTCTCTCACAGTACTGTACAGATAAAGATAGGTAATACAATTATCTTGCACAAGAAAGAGTCGCGTGTCAGCGTTGTGCTAGAAGGTGCTGATGGCCACCTTCCGTCGCCATCACCAAATCAGCTCCAAGATACCAAATTATTGTAATTCCACGTGCACTAAACATACGTGCAAAGTTTCATTTGAATACGACAAATTAGAAATAGGTTAAAATGTCGATAAAATAGTTCATCATACAAAAAATTGGCTTTGACGTGATTCGAACCCAGGACCGCCGGCTCAGTAGGCAGCTGCATTACCACTGTGTCACCGGCATCGTCAAAACTTTAACTTACACATAAACTTTATAAATACGAGTAATAGTATAGTTTATAAATAGCCACACAATAAAATTGGCTTTGACGAGATTCGAACCCAGGACCGCCGGCTCAGTAGGCAGCTGCATTACCACTGTGTCAACGGCATCGTCAAAACTTTAACTTACACATAAACTTTATAAATACGAGTAATAGTATAGTTTATAAATAGCCACACAATAAAATTGGCTTTGACGAGATTCGAACCCAGGACCGCCGGCTCAGTAGGCAGCTGCATTACCACTGTGTCAACTCGTCAAAACTTTAACTTACACATAAACTTTATAAATAATAGTATAGTTTATAAATAGCCACACAATAAAATCAAATCCTGTGAAAGCATAGTATCTGACAAGTGAATCATTATCTTTTATAAGTAGCAGCAATTGCTTATTTATATCAATCTGAATCATTAGTAGTAGTAAGACGTGTTGAATGCTTGCTCACGCCAAAAAATCAGGTCACAAATACACTGAATCGCTGAGTAATCTTACTGATGTGACTAACTCACAACATTCTCAATGATATGTCAATAAAATTTCTCATTTGTTTTGAAATTTTGTAGCATTCTCTTGGCAAGCACTTAGGTAAGGCTATTTGGAAACCAAGGGATTATTTGGTACTAAGCAAACGGATACTTTTATTGTTACCATTAGAATATTAGGAACATGCATACTACTTAATTGTTCAACGACCCAACACGAGTTTGCGCCACTTGTCCCGATCTAACACTGTTTTGCGGCAGTCACTGGCCTGGTGTTCATGCAGATCTGAGTCGACCACATTGATCCAGCGATTCCTGGGGCGGCCAACCGCCCTTCATCCTATTGGTCATCCCAAATATGCCTACTTAACGCCTCGATCATACACGATAAGAGTTATGTTCCAAAAATTGCAAATAATAAATTAGGGCTTAGAAAATATAATCTTTAAGTTAGCAAATGGCCCCTTGGGTCCCAAATAGCTTCACCTTACGGTACTCAAACTTTAAGCATAGATTCTGGCTTGTCTTTCTTTCAGATAGGGAGAAGAGCACCAGATTTAAGTAAGAAGAATAGGGGCGGCAGGAATAAAAAAATCCTGAGGGAGGCTTCTACCCGTAAAGGACCACACAAGAGTTACAATAATATAAACTATAATAATATAAGAAGAAATCTGCCCATGACAGATAAGTGTTGTTTCAAAATTAGATAGATAAGTGATGTGGGCCTTTTCTGAGAACTTTCCTCATTTTGAAGAAGAAAGAAAGAAACATTTATTGCCATGCCAAAAATAAAAAAACGTACATGGAATAAGCAACAATAGCATTGTCAGTACACTGTCCACCCAAATTACTCCGTGTGACAAAAGGAGAGGACTCAGCATGTGCTGCGACAGCCTGGCGTCAGGGTTGGGAAATATTCTCGAGAATGGCACATTTCTATCACCAAGGTGTTACCAAGTAATTAGGCTTGTAATATACATACTTTGTGTTCATTAGGTTAAACGGACATATAAACCATTAATTTTAACATAGAGAAGTCATTACTTTAAGGAAGTTTAAAAGTTGTGGACAGATTTATCAGTTAAAAAGTTGATGTGCCCAATTACAATGAGATTGCAACAAATACGAATAAGAAATCTGACCTTGACAGATAAGTATTGTTTAATCAGAAGAATATAAGTAGTTCAATCTTTGTTGCAGTGTTTACAACATGAATGCTTTTGCATTTCAATTAGTAATTAAATATTTTGTAATCATAAAAACATAGTATTTTATTATAAAGCTTATTATCACCCAATTAGCAAGCAGGAAGTAAGAGCATTGAGGGAGCATGTTTTTGTGTCACCAAAACAAATACAAATTTAAATGTATGCCCAAGTTCAATGACATGTCATTTACCTGTTAATGCACCAAAATATCACAAAGGAAGCTGAAATTGGAGGCCTACCAATCCACATGTAGTCTATCTCTATGAGTACACCAAGGTTGTTCGACACTAACAAATAACGGCGTAAATATCACGATAAAGAAAGACGCATAAAATAATTAAACAACGCACAGATAACTACATAACGCGCAGAAGGTACACTGCGTTAAAAATAGAATGTAACGTGACTTCTAAATCGCTAGATGACAAAACTGAATCCGCGATCTTACAGACTTTATTGAAAGGAAGGCAAAAGTTTACTTACGCTATTTAATAGGTCGTCTATTTCATCTGTGTTCTTTTCGTACAATAGCGCGTAAAGGGTTAAGGACATCCCGTCCCTTGCTGCAAAAAACACCCTTTCTCTCAAGGTGCTATTTACATCGCCTAGCATCAACTTGTCCTCCATATCTAATCACTGTTAATTCACAATGTTCAAAGTTTAAAATGAATCACAGCACGAACACGATACTCCGTTTATTTGTTTATAAATTGCAAATTTTCACTCTGACGGATCGCAAAAACGAAAACAATAAAAATTTGCTCAGTCCGTCCGTCACTCCGCAGAATCGGAAAACGACTGATTGAAACTAGTGTTGCACCATTTCGAATTTACATATCGAAATCATACGAAGGGACGCACGAAAACCGTTCATAATGTTACCCCGGTTCACGACTTCACGTTCGAAGTTGACCGAGTCGAAGTTGGCCGAAGTATGACTTTCTGCAGCGAAGTTCCACATATTGGCCCAACCTCAGCCAACTACGTGAGTAGTGTAATACCGGGGTTAGAACAGTTAAACATTTTCTAAACAGATGTTTTTAAAACACAATACGCGTCAAAAGTGATTGAACGTAAATTATCCGATAAAAACAAATATTAATTAACTAAATAGCTTATTTTACAGTTTCTTAATCGTGAAAGCGTTGCTTTTTAAATTGCATTCACAGCACTGCACCCCGTGCAACGGAATGCATTGCCACGTCTTGTCATGTGGAATTACATGGACCAATAGCGGAGCTACTCTCCTTTTTGACGTTTTTAGCAATTTTGATTTTGACGTGTACCCTGTCGCCTTTGCCTTATTTACAAAATTGTAATTTACATAAATAAAATCGTTTCTACAACAAAATGTCTAGCGGTCAATGGGAAGTTGTAGGCAAGAACAAGAAATCTCAGAATGGCAAAGTGAAAACAATTAAGGAAGACGAGAAAAAGCCAACTCGCAATGGACCGAAGCCTGAAGACGTTTGTAAGTTAATTTACCAAATATTTTCAATGGTATACGCTTGGTAAATGGGATTTTTAATAGATGTACTCGTTCAATTGTTTCGCAGTGCCACATTCTCAGACAAAATCGTATTACGCCGGCATGGAGATCGATGACCCCAGAGCATCCAACGGAAAGAAGGCGGGCAAAAATAAGAAACAGGAGAAGAAGACCGAATCCGCGAAACCGAAACCGCCGACAACTATCGAAGGAGCATTCGGAGCCGTACGTATATATTTTCGGATTTTTTTTTATGAAAGAAATGTTGCTTAAAGAATAATTAATATTCCATCTCATTAGTGCTGTAATTATTAAGTATATCATTTGATTAATGCAGTGATAGTGTGGTATTGCATTTTAATAATATGACATGACACTGATAAGAATTTTAATGCAATAGGTATTTTGCTCAACACACTTAAGTTGAACTCATTGAGGTCCTTTCACTTTTTAAAGTTACTGCATTGTACTTATTACTTAAGTTGTAGTTAAGTAACAGTTGAGTAACATTACAACAATGTTACAGAATGCTCTCATTTGTGTTATAACTGTGTTAAGCTTGCTTTTGAACTTTTTAAAATGCCAAACTGAAATGCAATACCATATACACTTTAATAATTTTAACAGTTTTCCAACAAACACAGCAACTGATTGACATTTTGACAGCATTTACAGTCCATGAACTCAGATTGTGATTCAGGTTTGGGTGAAAACTGAGAGGTTCTTATCTGTATCGCCTAAGAGCAAGCGAGACAGGTATAAAACGTGGATCATATTCTGACTGCACACACACTATAAAAGAATTTATTCTCAGTGTTTATTATACTATGGCCTATTTCAAAAATGTTTTTAATGAAACTATTTTGTATGATACAATACAACAATACTTTATTGCACAGGCACACCAACAAAAAAAATATTATTACATTTGAAATGTTAGATTAAACAATGGTAGACAATAGGTGGTCTTATCACTTGTTAGTGATAAGACTTGAAAGATTGTAATCATTGTATGCAAAATGTGCAATATAAAAAATAATTAACTCAAGGCGTTGCATGTTTTTTTAAACTTGTTACCTATATATAATAAACATAATAATTATTAAGTCTTAAAAAAAAAAAGTTATAATAATACATAATTGGTTCCTGTTATTTTTTTTAAGAAGTAAATCTATTAGAATATGTATCAATTAAGTGAAAACACTAAATACTGCAATTTACGTTATATATCTATGATTTCTAGTCCATGATAAACTTATAAAATATGTTAAATATTATTTATTGCATTGAAATACAGCTGACAGATGTTCACTTCTGTGACTTCAACTAGAATTCACAAGTACATATAATATCCTCTTTTCTCATATTTTATTTCATACCAATTATTTTGTCTGAATGGAATTTCTATATAGCTTCTCTATATAGCAAGACTCTTTTCTCACTAACATAAAAGAAACTCTCATTTCAGATTGACCCCGCAGAGCTGGCGAACATCATCACAACCAACAAAATCCGGTTCAGCAACGCACCCCTAGTCTGGCTGAAGGAGGTCGCCACCTTCCTGAACTCCAAGACGCAGATTGAAGTGGAGGATCCAACATTCTCAGCATACGACCCACTGTACCCGCTGTCGGTGGTCCCGGCTGAAATAAAGAGTTCGCTGGAGAATGTTCTCACGGACGCTGGGAAGGCTAATGCTCAGCTGTTCTTCGATGTCACTCTCACCGCTTTAGCTAATGATATGAGCAGGGGTATGTGTTGTTTTAAATTAGACTTTCTTGCAGTTGTCTTAACATTACTTTGTTACCCATTTGAACTGAGCACTTTTCTAGGCTAAAAAATTCACTTGACTCCATAGGGACAACTTTAAGTAATTTTACAAAAAAGTAGAGTACAGATTTTAAGAAAGTGAATCCCGTGGACTTGCAAGCGTCCATAGGCTATAACTGATTATCATCAGACCGTACGCTTGTTTGCCATCTCCATGATATAAAAATACTTTATTCTTCAACTGTTTAATAGAAATGTGGAACAGAAAGAATATTAGATAACCAAAAAGTATATTTAAGCGCCCGTAATGGGTAATTATTTTAATCGGTTATAATACCATTATGATTATGAGTTAATTAGCAAAGTGATTTAAATGGTAAGCCATTAGTAATTAGATTGGCGATCAACTATATCTGCATCTAACACATACTTTATTTGTGCATATACTTTATACATGCATCCATTTGTTTTTTCATACAGTTGTATAATAAAATTACTTTTAAAATCATATTAAAAGGCCACAGTTTTTCTGTAAATAAAAGCCTCTACGAACTTCGTACTAAATGTACGTTCCCATTTATAGTCGGAAAATATTGTAATGTCTTTTATTTTATTATGGAAATATGCATACCTACAGAAATACCTGTATCAATTTTCGTAATGCAAAATATGTATATAGGAATTGCAGTCATAAACGGAACATAAGCTGTTATAATGATTTAGAATGTTTTCGTTATTCTACATGTTCTTTTCAGGATTTGTCTGTCAAGTTTTATGTAAAATCTAAACCTGTTTTACGGTTAAGTATTGACTCGCAACCTATCAAAATAAATATTCACTTATCTTTACAAACTTTGGTATTCCACAAGCAAAACTGACTGTAAACGAAAGCGCGTTTAATGTTCCATTACGTTATGTTATAGTAACATTTATTTATTTCAGACAGTCAAAGCACTAACATAGTTATTTAAGTTATTTTTGTAATACTAACAATATATGGATTAATTTGTCTGAAATAAATGCTTTTTATTTTTATTTTTTATTTACTTAAAGCAATATCAATGATGTGTGAAAATCCTTGAGTTTAAATTAATATAGTATCTCTTTCTCCAGGTCAACTGGTAAACGGCCACCGTCTGCTCCTCCAAATGCTGGCCCAGGAGTATCCAGAGTTCTGCATAGCCTCCCTCCCGAAGAGCGCCAGTCTGCGTAACTCCTACCAGAACCGGCCTCCTATAGGGTTGTCACTGCTCTGGGCGTTCGGCCAGGGCGGCCTTAGCGACTTCTCAGTAGGCCTGAAAGGTGAGTCAATCACAATTAAAGATTCGACGCCTAAGACACAGAGTCTATGTGGCCTCTCCCCACGAACGCCAGTCTCCGCAACTCCTATCCTATATGGTTGTCACTGCTCTGCCGTTCGGTCAGGGCGGCCTTAGCGACTTCTCAGTAGGCCTGAAAGGTGAGTCAATCACATTTAAAAATCGGTCGCCTAAGACACAGAGTTTATGTGGCCCTTCTCCCCATGAACGCCAGTCTCCGCAACTCCTACCAGAACCTGCCTCCGATAGGGTTGTCATTGCTCTGGGCGTTTGGCCAGGGCGGCCTTAGCGACTTCTCAGTAGGCCTGAAAGGTGAGTCAATCACATTTAAAGATCGGTCGCCTAAGACAGAGAGTTTATGTGGCCTCTTTCCCCACGAGCGCCAGTCTCCGCAACTCCTATCCTATATGGTTGTCACTGCTCTGCCGTTCGGTCAGGGCGGCCTTAGCGACTTCTCAGTAGGCCTGAAAGGTGAGTCAATCACATTTAAAGATCGGTCGCCTAAGACAGAGAGTTTATGTGGCCCTTCTCCCCATGAACGCCAGTCTCCGCAACTCCTACCAGAACCTGCCTCCGATAGGGTTGTCATTGCTCTGGGCGTTTGGCCAGGGCGGCCTTAGCGACTTCTCAGTAGGCCTGAAAGGTGAGTCAATCACATTTAAAGATCGGTCGCCTAAGACAGAGAGTTTATGTGGCCTCTTTCCCCACGAGCGCCAGTCTCCGCAACTCCTATCCTATATGGTTGTCACTGCTCTGCCGTTCGGTCAGGGCGGCCTTAGCGACTTCTCAGTAGGCCTGAAAGGTGAGTCAATCACATTTAAAAATCGGTCGCCTAAGACACAGAGTTTATGTGGCCCTTCTCCCCATGAACGCCAGTCTCCGCAACTCCTACCAGAACCTGCCTCCGATAGGGTTGTCATTGCTCTGGGCGTTTGGCCAGGGCGGCCTTAGCGACTTCTCAGTAGGCCTGAAAGGTGAGTCAATCACAATTAAAGATTCGACGCCTAAGACACAGAGTCTATGTGGCCTCTCCCCACGAACGCCAGTCTCCGCAACTCCTATCCTATATGGTTGTCACTGCTCTGCCGTTCGGTCAGGGCGGCCTTAGCGACTTCTCAGTAGGCCTGAAAGGTGAGTCAATCACATTTAAAGATCGGTCGCCTAAGACAGAGAGTTTATGTGGCCCTTCTCCCCATGAACGCCAGTCTCCGCAACTCCTACCAGAACCTGCCTCCGATAGGGTTGTCATTGCTCTGGGCGTTTGGCCAGGGCGGCCTTAGCGACTTCTCAGTAGGCCTGAAAGGTGAGTCAATCACATTTAAAGATCGGTCGCCTAAGACAGAGAGTTTATGTGGCCTCTTTCCCCACGAGCGCCAGTCTTTGCAACTTAGGAGTTGCAGAGACTGGCGCTGGTTCTGGTAGGCCAGAAACGGCCTCCGATAGGGTTGTCACTGCTCTAGGCGTTTGGTCAGGGCGGCCTTAGCGACTTCTCCGTAGCGTAGGCCTGAAAGGTCAGTCAATCACATTTAAAGACTAAACGCCTATGACAGAGTTTATGACGCTAGCCAACGCTAACGCTTAGTCTTGGCAAGTAATGTTAAAGTCCCATACTAAGCGTTTTTGGATTAAAAGTTTGGTCTGTCTTAATCTTTACAAAATATCTTCAATGTACAGTCGCCATCAGATATATCGCAGCATAAAAGGCGTTCATAAATATCAGAACGTGTACTGTAACGCCCAGTCAATAAGAGTCGTGTTCAGATATTTATGAACGCCTTATATGCTGTGATATACCTGATGGCGACTGTACAGACATTTCATTTTAATATTCTTATAATAGTATAGATATAGTAGCTTTGGCAGCAGTAGTATAAACAATCTATCCACGTCGATCAATCGAATCTACCATCTGCCGAACGCATCCTCAATCACGCAAGACGTACATAGTATAAAGTGATTATAGTTTTTTCTTACTGGCTTTTTAAAAACATAACACTGGCTCCACGCGTATTAAAAAAACTGATTGCGTTATCAATTAATGCATAACCGTTGTACGGATTAGACAAATCGATTTGATAGACATGCACACGCAATGACAATCTACCGCTGGCGTGTTGCGAATGTACTTTCGGCTCCAGACTACTCTGAAGATGGCTGAAGTATGAGTTTCTACAGCGAAGTGTCTCTCCAAATTATCATATCCAGCCAACCTTGGGCAACTTCGCGAGTACTGTGGAGCCGGTATTTTGCTTGTGGTCAGATTTGTCACGCATTCGGGTTACAGGTTTCAATGGAGTCGATAACATAATTTTAAATAAATATTTTTAGCCTGTTGGTATGAAAGTTTTACCTAACTTCTGACTTCAACAAATAGAAATTGTTTTTCCATGAGCGAATGAATAAAAAACACGAGTTCTCTCGATTTCTCCAGGATGTCATCATCCGACCGTTTCGGGCTTTTCATAGCACGAGCGCTATAAAGGCGACATTAAACTTAATTAAAACAAATTATAACGAGTCGATGGCGATATTATTTACCTCCTTAATCCGTCCGTCCGTCCGTCCGTCTGTCACCAGGCTGTATCTCAAGAACGGTGATAGCTAGACAGTTGAAATTTTCCCAGATGATGTATTTCTATTGCCGCTATAACAACAAATACTAAAAATAAAATAAAATAAATATTTAAGGGGGGCTCCCATACAACAAAGGGATTGTTTGCGTTAACTTTGCACCTCATTTGTATGGAGGGCTATACATACCAGGTGCAAACTTAACTTAACCACTTAAGGATGGAAAGTGTTTGTACGGAACCCTCGGTGCGCGAGTCCGACTCGCACTTGCCCAATTTTTATTTATAATATTATTCCTACCGCTGACAATGACGCCAACTAGAAACTATTTAATAAACCAAAAGTTTTTCCTCATTTGGTACAACCGTAAAAAAGAATCCCGAAGAACTGGAAGCTCCTCCTTTTTAGAGGTCAGTAAAAAATGACCAGTTACCAAAATGGCCTCGTCGTTTTCTCTTAGTTACTACACTTTATCACTCTTATCATATTGACACCTCTCAAGGTAGGCCCAAATGAGATAACATCTTACAAGTAGGTACGAGACAGCTTATCTCAATAAAGCCCCACAAAAATAATTGCCCATTGCAAGAGTAGAGTGTACGTGTCTCAACTGTCTCAAGTGTAGTGCAATTTTGAATTAAGTTTAAAAACTACGTAGGTAGGTACGTATTTTAGTATCCTTTTCGCACATTTCGTGACTGTTTTATTTTCTCTCTAGCTTTTCCCCGAAACTAAAATCTTTTCCGGATAATCTTTTAATGTTCGCGTGAAACCTAGTAGGTTAAGTTGGTTTTATAAATGTAAAAAGTTTACTGTTTCTAATAAAAACATACCGAAACCGGTGAAATAGGTTATAGGTTATAGCGGGCTAGTTTTCCGCAACTCGACGGAAAAATATAAGGGTGAAATAATATAATTAATGAATTAGCCCACGCATCAATATCAAAAATGTTTATTCTGTAAGTAAGCAACAAGAGCACTTTTACATCTGAATCTGAATCTACCGGCATTTCCCAAGAGGAGACCGCTGTTGGGAACCCTTCGGCCGCGTACGTAACCGGAGTTTCGTAACCAGTTGCGATAGAAAACTTTTTCGGTCTTGTTCGAAACCGGTTGCGAACTAAAACTATTTTGTTCTTATACGAAACCAGTTACGAACGAACACTTTTTGTTTTTGTACGAAACCTTTCGACCATTCATAGAACCAGCAAAGACTTTCATACTATAAAAGTTTTCTCTACTCTTCATATACTCGTTATACAGGGTTCTCACGAGGATTCCAAATCATTTTACCAGCGGATTCCTGAGGTCGTTAGGAGTAAAAAATGTTATATGAACCTATGTCGAAATATGATTTTTCGCTTTTTTATGTTTTCATTTTCATACATAATAAATAAACTACCCTTTCTTTACCGGTAAAACAATAAGGTGCTTTGGGGTAAAGTCGAAAAAATTTTTAACAAAAAAAAGAACCGACTTCAGTAAAACTAAAAATCCAAAAATAACCCGTTCAAGTACAGATTACATTTGACTCACCCTTTGAAGTCGATCCCAAACCACTGTTATTATATTTATATATCAAAGTTTACGTGAGGTTTGGCACCGACTTCAAAGGGTGAGTCAAATGTAATCTGTACTTGAACGGGTTATTTTTGGATTTTTAGTTTTACTGAAGTCGGTTCTTTTTTTTGTTAAAAATTTTTTTTTTTCGCTTTTTAGTGATTCATATAAAACACTTATGGCGGGGTGATCAGGGAGGTCTTGAAGGAATGCATCTCGTTTTAATTATCTCCTCACTCCTAACCGTTAAGGAGTTGTACCTTCCATCATCAGTTCAGCATTGGAAGATGGTGACTACCATATGCAAATACTTAAATAGTTTTAGAAAATTTATGAAAAATATTATGACTGCCTTTCAGGAATTCCTTCGATTCCTCATGGATCTCGTCATCCGATCTTCACCAAAATTTTATGGGACCAACCTTGAGATGTCTATTCATGAACCTAAAAAGAATTTTCCAAATCGACTCATAAATGACGGAGTTATGAGGTAACAAACATTAAAAAAAAAAAAAAAAAAAAAACATACAACCGAACTGAGAACCCCCTCCTTTTTTTGAAGTCGGTTAAAAATGGGGATAAGTCGAAAATCACACATTTCTACTAAACTGGGAACAAATTCTACGCTTGCAACGCTTGTCAAAACGCCATGTTTATCTCCTCCCCCGCTTCAGTTCACTTCGCATCGCTAGTCGTGAGGGCACTTGTGTTGCAGTCTATTAAATAAAAGCAGTGCGATTTTTGGATCTGCGGGGGTAAATTAGAACTAAAAAGAAATATGATTCTTAAACTCATATTGCATAAAAACCAGTTTCGAAATTACCCCACTTGCTTTCGAAATTACCCACTCCTTAAGAAATAGTATTCAAAATATATTTTTTTTAATTCTAATTTGTTTCCAAATTCAAGCAACGTATTGAAACGCTGTTTTCACAAAGTGTTGATGAATATATCCAATTTCGTAAAGATCTCATTACTTGGAAGGAATACTTCTTAGGTTCTGACTTACGAGCCCAAACCCTAACATACTCTACACTCACCTAAAAATATGTCGAATTTACCCCACTTTAGAACGAGCTCGCGACCTTATCTCCAAGCAAAAAGGTCCTAGAGAGAGAAAGGAACAAAGTTAAAATTACATTTATGGTTAAAATGTCAAAACTATGTTCCATGGGCTACACAAATGCATGGTCAATTTGTGCAGCCCATAGAAGTGTATAACGAGTATATGAAGAGTATAGACAACTTTCATAGTATGAAGGTCTTTGCTGGTTTTATGAATGGTCGAAAGGTTTCGTACAAAAACAAAAAGTGTTCGTTCGTAACTGGTTTCGTATAAGAACAAAATAGTTTTAGTTCGCAACCGGTTTCGAACAACACCGAAAAAGTTTTCTATCGCAACTGGTTACGAAACTCCGGTTACGTACGCGGCCGAAGGGGTTGGGAAGAAAGCCAAAATAAACTCGATCAAATCATCAGTAAACAAACCTAAACCTTTTGAACGCCAAGCTGTGAAGCAATTCACCGCGTCACTGACACCACAAAATAAAGATGTGTTCCGTTATCAACAGGGATTGAAAAATACTTGTAGTAGAGGTTGGAATTAGCAAGTTTTGTATCATTGAAATTTTGATTGCTGTGGCCGTCGTTGGCGTCAGTGGAGCAATTCTCCGTTATCCGCCACAGCCGACTGTGGCGTTCAAAAGGTCAAACTTATCCACTGCACTCACTTTTGTAAAGAATGCCAATTTATAAAGAACGCTTAATGCATTAAGTCCACCCAGTGTACTTACTTGTTTCGTGCCAATCGTGCCATACAGCTTGTATATATCAAAATCAAAAAAACCGGCCAAGTGCGAGTCGGACTCGCGCACCGAGGGTTCCATACACACACTTTCCATCCCTAAGTGGTTAAGTTAAGTTTGCACCTGGTATGTATAGCGCCCCATATAAATTAGGTGCAAAGTTAGGTATTAAAATATAAAAAAAAAACTACTTACTAGATCTCGTTCAAAACAATTTTCGTTGGTAGTTTTTATAGTAATGTACATCATATGTTTTTTTTAGATTTTTCATTTTCTTATTTTAGAAGTTAGAGGGGGGGGGGGGGGGGGGACACCAACTTTTTTCCACTTTGGAAGCGTCTGTCACGCAAACTATTCGGTTTAGAAAAAAAATATTTTAGAAACCTCGATATCATTTTTGAAGACCTATCCATAGATACCCCACACGTATGTGTTTGATAAAAAAAAATTTTGAGTTTCAGTTCTAAGTATGGGGAGCCCCCAATATTTATTATTATTATTTTATAGTGACCGACCGAAGTTTCGGTTTCGGCCAGTTTCGGCCTAAAAATCATGTTTCGGCCAAAGGTTCGGTTTCGGCCAAAAAACAGCCGAACCTTTCGGCCGCGCCGAAACTTACAACATCGTACTGTCGGATCGCGTTCGGCTAACGTCGGGTGCGCTTGGCAGTCGGCACGGCTGGCAATATGGCGTCGCTCGCCTGACTCCGCCGGCCGCTGAATCGGTTTGCTCAGTGAGGTGACGTTCCTCGAATAATGTTAAGTAACTGACCGAGCGAGCAAAGCATTTCCTTTTCAGCGTGGCCTAAAATTCTTTCGTATGCCCGGGTGTTTGGATGTCCAGGCGCTTACCGGCTGTTGCCTTACCTTAATGTCGCATTTCTCAACCGATTCTCATGAAATTTTGCGAGTATCTATGTTCGATAAGTATTATAGTATGTTATCGTCGATTCAGTTTTTCGAAATTTTCAAAATAGCGGAGATTTGCGGTTAAAAATATACATTTACTTTAAATTTACTTAATTTAGTTTTTGTATGGAATTTATCAACTCATAGTGTAATTTTTAACGCAATTTTCTTAATTTACAAACAAATTGACGGCGGTATTGGTTATTTAGGATAAAAAGTTAGGAAGTTTACTTATCTCATAAAATTACTTTAGGATTCGTCGTTTGAATAAGCGTTATTGGGCTGCCTGATTGCAATTATAAAAAATAAAACTCGATTACTTATTTTTTTGTTTGGTTTCTAAACTTGTTTCATTTTTTACCACCTACAATTAACAGATCGCTGCCTCAGTAGAGTATTACAGATGTTAATGCTTTTCACTTTTTGGGTAATTTAATTTAGTCAAGTGTCAATGTTAAAATATTAATTCAACAAAAGTAAAACGTGAGTTTATTGTGTAATTGCTGAGATTTGTATTTTTCTTTCTTTGTCTACCCCCACCTCACTCTATATCCATCTGCATTTTTTTTTAATTTCTCTAATTGACAAAAAGAATCTAAGTATATACCTACTTATCAAACCTACTCACAAAATTTCATGAGCATCAGTTAAGAAATACGACCTCCAGGCGAGAACAGAAAAGCATCCAATCGTCCGTACATACGAAAGAATTTTGGACCAAACTGAAACTGAAACACTTAGCTGCATCGGTCAGCGAAATTGTTCACTGTATTAATTAATTATAAAATCTAGAAAGAACGGCCGCTGACATTTTATACAACGTTTTAATCACGTTTATAAAAGGTTCGGTTTCGGCCGAAACTGTAATCAGAACCGAACCTTCGGTTTCGGTTTCGGCAGAAAAACGTGTTTCGGTCGGACACTATTATTTTATTTTTGCATCAAAACCTTAATGCGGCTCACAGAATACATCTACCTACCAAGTTTCAACAGTATAGCCTTTATAGTTTCGGAAAAAAATGGCTGTGACATACGGACGGACAGACATGACGAATCTATAAGGGTTCCGTTTTTTGCCATTTGGCTACGGAACCCTAAAAACTTCTAGTATCTCTGTCCGCTATTTGTACTGTCTTTTGTTTTGTGCAATAAAGTTTAAATAAATAAATCGTTTATTAGACAACAAGTAATTATAAGCTACAGTATGTTGATGCTTAACTTAAGAACTTGCCGATTCGGCGTGCAAATTTTATTTCTCGATCCATGCACAATACACATTATTATACACAAAATCAGTAGGAAATATTCAGAAATATTGATATGTTTTTCTTTGTTTCAAATACCTATTAATATGTTTTTCTTTGTTTCAGCGTGGCAAGAACTATTCCTTCCAATATTAGAGTTAAAGAGTTATTCTAAGTACGGCGTAGGTTATTTATCCCGACTGCTTGATGCTCACGCCAAGATGGACGCCACGCGAGTGAGCCAAGAGCAGCTGCTGGCCATGTTCGATATGGTGAGCGGCAAGAAGGGACTGTCCAAGGAAACGTCAAGTGACCTTATGATGCAATTAAGTAAATATAAGGTACGTTTCTGATGATTGTTAGTTTGAGGAAGCCCCGATTCGCGGGGCTCCTATTTTGAATTGCCCATATAGCTACTTGTCTGTTTGTATGTTTTGAATATTATTTTACGGTGGAAATGCAATACTTCCATAACTAAGTTAAACCTTAATAGTTTGGATGACTTATGCATTTTTTGTTACAGTGTGTAACAATCGAGGCACTAAATGTATACATTACAAATTAAACCCTTCAAGGTGGCTTCATCCACTTTCTAAATAATATCCTTTGACACTTAAAGTTCCTAACAACAAACTATGTTGTAATGAATAAATAATCTTGTTGCAGGATATATACTTTAATAAGAGCGGCGCTAAGTTACAAGTGACCTTCAACCAGCTTATAAAGAAACTGCCAAACCAATACCTCAGCGGCCCGACCCTGGACGCATACAATCGGGTGTTGGTTGAGAGCTTAGTGGACTGTCTGCAACGGGACGACTCATGTAACGCTACGTGGAGACAACTGTTCCAGCGGTGCCCTAAGCAGTCTGCTACGCTTCTCGACTACATAGGTGAGTTCAGGTTTAATAAGTAGGCAAGTACAACCACTGGTAGAGAGCTTAGTGGACTGTCTGCAACGGGACGACTCATGTAACGCTACATGGAGGCAACTGTTCCAGCGGTGCCCTAAGCAGTCTGCTACGCTTCTTGACTACATAGGTGAGTTCAGGTTTAATAAGTAGGCAAGTACAACCACTGGTAGAGAGCTTAGTGGACTGTCTGCAACGGGACGACTCATGTAACGCTACATGGAGGCAACTGTTCCAGCGGTGCCCTAAGCAGTCTGCTACGCTTCTCGACTACATAGGTGAGTTCAGGTTTAATAAGTAGGCAAGTACAACCACTGGTAGAGAGCTTAGTGGACTGTCTGCAACGGGACGACTCATGTAACGCTACATGGAGGCAACTGTTCCAGCGGTGCCCTAAGCAGTCTGCTACGCTTCTTGACTACATAGGTGAGTTCAGGTTTAATAAGTAGGCAAGTACAACCACTGGTAGAGAGCTTAGTGGACTGTCTGCAACGGGACGACTCATGTAACGCTACATGCAGGCAACTGTTCCAGCGGTGCCCTAAGCAGTCTGCTACGCTTCTCGACTACATAGGTGAGTTAATAAATTAATAAATTTTCAATTTTCAACAGCAGGATCAAAAAAATCTACCTCAAAATTTAACCCTGTGAAGATGAAATATTGTGTTCAATGTTTGTAATCTTTAAATACCTATCATTTTTATTTCAGATTCTAATTGGACGGAAATCAGTCCAAAACTAAAGAAAAAATCTTTGAAACTAACAGTAACACAGTATAAAGAGATAGGTGTTGAAAATCTGAAAGGAAAGAAGAAAGATGAAACAGTACTGAAAACCAACAAGATCTGCCAGGTAAGCTTTTTTATTCATACTTAAATCACATGGATAAATTATTTTGCACACTTGACATTGGCCACTTTTTAATATGCAAATAGCAAAATTAAAAAATATATTTATTGATATAAAAAATGTACCTTTTTATCAAGAAATGTACTGTTACGTAGCTCAATTAAGAACTATTTGAAAAATAATAAAAAAACAGAAAACACACAGAAAAAGAAACCAGTAAAAACTTGTATTTATTCGTCTAATCAACGAAGTACTGTTTACTACAAATTGTACACTCGTTTCCAAAATATCGCGGTATTGCTGGATATCGTTATAACGATAATTAATATGTATACTAATAATGTTCATAAAATCTTTTGTTAATAATTGTAACTCGAATAAAAACTTAATTTATTTTTTATTTGCCAAAATGGTGCAGATGTAGTTAAAAATCGGTTTTTAATCGAGAAATATGGCACGACCCTAGTTCCCTTTGTGGTGTGGTGTTGCCACATCACAAATCGGCTAGTCGTTTTTATTTTTATGCAGGTCACATAATTAGTAGTATCTGTCATCAGCTTTGACGGAGACGACATTTTTTCTGTTATAAAAAATTCATGAATTTGTGTGAAGCCGTGATTTTTGTGCCCTAAAAAGTCACCGTTAATAGTAGGTAATTGCTAAATTTTATTTTAAGTGTGATTTCATGAAAGATACGTGTATTTTGCGAATTTGTAATACGTTAACGTAATTTTGGATGGTGGTTAGAAAACGCGATATATTTGTGTAAGCATCTCGGAACTAGAAAAACCACTCGACTAGTTAACACCCAACGTGAATAACTGTAAATGTGTCGTTTTTGGGATGCTGATGTGGTGTATCGGCACATCGCGGGGGTCCACGTTTCACGAAATCTTGTTCCCGTTCATAAGAGTTCATTCTTATTGTAATTATTTTTTAAGTGCGTACCATCTTTGACGGCAGGTAATCTTTATAGCAATTAACGCAATCGATTCTAATATTCAAATAGATGCTCGTTTTATAATTTATCGTAATTGGTGTCTCTATTATGCACTCATGTCTATTTTTGAATAATCAAGTCTAATAAACTACAATCCATACATTTAAGTATACTTGGTTTTTATGCCAGAAATCTCATATCTACTTGTTGCCTGTTGTTGTTCTTTATTTCCTCTTAAAACTTATTATACTAGAAGTTTTCTTTATCTGTGATATATTTCAATATGAAAACTGGTGCAACATTTTTAAAGCATTTAGCTACAAGCATTTTAAACTGTTGGACCATAATGTTTTGGTATGTATATTTACACTGTATTATAATTACCTAATTTGATGTCTTTAAAAATTCCTACTTATTGGGCATCAATTTTGAGATGAACATCAAACATGACCATGAGCTATCTAATGTATCTTCACATTTGATATTACCATTAAATTCAGCATACTGTTTTGCATTACATTTTGTAGAAATACTTATATACAATATTTTCTTAGGTTGCTGTGATCTCATATATTCATTATCTGAGCCTGTAAACATCAGGGAGGCACTCAAATTATGAACATATACAGTATAATCTGATTAAATGTTTTTTTTAATACTCATATTTATTTGAAACATTTACATTAAACACATCAAGGTGAAAGTTAAATAGGAAAATTTTGTGAGAACATATCAAAATGTTTCAACAATAAAGTATTATTTATAAATAGATTGTTGGCTACCAAATGTATCCATCACAGGAGGAGGGGTGCTGACTTGCAGCATTTGTGGCCGTACATTTGCAGCAAAAATTGCATTTTCAGTCACCTGAGAGCACATAAACGCTGCTATGACTAGCTAGTATGTCCAGTCGCCGTGGCCGAAATCGGCTAGGATTGGATGATGATGAATAGGCTTGGGACTTTTGGCTGTTCGCCGTGGTTGTCCAATTCATGGAGTCGTCATGTGATAAAAAAATATATTCAGTCAGTCTAAAAATTAAATGTTTTATTAATTGTCACAATTTATGTTGTTACATTTTTAATGGGCACGTTATAATAGTTTGCAATTAATTTTATCATAAATCTATCGACCTTAGTGGTCACATTTTATGCATCCTTTTTGATAGGTACTTGTGTTGTGACAGACAACCCGTACTGACAACTATTCGCAACTTAAAATTAGGAAACATTTTTAACCACTTGGTATAATATGAAATTACCGATAGATTTATGATAAAATTAATTACAAACTATTATAACGTGCCCATAAAAAATGTAACAACATAAATTATGACATTTAATTTTTAGACTTTGACTTTGAATATATTTTTTTTATCATATGACGACTCCATGGATTGGACAACCACGGCGAGCAGCCAAAAGTCCCAAGCCTAATGATGAATGATGATCCATCCATCCATCACAAGTTCACAGGGCGTTAAAGAGTTAAGGGGCAATTATTTCATATGCAGAAAACAAAAGAATTAAAAAGTAGCTCTTAACATTGTCAAGGTTGTTTCAAACTCAGGGATATTATGGAATCTTAGGTGCTACTAGGGCTTTCATTCTGTGAATTTTGTATGGGGAAGCATAGGACTCCAATCTTAATACCACTCCAGTTTGGAGCTGTCAGTGTCAGTCATTTTCCGAGTTAAAATTCACAATCCGTATCTGAGAAACATAAAACTGTAAGTGCCTTAGTAGCTGAGTATGGTACAGTACTGTAAAGGAAAAGGTACAGTTGGACTTGTAGTGTTACACTTCGCAGGTGTAGTAATATTGTAAACTAAAGGTTATTTATAGAGTATGCTGTGGTAATTGAACATGAGATTTTCCTGTCGACTTGTACATTAGCACAACTTAGTTAATATTCAAGGTAAATTGCGGCATTCATCATGCATCAGTACTGGGATTGAAATTACTTCCACTGTACTGACAAATAGAAGAACTAGGATGGACTTTGGTCATTTATTTATTTAATTAAAATTTACGTAATAAACGGGAGCAATTAAAATAAATATGCAAGTAATTTGCATAATATGTATAAGTTTAAAATTGTCTGATATCAAAGCAATAGATTATATTATGTGGAAATCACAAGTTAAATCATCGCAAATGTCATTGAGAGTAAACAACTGTAGCTTTAGTCATATAGTTACTTGCTTGATCATGATCAAATATTTGCTGGGACTTGAATGTATATAATGTAAAGTATAAGTACATTGTCCTTACCAACAGCACAAACATTGTTCTGTTTAGATTTAGCTTGATTTGTGCAAAATTGTCCATGATTTTTATTTTATTTCTAAAGTATATTCTGATCTCCCAGATAGTTTTGCAATGTGAATGTAAGCAATATTTCAAATACAAATTTGCAATAAAAATTACTTGTGCTTTATGTCTGGTAAGAGATTGCTTCCTATCACCCTCCTAACTTTGCGCAAAACTCATTGATTTTGAAATAACTAGTTTTTTCCGTATCTAAAATACTTTTCATCAAAATCAATCCATGCTAAGTATCCGTTTTCTATAAAGCTTTTCCGAATTTTTGGCTGTTCTCAATCGATTCTCATGAAATTTTGTGAGTAGGTTCGATAATTACTTAGATTTATATATAATTTCTTTGTAAATTCAGTTTTTCGATTTTTTTGCTAGATGTACCAGTTCAAAACGTAAAAAATTCAATTACAAAATGTCCTAACAAAGTCGCGAGGGCTACAGCTCACAGACCCACTAATTTTGGTTAATCTCATCATATTTCAACAGGATATCACACTAATGTTATAAAGGCGAAAGTTTATGTGTGTGTTTGTTACTTCTTCACACTCAAACGGCTGGTTAATTTTGATAAATTTTGGTATGAAAGTAGCTGACACCCTGGATTAACATACATGCTACTTTTTATCCCGAAAAATGTCGTGTTCCCGTGGGATTTGCGCACGCAGTGCAACTAGTTAGCATATAATGATAAAGTTTTCTAAATAATGTATTTCGCCAAAATCCAGGAATATATGTTCTATTTTTTTCCACAGGATATTCTAGACAGAATGGCGAGCACTAGAAGATTCCCTTGGCTGTGGGCGAGCTTCATCTTGTTGTTGGGCATTGGTGGACTGATCACCTATGATGTATCAAGAGTCAACGGTAACTTCCCAAGTGAGTACAACACCAAAACGTATGAGGATAGTGTCATCATCCTCCTAGCCTTTATCCCATATCTTTGTAGAGAATTAATTCTCAATCGGGGTCGGCTACCTAAATCCCAAGATGTGGCGTAGGCACTAGTTTTTACGCAAGCGACTGCCATCTGACCTTCCAACCCAGAGGGGAAACTAGGCCTTATTGGGCTTAAGGTCCTCACGATGTTTTCCTTCACCGAAAAGCGAGTGGTAAATATCAAATGATATTCCGTACATAAGTTCCGAAAAACTCATTGGTACGGGCCGGGTTCGAACCCGCGACCTCCGGATTGAAAGTCGCATGCCCTAACCACTAGGCTACCACCGCTTCCCCGTACGAGGATAGTGTTTAGCAGGAAATTACGACAAAAACAACGAATCAAAATCATAGTTCAATTTCACTGTTAAATAATTGTCAGTACTCAGAACAACATTGTTAAAATCCTCATTGTTATTGATTATCATTGACATTGTCATTGTTATTAAAGTATCCTCTTGGGTCGTCCCATTAATTTTTTGTCAAGGTTTTAGTTCATCTCATTCTGCTTTCGTCCTCCATTCTTAATTCGTCACTTTCGCTGGTAGTCTTTGTCGGCTTTGGTCAAATTTGTTAACAATCCAAATTTAAATAAAAAACTGATATTTAAAATTTAATGAAATAAAAATAGATACCTCGAAATTATTTTCGCCTCGGGTTGAAGAGTCTATGTAACGTCCATCGATTAATGTAACAGCATTTTTTTGCTTTTAGCCTCATTTTGAGGCTCGTAAGTCGTAATTATTAGATACAATATTCTTAAAATACGAATACAATAGATAAGATCAATATTAAGTCCGCCTTTAGTACGATAAGTTCTTTCTTTTGTGCAATAAAGATTAAATGAAATAAATATTCTTTACTACCAATAAAAAAATAGGTAATGAAGCAGCCATAACGATAAGTCAAGTTAAAACATGGATGCAAGTACAATCGAATGTATCACTAAAAAGCTATTTACATAGTACAACATAAATAACGACACATGAATGTATAAACAACATGAACATGATACATGATGTACTCTTCCAAAATAGAGAGCTATATATTTGTATATTCAATATCAATTTGTCATGCTAACTTCGTATGATAAGACTGTTATGAAAAGTATGTTGGACTTTGATAAGGCTTAGATTGAACTCATTGCCCTTTTATCTTACACTTACTCTTATCACTTAACATAATCGTATTGTGCAACTCAACTATAGGGGCGTGCCATCCATAGAATTCCACCTATGTCGTGACAGCCCTTGAGATGATCTAACACGATTCATTTTCGTGTTTTAGTATCTTTCTCTCAAAGTGATACATCTAACATACAGGTGTCGAATAACTGTGTCGGAATTGTTGGATAATCAAACATTCACTCCGTATGATATTAATTCGAGTTCGAGTGAATTCGATAGTTTTCTTATTTATTTTACTCCCACCAGGTTATGAATTTCAATTTTACTTGATGCTTTGATCTGTGTATCAATTGTAAAATAGATTTGCAATTAAATGTCGTCATAACGTGCGTTATAACGGGCTTCGACGCATCACGTTTCGAGCGGAACAACTCGTGAGAACTGTAAAGGAATTACATACAAAATTGAAGGCCTTAGGCTGGGAAGTACTTTTTTTTAAACATGGCGTCTGTATTTATGAACAAGCTAGACAGCTTTATTTCTTTTGAGTGGGATATTTTTATTTCATTGCATATGTTTGAGAAAAGCACTATACATGCCTTAGCCGTGAAAAGGGCTTGCCGGCTTCGTATCACTATCCGTCTATACCTACTCAACCGGCAAGTTCTTTCCCGGCGTCTACAGTAATGTACTATTTCTCAAACATGCAATGAAATATTGTCTTTACGTTCCTTATAATAGGCTCGGAAGTATCGCTTTTTGGCCGCAACAACTCTAGAGGACTGTAAAGGGATTTCATACTGCTTTTCAGGCCTAGGCCTGCAAAGTAACTTTTTTTTGTTTCAACAACAAGGTCATTCACACAGCTGGCTGGTTTGACAAAAAGCAGGTTTTGTTTTTAAAGGTTGGTTGTTAGACTAAAATGTCCTATTTGTCAATTTATAAAATGTTGTTCTTTGAAGTGTATTTTTTTATTTCATTGTATGTTTGAGAAAAGCACTATACATGCCTCGTCGTGAAAACGGATTCCCGGCCGAGCGAGCGTACCTACTTGGCCGGAAATCCTCATTTTCCCGGCCTCTGATGTAATGTACTATTACAGAGAGCACGACGGGCCGTCTTCTCAACGACCTCGGCATCCTGGAACAGAGCCAGCACGCCTGGCAGAAGACTCTGTCCGCCTCCGCGCGCGGATACCTCTGGCTGGAGACCAACACGCCCGTCTACTATGCGCAGGCGGCCGAGATAGCCAAGCCGTACGGACAGTTGTCGAGGTGAGACCGTTTCCATTTTGGATTTCGTTTGCTAGGTTTTTGTGGATGTAGATGCCCGAAGTGGAGGTTATTCTGAATTCCAAGATGGCGAAATTCCTTTTTAAAGTAGGAATATGAATGAGAGTCGTTTGCAAGACCGTCTTTAAGAAACCCGGGGCCCTGGACACTCATTTAACAAATTAAATGTCCTATTTGGACAGGAGGACAATTAAAGTGATATATATCGATACCTTAGTTCACACTCGCACTAATTAGTGAATTACAATTATTTTGTTAATAAAATTTAAAGCACTTAGAGTTTTGCACTGACGTCCTAATTGCATCTACTTTTTCCGAAAAGAAAAAGTACTACGATTGTAAGGTATCACAATAAAAAATAAATATTTTTCGAACTCTAAATACGGAACATCTCCAATTTATAACAGTATCGATATTAAATCAACTACTACCACGCCGCTAAGTTACGAGTTCAGATTTAGACTTTATTCCTCCCTTTCCAGAGACGCTTTCTCGGTAGGCGTCAAGAAAGCGGGAATCCTATACGGGAACATTCGGGAGTACGTGGCAGAGAAGACGCCGGCCGTGGCGGCCACCATCGAGCACTACGCGCCTGGCCTACTGGATAGACTGCACCACTACACCACCTCCTCATACGAGCTCGTCAAGAAATACTCCAGCGACTATTACCAAATCACCTCCGAGTACTTGAGGACAAAAGTTTTTGTGTAAGTATTATTTATCAACTAGCCCGCCAGTTTATAAAAACAATTTGGACATGTTTTATTTATTTTGTTAATTAACCCTTCGTATTGATAACGATCCTGATCATGTGATCAATTGCATTGCATTGCCGCTCAAATGAACTTGCGATGAAATGAACTTGAACACGCGGTTTTTATTAATCTCACATACGAAAGGTTAAACGAAAAATTGCGAAGAGGAATCAAATATTGAGAAATGTTTTGGTATTTTATCCCGGGCGTTCCCGGGTCGATCTCGTTTTGATATTGATAAGTTTCTAATGTGGTATCACTAGCCATCGTAGTGTAAATTTATTTTTCTACCTTTTACAATAAATGATGTTTAATTTTTTTGCTATTAGTTGTTTAATTTGCATCGTGGTTAGTATTTTTGAAGTGTACAACTACCGTTATCAATTTGTGTGTTAAATACGGAATATCACGTCACGTAGATCATTTGCGGCTATACATATAGTGTACATACATGAGTGTAATGGACCGCGTTAGAGAGAGCGAGACAGGTATAAAACTCGAATCACATTCTGTAAGCTGTAAATGCTTCTTGCTGTGATACAGTTTTCTGTCAACGAACTGGCCGCTCGAATAGTTTAAAGGGACTTAATATTTTTTATTTTCAACAACTTTTTTCTTCGACTGGAATAAAAAGTTTTTGTTTACTTTCTCTCGAGAAACGTAACGGAGCGTTTTCCCAAAAACCCGAATCCATGTTTCTTCCAGAACTTTACGTTTTTGGGTTCAACCTACTTAGAATCAATAATATTTTCAATGTAAAGAATAGCAAAAAGTGTCCCAAAATGTATATGGGAATTTTATGTCCACTACGTAACGCTCGTGCAACCAGAAAGTTGACAAAGTGACGTAATTTAACGTACAAATTTAGGACACTTTATTATTGTTCAAATTAAAAATGCTATCGATTCTGAGTAGGATGAACCCAAAAACGTCAAGTTCTGGTAGAACCAGGGATTCGGATTCCAACTATAGTAACGTCAGAGATAGCTTACGTAGAAATTATGATGTATTTACGAATTCAATAAATACATATTAAGTTACAAGTTAGTATTTCAGTGCTAAATGATAAGGCATATATGTTTAAATTATCTGTGACCGCTGACAAATCATAGGATTATCTGTTAAGAAATGCAGCTCGATGTCAAGGGTTATCGGTTTACTAAAAGGTTACATCTTGAACATGTGTTGACGACAACTTTTTATACAATTTAATAACAAATAAAGTCATTATTGTGTTTATATTTTCCTCTGAACGAATAAAGGCTAGTTTGTTTTTCAACTTCCTATATTTATATGTTTATTGTTAATGTTTATTTGTGTAACGAGAATGAATTAAAGAGCAAACACCGTTCATAATACGCTGACAGTGCGTTTACGCAATAAATTAAAATCAAAAAAATTATTTCAATTATTGAATAAATTTTAGAGCAGTTCTTTTTTCGCTGTAGCATTAGCGGCACGGTGAATTACTTCATCGCATAGCGTTCAAAAGGTTAACGAATACTGTCAACGGTGTGCGTATGCCCTGTGTCATGTCGTGTCGCCACATTTTCATCATACATTGACTGCGTAAACACAACTGCAGCGAATTTTGTGCAGCAAATGCGGTTTGGTCGCTCCTTTAATTACTCGGCTAATTGGAGTAGGTAAAGTTATGCCTTAAAAACCCAATTAAATAAAAAACATCGACGGTTGACACTTGTCAATTTAAAATTTCAATGGTTCGACATTGACAAGTGTCAACCATCTACTAGTTTTTTTTTTTTTTATTTAGGTTTTGAAGGCACAGAGTGCTTCTGCCATTATACTGGCAAACTGTAGTGTCGAAAGAAATGCAATAATCATGGTAAAGATAATTAAAGAATTGCAGTTTGTAGATCCTATATCCAAGTACTGTATTAAAATATTTAAAATAATAATGATAGTCTTCAAAAAGGCTTTACCTACTCTATTACGAACAGTGGCAACTTGTTTAGCACGATGCCCGTGATTATTACACTCTTTTTTTTTTACAGAGGCGAATGGGCACCGGAAATCCTTCAGAACAAGACAGAATCTGCCCTGAACGTAACGCGGCACCACGTGTCGGTGTACCTGCACTGGTTCCGGTCGCAGGTGGACGTGTACTCCGAGATACCATGAAGTCTGCGCGCGCGCACGCGTTCTCACTTTACCAGGTGTGCGGATGGGGGGGTCTCGTAGTTTATGCTTTTATATTGGTCGCGAATTGTGAGAGTCTCTGGCTAGAGCGGGAAAGGTCAAAGTTTCACAATTCCATCTCAATTTCTTCTATTTTCATTCAAACGAACTTTTCAAAAAAAAAACGATTCTCTGTTTCTTCTAGAAGTTGACGTTTTTGTATTCATCCAACTCAGAAAACTGAAGAATAAAGTGCCATAATTTGTGTGGGAATTTTATTTTCCACTACATAACGCTCGTGCAAATAAAAAAACGTGACGTCATGGAACGGACAAATTTAGACACATTGAAACTCGATAGCGATTCTGTGTAATGTGAACCCATAAACGGCAAGTTCTTGAAGGAAAAAAGGATTTCAGTTTTTTTTAAACGCAATACGGTATTTGATGACAGCTCAAATCAGCTACTCTTTGTGAAATGTCAAAAATAATTTGTCATTATGAAGTTGCTATGAAGATACTGGCTTGTGACGTCATAAGAATCAGTAGTCAAAACACGCCTTATTAGTTTCTGTTCAATTATAAAAAATAAAATGTCTAAAAGTTAGTGTTAGTTTATTTGGTTCAGTGTATTTTTGAATGTATGTTTAGTGGTTTCAATGACATAGTAGTTTTTATTATAGTCAAATACCGTATTCATAGATGTATCACGCTATTTAAAAAGCCGTTACGAGCTCTGTCTTTATACTGTAATAGCCAACCAAATTTACATAAGGTAAGTCGGGAAAAGTGCGACACACGAAATAACCGCGCCTACCATAAAAATATCGAAAACTACAGATGTTTCACTACTAACCACGCAACTAAGGTTGTATAACACACTAGCTCGCCCCGCGGTGTTACCCGCTCATCCGACGGAAACACTACATTTTTCGGGATAAAATGTAGCCTATGTGTTAATCCAACGTGTCAGGTACCACCATACCAAATTTTATCAAAGTTATCCAGCCGTTTGAGCATGAAGAAGTAACAAACATCACACAAACACACCAACTTTCGCCTTTATGATATTAGTGTGATGTACTTTTCGATTCATTTATGGCACTTACCCCGTGTGGCGTATTTCTCCCGACTTACCTTATAATCAATGTTTATTGCATACTTAGAATAAATACGCCTAGTCGAGACGTCATACAACAGATTTGCGAAAGGTTAAGCCGGTTGTGGTTTTATGTGTGCGTGTCTACGAACCAATCATAGAGACGTTTTGCTTGTGACATTGACGTTGTGACGGACGCGCATACGGACGTAACTTAGCCCGTGGCTATCCGAAACTGGCTTCACTTACAAGCGCTTACTAGGTTTCTAGGCGTATTTATTCTATAATTACATATGATTTCAATATACGATACATCTAAACGGTACAAAAATTTAAGTCAAAGCAGTTGTCTGAGTAATATTTTTTTATTTGAAGCATCTATGGCGGTTTCAGATTCGGTGTGAAAGTGACTTATATTGGACATCAAATAGCCAGAGATTTAGAATCTTCAGTATTTGTTTTCTTTAATCTAATATTGTGGCATTATTTCGTGTTTTTCCAAAAAAAAAAAACAAATGATTAGTAATTTATAATACCCATCAGGTACACAACCTTTAATTTTTCTTTGTAGTTGTATTTTTTTTTATTAAATGTCTATTTTATAAATCTTGAGACACCCGCACAAATTATCATTAAGTTCTAACTTATTGAGTCACCCTTCAACCACACATGTATATTTAAAACTGTACATTTTATTTATAGAAACCCCCTTTACAAAGTTTAGAAATGATAAAATTTTAAATCGAGTACAATACATTCGAACGATTCAAAAAAATCATATCGTGACTTTCGTCCATGACATTTAAATCGACTGGTGACTGCAAAAACTCACTGAAACTTCTGTACCCTACAGAAGTTCGTATCTAATTTGTAGATTGATACTGACAGTGAGATTGGAGCCTTGTTTTAAGTAGGTATTTGTTCTTAGTGAGTTTTGGCTGTCGACAGACGAAATGATAGCTGTACAAAAGCATTTGTCAGTATTTTTGATGAAAATAAACATTCCCAATGCATTTTAATTCTAAAACGTCATTTCTAATGACGCAATGAACTGATTTTGTTTTACCTAATCATCGAATTCGCGTAATTATACATTTTTTCAATTAATTTTCATGGTGTATTTTTAACTTTAACTTTTGGAACGGAAGTAGGTTTTGAGTTTGAAATTAAATATTATGAGATCTCTTCGTAAACGCTTTAAGTGGTTTGTAACCTTTATTTTCATTACACCCACACGGCCTATTAATTGGATTATTGTGTTTAAAAATATACAAGAATATTATTAAAGTCGGTGTTTATTTTCCACGCTTAAGGACACGTTTTAATCACAAATAAAATCTAAATAAAATAATAACATCTCTCTGGTCCAAATCGAATTGTTTCACAGTATTTAATTTAGATAATTGCTTCATCCACATAGGAAGGAAAATATTTTCCTCGTTTTTTTCTGTAACAAAGCCGAGTTACAAGCAATTTTTATTATAGTCCATTATAAATAGCTTTATGCGTGTGACATTTGTCATGTCAGCACATTTTATAACCTAAATCCGATTAAAATGAACTGAGATGACAAATGTCACACGCACAAAGCTATGTGAAGGAGACCATAGTATTTTTAGAACTTTATAGGTTTATACTTGCAGAAACATTCATTAAATTTAATTCCACCTTATAGTGAAATCGGCACTATTAGAATACTGTGAAACAGACAATATAATATCTAAATGCAATGATTTCCATCGCTTTTTCGAGTTGTACTCTGATTACTTATACTATGCAAAACTAAATTCAAAGTTGTAACAATTTTTTATAGTGGGTATATTTATTTGTGTGTTGAACATGTTATATGCTAGCGAGAGATTTTTACTAAGGTCTGATGGTGAGCTCGAATCTATAATTATCTACAGGACACATTAACCCTTAAATTGGATAAAGTAAACAATTCTGGGCTGAGATAAAATTAAAAAAAAAAAAGTTGACGAGTATGTGCATTATATTGCATGTTGCCAAGTTGAGGGTTAAATACATTTTTGACTAGTGTCAGATTATATTGAGCAAGACAATTCTTGTAGGATATTGGTGTTATTATTATTGGAAGTGACTGTGCTGTATGCCAGTAAATAATGTTATCGTTTGTCAATGTAAAATTATAGACATAACTACATGTAGATAAATAGTATTTTTAGGATCTACTTGTAAACAAAGTATTGGTTTGGCGGTGGCAATGAGGGTTATCAACATTTTCACATTTAAAGTTAATCGTAGTTTTGTTTTCGTGAGGACCATCCATTGAGTTACACAATATAAAATGACATAATCGGTCCACAAACAGCGAAAGTTCTTAAACCCCGATTAGGAGCGACCACATCGTTCCGTAGTCAAATGCTTAGTGTAGCGGCCCTTAAGCAGTTTAAGAACTCCCTACTTTTTCAAGTATATTGATAAAAACGTTTATTTCTATTAGTTTCTAAATGTAACGAAGTGACCTTTTGAACGCCACAGGCGTCATATGACGACAGCGGGAAATTGCTACGCTGACACCAACGTCGTCAAATGACGTCCAAATTTCAATGATCAAAAACTTCGTTATTCAAAATGCTACAATATTTAATCATATTATCAATATCTGTTGATTTTGGAGCACTTCTTTATTGTTTGCTGTGGCGTCAGGAGCTCGGTAAATAGCTCCATCGCTTGGCGTTCAAAAGGTTTATGTATTTGTACGGGCACCGCCAAACCCTTAATGCTGGAATCAGTTGAAATCGTACGTTAAATAAATGCTGCTTAACAACTTTATCTACGCCGCAAAACTTTGTTTAACATTCCTTCTGTTTTGTATAGTTTTTCTATAATTTTGAACGTCCTACATACTTCCTGAAAACATTGCTTATCTTCGGTTGAATCAAATGAAACTGTCAGTTCAGCCATAGCCTCAGTTAGTATAAATGTTGTGCTGTATGAAATTATTTTAAGTCACAATAAAATATTGTTAGTGATTTTTTGTGATTGTTTTATTTCTATCATAAATACCCTTTGGAAATTGTGGTGGTAAACATTGAGACCGTTATCTTAACACGTTCACAGTCCAGTGCCCTATACCCTCCTGACGACCAGCATTCATAATTTGTCAATATAATTTTAGCCTTAATAAATAGTTGACAGTTAACTATTAATTGAAGTTTATGTACTATGCGTAGGACACTGGAAGTCAGAAGGATAAATGGGTCACAGCGAACTATCTCCACAAGTCCGTGCCCCGTACATGGGTCACTATAGCCGACCGGGTACGCACTCAAATCACTATAATTACATTTGTGTGTTATATTTTGTTATATTCTTTGGCCTGATGATAATGATACGAATTATTGTGTACTGATAATTGCACATAAAGTGTTGGGTCAAACTAGTAGGTATTGTAAATTTTTATTAAACATATTTTTAACTGAGGAAACACCACAATTGACCCCGGTGACACCGACGAGCCCCGGGTTCTATTCCCGGGCTGTTCCGCTACTCTTAACAGCTAAATCCGAGTGCGTACCTGGTCGTTTCATAGTGACCCAAACGTGGAGCACGGACGTGTGATAGCAGTAATTTGCTTGGACGTCTAAGCAAATTAAAGTATTTTGTATGGGGACTGTGAAAGTGTTAAAATAATTAGACGTCACGCTACGTTATCACACGTGACCAGTCATGATATGATGACAGCGCTCGAATTGACAACATTTAACTTTTTATAAAGGAAGAAAATATTAAATATTACCACATTTTTACATTTTCAAAAGCATCCCAATTTGATTTAAAATTCATTTGAAAAGTTCCTCATTCCAAAAGAGTACAGGCTACAAGTAATTGGTGTTCGGACTATTACTAAGACGGATTTAGTATGTACCACTGTTCTCTTTGTAGTTAGCGACTGTCATTTCCAGAAATCACTCTCGCCATTTTTTAATATTTTCGAAATTAGTCCGTATAACGAAATAAAAAGAATAGTTTTGTGTTCTGTGATAATAAAATAACTAAATTAGTTTAATTATGGCTGCGTGTGTGGACTCTTTCAACGCGCAAAATATGCCAAAAGATATCGTAACATACCTTGCTATAATATATTCCATTATATTGGGCTTTATTCTATGACCACAT
The DNA here is from genome assembly GCA_947623375.1 of Apotomis capreana. Taxonomy (NCBI): domain Eukaryota; kingdom Metazoa; phylum Arthropoda; class Insecta; order Lepidoptera; family Tortricidae; genus Apotomis; species Apotomis capreana. Next base: position 18,057,565 of record OX392515.1, read on the forward strand.
GAAAACAGAGTACCTGTTTCATTGTATCAGGAAATCCCTGGCAAATTATAATCAGGTCGAATTTTAAGAGCGCACTGGCGATTTGCGGGCTTGCTGAAAGCGAGGCGAGTGCGCAACGATTCCGTTACGATATTGCAGCGTGTTTAAAGCAAGGTGTACTAAACTTGTACACTAAGGCCTGGATCTCCTATTACAATACTAAGCATTGTGTTATTATTAGTATGTATAGTGTGGAAAAATGCTGCACGCTCCGTACAGCGCCTAATAGGAGACCAAGGCCTTAGCTGACTCGCTGCGCACTGGCTTTACGTTAACACACCCGCAATTCGATAGTGTGCTGGCTCTAAGGGCCGCCAGACGTTCAAAATTTTCGTTCGGTTTCCGTGCGGAATGACGTCAGCAAGCGAGACATCGCCATATGACAAGACAGAGACTGAGACACTTACTGACGTCAATTCGCACGGAAAGCGAATATTTGTTGCGGCCCTAAGTCGTGACATGGCGATGACGACGCCACGTAGTAAAACTTTCGCGGTCTACATTATTAACCCATTATTGACAGAAAGTCCATGGTTCGAACCTTACTATTGGATAAAGTAAACAACTCTGGTTTGAGAAAAAAAGGAAAGAAAAATGTTCAAAGAGTGTGTACATTATAATGCATATTGCCAAGTTAAGGGTTAACGGATTCAACATTTGCATCGAAACTTAATCAGAGATATTAAAATACTTATGAAATATATACGCAGCTCATGACAAAGAAATGCAATCGATTCCAAACAACGCTAATATTCAACTTGCACGATGTGAGCATACGTATTTTTTATATGTATTTTAATGTCTGGCAATCAGGGGACCTCTGTAAAACTTCAATGGAGTTTGATAAAAATGATTTATTTTTTTACTTAGAAAAGAACAATTTCATTGTATTATCATAGATAGCGTCAGCTAACTCGTTGGCGTCTTCATTCCGGATGGCCGCTAAAATCTCCAACACGTGTCTGAAAAAGAAGTCTCGGTTAAAAACTTCGTCATTATAATTTATGATATTATTTTATCTTTTAGCTTTTTTGTTGGATCTACATTTTACATAATAAAAGGGTTACTAGATTGGACTGAACATAACAATAGCAAAACCGGTCAAGTGCGAGTCGGACTCGCGCACCGAGGGTTCCGTACAAACACTTTCCATCCTTAAGTGGTTAAGTTAAGTTTGCACCTGGTATGTATAGCACTGCATACAAATGAGGTGCAAAGTTAACGCAACCAATCCCGTTTGTTGTATGGGAGCCCCCCTTAAATATTTATTTTATTTTATTTTTAGTATTTGTTGTTATAGCGGCAATAGAAATACATCATCTGTGAAAATTTCAACTGTCTAGCTATCACCGTTCTTGAGATACAGCCTGGTGACAGACGGACGGACGGACAGCGAAGTCTCAGTAACAGGGTCCCGTTTTTACCCTTTGGGTACGGAACCCTAAAAAAACACTGTAAGTTCAATAAAATGTGTTGGATTGTGTTTGTGTGTGAAATCATTATGATAGAGTGGAAAGCCTATGACGATATAATATGGACACTCACACGATATTGACCGGTTCGTTCCGTCCCTTGACCTGGTGCTCCCCGGAATGCTTCTCCTTCTTGACAGTCAGGAACTTGGTGGCGACATGCTTGTGTCCCGGGTGGCTCGGCTTCACCTCGCACCACGGACAGTCAGTCTCTATCATCAGCCTGTCTCGGGGTATCTTGGCAGCTACTGCGAGACTTTCTTCTGATCTTAGCGAACTGGAAAAAATAATGTAATAATTAAAATTCTACATTTGTATTGAAAATCATTTTTCTATGGAGAGGGGTCGTGATTTCAGGAAAAGTGTTTATAGCGTGATGCAGGATCGTCATTTGTTTTTGGGCGCGCGGCGCCGTGCCAACCTGACGCCATAATTTCCTTTATCCTACCATCACGACGAAACAGCTGGACTAATTTTAACCAATTTTGGTACAGGGATAGCTGGACATCCAATTATGGTTATAGAATACTTTTTATCCATCTCTAGCGCTTAGTGATTAGTTAAGTAGCGAATAAAAAATATGATACGCGTCAAACATAACTTAAATGTTTCGCTATCTTCTTAGACTTTCGAATGGAAATTCTTTATTCGCGGTGTGGGATGGGACAATTGGACGCCATCGGAAATTCTAATTTCCCTCAATTCGGGAACATATGAAATGTTATCAATAAAATTACGAGCACTCACCATCCGTTAATACCGATATACATCCCCAGAGCGAGAATCTTCTCCAAAGCGTCCAGGGTCCCGTCGAAGGAGTGCCCCACTCCCCCCACCCCCACCACGGACGCCCAGTTTAGCCCCAGGATGTCCCACGAGAAACTCACCATCCGTTAATACCGATATACATCCCCAGAGCGAGAATCTTCTCCAAAGCGTCCAGGGTCCCGTCGAAGGAGTGCCCCACTCCCCCCGCCCCCACCAGGGACGCCCAGTTTAGCCCCAGGATGTCCCACGAGAAACTCACCATCCGTTAATACCGATATACATCCCCAGAGCGAGAATCTTCTCCAAAGCCTCCAGGTCCCGTCGAAGGAGTGCCCCACTCCCCCCACCCCCACCACGGACGCCCAGTTTAGCCCCAGGATGTCCCACGAGAAACTCACCATCCGTTAATACCGATATACATCCCCAGAGCGAGAATCTTCTCCAAAGCGTCCAGGGTCCCGTCGAAGGAGTGCCCCACTCCCCCCACCCCCACCACGGACGCCCAGTTTAGCCCCAGGATGTCCCACGAGAAACTCACCATCCGTTAATACCGATATACATCCCCAGAGCGAGAATCTTCTCCAAAGCGTCCAGGGTCCCGTCGAAAGAGTGTCCCACTCCCCCCACCCCCACCACGGACGCCCAGTTTAGCCCCAGGATGTCCCACGAGAAACTCACCATTCGTTAATACCGATATACATCCCCAGAGCGAGAATCTTCTCCAAAGCCTCCAGGGTCCCGTCGAAGGAGTGCCCCACTCCCCCCACCCCCACCACGGACGCCCAGTTTAGCCCCAGGATGTCCCACGAGAAACTCACCATCCGTTAATTCCGATATACATCCCCAGAGCGAGAATCTTCTCCAAAGCCTCCAGGGTCCCGTCGAAGGAGTGCCGCACTCCCACCACGTAGGCCCGGTTCAGCCCCAGGATGTACTACGAGAAACTCACCATCCGTTAATACCGATATACATTCCCAGAGCGAGAATCTTCTCCAAAGCGTCCAGGGTCCCGTCGAAGGAGTGCACCACTCCCCCCACCACGGACGCCATGTTCCGACCCAGGATTTCAACAAGGTCGTCGGCGGCGGCGCGGCAATGCAGGAATAGGGGCAGGCGGAATTCTTTGCTTAGCTGCAGCTGGTATTCAAAGTATCTGGGAAGGTTATAAAGCGAAAGTGATACTGATATACGAATATATCAATAAATTAACGGGTACCGTGAAACTGTCCAACTTTGCCCTTGCGGGTTATTTTCCCCGCCGTGTCATTAATAAATTAAAATTAGGGTAAAGATTTCGCACCTTTACCTTTTGGACCTTTTTAGACCTTCAGAGCAATATCAAGCTCAGATAGGGATGTCATGGAAGATAAGTGACGGCGAATACATAGTTATAGGCTTTATAAAAACAAGACTACAATCGCGTCCTTTTGACCATACAAAAAATGGGTAACTTTCGATACACAAAAGGAATCAATTAAATTGTGTTTTAATTGTAGATTACTTACCCGTTTTATGAAAACTACTGATATTTTGTTAATGGAAATATTCAAAACTTATAGTCATATATTGTTTGAGCCTAGGTAAACAGATAATGGTGTTTCCACAGCACCTACAGAGAAAATTACCTTGTAGTGGTAAAAATATAATAAAAGATTTTTTTTTATTTTTTTTTTTAATCTAAGAAAGTAAGTAAAAATGTTTATTGTGTAAGTACACAAGGGCACTTTTACATGTCTGAATCTGAATCTACCGATATTTCACAAGAGGAGTAAGAAAGTAAGTATTACTCACTTGAGTTGAACATCTTTATCACAGAAATGCAGTCTGTCATAATCCAATCCACATTCTCCGATGGCCACAACTTTGTCCTTGTTATTGGTGATGAGAGCCCTAAGGTTGTCTAGATAGCCCTCAGGGTCCTGCACAAATTCAGTACAGCGTGTTGGATGGCATCCTACAGTAGAGAACAATCGGGCTGAAATTACCATTCCAATTCATTTCCTAGGGTAAAACATTTGTATTTATCATTTATCGACTTTTCTTTAATTATAATTCGATACCTTAGTTCGCACTCGTACTTATTACAATTATTTCGCCAATAAAATTTAAACCACATAGAGTTGTCCACTAACATTCTAATTGCAACTTCTTTTTCCGAAAAGTTAGTATGATTGTGATTTTCACATGTGTGAATCAGAATCTACCGGGGTTTAAGAGGATACCGCTGTTGGGAAGGACTACCCCTGCGCTAACCATGTTGTCAAATAATATGTATATTTTTGTCTAGTAACTATAACATAAGCCTCCATTATATCTTAATTTTGAACTAGGTCGATTAGTGTAAGCTTTTTCAATTGTAAAATCAGTGTTAATATAGACTATTTAGAGTAGGGTAGCCATGAACATGAGAACGTCATGACCGCATACTGGGAAATATGGCAACCTTAATTTTATTTCGAGTAATGGTTACAGAATGTCTCCTACCTCACTGAAAGGCCATAGCCAATTCACCAGGCCAGCTGTCAAATAAAAAAAAACTTAATATTGAAATGTATGGATGCCAGGTGACACTTGGCAACCAAATTTTTAAAGGGATACGCAGCGTAATGGCATTTGATTGGGGGCAGAGCTCTATAAATGTAAGGAATAACTTACAGTCTGTTCGCGATAATTCAATAGCTTTCTTGCTGTCCGTGAGACTACCACCAGTAATTATCATTTTATCCATCCCACAGGCCCAGCTACGGGCTAAAACCTTATACAAATCTGGCTCATGCTTCTTGGACCCGTGATAGACCCCTTGGTACATGTCATCAGTGAGGTTAGCTCCAATATCTGAAAATATACAGAAATATTTAACAATTTTAAGGAGATAAATATCAAGTTTTTTCATAGGTAAACTTACCGATGTATTTTCTAAGAGCAGACATTCTTCTCATTTGAAATAAACCAGTATGTTGCAGATTAACCCATAGATTAGAGTGTATTACTGGATTAACCTCAATCACATACCTACTATGCAAAAACTAGCGATAGCGAACGAAGTTTTCCCTGTGTCACCTGTGTGACGTGATTTTGACATTTTATATTTGACAGGAGGTAGGGCTGCAGTCAAGCTGCAGTAGCTCGCTTTCTTTCCATTTCACGTATAGTCCATTGAATGAGTCCCTCCAAGGGGGGTCTAGAGTGCGTGAGTTAGTAACGTAAGATGTTTCTTCGGAAACATGTCAAGAGTCCCTAGGTAATAAACATACTAAAACCCCGGGACACTAGGAGGAGCCCCGGAGTGGGGGGAGGGGGGGAAAGGGTCCATTTTTTCATTTTTCGCTTAAATCTCAAAAACGGTACATGTTAGAGAAAAACTTTCAAGGAAAAGTTAAAAGGCCATAAAATTATCTACAAGTTGTACCTAACTATTTTTTTTCTATTCGCAGCCGTTTTCGAGCTACATCCCATGAAAGGTGAAAAATTCGAAAACTACCCTTATATAATATTTTGACAATCGATTCCTCCTAAAGCCTTCCATGGAGGAATGTGTTTTTTTTACCAATTATAGACCTAATTAAGAGCAATCTATCAGTACCGGTCACAAGTTGCACTTTTGAGCTTTTTGGAAGAAAAAAAATAAAAAGGTCAAGTTGCGTAACTACCCTAATATAATATTTTGACAATCAATTCCTCCTAAAGGCTTCCATGGAGGAATGTGTTTTTTTTACCAATGATAGACCTAATTAAGAGCAATCTATCAGTACCGGTCACAAGTTGCACTTTTGAGCTTTTTGGAAGAAAAAAAATAAAAAGTTCAAGTATCGTAACTACCCTAATAAAATTCAATTCCCCGTAAACGCCTCCGTGGTGGAATCTGGTATTTTTATCAATGATAGACCTAATTATGAGCAATCTATCTGTACCGGTCACAAGTTGCACTTTTGAGTTTTTTTGGAAGAAAAAATAAAAAGATCAAGTTCAGTAACTCAAACTACCCTAATATAATATTTTGACAATCGATTCCTCCTAAAGGCTTCCATGGAGGAATGTGTTTACTTTACCAATTATAGACCTAATTAAGAGCAATCTATCAGTACCGGTCACAAGTTGCACATTTGAGTTTTTTGGAAGAAAGAAATATTTTTTGATCGATTGATGTGATAAACATGGGTATGTAGTATGGGGAAATTGTTTGAGCCAAAATCATTTTTTACTGCGTGTAACTCAGAAACGGTAGGATATAGGAAAAAATTATTTAGGTACAACTTGTAGATAATTTTATGGCCTTTCAACTTTTCCTTGAAAGTTTTTCTCTAACATGTACCGTTTTTGAGATTTAAGCGAAAAATGAAAAAATTGACCCTTTCCCCCCCTCCCCCCACTCCGGGGCTCCTCCTAGTGTCCCGGGGTTTTAGTATGTTTATTACCTAGGGACTCTTGACATGTTTCCGAAGAAACATCTTACGTTACTAACTCACGCACTCTAGAACTTTTTATTCAATGGACTAGTATATCTGTTTGACGTTGAAAAAAATTTCATAAATTAGGCCGATGACGATTTCTATTCATCTTTCTTTGATAAAATATTTACTTGTCCTTGAGCCTTGAGTGGCAATTCGGCTAATGCAGCTATTAAACTTTCCTAAATTAGTCATTGACGAGAGGGATACAGCAATATGTGAGACACGTATCACACGTATGGTGACTGGGAACTCCATCTCACTCCTTCGTATTGCTGCATCTGTCTCGTCAGTAACTAATTTAGGAAAGTGTAATAGCTGCATAAGCTGAAAAGTAGTACAACAAAGAACAAAAATTACCGTCTCACACTCCCATGTTTAGTGAAATTAATGAAACAACAATAAATCATGATATTTTTTATCTTTAAAGAATCACTTAACATGTAATAAAGTATTAAACATAACAAGTTAGAATTACTCGTTAGGGTGAGTTTCAACGGTCACGAAGCTGATCGAACCAAAGCTTAGGATTGGCCTGTGATTGAAATCACTTTGGATCACTGGGAGCAGTGTAAGCGGAGTGAACTTGCGAATAATAGCTCCGCCCATCTCCGCTTAAGTAGATACACCTAACTTATTAATTCTACACTGCACTTTTCCACTTCGCTCCGCCCAGCTCGGCATCAATGGAAATACACCCTAACCTACTTAGGAAAACCTAAATACATTTTAAGAGAAAAAAAACAAATAAACTGTCCTTCTGTTTTGACCGAATGCCAATAAATCTTATATAAGGGGAACCTAAGTACAACAAGCTGCAGAATTGCATGGCCCATTTATGAATGAAATTATTCAGGCATGCAGTTGTGCTGCCCATAGTATGTAAGAGAAAAGAAAACAAAAAAGTCTTCCTATTTCATAACAGGTTAAGGTTATTCTGGTCAATTGGTCATCCAAATGCAAATAAATCTTTAAATAATCATGGATTTGTCTTTAGTATGACACATACAAACTATAAGTATTGTAACTTACAAAATTACACTGATTTATCACCAGCTGCATCGTTACAAATATCCTGTTTCTTCTCAATTATGTTTTGATTATTCCGCATCGGTTTCATCATTCTCTGATGAGCAACCCCAATCACATCACTTGGCTGTGCTCGCAGTGTCATCAGTATGGCAAAAGTCAGTTCAGGCATATTATTTGCAAAGGAAAAGTCTAATAGGTCATACAAGTTTTCAGATGTGACAGAATAGGCCAGCTTGATTGTACATTCTACTTTAAGTTCTTCCATTAAGTAGTATGTTGCAATTAATAGCAGTGGTTCTAGGCCATTGGCCGGCAATGTTCCCAGGTAGATATACTGCTTCAGGTGTTGAAGAGTCTGCAATGTGACCCCATCTATCTGCACCCGTCCCTCCGTTGCTTCCTTCCACTCTCCGCAAAGCATCCTCCGAAAAACATCACTGTGGGATGATAGGCATGCCCTATGCACAGCCACACTGCCATCCACTGCACTCAAATGGAAGTCCGTAAAATCCTCATCAACATACATAATATCTAATATTGACTTACAAGAACTGACTGTGATATATACTTCCAAATTGAATGAAAGTTTTTTTGTGTATGATGATTTAAAGATTACCAAATGAGGAGACCACTTTTCAGTGCAAGTAAAATTTTGCTCAAATTTATGGTCTTCACAGATAACATTCATTTCCACTTTTAATATCATGGTTGACTCGTGTTTCATCACTGATAAAAGTATTTGAGATTTACTATCAATAGTATTTTGAATAAATATTCTCATCTTGGTCAAACCATGAACATCAAAAATTTGTCCATCGACTTTATTGTCTTCTCCAAGGTTCTCAATTTCAAAAGACAGTATGAAAGCTGTATTTCCCAGATGTTTTGAGTTAAGCCTGTAAAAAGATAGACAAATATGACACGACAACTCAATATATAGATGGTAGGTACTATCAGCTGAAGGCAGTCCACAGCAATCAAAAACATTTTGTTTACAACCGCTGACATTGTCCAACTGTTATTATCATTGCTAAGATGCATGCGATATGGATGTTTAAGATATGAGTTTTGAGATAGTACAAGTTTATGGGTTTTCTTTCTTAGAAACAATAATAGTGATTTTTTCATAAGGAAGGTATCCCTTTTGTATAAGTTCTAGAAAATAACAACTATTAGGCACTTTTTGACAAGAGCGAATTCTGAGAATTTCTCAAATGCCTTGAAGCCCAAGCCATCAACAGCTGTATTATCCATAATGCAGAATAGGTAACTGCCTGGAGGTCCGGCCTACCTATAAACCTACCCACCTAAGGATAGAGGAAAAGGGGCCCCAAGATGCAAATCGCCTAGGGGTCTTTGTAAGGCTTAACCTGGCCCTGGCTATCACACACGTTATTTACGCTCATATTGACCATAATGTGTTATTTCAAATTTGCTAGTTTTTTAGGAGCACCTTAACGTACACATAGCTCATAAAGTTATCAATACCTTAGCTTAGAGCATAATCGTACTAAACTTTTTGGAAAAAGTAGTTGCAATTTGGAATTGGAAGTTAGTGCACGACTCTATGTGGTTTAAATTTAATTGGCAAAATAATTGTAATTAGTACGAGTGGGAAATAAGGTATCGATTTATCAGTTTTATCACAGATTCAAATGCAATACAGAATAAGTGTGTGGTGCTTACAGTGTCACAGACATGGTGCGAGAAGGTTATATCGTCTCCGCTTGCAGTTATTATATTCACTTTTCTTTCAATTGTCGTACTTTCACCGAATTGATGATGAGAAACTTTACAACGAACAACTAATTCATACTTTTACAAGTTTTACATATAGAAAAAAAAAAACAGACATTAGCAATAATGGCAATATTAAACGCAATTAAAAACGGATGCGATGACGTTGACACACCGTCAGTGTTAGGCTACGTCCACACTTGTATCATTTCCCCGATCCGATCCCCGTTGCGTATCCTCATCGCGTATCGTGCTGTTTGGACGCTCACTGCGGGCACTCCGTATCATTTCCGCCGTCACGCGAAGAAACGCGTCCATACTAAGCCGTATCGTCCTCGTCACGTATCACTGCACCGATCATTTCGGCGTGCAGTAGTTTGGACGCTATCCGTATCCGCTAATTTTTGGCAGTTATGTCACCGACTCATCGAGATTGATCATTCATATAACTGATAATGACTGACTTTTATTATAGATAATGTGAAAGATAGGTTCTCGAACGGGAACCACGTACCGGAAGACACCGCGTGGTTAGGTCTTCAGTTATGTCACCCGCTCACGGAAATATAACCTACATACGACTGTGCTTGTTTTATGACAATGCAGCACAAAGTTATTCGAGTGAAGAACGCGTACTGGATGACGCCGCGTGGAAAGGCCATCAATTATGGCACCCGCTCACGGAGACATAGCCTTCGTATGACTGTGTTTGTTTTATGGCATGCGGCAGAAAGGTTCTCGACTCAAATACGGGATCCCCTTGAAATCTCGAAATCTTAAAATCTCGATGCTTCATTTCGTCGAATTTTCATTTCGTCGAAAAAAATTTACTCGGAAGTCATACATTTTTCAGACATTTTGTAAATTATAACCTTTAGATTAGGTTAGGTTAGGTTAGGTTTGTGTTATAACATTCAAAAATATTTTATGGTTTCAGAAAAAAAATGAATTCAAAAAAAAATTCGACGAAATGAAAGTTCGATGAAACGTTTGTCGACATTTCAAGGGTAAGGGTTGGTAAGGGTAAGGGTAGGGTAGGGTGTCACCACAGCTTTACACTACACGCGATGTTGACTGAGGTTGGGCGAACTCAGAAATAAGAATACTTCGGCCAACTTTGCCTTGCCTCGGTCAAGTTCGCGTGTAGTGTAAGACAGAATATAGCTGAAACGGGGAAAAAAACGAAAAGGGCTGAGCTGACGTAAAGTTATCGGATACGGTGAAATGATACAAGTGTGGACGCAGCTTAATCCGCCTATGAATTTCATACAACGAATATTTGGCCGGGCCGCGTCGCGTAGCACCACAGTAAGGTAGTGCGCTATTACCTTAATGTGCGCTCATGATTTAGCTCGGTAAAAGATAAATAATATGACTTATGGACTTATTTATGAGCATTATAATAATGTGCCTTTTTTCTTGCATGGCATGTTTAAAGGAAAAAAGAATTATTTAATTTGGTTTACGAACGTGCTTTTAGATAGGTGTGCATTGGCAACACTGAGTTCGGGGTGTCCCCATCCCCAATCCAATCGCCATTTCGTTTTCGTTTTGGCAATACTAACGTAATCAGACGCACAACTACCATAGAGCCAATTTGGCCAATAGGGATTCACTACTTTCGACTTTGACAGTTCTTTTTTTTTTAATTTTAGGCAAAGGAGCTGATTGTAAACATGCTCCAGGGGAAATTTCATATTTTAAAAGCTTTTATTTAACTTGCAATGTAAGTATGTATGTATGTATCTAAGTATGTTTGTTCGGGTGAAATCTTGCAACTCAATTTTGAAGCAGATATCGTCAACCGATTGAGCTGAAATTTTGCATACTTACTTGACTTTGATGACAATACAATAATATGTTACCATGGGGCTGATCTGATGATGGAGCCGGAAGGTGGCCATAGGAACTCTACAATAGAAAAAGCAATCCTGCCGAGCTTGGGCTCTTTAGAATCGTCTCAGTGAGCATTTGATGCATATCCAAAGAAAAGTACAGTCGGCTATAAAAGCTTGCCACTAAAATGTCATTTTTGACAGAAACTTTTTATGGTTATGCTTTACCAGGAGAAACCAAAATAAAACAACGATATTCAGATTACTTCATTTTATATTTTAATTTTTTCTTGTACTTATCTAAAGCCTTTTGTTGCATCGGCGGCAAATTCTGTTGTATATGGGATATTTCTGTGCCTTTTAAAATTTTATTTATTTTACTGCACCAATTAAACACTGCAAATTTAATTGTAATTAGGAGAAAGTACTCTTGGACAATATTTGTATGAATTTGGCAGTTTACAAAAACCAACGAATACTTGGAGAGAATGTGTGTTTTTATTTCTTTAGTGATGTTATTCCTATGGGGCTTCGTCTCCAAGTATTTGTTGGTCTCTTTCACAATATTGCCGAAATGCCGCACAGCATACTCTGAGGGGTAGGTAAGCTTTTTGTTTTTGACTGACTCGTATTCTTTTTCGCATATCCATTGGTGAATTGACCCTTCTTCAGTTGTCAGGTCGGTCATACAATCTCGACACTTTATTTTTTGTATGACCTTCCTGACCACCCACCCCGCAGTATACGCCCGCGAGTGAACACTCAGACGTTCACGCCGTGCTAGTTCCTGAATACTTCTCTGGTCTTCGTTTAGTTCAATCGACGGATTGTGAGGAGAATTCGACGTTTCCGGTGGGATATATTGTTTTCCTTCAAAAAGTTTTTTAATATTTAACAGCTGATTGCCAGAAGTCTCCTCACAATTGAAACCCGCCGAGTGAAAACGGAGAAATCTAGTTATAAGCAGTGACTTAAAAGTGCTTACGAAGTTGTGGCAATTTGGATCGTTATTTCTGAAATTATATGCCCGTACCTGACCAAAAAAAATTTCGATGGGATCAGAGTTTAAATATCTCGGACGCATAATTTTTATATTTTTACTATTAAAGAATTGCCACAACCTCATATAACTTTTTAATGTTATTATCCAATTTTTTATCGAAGGCACAGATACTTCCCCACGCTTTTCGTCGATGTATTTAATTTTTTCTAATTTTTCTATGGCGCTTCTCCAAAATTCGTGATGCGGAGAAGTTTCCGTAACGGCTCTCCTTAATAATTTTCCTCACGTGTACTTGTTGCTTGGAGAGGCCCCATTCGCTGAATCAAACAGCTCGTCGAAGAATAATACGGCTTCGGCTGTGTTTCCTGCAGTTCTACTCACTTCTCTCAAATCCTGATAACTTGCTGCAAATTAAAATATTTAAATGATTATGATTATGATTTCACAAATGTATTTTATGATTAAATATTTAAGTATTTTCTTATCATTAAAAATATTCCCATGCGTATTCTATAACACGGATTTTATCAAAACCTATTTAAAGAAAATAACTAATATAGTCTAACTGTGTTTAAATACGATTGAACTTAATTAAATTATAATAAACTTTAATTGGTTCGGCTGCGTTCAAGAAAGAAAAAGCTCAACGTTTTATTAAGCTTAATCGACTATTTTTGCTAGAAAGTAAAAAATCGTTTCAGCCGTTCGAGAACATCATTTGTTTTCTACGCATGACTTAATCTATTTTATCACCTGCTTTAAGTTATCCCAATTGCCAACACAATTAATTAGGTATGCCGACTGAATAGATTGTGGCAAGGTACGGATAAGAAAATAACGGGACAAACTTACTCTATACTATCTGTACTGAACGTATCTATACTGTTTTTGTGTTAGTATTTTTTTTTTATTCTAAATAGACATGCATTTAACCTTGATTGCACCTGATGTTAAGTGACAATAAGGCCTAAGATGGAGCATGCTTGGCTAGAAGATGCCTATTCACTCTCGACTTGAAGAGAGTTGACTTATAGTTTATTAGTTGAGTTAAATTATAGTTTAATACATCTAGTTTAAGTGAGGGCCTGCGTGGAACTTACGGAATTTTGCTGTGTATGCCAAGGCTCTCCCCATACTATGGCTCAACACTTGTGTACAATTCTTGACCTGGAAATAAACGATACAAAAATAAATGTAATGGAAAATATCGACATTCATTTTTATCGCAACATATACTTAATAACATCTTTTATTTATTTTTCAACAATTAGACGGTTGTTAATCTACTCGTAAATAATATTATTAAATATTATTTAGATTGTCAATTTTGGCGGATTAAAGTTACATCAATATTTAAGTACATCATTTATGTTCGTCTTCCGAGGAGCCAGAACGGGCTTTGCTTATCAATATTTTACACCTAAAACGTACTCCTCCAAAAAATTGATAGTTAAGACACAGGGCCGTCTTAAACCAGGCTGGGGCCCTTTTGGAAAGTAAAAAAAGCGAATAAAAATAACAACATTTTTTTACTAAGTATTACCATTTATTGTGTGAGAGAAATTGTCGGTTCTTCGGAGGCCCCTGAGAATTGGGGCCCTGGGCACGGGCCCGTGTGCCCTTATGGTGAAGACGTATTGTTAAGACAGCAGTAGCAACAGTAGGTACCAAGAGCACTAGAGAACTTAAAAACTTAAATGTTCAATTTACACTGAACATGTATAATATCATTTCTAGGACTTGTTTTTAATAAATGGTTTTACTATTAGTGTTAATTTCTTTATTGATTGGCAATAGCAAACATAACTTACAAATATCTTATAAAATTGTATTCTCTTGGGTTTTGTAAGCACGACGACGGCATGGTATTTTTTACCCTCGTACACGTTCAAGTTGCAGGGACCGGCTTAAAATGGCGTATTACGCTCTATAGTAATGTGACCGTATTAAATTTCTATTTTAAACAAAGATAAATAAAAGGAAAGATGTGTTCTGTATTTTGTTATCTATCCTATCTATATACGATTTACAAAATAGCTCTGGTGACTTTGTTTCATCGGTTTTCAGGAAAACTGTAGGTACTTAGGCAGGTGCGAATAAATACATCACTAGTTATTTACATGTAGGATTTGAAAATGTGCCATAAAAGGACAAGTTGTTATGAGAATAAATAATTTACCTTCATTTTATTAATTTTTCCAGGAATCACGTGTGTGTCGTTTAATTTCGGCACCAATCGGGTCACCGCAGTTCTGCAGTCCGCTTGGTATATGTCGACAATGTCACTCCATTTACATATTTTTCCTTCGAACTTTAGATTCTTTGTCAAAAAATTATTTCTGATCCCTTTTATGAGATGAGGGGGGTCAAATATTACATTTATGTGATGTCCTCTCAATGTTATAATATTATCACCTGTAAAAAATACATTAATTAAAAAAAAAATACTTTTACTTCTATATTAATTCTGTGAATTAAGATTAAAACTTACCAGTGCGATTTTGAGCCTCATTACGTTCCCTTTGCGTATCATTACTGAGGCGTTTCAAGGCAGATTGAAATGATTGGCCTTGGTCACAAATGAATGCAACAGGCAGTAGGCCCGTGTCAATAACGGCATTCGTTATTTCCTTCAGGATGACTATTAGTTCATCCGTTTTAGTCGAGCCTTCGCAAAAGTAATACGCAATAGGCTGTTGCCACTTGTGGACTGCGCCTCGAACCATGAACGCCAAAGCGTGGTCGGCAAATTGGGGTTTCTTCTCCTTTAAATGTACAAAGCCATCGATATTATCTTTGACTTTGTCATAGTCTACTCCGAGCTCAAGGGATACTTCATCAAATATTATTGAACAATATTTCCTTGCCTCGCTCCAATTGTCAACCTTAAACAAAAAAATGGCTATATGAAACTTAATTGTGAATATTTACTGTTGTTATTGCTTAAGTTTCGTGATGTAGGTACTTAAAATTCCATTGGACATTCAGATTTTTGGTTAGTGCCATAGATCATTTTAAAAATCCGATATTATATTTAATTTACAAAAGAAGTGTACGTATTCATATAGTAATAAATAATAATTATAGTAAAAAATCGGTAGAATACTATAGTAGGTAATTAAATATTTCATAGGCCTATGTGTATAAATGATAGTTTACCTGATCCTTAATAGCGTCAAAAATTTGACTGTTGATGCCAGGTTGCACATTTAAGGACGATGTCACCTGAATTAGTGTGTTTCTTGAGGGAAGAATAAATATTTTCCTCAGGAATCTATAAGCTTTTGGGCTTTGTTTATATAAAGATAAGGCAATCATTTTTTCTTCGTCAGAAAATCGTCTGCCTTTTATTTTCTTGTTGCTTTGGCTGATTTGTAGCCACATTAGCTTTTTTGCGACGGGATTTACTTTCGATGTCAATTTCTCAAATAAGTCACTTTCCCTGAATTCCCTGGCACGTTCAGCCCTTTTCATAAAGTCCAGCTGCTTCACTGACTTTTTGTATTCCTCGTAAATACTGCGACACTCCTCCGGTAAATCCGCCACTCTCTGGACCACACGTCGTCGACGTTTTGCTCCAGCCTTACGCTTACGGGGTTTAGTGGCGCGCTGTTTGGATTTTCGCCCTGTATCTAAAATGTTACAAATTTATTTCATTTCATCATTTATAATTTTATATCAAAAATACAAAAAATAAAACTGTCTTTTTTTCTTCAATTACCTTCAAATACCATATTTCAATCCTTTTTTCATGCATATTTTCAATGTAAAAATGATCTCTTAAACTGTACCTAATGTAAATTCGTTGCACTAAGCTTATTACAACCTATTTCTGTAGCTAGAGTGGCTAGCCAGGTATGTAGTTAATTGGATTAAGTTCAATAACTAATAAACTCTAGTTACCTGTCACGGGCAGCGGTTGTGGTAGGTTTTGTATCTCCCGAAGGGCTGGTCTTTTCTCTTGTGGCATATCTGAAATAAAATAAATACTTATAAATTTTTGTTAAGTATATTTAACTAAATTAAATAAATACGACGCAAAATCTGCCTATAATCAGTCATCAGTGCAAGATTAAAAAAAAATATATATAGAGCCTGTTTGTAATAATCTTTACCTACAACATGGGAATATTCTTAATCTTATTTAAACTTTCGGGAGACATATTTTGGAATTGTATTAAGCGGTTAACACTCACGTGAAATTTTCAGCAACGGCCCGCCATGTTTCGAACTCGAATTTTGTTCGAAACATGTCGAGCTGTTCCTGAAAATTGCACATGAGCGTAAACAGCTTAATACATTTGTGCTTTATACTTATTAAATTCATTAAAAAAACGTAAAATAGCGATAGATTGCTCAGTAGCCATTAACGCTTGCGTCCACTTGAAATTAAAGCCTAAGTTTTCTATGTATTCACTTGAATAAAAATAAAATGGCAGCATTATATTATAATGTAGGTTTAGGATTAGATTTGACATCGGCCATTCCATATCGAACGAACGATCTATAATTATAATAACGAACTAGGGAAGATAATTTTAAAAGATGGAGTATATGATTAGAGTAAAATGTTCTGTACCAAATTAAATTAAATGGGAATAAATACGCAGGTACAGTGAATCGTATTTTGTCGGGTAAGTTAAATTTAGTATGCTATCTCTATTAACTTCAGTGAAAAAATTTAAGCACAAATATAAAAACAAGCTATCCCGAAAAATAAGATGGCAAAACTTTGTTCACTAGATCTGGTTATAGTAACTCCGTGACACCTAATGTCCTAGAAGCTTTTATTGATGACAGCCCTAGAATTATTGGATATACTTTAATAGATAATAATTACCTTAAATGCTTACATTGGTCATGATTACTTTACTTAACTTTCAATAATTATACTTCAAGTCGCAGTCAACCTCGTCATTTTACAAGATTGGAGGTAAAGGTACTTTTAAAGTTGGTTATCTGAGGCTTATCCTTTAGTTTATTTTATTTGTTAATTACAGCAATTTTGGCATAAACACTAAATCTGTAAATAATTGCTCTTTTTAGGGTTCCGAACCCAAAGGGTAAAAACGGGACCCTATTACAGAGACTTCGCTGTCCGTCCGTCTGTCACCAGGCTGTATCTCAAGAACGGTGATAGCTAGACAGTTGCAATTTTCACAGATGATGTATTTCTATTGCCGCTATAACAACTAAAAATAAAATAAAAATTTAAGGGTCTCCCATACAACAAACTTGTTATAGATTATGGTACGAAACCCTACATGCGCGAGTCGGACTCGCACTTGTCCATTTTTTTAATTCACTAACGAGAACAGTTATTTAGATTACCTGGCACAGCTGACATTTGTGGCTGGCTCTGGACTTCCTGAAGCACTGGTAATGGCTCTACTTGTAGGCCTGAAATACAGGAAAGGTCATAAAATTATAATATTGACTGTTTAAGTAGATTTCACACACAAAATAACAAAACTAGTTTTGGAATGAAATATCCATTAGGTGCCGCTGGCAATTATAGAAATGCAAGTTTTTTTTTCTTATTACATACTTACTGATATTTGAGAAAGCAAACAATAAAAAAATACCTGATGTTGTAGGCAGTTGTGGTGGAACTATCTCCAGATTAACTGGATTCTGCTCGGCAGGTGGATCTGAAATGAAGTAAATTTTATGTTAGATTAAATTGAATACCTCCTGTAGTACAGTTCAGCATAAACGAGTAGAAATTAAAAACGGAAATACTGTAGTGTCGTCCCTTTATAAACAATCTAAGAAAACAGGACAACACTACAGCATTGCCACTTTTTAATTTCCATATGCCATAAGTTTCCATATTCTATATACACCATAATTTGGCTTCGAACTGTGCTGATTATGATCATAGATGGCGCTAGTGCTTTAAATTTTTTTTACAAAATTTTAACTAGCCATGTTTAAACATATTATTTATTTAGGCATTAGAGAGTAGCAAATAGTACTACTTATATGTACGTTATAATAATAAGTTACCTGCAGCATCCAATAACGCAATGCTTGAACTGGGCTTCGAGTAGGTGTGATCTTCATGAGTTTCATGACGCAGTCTTTTATCATAATAGCAGTGATCGAAAGCCACATTAACTGAAAAAAAAAGTTAGTTTTTGTGTAAAAAAGTCAAATTAACAAAGCAAAATTGAATTTAATTTAATCACACTAAGTCATTTACGTAGTTTCACATGTATAACTAAGTCCAGGTTGTGATATTATGAAGGTTAATAAATAAATATGTTACAGAAAGTAAAGATGGCAATTTGTAAATACTTCTCAATAATAGTAAATCTCATAAATAAACTACTATAATTACTCCAAATCATGATCCATTCTAATATTATATATTTTAAATGCAAGAGTAGCTCAGTCTGTCTTCACACTTAAATCGCTGACCCGATTTAGAAGAGTGGAAATAGTTTAAGTCCCGGGCCAAGACATGAAATAAATGTATTCTGCAAAAGGGTGGTGGAGGTTCTGCATATAAAGTTGCATACTTATATATTATAACAAAGGCACACACTAAAAACTAGCATAGATTTAATAGGTACATTAATGGATAATTAAAGACTAACCAATGCAACCACTTTAACACGCATGCCTCACAAAGTTTTAAACAAAAACTTATCAACAGTCTGCTTTCAAAGATTTGTTTAACAAACAAGAGTATGTAACTAAAGTAATCTCTCTATCTAGTACTATTTAAAAAGCTAGGAGGTGGCAGATTATTAGATATATTGAATTTTTGAAGTGATGGATTAGTAAAACTGTGCTGCATATATTTATATGCAAAAAAGAAAAAATATGCCCCTAAACTATAAGCAAATACCACATCCAAAAATATCCTATTGTAAGAAATACCACTTAAATAAATTAGATATTTTATGTCAGTTTTGCATGTGGTATTTTTATCATAGCCCAAAGTTCTTGAGATTTGTACAAAAATACCACATGCATAATTATGAAGTAAATATCCAATTTCATATTACTTCATAATTATGCATGTGGTATTTTTTTTCTTGTATATATATATAAATGCTAATAAAATAGGTACATTTTAACACTAACATTTTCATTAATGTTTTCTTTTTTCCTACAGTAAAAAATACCATGCTTACAAAAACAAATGGAAAATTAGGTTCACAATTTTTAAAATGCACCTAATACGCTTAGTTACGTGATATAAGTATTAAAACTGAAGTAAATACGTATACAATAGTGGAATAGACAGGATATAAAAAAAAATATTGGAAATAATTTGCTTACCTGATAAATTCTCAGCTTCATGAATTACAGTCGGGACACCACTTTGGATCTCTTCTTGAGAGAACAAAGTAGGATAGGCACCGAGACGTATACGAGATTTTTCCGTAATGAACCTACGTTCAAAGTGTTTGTGGCATACAAACAGTTTTCGTACTTCCCGAATGCTCAAGTTACGAAGCCGATCACTATTAATACACTCTAACCACTTTTGGAGTCCTATCTCCGATGCGGGAAACTTATGCAATTTAACGTCCTGTCGTCTACTTGCACAGTTATCAACACAACACTTGTAGTACATTTTGAGTTATAATATATAACTACGGTACCACAACTATTACTGATTTAACTGAGAGGATAAGCGCGGATAGAAATCAACGACACTTCACTCGATCAAGACTAAAACAGTAATGGTAAAGTAAAATAAATAAGAACATCGCCAATCAATTCGCCACTAGTTGTCAAATTCAAGTTCAAAAAATGGCGGCTGCTTGATTATGACACCTGGTAAAGGGCGAGGAGGGGGAGGTAATGTCTAAGTCGAAAGTAGTAGCCACAGACTATTTACAGACACCCAATATTTTTGTTCGTAGATTAACAGCCGTGATCGCCATTTCGTTCTCGTTTTGGTTGGCTCGGCAGTCGGCATTTTGGGTATTTCCGTTGACCTCGCCGACTACACGTTCGGAATTTCGGATATATCGATAATATAATATACTAACTAATAACTTATCGTTAACCTATTGCTAACGGCATCTCTGTGACACTTTGATCAAGCTAAAAGTAGATACCAGGAGGCGACGACGATGGAAATGTAAGTACATTTGTTTGTTAGTAATTATTGTCATTAAACAAGAACTGCTAAGAACCATGCGCCAAAATGGACCTATAGAATTGAGATTTAAATAAGTATTTAGGACCTACAGATTTGGGTGAATGCATTTTTTTTATATCTTGAATTTTTGAGAATTATATTAAGGGAAAATTTTACAACATTCGTGTTCATCAGTCATGTAATTTACATTATAGTACACTTGTTAATGTCTATTATTAATTTATTTGATTAATGACATGAATTTCATACATTGTTTACAGAGCTGTGACAAAGGAGCACCGAGGCAAATGCTTGAAGCTCAACTTTACAATTATGTATAATAGTAGCAATGAAGAGAAGTGCAGTACAGTGTACAATATTGATAACTTAGCTGAAGCCCGTTTGAAATTTGTTACACACTATAGCACTACTGTAGATGCATACTTATCTTTAAAAAAACATGAATTGGCAAAGGACTCTGTTGTCCAAGTTAATGTTAATAGTGACGTCCCCAAGTATTCGCAACTGTGGATGTGCACCGAGCATTGGATAGATTGGCAACAAATTGGAACATTGCAACATACAATTAGTGTAGGCAACTGCCGCAATATCATGTCAACCATTAATTTAACTGTGATTAAGGAAAAATCATTCATAGCCAATAATATTTATGAAGATGTAAATTGGACTGACTTCATTTTAAGTGCAACTGATGGATGTGTGTCGGTGCACAAGGCATGCCTGGCGGCCCACAGCAGTGTATTCGAAGCGATGCTCAGCCAGGAGTGGAAGGAGACAACGGAAGGGCATCTGAAGATAGAAGGGGTCACACTGCAGACCCTGCAGCACCTCAAACAGTATATGTACTTGGGTACACTGCCTGATGATGGCTTGCGTCCGCTGCTGCTAATCGCTATGTACTATTTGATGGATGGACTTAAGTCAGAATGCATATCAAAGCTGGCTCGTACAGTATCATCTGAAAACCTGGACGATCTTCTTAACTTTGCTGCTGAAAACAAAGTACCAGAGTTAACTTTTGCTATCCTTGAAATTACTACTCGTGATATTGTCCATGGCGCTTACCAACTAAGAGAGACAAAGGCGGTCTCTGTAAAAGAATTATCAGTGTAATTCACGTACGTATTATTGTTAATCCTAATCCTAATGATACCTTTATTCTTTATCTACGTGTAACATTGCATCGGTTCAATGAAGATCAGGTTGCATTTAAGTATGTAATTGCCATCAGTATGTCAACATTTTCAACTGTAATTCGATTGATTAAGCTTTGATTTTAAGTGTAATTTTTTATTGAAGTTGAAAGAGCTTCAGTTTTGACCAATAAGTATATAATTCTTCTTATAGTAGATCACAGATTTCCGAACTTTTATGTTTCCAATACTTATTGCATTAAGCTTTATTATAATTATTTACCTATGTTCTTCAGTTTTAAGTTTAGAATGAGGCGATAATATTTAGGCTACTTAAACGGAGTTTCACCAAACTGAGTTAAAGCGTATTCGTAGATAAGAGATTTTTTACATTAATTACTTAGTAATTAGTTATTGAAAAACTATTAAATTTGATCATGTTTAATTGACCCTTCGAGATGAATACAAATGTCGTGGTTATTAGGTACCGTCAGCAGCAGAAGTTGCTTCGCACGGCAGGTAATCTATATATATAAAAGAAGAAGTCCTTAATGACTCATCAACGCACAGCCAAAACTACTAATGTAAGAGTGTTGATTTTTGCACAGTAGGTTACTTTTATAACGTGGGCTAGAGATGAGAAGCGATTTTGAAAAATTCAATCGGTGTTAAAAAGGGGTGCAAAGTTAGTATGGGGGAAACTTTTTTTTTTTGAGCTAGAGACTTGAAACTTTGTAAAAAGGTATTAAAATAAAATGGAAGAAAACTAATTTCAGCGTTTTTGAAAATTCACCCCCTAAGGTGGTAAAAAATGGGTTAAAAGTTTGTATGGAGATTAAGTATTTTGTTGAGCGCGGGACTTGAATTTTTGTTTAAAGGTACACTATTAAAATACAAGAAAAGTAATTTCAGCGTTTTCAAAAATTCGTCCTTTAAAAGGGTTAAAAAGGGGTTAAAAGTTTGTATGGGGGGAATTTTTTTTTTCAGCTAAAGACTTGAAACTTTGTACAGTCGCCATCAAATATATCGCAGCATATTAGGCGTTCATAAATATCTGAACACGACTCTTATTGACTGGGGATTACAGTACATGTTCAGATATTTATGAACGCCTTATATGCTGCGATATATCTGATGGCGACTGTAGAAAGATTACTTATTAAAAAACACAAAAAGTACTTTCAGCGTTTTAGAAAATTCCACCCCTTAAGGGGTTAAATAGGGGTGCAATGTTTATATGGGAGAAACTTTATTTATTGAACTAGAGAGTTGAAACTTTGTAGAACGCTTACTTAATCAAATACAAAAAAGTGATTTCAGCGTTTTGAAAAATTCTGCCCCTAAGGGGGTGAATCAACTAAGAATAAAATTCCTTACCTACCTATTTTAATATCTTTGTCATCATCAAAAATCTACGCGGACGAAGTCGCGGGCGGCCGCTAGTTACATTTATATGCACAAGACTATATTGTCTAGAGAATAAGGCTTTATATTCTCGCGGTTTGGACACATAATTTAAACTTATTGAACCGGGTCTATCGCGATATTTGTCGAAACGTCAGGCAATGAAAAATAAATAAATAATAATAGCCTTTATTTTCAGATATAACTATACATTACAATTCCACTATTTCCCATCTTTTATATGCTATTCTATCTGTTCGCCTTTCGGCATAGGCCTCCTCCAGCCTCCTCCACTCGCTGCGATCTTGTGCAACTCTGCTCCATGTGTGCCCGGCGACTTGTCTAATGTCATCGTTACATTTTTTTCGTGGCCAGGCAATGAAGGTAAATAAAAAATATGGCGATAGACCCGGTTCAATAAGTTTTAATTAGAGAATAACGGTTGTACAGATCATTGTGAGCGTGTTAATGCTTAACTACTTTTGCTGCTGACTGTACTATTCATTATTCTTTTTTTTTGTAGGTTAAGCTATTAGTTATACTATACCATATGCCCAGTGTTTTAAAAATATTTTTGATACTAATCTGACTTTTGGAAATATTAAATGTTTGTTACCGTAAAACTACCCAGATTAAATCAAATCACTCAACTATATGGACCAAAACAAAACTCATTTACTTGTTTAATTTATCAAGATTCATAATATATCAGTGATTTTATATTTTTTCAGTTTAAATGTTTAATTCACCTTTTCAACGCCATAAGGTGAATCAAATCACAGTATCCTTTGACTCAATCGCAAAAAAATAGTATTTGTATTAAAAAAAAAATGTACCAAAATAACAGGGATTGAAAAATACTTGCAGCGGTTTTCATAATGAAAGGACGCCATATGACGTCAGCGTAGCAATTTTCCAATCTTGTTATATGAGGACTATGCCAGTGCCCCCCATCTGTACCGTGGGAACCCAGAACGATACCTACACATCGCCTGTCGTGGCCGACACGCTTAGCCAGTCGGTTGCCACACGTGCTCACGGCCGGTCGCCGCCGGTCGCGCTATAAAATCACCAAAAAAATGGCTTCGTCGCGAATAAGACCACCGCGCTGCTGTGTTGCGGAGTGTAAAAACATAAAAGCAACAGACATTTATCCTATTTTTCTTTGCCGACAGACGATGAAATGTTACTAAAAATTCTTAGAACTTAGAACAAGCACCTAGGTACCTAAACGCATTGCATACACTGTTATAATAGATACCTTCATGTAATGTTGAATAAATAAACCTACCTACTTGATATACTTAAATTCATAGAAAACATCCACTACCTATATCAACAAGTGACAATAATTTACTCACTAAGATTTACCAAATCAGTTTAGTGCGTGTGGCGGGAGAGTGCATTGCACGGCCTAAAAAGGGCGTAAACGTCGGCGTTATTCTTGGCACTTAAGACCTTTTGCAAGGAATGCATTCGCAAAGATGATGAAACGCGTGATCAGATTATTATAAAACAAGTTGTACCTAGTGACTGTTTCGAAGCTTGTAATGCTAGTATTATACAATAATGTAACACATTATATATAGGATTATAGGCACCTATCAAACTTTATTTAGTAAGTACTGTCATCGGGATATATTTAGGTTACTTAGGTACCTACACAGAGAGTTTCATGTTTCTGGTATGTTCAGAAAGAATAGGTAGGTAAGATTCCGATATACCTACTCGGAAATTTAAACGATTTTGATGGTGTGCCGCAGCGCATGTGAATACTTATTTCTAGTAGGTAGGTACCTAATGATAATTAAATTTGACTAACAAATTTAAATAAATCGATCGTTTTTTCATTTATCTTGACATTTTATAAAATCATTTCTAAGCGGTGTCAACCCTAGCCTCGTTTTGCCGGCACGTGCGGCCAACGAACCGCGCGTTCAAGGTCGCTCCATTGTTAAATTGAGTAGGCATGAAACGCGGTAGGTATTTGCCTTTTTATTCAGACATGAGTATCTGTTCGAAGAACTATTATATTAATCTGTGACTATGCGTTCAAAAGGTAAAGTTGTTTTTCTTAGAGCGATAATAATTGCCTGTAGTGTGCCAATAACATCAAATACCGGGTGGGCCCTGTAACAGGAGCAATAAATAAAAACATAGATTCGTCCCTTGAAACTAAAAAACAATTGTTAAGCAAGTTCTGAAAATAACATGTATTAAATGACATTTTGTACAATAATGTTTAGACAAAGAAGCAATGTTTTGCGAAATGTCCGATATTAGTAAAGTGACAGCTATGTCAATGCTCAGGGAATGTCAACGTTGGACGACATACATTGAAAATAC
The DNA here is from genome assembly GCA_947623375.1 of Apotomis capreana. Taxonomy (NCBI): domain Eukaryota; kingdom Metazoa; phylum Arthropoda; class Insecta; order Lepidoptera; family Tortricidae; genus Apotomis; species Apotomis capreana. The sequence continues at coordinate 18,082,907 of OX392515.1, forward strand.
TATTAAATTTGTATGAAATAATAAAATTCTGAAACTGTTTTTTTTTTTAAAGTTGCTCAAAGAATATTGTTCAGTTTAACGAGTAAAATCTATGTTTTAATTTTTTGTTTATGTTACAGGACCCACATTGTATAAGTACATATTAAGATTAAATTTGGACTACAGTTGGGTTTTTTTACGGTACGTACTGTGGTTGGTATGGATCGCTTTTTGCAAGAAAAATTATAAATTCCAGTTCATGGTGTTTGAATTAAAACTAATTTTATGTCTCGTCTTCGAAATGCACGATTTCATAGCCTTGTAACTGGTATGTTCAAATGATTAAACTAATACTTATATATCCTGTTGTTTTATTTAACACCTTGAAGGCCCAAAGCATTGGCGGAGGAGGACAGAGGCATAAGATAGTGCTCTATGCGCAGGCTGGTAAATTATAGGTAAGTATATTGAAAATCTTTTGTCCGCCACAGTCGGAACGTGAGTATCGCGAGATCGGAATATCGTGCCGCTGACCCCAACGCCTAGTCACGTCAAAATATGATGTGACAAAGTGACGTCAAGATTGTGCTCTAAGGTATCAATATAATATATCAGTAAATGGCAATAGGATCAATCCCCGCTAACTCTTCTAAGCAAATGAACTGTCAAACCATTTAAAGTGAGTCGGTTTGTGTGGTTTGACAGTTCATTTGCTATAAGGTAAAAGTACAATTGGCGGCAAACATTTTTCCTTACATTACAATTATTTTGTTTTCTTTTCATAAAGCGGCAACTAGTCAGTGACGTGGAAAGAGTCTCACTTCCGGGTTGCCCTACGTTATTTTCTTATACCATGGCTAGAGCACTATTCGCCCTCGTTGGTGTACTTAGTACGATTATTTCCACTTTGACACTCGGGATGTCTCGGTTTAAGTCGTATAGGTTCTTGTTTTCACATAGAGTATATAATTATTTGTATATGTCTTTATTGTCTGTTAGTGATTTATTCGTACATAGTTGTAATCTGTTTACTTATAGTTTGTCAAGCTTACTTATTTATTTATATTAGTAACAATTAGGTTTTTAGATGCTCACGAATAGCGACTATTTTGTTTTTATCATAGTGAAATACTCATTAAGCGAAATGTAATATTTCTTTTGAGTAAAATAAATGTCTTTAACCAGAATTATAATTCAGAATTTTTACACGTAAAATATTTAAATCTATGTAAATATTTTATTTCTACATTAATTTAATATCGGTACTTAATTAATAACAAAACCTAAAATTATGATTCAGACAGTGAAAGTGATTGACACTGTATGTATTCATCATGAATTAATTCAATTTGTGCTTACTACAAATAACGCTTTTAAAAAGATATATTCCATAGTACGAATTTCATACTTGTATTTTTAGTAATGCGGTGTTATAATTGAATCAAGCCACATGTGTTATTCATAGGTCTACTGTAAAAAATGTCGTTTTCTCAGTGCTCAGGCTTCGAAGTGTCACGTTTCAGGCGGTAGCATTCGAGATAACTGTAAAAGAATTTCATACAAAACTGAAATCCTAGGGGAAGTATTTTTTTTTAAACATGGCATCTGTGTCAAACTGTCAATGAATGGGTTAAACAGCTGAATTATGTGTTTTTTGAGTGGTGTATTTTTGCCGTGAAAAAGGCTTGCCGGCTTCTTGTCACTATCCGTCTATACCTACTCAGTCGGCAAGCCCTTCTTTCCTGGCGTCTGCGGTAATGTACTATTTGGCATGTGATTTACATTACTGTTTTAGACTGTAATATATAGTAGGATGGTTTGAATGTGCAGCAATGTATCTCGTGTCATTTGTAGTTCCGATCACTCCGACTATTGTCGAGAATTGCCGAGTGTCAAAGTGGAGATAATCGTACTGTATCTGTGACTTCGCTTGTTGCGCGACTAAGCATCTCTTGCCTTGCTCGCACGGGATGGAAAGGAAAGTGACAGATAGTATTTGTCGCGACAAAGAAATAATTGATTAATGACACATGAGTCGGTAAAACGAGAAAGGGAAGGCAATAGCAGTTGGTATCTTTATTAAAATGTGTATAATAAGTAACATTTTTGTTTGACTGTACAGACGAGGGGATGGACGCCGTAGTTACCTGAAACCAATATTTTTTTACATTAAAATAATAAATCAGAATCAGAATCAGTAATGTCTTTATTGCCACAACTTATACTAACAATTACATGCACATAATTTATACTTACAAAAACGGAAAAAAACAGAAAGAATGGTATACCTAATATAATAACAGTAAATATAAAAAACGATTTCTTAGAAGTATGAGGCAATGGGTCTCAGTCTCAGCTTGTGCTGGGCAAAATGTCCAGCGCTGGTTTTCAGACTATATCTATCTATATACTCGTATATAAATAAAATATATCTGGGTAAAGTAACAAGCCTTCTAGAGCTTACTTTGGGACTAGAACGGTTTATGTGAGGTTGTCCGTTATTATAAAAATATAACTAAAAAACCGGCCAACTACGAGTCTGACTCGTGCACCGAGAGTTCCGTACAACTAAATTTTTTTCACAATCCTCATAATTTAACAAAACAGTACCGAATTGTATGACAACCATGAGCTTAAGCGCACTTTTCACGGTGAAAATCCGCCGCCGCTCAGCGTCACCGCGATCTGTTTACTCACTCGACGGTGACGGCGCGTAAACGCAGCGTGGGCGCGGCGTCGGCGGCGCGCTGGCGGCCCAGCTGCGCGTGCTGCCAGCCCGCGCCGCCGCCGCCGCTCAGCGTCACCGCGATCTGTTTACTCACTCGACGGTGACGGCGCGTAAACGCAGCGTGGGCGCGGCGTCGGCGGCGCGCTGGCGGCCCAGCTGCGCGTGCTGCCAGCCCGCGCCGCCGCCGCCGCTCAGCGTCACCGCGATCTGTTTACTCACTCGACGGTGACGGCGCGTAAACGCAGCGTGGGCGCGGCGTCGGCGGCGCGCTGGCGGCCCAGCTGCGCGTGCTGCCAGCCCGCGCCGCCGCCGCCGCTCAGCGTCACCGCGATCTGTTTACTCACTCGACGGTGACGGCGCGTAAACGCAGCGTGGGCGCGGCGTCGGCGGCGCGCTGGCGGCCCAGCTGCGCGTGCTGCCAGCCCGCGCCGCCGCCGCCGCTCAGCGTCACCGCGATCTCGCACGTCGAGAACTGCCCGGAGTACGTGTGCGGCTCTGTGAAAGAGTATCAGACATTAACCCTTCGTTAAAATTTGGCAATTAAATTGAAGCTCATTAATATCTTTACATAGGATGAGGATGATGATAAGCTTTAAATGGCACTGATCAGTGCTTCCATACCAAGGGTTAATGCTATCCGTTCAAAATGATGATTGTTTTAGACATTTTGCTCTATGATCAAACATTTTTCTGAAGATATTATCAGTGTTACTACTTAGAACTGGGCTATTGCGATTTGTTAACATATATTTGAAACCTTCAATTTGAATTTCGCTATATGACGGCACCGCTATCCTACGAAACCAGAGCATTAGAGTTGCGGGGACTCGACGGATGCGGGTCGCTGCTATCGTCCAGTGGACGTCCTATGGCTGAGATGATGATAAGCATACACACTGTGTGTAATCACAGCCCGGCGCCCGGCAGCTCAGCCGCCCTTCTGCAGCGCCCTCTGTGCAACAACACTATACACACCGTGCGTGATGGGCTCCGGGTCCTTGTGGTCGAAGCTCAGCTCGCTGGCGACGCGGCCCGCCTCGTACTCCCTCCCTGCAGCCGCCCTTCTGCAGCGCCCTCTGTCAACAACACTATACACACCGTGCGTGATGGGCTCCGGGTCCTTGTGGTCGAAGCTCAGCTCGCTGGCGACGCGGCCCGCCTCGTACTCCCTCCCTGCAGCCGCCCTTCTGCAGCGCCCTCTGTGCAACAACACTATACACACCGTGCGTGATGGGCTCCGGGTCCTTGTGGTCGAAGCTCAGCTCGCTGGCGACGCGGCCCGCCTCGTACTCCCTCCCTGCAGCCGCCCTTCTGCAGCGCCCTCTGTCAACAACACTATACACACCGTGCGTGATGGGCTCCGGGTCCTTGTGGTCGAAGCTCAGCTCGCTGGCGACGCGGCCCGCCTCGTACTCCCTCCCTGCAGCCGCCCTTCTGCAGCGCCCTCTGTGCAACAACACTATACACACCGTGCGTGATGGGCTCCGGGTCCTTGTGGTCGAAGCTCAGCTCGCTGGCGACGCGGCCCGCCTCGTACTCCCTCCCTGCAGCCGCCCTTCTGCAGCGCCCTCTGTGCAACAACACTATACACACCGTGCGTGATGGGCTCCGGGTCCTTGTGGTCGAAGCTCAGCTCGCTGGCGACGCGGCCCGCCTCGTACTCCCTCCCTGCAGCCGCCCTTCTGCAGCGCCCTCTGTGCAACAACACTATACACACCGTGCGTGATGGGCTCCGGGTCCTTGTGGTCGAAGCTCAGCTCGCTGGCGACGCGGCCCGCCTCGTACTCCCTCCCTGCAGCCGCCCTTCTGCAGCGCCCTCTGTGCAACAACACTATACACACCGTGCGTGATGGGCTCCGGGTCCTTGTGGTCGAAGCTCAGCTCGCTGGCGACGCGGCCCGCCTCGTACTCCCTCCCTGCAGCCGCCCTTCTGCAGCGCCCTCTGTGCAACAACACTATACACACCGTGCGTGATGGGCTCCGGGTCCTTGTGGTCGAAGCTCAGCTCGCTGGCGACGCGGCCCGCCTCGTACTCCCTCCCTGCAGCCGCCCTTCTGCAGCGCCCTCTGTGCAACAACACTATACACACCGTGCGTGATGGGCTCCGGGTCCTTGTGGTCGAAGCTCAGCTCGCTGGCGACGCGGCCCGCCTCGTACTCCCTCCCTGCAGCCGCCCTTCTGCAGCGCCCTCTGTGCAACAACACTATACACACCGTGCGTGATGGGCTCCGGGTCCTTGTGGTCGAAGCTCAGCTCGCTGGCGACGCGGCCCGCCTCGTACTCCCTCCCTGCAGCCGCCCTTCTGCAGCGCCCTCTGTGCAACAACACTATACACACCGTGCGTGATGGGCTCCGGGTCCTTGTGGTCGAAGCTCAGCTCGCTGGCGACGCGGCCCGCCTCGTACTCCCTCCCTGCAGCCGCCCTTCTGCAGCGCCCTCTGTGCAACAACACTATACACACCGTGCGTGATGGGCTCCGGGTCCTTGTGGTCGAAGCTCAGCTCGCTGGCGACGCGGCCCGCCTCGTACTCCCTCCCTGCAGCCGCCCTTCTGCAGCGCCCTCTGTGCAACAACACTATACACACCGTGCGTGATGGGCTCCGGGTCCTTGTGGTCGAAGCTCAGCTCGCTGGCGACGCGGCCCGCCTCGTACTCCCTCCCTGCAGCCGCCCTTCTGCAGCGCCCTCTGTGCAACAACACTATACACACCGTGCGTGATGGGCTCCGGGTCCTTGTGGTCGAAGCTCAGCTCGCTGGCGACGCGGCCCGCCTCGTACTCCCTCCCTGCAGCCGCCCTTCTGCAGCGCCCTCTGTGCAACAACACTATACACACCGTGCGTGATGGGCTCCGGGTCCTTGTGGTCGAAGCTCAGCTCGCTGGCGACGCGGCCCGCCTCGTACTCCCTCCCTGCAGCCGCCCTTCTGCAGCGCCCTCTGTCAACAACACTATACACACCGTGCGTGATGGGCTCCGGGTCCTTGTGGTCGAAGCTCAGCTCGCTGGCGACGCGGCCCGCCTCGTACTCCCTCCCTGCAGCCGCCCTTCTGCAGCGCCCTCTGTGCAACAACACTATACACACCGTGCGTGATGGGCTCCGGGTCCTTGTGGTCGAAGCTCAGCTCGCTGGCGACGCGGCCCGCCTCGTACTCCCTCCCTGCAGCCGCCCTTCTGCAGCGCCCTCTGTGCAACAACACTATACACACCGTGCGTGATGGGCTCCGGGTCCTTGTGGTCGAAGCTCAGCTCGCTGGCGACGCGGCCCGCCTCGTACTCCCTCCCTGCAGCCGCCCTTCTGCAGCGCCCTCTGTGCAACAACACTATACACACCGTGCGTGATGGGCTCCGGGTCCTTGTGGTCGAAGCTCAGCTCGCTGGCGACGCGGCCCGCCTCGTACTCCCTCCCTGCAGCCGCCCTTCTGCAGCGCCCTCTGTGCAACAACACTATACACACCGTGCGTGATGGGCTCCGGGTCCTTGTGGTCGAAGCTCAGCTCGCTGGCGACGCGGCCCGCCTCGTACTCCCTCCCTGCAGCCGCCCTTCTGCAGCGCCCTCTGTGCAACAACACTATACACACCGTGCGTGATGGGCTCCGGGTCCTTGTGGTCGAAGCTCAGCTCGCTGGCGACGCGGCCCGCCTCGTACTCCCTCCCTGCAGCCGCCCTTCTGCAGCGCCCTCTGTGCAACAACACTATACACACCGTGCGTGATGGGCTCCGGGTCCTTGTGGTCGAAGCTCAGCTCGCTGGCGACGCGGCCCGCCTCGTACTCCCTCCCTGCAGCCGCCCTTCTGCAGCGCCCTCTGTGCAACAACACTATACACACCGTGCGTGATGGGCTCCGGGTCCTTGTGGTCGAAGCTCAGCTCGCTGGCGACGCGGCCCGCCTCGTACTCCCTCCCTGCAGCCGCCCTTCTGCAGCGCCCTCTGTGCAACAACACTATACACACCGTGCGTGATGGGCTCCGGGTCCTTGTGGTCGAAGCTCAGCTCGCTGGCGACGCGGCCCGCCTCGTACTCCCTCCCTGCAGCCGCCCTTCTGCAGCGCCCTCTGTGCAACAACACTATACACACCGTGCGTGATGGGCTCCGGGTCCTTGTGGTCGAAGCTCAGCTCGCTGGCGACGCGGCCCGCCTCGTACTCCCTCCCTGCAGCCGCCCTTCTGCAGCGCCCTCTGTGCAACAACACTATACACACCGTGCGTGATGGGCTCCGGGTCCTTGTGGTCGAAGCTCAGCTCGCTGGCGACGCGGCCCGCCTCGTACTCCCTCCCTGCAGCCGCCCTTCTGCAGCGCCCTCTGTGCAACAACACTATACACACCGTGCGTGATGGGCTCCGGGTCCTTGTGGTCGAAGCTCAGCTCGCTGGCGACGCGGCCCGCCTCGTACTCCCTCCCTGCAGCCGCCCTTCTGCAGCGCCCTCTGTGCAACAACACTATACACACCGTGCGTGATGGGCTCCGGGTCCTTGTGGTCGAAGCTCAGCTCGCTGGCGACGCGGCCCGCCTCGTACTCCCTCCCTGCAGCCGCCCTTCTGCAGCGCCCTCTGTGCAACAACACTATACACACCGTGCGTGATGGGCTCCGGGTCCTTGTGGTCGAAGCTCAGCTCGCTGGCGACGCGGCCCGCCTCGTACTCCCTCCCTGCAGCCGCCCTTCTGCAGCGCCCTCTGTCAACAACACTATACACACCGTGCGTGATGGGCTCCGGGTCCTTGTGGTCGAAGCTCAGCTCGCTGGCGACGCGGCCCGCCTCGTACTCCCTCCCTGCAGCCGCCCTTCTGCAGCGCCCTCTGTGCAACAACACTATACACACCGTGCGTGATGGGCTCCGGGTCCTTGTGGTCGAAGCTCAGCTCGCTGGCGACGCGGCCCGCCTCGTACTCGGCGCGCGGCAGCGACACGCGCAGCGCCGCGCAGCGCAGCCCCGCGCCCGCCTGCAGCCGCCAGCTCAGCCGGCCCTCTGCAGCGCCCTCTGTCGAACAATCGCATTACTACAGAGGCCGGAAACAGGGCTTTTTATGTCATAGGGGCCAAACGAGCAAACAGATCGCCTGATGGAAAGCGATTACTGTCGCCCATAGACACCTGCAACGCCAGAGGAGCCACAAGTGCGTTGCCGGCCTTTCAGATGGGAGTATGCTCTTTTCTGAAAGGTTTGAAGGTCGTATTGGTCCGGAAATACCACAAACCACAATTCATTCCACAATGCAGTCGTGCGAGACAGAAAATGTCTAGAAAAACGCACAGTTGTGGACTGCCAACTATCTAAGTGGTGGTGAGGATAAAAGGATTGTCGTACGATGGCGGAAAGATGCGGCAGGAAACAATCCGAACAATTCCTCGGAGCACTTCATTATAAAAGCGATAAAAGATGCAGAGAGAGGCTACATCTCTACGCAGCGACAGGGAGTCAAGTCGATCTGAAATTCGCTGGCAGGCGACGATACGAGTCGCCCTCTGTTGAATGCGGTCTAGAGCGAGAACGCGAGCCCACAGATGAGAACAGTACTACATATCTGAAGCCGGCAAGCCCTTTTCACGGCTAGGTTTGTACAGTGCTTTTCTCAAACAAAGAACAACATGCAAGTGCAAGTGCAGACTTCTGGCCGAAGGGCGTCGTGTTTCGGCAGTTCCGGGGCAATCTGCCGTATTCTACACCAGATCAGACGACGCAACGGAGCCACGCCATTGTGTCGCCTAAATCTAACTAGTTTTAAGTCTTTGTTTATATGTATTTCACAGTGCCTTGGTTTTCACTGTAATTCTGTGTAACTTATTTGAATATTAAATAAATATGCAATGAAATAAGAAAGTAGACACACCTTCCCTGGCCAAGTAGACCATCTGCCAGTCCCGCTCGTGCTTGCGGAACACGTTGCTGGCCTCGTACACGCCGGCCTCCCAGCGCGGCAGCTGCTGCACCAGCTTGCCGTCCAACAGCACCTACCGATGTAACCGACTGGTGAGCATTGTCTCGGCTATTACCTTCCCTGGCCAAGTAGACCATCTGCCAGTCCCGCTCGTGCTTGCGGAACACGTTGCTGGCCTCGTACACGCCGGCCTCCCAGCGCGGCAGCTGCTGCACCAGCTTGCCGTCCAACAGCACCTACCGATGTAACCGACTGGTGAGCATTGTCTCGGCTATTACCTTCCCTGGCCAAGTAGACCATCTGCCAGTCCCGCTCGTGCTTGCGGAACACGTTGCTGGCCTCGTACACGCCGGCCTCCCAGCGCGGCAGCTGCTGCACCAGCTTGCCGTCCAACAGCACCTACCGATGTAACCGACTGGTGAGCATTGTCTCGGCTATTACCTTCCCTGGCCAAGTAGACCATCTGCCAGTCCCGCTCGTGCTTGCGGAACACGTTGCTGGCCTCGTACACGCCGGCCTCCCAGCGCGGCAGCTGCTGCACCAGCTTGCCGTCCAACAGCACCTACCGATGTAACCGACTGGTGAGCATTGTCTCGGCTATTACCTTCCCTGGCCAAGTAGACCATCTGCCAGTCCCGCTCGTGCTTGCGGAACACGTTGCTGGCCTCGTACACGCCGGCCTCCCAGCGCGGCAGCTGCTGCACCAGCTTGCCGTCCAACAGCACCTACCGATGTAACCGACTGGTGAGCATTGTCTCGGCTATTACCTTCCCTGGCCAAGTAGACCATCTGCCAGTCCCGCTCGTGCTTGCGGAACACGTTGCTGGCCTCGTACACGCCGGCCTCCCAGCGCGGCAGCTGCTGCACCAGCTTGCCGTCCAACAGCACCTACCGATGTAACCGACTAGTAACTATCAAGCGATACCTTGAGACAGAGATCAAAGATCAAAGCACAAAGAAAAATTTAAATAACCTGGCGGAAGCGACCTGGCGGAAAATTGTGGTGTGTACATTAAAAAAATAATGAGACGTTACATGTTTCATAAATTTATAAATAACAGCGCTCTCTCTCGCTTGCTCGTTCACTGCTGTAAAGTAGTGCGGTAAGATGTGAATATTAACATATTCACATAGAGGTCGTTAAGATGTAAATGCATTTCAAAAAAATAATGCAAAGATCGATACATAAAGCATAAGGAAAGGATATTTTTGTCCACATGGTTTATCCAATTTATTTTTTAAATTTATGTCATGACAGATTTGTCCTCTGCCTTTCGAAACTCGATAAAAAAAGACGATGATCAGCACTTGTCAATGCCAAACCGTTGCAAAATAATTTGTTAAAAAAGTCATGTTGAGTACCTCGTATTTATCAGCGGCTGTGTAGTACAGGATGTCGTATGTGCCTTTCTCGGTGAGGACGAACGTGTGGTGTTTGCCAGCCTCGCCTCGTCTCGTGCGCCAATTTATCGAGCCAGATATGCGTCCCTGCGATTCGTAATCGCTTGGTTTCCTGCAATAAAACATTTTGTTATTTGCAGTGCCGTATTCACCCCTCGGGCCCTCGGGGCCAGGTCCCAGAAACAGGACTTACACCATACTTATGTTCTCCTTATTTATCACTAAAATACTACTACCTACTATTTAATTAGCTGAAAACCGGTTCGAGATAGAGGAGGGGGCCTCGCCATGTGCCTAGGGGCCCTGGCCTCCTAAGTTCAGGCCTGGTTATTTGCGGAAATATTTAAATTTCACTTTGACTGTACATTAACTATGGCTGTTATATTCCTAGGTAGCTGTTTGTTAAAGCTCCTTACCCGTTCAAAAATGCTGATTGTTTTAGACATTCTTCTCTATGATCAAACATGTTTCTTAACATATTATCAATGTTACTATTTAGAACAGGGCCATTGCGATTTATTGGTATATATGTGAAACCTACAGTTTTAATTTTTCATTGATACTTATTGTTTCAAAAACTACACGAATTTGTCAAAATTCACGCAGAAAACTGTTACTTGTACCGTCGCCGCGGCGCCGACACCTGCTTCTGCCGATGCTCTCGCAGCGCCAGGATGCCGGCGAGCAGCTCACTCTCCGTCCCCAAGTTACCCCACCTGAGAAATAATTACAAATGTAGTGGGTCATACAAACAACCAGAATAGGGTTGTCACAATTAGTAATTATTCAGTATTTTCGTTCGTTTTAGTATATCTTTTTTTTCTGCGGTGACACGGCAAAGCCTAACTTCTAGATTGTACAATCAATAGTCTTCTTAATTTAAATTATTTTAAGGGAGCTTCACTGCGTGCCTGCCCGTAATGTAACAAAAAAAAATATATTCATTTAATTCTAATGATCTAATTCATTTTGGCACATTACAGCCGCGCGCACCATTAGGTAGTAATAATACAGACGCTCCTAACACACGTCACGTCCACGCGCATAATAAGTAGGTATTATACGTATGTATCCGCCACGGCATGCAGCGCAATATCAAGCTCAGATAGGGAAGTCATGGAAGATGAGTGACGGCGAATACATAGTTATATTATAGGCTTAATAATAACAAAAATACAATCGCATCCTTCCGACCATACAAAAAATATGAGTAACTTTCGGTACACAAAGGAATTAAATTGTGTTTTGATTGTAGCTTACTTGCTGAAAACTACTGATATTTTGTTAATGGAAATATTCAAACACTTATACAGTCATATATTATTTGAGCTTAGGTAAACAAATAATGGTGTTTCCACAGTACCTACTGAGAAAATTACCTTGTAGTGGTAAAATATAACAAAAAAAAAACTAATGTAATAAATAAAGTAAGTAAAAATGTTTATTGTGTAAATACACAAGGGCACTTTTACATGTCTGAATCTGAATCTACCCGCATATCACAAGAGGAGTAGTAAGTATTACTCACTTGAGTTGAACATCTTTATCACAGAAATGCAGTCTGTCATAATCCAATCCACATTCTCCGATGGCCACAACTTTGTCCTTGTTACTGGTGATGAGAGCCCTAAGGTTGTCCAGATAGCCCTCAGGGTCCTGCACAAATTCAGTACAGCGTGTTGGATGGCATCCTACAGTAGAGAACAATCGGGCTGAAATTACCATTCCAATTCATTTCCTAGGGTAAAACATTTTTATTTATCATTTTTCTTTAATTATAATTTGATACCTTAGTTCACACTCGTACTAATTACAATTATTTTGCCAATAAAATATATAGCACAGAGTTGTCCACTAACATTCTAATTGCAACTACTTTTTCCGAAAAGTTAGTATGATTGTGCTCTAAGGTAACCCGTGTATTTAAATTGTATTTAACATAGAGCCAAGAGACCAAAATGTATGACATTGTACGTATGTAGCTGCCTTTACATTCTAGGCACTTTCTCATGTGTGAATCGGAATCTACCGGGTTTACACAAGAGGAGACCGCTGTTGAGAAAGACTACCCCTGCGCCAACCATGTTGTCAAATAATATTTATATTTTTGTCTAGTACCTTTAACATAACCCTCCTTTATATCTTAATTTAGAACTAGGTTGATTAGTGTAAGCTTTTTCGATTGTAAAATATTTATTCACAATCAGTGTTAATTTAGACTATTTAGAGTAGGGTAGCCATAAAAATGAGAATGACAACCATTGCAACAGACCATCAGGACAAAGTACTGAAATGTCCAAATGGACACCGGGACATCACTCTTCAAACTGCGTCATGACCGCATACTGGGATATATCGCAACCTTAATTTTATTTAGAGTAATGGTTACAGAATGTCTCCTACCTCACTGAAAGGCCATAGCAAATTCACCAGGCCAGCTGTCAAATAAAAAAAAAACTTATTGAAACATATGGATGCCAGGTGCCACTTGGCAACCATATTTTGAAAGGGATACGCAGCGTAATGGCATTTCAGTGTGGGCAGAGCTCTATAAATGTAAGGAATAACTTACAGTCTGTTCGTGATAATTCAATAGCTTTCTTGCTGTCCGTGAGACTACCACCAGTAATTATCATTTTATCCATCCCGCAGGCCCAGCTACGGGCTAAAACCTTATCCAAATCTGGCTCATGTTTCTTGGACCCGTGATAGACCCCTTGGTACATGTCATCAGTGAGGTTAGCGCCAATATCTGAAAATATACAGAAATATTTAACAATTTTAGGGAGATAAATATCAAGTTTTTTCATAGGTAAACTTACCGATGTATTTTCTAAGAGCAGACATTTTTCTCATTTGAAATAAACCAGTATGTTGCAGATTAACCTCAATCACATACTATTGAAGATACGCGTATCAACATGGATTTCGCGCGAGCTTTGCATGACCGCGACGGCGCGACGTCCACACTTACCGTTCATGATACGCGGTGAAGATACGCGACGGGGATCGGATCGGCGAAATGATACAAGTGTGGACGGGGGTTTTTGCCCGATCATCAAAGGCGCTATTTGAGTCATCGATCCACGCTGCGGTCATTGGTTTTTAATCCTTAATCTTTACGATAATTTAAAAATACCATACCACTGATGGACTGTCTACTTTGTTAGGCCTTTCCATGCGGCGTCTTTCGGCACGCGGTTTCCGCTCGAGAACCTTTCTGCCGCATGCCATAAAACAAACACAGTCATACGAAGGCCATGTCTACGTGAGCGGGTGCCTTAATCGAAGGCCTCGCCACGCGGCGTCTTCCAGCACGCGGTTTCCACTCCAGAACCTTTCTGCTGCATTATGCATTATAAAACGAGCACAGTCATGTGCTAAATCTCCATGAGCAGATGACAAAAATGAAGACCTTCCTTGCTGCGACTTCCGGTACACGGCCCCCGCTCAAGAATATTTCTATCCCAAGGTTCAGTGAGCGATCTCAGCGGGCGACATTTTTAAATGGGACGCAACTCCGCACAGAACAACGATCACAAACGAAATGAAATGTTCGGCGAAAACGAAATGCCAAAATGATCAGGGCGGTGATACGGTGCTACGATACGGATAGCGTCCAAACTACTGCACGCCGAAATGATGTGCGGTGATACGCGACGAGGATACGATACGGCAAGTGTGGACGCGTTTCTTCGCGCGACGGCGCAAATGATACGGATTGCCCGCAGTGAGCGTCCAAACAGGACGATACGCGGTGAGGATACGCGACGGGGATCGGATCGGCGAAATGATACAAGTGTGGACGCAGCCTTATTTCCGTTGACCTCGCCGACTACAAGTACAAGTTCGGAGTTTCGGATATATCGATAATATAATATACTAACTAATAACTTAGCGTTTAACTATTGCTAACGGCATCTCTGTGACACTTTGATCAAGCTAAAAGTAGATACCAGAAGGCGACGACGATGGAAATGTAAGTACATTGGTTATTAGTCATTATTGTCATTAAACAAGAACTGCTAAGAACCATGCGCCAAAATGGACCTATGGAATTGAGATTTAAATAAGTATTTAGGACCTACAGATTTGGGTGAATGCATTTTTTTATATCTTGAATTTTTGAGAATTATATTAAGGGACAATTTTATAACATTCGTGTTATTAATTTATTTGATTAATGACATGAATTTCATACATTGTTTACAGAGCTGTGACAAAGGAGCACCGAGGCAAATGCTTGAAGCTCAACTTTACAATTATGTATAAGTATAATTATAGTAGCAATGCAGAGAAGTTAAGTACAGTATACAATATTGATAACTTAGCTGAAGCCCGTTTTAAATTTGTTACTAACTATATTAGTAAAACTGTCTACAACTACAGTAGTGTAGTTGCATACTTATCTTTAAAAAAACTTGAATTGGCAAAGGACTCTGTTGTCCAAGTGAATGTTAATAGTGACGTCCCCAAGTATTCGCAACTGTGGATGTGCACAGAGCATTGGATAGATTGGCAACAAATCGGAACATGGCAACATACAATTAGTGTAGACAACTGCCGCCATGCCATGTCAACCATTAATTTAACTGTGATTAAGGAAAAAGTATTCATAGCCAATAACATTTATGAAGATGCAGATTTTACTGACTTCACCTTGACTACATCTGATGGAAATGTGTCAGTACATAAGGCATGCCTGGCGGCCCACAGTGATGTATTCAAGGCCATGCTTACCCAGGAGTGGAAGGAGACAGCGGAGGGAAGTCTGAAGATAGATGGGGTCACACTGCAGACCCTGCAGCACCTCAAACAGTATATGTACTTGGGTACACTGCCTGATGATGGCTTGCGTCCGCTGCTGCAGATCGCTATGTACTATTTGATGGATGAACTTAAGTCAGAATGCATATCAAAGCTGGCTCGTACAGTATCATCTAAAAACCTGGATGATGTACTTAATTTTGCTATTGATAACAAAGTACCAGAATTAGTCTTTGCTATCCTTGAAATGATTTCTCATGAAAATATCCATGGTGCTTACCAATTGAGAAAAAAAAAGGCAGTGTCTGAAAAATAACTGTAACCATAATAATAATAATAACTAGGTCGATGCAGAGT
Source organism: Apotomis capreana (assembly GCA_947623375.1). NCBI lineage: Eukaryota > Metazoa > Arthropoda > Insecta > Lepidoptera > Tortricidae > Apotomis > Apotomis capreana. The sequence goes on from OX392515.1 coordinate 18,098,011, forward strand.
CAGCCACCGGCTAAGCTTGCACCATAGATTGGAGCGGTTTTTTTTTTTTCGAAATTTTCTCTTCGTCACGACCTAGCGAAATTTAATTTGTGCATTTTAAAACAAAAATTTCTAAAATCGGTTGAGAACTCGCTGAGATCTGCCATTGTTACAAAGTCCATTCGAGTCGATCCATGGGAGCTTCGCTCGCTCCGCTCCAATAATATAGCCTTTATTTTCTCATAAATAAGTATTTTTAACCGACTTCAAAAAGGAGGAGGTTCTCAATTCGAACTAATTTTTTTTTGTATGTATTTTACTCGATATCTCCGAGAACCGTGAACCGATTTTCAATTATTATTTTTTAATCGAAAGGGTATAACTTCGAGTTGGTCCCGTTGGCAGTAAGTCGGGATCTGATGATGGAATCTTGGAGAAATCGAGGGAACTCTTCAAATGTTATAGGGACATGTACGGCGCTTTCGTTAATTTATTGATAAAGGCAAGAATTTACATTCAGTAAATAGGATTTAGTGTAAGGAAACTGATAATGACACATACGAATCACTAAAAAGCAAAAAAAAAAAATAATAAAAAAAAAAGAACCGACAACTCCGCTCCAATCTATGGTGCAAGCTTAGCCGGTGGCTGACTCTGCATCGACCTAGTATACATTTAAGCAGGTATTAAAAATTATACAGTGACAATGTATTTAGATCAATAACAAGAACTTCTGGCAATAAATATAATTAGACAGTTAAACCTTGTCTTAGGTATTTGCGACGAATATCATGCCATTCAAGAAAATTCCTTTGAATCTTGCGAATCTTTACGTCCAATATGTAATTATAAATTGTCATAACATTAATAAAGGGGCGGGGCGTTACATCTCTAAATAATGACATTGTTTTAATCCTTTTCCTCAAGTTGTGCACACGGCTGAGTAATACTGTACGTGTATTTTGTTTTTACGGATTTTGATTTTTTGACCTATGCCACTCACTATTGATACAAGAATATGTTTTGGCATATTCTTTGTATTGTATAAGTATAACAAAACAAAGGACAAAAATAATACATTCAAGCGTAAACTGATTTCTACGTAGCCGTTGTTGTAACACGTGTTGTTGCAAACTGGAACTTATCTTTACCATCCTGGAATTCCCGATGCGCAATTCGTCATATTGAACTTACCAGGAAAATAAGAGCAAAAACAGGGAGACACGCATTCTTTCGTTCTGTAAAGTTAGAAAAAAATTTCATAATTTATTTAATTTCTTTTATTTGACTCATTTTGAATAATTCAAAAATGGGCTAGGGACTTGTTATAAATTAAGTGCTTTGGGGTAAAGTCGAAAATGGGGATAAGTCGAAAATCACACATATCTACTAAACTGGGAACAATTACTACGCTTGCAACGCCTGTCAAGACGCTATGTTTATCTGCTCCCCCGCTTCAGTTCACTTCGTGTCGCTAGTCGTAAGCGCACGTGTGTTGCGGTCGATTAAATAAAAATAGTGCGATTTAGTGCCTTATGAGGACTTTTGAAATTATCCCATACCACATAACTCGGGAACCTCGAAGAACCGCGAAGGGTGAGTCAAATGTAATCTGTACTTGAACGGGTTATTGTTGGCTTTTTAGTTTTACTGAAGTCGGTTCTTTTTTTTGTTAATTTTTTTTACATATATTTGTTACATATAATTTTGATTTAACTGTGAGGCGCCCATTATTTGGGCAAAGGCCTCCTCCAGCTCTTTCCAGACTTTCCTGTCCTTTGCTTTTCGGGTCCAATCAGACCCGGCTATTGGGGCAATGTCATCGGCCCACCGCCGCCTCGGTCGTCCTCGCGGTCGCGTCGCTTCTCGTGGATGCCAGTAAAGGATTCTCCCATCCCACCTATTGTCCGTTGTCCTTGCTATATGACCGGCCCATCTCCATTTCAGTCTACATGCGAGTTCAACAGCATCTGTGACTTGTGTTATTTTCCTTATGTCGCAGTTCCTTTTTCTATCACTACGTCTAATGTTTAGCATGCTTCTCTCTGTTGCTCTCTGGAACACATTTATCTTCTGGGCAATATCTTTAGTAAGTACCTACCCATGTTTGGCATCCGTACAGCAGAGTTGGGAGTACTATTGTGTCCATGGCTTTTCTCTTTAGATTTATGGGGAGTTTGGATTTGAATATATGTTTTAAGGACCAGTATTTATTCCATGCCGTTTTTATCCTTCGTTCTACTTCAATAGATGTTTGCAGAGTGAATGATATTATTCTCCCTAAATATATATAGTGTTCCGTGTAATCTATTTGGCCCGATTCTGTGGCAATAGGTATTTTATCACCGTTTGTCAAAACAAAGGTTTTTTGTTTGTTCATATGTAGACCACATTTCTTACTTTCTTTATCTAAAGTATCTAGCATGTACACTATATCTGCGTGGTTATCGGCCATCAGCACTATGTCGTCCGCAAAGCGAAGATTGTTGAGGTGTTCTCCGTTTATATTTACTCCTTTTGTGTCCCAGTCCAACCTTCTGAATATGGATTCTAGGAGAGCTGTAAATAAGTTTGCGGAAATAGGGTCTCCTTGCTTCACTCCTTTGTAGATATGAAATGGCTTGCCTTTTTTCTCCAGTTTGACAATAGCTTCGCTGTTTTTATAGATTTCTTTGAGTAGGTTTACATAAGTGGTTTCTACTCCTTGTTCTTGCAGTGCTATCCATAGGGGTTGGTGCTGTATGGTGTCGAACGCCTTTGAGTAATCTATAAACGCGATGTATAACGTTTTTCTATATTCCGTATTTCTATGAGTCGTGTCAAGGTAAAAATATGGTCGATGGTAGAATAGTTACGCCGCAATCCTGCTTGTTCTCGTGGCTGGTTACTATCAAGCACTTTGGACACTCGTTTTAGCAATAGTGTTGAGAAAACCTTGTAAATTGTTTGTTGCACACTTATGGGTCTGTAATTGTCTAAAACGGTAGGATCTCCTTTTTTATATAGAAGGGTGATAATTGATAGTCCCCATTCTTTAGGCATTGTTTTTTGATTCAGTATCTTGTTGAACAGTGTCGTGAGAACAGGTGTCAGTGGGTCAATAATTGCTTTCAAGATGTCGTTTGAAATTCCGTCATCCCCTGAACTTTTGTTTGTCTTCAACAGCTGTATTACATTTTTTATTTCGGACTCAAGCAATGTAGGTATACTGTCATGCTGGTCTTCCGTATCTTCATAGCTCATTTCGTCATTGTGATACAGTTGTTTATACTAGAATGCCGTTGCAGTATGAAGAAGTTGATTTCTGTTTGTTATTTCCTTGTTGTTATGGTGTAGACTCATGAGCCATGATTTAGAACTATCCATTCTATGATGTGCTCTTTTAACTGAAGATCTTGTAATGCCTACTAGCTAACGTACTTTAACTCTAAAGATATCCTGAGTCACGGGACCACCAATCGTAATGTATGCTAAGCCCTAACTGCTAAATAAACCTCCTGGCCCTACGCCTGCTTCACCCTCAACTCCAACCTCTACTCCTACAACAAAACCCTAGGAAAACCCTACAACAATTACCTAAGGATATCTTAACAGCATCTCCTAGTCTACCACAACCTACAACTAAACAAACCTAGATATGAAAGGATCTTTAAACAATTGTGCTTGAACTTTTCTTAATACTAATGGCCAAAGTGTGATCTGTATAGGTGTGATTCGTCTAGGGCAGGATCCAACGTTGTTGCAGTAACTCAGTTCCTTTTAAGAGTATGTAGCCGTGATGTGTCGCGGTAAGACCCTGTACCTAAATGGTGCAATACTACAATGTATATCGTTAATAAACGGGTATTCTATTATTTATTTACTGCTTGCTTCCTCTACCGTACTGCTACCTTGGTTCCTTATACTGATTAAATTTCTAACTTAATTTAATGTTATCTATCCTTAAAATATAACCTTATTCCTTCCTATGTAGTCTAGCCCTCAAAACTATCCCTAATTCCTATAGTATGATTCAGTATGGGATATTCTACTCTTATTAAATATTATTTATATTATTTCTATATGAAATATAAACTCATTCAGTCCACAAGTAAGTTATAGATATATTAGATTACTCTATGTAACAATAAAGATAAATATATGAATCAAAACCAAATATTATTAGAATTCTAAGATGAAAGCCAATTTAGACTGTTTTCTTGGAATTGCATGTCTGTTCCAGGAATGTTTAGTAGACAAGTAATTTTGTACTTTATGAAACTACACTTCATAACCAATTTATAAGTAGATTGAAGTTACTGAAAATATAAAGTTTTATTACAAATTTAATGAATCTTAAGTTTTCATGTTCGACTAAATTAAATAATTTTATTCTGATAATTTAATATGGAATAAAGGTAGGGAATTCATACTTTTAGTAAGTTTTAGTATGATATTTCTAAAGCAGATTCTGGATCTAAACAAGAGGTAATTGTTTGGTGAATAGAATTCTGAGTATTATTGAAATCCTTCGACCGCATACTAAATATTATCATTTGACTGTGTTATATTGTAATGCTATCATCTCATTCTCCCAAAAATATTTAGTTTTGTTAAAAAATGTCGGCTACCAGACGTGAGCAATCGGATAAGGACATGGTTACTTCACATATAAATTGGGGGAATACCGTTCTTTGAAAATTAAAATTATACTGGTAAAAGGGAATACTTCAGTAGTATAGGAAGCTCCCTGTAAATAATAACACTGTGACGTAAGTTTCACATAATGCTGCTGTGAAGTGTTGCTTGATCGGAGGCCGCTGTGAGAATGAATCAATTTAATCGAGCGCCCATATATGAATTGAGCGCTTGATTAAGCGTGTATGGCCTATTAGACGAGTGGGCGTTCCCCAATCCTCGTTTGTGTGCGGTGTGGTGTGTATATGAAATCTGAACAACATTATCCCTTTATTTCAGTAAATACACATTGATATTACATAATGTACATTGGTAGAACATATTTTGATTAAAAAGTTATCATACAAGATTCTTATTGGAAATTCTATTGTTTACAATATCTAGACACGCGGCAGCGTGTCCAGCCAAGTTCACCGCAGGAACTGGCGAGCAGCAGCCGTGTGTTATATTACACGAACCGTTTGGAGCCACTTTTGACCCCCCAATAACTCCAAATCTATTTAACATAAAAAAATGAAATTTGGCTTATGTATTAAGATCCTTTAGAACAAGTAGAACCCCAAATTTCATTAATATAGGTTAAATAGTTATTGAGATATTAAAGTCCAAAAAACGGTATTTTTATCACTGACTGACTGACTCACTAGTAATCAAAAACCTAACCCACTTCCAGGTGACCTAGAAAGGTGAAATTTGGCATCCAGCTTAGTAATTGTGTGTGTATACATAAAAAATCGAAAACAGTGATTTTTTTATGTTTTTTTATTATTATTATTATTGATGGTTGTTGTCTCAGAACTCTGTCATTTATAAACCGATTTGGAAAATTCTTTTTTTGTTTGAAAGATATACTAGAATAGCATACCTATACACTCACACGCACACACTTACACATACATGCACATAAAAATCCAATTCGTACTAACCGTTTTGGAAAATTCTTTGTTTATTCAAAACTTTCAAAAGATGTACTAGAATAGCACACAGAACTAATTAACAAATAATAATTAAGTAATTTACACATCATAATAATTTCTGTACAAAAAGTAATGATATCCCATCAAAAACATAAATGTAAAATGAGAGCCAAGTTCAATATCGCGTGCACTTCGCCGACAAAAGAATTGAGATCTGCAAGGGCGCCAAGTTCTTTGCCCTAAAATTTTAAGATACAAGGACATGCGACAATGCATTTATTTTACTTGGGGTGTAATTCAATATCAAGACTTGACTTGGCTAGTTTTAAAATATAAATTTATATTATAAATCAAAATCAATCAAATCATTAACCTATTTTCGTAAAGGTAAGTACGCAAGTTAGTGTACGTCTTGTTACTTATACCTACTGTTAGCTTGATAATGAACTATGACTATGTTACTTTTATAAAATTTAGTTAGTTTGTGAAAACTAGCCAAGTCAAATCTTGATATTGAATTACTCCCCAAGTAAAATAAATGCATCGAGTATGTCGCATGTCCTTGTATCTTAAAATTTTAGGGCAAAGAACTTGGCGCCCTTGCAGATCTCAATTCTTTTGTCGGCGAAGTGCACGCGATATTGAACTTGGCTCTCATTTTACATTTATGTTTTTGATGGGATTAAACCTATTCGATGAAGCTTTCTATGTGATTCATTATATATTTATTCAGGTGGTTTTACATAGTAATTAACCAAAGCTTCATATCTTATTTTATACACAATAATGAGAGCAATTAACCTTATATATTAAGTAAAAACTAAACGAAAAGAAATATGACCTTGTATACAATGATTGTCTTATTATCTAAGCTGATTACTTAATATTACGTGATTGAGCTAACTTATAATTATTACATAAAATCCTAACCTACATGCGACAGTCCCCCCTTCGTACGAAAGTACAATATTTAAGTGGAGCAAATGTAGATAAGTCGATCTGTAGGTCGTAGTGCTATGCTGGAGCTTGTTTGGACGTGGGCCACCCTTACATGGCCATCAGGGCCGGGAAAGGTTTTTGCTACAATGCCTCTAGGCCACGTCTCTCTCGGCATAGTGTTGTTAGCTATCACGACGTCTCTCATAGCAGGATTTTTGAATTTGCAGCGAGTACGGTTTCGTGGACATAGGAGTGGGCGGTACTTGGCAATCCCTTTTTTCCTCCTTTTTGCGTACTGACTCCATTTGATTAGGAGTAATTCTGCTTTCCGTTTGTGTCCATTATTCATCTCTATTTCGGGTTTTCTCCATAGCAATCGGGTTTTGAATACTTCAGCCGCAATTATAACGCAAGCAGTTGCCCTAGCCGGTTGAGTAAAACTCGAGATTCGTTTTGTCGGAGGTAAATAATTGCATTTATCGCGCGTGTGTACCGATAACGTAATTTCCGCATTACGTTCTTCGCTCGTTAGCGGCGGCGGTGGAGACGGCGGTCTTTTTGCATCCGTTCCGATTCGTCATTTGTAACAATTTTTGATTTTTGTTGCACGTCGCTTATGACGTTTGGATTTTTAGGGGCGAATCCTACTAACTCGAAAGACGCTTGCGTGCTCGAGTGACATAGGTCGATAATTTTCTTTTTATGCGGCGCTTCCGGCGGCGGGCGAGAGTTTATTATTTCCGCGTATCCTATATTTATCGATTTTCCTATTGACGCGGTATATTCTGCCTTGAAACTTTCGTCTTCGTCCGGCTCGCGCTCTAAGCTGCGTAGTGCATGCGCGCGTTTGTTGGGCAGTGCCTCGTCATTCGATTGCCACAACAATCCCGTTTCGCACTTAATTTCCTCCGGGATTTTCCTACATGTAGCCATTAGTACGTCTAACTCACGTTGGTCCGGGTCCGCCCGGGGTAATTTTTTCTCTACCTCTATTGACTCTACACTGAAGTGCTGTTTCGTACAGCTTAAAATTTCATCTTCGGTGGTGGCCGGACGAACGTGATTTATACGCGCTTCCTCATTTCCCGGTCTATCCTGTGACCCTAAAAGGATCCAACCGAGGTTAGTATATCCTGCGGTTAATGATGAGGTGGGGCCTGTACGGAGCTGTCGCGAAACAATTAAACCCCAATTATCTTGCCCAATTAAAATTGTGGGCGTCCCGCGCTCATATACTAATTGGTCCGTTATATCTTTTAAGTGATCGCATTGTTCCACTAACTCGCGGGAAACCTCTTGCGAAGGCAGATTCAATTTATCGATTGTATACGCCGAATTTTTTTCTAGATTTCTTGTACATAAACCGCGAATCGATAAATTTATTCTACAGGACTCATGATCTGTTATCTGACCTCCAATGCCTTGGATCGCGAGAGGTTTGCCCGAACCCCTGGGAGCTACCTTATCGGCCGTGCCTCGTTCTATTAATGTCATGGTCGAACCAGAGTCTAGGAACGCTAGTGCTTCGGCACTACCTAACGGACCTGAAATTTCTACGGGGACCACCATAAGATACGTATTAGCGCGCTGAATTTGATTAATACTGCTAACACTTGCGCGGACAGATTGCGCTTCGCTCGTAAGCCCGTGAAGCAACTTATGGTGGCCCGCTTCGCATTCGTTTTTACCGCATGCGACGTATTTGCACTTAATAGGGCGCCTATGATTAGGTTCTAAACACCTATAGCACAGCTTAAGGCTTCGGGCCGATTCCCACCGGTCTGCGACAGACTTTTTTAGAAAATCCGGGCAAACGGCTAATTTGTGATTCCCTTTGCAAAGTACGCAATCCTTTTTATTATTATTAAAATTATTCTGCGACTGCGGGGGCGGTCGAGATTGCGTGGGTTTCACAGTTTGCGCGGGCTTTTTTTTATGCGTTTGCGGGCGCGAATTTACGGTAGCCACGGTAGCGGCGCGGTTCGATTCCCGGTATGAGTCGTCGTCCGAATCAGAGTCGCTTGCGTAGTCTTGATAGCTACTTTGGTATGGTCGTCCGCGGCTCACACCACCGTGCATTCGTTGTTGTGGCTGCCTCGACTCGGCATGGTTCATATTAACCACATGAACGTTTGCACGGGACTTTGAATGTCTGTGGTGTGATCGCTTCGTGGCCATACTGACGTCATTTAAAAAGTTAGCCATCGCGACTAATTCGGGCGTCCCCTGATTGGCTTGTTTATACTTTGCCCATTCATACCTAATTATCGTGTTTAATTTGTCAGTTATTTTACTCACTAATTCGGGCGCGTGTAAATACTGATCTTGGTGCAACGCCTTAATGGTAGCTACCGTATTAGCTACATGGCCGGCAAAAGTAACGATATTACTGCTGTCTTCGGCTAACCTGGCATGCGCTTTACGTTATGGATCTCGGTCAAAACTATTTCTTCCGGATCCCCGAAATGTCTTTCTAAAGACTCCATAATTTCGTAAGGATCGGTTACTGTGTACATGATAGCCTTGACCGCTATCCGCGCTTCACCGCGTAAGGCGCGCCTAATTCTGCCTACGTTGTTTAAGTTACTGAAATGCGGTGCGCTGTCTTCAAATTCGGCCCTAAACGCTATCCATTCCGAGATATTTCCATCGAAATGCGGCAATTCCGGAATTTGCCTATGTATGGGAGGGCCTTGCAATGCCCGATCGGCGTGTCGTACTTGCCCTAATTCTACCCTATTGCCGTTATATGCCGGGTTCAAACTTCTGTTTTCTACAACGGGTGGTCGATTATCGTAATGAGATGCTTCCCAACCCGAGACTCTCTCATCGGCCCGGGCTACGGAGGCGCTATCAGAGTGGGCGGCTTCAATACGCGCCACTTGTAGCCGGCAATTTGCCTCCGCAGCTGCTTTTTGAGCTAGTTCGAGTTCGGCTTTAAGCACCTGTAATTCGGCCATTAAAACAGAAATTTGACTGCTACTTTCCCTATTGCCATTAACTAACGTATTGTCCGAATTCCTATCACCGGGCCTGTCTATATTTTCCCTACCGACTTCTAACGCGTTTTCGCCGGCGGAATGGAACACAGGAGCCGGGTTCGGCGCGGGTGAATTGGCTACGCTCGATCGCGGGGCGTGGGCCGAGGGGGGATCGCTCGCGGGTGTCATTGTGTTCGCGTTTTTATTGCTACTGCTTGCGTTATTAGATGGGCCAGTCCCGTAGCTCCAAGTATTTGTAGGATTAGTGGACGTCTCACCGGACTCCGGAGTCTGGTCTCGTGATTTTTGAGAACGCGTAACTCTCTTTTCCGGAAGAGACATCGCACGGGGGGACTGTCGCTTAACCTAACACACACACTGAATTTAAAACAATAACAAAAAACACTGAATTTACCTAATACCTAACACCTATTCATTAGCGAGGCTAAGTGCGACACTAATGAGCCCTAATATCCCTACGGCGTAAATCCCTCGTTGCACAGATCCGTTACGGCTTGTTCGCACCGCTGGGTTACCACCGTACGGAAGCTGTGTTATGCGTCACACGTGAACGCTTTGACGCGGTACAAGGAGAACTTAATCAATCCAAGACCGATTGATGCGGAAACAAGGGGAAATTAATCAACCCGAGATCCGATTGATGGCAGAACAAGGGGAACTTAATCGACCCGAGTTCTGTGATGCACGTCGTGGTGCGGACTATTGTCCGATTGATGGCAGAACGAGAGTTCTGTGATGCACGACGTGGTGCGGATACGAGGGGAAAATTAATTCGACCCAAGATCCGATTGATGCCAGAGCAAGGGGAAACTTAATTCAACCCTGTCTGTGGTGCCCGGCGCAGGGACGCAGGGTTTAATCCGCTACACGTCCCTGTGATGATTCTCTTGCGCGCCTCCTGACACTGGAACGAAGGTCCAATTCCTTCCTTCTTTTCCGGTGCTCGAAGGTCCAATTCCTTCCTTCGATGATCGCTGATTCTTGATATCCGGCTTTCGAAGTACCAATTGTGGGGTGTAGACTGTAGCTTGATTTTAATTATACTGGTAAAAGGGAATACTTCAGTAGTATAGGAAGCTCCCTGTAAATAATAACACTGTGACGTAAGTTTCACATAATGCTGCTGTGAAGTGTTGCTTGATCGGAGGCCGCTGTGAGAATGAATCAATTTAATCGAGCGCCCATATATGAATTGAGCGCTTGATTAAGCGTGTATGGCCTATTAGACGAGTGGGCGTTCCCCAATCCTCGTTTGTGTGCGGTGTGGTGTGTATATGAAATCTGAACAACATTATCCCTTTATTTCAGTAAATACACATTGATATTACATAATGTACATTGGTAGAACATATTTTGATTAAAAAGTTATCATACAAGATTCTTATTGGAAATTCTATTGTTTACAATATTAAACCTATTCGATGAAGCTTTCTATGTGATTCATTATATATTTATTCAGGTGGTTTTACATAGTAATTAACCAAAGCTTCATATCTTATTTTATACACAATAATGAGAGCAATTAACCTTATATATTAAGTAAAAACTAAACGAAAAGAAATATGACCTTGTATACAATGATTGTCTTATTATCTAAGCTGATTACTTAATATTACGTGATTGAGCTAACTTATAATTATTACATAAAATCCTAACCTACATGCGACAAGTAAGTTAAAATTATGTGATAATTTGATGACTCAATCCCGGATAAATTGTATTTTTATAATCATAGTAATAGACAGATCAAGATCATTATAGTGTCAATTCAATCAATGGAATTAGTTAGGTATCTTTCTAATTAGAAGATTAAATTTAGCACCAAATTAATATTTTAATACAATATTTCCTTCATATTAATTAATATTTTCTGCATCATGCCACATCAATCACATCATTATTCCAATAATGATTAAAGTAACCTGCATTGTGAATGTACCTAAATGGTAAAAATCTGATTTTACTTTATATAGGTATTTTGGAAAATAACTAGTACAGTAATACTAGTTAGCTTACTAATGTAGATGTACATACACTCAATTTTATATTAATATCCTCATTCTCCCATGAATTCCATCCCTTTTCATGTGACCCATTTTCCACCCCCCTTTTATGCTGTCTGCAGTAGGTACCAATTAATCAATTGGAGTTGGATGGAGTCCTGCAAGGTCTGTCAATATGACCATTCCAATGGGGATGCTACTCATGAGAAGTGACATACAGCTATCAACTTAATTTGAATCTGTGCTGTGGATAAATATGTTATCGTCATCTTCCTTAGCCTTCCGCAGGTTGTCAAAATTGGTGCCTGTATTTCATTGAAATGAGTTAATTGACTGTGAAGGAATGTTGCTGGTTTTCCCGAAAAAATATTTATACTACCTCCCTATCGGTCAGCCAATTGTATTTAAAGTAGCAAACGATCTATAGTATAGATAGTCTATTCATTAATAATATGGCCTCCGTGGCCTTGAGAAGTAGGTGGCACCTCTAACTTATGAAAATAGTAAATGGTCATAGGCCGACCTATTCACACAATTATGGCCTCAGCGGCTTTAAATTGAAATTGAAAAATTTATTTCAGGTATAAACCCATATATGTTTAGTTACTTTAACAAGTAACTGGTACCTTTAACTTATGAAAATAGCAAATGGTCTATTGACGACCTATTCACTAAATTATGGCCTCCCCGGCTTTGACAACTGGCACCTTTAAGCTATGAAAATAGCAAATGGTCTATTGTCGACCTATTCACTAAATTATGGCCTCAGCGGCTTTGACAAGTAACTGGCACCTTTAACTTATGAAAATAGCAAATGGTCTATAGATGACCTATTCACTAAATTATGGCCTCCGCGGTTATGACAAGTAACTGGCACATTTAACTTATAAGAATAGCAAATGGTCTATTGATGACCTATTCACTAAATTATGACCTCCGCGGCTTTGACCACTGGCACTTTTAAGCTATGAAAATAGCAAATGGTCTATTGACGATCTATTCAATAGATTATGGCCTCCGCGCCTTTGATAAGTAGCTGGCACCTTTAACTTATGAAAATAGCAAAATGGTCTATCGACGACCTATTCACTAAGTTATGGCCTCCGCGGCTTGGATAAGTAGCTGGCACCTTTATCTGCGGCTTTGACAATAAGGTTATACCTCTGACCTATGAGGATAGTAAAATGGTCTCTTGTAGACCTATCTGTTATTATGGCCTCCGTGGCTTTGACAGGGAGGATGGACCTCCAAAAATTTTTAAATAAGTAAATTTGAATATATGCCGCCAAGAGATCAAAACTGACACTGACATCTTCAGCTCATCGGTAAAGCACTTGCTTGTTTGCTAGTTATAACAGAAGACCTGAATGGTCTGATATATCATAGTCTTCTCAGACAATCTACTTTGTTCACTTGAATAAATCTGAAGTAGGTATGTTGTATTTGCATACCTGGTAAGCATGATAACCTTTCACAGGTTGCCTTTTATATTTAAAACAAAATTTTCAAATTGAAGGACAGTTTGATTATCTGATTTATTCAATCCATACTGCATTGCACAATGTAATAAGTGAAGACCACACGCCAGATAACAGTAGGCTTTAATAAAAATAAAAATTGTGCGCAATATTCAACCACAGAAAACAATTAAAAACATATTAGCATGTTACTTGTTTTCATTTCCTTAACCAACGGTCACCATAGGAAACTCTCCGCAAGTTCTTGGTGGAATAATTTTCTTTGGTTGTGCTTATCATAAATATCAGTCATTTCTAGTCATGTAGAAAGGAATAAAGAGTGTTCACAGAAAGCAAGGATGCTTCACCACATGAAGTCTATTAATAATATTTATTTACACTCATATGAGTGCTCCATGCCCTGCCAGACTTATGTAGAAAACTCTCAAAAATTTCAAATAAATGCAAAGGTTTCACTGCTTGAGCTTTTCAGTTGTCAAATTACATATTGATGATATGAATTTAATTCAGGTATTGTAAGTATGTACCAAGAGTCCAAAATTTAGGAACCTCCGAGGTTCACTAAATTGGTGGTCAATGTGCATGAACATGGTTTATGCTTAATGAATAAATATTGATGTTCATTAACTTGCCTAAGACTGACACAGAATCAAAGGCACTTATATATAGAGAGCAGTTCTCCAGAAATTCTTAGGCCCTGATAGTAACTTTAGTTATTCTATTTTAAATCAGTTTATCCGAAACATTAATGCTTTCTCTGATAACTATATTTTCTGCAAATAGCCAAAGCTAAATAACAAACAGCAAAGTACAACCAAAATGGAAGAAGACATCTCATTATTTCATTTGTTGAAGTAGTACTTCATGTCATAAAAAGTTTTGTCTTTTCATAAAGAGCTTACTGTGGCACTAGATAACTTGTGCAGTTGCCCAAATATTTATATATAATTATTATATTCAAGTTAGTTGTCAGTTAATAATAATGATTAATGACAACAATCAATTGTGATTCAAATAAAAAATTGTATTTAATTTCTTTAAAACACATATTTCAAAGTACACTAAACATTATTTCATTTAACATACTGTTAATGCAGTAATGTAAGTAAAGATATTTCAACGTTGTTATTAATGTTTATTGAATTTTCTCCAAAAAGTAAACAGGCAAATCAGTCACCAAATGAGTCAGTTAATATAGCTTTTGGATGTTTTAATAAACACGAGTATAGAAAACGTGTAAATAATGTAGGTACCTTCATAGCAGTACTAACCACATGTATCCATTTAAAGTGGTACAGTTGAAAATTGCAAGATTGTGCGCTAATTTTGCCACTGCTGAACAACAGTTTGCTGTGAGAAACAAACATAATAAGTAGAATAAACTTACTTGTAACTTTCAAGTCATAAAAGAGATGAGACTGGAGCAGTCCAGTGTTGACAGTTGCCACTGGAAAACAAACCCTCTCAGAGAGGCTTTTTCAGTCGTCTTACTTTTCCTCCGCGGAAGAAGTCGATGGACAATGATGAATCCTCGACGTTGGATATGGACTCGCGAGTCAAGCATGTTATTCAATCATACAAACACTATTTAGCACCACAAGTGGTGCAACTATTGCGGTGTCGTGATTGAAAACTGAATTCAAAGGAAGTACTCGACTCACTGCCGAAATATACTTTTGGCTGTTGAAATACACGCACAATTCACATTTAATAACACTTTGAAACACGAATCATTAACTATTAACAAGAAAAACTCGGGTTTGCAAACTTTTTCTCAAAACACAACGTGCCTGCTTGCAAAAAGTAAACGCTGTGAAAAACGAAACGACGTAAGCGCCCAGGAAAGATGGCGCCTTGATGGGTGATCAGAAGGTTCAAAATTCGGGTAAAGTAACTAAATGACAGGTATGTGCCACAGATTCTATAGCAAAATGTAACGCATTCTTCATGTAAAAGCTGTGCAATTCATGAAAGTGACATAATACTAAAATACGGATACGGAACACGGAACGCCGCCGAAAGTGTCACCCCAGCTTTACACTACACGCGATGTTGACTGTCTGAGGTTGGGTGAACTCAGAATACTTCGACGTTCTAGTCTTACTTGTTATGAACGGTTTTGGTCCGGAAGCTGCACTTTGTGATGGAAGCAAGCCGTTTTGCACAGTGATAATATAGACCAAAATAAACGATTTCACTCGAGGCGAAATTAGTTTCAACCCTTAGGATAAGAGATGGCGCCACTAATTCAAAAAAAGTAAAAAATTGTAAATCCTGAACGGATACTCCGATTTTGACAAAAGAGGTGCCAAACGGCAGATAATTACCCAATTTAACATAAAAAAACTTGAAAACAGGTAAAAAAAATTTTGGATACCTAAAAAAATATAATTTCTGAAAAAACTATTGAAAATTTGTGATTTTTTGGAATTTTACTCGTAAAAATGTATTTACTTGGTACTTTTTTATGTATTTATATTAATATACAACTAATTTTACATTTACGAAAAAAAACCGCGTATCATTAGCCCGTATAGTTTCAAAGTTATTGAAGAATACAGACATGGCGCCGCTGGGTCAAAAAATCTTACAAAAAATCTTAAACCTCAACGGATATTCCGATTTTGATAATTAAGGTGCTAATCGACAGATAATTACTTAAATAAGTTTAAAAAAATAAAATAAAAATTAAAATAGGCAAAAAGTAATAATAAATACAAAAACATACATTTTGAAAAAAAAAAATTTTTTTGGGGGTTTTATGTAATTTCATACAAAAAATTTATGAATGTATGGCTTTATTTTACTTATGTATAATAACACTATTAATTGATCGATTAATAAAAAACTGCATATCAAGAACTTGTAAAGTTCCAAAGTTATTGAAGATTTTACTATAGGGTGCCGGTGCGATGTTGCCGCCGCACGTGCAACTTATGTACATGTATTTAGAAAAGTATTCTCCCGTTTCGAAGGTACTGATTACCCTGAAAATATAACCACAATTGAAAGTACAAATAATATTCATTACAAGTAGCACACAACTACACTATATCCCTTATACAACTTAAATTAGAGTTTTAACGGGTGAGTAGGCTCTTATACAACCTGTTTGCTAATATCACAAGTATATTTTACTTACTTTACGTTTTATTTTCACTAAACTTTGCATTGTAACGTGCAAGTTAGGCCGTTGCATCGGCTGCAACAACGCATTTTGCCACAGCCCGATTTGCACCCATAATAACTGTTCTATTGTGGATCGCACTTGCAACCTGCTTCCAATGCCATTCCACTCCCAAAAAGAAAGGACTTGGGACAGGATATATATCCAAATTAAGACGTTTTTTTCACATTTGGCTCGCTTAAAACGCTACACGTAGAACATGTTGTTGAATGGCAGCTGAAGTAGTCGGCGAAATGCTTGTCGCCAGCTCTGTGATAGCATCGAAGCATTCAAATTGTACTTAGTCGTCAGTGCGACGGTCGTACTAGTAGCAGATTACAAAACAGTTATTACTTAATGAAATGATGACTGCACTTCAAGGCTTTCACAGAGTATATGACAAGACTTCTAATTTCAATACAATAAGAAAAGAGACCTGTTTTAAAACATGCATGTTATACCCTGAAATAACTACTGCTTTTGCAAGTACATCGCTATCTATAAAAATTCTCTCCGGATACGTGTATTGCTCATCGGTTACTTAGGGCCATTCTTGTTTCTTTTTTTTTGGGGTGTGTTTACATAATTAATGTCATTCATTATTATAGCAAAAATGTTTATTTACCGGTCCCTTTTTATTATTTTAATATAATGTGTGAAAATCGTGTAAGATTCAATCACTATATTAATGTCATTCATTGGTTCTCAATTAATCGTAACGTTGTTGGTCCCAGATTCACATGCAGGCTATACGATGCTCCAACAGAACATATATTATTACTGTTAATGCGATTTGAAAAGATCTGTTTAAACTAAAAAACACTAAACTAAACAAGCTTGTGAGATACCTTCCATCTATTTCAGCTGCCATTGAATACCGTTTCATGCAAACCAAGTGTGGGTTCACGTTTTAATTTGGAAATATTGAGTCCCAATCCCAAGTCCTTCTTTTTGGGAATGAAACGGCATAAAAGGTGGAATCCACAATAGTTGAAGGTTAGTTCGATTTGAAAACTCCTTGAACATTATGGATACAAATTGGGCTGTGGCACAATGCGTTGTTGTTGCTGATGCGATGGTCTAACTTGCACGTTACAATGCAAAGCCTGCAAAGACCAAAGCGACAATAAAACGTAAAGTAAGTAAAATATTGATTCAGAAATGCTATTTAGCATTTAATATACTTTCGATATTAGCAAACAGGTTGTATAAGAGCCTATTCACCCGTTAAAACTCTAATTTAAGCTGTGTTAGAGGATATAAGTGTGTTGTGTGCTACTTGGGATGATTATTATTTGTACTTTCAATTGTGGTTATATTTTCAGGGTAATCAGTACCTTCGAAGCGGGAGAATACTTTTATAAATACATGTACATAAGTTGCGCGTGCGGCGGCAACATCGCACCGGCACCCTATAGTAAAATCTTCAATAACTTTGGAACTTTACAAGTTCTTGATATGCGGTTTTTTATTAAACGATCAATTAACAGTGTTTTAATATACATAAGTAAAATAAAGCCATATTCATACATATTTTTATATGAAATTACATAAAAGCCCCAAAAAAATGATTATTTTTTTTTCAAAATGTATGTTTTTTTTTTAATATTATTATTTTTTGCCTATTTGAATTTTTATTTTATTATGTAAAACTATCTTAAGTAATTATCTGTCGATTAGCACCTTAATTATCAAAATCGGAATATCCGTTGAGGTTTAAGATTTTTTGTAAGATTTTTTGACCCAGCGGCGCCATGTCTGTATTCTTCAATAACTTTGAAACTATACGGGCTAATGATATGCGGTTTTTTTTCGTAAATGTAAAATTAGTTGTATATTAATATAAATACATAAAAAAGTACCAAGTAAATACATTTTTACGAGTAAAATTCCAAAAAATCACAAATTTTCAATAGTTTTTTCAGAAATTATATTTTTTTGGGTATCCAAAATTTTTTTTTACCTGTTTTCAATTTTTTTTATGTTAAATTGGGTCTGCCGTTTGGCACCTCTTTTGTCAAAATCGGAGTATCCGTTCAGGATTTACAATTTTTTACTTTTTTTGAATTAGTGACGCCATCTCTTATCCTAAGGGTTGAAACTAATTTCGCCTCGAGTGAAATCGTTTATTTTGGTCTATATTATCACTGTGCAAAACGGCTTGCTTCCATCACAAAGTGCAGCTTTTTTTCATAAGAAATAGGACTATTCGGCGAAAATGTAATGCCAAAATGGTCGGGGCGGTGATACGGTGCTACGATACGGATAGCGTCCAAACTACTGCACGCCGAAATGGGTTGTACCTTGTTTTGCCTAACAACTTTTTGCCTAATTTCGGTTTGCCTAATTTCAGTTAGACTAATTATTTAGCATAATTACTCGTTTTGTTTGCCTAATTATTATTTGAGTGAAAATGGCTTCGTATAATACTTATTTTACATAATCTTATTTCGTCTAATTTTATTTGATCTAATTTTTAATTCTTATAAACATATTTAGCCTAACAATTTTTTTGCCTAATTTATTTATACATATTGACTTTAGATAAAATGTTCACTATGGTAAAAGTTGTTAAATAAAAATAAAATAGCCTTCACTAACAGTAATAATAATTATAACATAAAACCCTTTAAAAAAGACTAATAATAATGTATGATTAATTATAGTTTAAACGGAGTCGGACCCAGAGATTCCCGGCCACTGACACTGTAGCATGCGCTGGCTCCATCGGTTATCCTTTAGTCTAGCAAGGTGTCCGGCCCATTTCCATTTTAGTTTGGGGATCATTTCCAGCGCATCGATGATCTTTGTTTTACTTCTGATATCACTACTCTTGACGCGATCTTTCAACTCCGCTCAGCTGCTCTCTGGAATTACCTGATCTTTGTTCTGACGTCCGACGTGGGTGCCCATGTCTGGCAACCATATGTAAGAGTGTGTAACACGTTTGAGTCCATAATCTTCTTTTTTATGTGTATTGGAAATTTACCCTCAAAAATTTCTTTCGGTGACCAGTATTTTTTCCAACTGAGGGTTATTCGTCTTGCTACTTCTTTTGCTGTTCTGTCCCTGAAGCATATGTTTTGAATTAGGTATACATATGTAGTCATCCACAAAAGTTGCACGACAAACTGAAATATGCCAAAAAAAAATTAGACCAATCAAGGGAATACCGCCGAAATGATCGGTGCGGTGATACGCGACGAGGATACGATACGGCAAGTGTGGACGCGTTTCTTCGCGCGACGGCGCAAATGATATGGAGTGCCCGCAGTGAGCGTCCAAACAGGACGATACGCGGTGAGGATACGCGACGGGGATCAAATCGGCGAAATGATACAAGTGTGGACGGAGCCTTACTCGTGAAGTTGATCGAGCAAAAGTTGGCTGGCAATACCTATAAAATGTTAGGGTCAATACAGACGAACCGTGCAGCGCTCTACATGCGGAATGAGACAATATTCAGAGATCTGGCAAGGACTGGACGCCTGTGCGTAGATCTCCGGGATCTCCTCCCTGGATGGACTTGCACCACTCCACGCTCGTCCACCAGATGGAAGGGGCAGAGTTCTGCCGAAAGAGCTGGATTGATAATTGATGAAAGGATCGGTACACGTACCAGTCCGTATTGCCTTTGGTGATCGGTCGTATCCGTATCAAATTATAACCGCGTTGCGTGATCGCATACCATGAACGATAGTGTGGTGTCGCGTCGTCGCGATCATGGAACGCTCGCCTGATCAGGAGTGTGCGTGGTACTGAAGATAGCAACATGGATTTCAAGCGATCGGATAGCGGATCGGGCCGTTGCATAATCGCGATACTGCGACGTCCACACTACCGTTCACGATACGCGTCAGTTGCTACGCCACGGAAACCGGATAAGGTAAATGATACAAGTGTGGATGCAGCTTAATCCGCCTATGAATTTCATACAAGGAATGCTTGGCCGGGCCACGTCGCGCAGCGCCGCTGCAGGATAGTGCGCTCTTACCTTAGGCTGCGTACACACTAGTATCATTTCGCCGATCCGATCCCCGTCGCGTATCATGAATGGTAGTGTCGACGTCGCGCCGCCGCGATCACGCAACGGGGTGAGGATACGCCGTGATCCATCTCGAGTTGGTTTGTGCCATCAAGGCCGATAGGGACTATTTGAGTCATCGAACCACGCTGCGGTCATTGGTTTTTAATACCTATCTTTACGATTATTAAAAAATACCATACCACTGATGGACTGTCTACTTTGTTAGGCCCGCCCCTGCGGCGTCTTCACGCAGCAGGCACGCAGTCTCCACTCGAGAACCTTTCTGCCGCATTGCCATAAAACAAACACAGTCATACGAAGGATATGTCTCCGTGAGCGGGAGCCATAGTTGAAGGCCTCCCACGTGGCGTCATCCAGTACGCGGTCTTCACTCGAGAACCTTTCTGCTGCATTGTCATAACATAAAACAAGCACAGTCATATGCAGGTTATATTTCCGTGAGCAGACATAACTGAAGACATAACCACGCGTTGTCTTCCGGTGCGTGGTTCCCGGTCGAGAACCTATCTTTCACATTATCTATAATAAAAAACAAGGACAGTCATAATGAATGATCAATTTCGGTGAGTCGGTGACATAACTGCCAAAAATTAGCGGGGCTGTGATACGATACGGTGCTACGATACGGATAGCGTCCAAACTACTGCACGCCGAAATGATCGGTACGGTGATACGATACGAGGATACGATACGGCTTACTGTGGACGCGTTTCTTGGCGCGACGGCGCAAATGATACGGAATGCCCCCAGTGAGCGTTCAAACAGCACGATACGCGTTGGAAATTCGAAACGGGGATCGGATTGGCGAAATGATAAAGCCTGACCAGAAATATATGAGGATGTGCCATATTGCGGAATTTCACTGGAACTAATTTCTTACACTGGCAATGATTTCATGATGGTTTGTCAACAATGTCTATATCATTCTTGGTTGTTTCTTTAAAAGACAAATATTCAAAATTATCTAAAGAAAATGCCGAAAACCATTCATAGTCGTGAACTTATTATTGTAAATAAAGTGGACACGTGTTTACTACAACAAAATCAGTCAGGAGGTTAACATAGTGGAACTGACAGGTATTTAGACTAATGTCATTATAATGGGTTGCGATTGGTTGCAAAATTGTTACCATAATCTTATAAATAGCGCCCTCTTGACAATCCACATTATATTTTTGGTCAGGCTTTAAAAGTGTGGACGCAGTCTTAAGTGATACAAGCGACCAATAGCGAGAGCTAAATGTGGCTCATGATTCGCCTTGCAATTCCAGCGAATGTGTAAGCTCGGTATTAGTTAGATAAATATGGCTCATGGACTTATTTGTGACCATTATTATAATATGCTTTTTTTTCTTGCATGGTATGTTTGAAGAAAAAAAGTAGAATTTAATTTGATTTAAGCCCGCTCCAGACCTTCCGATCCGATCCAATTTATCGGAAGAAATCGGATAATGTGTAGTGTTTTAGGTCCTAACTATTGCACTAAACATTATCCGATTTCCTAACAATTACGCTACACATTATCCGATAAGTAGGATCGGATCGGGTAGGATCGGAAGGTCTGGAACGGGTTTTACGAACGTGCTTTTAGATGAATGTGCATTGGCAACACTGAGTTTGGGGCGTCCCCATCCCCAACCAATCCAATCGCCAATCGCCATTTCGTTTACGTTTCGGCTCGGCTTTCGGCACTTCCGTTGACTTGACATCGCTCCGTCAGCAACGCGTTCGGATCTATCGATAATACATAAACAAGAGCATAGCATATCAAATCAATAAGTTATCAAAATTTATCTATCGCTAACGGCTCTCTGTTCAAGGTAAAAGTAGATACCAGTAAATAGTAGAAGAGCAGAAGGCAATAACCATGATAATGTAAGTACATTTGTTTGTTAGTCAAGAACACAAGAACTGGTAAGAACCATTCGTCAAAATGGACCAATAAATAACCTGGAGTTGAGGCTGATTGTTTTAGACATTTTTCTTTATGATCAAGCATGTTACTTAGCATATTATTGATGTTACTAGAACAAGGCTATTGGGATTTATTAGTATATATTAAATATTTGAAACGAAACAGTTCGAATTTTTAATTGATAATTTTTGATTCAAAAACTACTCGAAATTGATAAAATTCAGGCCTCTTAAAGTATATACTTGTTCGAACTGCCGGGATTGCACTATCCATATCAACTTGAGTATATGTGTACAGTCGAGTTCTTTAATTCATTAGAAAGATCAAAATGTCGGAACACTCCTCAGTCACATATTTTTAATAAAATCTTTGCTAACAGATTTATGAACTCTACTGTACACATTTATTAGGAACAGTTCATTACAAGTATAGTTGCCGGCAAACTTTTTGAACAAAACTGGCGGATCTTCGCATGTACATTTTATGCACAAGGTTATGCTCAAGAAGTTTGCCGGCTACTGTAACTTAATTTAACACACTCCTACTTTTATTTTGCATTAACGGAAAATGCAATGAAAAAAACCATGGGCCATAACCATAACAATATGGGCAACTTCATATGAAGACTAGACAGAGAATCAATAAAGACAAGAGTTGATTCATTAGAGTTCTGGAGACAGGTAGGTAATTCATATCCGGATAATTTTAGAATTCCGTAGTCAATAAGTTGAAAACACAGTTTTCTGTGTGAATTTTGTCAATTTCGAGTAGTTTTTGAAACATATCAATGAAAAATCCAAACTGTAGGTTTCAAATATATACAATAAATATAGCCCTGTTCTAAGTAGTAACATTGATGATAATTTAAGGAAAAATGTCTAAAACAATCAACGTTTTTGAACGGATGAGTATTGAGGAGGCGTGACAGGTGAATAAATGGGATAGCAAAATCTTTATTATCATCAGGCGTGGATAAAAATTTCCTCACTCTAAGCTAAAAAAGTATTGGAGTCTTAAAATAAACACAAGTACAAGGAATAACATAAGGTCACAACCCTATACAATGAACATTACAATGCGACAAATTCGTAAACAAAAATAAGTGCCATCATTGCAGAGTTGTAAAGTAAAAAACTTGTTCAATAAAACTACAAAATCCATACTAATCCATACTATCCATACTAATATTATAAATGCGAAAGTGTGTCTGTCTGTCTGTCTGTTACCTCTTCACGCTTAAACCGCTGAACCGAATTAGATGAAATTTGGTATGGAGATAGTTTGAGACCCGGGAAAGGACATAGGATACTTTTCATCCCGAAAATATTTAGTGTTCCCGTGGGATGAGCGGGTAACACCGCGGGGCACAGCTAGTAAATAATAATTGTACAACTGCCACAATTATAATCACAATTCTACAATTAAATACATCATTTTTTATACATTTGTCGGATTGTAATGTTTGTTGACCTATAGGACCCAGTAGGGCAGTATGTAGGTATATATCTACTCTAAATGTATTTTGTACTCATTCTACATTAAGTGCTTGTTTAATTTCATAAATTCTTTACAGTTCTGTCAGAGATGAATACCGAGGAAAATGCTTGAAGCTCAACTTTACACTTATGTATAAATTAGAGTGTGCAAAAAAATTGAGTGCAGTATACAATATTGATAACTTAGCTGAAGCACGATTCAAATTTGTTTGTTCAGAAGATGAGAATTGGCAGTTTTTTACATTCATATCATTGAGAAAACACTCATTGGCAAAAGACTCTGTTGTCAAAGTGGAGTCTGGTGGTGAACAATGGTTCTGCACAGAGAATTGGATTGATTGGCAAAAAATTAGAGATAATAAACTTTGTAAAATTATTGAGAAATGTTATTTTTCCACTACAACAGTCAACCTAACTGTTATTAAGAATAAATCATTCACAGCCGAAAACATTTATGAAGATGTAGATTTTACTGACTTCACCTTGAGTACATCTGATGGAAGTGTGTCAGTACACAAGGCATGGCTGGCGGCCCACAGTGATGTCTTCAAGGCCATGCTCAGCCAGGAGTGGAAGGAGACAACGGAGGGGCATCTGAAGATAGATGGGGTCACACTGCAGACCCTGCAGCACCTCAAACAGTATATGTACTCGGGTGCACTGCCTGATGACGGCTTGCGTCCGCTGCTGCTAATCGCTATGTACTATTTGATGGATGAACTTAAGTCAGAATGCATATCGAAGCTGGCTCGTACAGTATTATCTGAAAACCTGGACGATCTTCTTAACTTTGCTGCTGAAAACAAAGTACCAGAGTTAACTTTTGCTATCCTTGAAATTACTACTCGTGATGTTGTCCATGGCGCTTACCAACTGAGAGAGACAAAGGCGGTCTCTGTAAAAGAATTCTAAGTGTAAGTTACGTACGTATTATTGTTAATCCTAATGATACCTTTATTCTTTATCTACATGTAACATTCCATCGGTTCAATGAAGATCAGGTTACATTTAAGTAAACTAATTGCCATCAGTATTTCAACATTTTCAACTGTAATTCGATTGATTAAGCTTTGATTTTAAGTGTAATTTTTTATTGAAGTTGGAAGAGCTTCAGTTTTGACTATAAATTACGATTAAGTTACAATAAGTAGGTATATTCTTCTTAGATCACAGATTTCCGAACTTTTATGTTTCCAATACTTATTGCATTAAGCTTTAATATATTTATTTACCTATGTTCTTCAGTTTAAGTTTAGAATGATGCGATAATATTTATGCTACTTAAACGGAGTTTCACCAAGCTGGGTTAAAGCGTATACGTAGATAAGAGAAATTTGTTAGAATTTTTACATTAATTACTTAGTAATTAATTAGTTATTAAAAACTATTACATTTGATCATGTTTAAATTGACCCTTCAAGATGAATACAAATGTCGTGGTTATTAGGTACCGTCAGCAGCAGAGGTTGCTTCGCACGGCAGGTAATTACATTTATATGCAGACGGACTCTATTGTCTAGAGAATAAGGCCTTATATTCTCGCGGTTTGTACACATAATAATGAAAACTTATTGAACCGGGTCTATCGCGATATTCGTCGAAACGTCAGGCAATAAAAAAAAACTTAATAGCCATTATTTTCAGATATAACTATATATTACAATTCCACTATTTCCCATCTTTTATATACATGTCGGGCCGTTCCTGACAATTTCACGTGAGTGTAAACCGCGTAATACAATAATTAAATATGTCTCACGAAAGTTTTAATAAGATTATCTTTTATATGTTGTTCTATCTGCTTGCCCTTCGGCATAGGCCTCCTCCAGCCTCGTCCACTCGTTACGATCTCGTGCAACTCTGCTCCATGTGTGCCCGACGACTGGTCTGTCATCGTCCCATCTTTTATGTGGACAGGCAATGAAGGTAAATAAGAAATATGGATAGACCCGGTTCAATGAGTTTTAATTAGAGAATAAGGGTTGTACAGATAATTGTGAGCGTGTCAACAATTAGTTACTTTTGCTGCTGACTGTACTATTAATTACTCTTTTTTTAGTAGGTTAAGCTATTAGTTATACTATCCCGTATGCCCAGTGTTTTAAAAATATTATTGATACTAATCTGACTTTTGGAAATATTAAATGGCTGTTACCGTAAAACTACCCAGATTAAATCAAATCACCCAACTATGGCCCAAAACAAAACTCATTTACTTGTTTAATTTATCAAGATTCATATATCAGTGATTTTATACGTTTTCAGTTAAAATTAATTAACCTTTTCAACGCCATAAGGTGAATCAAATCACAGTACCCTTTGACTCAATCGTAATTTGCAATCTTGTTATATGAGGACTATGCGTTCAAAAGGTGAAGTTGTTTTTCTTAGAGCGGTAATAATTGTCTGTAGTGTGCCAATAACATCAAATATAAGTATATTTTACGAGTTAATTTGGACTACAGTTGGGTTGTTTTACGGTACGTACTGTTGGTTAGTATGGATCGCTTTTTGCATGAAAAATGATAAATTCCAGTTCATGGTGTTTGAATTAAACCTAATTTTATGCCTCGTCTTCGAAATGCACGACTTCATAGCCTTGTAACTGGTATGTTCAAATGATTAAACTAATACTTATATATCCTGTTGTTTTATTTAACACCTTGAAGGCCCAAAGCACTGGTGGAGGAGGACAGAGGCATAAGATAGTGCTCTATGCGCAGGCTGGTAAATTATAGGTATATTGAAAATCTTTTGTCCGCCGCAGTCGAAACGTGAGTATCGCGAGATCAAAACATCGTGCCGCTGACTCCAACGTCTAGTGACGTCAAAATTTCACGTGACAAAGTGACGTCCAGATTGTGCTCTAAGGTATCGATATCTACGGCGAAAAGCGTAAACGCCAATGAATTCCCTTGGCCAATGAATTTTTCCCGTCGATATATACCAGTAAATCGCAATATGGTCAAACCACGCTAACTCTTACAAGCTACTATACTACAGTCTGTTTGATATTATAACAAACATTTGAGAGTTCTCTGTTGATGTTTGTAGTGATGTAGCAAAGACATATTGTTTGCCAAATGTAACGATTATGAATGGTTGATCAAATCGATTTTATCGACGAACTTTTTTTTAAACCTGAATATATTTTTATTTATTTTGTGTAAATCAATATTTTTTTGAGCTACGAGCCGCCGGACTCACTGGAGCTTTCTATGTAAAGTAATAGTTGATTTTATTTTTCTTTGTTTAGGTTATAAACTTATCGATTTAATCGATTTCTACCAATTTACAAAAATAGCACATGAATCGAAACGCAAGGTTTAGTCACAACACAGCTTTTTAAAAAAAAAAGACGTAGTACGTAACTGTTTGAGTAATGATTTATTATCGTTAAATACTTAAAAAACCGTGATAAGAAAAAAAATAACATGAACTCAATTGTATCAAATAGAAAGTGAAAAACGTTTATAGATACATGAAAAATCACTATGTCATTGCTTGTTTTTTTTATGAAATTCAATATGTCGCGCAAGTTTATGTTATATGGGTCCTGTGATGTGTCAAATGTTTGTTATAATATCAAACTGACTGTATATCTATGCTTCCAAGCCAATGAACTGTCAGTTTGACAGTTCATTATAAGGTACCTACAACTGGCTGCAATTTTTATTCCTTAGAATTATTTTGTTTTCTTTTCATAAAGCGGCAACTAGCCAGTGACGTAGAAAGAGTCTCACTTGCCGGGTTGCCCTACCTTATTTTCTTATGCCATGGCTAGAGCACTATTCGCCCTCGTTGGTATACTTAGTACGATTATTTCCAATGTATCTGTGACTTCGCTTGTTGTGCGACTCAGCATCCCTTGTCTTGCTCGCACGGTATGGAAAGGAAAGTGACAGATAGTGTTTGTCGCGCGACAAAGAGTCGTCTGTCAGTCATGCTAGACGTACTGGGGTAATTAATTATTGACACATGGGTCGGTAAAACGAGAAAAGAAGGCAATAGCAGTGGTATCTTTATTAAAATGTGCATAATAAGTAACATTTTTGTTTGACTGGACAGACGAGGGGCTGGGCGCCGTAGTTATCTGAAACCAATATTTTTTTACATTAAAATAATAAATAAAATATATGTGCGTAAAGTTACAAGCCATTTATGTAAGGTTGTCCGTTATTATAATAATAATAATAAATCATTTATTCACTCCACCACAAAGTATACACAATGATAGTAGGTAATTACTAATTACAATTATTACAGTATGGCAGTTGTTAGGTGTACAGCTAATGCAGTGGAGCATGGTGCCTGAACTAGGGGATACTTAATATTATAAAAACATAAATAAAAAAAACCGGCCAAGTGCGAGTCGGACTCGCGCACCGAGGGTTCCGTACAAACACTTTCCATCCCTAAGTGTTTAAGTTAAGTTTGCACCTGGTATGTATAGCGCCCCATATAAATTAGGTGCAAACTTGCAAAGTTAGGTATTAAAAAAAAACTACTTACTAGATCTCGTTCAAAACAATTTTCGTTGGTAGTTTTTATAGTAATGTACATCATATGTTTTTTTTAGATTTTTCATTTTCTTATTTTAGAAGTTAGAGGGGGGGGGACCAACTTTTTTCCACTTTGGAAGCGTCTGTCACGCAAACTATTCGGTTTAGAAAAAAAATGTTTTAGAAACCTCGATATCATTTTTGAAGACCTATCCATAGATACCCCACACGTATGTGTTTGATGAAAAAAAAAATTTTGAGTTTCAGTTCTAAGTATGGGGAGCCCCCAATATTTATTATTATTTTTTTATTTTTGCATCAAAATCTTAATGCGGTTCACAGAATACATCTACCTACCAAGTTTCAACAGTATAGCTCTTATAGTTTCGGAAAAAAATGGCTGTGACATACGGACGGACAGACGGACAGACAGACAGACAGACAGACAGACATGACGAATCTATAAGGGTTCCGTTTTTTGCCATTTGGCTACGGAACCCTAAAAACCGGCCAAGTAAGAGTCTGACTCGCACACCGAGAGTTCCGTACAACTAAATATTTTTCACAATCCTCATAATTTAACAAAACAGTACCTAATTGTATGACAACCATGAACTTAAGCGCACTGTTCCACGGTGAAAATGGAAAATTCCTTATTGTCTCCAGACAAATATTGTACCCATCTCACAGATGACGTCATATGTAGGGAGGCCGATTGTATGGAGCGTTTCTAGTGCTCTGTAGGAGTGTTGAACTTTGACTGTCATTTCTGAATTTTAGAGCAGACTAAGTGTACGTGAGTGAATCACTCTTACTCTTTAACCATTCTCTGAATTTGATTGTGCTTCATGGAAGCACATTGCGAGCACGTAGGTAAGTGAATCACTCTCTCTAACCGTTCTGTGAATTAGATTGTGCTTCATGGAAGCATATTGCGACCTTAGGCAGTTCTTTCACCCTTGAATAGGCAGTCATTAGCTAGAACTGGAAATGCACCCGCCAACCTGACGTCAGGATGGCGGCGTCATTTATTTCTTAAATATCTCTGGAGTTTAAAGAGCACATTGCTCCAATTTTGGCGCACATTTAGCACATTGCTAGCACTAACTCCTGACGTATACCGCAGATGTACAGCCGCCATCCTGACGCTCATGTTTTGGCGTGATGCGAGAGTCGCTGCTGTCGGATACGAGACGGAGGGCTGTTGACTCACTCGACGGTGACGGCGCGTAAACGCAGCGTGGGCGCGGCGTCGGCGGCGCGCTGGCGGCCCAGCTGCGCGTGCTGCCAGCCCGCGCCGCCGCCGCCGCTCAGCGTCACCGCGATCTGTTTACTCACTCGACGGTGACGGCGCGTAAACGCAGCGTGGGCGCGGCGTCGGCGGCGCGCTGGCGGCCCAGCTGCGCGTGCTGCCAGCCCGCGCCGCCGCCGCCGCTCAGCGTCACCGCGATCTGTTTACTCACTCGACGGTGACGGCGCGTAAACGCAGCGTGGGCGCGGCGTCGGCGGCGCGCTGGCGGCCCAGCTGCGCGTGCTGCCAGCCCGCGCCGCCGCCGCCGCTCAGCGTCACCGCGATCTGTTTACTCACTCGACGGTGACGGCGCGTAAACGCAGCGTGGGCGCGGCGTCGGCGGCGCGCTGGCGGCCCAGCTGCGCGTGCTGCCAGCCCGCGCCGCCGCCGCCGCTCAGCGTCACCGCGATCTGTTTACTCACTCGACGGTGACGGCGCGTAAACGCAGCGTGGGCGCGGCGTCGGCGGCGCGCTGGCGGCCCAGCTGCGCGTGCTGCCAGCCCGCGCCGCCGCCGCCGCTCAGCGTCACCGCGATCTGTTTACTCACTCGACGGTGACGGCGCGTAAACGCAGCGTGGGCGCGGCGTCGGCGGCGCGCTGGCGGCCCAGCTGCGCGTGCTGCCAGCCCGCGCCGCCGCCGCCGCTCAGCGTCACCGCGATCTGTTTACTCACTCGACGGTGACGGCGCGTAAACGCAGCGTGGGCGCGGCGTCGGCGGCGCGCTGGCGGCCCAGCTGCGCGTGCTGCCAGCCCGCGCCGCCGCCGCCGCTCAGCGTCACCGCGATCTGTTTACTCACTCGACGGTGACGGCGCGTAAACGCAGCGTGGGCGCGGCGTCGGCGGCGCGCTGGCGGCCCAGCTGCGCGTGCTGCCAGCCCGCGCCGCCGCCGCCGCTCAGCGTCACCGCGATCTGTTTACTCACTCGACGGTGACGGCGCGTAAACGCAGCGTGGGCGCGGCGTCGGCGGCGCGCTGGCGGCCCAGCTGCGCGTGCTGCCAGCCCGCGCCGCCGCCGCCGCTCAGCGTCACCGCGATCTCGCACGTCGAGAACTGCCCGGAGTACGTGTGCGGCTCTGAGAAAGTGTATCAGATATTAACCCTTCGTCAAAATTTGGCAATTAAATTCAAGCTCAATAAATACCTTTAAATAGGCTTTAAATGGCACTGATCAGTGCTTCCATACCAAGGGTTAATGCTATCCGTTCAAAAATGATGATTGTTTTAGACATTTTGCTCTATGATCAAACATTTTTCTGAAGATATTATCAGTGTCACTACTTAGAACTGGGCTATTGCGATTTGTTGGTATATATTTGAAACCTTCAGTTGGAATTTCGCTACGTGGCGGCACAGGTATCCTACGAAGCTAGAGCATTCGTTGCGGGGACTCGCCGGATGCGGGTCGCTGCTATCCGGCCCATCTGGAAGTCCATTGAGGTCTGTGTCCAACAGTGGACGTCCTATGGCTGAGATGATGATAAGCATGCACACCGTGTGTAATCACAGCCCGGTGCCTGCCAGCTCAGCCGCCCTTCTGCAGCGCCCTCTGTCAAAAACACTATACACACCGTGCGTGATGGGCTCCGGGTCCTTGTGGTCGAAGCTCAGCTCGCTGGCGACGCGGCCCGCCTCGTACTCCCTCCCTGCAGCCGCCCTTCTGCAGCGCCCTCTGTGCAACAACACTATACACACCGTGCGTGATGGGCTCCGGGTCCTTGTGGTCGAAGCTCAGCTCGCTGGCGACGCGGCCCGCCTCGTACTCCCTCCCTGCAGCCGCCCTTCTGCAGCGCCCTCTGTGCAACAACACTATACACACCGTGCGTGATGGGCTCCGGGTCCTTGTGGTCGAAGCTCAGCTCGCTGGCGACGCGGCCCGCCTCGTACTCCCTCCCTGCAGCCGCCCTTCTGCAGCGCCCTCTGTGCAACAACACTATACACACCGTGCGTGATGGGCTCCGGGTCCTTGTGGTCGAAGCTCAGCTCGCTGGCGACGCGGCCCGCCTCGTACTCCCTCCCTGCAGCCGCCCTTCTGCAGCGCCCTCTGTGCAACAACACTATACACACCGCGCGTGATGGGCTCCGGGTCCTTGTGGTCGAAGCTCAGCTCGCTGGCGACGCGGCCCGCCTCGTACTCCCTCCCTGCAGCCGCCCTTCTGCAGCGCCCTCTGTGCAACAACACTATACACACCGTGCGTGATGGGCTCCGGGTCCTTGTGGTCGAAGCTCAGCTCGCTGGCGACGCGGCCCGCCTCGTACTCCCTCCCTGCAGCCGCCCTTCTGCAGCGCCCTCTGTGCAACAACACTATACACACCGCGCGTGATGGGCTCCGGGTCCTTGTGGTCGAAGCTCAGCTCGCTGGCGACGCGGCCCGCCTCGTACTCCCTCCCTGCAGCCGCCCTTCTGCAGCGCCCTCTGTGCAACAACACTATACACACCGTGCGTGATGGGCTCCGGGTCCTTGTGGTCGAAGCTCAGCTCGCTGGCGACGCGGCCCGCCTCGTACTCCCTCCCTGCAGCCGCCCTTCTGCAGCGCCCTCTGTGCAACAACACTATACACACCGTGCGTGATGGGCTCCGGGTCCTTGTGGTCGAAGCTCAGCTCGCTGGCGACGCGGCCCGCCTCGTACTCCCTCCCTGCAGCCGCCCTTCTGCAGCGCCCTCTGTGCAACAACACTATACACACCGTGCGTGATGGGCTCCGGGTCCTTGTGGTCGAAGCTCAGCTCGCTGGCGACGCGGCCCGCCTCGTACTCCCTCCCTGCAGCCGCCCTTCTGCAGCGCCCTCTGTGCAACAACACTATACACACCGCGCGTGATGGGCTCCGGGTCCTTGTGGTCGAAGCTCAGCTCGCTGGCGACGCGGCCCGCCTCGTACTCCCTCCCTGCAGCCGCCCTTCTGCAGCGCCCTCTGTGCAACAACACTATACACACCGTGCGTGATGGGCTCCGGGTCCTTGTGGTCGAAGCTCAGCTCGCTGGCGACGCGGCCCGCCTCGTACTCCCTCCCTGCAGCCGCCCTTCTGCAGCGCCCTCTGTGCAACAACACTATACACACCGTGCGTGATGGGCTCCGGGTCCTTGTGGTCGAAGCTCAGCTCGCTGGCGACGCGGCCCGCCTCGTACTCCCTCCCTGCAGCCGCCCTTCTGCAGCGCCCTCTGTGCAACAACACTATACACACCGTGCGTGATGGGCTCCGGGTCCTTGTGGTCGAAGCTCAGCTCGCTGGCGACGCGGCCCGCCTCGTACTCCCTCCCTGCAGCCGCCCTTCTGCAGCGCCCTCTGTGCAACAACACTATACACACCGTGCGTGATGGGCTCCGGGTCCTTGTGGTCGAAGCTCAGCTCGCTGGCGACGCGGCCCGCCTCGTACTCCCTCCCTGCAGCCGCCCTTCTGCAGCGCCCTCTGTGCAACAACACTATACACACCGTGCGTGATGGGCTCCGGGTCCTTGTGGTCGAAGCTCAGCTCGCTGGCGACGCGGCCCGCCTCGTACTCCCTCCCTGCAGCCGCCCTTCTGCAGCGCCCTCTGTGCAACAACACTATACACACCGTGCGTGATGGGCTCCGGGTCCTTGTGGTCGAAGCTCAGCTCGCTGGCGACGCGGCCCGCCTCGTACTCCCTCCCTGCAGCCGCCCTTCTGCAGCGCCCTCTGTGCAACAACACTATACACACCGTGCGTGATGGGCTCCGGGTCCTTGTGGTCGAAGCTCAGCTCGCTGGCGACGCGGCCCGCCTCGTACTCCCTCCCTGCAGCCGCCCTTCTGCAGCGCCCTCTGTGCAACAACACTATACACACCGTGCGTGATGGGCTCCGGGTCCTTGTGGTCGAAGCTCAGCTCGCTGGCGACGCGGCCCGCCTCGTACTCCCTCCCTGCAGCCGCCCTTCTGCAGCGCCCTCTGTGCAACAACACTATACACACCGTGCGTGATGGGCTCCGGGTCCTTGTGGTCGAAGCTCAGCTCGCTGGCGACGCGGCCCGCCTCGTACTCCCTCCCTGCAGCCGCCCTTCTGCAGCGCCCTCTGTGCAACAACACTATACACACCGTGCGTGATGGGCTCCGGGTCCTTGTGGTCGAAGCTCAGCTCGCTGGCGACGCGGCCCGCCTCGTACTCCCTCCCTGCAGCCGCCCTTCTGCAGCGCCCTCTGTGCAACAACACTATACACACCGTGCGTGATGGGCTCCGGGTCCTTGTGGTCGAAGCTCAGCTCGCTGGCGACGCGGCCCGCCTCGTACTCCCTCCCTGCAGCCGCCCTTCTGCAGCGCCCTCTGTGCAACAACACTATACACACCGTGCGTGATGGGCTCCGGGTCCTTGTGGTCGAAGCTCAGCTCGCTGGCGACGCGGCCCGCCTCGTACTCCCTCCCTGCAGCCGCCCTTCTGCAGCGCCCTCTGTGCAACAACACTATACACACCGTGCGTGATGGGCTCCGGGTCCTTGTGGTCGAAGCTCAGCTCGCTGGCGACGCGGCCCGCCTCGTACTCCCTCCCTGCAGCCGCCCTTCTGCAGCGCCCTCTGTGCAACAACACTATACACACCGTGCGTGATGGGCTCCGGGTCCTTGTGGTCGAAGCTCAGCTCGCTGGCGACGCGGCCCGCCTCGTACTCCCTCCCTGCAGCCGCCCTTCTGCAGCGCCCTCTGTGCAACAACACTATACACACCGTGCGTGATGGGCTCCGGGTCCTTGTGGTCGAAGCTCAGCTCGCTGGCGACGCGGCCCGCCTCGTACTCCCTCCCTGCAGCCGCCCTTCTGCAGCGCCCTCTGTGCAACAACACTATACACACCGTGCGTGATGGGCTCCGGGTCCTTGTGGTCGAAGCTCAGCTCGCTGGCGACGCGGCCCGCCTCGTACTCCCTCCCTGCAGCCGCCCTTCTGCAGCGCCCTCTGTGCAACAACACTATACACACCGTGCGTGATGGGCTCCGGGTCCTTGTGGTCGAAGCTCAGCTCGCTGGCGACGCGGCCCGCCTCGTACTCGGCGCGCGGCAGCGACACGCGCAGCGCCGCGCAGCGCAGCCCCGCGCCCGCCTGCAGCCGCCAGCTCAGCCGGCCCTCTGCAGCGCCCTCTGTCCAACAATTGCATTACTACAGAGGCCGGAAAAAGGGCTTTTTATGGCATAGGGGGCAAACGAGCAAACGGATCGCCTGATGGAAAGCGATTACTGTCGCCCAGACACCTGCAACACCAGAGGAGTCACAAGTGCGTTGCCGGCCTTTCAGGTGGGAGTACGCTCTTCTTTGAAAGGTTTGAAGGTCGTATCGGTCCGTAAATGCCACAAGCCACAATTCATTCCACAGTGCAGTCGTGCGAGACAGGAAATGTCTAGAAAAACGCACAGTTGTGGACTGCCAACTATCTAAGTGGTGAGGATGAAAGGATTGTCGTACGATGGCGGAAAGACGCGGCAGGAATCAATCCGAACAATTCCTCGGATCACTCCCCGTTTTAAAAGCGATAAAAGATGCAGAGAGAGGCTACATCTCTACGCAGCGACAGGGAGTCAAGTCGATCTGAAATTCACTGGCAGCCGACGATACGAGTCGCCCTCTGTTGAATGCGGCCTAGAGCGAGAACGCGAGCCCACACATGAGAACAGTACTCGATATCCGAAGCCGGCAAGCCCTTTTCACGGCTAGGCATGTAAAGCGCTTTTCTCAAACATATGCAAAATAAGAAAGTACACACACCTTCCTTGGCCAAGTAGACCAGATTTGCCATTCAGTCGTCGAGGAGTCAAGCCGATCTGAAATTCGCTGGCAGGCGACGATACTAGTCGCTCTCCGTTGAATGCGGTCTAGAGCGAGAAGCTGGTACTTGGGCGCCCCAGTCCACAGATGAGAACAGTACTCCGTATCTGAAGCCGGCAAGCCCTTTTCACGGCTAGGTTCGTATAGTGCTTTTCTCAAACAAAGAACAACATGCAAGTGCAAGTGCAGAATTCTGGCCGAAGGGTGTCGTGTTTCGGCAGTTCCGGGGTATTCTACACCAGATCAGACGACGCAACGGAGCCACGCCATTGTGTCGCCTAAATCTAACTAGTTTTAAGTCTTTGTTTATATGTATTTCTGTAGTTCACAGTGCCTTGGTTTTCACTGTAATGCTGTGTAACTTATTTGAATAATAAATAAATATGTAATGAAATAAGAAAGTACACACACCTTCCCTGGCCAAGTAGACCATCTGCCAGTCCCGCTCGTGCTTGCGGAACACGTTGCTGGCCTCGTACACGCCGGCCTCCCAGCGCGGCAGCTGCTGCACCAGCTTGCCGTCCAACAGCACCTACCGATGTAACCGACTGGTGAGCATTGTCTCGGCTATTACCTTCCCTGGCCAAGTAGACCATCTGCCAGTCCCGCTCGTGCTTGCGGAACACGTTGCTGGCCTCGTACACGCCGGCCTCCCAGCGCGGCAGCTGCTGCACCAGCTTGCCGTCCAACAGCACCTACCGATGTAACCGACTGGTGAGCATTGTCTCGGCTATTACCTTCCCTGGCCAAGTAGACCATCTGCCAGTCCCGCTCGTGCTTGCGGAACACGTTGCTGGCCTCGTACACGCCGGCCTCCCAGCGCGGCAGCTGCTGCACCAGCTTGCCGTCCAACAGCACCTACCGATGTAACCGACTGGTGAGCATTGTCTCGGCTATTACCTTCCCTGGCCAAGTAGACCATCTGCCAGTCCCGCTCGTGCTTGCGGAACACGTTGCTGGCCTCGTACACGCCGGCCTCCCAGCGCGGCAGCTGCTGCACCAGCTTGCCGTCCAACAGCACCTACCGATGTAACCGACTGGTGAGCATTGTCTCGGCTATTACCTTCCCTGGCCAAGTAGACCATCTGCCAGTCCCGCTCGTGCTTGCGGAACACGTTGCTGGCCTCGTACACGCCGGCCTCCCAGCGCGGCAGCTGCTGCACCAGCTTGCCGTCCAACAGCACCTACCGATGTAACCGACTGGTGAGCATTGTCTCGGCTATTACCTTCCCTGGCCAAGTAGACCATCTGCCAGTCCCGCTCGTGCTTGCGGAACACGTTGCTGGCCTCGTACACGCCGGCCTCCCAGCGCGGCAGCTGCTGCACCAGCTTGCCGTCCAACAGCACCTACCGATGTAACCGACTGGTGAGCATTGTCTCGGCTATTACCTTCCCTGGCCAAGTAGACCATCTGCCAGTCCCGCTCGTGCTTGCGGAACACGTTGCTGGCCTCGTACACGCCGGCCTCCCAGCGCGGCAGCTGCTGCACCAGCTTGCCGTCCAACAGCACCTACCGATGTAACCGACTGGTGAGCATTGTCTCGGCTATTACCTTCCCTGGCCAAGTAGACCATCTGCCAGTCCCGCTCGTGCTTGCGGAACACGTTGCTGGCCTCGTACACGCCGGCCTCCCAGCGCGGCAGCTGCTGCACCAGCTTGCCGTCCAACAGCACCTACCGATGTAACCGACTGGTGAGCATTGTCTCGGCTATTACCTTCCCTGGCCAAGTAGACCATCTGCCAG
This sequence comes from Apotomis capreana, assembly GCA_947623375.1. Taxonomy (NCBI): domain Eukaryota; kingdom Metazoa; phylum Arthropoda; class Insecta; order Lepidoptera; family Tortricidae; genus Apotomis; species Apotomis capreana. The sequence continues at coordinate 18,134,925 of OX392515.1, forward strand.
TCCCGCTCGTGCTTGCGGAACACGTTGCTGGCCTCGTACACGCCGGCCTCCCAGCGCGGCAGCTGCTGCACCAGCTTGCCGTCCAGCAGCACCTACCGATGTAACCGACCGGTAACTATCAAGGAGAACCTTGCCACCAGTTGTAGCCGAACAGGGGGTTTAACAACCCACGCCATATAGCGGATTTTTAGTGGTACCATAGTAGATTGTACAACAAGTGCAAAACGCACCATTTCACACGAGACGTTTATCCATCCGAGCGAACTTGCGAAAATGCGTTTTATGGACGAGTTGCACACTCTACTTTTCACTTCGATTGCGAGGTAATAAAACTGCATCATGTAAGTATTATACTTAAAAACAAATTTAATTAAAATTTAAAGTGACATTAAAGAAATGGGAAATATTTTAAATAAATTTAAAAAGTAATTTATTTTAGTAAATAAAAATTAAAAGTTTATTTCAAGAAGTTTTATTGTGTACTTTGGCTGTTGGTATCTTTGCCTTGGTCTTAGAATACTAACGAAACAAAATAAAATAAAGAGTTTATTCTATGAAGTTATTTCTTTTTCTTAAGGAACTTTTATCATTGTTATTATTATGTCAGCTAAGTTTTAAGTTGTTCGTGTGGCTGTTGGACCGATCGCCTTGGTCTTCGACGACAATTTTACTTTATGCTATAAAGCATAAAAAGCTACTTTATGTCGCCTACGCACAGCATAAAGTCGAACTTTTAGAGCATGAGAAGTGAACTATTATTTTACTAGCAGCGACAAATTCTTGGTGACTGACGTTGAAAGTCGGTGAATGTCACTGATGTAAACAAAGAGGAAACATGACCAAATATTCCGCAAATTTCAAGTATTTTTGCATAATAAAGGAAAAACTATCCAGTGATGAAAGTCAAGGTTTTATCGATGGGATTCAGTATTTATTTCGCAAGAAGAACGAAGGATTGAGCAGCATTCCAGTAAACAATGTTTTGTATTTGGTTACAAATCCTTGACAAATTTATGACGTACGCACATTGCCTTATGAAAGCTGTTTGAAGCGCCACTATCTCTGGGTGGGACCGACGTTTGTTAAGCTATAACAACATTCAATGAATTTATGAAATATGTAATGTCTCATTATTTGTTATAATGGCTACACACCACAATTTTTATATAAAACCAATCTTTGATTTTTCCAATACCTTATTTTAAATTTTCGTCATGTCAGGTTTGCCCTCTGCCTTCGAAACTCGATAAAAAAAGGTCGATGATCGATACTTGTCAATGCCAAACCGTTGTAAAATAATTTGTTAAAAAAGTCATGTTGAGTACCTCGTATTTATCAGCGGCTGTGTAGTACAGGATGTCGTATGTGCCTTTCTCGGTGAGGATGAACGTGTGGTGTTTGCCAGCCTCGCCTCGTCTCGTGCGCCAATTTATCGAGCCAGATATGCGCCCCTGCGATTCGTACTCGCTTGGTTTCCTGCAATAAAACATTTTGTTATTTGCAGTGCCGTATTTACCCCTCATCCGGCAAGGTCCGGGTCTAGGGGCCCAGCCGGTCTAGGGGCCCAGCCGGTCTAGGGGCCCAGCCGGTCTAGGGGCCCAGCCGGTCTAGGGGCCCAGCCGGTCTAGGGGCCCAGCCGGTCTAGGGGCCCAGTCCCAGATGCAAGACTTGCACCATACTTATGTTCTCCTTATTTATCACTAAAAATACTACTACTTACTATTTAATTTGCTGAAAACCGGTTCGAGATAGGGGAGGGGGCCTCGCCATGTGCCTAGGGGCCCTGGTCCCCTAAGTTCAGGCCTGGTTATTTGCGGAAATATTTAAATTTCACTTTGACTGTACATTAACTATGGCTGTTAAATTCCTAGGTAGCTGTTTCTGAAAGCTCTTTAGTCCGTATCCGTTCAAAAATGCTGACTGTTTTAGACATTCTTCTCTATGATCAAACATGTTTCTTAACATATTATCAATGTTACTATTTAGAACAGGGCCATTGCGATTTATTGGTATATATGTGAAACCTACAGTTTGAACTTTTCATTGATTATTTTTGTTTCAAAAACTACTCGAATTTGACAAAGTTCACGCAGAAAACAGTTTTTTTTTTTACTTATTTTCGACTGCACGCAATGAAAGCATGAAAAAGCTATGTTACTTTCTAAAACTCAGGAAAAAGTTTTATTCACTTCAGAAAGTTGGTTGAAATTATCAATATAATTGTCATAATATGAAAAAATAAAATTACAAAGGAATAAGGCCTTCTAAATCACATTTTTTGCTTTGCGTATCTATGTACCTAGTTATAAATAGGCAAAAAAATGCATTATAACTTGTAACAACCAAAGAGTATTTCATTACACTGGGTCTAGAGGGAGTCCTGGTCGAGGCTCGGTCGAGGTTACTCAGGTATCTGCCTCCAGCCAGGGTGCCCGCTGTCCTGATTTCCTCCCTGCCGGGTCCACTGCGTCAGGTACCGACACAGATACCTGTGTCTGACGCTCTCGCAGCGCCAGGATCCCCGCGTTCAGCTCACTTTAATAAGCCAAGGTCCTCCTCTTTCTCATCTAGCTTCTCGCCTCTCCTTCATCAGCTGCACCACCTCCTGCTGGGTTCCGCATAGCAGGTTACCTGATTTAGATATCTGCCTCCAGTCAGGGTGCCCGCTGTCTTGATTTCTTCTTCATCAGCCGGACGAACTCCTGCAGGGTCCACTGCGTCAGGCATCAACACTGACACCTGTATCTGACGGTGCTCTCGCAGCGCCAGGGTCCCGGCGATCAGCTCACTGTCAGTCACCAAGATCCTACGAAATGATAAGTCAGGGCCTCTTCGTCACCTCTCCTTCATCAGCTGCACCAGCTCCTGCAGTGTCCGCTGCGTCAGGTATCGTCTTGTCACCTGCTTCTGCCGATGCTCTCGCAGCGCCAGGATGCTGGCGAGCAGCTCACTGTATGTCACCAAGATCCTGCGAAATTATAAGCCAGGTCTTCCTCATCCAGGTCCTCACCTCTCCACCATCAGCTGCACCAGCTACTGCAGTGTCCGCTGCGTCAGGTATCGTCTCGTCACCTGCTTCTGCCGATGCTCTCGCAGCGCCAGGATGCTGGCGAGCAGCTCACTGTATGTCACCAAGATCCTGCGAAATGATAAGCCAGGTCTTCCTCATCCAGGTCCTCACCTCTCCACCATCAGCTGCACCAGCTACTGCAGTGTCCGCTGCGTCAGGTATCGTCTCGTCACCTGCTTCTGCCGATGCTCTCGAAGCGCCAGGATGCTGGCGAGCAGCTCACTGTCAGTCACCAAGATCCTGCGAAATGATAAGCCAGGTCTTCCTCATCCAGGTCCTCACCTCTCCACCATCAGCTGCACCAGCTACTGCAGTGTCCGCTGCGTCAGGTATCGTTTCGTCACCTGCTTCTGCCGATGCTCTCGCAGCGCCAGGATGCTGGCGAGCAGCTCACTGTCAGTCACCAAGATCCTGCGAAATGATAAGCCAGGTCTTCCTCATCCAGGTCCTCACCTCTCCACCATCAGCTGCACCAGCTACTGCAGTGTCCGCTGCGTCAGGTATCGTTTCGTCACCTGCTTCTGCCGATGCTCTCGCAGCGCCAGGATGCTGGCGAGCAGCTCACTGTATGTCACCAAGATCCTGCGAAATGATAAGCCAGGTCTTCCTCATCCAGGTCCTCACCTCTCCACCATCAGCTGCACCAGCTACTGCAGTGTCCGCTGCGTCAGGTATCGTCTCGTCACCTGCTTCTGCCGATGCTCTCGCAGCGCCAGGATGCTGGCGAGCAGCTCACTGTCAGTCACCAAGATCCTGCGAAATGATAAGCCAGGTCTTCCTCATCCAGGTCCTCACCTCTCCACCATCAGCTGCACCAGCTACTGCAGTGTCCGCTGCGTCAGGTATCGTTTCGTCACCTGCTTCTGCCGATGCTCTCGCAGCGCCAGGATGCTGGCGAGCAGCTCACTGTATGTCACCAAGATCCTGCGAAATGATAAGCCAGGTCTTCCTCATCCAGGTCCTCACCTCTCCACCATCAGCTGCACCAGCTACTGCAGTGTCCGCTGCGTCAGGTATCGTCTCGTCACCTGCTTCTGCCGATGCTCTCGAAGCGCCAGGATGCTGGCGAGCAGCTCACTGTCAGTCACCAAGATCCTGCGAAATGATAAGCCAGGTCTTCCTCATCCAGGTCCTCACCTCTCCACCATCAGCTGCACCAGTTCCTGCAGCGTCCGCCGCGTGAGGTACCGTCGCCGCGGCGCCGACACCTGCTTCTGCCGATGCTCTCGCAGCGCCAGGATGCTGGCGAGCAGCTCACTGTCAGTCACCAAGATCCTGCGAAATGATAAGCCAGGTCTTCCTCATCCAGGTCCTCACCTCTCCACCATCAGCTGCACCAGCTCCTGCAGCGTCCGCCGCGTGAGGTACCGCCGCCGCGGCGCCGACACCTGCTTCTGCCGATGCTCTCGCAGCGCCAGGATGCCGGCGATCAGCTCACTCTCCGTCCCCAAGTTCCTGCGACTCAGCACCTGAGAAATAATTACAATTTTATGGTTTCAGAAAAAAAAAGCTTTCGATAAAATGAAATTTCGATGAAACTTTTGTGTATGAAATAAGGGTAAACTATCTTATGTATTTATCAATGTGTTTATTAGTTATACCATTGATACAAAGATTAAAGGCTTGTGTTTAAACGCCTACCAAATATGTTGATAAATTACTTCCAATAAATTCTTAATGCTTGCCAAAACGGATGAATGCTCACCAAATAGTGTATCACAAACTATTGTATAAATAAAGCTAATATTTCTTTTTCTTACATGCTATAAAAATATGTGAACACCGTTAAAGTTAATTTCAGACCAAATAATCTATATTATTGTTAAATGGATGTCACCAATATTTTATATTATTACTTCCATTTTAGTAATTTTTGCTGAGGCAAAAAACTAACTGCTGACCATGAAATTGTTTGTTATACCAAACATATTACTACGTACCCCATACACAAGTAACTTGTTTATCACTTTATGCATTCAATTAATATATGATATAGTACTTAAATAAATATTCGCTACTATTTAAATGCTCACCAAAATGGCTTTTATACCCTAAAATTAATAAATAAATATTGAGGTTTCAATTACGGGTAGTATTTAAACGCACATCAAAAAAAACCTTTTTCTATGCAAAAATAATGAAAATTTATATCAAAATTACTGATTGCACAGCAAATATTGCACTCAAAATGTTACTAAATATACTACAATTTATATTTGTGGCGTGCATCTATTTATTTAAAAGTAAAGCATATTCAAGTAATGCATAGCTAATAATGACTACCGCACATAATGGAGCGTTTTTTAGGGATATGAAAAAAAACTAACCTAACCTAACCCGGCCGAGTCGGATCTGCTCTGAAAGGTGATCAGGATTAGATGGTTACATTGGTTACCTAGCTGAAACACTATTTTTTTTTCAAAAACTGTTTATTTTTCAGAATAATTATGAAACAAACCTAACCTAACCTACTGGGTTCTTTAAAAAGATGAAAGTAATGTCGTGCTGATGTGTATTTTCTAATTATCTGCAGTACATTTTTTGCTAGGCATTTATTTTATTTGCTGTGCAATAATAATTTTAGATTGACTGTAATATATTTTGACTAAAGGTTAGATAATTTGATTATACTAAAGCAAATTAAACTGCAATTTTTGGTAATAGTTTTGATGTTTTATGAAAACAATATTTGGTGAGCAAAAAATCCATTTTGGGAAGCAAAAAGATATACGGACTCAACGAAAAAGTATTCTGGTGTAATGTATATTAATTTTGGAATACAAAATGATTTAGTTTAGGGAGCTCTGTATAGAGTGGGTTTAATTTATATGGAGGCAATTCATTTTATTTGGAATTTAGTTTTAGGGTATAAAAGCCATTTTGGTGAGCGTTTAAATTGTAGCGAAGATTAAAGCTCAAAGAAAACTTGAAATGCGTAACCTGGTGGAAAAGATCGGGAAACGAATCCGGCAGCTCTGGATTACCGGTCCAGCGCGTTAACCTTTCCGCCACCCCAACGCCCAGATAACCTTTCGAATTTTTCCTTATGCCTTATGTGTCGAACTTTGCATTGTTTATTACCTCTTTATGGTCCATGGTGTATCTCCAGGTGACGTCCTGCAGGTCGTCGCGCGACACGGCGATGACGTACGACAGCTTCTTGCCCCAGCCGTGGCAGTACATCAGCGGCGTGTTGAGCTTGCCCTCGCACGGGTCTACGTGCAGCCATTGGTTCGATTCCACGTCGAACACCTGAGGGAAAGTCGATTTTGCACGTATCCTTTTTAATAGCCTTACAAATGTCGGCCCGGCATAATGGCGCTACAAACAGCTTCCATATGGCTATAATAAGCATACGTCATATGCATTAGTAAACTACAGTCTGACCAAAAAAAGTAGAAATTAAAAAGTGGCAATACTGTAGTGTCGTCCCTTTCTAATCAGTCTAAAAACGGGGACGGCATTACAGTATTGCCACTTTTTAATTTCTACTCTTTTTGGTCGGACTGTAAGCTACTACTAAGAATTTGTCAATAACCAAATTCAAAATATTGTTTACTGGAATGTTGCTCAATCCTTCGTTCTTCATGCAAAATAAATACTGAATCCTATTGAAAAGATATGGCTGTCATCACAGTGGATAGTTTGATTTATTATATTTAATCTAGCTTCCATTTTCTTATTGCTGCAAAAAAATATAGAGGCTCGATTGAAAAATACTTGTAACGGTTTGAATAACGCAGATTTTGAGCATATGGACGTTACCTATTTGACGACGTTGGTCTGGAGCACAGATTTCCGTCGTGACATGCCGTCTTTGGCCCTCAAAAGGTTACTAGTATCTACGATAGCTCACCTCGCACCAGACGTGATCGGTCGTGTCGTACACGTAGCGCGTGTCGTACGACATCGCGCGACACATGAGCGTGAAGCAGTTGGCCCACTCGCCGCAGCGGCCTCTGCGCGTGCGCAACAAGACGCGCGGGTCGTTGTGCCGCGGGAAACTTATCTCCGCGTGGCAGGATGAACACTCGTAGAACTGAAAACAATCGTAAGGTTACGTAAGGCCTTATTTTTTGTTTTATTCATTTCATGACAAATCACTGCATAGTATAAAACAAAGTCGTTTCAGTCTGTCTGGCCCTATGTATGCTTAGATCTTTAAAACTACGGAACAGATTTCGATGCGTTTTTTTAACACTTTTGCAACCAGACAAAAAGTAAGACATATCCCAGAAACCGGCTGAGCCGACTTTTATAGCATCAACCCCGGCTACCGGGTTGGCCGGGATCTGAACAAAGTTTACGAGCGCCCGGCCTCCGGGTTGTTGATGTCGAAAGTGTTAATAGATAGGCTTATATGTATCATACATGCTTCATTACATTACATTATTTATCAGCGTTGCACCCGTGCGAAGCCGGAGCGGGTCACTAGAAAATTGATAATTTCAACCATAAAAAATGACACAAAGGTAAATTAAGAAAGAAAAATTGAATGCGATCTACTGCAATCGAAGCGGGATTTGAACCCGCGACCTCTGCGTTTCCGGCGCATTGCTCTTCCAACTGAGCTATCCGACCGCTACGTCAATCGCACGAAATCTTTCATCCCTTAATTCTTTACGCTACTGGAGCGCCCTCTGTGTCATATATGTTTTTGAAATGCTTATGCGCATTAGCTCAGTTGGAAGAGCAATGCGCCGGAAACGCAGAGGTCGCGGGTTCAAATCCCGCTTCGATTGCAGTAAATCGCATTCAATTTTTCTTTCTTAATTTACCTTTGTGTCATTATTTATAAAAATAAAAATGTGGTATTACCACATAAAAAATATGAATCGATAAAAAGATTCTATACAAAAATTTCAACCATCTTTTTGATGTGAATAATACTTTTCCCTGAGTTCTAGAAAGTAGCATAACTATTTCATGCTTTCATTGCGTGCAATCCAAAATAAGTTGAAAAAAAAACAGTTTTCTGCGTGAATTGTGTCAATTTCGAGTAGGTTTTCAAACAAAAATTATGAATGAAAAATTCAAAGTGTAGGTTACAAATATATACCAATAAATCGCAATGGCCCTGTTCTAAGTAGTAACATTGATAATATGCTAAGAAATATTTTGTTTGATCATAGAGAAAAATTTCTAAAACAATCAGCATTTTTGAGTCTTAATACGTTCACCTCCAGTGACACCGTCGTTATTTCGTCCAACTATTTTCCCAAAGTGTTCGTTTCATCTTCCGTTTTTTTATCATGTGTATAATTCGATTGGTGTTTGACCCTCGATTTATGTACAAACGTTTCATCGAATTTTCATTTCATAGAAGTATAATTTCATCGAAAGTTTGTTTTCCGAAACTATAAAATATTTAGGAATGTGAACACAAACGTAACCTAATCTACAGGTTGACATTTTCAAGATTTATGTATGACTTCCGGGGAAAAAATTGTCTATGAAATGAAAATTCGATGAAATGAAGCATTTGGTGAAATGTTTGTATATTTTTATATTGTTTATAAAATAACAGGATCCCTTTCGATTGGTTGCATGTAGTATTGTTTGTTTGATAAGGGGCTAAAATAAACCATTGTGTCACGAATTGATTATTTGGACGAGCGAACGAAGCAAACCAGTATAAATATCTGAGTTTCACTTCTGCTCTAAAAGTACGCAATTTTAGAAGCACTGAAGCGGTGTACAGTCAACCAATTTGATTCCTAGGCCATTTCATACCTTGTCACAGTGAACGTCAATATGGAAGCCGCTTGAAATCTCATGTCATTGTGACAAGGTTCTATAGTGGCCTGGAAATCAAATTGGTTGACTGTACTTTTAGAGCAGAAGTGAAAAAGGTGTTTACAGTCTACTTCAAAAACCCTCTCATTTTTTAATCGATTAATTAACACTTACCTCAACGGTGCAGTTCTCGTTCTCCACATTGGCCTCCCTGGAGCCTGTAAAGGACGTGGCGGCGCCCGAGCACGCCTCGCACGGCGGCTTGTCCACCCACGAGAAGAACTTGTGCTTGAACCAGCCCAGCAGTTCCAGCAACAACGCTATGTCGAACGACATGTCATGCTCGGTTGTTTCACCTGGAAAATACGACGATGTTACGTTACCTGGAAAATACGACGAGATGGGCCGAATTTTCGGTAAATATTCGGTATTCGGCAAGTTTTTCAATGGTCGTATTCGGCAAGTCAATTCAATATTTATGGTAAGATTATGAGTATTACAAAAGGTCTTAAGTACTATTTATGTGTCGTCATAATCAGCCATTAAAGGTTGCACATTAATATTACATATTTCAGGTAAAATAGATGAATAAATTAATATAAGTCTCATACAATTTGTGGGTCCATTGATACAGCAATCATTGAATGAGTGAATATGTCAAGTATGGTAATATTAAAATACTTAAACGGGTTTACTCACGTCGTAGAAGTCGAATAACGCTCGACATGTTTCGAATCGGTACGCGATTCATCATCGATTCGACTTCTACGACGTGAGTAAACCCGTTTAAGTATTTTAATATGTCTGAGATTCACGATAGTTTTCTATGGTAATATTAATATTAAAACTATATATTTATATATATTTACAAGTAATACTTAAAAATCTACTAAATAAATTTTTAGTCATCTGGCAAATTATTAAAGTCAAAACCTGTTTTTAGCGATTCGCTGCCGAACCGAATAATCGGCCAGTTAAGATGGGAAGTGTTTGTACGGAACCCTCGGTGCGCGAGTTCGACTCGCACTTGGCCAGTTTTTATTGTTATAGATCTTCGTTTTTCTACTGTTTTGGCGTTTTGGCAGAGGTTTTAGTCTCATCTCTAGAGGTATTCAGTTACCATTGACATCTTACCAGTCTTGATCTTCTTCTGCTGATCCCTGACCCTGTCGAGGGCCATCAGCTGCAGCGTCACCAGCGGTATCTGCTCCCTCGCCAGCTCCTGCAGTTCTTCATCCTCGTACTTTATCATGTTGTTGAACAGCATCTCAATCTTCAGCAGTAGAGGGCTTCTGGTTACACCGTGCTAGAACATGTACTAAATATATTTTTCTTCCGTTTCTGACTGAATACAATGAAATTATGAAAATAATTAGTAAAATTATGTGAGACTAAAAGGAAATCTTTAGAGAACTTGTCAATATACATGATTCAGTTTACAAGCACAATCAAAAAGCGGAACCAGCACAAAATTCTTAGAACTAGCAAATAAATATATATATTTTTAATTACATAATTACAATATCATGAATTTCCAAGAAAATCATGTAGTAGTGCTCTTCCCACTCAGACTTCAGTGGATTGCATAAAAGTGTGGCTTTATATTTATCCTCTGTATCCATATACAAGTACAAATAAGAAAAGTGCTGGTACCACAAAAATAGGATCAACATTGCTTCTTTTCAATATATGTATCCTATAAAATGATACATGTAACATCTCATTGTTTTTTTAATGTGGGTACATACCTACCACAATTTTTATTGTATCAACATATCAATATATCAATACTAACCAGTATGTTGGATGGAGTAAATTTAACTTTTGTTTGCTGTATCCGGCCATGGCTGGCTCGCTCTGGGTTCTTGACTTGGCTCAGCGAGCCGCAACAGAAGTAGATCTTCCTCTCAATGGCAGCCTGGGCAATCCTCAGCTTGTTCAAAGTCTCTTCTTTTGGATATCTGTATTCATTTCCATCCTAGTGAGAAAAACGAGGCTTTAGTCAATAAATTATTTGTATTAAGCGGTGAGTTAACCGAAACAACAGAACCATTGATACAAATTGCGACATTTTTTTAATTATAGACATGAGTAGATGGCACAGATATTGCTTCAATCACTAGTAACCACAAAATTCATAGTATAATCAGTGTTCAGTCAGTTTACAAAAGAGATTAAGTTTAGATAATAATAATGTAAAATCAGCTTACCGCGCGGAATCCAATATACTTAAGATAATCTGTAAATGCCTCGGAATGTAAAAACTTCTTCAGGATATCGCTATTTAATGTTCTCAGCTCATAGTCGTGAGGGTTCTCCAAAATTTGGTAAATTACGCTCAGAAGTTCGTGCAGAATTTTACTGAAGCTTTCAATACCCCCCAAGCTCTGTTCGACTAAAGCTAGACGGGCTATATCTTCCATTTTGTCTGAATTTAGTCCTGTTTGCTGTGGGGGATGGTATTTTATTTTGTTATCAATATGTTGACTAACTCATTTCGTAGCCGTTTCGTGGTCGTACTTGTCAATTTATGATTTGTCATTGTCATGTTCTTGTCATGTCGTCTCGCTGTCAATGTCAAATAATCATTATGTTTTTCGTTCGGAATTGGTATTTAAGATAAAGTGTTTTATAATTAGAATATTACAGGAATTTAATGTTTTATTTGCAATTAACTCTGAAATATTTTATTATAATATACATAATTTAACTGTCGGGGCCTTTAATATTTTTTATTTTAAAAAGTAAAACCATGCGAATAATCTGAAAACTGGCAACTGTGTCGTACAAATATGGGGATTTATTTTAGTGTTGCTGTTCAAATGTAATTAAAAAGGAGTAATTTGTAATTACCTACTTATCCATATTCGACATAATGGCTAATTCAAATTCAACCTCATTTCCCTTTTATTTATCTTATCGCACTTTTTCATATCTCAAGCATATCGCTATACCTTATTGATCTGTGGACTCATCTTTTTTTGTAGCGCCCTCTACCAACGATCTGGTTCATACTATTAGTTTCTGTTTTCTTTATGTTGCTACGGCAACAAGAGTGTAAACTCGACTCAACATGCGAAAACATTCTATTTTCGTCGCAAAAGATCCAGACAAAGGTAAAATTGTTTTCATTTCTAAAAATATCAATACACCATAACATCTCTGACTATTTATTTTCTTGCGCGAGATAATTAGTTACCCGTCTCTTTTTGTGCAGTAATGTGAGAGAGTGACGGGTAGCAGGTGCAGTCCTGTTGCAGTTGGAACTACTGCAATATTACAACTGCTCAAAGTTCTGCACACTATTCACTTCCACAATAACACACATTATTAAGCAGTTCTATTGCAATTTCTGCAACCGCAATGCGACTGCATTACAACCGTTTGCCAGCTTGCAGTTGATGTGCGGTTGACAGGTCTGCATGGCAACTGTAAGCGGACAGCACAGTCGGTTTGCAGTTTTGGTACATTTACACCAACTGCAGCAAAATTGCACTCGAACTGCTTTTTTGCAGCTAGAGTCTTATCTTATCTTATCTTATCTTATTAGGAAGGGGTCCTTGCGGATACACTTCGACCCAATGGGATCTTTTGTGTAGTTACCCCCATCGCGCCTACTCAAAGGATTGTTCCACCACCTTCATATATCGGATGATGGAACCAGTTGGTAGTGCCTGGAATTCCTTCGGTTCTGGGTAACCAATACCGAATTCCTTCATTCTGAGTCTGGCGAGGGCATGACATCCACACAGTATGTGCTTCATTGTCTCTGCCTCCTCGCCACACATTCTACAATCTGTATTGTCAGACAGTCCCAACTTGGCCAATAGTCCTTTGACCCCAAAGTGACCAGTAAACACCCCCGTTATGATTCGGAGCTGTCTTTTGCTGTATTCCCATAATTTCTTGGTCCAGCCTGATTCTATACATTCCATGAATAGCTTTGAGTGCCTCAAGCCTGCCATTTTCCTCCACTCTTGTTGGTGCTGGTTTTTGGCATAGTCCTTGAAGGCTGTTGCTATGGTTCCCTGCGAGAGACCCACACATGGTTCAGGTCCTATGAAACTTGTCGCAGACCCTTTTCTAGCAAGTTCATCTGCAATTTCATTACCGATGAAGCCTTCATGCCCTGGGATCCATACCAGTTGCACCTTATTGTGCCTTCCAAGCTTGTTCAAAGCTAGGACGCCATTATACACAAGTCTAGAATCCACTTTAGGCGCACCCAGCGCTTTAAGTGCCGCTTGACTGTCACTGAGTATGTAGATGTGCTTCCCTCTGGTAAGTCTATCTATGTTCTCCTGGGCACAGGCGATTATAGCGTATGTCTCCGCTTGGAAGACAGTCGCATAACCTCCCATACTTGTACTTGCATTGAAGTCTTTTGCATGAATGCCTGCTCCCGTACCTGATCCCATTTTTGATCCATCAGTGTACCAAATAATGTCCTCACCATCTGCTGTAGGTGGCTCGCGACCCTCGGCCCATTCCGCCCTCGTTGGAACTTGTACCTTGAAGTTCCTACTGAATACAAGCTTACCCAAGTAGCACAAAGGGTCTGTGTAATAGCATTTTTACAGTACACCTTGGACCCATTAGCTGCCAAAAATTGCGGTATATCAGCATTATACACGCATATAATGCTGATATAACTCTAATTTGGGCACAAATTTCGTTGCTCATTGCTGTACAAATGAATTTTAATAGCACTATATTTGCATTAATAAAGGTAACAGCTACTCCAAGTGCTGAACATTGGCTGTATAACATTGGACGTGGTACTTATTATAGTTAATATGCAGCCATTCTCATACTCATCCGCAAAAATTAGGATAGGTGTGAACATCTTAACTGCTTTAATGAGGCTAAAAGTAATTTATCTGTGAACATGTTTGTATTTTTTATTATTCTGTAAAGAAAGGTGTGTGATGAATGTTGAGTGACATATTATTGTGCGACGAAGATTTTTTAAGGGCCATTTTGTGGATAAAATAATAAAGTTAAGGTGAGTAAAACTTTGGGTTATTACAATTATGTGTTAAATCTTATTGGGAATGTAATTTTATTGTGAAATACCATACATATTTAGGTCAAAATTTTCACGCGCTCTCGTAATATCCACAAATTCGTGAAAATAAATTCAAAATAAAATAGGCTATTTACAAGTTTGTTTTTTTACATGTTCATTTTACATATAAGCCGTTTACATATTCATTTATTTTTCATCTAATCCAGTTTAAGTCGATATTTACTAAATTAAACCAAAAGGATTAAAAGCTAAATTTTTACAATTCTAAGCGTCACGTACTTAAAATGGCGGAAAACGAGTGGTCAGTGTTAATTTCAATTTAATGCTAAATGCTGTATAAGTGTTCACGCGTGGCTTATAATTCAGCATATTGAGTTGAATAGTGAAGCACTTGTGAGTAAGAAATCAGCCACGGGTCGATATCTAGGGTAGTAAAGGTTCACATATATCCTATTAACCAGATAATCCGTCAAATGGATTCGAGCCGTTTAGGGTTCCGTTGTTGTTATACGCTAAAACCATGCATGGCGTCCCCTTTTTTAGTTTTTGCTAACTATTAGTGTAAATGGAAATGCTTTCTCAACGTTAAACTTTAATAATACCTAAAAAAATGTCTAATATTAGCAATAAGCGGAGACGCAAAATTTATTAAAATGAATACATACTATGTTTAGATTAGTTCAAAATTTCACCTTTATATATCTCCATCTCACTCCGTGGTATTGCAGCACGGCTATGGACGCACTTAAATCTATGTACCGCGCGGAATGAAATTACTTTTCCTTTACATTCGAATCCGATTTCACACATTATTTATTTATTTAAACTTTATTGCACATTACAAAGAAGTACAAATGGCGGACTTAATGCCATGAGGCATTCTCTACCACACACACATTCGCATCCGGAATATTTGCATTCGCATTCGCAAATGTCAACAAAAAAAAACATTCGTGAAATCCCTAGTCGTGATGCGTAGCGCGTAGCGTAGGTCTCACGCGCAGCCGCGCGGCGCGCCGGCGCGCTGCGCTGCCGCTGCCGCGCCGCGCCGCCAGTCGCTACATGTTTGCCATGTCGATACCACGCATCTTGTCCGCGCACTCGCGTCTCGGCTTCCGTCCGTACCTACTTTTAACTTTAGACAGACCACGGGCGGTAATTCTAAAAGCATTTACGAACAACAAACATTTACGAATTCACCGCCCTAGGTCTGTATCGTACTATTGTGTGTTCGTAACTAACCCGATGTGTGTCTGTGCTAAATTAACATATTAGTGGTGGTGTTTTTATTTACAACTAGCTGGGTCTTGTGCCTGCACCTTCTTAATACCAATAATTGGTACAGGTTCTTCCTTTATTTTTATAGAACTCTATTGATACCATAAATTCGCTTTGAGTTGTTATTAGGCAATTGACAACATTTAATTTTTTTACCAGGTTTTTTGTTGATATTAGCAAATAAAGGATAAAAAAATTTATATTATCACATTTTTACATTTTCGGGAATATCTTAATTGAAAAATGCATTTGAAAAGTTCCTCATTCTAAAACAGCGCAGGCGACTAGTAATTCGTCGATTCTTAAAAGATAACCCTACTTTCCCATTTTTTTCAATATTTTTAAAACTAGTCGGTATAATCAAATATAAATAATATATAATAGTTGTAGGTTTTGTGACAATAAATTAAATTAATATAAAACAAACAGTATTTGATTTTAAATGTTGTCAATTGACGACATCCTATTGCTGTTGAGGTATGAGTGATCATTTATACGAGTGCGATGTTCCAGGAAGCAAAGGCATAACAACGGGGCGCTAGGGGAGCGGGGCCTACCGCAAGAAAAAGAGAAAGAGAAGAGGCACCGATTTTAAAAGGTATATTTGTTAGGTTTTAAAGACGTATTTCGTGTTTATAATATCAGTTTAGCCGATTTCTTTTAAAGGAACTACATTATTTCATTCAATCTTATTGTTGAACGGCAGATTTTTGAAGGCAGTTTTTTCTTCTTTTTTTTTTAAATATAAGCTAAGTTCATAGTTCATTTATTTCCCATGTAGGTGTCAAAGATACACTTATATTACTTATTACTCGTTTACATCGTTTGTACGAATTCCTGAAAACCAGGATATTAATAGGCACTATATAATTATATTTAATCCTATTTTTTTATTCGCAGAATAATTATGCCGTACAAAATCGTACAAACGACGGAGGGGGGAGCAGCTCAACTGACCATCGTCCCTGCATTCTGGGAAATTAATGGCATTGTAAAGTGGCCACCCAAAACTTTAAAAAATGCATATAGACTAATTAAAGACGAAACTTCGCAGCCAGGACCGGGGTGGAGTACAATGGACTGCAGTGTAAAACGAAAAAACATAAAAACTTATGAAGAGGCAAACAAGGAAATACAACGAATGCAAGAATACACGGATACGGACACTAACGAAAACGAATATCATGTCTGCACACCTGCAGTGCAACCAAGTATTATTGACTTCGATGCTTTGGCACATAATTGGGTAAGTGAAATTTCTAAAATTAAGGTTAGGTTTGAAATACTCTTTTGTAGGCAATACAAAATACCGAAGTATATAAATAATACATATTAATCATGGTATATTTGCACATTTTGCCATTTTCACATTATTTGAAAACATTCGCATCTGGCATCTGTCCCTCGCTTGTCGTGCCCCTGAGAAAAGAAACAATAGTTATTCAAACTTTTTGCAGGTTTCAACACTCACAGCTTGCTGAAAACTATTTGAGACTCTAGAACTTTCCTTATTATTATAAAAAGTATCAATTTTCAGCGTGCTTCAGTGTTAAAACCTGAAAAAACATTGAATATTGTCTCTTCTCAGGGGACACGACTCGTTTGACAAACTAGACTAGGCTTAGTGTTTATATTTTTTTAATTTAATGTAATTTAGGCGTATTTTTGAATTTTAACAAATATTCTGTTCAAAAATAACCATAAAGTCTCCAACATAGAGTCCCAATTTCAGATACATTTACTAATGGTTGTCATTTCTATTATAGACATTTTCGCAGCCTGGACAAGAAAAAAATAATACCGATGCAGCTCAGGGAATAGTGCAGTTATCCCAAGAAACACCTGTACAAATCGTAACTACCGAAAATTCAGACACGATGCTCTCTAACCAAATCCTTATATAGGAGATTATAAAGATTGTGGTGTACCCACATTTAAAAAAAATGAGACATTACATGTTTCATAAATTTATAATAGAATCAATAGTTACTAAAGATACCTGTCTGAGAAAAAAAACGTGCGTGTAGGGTATTCTAAAACATGTAACCGTGATGGCTAACTCGAGATTATAATTGAAAATCAGAAAAGAATAGCACAGAAATTAGCTTCGCTGTCAGTACAGCTGGACGACACTAACGACAAAGTGCAAATGTTAAGTGATGTGCATGAAAATCAGCTGCCACAAAGAGTCACCTTGCTAAAAGATGCCTCGAAAGAGGAGTTGGAAAGTTTTAGTTTCCAACGCATTGAAAATAGAGAACAGTTCGACGTGTTCGAGGCATCGTTAGCAGATAAGCAGAACAGACACAAATTAGCCAAAAAGTTTTCGTTCCTGTACTCGCCTATGCCAGGCGAAGGCCGAACATGTGCCTACAAACTGATTGATGTTATGTTCGCTAGTAATTTTTTATGCCAGTGTTCATGGTCGGGCGGAAGCAAAGGAGAGATTTCCAAAATACCTATGAAAAATTATGTGAATTTCAGGAAATTGTTTTTTATCATAGTACATACTTGGGATTCAAGTTTCTCTGATAACGAAATGATTAAATTTTTCAAGCTGATTCTCAGAAACGCCAATAAACGCAAAAGTATGCAAGGATTGCGCGCGTCGGCTAAACGAAGTCGGGTTGGAAAAAAGTCTAAAGTAGGCACTAAACCGGACGTGCCAAAAGATAATGATGATAGCGATACTATCACTCAGCCTATAGCTAATGTAAGCAATGTCACTGACAACAAAAATAATGGTATGAGCGAGTAGAACTGTGTTTATGAAAGAAACTTGCCTTTAGCTGCACCACTAATAGCTATCGTAAAGCTATCACGGTTACATGTTTTAGAATACCCTACACGCACGTTTTTTTTCTCAGACAGGTATCTTTAGTAACTATTGATTCTATTATAAATTTATGAAACATGTAATGTCTCATTTTTTTTTAAATGTGGGTACACCACAATCTTTATAATTGAACCATACATCAAAGCACAAAGAAAAATTGACACGTTAATATTCACACCAAAGTAGAAGATGTGAATATTAACGTGTTCACAAGGTTGCTAAGGTGTAAAGCCTTTCAAATAAACAATGCAAAAGATTATCTGTCGTTCGGGTGGCGAAATGGTTAACGCGCTGGACCGGCAATCCAGAGGTACCGGATTCGATTCCCGGTCTCGTCCGCCAGGTAACGCTTTTCAATTTTTCTTTGTGCTTTGATATTTGTATCAATGGATATTGATTCTATTATTTGCACACAGATTATTATTTTATGAAGAATATTTTTTATGTTTAATCTCCTATTGTGATTATAATTATCTACACCTTCCTGAACTGAATTAGTCACTGACGAGAGGGATACAGCAATAATAGCGAGATATCTCCATACGTGTCTCACGTATTGCCGCATCCCTCTCGAGTGACTAATGTAAGAAGGTGTAATAGCCGCAGTCTCTCTTGCGCGCGACTTGTTCTCGCGGCCAACCTGGGCTTGGCCGGCAGAGAGTAGTAAATAAGTGAAGTGTGAACCTTCATACGACTCCGCGATTCTCGTCAGTATTGTATGGTAAAAATTCTTTTTCTTGAGCGAATCCACTTAGCTTTGTACCCGATGAACAATACTCATTATCTGTATTGTTAACTGTGGCCACAACTGCCACTTCGAAATGTTAGGCGTTATAAGACAGATGTTGGTCATCCTAAGCATCGATACGAATTTCACTGCTCTTTCACTTACGAAGTGACCAACATCTGTGTTCTCTTTGTTTAAGAGTAAACCTTATTTCGTTTGACTTAAATACTAATTTAGTGTAAAAGTAATTTGCACTTATAACGCCTTACATTTCGAAGTGGCAGTTGTGGCCACAGTTAACAATACAGATAATGAGTATTGATCATCGGGTACAAAGCTAAGTGGATTCGCTCAAGAAAAATATTTTTTACTATACATCGCATTATTAATGTTTGCATTTTAGCCGTACAAACTGTTTACGTTACTGCAATTTATTACATCCACAAAAACCAATTAATATCTTAGGGATGAACAGTGTGTATGCATATAGCTAAAATACATACATCATAATTCATAAATAGCGGCATATACAACGAGCTGCAGAATTGCATGGCCAATTTATGAATGAATTCGTTTATAAATTGGCCATGCAATTGTGCAGCCATTACAACATGGACGACAAAATTACTTTAAAACCTACTTAAATACTTGACAATTATTAAATCCTTTGCCTTTTGATATTTTTAGAAATACATTACATACATATGTTCACTACAATTTATTTATAACGTCCGTTATAAAAATATGAGAATATGTTATTACAATGTGAATGTTCAAAATAAAACAAATTTAACCATGCAAACATGTATTTTATTTTAAAGAGTATGTATCAACGGTATAAAATAATTATATTCTTTATGAAGAATACACACTAATTTAATTTGAGTACGTTGGTCATCTAAAATAATACTTTCGGTTACGGAACCCTCCTCATCCAATATTCGTTGCGCACTTGTTGACACTTGACTAACACTAATATTGGAACCTGCACTCACTGATGATGTTGTTGTAGCTGTTATAATTTTTAAGTATTCTACATTAATTTTACGACGTATTCCACCAGTTCTTACTTTGGCTTTCCACATTTTAATAAAAATAATCAGAATTGTACAACACTACTGCACACATGCAGGCCACGGAGTCATAAAAATATTAAATTCGTGGTAAATTATAACTCAACCAGCATACTAAATGCCCACATAAATTCTATTATTTACCCCAGGTCTGAATTGACGGTCACGAGTGTACAGATTTATAGCAGTGCGCTGTTGTGTAACTGCATAAAAGGTCACACTTGGTATAATTTTGGCCTATATTAATGCTGATATACGAGTAAACTCTATAGCTGAGTATTGGCGTAAAGTGCACGTTTAAGCAGCATAGAGCATTATATCTTTGTTAATTAACTTCACATAGTGACTGTTAGCGTTATAGAGGTTCGTATGTTCTCCCTTAAAATGCAAGTGCTTTAAAGGTACACCTGTGAACCATTATTCAGAAAATTGCACTATTTGTGTCCACAAAATGCGCTTTTGCAGCTGATAGGGCACAACACTTCTAAACGCTGAATAACAGTGAATCTGTGGCGTCCGTAAAGCGCTTAATAGAATCGCAATACAGAATAATGCATTATATTGGGTCTCGTTATTTTCTATGCAGCTATTGCAGTCCGAGTGAAAACTAATAAGTCGTTAAAAGTGCTTAAACAACCGATGTGGACCTTGTGTGGAATTATATAATGCTGCTTTGTGCTACTTGGGTAGGCTGCATTTTATCGCAGCTCATGGTTGTTATTCTGTCAAGAAAATTGTTGCTTTCCATGCTAGTGTGCTTAGTCTTCGGCGTGCAGTAACTCCACAGGTCCATTGTTTTTAACCTGTGCAGTGATTTGCGCGCTTCGGACTGTATCACTATATGTAGCGGTTGTAGATCTAACATTATTTCTAGCGCCGCGGTTGGCGTAGTTCTAAACGCCCCTGTTATAGCCATGCACGCCGTTCTTTGCACCTTCGTCAAGGCGTCTCTGCATGTGCTCCTCAACGTCCTTGGCCACCATACGAGGCTACCATATAGGATGATTGGTCGTACCATCATGGTATAAATCCACTTTAGTACCTTTGGACTTCATCCCCACGTCTTACCATACGCTGATCTACACATCCCAAATACTCTGAGAGCCTTTGTTATGGTGTGATCAACATGCTTTTTCCAATTGAGTTCCTTATCTAGTATGACACCAAGATATTTCACCTCACTGGACATTTCGAGTACCTGTCCATACAGTTTTAGTTCCTGCATGTCCTTAAGAATTCTCTTTCTCGTGAATGGTATTACCACTGTTTTGCCTGGGTTAATGGATAATTGGTGATTGTTACACCATTTCTCCACTTTCCTCAGTGCTTCACTCATAATTGCTGATACCGTACTGGGAAATTTCCCATTTACGAGAATCACCAGATCATCTGCATATCCTACCGTATAGATAGGACCACTGTTGAGTTCCTCCATTAGGGAGTTTACCACCAGACTCCATAGAGTAGGTGAGAGTACTCCTCCCTGGGGACACCCTTTTGTAGCCGTAGCTAGTATTTCATCTCCCATCAGAGACGACTTTATTAGCCTGGCGTTTAACATGTTGCCTATCCATTTGCAGATGGTCGGTTCTATGCCATGTCTTGCAGCTGCTTCACTGATAGCTTGGTACGTGGTGCGATCAAACGCTCCTTCTACGTCTAGAAAAGCCGCCAGGCATAGTTCCTGATTTTCTATGGCCCGTTCGGCTCTGGTTGTTACCAGGTGCAACGCGGTATCGGTTGACTTTCCAGGTTGGTACGCACATTGTAGTTTGTGCAACGGACGTCTTTTTAATGGACCATCCCTTATATGTCTGTCCACCAATTTTTCCAATGTTTTTAGGAAAAATGAAGACAGACTTATAAGCCTGTACGATTTGGCTTCTCCGTAGTCTGCCTTGCCTGGTTTAGGCAGGTATATTACTTTTACCATTCTCCATACTCGTGGTATGTGTCCAAATGCTATAGACGCTCTGTACAGTCTACTCAGGTGAGGAATGAGTACGTTTGCGCCTTCTTGTAGTAGTACTGGGTAGATTCCATCTGGTCCCGGAGCCTTGAACGGCTGGAACGTTGAAATTGCCCATTTCAATTTGTTATGATCTACTACCTTTTTCGACGTGTCCCAGTTGTGTCTGGTTGTGCTTGCGCTTTGTACCACTACACTAATTGAAACATCATCTAATTCGCTCTCGTGTATCACTGAGCCTGGAAAGTGTGTGCTACACATAATTTTTAGGGTTTCTAGCCCTGTCTCCGTCATTTTCCCGTCACTGCCCTTAATGGTTGTAAGCGGGACTGACTTCGACGTAGCTAGTGCTTTTGTTAGTCTCATACCTTCTGGTATAGACCCTATTTGGTCGCAGTGACCCCTCAACGCGCTTCTTTTTGCCTTTCTCACAGCCTTATTATATTCTGTGAGCTTTCGTGCATAGCTCTCAAAGTTATTTGAGGCTTTTGCGTCATTGAAAATAGCCCTGGTTTCTTTCCTGAGTTTTGCTATCTCTGGGTTCCACCAGGGTATTCGTTTTGCCATAATTTTCTTTTCGGGGCAGTTGTCGGTCCAGGCTGTATATACCGCTTGTACTATTTTGTCAGCTTCAAACTCTATATCAATAATAGAGTTGAGCTTACCTTTAGGATCACCCAGTTCCACTTTTAGGTCGGCTTTGTATGCTTCCCAGTTAGTGTTCCTAGGGTTCCTTTTGAGTACAGTTTCTACTTCTATCTTCGTGTTGTACCTAAAGCATATGTATCTGTGATCTGATAAAGAAATTTCCCTAGAAACATGCCATGAGTTGATACTTTTACTAATGTTATTAGAAGCCAACGTTATATCAATTACCTGACCTCGCCTTGCGTTGACAAAGGTTGGTTCATTGCCTTTATTAATAATTTGTAAGAAAGAACTCACCAGAAAATCCAGTACCTTCTCCCCTCTCTTGTTGACATCCGAGCTGCCCCAGATGACGTTGTGAGCATTTGCGTCGCAACCGATGATCAGGTCGGTGTTCGCCTTGTTGCCTTCCGCGACAAGATCCCGTAGCTGCTGTGTGATCGGGTCCGTCGCCTCGTAAGGGAGGTAGGCTGACGAGAAGATAATAGCCTTCCCCTCCCCTTTGCTCTGGATCTTAACACTGGTAAGATCCCTGGAACAGAAAGCATGTAAGGGCATAGCATCACTGCCATTTCTGACGTAAATGCATGTCCTCATGTTATTATCGGAACAGTGGTACACTATGGTACCACCAGTTCCGCCCAAACCTCTAATTTCCCCTTTATAAATATACGGTTCTTGTATTAGAGCAATGTCGAATTTATCGCTAATTAACTGCCTCGCCAGAAGGGCTGTGGCTGCTTTATTGTGTTGTAAGTTTATTTGTACACACCTTACACCCGCCATTGCGCCATTATTGTTTTTTGGGGCCGCTGAGATCAGTGGCCGAGTTTTGTGGCGCCTCGCTGGACATGGGGGAGAGGTCGCCTCCTAGGTAGAGATCAGCCAGATCTCGCAAGGCCTCCGAGTCCACCGTTGACAACGGCGATGACTCCCGACCTATGCGTGACCCGGCACAATCCTCCCTCCACTCCCTCTCCACCATCGTCGCGTCCGGCTCCGTGCCCACCTCTGCCTCTACCGTCTCCGCCTCCGCACCGTCTGCCGACAGTGCCTCCTTGGCCTCGACGTTTACGGCGTCATCGGTTGGACCCTCCAGGTCTGCGCCACCCACTGGGTTCGCATCCCCACCTGCGGCCACATCGCCCACCGTGGCCGCCACACCCTCGGTTGCCCGATGGTCGATCTCTGCCCTCCCATGCATCCTCTCCTCCACATCCTCGAGGAGCTTGAAGGAGCTTAGATTGACCCCCGAGAAGAGTTGGTAGTTGGACGCCTTGATGACATCCGCCGACTCCCGATCCATCAGGATGATGCGTCGGGTGCTTGTGTCTGACATCAGGGTGTCCACTATCTTCCATTGCTCCGTATGCAGCATAGGATTAAGCCTCTGCAACACACGGAGCATTAATTTTAGGTCCTGGGCGCCAACGATCCGCGTCTTCCAGGCCATTTTGACCGGTTTCGGCAGATCCTTGGCGTCCACGACCTTAAGGTGCAGTCCAGCAATCACCACTCCTCCGATTGCTGAGCTGAACCACGTGGAGGCCCCCCTCCCTTGGCAACTGACGTGGAGGGCGCCCCCCCCAATGTTGCCGATCACGATTCTCGGCAGGGGATCAGGTGCACCGTCCAGGAGCGCTAGTACTGCGCCCTGGATAGCGGACAGATGCCCAGCCTGGATCTTGACGGCAGGATAGTCCACCGGGATAATGGCCATCCTCTCCGCCGCCACCGCCTCCGCATACGACCCTACCCTCGTCCTTTTGGAGGCACTAGCCAGCACAGAAGAATCGCCACTCAAACCTAGTGGCCTTTTGTTTTGCCCTGAAGGGGCCGCGGTTGCAGGTGCTTCCGGTGTCACACCTGCGCCCGTCTGTGAAGTCAGACGGGCTCTAGCACGCGCGTTATTACGCCGCTTCTGCCTCTTGCTGGGAATGTAGCTGCCCTCGGCTTGTGCGCCCTCACCCTGAGGTTTGGTCACACCAGCTTCATGGGGCGCACTCCCAGTTGGATTTGGAAGGGCTGTACGGCACGGTAGGCCGATCGGCTTCGGCATGCCTTTTCCGCTCACTTCTCCGGTCCCCGCAACAGTGGGTCCCCTTTCGGGTCCCTTCTGAGCGAGTCCGCTTTTCAACCCTTGGGGAAAAGATCGGACGGCACCTTTGAAGTGGACGGGTCCAGCGTGTCCTCTACCACCACGTCCACCTATGTTGCTGGGACCAGCTCCCGCATCTCTGCCAGAGGCAGTATTGCGGGCCGCACTAGTACCCAGTTTAGCGCACTGCGCATTAGCCTCATCCCTTGCAGGTACGGCTTGTCCTCCCTTTCTCGTCGTTTTTGGTAATGAAAAATCCATTTAACCTTCCACATATAACTTCGTCAGACTGGCTCCCCACCCTCCTTGGAGCCCTCCTACTGGGGATGCTTTGACGCATCAGGGATACCAGCCCGATATAGCGTCCCAGAATGAGTTATCCATGAGTCCGCACGGCACCAAAACCATCGTCACCTCCACAGGCGACTCAGGAATCGTGCGCCGCCGACTACGGACCCCATCACCCCAGGACACTCGCCCGCGGCCATCTGACTGGACGCAACAGCCGATTGATCACGTCTGGCTAGGACGTGACCGCCCGTGTGAGATGAATCCCGAGCCAAAGTGGCGTGTTGTCTTTCAAGGGTAACGACTCCGACCCCCGTCCGACTCAACCTACCAGGATCTCGTTCTCCATCCGTACGGGTCCCCGCGCACGGCACAAACACGCGGGTGGCATTCTACCGCTAACCATCCTTCTTAGTGGATGGAAAGCCCGCTGCGACATGCCACGTCATCGCTTGCAGCTGACTGTGTGGGATTTGGGGAGTAAGGAGGGTTTGGAATTCTAGAAGCTCAACTGGTTGTTTCCGTGCTACCTGTTTCCTCGGTAGAACCAGGCAGTTAACAGGCAGTAACCGCGGGAAGGAGCCCAACCAGTTTTGCCTCGAGGATCAAGGCAACTGTGAGCTCCCCCCGAGGCCCTTCACCAAGTTAACTACCGGGCAGGTAGCTACCATAGAGACAAACCCAGTACAAGAGAAGCGACCGGTCGCAAATTATGGCTTGTTCTGGACCCATCTCCGCCCTGCAGCTAGAGTCAGACCACGCTTACTCTCCAAGCAAATGAACTGTCAAAACATACAAACTGACTCTCTTTGCACTGTTTGACAGTTCATTAGCTTGGAAGAGTTATGGTGGTCTGACTCTAGGTTGCAGTTCAAATGCCATCCGTCTGTACCGGCCCTTATTTGTTCCAGAATTCCGGCATGGGTCGAGGAACTGGCTGCTGCACGCGCGGTACGTCAGAGGCGAGCATGCCATGTGCCTGGACCTCGCTGATGAACTGCAGAAGAAGAGCGAGAACACGCATAGATATGCTCATTTTGTCAAGGTAGGAGACTTTAGGAATGAAAATTTGGGTTGGGGGTTTGGGTCATCAATTATTTAAAAATACCGTCATAGTGTGAGTCGGACTCGCGCACCGAGGATTCCGTACAATTAGATAATTTTTAACTTTTTTTGTTTTATGTATTTGTTTTGTTGTTAGAGCGGAAACAAAAATACATAATCTATGAAAATTTCAACTAAATGTTCATGAGACGCAGCCTAGTGACAGTATCGAGCGAGAAACGGTAAAAAAAATCACGTTTGTTTGTATGGGAGCCCCCTTAAATATTGATTTTATTCTGTTTTTTAGTATTTGTTGTTATAGCGGCAACAGAAATAAATCATTTGTGAAAATTTCAACTAACTATTAGGTACGGTTCATGAGATACAGCCTGGTGTCAGATGGAAAGACAAACAGACAGAGACGGACAGCGGACTCTCAGTAATAGGGTCCCGTTTACCCTTTGGGTACGGAACCCTTCAAACTTGCTGTTTGACTTTCATAGGGTTTGGTGTACGCTGACGCGGGCCGCCACCAGGAGGCGCTGGAGCGGTTCCATAGCTGCATCAGGCTGCACCCCCAAGACCCTGAGCCCTTGAAGCAGGTCGCCAAGAGCCTGTAAGTGTTTCACTAAAATTTCCTCTACGTGTTGGATACATATCCCCACGCAAGCCTTCCAAAAGACCGGGACGTATGAGCCCGAGACTCAAAAAATGAGAAACAAAATAATGATAATAATAGTCATTTATTTCAGATAACAGCGATCCATATACCAAACAAAGAGTCAGTGTGTATGGTTTGACAGTACATTTGCTTGGGCGAGTTAGCGTGGTCTGAATCTAGCTCTGTTTTTTATCGCAATTACTTTCATACGTATTTATATTATTAGCTGGCATGTCGGGCATGGAGGCTATATTGATTAGACACCAGCTACGATGGTGTGGCCACGTTCGCCGCATGGAAGACTGCAGACTCCCAAAAACCGTTTTTTACTCGGAGCTCGCTAGTGGAAAACGCAATCACGGGGGGCAGTTCCTGCGCTACAAGGATGTTCTCAAACGCCATCTTAAAGCTTGCGACATCCCATCTGAGCGTTGGGAGGACCTTGCGTCATTGAGACCGGAGTTGCGCAATAAAGTTAATAAAGGTGTAGGTAGCTTCATTTGAAGAAGCTCGACTCAAGCATCTGGACCAAAAGCGCCGCTTACGGAAGACTCGACCCAAACCTGCCTACGCTTACACTTTTGACACACTAGGGCAACTTTATTGCGCACAGTGTGACCGGACATTCAAGACCAAGTTTGGCTTTTCAAGTCACATCCGCGCACATGAATGGAGAGTGTAAGAGTCGCCGTTGTCGGATACAAGGAGGACTATAATTATATATATTATTAATTAAACAAGATCTCTGTTGTATTTAGGTCTTGCCAGGGACGCTACCAGCTTTCTTTAGAAGCGTATTTAGAGGCAGATAAGCTTACTAAACACCCAGATAGCGACATCTATTGTGCTCTAGGTGAGTATTTACTAGTTTTCCTATTTGTTTGAATTACCTGGTCATTACCACTAGCCTATACCGGGTGATCAATCCAAATGGGTCAGTCGGGAGAAGTCACGAACTATAAATGATAGGGAAATTTGTTTATAGGAAACATGGCGTCGATTTTATATGTAATAAAAACTGCATTATTATTATTTTTTAATTCATGTCTTGCTAACATCGACAGCTGAATGTGCATGGCACTTGGGGCAACTGGAGCGGGGCGTGGAGTGGGCGCGCAGCGGCGTGCAAGCGGGAGGGGGCGAGCGCGCAGGCGCACTGCTGGCGCGGCTCCTGCTGGCGGCCGGGGACGTCGCCGGCGCAGAGCGGGCGTACGACCAGGCCATCGCGTAAATGATTCTTTTTTTAGGGTTCCGTACCGCAAAAGGCACCAATGCATCCATCCTTCAGGATTTGGGAATTACTATGAGACTGTCCAACATCTGCCTTCGTAGAATCCTTGAACTTTTCGGTCATATAGCCAAGAAAAAGAATGACAACCTGGAAAAGCTCTTAGTGACAGGAAAGATTCAAGGAAGAAGACGAAAGGGAAGCAGTCCCATGCGCTGGAGCGAACAGATTCAGATTGTGAGTAGGTATATAGACGATTGACCGTAGGGAGGACGGATAGTGATACGAAGCCGGCAATAAGCCCTTTTCACGGCTAGGCAATGTATCGTGCCTTTCTCAAAAATATGCAATGAAATAAAAAAATACACTAGTCAAAAAAAATACTTCAGCTCTTTAGCATGCTCATGAACACAGACGTCATGTTTAAAAAAAACCGGCTTAGGCCTTCAATTTTGTATGAAAGTCCTTTACATTTCTGTCAAGTTGTTCCGCCTGAAACGTGATACTTCGGAGCCTGTTAACCTTTTGACCGCCACAGTCGGCTGTGGCCGTCAACAAAAAATCGTGCCCCTGACGCCACGTCGGCCACAGCCGTCCAAATTTCAATGATCAAAAACTTTGTAATTCTAACCGCTGCAAGTATTTTTCAATCCCTGTTGATTTTGGGGCACATCTTTTTTTTTACTCTGGCGTCAGTGGCATGGTAAATTGCTAGACCGCTTGGCGGTCAATAGGTTAATAATGCACGTTATGTTTGAGAAAAGTTACTCATTTTGCTACTTAGCACCTAAGTCTATATTATTTGTATTTAAGTGTGTGTTTATCTATGTAAGTATGTTAATCGTCGTCTAGTGTCCATAACACAAGCCTACTAGAGCTTACTGTGGGACTAGATTGATTTGTGTGAGGTTGTCCGATATTTATTTATTATTTATCATTGTATCATTGTTTTGACGAAGCAGTTGGCGCAGTTTGTGCCCTGCCTACTGAGCCGGCGGTCCTGGGATCGAATCCCGGCCGAACAAATATTTGTGTGATGAACTCGAATATTTTTTCCTGTGCCATGGATGTTATCTGTATATGTATTAATATATATCGCCGTCTAGTACCCATACCCATAGTAAAAGCTTTGCTTAGTATGGGACTTGGTCGATTTGTGTATGATTGTCCCTTAATATTTATTTATTTATTACTAGCTTTTGCCCGCGACTACGTCCGCGTGGAACTTGGAAGTATGGAAGCAACCTCGTACAACACGATAGATATCCACCTAATCACCTTAATTAATAAAAGTAATTGTTAAAAGCGCCTAAGCAAATGTAAGAGCAATTGTGCTTTTGGTCTAATCATTACATTTCCCACAGGGTCATCAAAGTCATCATGAATTACTTACTCACTTTTCAATATTTTTAGGGATAATTTCCAGGATGAAAACTATTCTATGTCTTTCCTCGGATCTTAAACTATCTCCATGCCAAATTTCATCAAAATCGATTCAGCGGTTTAAGCGTGAAGAGGTAACAGACAGACAGACAGACAGACAGACAGACACACTTTCGCATTTATAATATTTAGTATGGATAGTATGGATTTTCAGTTCACACGCCTGTGGCGCAGACACGCTAGCCGCGGCGGGGGCCCTGCGGCTGCGAGCCGGCGCCCCACGCGAGGCATTCCAGCTCCTCGGCGCCGCGCTAGCCCAGCAGCCGACACAGCACGCTGCTGCGCTTGCGCTGGCCGCCATGATGCTGCAACATAGGTAAAACTCCCCGCTATCCTCTTCTTTTATAGAAAAACACTAGACCGATTTTTTCATTTCATAGACAATTTTTTTCTCGGAAGTTTAAATTTTTCTTTTGCTTTCGATGAAATGAAAAACAGGGGTAAACCAACACCCCCACATAGGTAACTCTCCCGGTAGTTGTGTTTAATAATCACTAGGGCTTTGTGTTTTTAAACTTGGCTTTGACTTTTCATAGCACTGGTACATTTATAATCTCTTCTAAAATAACAACATGAAATAGATTTATCTAAAAAAAACTTATATGGTTATCCTTTTAGGGACTTGGACGCAGCTCTTGCTAGACTCAAGGCAGCTCTCTCCGCGCATCCTACTTGCGTGGCCGCGCACACTAACCTGGGATTAGCGTTGCTGGCCAAGAAGAAATATGTCGCAGTAAGTAGCATGGACGTAATTTTTCGCGCATAAAGCTTACTAACTTAGGTAGGTAGGAGAAAGTGGGTGGGATTAAAAAAACAAAAGCAATTTCAAAATAAAATCATTGTTCAGTCATAAATTTATCTGGCTTCAATAGTGTAGTTAGAAATATTTTTTAGGGTGTAGGTACACGACGCAGAGCTCTTTCGATCTCTATGTTAATTTCCTCCTGTTAGAAATATAAAATGCTGTCAATTGACTAGGAGACTTTTTTATGTTACTCATTTCGATTCTAGGCGCTGACATGTCTCCAACGAGCAGTGTGGTCAGCTCCTTTGAGCGCTCGTGCCGCTCATAACTTGGGAATGGCTCTTCTGCTGTGCCGACGGCCGGCTTCTGCCTTCTGCAGGCTCGCCACGGCTGCAGCGCTGCAGCCGCACCAGCCTTATACGGTAACATATCTAGAGTCAAACCACGCCAACTCTTCCAAGCAAATGAACTGTCAAACCATACAAAGAGAGTCATATCATACCGTCATACCAAGTTCTTATGGTTTGACAGTTAATTGACTTCGAAGTGTTAGCTTGGTTTGACTCTCTATAGAGTGGGTTATCTATAAGGTGGGCTATCCCAACAGGGGGTTTTCTAACCCACAGGTGGTCGCAGACCCGTAGGACGGCCTAGATATCGCTGGAGTGATGAATTCCAAAAAGATCTCAGGGATCTAGGCATCGCTAACTGGCGAGAGCTGGCTCAGGATTGCGGAGCGTAGCGTGATCTGATGTCGGAGGCCAAGGTCCACTTTGGGTCGTCGCGCTCAGTTTGTTCCTCGTTTTTCGTGTTACTTGACAATTTGTCTTGGTTCTCAGGTTCTACTAATAGCCATTGCGCTGGAGCGTTTAGGAGATCCGCGCGCCGACGCCGCGTATGCGCGCGCGGCGGCCCTGGCGCCGGGCGACGTGCTCGTGCGTCTGAACAGGGCTGGTAGACTCGCGAGGTCTGGGAACACTGGCCAGGCGGCTGAGGAGGCTGGAGCTGTGGCTGAGCTGCTGCAGATGGAAGAGAAGCCTGATGCACAGGTGAACATACATCAACCAATCAATACAATATTTTTCTCAAACATGCAATAAAATGTCGTCATAACGTGCGTTATTACAGGCTTCGAAGTATCATGTTTCGGGCGGAACAACTCGAGAGAACTATAAAGGAATTCCATACAAAATTTAAGGCTTAGGCCTTAAAGTAACTTTTTTGTAAAGATGGCGGCTGAATTATATTTTTTTTGAGTGGTGTAATGTTTTTTTATATTATTGCATATGGTTGAGACCCTATGCATAGCCGTGACACGTATCACTATCCGTCCGCCTATAATACCTACACACCCGGAAAGCCCTTCTTTCCCGGCGTCTGCAACTCTGCAGTAATGTACTATTATTGCATGTAGCGTGTGTATCAAACAGTATAGTTACATTATTGTAAGTGTCTTCCATATCCTGCCTCACAAAACAATCTCGAGGGAAAGACACTGAAAAGCACAAGCTGCACAAGCTTCCTCAAGATGACGAAAAATAACTCGCGTTCCCATTTTTTGACACTAGATGAGATGAGACTCTGATGAATCCTACAGGGCTGGTAATCTTGTGTACTTTGGACACACTGTATTTTGACAGTGGACCGAGCATATCAATTCTCCTTAAAGTATTAACCGATCATGGTAAAGCCCAACGGAAGGGTGATGATCATGATTTTAGCAGTAGAGCATGTATTGGTATTTTTTTTACGTGCACTTGTATAGCTATTACCAAGGTCCGGAATTCTTCATAGCAAAAATCAAACATTGATAGGGTTCGACCAAAGTGTTTTATCGACTATCGATAAATAGTTTTCACTTAACGAAACATTGTTAAAGTAATTAAAATCAGACTTTTGGATATATACAGTGGCGTTCAGCCAATTAGGGACATCATTATTTTATTTCATACAACTGCGTATAAAATATCTTTTGATGAAAAATGTAAGATGCGGTTGACCATTTTTATTATTATGTTATTAATAAGTATAAGTATGGGTGTTTAAACAAGGTTTACTATAGGGAAAATAAAGTTTCTATAAAACATGTTCTCTAGAAACTAGACATGTTCAAATTAACACTTTTAACAACTTACAACTCCATACTTTAATAAATTAGAAACGGAATACACATATGTCTATTTTCTAAAAAATATGTTTTACAGAAATTTTATTTGCACTATACTAAAACTTGTTTAAACACGTGTACACCATGTTATCTATACTATTATAAAATTCTAGATTTGTATTGAAATGATATTTTCTACGGAAAGGGGTCACGATTTCATTTTTCATTTTCGTGATGCACGGTCGTCATTTGTTTTGTATGGGCGCGCGACGCCATGCCTGCCTGGCGCCATCTGTTGGTCATAATTTTCTTTGTCTCGGATCACGCCGAAACGGCTGGACATATTTTAACCAATTTTGGTACAGGGATGGCATCCAAAGATGGTTATAGAATACTTTATATCCGTCTCAGTAAATAAAAAAATACGAGGACGAAGTTGCGGGCGTCTCTTTGTTAATAATAAAATTGGCAAACGTTGTTCATAGAATTTCTAAAGTCATATTTTATATGCATTTGTATGGAATAAAATAATGATGTTGCTAATTAGCTGAACGCCAGTGTATATATCCAAAAGCCTGATTTCATTACTTTAACGATGTTGTGAAAATTATGCATCGATAGTCGATAAAACACTTTGGTCGAACCCTATCAAAGTTTGACATTTGCTATGAAAAATTCCGGACCTTGGCTATTACTCTCGGGTTCTATTAATATACTGCATCCCGAGATATAAAAGCTAACAGAAGTATCTGATCCGTAGCTGGCCAGTTCTCTCGCGACGCTCCTGGCGCTTCTCCGCGACGCTGGTGCCCAGCTGTCCGGCCTGCCGGACCTGCCGCCGGCCGGCGAGCCGGACGCCGGGCCCGATGACATGACTGCTGATGAAGTCTAGCAGGTATGCGTGCTCAAGTGTAAAAGTGTAATATTGTCTAAGCCACAGTTGGCAAGTCCTCTCGTCAACTAGCATACTTGGCGGATCTGACCGGCAAGCCCGTCGCTGAGCCGGAGCACAACATGACTGACGAAGTCACAATAACTGTAATTAATCGTATTAAGACTTTCGTGAGATACATTGGCGTATCTAAGTTTATTTTTCAGGCGGAGCCAGGGGTCGGGCCTGGCCACGGCCTATGAGATGAAGTGATTAATTTCTATGGGTAACCCAAAATCCTGGGGTGGGCACTAGACCATATTGGGGTAGGCACTAGACCATATTGGGGTGGGCACGGCCCAACCGGCCACCCACCTAAATACGCCTATGGTGAGATGGGTCAATGTCAGATTTAGGTGCGCGTCTTTCCGGTGGACATTGGCAAAATTAAGGATTCCAGGGCCTAATTTTCTGATTAAATGCCTGTGAGAATAAATACCGTTCCCTGTTCTATAATCCGATGTAATAGCAACATAACCTAGATTTATAAAAGCTCTTAACTTTTGACCACCGAAGGGACAAATTTTGTTTTAGAACTGACAATGACCCAGATATGGTGTCCACGGTATTGTCCGAACGTACCTGTATATAAACCGCTTAATACATTTCATACCGGAAATAGAGACGAGAGTGACATGGATTTCTTTATATTTTGAGACACGGATTCCGAGAGGTATACCGAATAGGACGTGTAAGTGAAGGCACGAAATGAAATGTAATAAAAAAATGTAGTATATTACTATTATACTGCAAAAAAAGCAATGAACTACCAGCGGGCTCATGTTGGTTGCGTTTATCACGCGAAAAATAAGTGACAAGCATCTGTCACTCACACTCACATTAATGCATGGGATTAAAGCAACTGTCATTTCATATACATTTAACGTATGTAATAACTGTCATATTCAATCCCATTCTAATCACGCCTTGATAATATTAATAACCAGGATGATTCATCGGCCATCTTTTTTCATGTTTTATATATTTTTTTTGATAAGTGTTATTTAACACGGAAGTCATGCATTGGTTATAAAAAAAAAAACTGATACTGGCACAAGCTTCGAGCCGCCATAAATGGATTAACAATAACTAGGATCATAACTACAAGATTGAGAAGAAATAGTAACGCGATTTAAGTAGTAGTATACAGGATTATCCTTCTAAATCTAGAGCGTCATTTGTTGCCTCTCTTTGTATTAACTAACGTCGTGTGCTTTCGACACGAACCGCAATTTATTTTAGTTTCATTGCGCCTAGTACAATATTCAATCTTATTTTATTGTCGGTCGTAAAATTCCATTGCAAACCAAAGTTTTGCCATGAGGACTGTCCTCCTGGTTTTAGCTGTAGTATTCAATTTTAATGGGGCAAGTACTTTTTTAACTTTACGCTGGTTAAGGTTAATGAACAATTCCGACAATGTAACATAATCCTGTGAATAGCGAGGCAGCGTTTTTTTTTTAAGATCATCCTGAGTCTTGATACTCTTGATCTCCAAGATCCGTACAATGTTGATTCCAGGGTTTGGAGCTATTTTATTTTGGGCTCTATTGATGTGGACATCTAGTACTAAAATTTTAATAATGCTCATCATTCTTTCCAGAATGCCGCGCAAAGCAAAACTGAAAACCTTAATTCCATAGCAGACCTCACTGCTAAACTGTTAGTGCTGCCCCCTCTTCAGGTCAACTACGACGAGTTGACCGATAAACCCACCATCTCACCAAGTCAGTTCACGCTGAAGTTTGATGGAAACTTCTTGCTGCCTGAGAAGCTGGTTAAAGAGCTAAATTTGAATGAAGCAGACATGAACGGTTTGAGGACGCTGATGCACCTTGGTTTATTTAATCGTGCCAATTATGGATCCAATAGACGTCTATCTGACTTGATTCGTGCCGCTGGCCGATAATGGGTGCGATAATCGCGCGATGTATTAATGATAGCATCGGCTGAACACACATAGTAATGCACAATAAGTATCAAGACAAATTGGTGCGTGAATGATAGGTGCTTTATCATTTGTCTCTCTCGTTTTATAGTCTGGCCAAAATATCTTGGCTCCAGCAATTTTAGTTTTTAGGGTTCCGTACCCAAAGGGTAGAAACGGGACCCTATTACTGAGACTTCGCTGTCCGTCCGTCCGTCCGTCTGTCACCAGGCTACCTATACCTCAAGAACGGTGATAGCTAGACAGTTGAAATTTTCACAGATGATGTAATTCTGTTGCCGCTATAATAACAAATACTAAAAATCAAATAAAATAAATATTTAAGGGGGGCTCCCATACAACACACTTGTTATAGATTATGGTACGGAACCCTTCATGCGCGAGTCAGACTCGCACTTGCCCAATGTTTTATTATTTTTGTTAATCGCTGAAGATAGGGCACTAATTAGTCTTGATACCTACTTGTGTATTATTCTTAATCTTTAAACTAGTATTAGATTCTAGCAAATTTAATATAAAAAAAACATCATGGAAAGTTATGCTTTGATCAGTTGTACTTAATACAAATATTTGCAAAAGATTTATAAAAGATATTTCGGAGGACTTTTGCGTTGTATTGTTTACATACAGTAATTCACTTTATTTAAGTCGTTCGTATATTTTCATGGTGATTCAGATGTAATAATAATACCTTTATTTGCTTTTATTTCTAGTGTCGAAATAATGTAACAATAAATTATGATGGTTTAATCAAACCTAAACGATTTTGTGGTGGTTGTAGATGGTGGCTTGGTACTTTAAGTGCTTACGGGGTTTTCGCTATTCTAATGATAGTAGATGTTGTTCTTCACGCAAAAGTGTAATTACCTATATGGCGGTTGATGATAGACAGGCGGGTGACTTTGGCAGGGATCTGTGAACCCTTAGAACATCCAAGATGGCTAATTAAATCTAATTGAAACGGGCCTATGATGATATTGGACATTATGGCAAAATTTGAATAAATGTTTTATAAAATTAAAAAGACTTTTTAATTATGGTATAAAAGAATTTCATCTCTATAAGAACAATCAATGTTATAGAAAAAATAGAATAGAATAGAATACTCTTTATTGCACACCTCAAGAAGAAAGAAATACAAATAGGTACAGATGACACTTAACATTACAATAGAGGCAAACAATAGGCGATCTTATCGCTAAAAAGCGATCTCTTCCAGACAACCTTTGGGTAGCGGATTAATATAAATGAAATGAGATGAGTAGGCGATGCAAAAAGTAATCAAGAAAACTACTGAAAAATTATTAAAATCTACTAAAACTTTTAATAATATATATTGATCCATAAACATACATAAAAATATGCATAAATGAACATTGTTACTATGTTATTATTATTACTTAGATGTATCGTCTGTATGTTCTTTATTGAAATAATGGAGACCTCAAAATATAATAAAGAGTATATATAAATATACTAAAGGAGCCGTATAATAATAAATAATATTACATAATAATTTTTCGACGCGATTTTAATTATTAAATAAATTCTTAAAACTTTACATCAAATAAAAAAAAAACACACGTGTGATCACCGGTACTGTTTAAAAAAAACTATTTATTAAGATGATATTAAATAAGTGGTCAAGTGTTAACCTCTAGGACTACATTAACCCGGCCTAACCCTGCCTCCACACTACTCGCGAAGTTGGTGAAGGTCGGGCGAATATGATAATGTGGAGGGGCAATTCGCTTCAGAATCCCATACTTCGGTCAACTTGCCTCGGTCAACCTCGGCCTACTTCACGAGTAAGTGTGGGGACCAGTGTGTCTAGCCCAACTACGCTTCGCGGCTTGTCACGCGACATAGCATCGCCCGTCACTTTCTCATAGTACAGCGAAGAAAGAGATAGGTAATATTTCTCGCGCTAGAGTCGCGTGTCATAGTTGTGCTAGAGGGGCAGTAGGTTGTGGTATCTAAATATAAGTCCAGGTAGGTATTTAAATGTAAGTCCGATCGTTGTTAATAATACCTATCTAGTTAATACCTGCTGATTGTGATGTGAGTGAATTCAACGGCAGTTAAACCTTAGTATGGTTTTGCTCGTTGCATTATTATTACATGTATTGTTTTTTCTGTGTAATAAATAAAGGGGGGGTACTATTTAAATGTATTTTCCGAAGTACTACGTCCGTCACCTTACCTTATTGTAATATTTTTATAGTGATTTGCTTCATATATTGCACATTTCGATTGCTACAATCCAATATGCGATAGGCTATTCAAATCGTAATATAATATCCTGTGACAAAGTTACCATGAGAAGCCTCGTCGTGTTGCTCGCTTTCGTCTTTGCTAATGCACAAGAAGACGCTGAAAATGCAAATGCAAGTATTTTCTATTATTTATTTACTAGAAGGTAGGCCGCAACTGCGGCATTAATTCCGCCATTTGTATAGTCTGTCCAATCTCTTCTTAGAGAATGAAGTGACTTTGTCACAATCACAAGGTATAAACGATCGTATTTATGTAAGTTTAACGTCGTTTGTCACTTGTGCCAGTTTGACATAATTTAATTTAAGAATTCCGGATAGACTATACCGAGAACCGGTGTATTCAACGTGGTATGGACGTTGGCTTTTGTTTTGTGCAATAAAGTTAAAATAAATAATAATTCCAGACTACTAATACCGAAAAACCTTCATGTGAGATGGGACTTAAAGCAGAACTGCTAGTGCTGCCCCCTGTCCTCCTCGGTTACGACGGCGACGATGACGACATCACCGACGACGAAACCACTACCCCACCTACTACACCAGAAAATAGCATGGAAAATTTCCTGAGAAAACTAAACAAATACACTTTAAAGTTTGAAGGAAACCTCGATGTGCCGGAAAGCCTTAGACAAAAACTACAGACAGTCGATCCAAGGAGATCAGAGCCGGGAGGTTTGGAGAATCTGCTGCGACTTGGTTTAGTCCAAAGTATGCTGCAGAGCGCTACGCCGAATGATGGATATCGAAGAGAATGGCAGGCCACGCCTCCTGCGTCCATAGGAGTCGTAGGGCAGAACTTGGTTTAGGATTTGTAATAATTGATATAACAACGATTCATATAACTTCACTACATTCATTTGATATAATGTTTCATTTGATATAACAACATTGGGTATAATTTCAATCAATATAACATTTGATATAACGTTTATATTCACAAGGTAACCTAATACTGCTCCTCGCTTCGCTCGTCATCATACCTAACCATGAATCTATCACAGTTTTACTTTTTTGTTTAAGCACTTTGAGTGTGTAATGAGCCTTTAAACGTATTCAAATTATCGTTATTCCATATCATATTTCATATTATACCATATGAAATGTTATTATATAATTCGTTTATTATATCACTTGATTGTTATATTGGTCATGTTATAGCGACAGTTACGCACCCCTCAAGTCGTGCCATTGACGCCTCGACGACAATGGATTAGGTTAATCGTTACTAAAGTTTTCACCGTGTCAGAGATTCTTAATATTAGTGTAAGACTGATGAATTATACAACATGCTATAGTTAATAATTATATACTTACCGTGTCATGAAATAAAGAAACAATCAATAAAATATACTGACTTTGAATTATGCGACTTAAAACTGCGCATATTATAAGATTTTAAGTCCAAAAGCTTATTTGAAATTGTTATCAAAATCCTCATAATTAAACAAATAATGACTGTAATAAAAAGCTTACTTAAACGCACTTTTTACGGTCATAATGGTTATTTAGTTGTTTTTCCATACGTATTACTGAATTTAATTTAGACTAAATATGTTATAATACGTATTGACTCTGGCTATGTTATGTCTGGTTATGTCGATGATATATTATGATGATTACAAATAAAAAATCTATTTATCTATCTATCTATCTATATATGTATCGTCACGGCACGTCCGCCATTTGTATGGAGCGTTTTTAGCGCTCCGTTGGAATGTCGAGCTTTGACAGCGATTTTTGACTATAAGAGTGCTGTAAACCTTTGTAGCATTCGGGATTCATAAAATGCAAGCAAAATTTATTGAAGTGCTAGGGCCGTCTCTGGTTGTCATTGGTCATTTCAATAGATTTTGCTCGCATTATACGATCCCGGGTAATATTCATACAAAAATAATACAATTTTGTTAAGTTCAGTACAGATTTTTAAATAGGAAGTCATTAGCCTCTCTTATGCTTAACCGTTGACCATCGTCGGGTAAAAAGTTTATAATATTATGCCATCTGTGGATATTCAGTTACCTGCGCCACTATGATAGATACTTTTATCACGCGATAAACAAGTGACAAAGCATCCGTCACGTTTTGACAAGATGCGAGTGTGAGTGATAGATGTCACTTATTATCACATGATAAACGCAAACCATCATAGGTCCCCTACTAGCAAATATAAAATGAATACATCTTGAATCCAGACATTAATTTTTATTTGTCGTTTTGTGTCAAAAAGGCAAAGACCATTGCAAATTCACGTTTCAACAGCAAAATAAAAAACATTTCTGTTTTCAATTATTTATATTTTTATATTGAAATTATCACCTTCGTACCATTACTGAGGGTGTCAACGTTTTACGTACAACACAGTTACAAAAGATAATCGACACTGAGTTCAATACAAATAAGGTTTGGATTCGAATGGCAGCCGGCCTGGTTTATGGACTCGCCTGAAGGCACTTAAGGTCAGTTTGGCGTTATAAATGGGCAAGTCGACTTTTAAATATACTCTATAAACACTTTTTCACAAAAAATAACCGACTTCAATAAGCGAAATGGGTACCTACCCATATATTTTGTTTCTTGTAGATTTTCTTTAAAAGCGTTCAATTAATTTCGATGATATGGGACCACTTTATATGGGACCACTTCTGAAGTATTATCTACCTACTATGAAGACTAATCGCGTGTCATACATACATAAAAAAACAACAACATACAGTCGAATTGAGAACCTACTCCTTCCATTGAATTGTGCCTACATTCAACACACACAAGTAATATTACACCTTACACACAAACGATTGTAAACGACTAAGTTATAGAAGTCGTAAAAATATAACCGATATGTACTTGCGTGAATCGAATATAGCCTTATCAAGGACGTCGATAACTATGTTTAAAGTTGTGAGTAAACGACGACTTTTCCCAAAATTTTAGACATTTAAATAACCTGTCTTTATTCTATAAATAAAGTTATTGAGCCCAGGCCGGCTAAGGCGAAATTATTGCTTCTACATTACAGTTATTTTACGAATAAGTACAAAATGTACCACTTGCATTCAGTACGGTTCAGACTGGTCAACCCAAATTAATGTACCACTTGCATTTAGGTACTATAGCTATAGTATTAATCAACCGAAAATAATCTAGAATTACAGTTCAGAATACCCAACTGCAAAGGTACCACTTTTATTGTTTTGATACCAAAATGTAGTCTGGCCTACATTTGCATTAGCGCTAAGATAGGAACAGTAGCGGTAAAAATCTATCACAATCTATTGTATTTGTAAGTTCTAAAAATACATGTTGGTATATTTTGTTATGCGTTGTAAATTACAATTTTGGCAACGTATACTTGGATCCTATCTTTTAAAATCCTCTTAATGTTTGGATTATTTTTGCCGCTACTGTAACTGTGCGGCGCATGAGGAAAACATCAGCCAATAGCGAGCTACACTGAGTACATAACTTAGTTTAGGTTAGGACTAGTGTATACTTGTATGGGCAGCCTTAGTACCTCAAATTAAACGGGTCAACCATTTACGTACCACTAGCATTCACGTCAGGTACCACAGTATAGACTGGTCAATAGAAGTACCACTTGCATTTAATACCATTAATATTGGTAAAAATCATCTTTAATCAAGATTTTTCCATGTTTTGCGTTTATAGAATCAATACTAACTTCGTTAACCAGTCTTTAAATAAATGAGAAAATAAGTTTCCAATGACGCTTTAAAATTATGCGCAAACATGCCAACTTGTAAAAATCTTATTGGTAAGCACGAGAAAGATAAAAAATGTAAGCAATGCCTCTGTTTTTTTTGTATAAGGGTACAAAATCCTAAAAAAACGAACATGACAGATGTAGACTTGAAATACCATCTTTAATTAGAACATTGTTGTTTGATCGGTTTAAAATCGTGTTTTTTCAAACCATTTTTTTTTCTATAACACATCACGTTTTTATCAAGTGACAGTCATAATATTACCACATGAGGCAGCGTGTTTACATTTTTTATCATTCCTAAGCTTTACATTATTATCTGCATTTTTATAGCCGAAATTATATAGTATTGTATTTTTTATATTGTTATTGTTGACGAGTTTCTATCCCTTTTTATTTGCTATTGTATACTGATAAGTTAAACCGTGCCAATTATTCAATTTAATATCGAGGTATTCAAACACTCGGCGCTCCAACTAAAGACTTAATCAATATCTTTATTTACAATAATTATAAAAACAAATTCAGAGACAGTCATGCGTGGTGTGATTTTTTTTATTTGACACATTACAGGGTTGGCAAGTTCCATATATTTATGCTAACAGTGTTTGCTCAACCCTGGCAACACCACAAAAAGTACAAAAATCCCCGTTTTATCCTTACGCTATTCCCAATTCATACTAATATTTGAACACTATCCGAATGTCTATTTAAACATTAAACATCTATCTTTATAAATGCACTTCTTGTTAGTTTATCTACGCTAAGTTAGAGTGAAAGTTACAAGTCATAAGTCATTAAATTAAAAAGTCTACGATTTGACGCCGAAGTAAAGAAGTGAAAGAGACTACTGGCATTTACTGGTTAAATAAAAGTAATCTAAATATAACAGAAAAACCATAGTTTAAAAATATCGTATGACAGTTTTAAAACAATTTGGCTCAGTAACAGAATTCAATGATGTATTTGAAAATGGAACTAAACGGTTACAAAAAAGGAACACCACAGAGAAGAAACGTAGAGTGGACGCTCACAGAAGGGAGAATGGCAATGGTTATCTCACACTTTTGGACTTATTTTAATATTTCTTTGGTGTTGTGTCATATTTAATGATTGATTCCATTACGGACGCTATACGACGGCGAACTCTATCCTAGATCTGTGCAAACATCCTAACATATACTGATATATAAGAAATACTGTTCAGAGTATTCTCGATTCATTTACATTTTACACATCAGAAAAATAAATCGTTCGCACAAACCGAAATAAACCCTAGGTACATCCACCTCGATCCCTAAGCTTACCTATATTTACACCAACTAAGTCTATTTACACAAAATGGAATCATTGAGATCATTACAATATTTACTTACATTAAAATGACATTTCTGAGGTCTATTATCTATGCGTTAAATAAAAATAATACTTTACGTTAGACTGGTTTGGTACTCTGTGTTACCATGTATGAGGTATTGACGTTTACCTTAACGGTAAAAATACGTTGTCTATGGCAAGCATAGATAGTAAAGACACGGCGCTGTATTGCACGAATTTAAACAAATAAAAAACAAAAACATAAATGGAACGATTGCACTTTTAAAACAAATGACAACAGCGTTGAAATACTGGCAGGCGTAC
Source organism: Apotomis capreana (assembly GCA_947623375.1). NCBI lineage: Eukaryota > Metazoa > Arthropoda > Insecta > Lepidoptera > Tortricidae > Apotomis > Apotomis capreana. Next base: position 18,177,422 of record OX392515.1, read on the forward strand.
GGGTTCTAATAAATGTAACAATAAAAACTGCAGAAGAACGAAAGAAGCGGTTTCAAATGTCATGTAAAATTGGCAGTTGTCCTTAAAATAATAAAGTTTATATCGCTTTAAGCCGCTTCATTCGTTCTGCTCCAGTGTATTAAACAAAAACCTACTTTAATCAACAAATTGTAAGACTCAGCCATTCCGAAATTGAGATCCAACGTCATACTTGAAAATACTCCTGCGATTTAATCGTAATGTTAAATCAGAACCTTCTAGAGAGAAACCGGCATCCGTAAAGACTGGTTTAGTTCCCGAAATATTATTACCACCTATGAAAGTTGTTTTTTTTTTTATTATTTTGTGATCATTTGGGGCATTTTCAAACCGCCTCAAAATCAAACAACGTTATTATTAACATACAGCTTATTTAAAGAGATTGATTTGTAAAGATTATACACCTAAGCAAATTATACACCTTCCATCTCCAGTACCATACTGAGTTCAGCCCGTCAAGCACGTTATATACCTATAGCGAAATGAACCCCTTTTTCTAATACCATATCGGCGTTCAATGGACACGTGCCCAAAGTGCCCAAGTGGCTCTTTCCCACTGGACACTTTGGGTACGTGTCCAGGACGTAGTCTCACAAGGGCGTCCATTTTCACTTGGGGGGTCCCAAAAATGCCCGAAAAAACATGCCTATACCTGGTTTACGTTAGCGTGCTAGCACCAGACATGTTAGAGAGCACGTAATTGGTCAGCGATGAGGGCGACGCATGCACCGAGTAAGTGATATATGCCGTTTTTTAAGGCCACTAATTATGGAGTGCTGCAAGACAGCTTTGAACGTTCAGTGACAGCGGCAGATTGTTCTAAAATGTGGTAATAATCCTTCGAGAACTTTCTACCGGCGGCAGGGAATCAGCTCTGGGCTGCCCGGGCTCAGCCGAACCGCTCCTTGACGAGGAACATGAGCTTCTTCTTCCCCTTGTACTTGAGTTTGATCTCCTGCAGCAGCGCCGCGAACTGGTGGGGCCCGTCGTGCGCAAGCGCGAATGTGTCACGGGCTTTACCTGCGGAGGAATAGGATATTAGTTATAGTACATTACTGCAGACGCCGGGAAGAAAGGGCTTGTCGGGTGAGTAGGTATAGACCGGATAGTGATACGAAGCCGCCAAGTCCATTTCACGGTTAAGGCATGTACAGTTGCCGAGAAACTTCTTGAGCCTAACCTTGACTGCGCAGTAGCCGATTTACGTACAAATATGCATGCGCAGATCCGCCATTTTGGGTCAAGAAGTTTCTCGGCAACTGTATAGTGTTTTTCTCAAACATATGCATTGAAATACAAAATACACCACTCAAAAAAGAAAATCAGCTTAACCTGTTAATGAATACAGACGCCATGTTAAAAAAAATACTTCCCGGCCTAGGCCTTAATTTTTGTATGAAATTATTTTACAGTTCTCTCGAGTTGTTTCGCCCGAAACGTGACATTTCGAAGCCTGTTTTAACGCACGTTATGACGACATCTCATTGCATGTTTGAGAAACATAATTTTAAAGTTTCAATAAAACAACGAATCTAAACCAGATTAAAATGTAGCCATGCCAAGTGGACAATAGAATATGCACTATGGTGGGCGGTATAACTGGAATATAATTTTAGTCTATAACCCCAACAATCTAGAAAGCGTCGTACATGAATTTTGTATGACCAGGTATAAAATATTTTTTTAGGTATGACTTGGACCGTATCAGGGCCCGTCCTCACTACCAGTGAGTCGGACTTTGTGTGGGAGTATAACCCGCTAATGGGATTATCTAAAAGCTATAAAGCTGTGTGTGATATGGGGATAGTTACCAAGGAACTCGACGAAGTCCGCGTAGTGTCTCGGCGAGATGTGCGCGAGGCGCGCATGCGTGGTGGAGGCGTACGCGCGCAGCGCCGCCTCCAGCAGCGGGCGCAGGGGGGTCGGCGGGCGCGGGGGCGGGGGGCGCGCGCGCGAGCAGCCCGCCGCCGCCACGCAGCAGCGCCGCAGCACGTCCGACTGGGGAAACATATCGTTAAACTAACGTAGACCAGGTATAGGCTCCAGGACACCATCGCGTGTGCTGATTTCTGGCCGAAAGGTGTCGTGTTTCGTCGGTTCCGGGGCAACCTACCAAATCCAACACCCGAGATGTCGGAACGCCACGCCGTTACGCCGTCAAAATAAACATTGTTCGGTTCATGACGTTATGTAACCTGTTTTTCAATAAATAAATAAATAAATAGGCATGTTTTTTCGAGCGTTGTTGGCACCCCCCAAGTAAAATTGGGGGCCTTCGTGAAACTAGGGGCCCTGGACATGCGCCCAGAGTGTCCAATAGGAAAGAAGGGCTTGTGAACGCCGACATGTTATTAGAAAGAGGGGTGCATTTCGCAAGATATTTCTTTTGAGGATGTTAATCTATTATATTTTTATTGGGATGGAATGTCTATATGGGATTAACTAACTTAGACTACTCGAAAGTCAGAAATGACCAAAGTTCAACATACTACCTACTTCTGCCGCTGACTGTAGGTAGTATTTAAGAGACGGAGCACGTTACATTTGCGCTATGTAAAGCTACAGTTGCAGAAGTAGACTTTATAGTGTCTTGCTTTGTGATATTGGAGAAAAGTAAAGTAAGAGCTTACCAATACGGGAGCGCACTGGACGTTCTTGACCAGCAACGGCAGCATAGCTTGTAGCTCTGCACGACCCAAAGAGTGCGCCAGCGCCACCGCCCAGTGGATGTCCGCGATCGCCGGGTGGCTGTCCTGTAATCACGCAAAAATATACCCTTGTTTTATTTATGTATATAGTTACCTCGTTTGTACGAAGTGTAGTTCACCTATTTTGTTCGAATAGGTACCTATTCCTTTAATTTCCCAAAGGTTAGCTGGAAGAGATCCCTAATAGGGATAAGTTCGCCTCTGTACATGTTTTATTTGTTATGAATGTATTTATAACCAGTTAAGATGGTAGTGTTTGCACGGAACCCTCGGTGCGCAAGTCAGACTCGCACTTGGCCGGTTTCTAAAGGAGGTTAGTTTAGCAGAAAAGCCCTCATTTTGACGAACAACTCACCTGGTTGTAGTGTAGATGCAGGTTCCTCATAGCCAAGGTAGCCAGCCGCATGGCTCTCGCCGGCTGGCCGCGCTGCTCCATGTATCTGGCTACGGCGAACAGCTGGCTCGAAGCTAACGCGCCCCGCGCCGCCGCGCCGCCGACCGCCGCGCACGCCGCCTCGAACGCCCCCGCTGAGCCTTCGCAGACTGATAAAGCGCTTAACGCGCAGCCGGGCGGGTCCTGTAGGAAAAACATGATGTTAGTCAACTCAGTGACATATTTACCCCTAGACCCACAAGGCCCGGGAGCTCAGGCAGTCTAAGGGTCCCAATCCCTTAAGGTGGTACAAGTTACTTATGTTCTCCTTATTTATCACTTTAAATACTGTCTACCTACTTATTTAATTTGCTGAAAAGCGTTTTGAGAGAGGGAGAGGGCTCCAAATGCTAAGTGTCTAGGGGCCTTGGCCTTCTAAGTTTAGGCCTGAGTTAATTATGCACTATAAAATAATTATGATCAGTATACTGAGGCGATAGTATTTGGAATGATGAAACGAGACAGATCTTGCAAGCTACGTACGTGTAGTCGCTTGTTATTTGTGACGTAACGTCTATAATATAGTGCACATACAGAAACCTGGAAGCTGTGGAATCTATGAAGTCTACAACTGATAGATAGGTATATCCTTATATAGTTTCCGAGCTATATTAATGGAGGAAGATAAGAAGGCAGGTTCAAGTTAAGTAGGTTACCTTGGCGGCGCACTGCAGGGCCAAGGTCCTCGCGCAGGCGCTCAGCTTTTCTTGCTGTTCGAAGCTAAGTCCTAGCCGCAGCGCTGTGGCGTGGGACATGGCGGCTGCTGCTACGGGACCCGTCGCTTCAGTCGGCGTGAAAAGCTCGTACCTGTGGGGAAAAGGAATTTAGATAAATAAATAAATATCAGACAACTTCACACAAATCTATCTAGTCACAAATTAAGCTCAAGAAGGCTTGTGTTATACTAGACGACGATATAGATACTTATAGAGATAAATACAGAGAACAACCATGACCCAAGCACAAATATTCGAGTTCATCACACAAATATTTGCCCTTGCTGGGATTCGAACCCGGTACCGCCGGCTCAGTAGGCAGGTGCTTACAAACTGCGCCAACTGCGACGTCGAAGTTAGATCGCCGTTAGATTGATATCTGGTGGCTGATGCCAACAGTAGCGAATCCTTGTAGAGTTTGCAATCTTGGGATTCAGGATTGCAAACCCTAGGTCCATGTGTGGGAAGGCTAAGGGAATTTAGAAAACTATGTTTATGTTCGTGGCAATGGCTCGTCTACAGGCGTTTAATAAACTCTATTGGATGCACGAACTAAGACTAAGTACCATTTGGTTGGTACATAGCTAGACGAGTCAAATTCATGACTGGTTGGTCCTATGGCTGGTTGTTTAAAGCATAATCGTGAGTACATAGGTACTGACACATGAAGCACAAGGAAAGTCAAGTTACGGTATATTATCAGATGAGAGCGCCATTTTAAACGTTAACCGGTCCTTCAAAATCAATACTTAGGACGACCCAACTTTTCCTCATTGTCCACCGTTCTGATTTGTCAACATTCCTGTGGACATCCTGAGCCTAGTAGCTGTCATATTCTGGGTCTTATGAAGAACACGCACGAACCAGTTCTGCATGATGGAGAGCAGCGCGTCGAGGCCCAGCTCGGTGGCGCACGTCACCAGCCAGCGCACCATCTCGCGCCGCCGCCAGTTCACCGAGGATAGCGTCATCCGGAGCACCTGGAACAGAAATCATGTTAAACCATTGATACAAAGATCAAAGCTCAAGGAAAAATTGAGATACGGAACCACCAGGTTCTACCAAGAAGAGTCCGGGAATCGAACCCGGTATCTCTGGATTGCCGTGCTCTGGAGTGCGTTGACCTTTCCGCAGCATGCATTGCACTGAACCGGCAATCTAGAGGTACCGGGTTCGATTCCCGGTCTCATCCACCAGGTTACGCATCGTTGTTTTCATACAAAAAAACCGGCCAAGTGCGAGTCGGACTCGCGCACCGAGGGTTCCGTACAAACACTTTCCATCCCTAAGTGTTTAAGTTAAGTTTGCACCTGGTATGTATAGCGCCCCATATAAATTAGGTGCAAACTTGCAAAGTTAGGTATTAAAAAAAAACTACTTACTAGATCTCGTTCAAAACAATTTTCGTTGGTAGTTTTTATAGTAATGTACATCATATGTTTTTTTTAGATTTTTCATTTTCTTATTTTAGAAGTTAGAGGGGGGGGGACCAACTTTTTTCCACTTTGGAAGCGTCTGTCACGCAAACTATTCGGTTTAGAAAAAAAATGTTTTAGAAACCTCGATATCATTTTTGAAGACCTATCCATAGATACCCCACACGTATGTGTTTGATGAAAAAAAAAATTTTGAGTTTCAGTTCTAAGTATGGGGAGCCCCCAATATTTATTATTATTTTTTTATTTTTGCATCAAAATCTTAATGCGGTTCACAGAATACATCTACCTACCAAGTTTCAACAGTATAGCTCTTATAGTTTCGGAAAAAAATGGCTGTGACATACGGACGGACAGACGGACAGACAGACAGACAGACAGACAGACATGACGAATCTATAAGGGTTCCGTTTTTTGCCATTTGGCTACGGAACCCTAAAAAGTGGTGTGTACCCACGTAAAAAAATGAGACATTACGTTTCATCAATTTAGAAATCCTATGTTAGATCCTGCGGAGCTAGCATATCTTGCCGCAACTGTGCTTCACACCAGCTTCACTTGTCTTGCTCGCACGGTATTGAAAGGAAAGTGACAGATATTCTTTTACAGTCCATAATTTAGATCTTTAGAGAGATACAGCATTATCTGAATGAGCGTTTTCGGTATTAGTCAGAACAGTTGTGTGACTGGTAACATCTAGTCCTTTTTGAATAACTTCAAGTATCTCTGTTTGGCCCTATGGTTGACTGGTAGAGAATGCCATTCGGCATTAAGTCCGCCATTTGTATCGACTTTTGTTTTGTGCAATAAAGTTTAAATAAATAAATAACCTGTGCGAGCATACATTTACTCCAGTAGGATATGTATGTTACCTGTAGCCCCAGCTCGAAGGCAGCATGGAGAAGGTCACGGTGATGGTGCGGCGCATCAGGAGGAGCAGCGTGCCTAAGGGCATCCTGCGCAAGCCGGAACAGCTGCGCTGCTGAACGGACATGGCGCTGCGCCGCCGCCAGCGCTGCGCGGAGACGGCCGGGGGTGCCTCGAGCCGCACCTGTGTATTAGTTTACTGGATATCAGTTTACAGGAACAACTGACACAAATTCATCATGCCATGCTGCGACTGATAAACAAGCACGAACATAAAGAAAAAATGTGTTCCGGTTGATTTAGACACCATTGAAATTCAATGGATTTGACTTCGCTTTTGTGTGACTGGAGAAAGCCAAGTCACACAAAACAACTCCTTGACCGCTGTTTGACTTTATATAGTAACTAGGTGCCTGCAACTTTGTCCGCGTTTTTTCTTTACCGTGAACGGATAAAAAGTATCCTATAACCATCTTTGGATGTCCAGCTATCCCTGTACCAAAATTGGTTGAAATTTGTCCAGCCGTTTCGGCGTGATGCGAGGACAAAGGAAATTATGAAAATAATATTAAAATTTTTCCTGAAATCATCCTCCCTCTCCATAGAAAAAATATTTTCAGTACAAATCTAATGTTTTAATATTATTATTATAGATTATTTCTATTTTTAACAAGAAACATAATTCGATAACTCTATAACAATAAGGTGTAACCCACCTACTAATTTCAAACATTAACTTTCAACAACTCCGCTACCTAAAGGTTGTCCGGAAGAGATCGCTATTTAGCGATAAGACCGCCTGTTGTTTACCTCTGCTTGTTATTTTAATGTATCTCATGTTGTGTTGTATATTCCTTGATATTTGAGGTGTGCAATAAAGAGTACTTATTCGTATTTGAGGTGTGCAATAAAGAGTACTTATTTGTATTTGTGTAATTTTCTGTCATCGGCGTGAACGGCAAAAAATTGGCGCGACCGGCGCACATACCTAACAGCGCGCTGGCCAAAGCGGCTTGTTGTTGCTCAGCGTGTTGTAACGTATGCCACGCGCCTGCACCGGCGCCCGCCGCGCTGCCGCCGCCGGCGCTGTCTAACGCGTACGCTTCTTCGACCATGGGTAACCTGTGGAAGAACGTTTCTTTATTAAAATAACTGTCGTATAACTAATAACTGTTAATGGCGAAGAAGATGTTTTACTACAATTCTCAGTTTATGTTGGCTTTTAATTTTTTTTTTTTGTAATATTCTGAATTGGACTTCGCCTAGTAGAGAGCTGAGTAAGTTGAACGGAGAACTAACCTCATGGCTCTCAGACCGACGCGGTACGCCAGCTCTGGCTCCGCCGGCAGCAAGGCTAGGAACAGGAACCGCGCAAAGGTATGCGCGGGCGCAGAGCGAGGGTGGACGCGCGCGCCGAGACAGGAGGACGGGCCGCCGTCCAGCAGCGCCGCCGCCACCCGCGCGCCGACCGCGGCGGCGGCCTCGCCCTCTACGCGCTGTAGTTGCGCTATTAGACGCTCCTCCTGAGAACATGATACAGGATAACGTTTATTTTAGATCATCAAAAGTAAATCAGGTATGTATTCGAGTTCTTCGACAGTTTTAAGGTATATATGTTAAAGTTACGTCAGATAAAAGACTATAAAACGGGACTTTTTAATTTTTACTGTAGGATGATAGTTCTCATCGCTATTTTTTTCTTTTGTTTAAGAGCTTTGCCACTGTCGCTCATTTTAAATCTTAATCAGGTAATTATGTTAACTTTATGGAACCTGTGGGGACATGTGGGAATTGCTACTTTCCTTATTTGCATTTTAAAATGGAATGTACTATTAAAAATCTAAAATGAGCCGTGTCTTTAGCACTCACCTGTTTACAGTATCGCTCTTGCGCGTACAGACCGCTGGGTAGCATCCGCTGTAAGCCAAGTCCTAACAGCGCTGCTTCCAGGGCCAGGGCCAGGTACGTCTCCTCGGGGTTCTTGCTGCCCGCCACCGGCACGTGTTGGTACCTGACACAATGCGAGAATGAGACATGAATATGACATCATTATCCATCAACCAAGGTTCAGACAGTCGCCAAACTTAAGTGGCAGTGGGCGGGGCACATTGCTCGTCGAACCGATGGCCGTTGGGTAGTTTCTTGAGTGGCGACCGCAGACCGAAAGACGCAGCGTGGGAAGGGCATCAAAAATTGGATCGATGACCTGGTGAGGATCGCGGCATTGGATGAGGGCGGCGCCAGACCGATCGTTGAGGACAAATTTGGGGTAGGCCTTTGTCCAGCAGTGGACGTCTATCGGTTGGTATGATGATGATGATGATGAAGAACCTTCAACCAACCTTCGATAGAGTTGACCTTCGCAAAGTATTCCTATGTAGGTACTCAAACAACCGTATTTTCGGACTACATTTAATCGGAAATTCACACATAACCTAAAGGCAGCTAAGTATTAAGTCATCTTCTAGATACAGGTCATACGTCGCGAGGCACTCTGGCATCCAGTCGTCCTCAACGTTAGTAGCTCACCTAGGAGGCAGGCCGGTGTTGGGCTCCTCGTCCAGGTACGTGTGTAGCCTGGGCGAGGCGCGCTGGTCGTCCGGCGCGAGGCACGCGTCCGCGAGGCACTCGTACACGCACCAGATCGCCTCCAGCGTCCAGCCCGTCCAGCATCGACTGTCTATAAAACAAGTCGGTTAATTAAGAGTATTTTGTTATACAAGTGATTTGGATAGTTAATAGGATAAAGTCAGTCTAGGCCGTATGTGGAATTCTGCACTACGCGATGCTACAGGGGGAGAAACATTCACTTCATTCACTCTCACTTCCTAGCCAAGGCAAGAATAAAACTTACCAAGGGTGGAAATTCGTAAAGCCCCAGGTAGCATATTTACGGCCCTCGCTTTTGGTTCGGGCCACAAACACCTGCGATCTGGAACATTCACGAATTCCGCGCCCTAGATATGTATAATGTACTATTACGCTTTACGTTTTTGTGGTGTTTCTTGCATTTGACTGCGTCAATTTTGCGTGAATGCGTCTTTAGTAATGGAATGTCAAATATTACGTTGAGTTAGTTAAAGTGCTGTCTCTGTCATCGTTGAACTACGTCCGATCTTTGTAATGTACTTGACAATGTAACAACGCTCTAAACAGCTTGATAAGACAGACATCATAAGAACTGCACTTGCACAACTGTGAAAAGCGCCCTTCTCGCGCGAGTGTTATTATCTATCTCTTTCTTCACACTACTGTGAGAGAGTGACGGGTGATGCTATCGCGACAAGAGTCGCGAAGCCTAGCTGTGCTAGACGCGCAGGTCACTCTTGGTCATGTCATGATTTCTGCGCCCGTAAATATAATTTCATCACACTTGCTCATAAATCAAGGTTTTGCTAGAAAACCGGGAAGTAAGTCGTAAATTATGCCCTAGGGTTATTAATTATTATCACACTTTAAGGGTTTGTATGCTAGAAAACCGGGCGTTAAGTCGTATATTACGCCCTAGGGCGGTGAGTAATTTCGGTATTGACTACTATATTTATTACTTTTGTTTTGTTTCTTCCAAAGTGTGATGAAAAACATCGTACGTGACTCTGGTGGTAAAGGAATTCCAAACTCGTGTCATCAAAGCCCTCGCTTTCGGCTTCGGGCTTCTAATAGACACTCGTTTACGTTTTGTTACGTAATGTACTAATTCTGTCCCATTCCCTCACCTCTCCCTATACACCGGTGCGAGTGCGACAGCGCACAAGTGGGTCCGCCGGACAGACAGGCGCCGGGGTCCATGTGGGCACAGACTTGCGACAGCTTGACGCGCTCGCCGCACGTGCCGGGGCACGCGTCGGGCCCGGGGCACGCCGGCGTGGCGCCGCCTGACGACGACGCCTCGCCCGCGCCCACTTCCTGCCACCGCTGTTGGGCCACCTCCTGTAGACGAACATTCTGTTCCATTCCCTCACCTCTCCCTATACACCGGTGCGAGTGCGACAGCGCACAAGTGGGTCCGCCGGACAGACAGGCGCCGGGGTCCATGTGGGCACAGACTTGCGACAGCTTGACGCGCTCGCCGCACGTGCCGGGGCACGCGTCGGGCCCGGGGCACGCCGGCGTGGCGCCGCCTGACGACGACGCCTCGCCCGCGCCCACTTCCTGCCACCGCTGTTGGGCCACCTCCTGTAGACGAACATTCTGTTCCATTCCCTCACCTCTCCCTATACACCGGTGCGAGTGCGACAGCGCACAAGTGGGTCCGCCGGACAGACAGGCGCCGGGGTCCATGTGGGCACAGACTTGCGACAGCTTGACGCGCTCGCCGCACGTGCCGGGGCACGCGTCGGGCCCGGGGCACGCCGGCGTGGCGCCGCCTGACGACGACGCCTCGCCCGCGCCCACTTCCTGCCACCGCTGTTGGGCCACCTCCTGTAGATGAACATTCTGTTCCATTCCCTCACCTCTCCCTATACACCGGTGCGAGTGCGACAGCGCACAAGTGGGTCCGCCGGACAGACAGGCGCCGGGGTCCATGTGGGCACAGACTTGCGACAGCTTGACGCGCTCGCCGCACGTGCCGGGGCACGCGTCGGGCCCGGGGCACGCCGGCGTGGCGCCGCCTGACGACGACGCCTCGCCCGCGCCCACTTCCTGCCACCGCTGTTGGGCCACCTCCTGTAGATGAACATTCTGTTCCATTCCCTCACCTCTCCCTATACACCGGTGCGAGTGCGACAGGGCACAAGTGGGTCCGCCGGACAGACAGGCGCCGGGGTCCATGTGGGCACAGACTTGCGACAGCTTGACGCGCTCGCCGCACGTGCCGGGGCACGCGTCGGGCCCGGGGCACGCCGGCGTGGCGCCGCCTGACGACGACGCCTCGCCCGCGCCCACTTCCTGCCACCGCTGTTGGGCCACCTCCTGTAGATGAACATTCTGTTCCATTCCCTCACCTCTCCCTATACACCGGTGCGAGTGCGACAGGGCACAAGTGGGTCCGCCGGACAGACAGGCGCCGGGGTCCATGTGGGCACAGACTTGCGACAGCTTGACGCGCTCGCCGCACGTGCCGGGGCACGCGTCGGGCCCGGGGCACGCCGGCGTGGCGCCGCCTGACGACGACGCCTCGCCCGCGCCCACTTCCTGCCACCGCTGTTGGGCCACCTCCTGTAGATGAACATTCTGTTCCATTCCCTCACCTCTCCCTATACACCGGTGCGAGTGCGACAGGGCACAAGTGGGTCCGCCGGACAGACAGGCGCCGGGGTCCATGTGGGCACAGACTTGCGACAGCTTGACGCGCTCGCCGCACGTGCCGGGGCACGCGTCGGGCCCGGGGCACGCCGGCGTGGCGCCGCCTGACGACGACGCCTCGCCCGCGCCCACTTCCTGCCACCGCTGTTGGGCCACCTCCTGTAGATGAACATTCTGTTCCATTCCCTCACCTCTCCCTATACACCGGTGCGAGTGCGACAGGGCACAAGTGGGTCCGCCGGACAGACAGGCGCCGGGGTCCATGTGGGCACAGACTTGCGACAGCTTGACGCGCTCGCCGCACGTGCCGGGGCACGCGTCGGGCCCGGGGCACGCCGGCGTGGCGCCGCCTGACGACGACGCCTCGCCCGCGCCCACTTCCTGCCACCGCTGTTGGGCCACCTCCTGTAGATGAACATTCTGTTCCATTCCCTCACCTCTCCCTATACACCGGTGCGAGTGCGACAGGGCACAAGTGGGTCCGCCGGACAGACAGGCGCCGGGGTCCATGTGGGCACAGACTTGCGACAGCTTGACGCGCTCGCCGCACGTGCCGGGGCACGCGTCGGGCCCGGGGCACGCCGGCGTGGCGCCGCCTGACGACGACGCCTCGCCCGCGCCCACTTCCTGCCACCGCTGTTGGGCCACCTCCTGTAGATGAACATTCTGTTCCATTCCCTCACCTCTCCCTATACACCGGTGCGAGTGCGACAGCGCACAAGTGGGTCCGCCGGACAGACAGGCGCCGGGGTCCATGTGGGCACAGACTTGCGACAGCTTGACGCGCTCGCCGCACGTGCCGGGGCACGCGTCGGGCCCGGGGCACGCCGGCGTGGCGCCGCCTGACGACGACGCCTCGCCCGCGCCCACTTCCTGCCACCGCTGTTGGGCCACCTCCTGTAGATGAACATTCTGTTCCATTCCCTCACCTCTCCCTATACACCGGTGCGAGTGCGACAGGGCACAAGTGGGTCCGCCGGACAGACAGGCGCCGGGGTCCATGTGGGCACAGACTTGCGACAGCTTGACGCGCTCGCCGCACGTGCCGGGGCACGCGTCGGGCCCGGGGCACGCCGGCGTGGCGCCGCCTGACGACGACGCCTCGCCCGCGCCCACTTCCTGCCACCGCTGTTGGGCCACCTCCTGTAGATGAACATTCTGTTCCATTCCCTCACCTCTCCCTATACACCGGTGCGAGTGCGACAGGGCACAAGTGGGTCCGCCGGACAGACAGGCGCCGGGGTCCATGTGGGCACAGACTTGCGACAGCTTGACGCGCTCGCCGCACGTGCCGGGGCACGCGTCGGGCCCGGGGCACGCCGGCGTGGCGCCGCCTGACGACGACGCCTCGCCCGCGCCCACTTCCTGCCACCGCTGTTGGGCTACCTCCTGTCGATTAACATTCCAACTGATTAGGATCATTAGTATTGAAAGAAACTGGATTAGTAAAGCGTGCCAAGAAAGGACCACGATTCTGGCGCAACATGATAAAACTGATGACATAACAACAACAACAAATCCACATTATTGCACACCTCAAATACAGGATACAAAACATGAGAGATATACAGTGAAAAAAATTGACAGAGGTTAACAACAGGCGGTCTTATCGCTAAATAGCGATCTCTTCCAGACAACCTATATATATGATTATTATATTTGCTTTTGGTCTTTTATGTGCTGCATCGATCATTATTGATCTATTGTGATAACCCGTTCTTAAAGTTTACTGCTGAGACCCGTTGAGTCCAGGAATTCCAAGACTCTTTGGGCAGTGAGTTGTTGTATCTCTTCTGGGGAACAAAATGTTGCCCTAAGTGGATACTTCTTTTGTATATGCATAGCAGTCTCCTCTGACTCTTGGCAGAACCAGCACGTTACGTCCTGTCCCATTCCCAGTAGGAACAGGTAAGATTGATAGTGATAATCTTAAAATTGGTGAAGAGTTGCAAAAGGTCCAAAGAAAAAGAGTGTGTTCAATTTTTTTTATTAAATTAAAGCAGACTTGTTCTGTATGATTATAAGCAACGGTGTTCTGCAAACTAGGAACAATAAAGACATATATATAACTACTCTAGTAGGTATGGTACTGCAACAGACGATATGTGCACATAACCATCGACGTGCAGTTCCCATAAAAGTTGTTATCTGCTTATAAGTCTAAGGTAGTGAGTATGGGATACAAAAAATACGGTTCGGAAATGTACGGACCTGTCGATGTCGCATGGCGCGCGCGGCGCTGACCGCAAGCCGCAGTGCGGCCGGCGCCCGCCCGTGCGCGCGCAGCGCCTCTATCCGGGCGCCCACTACGGGCAAGTGCTCTGGAAATTAAAATGGGATGTTAGAGAGGGAGCTATGATTGGTTGGGTACAGACAGCGTGACCTTGACGTGAACAGAGCGTGACTTTTTTATGACATAGGGGACAATGAGCGAACGGATCGCCTGATGGAAAACGATTACCGTCGCCCATGAACACCTGTAAAGGCCCCCATACATGACCAGGTTCACCTTCAGTTCCATCTGATCGGACTTAAATCCTCATGTACCGTATATGAATGAAACGGCCTTAAGGTCACCACGCTTTACGGCAGCCGGATGGACTGAAGCAATTCAATCACATCGGCCTGATCAGTTTTGCCTTCTCATGTATGGGGGCCTTAACACTAGAGGAGCCACAAGTGCGTTGCTGGCGTTTTTTTTGAAAGTTTGAAGGCTTTTGTTGAAGGCTTGAACTAGTGGGAAGGCAAAATGTTGATCCATGAGGATTTCCACAATCCTCAACACTCGAAACAAAGCGACAATGACTCAACCATCACAGTCATGAGAAGGTCACAAGGTTTTACAAAGAAATGGGAGGTCAAGACGCATCCAGTTTCTTGAGTTGATATAACGTGGCGGCCGGGTTAAAAGTGCATATGAATCCTTTTCTGTGCTTAACTAAATCCATGTTATGCAAGTTCCATTTTATTAGGTACGTTGTAAATAATAACTTTATAACAAAAATATTACCGCTGTCAAGGAAACGAAATTATGTTATATGACAATGGAACTTATGGGTCTAACTAATAGAAAGCTTTTCAAAACAAAGATAAGATAAATGTAAGGGGCAATCTTACACCAATTGACCTAGTTACAACCTAAGTTTTTTGATAGTACGAGTATAAACCTATGTTTTGTTGGTGTGTCTAATAAACAATTAAATAAATGGTGTTGTCTCACCGTGCCACAGCGGTTGCCCCAGCTCGTTGAACTTGGGATAAGGCTGCTTGGTGGCAGAGCCGCCAGGTTTGCTCTTTTCGCAGTCCGCGTACTCGTCGCTGCCCAGGATGTTCTTCAGGTGCTCGTTCTCCCAGGATATGTCTACTGCGTCCAGCGCTCTGTGAACAAAAAAAAAATATAAAACATTGGCATTAAAGTAAAGATGGTAACCCAAGTAACACACATGCTGTTACTTGCTGAACTTATACAGCCCTTACACAGCTGAAATAAGTCGTATAAGGGATGTATAAACTCTTATGCAGCCTGTGTGCTAAGTGGGAAAAGCCTTAGTGAGAAAAACAGGACTTTATAACCTGTGTACCTCACAGTGTAGCCAAGTACCCAATGATCACGAATAATCACGACTCACGGAAGGGCCACGATTTATACAACAGCTGTTGTTTTCACCACTCGGTTATAAACCACGCCAAAAAAAAAAGAACGTGCATCAATGTTGGTTGTTCTCATTATCGATCATTGTTTTCCAAGTCATCTAATTAACTAGAATTCGTTTGGAACAATCATGATAAAACTATCTGAGTATTTAAATCTTTAGAAACGCTAAATACCATCGTATCTATTCTAGAAATTCCTACTTCAAATTGGAAACTAAGGACTTCTTCGAAAGTTACTTGTGAAGGTTTGCAGTAAACTTACTTATGGAAGACTGTCCGAGGCGTCAGTGACGGCGCGGGCCGCTGGTTGTGAAGTCTTAATCTCTTGCTAGCTCTCCTGTATTCTCGTTCATAGCTGAAAAATTAAATTAGCATAACATAAAAACCTGCAATACCAAAACATTGTCTTACAATTTATACGCCTAGAACGAGAGGCGAGAGTCTACATACAACAGATTTGCGAAAGATGAAGCCGGTTTTCAGCATGTTTAATCCCAAATGAATAATCGCAATTTTCGATACACTGACTTAACGATTAAACTTTGAGGTCTAATAAGTTATCAAAATTATATACTTTTTTAATGTCATTAAACAAAATCTTTATATTCAAAGCCCCATAGTCAGAGGCAGACTGTATATTACTCTTATACGTATATACTTACTTATTAGGTCTAGGTTCTTCATCGGAACTCTCCGAATGGGAATGCATTTCTCTCCTCTGTCTCTCTCTATGTCTTTCTCTGGAAAAAAACAAAATCGTCATTAACATTTAAAACTTATACCCTTCCGTGGTTGCGTGAAGATGTATGACGCTAAGCTCGGGTTTCCTAGGATAGCGGTGGAGTCACATAGCGGCAGTCTCCATACTTCGTACTTACTTCGTACTAGTTACTCGTAACTAGTACTTACTATGGAGACCGGAGCTTAAGGGTGTATCACGGCGTATAGGCAACGTTAAGCTTCGGTGTGGTTGATCCTTTAGATAATCTCTAAAGATTAGATTAATGCAGTCGACTATTAAATATTATTATTTAAGTCTTAAACTAATGGTATACCTGTCTCTCTCCTCGCGCTCCCGTAGCCTCTCTCTGTCCCTCTCTTCTCTGTCGCGATGTCTCTCTCTGTCCCTGTCTCTGTGGTCTCTGTCACGATCCCTCTCGTTTCTTTCCCTTTCTCTCGCATACTGAAATTAAGAAAGAAAGGATTACTTATTGGTCAATGATGTCCACTCACCAGTAGAATCGACCTGTAGTCTAGGTCCTCACTAATTATCCGTATTTTTCTACCCTTGTCTGTCTCTTTCTACACTAATCTGTCTGTTTCCATATCTAAATGTCTCTTTCTATTTAAAACTGCGTCTTTCTACCTCTATCTATCTCGTTCTATCTCTATCTGCCTCCTTCTATCTGCACCTGTCCCTATGCACCGGTGAGTCGTGTCAACTGGGAGAGACCACAGCAGCTTTGTTTTTGCTCTGGTGTAGAGATGTGCCGTTCTCGAGTTTCCCGATTTGTATGGCGAAAGAATGTTCTCGAAAACATTTCCCATACGAATTAGGAAACGTTCTAGAAATCATTCATCTCTGCTCTGGTATCGTGTGATCACTCACCAGTGGAAACGACCTGTAGTCCGGGTCCTCAGTGGGGCACACCTCCACCGCGCTCCACTTCTCCAGCAGATGCCTCCACTGCGTCCTGTGGTGCTTGTTGCTGCCCGGGTCCAGCACGATGCTGACCCACAGCGCGCCCAGCTGCTCCCACAGCTGCCGGCATTTCTCCGTCATGGGGGTGTTCTGGTTCCTCCACAGCAGCAGGCGAGGGTCGGAGAGGAACTGCTCGGTCATGAGCATCAGCATCCGCGGGCCGTTCGAGTCTTGTGCTCTGAGCATTTCTCGTACCTGAAAGGAATGGTTTGTTATGAATTCGTGTACATAATTGTCGTTTATATTGTACCGTTGATACAAAGAAAAAATTAAATGCGTAACCTGGCGGAAGGGACCGGGAATCGAACCCGGTACCTCTGGATTACCCGTCCAACGTGGTATACCCACATGCAAAATAATAAGACATTACATGTTTCATAAATTGATAATTGTCATATATTAAATAATGACACAAAGGTAAATGAGAAAAATTTAATGCGATCTACTACAATCTAAGCGGGATTTGAACCCGCGACCTCTGCGTTCGCGGGTTCAAATCCCGCTTAGATTGTAGTAGATCGCATTCAATTTTTCTTTCTTAATTTACCTTTGTGTCATTATTTATAACATTAAAAGGTGGTATTACCACATAAAAAATATGAATCGATAAAAAGATTCTATACAAATATTGATAATTGTCGTTTGATGAATGGTACCTAACAACTATGTTTTATTCCGAAGCAACGAAGGGTCTAGAAACTTTTCATAGACGTCAGCATTAATAGCGGATTTACTTGATAAGATAATTTATCACCTAAGATGTCAAAACCGATTGAATACACGTCTAGTATCTTTAATCTTGTGAACGTGTAAGAAAATTACCACAGGCAAGTACCATAAATAGTACATAATGTGCCTCGTGACACGCCGATTAAATTCATGTAATTATGAAGTCGTAACCTTATCTGATACCGCACGAGACACTTATACAAAATGACTTCACTACTTGGTGTAAATTCTTTGTGGTTCTTAATAGTTTTTCCCATCAAATCTGTGTCAATTGCGTGGAAGATAGATAAAATATCTTTCCTCTAAGTCATTGTGTCGGTGTTGGGCAATTTGAAAGGATTCGGATGGATGGCTAAAACGTTCTTTAGGGATTTGATTTTTCCTCACTTAATACCTTTTCTATCTTTGGATACCGACACCATGCTTGTTTTTCAGATTTCCTCAAAAACAGATGAATATGATCCCAGTTCAGTAGGGAAAAGCTAAGGATTTAGAATAAAAAATAATAGGAGTATGAAGTGTACCTTAGAAAATAATGAATTAAGTTGCTTGTTTGCATTGTAATAAGTCCCCTGTAGTAAGTACGCTCTGACTTGCTCGCACACCTGGAAGCAAAGAAAAAACACGAATAAGACATCATTCTAAAATAATATTTAATAATACAAAAGTGATACATTTCAAAAGGACTTCGATTGTGAAGACGGAGCAGGATTTCTTTCCTAAGCAGGATAAAGGTTTAAAATCAAGGCGTGGATAAATACATGTTACTATTGGGTTGGCAACTCATTAATGATCAAGGATGTATATCAAAGACAGTTTCTCGAATGCGGATGACAATTTAAAACGCTCTTAGCTTCTCTACTTATGTTTGTATTATGTTGGTATTTCGGCTGAACAAACCAACAGATGAACAGCTTGTCGATCAGTTTCGTATGGAGTGAATAGATCACCTATGTACCTTCTGTTCGTCCAGATGCTATACGTGGTCCACGCCCCTCGGGCCTGCCTTGGGGTCCAGTGCGCAGATCCTGTTGATAGCCGATCTCGGCTGCAGCAGCTGGTTAGCTCCATGTGGAGTGAACACGTCTGTACCTGCTGCTCGTCCAGATGCCATGCGTGATCTACGCTCTTTGGGCCTCCTGTGGGGTTCATCGCGCCGCAAATACTGATGATAGACGATCGTGCCTGAAGCAGCTCGTTAGCTCCATGTGGATGTGTGCACGTGTGGGGTCTCTACCTGCTGCTCGTCCAGATGCCAGGCGTGGTGCGCATCCGGCGGCGGCCCGGCCGTAGGGTCCGGCGCGCCGCAGATCCTATTGATGGCCGACCGCGCCTGCAGCACTTCATCAGCCAACCGCTGCGCCGTCGGCAACACCTCCGTGTGGTGCTCTGCGATCAGGTACTGGACGAACTTCTGGAGCTGCTGTCTGTCCATTTGGAGGAGGGTTTCTGGAACGGTTAAAGAGATTCGTTAACAAGTGGAAGTATTAAAGGAGATACGACGATGTAGAAGACGGACAATGTAATGAACTACTCAGTATCTAATAGCGGAATACTGGTGTTTACAAATAGGAATTCTACAGTGGCTAATGTAGGTCTGAAGACGAAAGTCTTCGAAGAGTTCGTGTTACCAATGATGACTTACGGAATGAGACGTAGTCGTTTACAATAGGACTTGTAAGGCATCTTAAAGTCACGCAATGTGCAATGGAAACGGCTGTGCTCGGAGTTTCTCTGCGTGATAGAATCGCAAACGAGGATATTCGCAGAATTACCAAAGTAACCGATATAGCTAACAGGATTGCACGTTGTACGGTTGAGGTGGAAATGGGTGGGCCATATAGCCTGAAGAACGGATGGCCGTTGTTGCAGCAAAGTCCTGGAGTGGCGACCACGTGTAGGAAGCGTAGTGTGGGTTGGCCCCCGGTTAAGTGCAAAGATGACCTCGTTATGGTCGCAGGGAGTCGATGGATGCGGTCTGCACATGATGGCCTTGGCGCACCTTGTGGCCAGCTATGGAGGAGGCCTAAGTTCAGCAGTGGACGTCTGTGGCTGATAGACAGATATGTAGGTCCCTACTAGTTTAATGGAAAGCTTTTAGGATGAGCAGTTCGTGTTACTGTCGTACCTGATATGGGCACTCGCAACCGGACGGAGTCTGCGTTTCTGATGCGGTACAGCGCCAGCGCGACCACGTGCTGGCACCAGAAGATGTCTCGAGCCTCGCAGCTGCATGTCACCCCTGTGATCTTGCATCTGCAACAATACGAGAGATGGTTTAATCCACAAGGTCATCAAACATGATATTCGAATGCCGTTGAATTTTTAATTTAGAATGTGAACTGTGAAAGTAATGGTTAACAGAAATCGTTTAGTGCCAGCTGGAGTCAATATAGCATCAGACTTTTTTCAACCGACTTCGAAAAGCAGAAGGGTTCTCAATTCAAGATCCAACAAACAGCACAGGATTTTGAAACTTTTTGTCACAATGATCAAACGCTCAAGCTCGCTTAAAAATACTCATTAAAATGTACCGCAACTGTAACTACTCATTTAATAGTGGAGAAACAAGTTGTCCTTCATCACGTGGAAGGGAAAAAAGGGATCCACTAAGAACACCGAAGGAAGGATGAACCAATTCAGTAAAAGAAGCTTGCAGTAAAGAAGGTGTTGTAGGTGTGTCGATGTTCACGATATAAATGTGCGATATACAACATAGGATGAACCTTCTGGACCCTAAGAACATTTTAAGAAGAGCCGTCTTGGTTTTTAGTGCAGGAGGAAGTTATGACACTTACGACGTCATCAATTTATTGTATGGCATTTTCACAGTTCTGAATCCTATTGTGCAGAGTATCTAATAAAAGGGCTTAAGAACCCGAGTACAAATACACCAACAGCAGCCATTAAACGTACTAGGTGAAGTCAAGCGCATTTGGCGATAGGAAAAAATGATAACAACTTTTAGTTGCTGCCCATTGCTAGCTGGGGTGTTAGTGCACGACACCTTGCACTTTGTGACTATGCGCTGAAACTTGGCACAGTTGATCCTTAGGTGGTCTTGAGTGAATTCAGACCGGTAGACGTCGATAGACACCGCGCGTTTAGTGGGGGGGAGGGGGGGAAGTTCGACGCTGCCGCGCTTTAATTAATGCAACATTTCTCTAAAACTATACATAATATGGCATGTGATATATCATTTTCGGATAAATTAAGGATGAGAAATCTATTTTTTGGACAAAAATAATGCACTTTCTAACAAAAAAAAATTGAAAAAGTAGAAAAAACTGAAAAACGGTATATGTGTTTTTTTATATAGTTGCCAATTATTTTAAAAGTATAACAGTAATCTCAAAACAAAAAATATAGTTGTAAAGCTAGACTTATGTAGTTTCTAAAAATATATAGTTTATTATATATATCTGTTGATACATGGGAGATAATAAATAATATCAAGCGTAAGTCAGGGCGATCTCAATGCATGATCGTCCGTGAAGTAGGGTTTAGGTACTGTGTTAAGCAACATTTCTCTAAAACTATACATAATAGGGCATGTGATTTATAATTTTCGGTTAAATGAAGGATGAGAAATCTATTTGTTTAACAAAAATAATGCACTTTTTTAACAAAAAAGGTATTAAAAAGTGGGCTAAACTGAAAAATTACATTTGTGTTTTTTACATAATTGCCAATCATTTTAAAAGTATAACAGAAATCTCAAAACAAATAATATAAACATAAAGTTAAACTTATGTTGTTTCTAAAAATATATAGTTTATTATATATATCTGTTGATACATGGGAGATAATAAATAATATTGAGCGTAGGTCAGTGTGATCTCAATGCATGATCGTCCGTGAAGTAGGGTTTTGGGTACTGTGTTAAGCAACATTTCTCTAAAACTATACATAATAGGGCATGTGATTTATAATTTTCGGTTAAATGAAGGATGATGAATCTATTTTTTGAACAAAAATAATGCACTTTTTTAACAAAAAAGATATTAAAAGTGGGCTATCCTATAATGTTACGACATATTTTTTGATAACAGCTATTACCTCCGCAATACGGCCCTCGATTGCTGACTCGAAACCTACAGTTAGGTCTGGAATATATGTATAAGATAGATAAGATTTTTTTATTGCACAATTAACAACAAACAAATTACATATTTATACTATATGAAGGAATCGCAACAAACACGAAGACACAACAAACCAGCTCGTTCGGGCACTTGTATTCCCCATATTCCTGTACGCCGCGGAAACGTCGACCCTGCAGGAAGTTGAGGAGAAGAAAATAGACGCCCTAGAGATGTGGTGTTGGACGAGAATGCTTGGAGTATTATGGACTGAATTCCGTACCAACGATTCTATACTTCGAAAACTTGGCATCAAGCAGCGTTTATCGTCTTTAGTACAGTCTCGTACCTTCACCTTCTTTGGCCACGTATGCCGCCGGGGGGCGGAGGCTATTGAGCGCTTCTGGTCCACGGAAAGGTTGAGGGTACCAGGCCACGAAGAAGATCACCTATGTTATGGACAAACTAAATAAAAGCTGCAATAAATGCATCATCGTTACTACACGAATGCACGAAGAAGGCGGCTATCAGGTAAGAATGGCGGCGTGTTGTGAAGCCTATCACCAATATCTGAAATGATGACCACGACCACTCTGCCGAGAGTGAAACCAACGAAAAAGAAGAGGTCATGGAGGAAAGGTTTCCCAAGCTTCAAAAGCACTTCTCTTTCCTTTACCATTGAACGAAGATACCGTGTCACATCCTGTGAATGCGTGAAAGAGGGGTAATAATTTTGCTCTCTGTGGCCCTGTAAATAAACAAATCTGTATTTTCTTAATTTACTATGACCAGATATACCATTTTTACCTATCGTGGTGGCGATATCATGATAGCACAGATATTGGTGATGTTATCTTGTTCCTATATGCACCCAAAGTTCCTCAAGCTGAGGTAAAGCTTGCATATTATGTGTAACTGTCAGTACCAACACATCAGTATCCACAGTATCATGAGTCGTGAAGCCTCGATCATAGTAAATTAAGAAAATACGGGTGTTTTATACATATTTGTTTATTTACAGGGCCACAGAGAGCAAGAGTATTAAGATACCCTCTTTCACGCATTCACAGGATGTGATACGGTATCTTGGTTCAATGGTAAAGGAAAGAGAAGTACTTTTCAAGCATGGAAGCCTTTCCTGACCTACTGTAGGTTTCGAGTTAGTGATCAAGCGACGCATTGAGGAGGTAATGGCTTCCATCGAAAAATAGGTCTTAACATCATATGATAGGTCAGTTTTTCTGCTTTTGAAACTGGAATAATAGAATAATAGGATCTCAAAACTTATAAAAGAATATTGTATATCATAATTATTATTTCAGATCAGCTTCATGTACTTCAGTGAATGAGCCCCATATATATATTTTTACCAAGATAGACCAGCAGATAGAACACCTCCCACCGACCAAAGCCACTTTGTATCAGCATTTATCAAGAGGTGGGCGTTTGGGGGTCAGTTATCACGCACTTGGGGTAACTACTTGGGGTTGGACGAAGGTCAACAACAACTGGGAGCCTACATGGACAGACTTGCAATAAATTAATTTCAATTGCGTAGTTTCATTTAAAATACTAAGAGATAAACAATAAAATATATGCACTTTTTGTGTGTTTAAAACATTAACTAAACCCTACGTCACGGACGATCATGCATTGAGATCACCCCGACCTACGCTCAATATTATTTATTATCTGCCATTTATCAACAGATATATATAATAAACTATATATTTTTAGAAACTACATAAGTTTAACTTTATGTTTATATTATTTGTTTTGAGATTTCTGTTATACTTTTTAAATGATTGGAAAGTATGTAAAAAACACAAATGTCATTTTTCAATTTAGCCCACTTTTTAATATATTTTTGGTTAAAAAGTGCATTATTTTTGTAAAAAAAATAGATTCATCATCCTTCATTTAACCGAAAATTATAAATCACATGCCCTATTATGTATGGTTTTAGAGAAATGTTGCTGAAACACAGTACCTAAACCCTACTTCACGGACGATCATGCATTGAGATCGCCCTGACTTACGCTTGATATTATTTATTATCTCCCATGGATCAACAGATATATATGATAAACTATATATTTTTAAAAATAACACAAGTCTAGCTTTACGGCTATATTTTTTGTTTTGAGATTACTGTTATACTTTTAAAATAATTGGCAATTATATAAAAAATCACAAATTACGTTTTTCAGTTTTTTCTACTTTTTCAATGTTTTTTGTTAGAAAGTGCATTACTTTTGTCAAAAAAATAGATTTCTCATCCTTAATTTATCCGAAAATGATATGTTACATGCCATATTATGTATAGTTTTAGAGAAATGTTGCATTAATTAAAGCGCGGCAGCGTCGAAATTCCCCCCCTCCCCCCCACTAAACGCGCGGTGGTTCTCGACGTCTACCGGTCTGAATTCACTCAAGACCACCTAAGGATCAACTGTGCCAAGTTTCAGCGCATAGTCACAAAGTGCAAGGTTCCCATACAAGAGCGTGCATTATCAACCCAGCTATTGCCAAGCGGTTAAAGTAGTAATCTTATAGAACTGAGCGGGAACACTTTAGAGACGCGATTCACATTTCTTACTGTGCTATTGTTATTGTTGTTTTAATCACTAGTTTCGTCGCTCGTGTCTTGTTTCACTCACGAAGTGTCACGCATAAAAACCACAGTGATGTTACCACCACATGGAATCCAAAGTGTAAAGGCATTATCATGCACTTACTATTATTACTTATGTACCTACCTTCATGTGTCATAATGCGTGAGTAAACTGTATTATAATCACGGTTCGCAAAATGTGAGCAGAACTCATTAAAGTGCTGATCGTGACTGGTTGTCATGACGCCATTTCAATAGATTTGGCTTGCATTTTATAATCCCTGATCATTGATGATAAAGTGAGTAATGTGTATTGAAAATACACAAAGCACCTTACGCGATGTCTTTGTAACACTATGCTCCCGGTGAGTGACTAATTTATGAATGAATGTTTCTACTTTCTTTATTAAAACAGTATTTTTATTACTACAATATTTGTGAACGAATTCCATACATTATTATTTTAAGTAATTAATTGAATCAGGCGTTACTTTGCGGAAATCCATATTAATGAAAATAATATTATTATTTTCATTAATGATTATTTTGGCAATGGCTACGGATTCACTGGAAAACTCTTTTACGAAGATATATTAAAAGAAGTCTTGATCATCATTCATCATCGGTGATGTCAACTTCACTGTCAAGAATTATAGGGTCAATTTTGCAAATTTCCTTTGGAAATGATTTTGCCTGAAAATTACTCAACGCGAGAAGGAAAACACTGAAAAAAAAAAAGATTTGTTAACAGTAGCCCAAGTTACATAGATCTGACAAACTGAGGGCTACTAGTAGCCAAAATAATTTCATAATATAAGCACAATTTATATAAACAATGCCTATACAAATAAACTAGTAGAGCTATTCATTTTTATTCAGTGTGATATGGAAAAAGAGACTACATAACATAATATAGAATAGAATAGAATAGAATTGTATGAAAGCCGCAAAGCAGAAGTGGCAACAATTTCATAAATTAGAAGCAAAATCTTTTCAAATTGTCTGTCATAAAACGTGTACAAAGAAATCACATCCATTATGAAGCCAAAGTTTCGGATTCCAAAGGCATTTTATGACGGAACATTGCCTGCGTAAAAAAGCCTTTCTGTACGTAACAATGGACAGGCGTTTGTGACCCCTTTATTTTGCGTCTTTGTTTTCCTTTAGTACTTTACGCTTCGAAGGTTTTTGGTTACAATAAGGAAAGGAATAATTAGGGTCATTCACTGAAAAAACAAAATTGCTCAGCTATTTTAACTACTTGAGAAATAGCCAAATTGAGCTTAGTTTCTATCTACGACGCGGTTGACTCAGATTGTAGACAGCTGCCTACTGAGCCGGCGGTCCCGGGTTCGAATCCCGGCCAGGGCAAATAGGTATTTGTCTGATGAACTTGAATACTTGTGCTTGCGTCATGGTTGTTCTATAATGTATTTAAGTAAATATTTATCTATATAAGTATCTACATATCGTCGTCTAGTTCCCATAACACATAAGCCTTCTTGAGCTTAATTTGGGACTAGATCTTTTTGTGTGAGGCTGTGTTTGTCCGATATTTATTTATTTTATTTATCTACTAAGCCCAATTTGGCAATTTTTAACCAAAATAATGCTAATTTAATTTATTTAGATTAAGTAGGGTAAAATTAAGTATACCTAGTATAAGAATTTAAAACACAATTGTAATTAAAATACTTAAACGGGTTTACTCACAACGAAGTGTTAGGTTGGCCGCCGCCGCGACTGATCGTCTCTCCTGATGATGAATCGCGTACCGATTCGAAACATGTCGAGCGTTATTCGACTTCTACGACGTGAGTAAACTCGTTTGAGTATTTTAATATGTCTGAGACTCACGATAGTTTTCAATGTACAATTGTAATTGTTATTGCGTAAATGATATGATGATGATATGATAACTAACTCGCGACTTGGGCAGACGCTGAGGCTCAGTGTAAATTTCCAATAAATGATTCCGACGCGTTTTTGACAATGTTTTTTTGCGATACCACGTTTTCTTGAGTTGGGAACGCACTTGGGTTTCTGATTTGTACCCTTAAATTGAGCACAGATCATACCATGAGTTTACAGTGACAGTACTCGTTAGCGACATCGTCAACGATTTATATGAATGAATGAATGAATGAATAATATTTATTTCAGATTAAAAAATTTCAATCCATATTTTTGTTAGTAGATGCACAGGTTACATTGCATTGCATTTATATGCAGAATACTGTTCTACAAAGTAACCGCTCTAGGGCTTCATACAAATCGTGCTGTCGCTATCGAGTACAGTCACGTTAACTCATGGTAGGTACTGTACCTCTACCATGAGCAGGGATCGGAAATTCGGGTGGATATTTATCTAAAGTTGACAAAATCCTATTGCTATCTCACTCATACCTCAAACAAAGCCGCCTATACCTACAACTGAACAACAAAAGCGCCGCCAAAGTTTAGGTAGATATGCACCCGAATTTCCGAATCCTGACCATGAGTTAACGTGACCGTACTCGATAGCGACAGCGTAAATAATTTGTATGGAGAATAATACAGCGCCCTAGCGGTCACTTTGTAGAACTACAATTCTCCATACAAATTGTTTACGTACTCGCTATAGTAAGGGTACTAGCACAGACAACCCCCACTAGACGGAGCATGTAAGGCCACCCGCGCGCACCAACGATATGGTACGGCAGAACACTAAAGTATGAACACGGCGGCCACCGTTTAGTTGCGTCCTTGTTTATGATCCATGCGTACGTCAACGAAAAAAGAAATTAAATAAATAACATGGTAAGTAAATTGTAGTGTTAAGTGGGTGGGTACGGTGGCCGCCGTGTTGATACTTTAATATTTTGCCGTACCATATCGTTGGTGCGCGCGGGTGGCCTTACATGTGCCTTGCATGCTCCGTCTAGTGGGGGTTGTCTGTGGGTACTGAAAACGCAAGTGTACCGCTATGTCCTCACCTGTCGAAGGAGACTGTGACCCTGTATAGCCGCTCGGGTTCCGAGCATGGCGGCACTGCCGCCGGCGCCCGCACCACGCCGCTCAAGTGGAACCCTGGAAATAATACACTCAATGAATATAAATGGCTATTCATTACCACATTTATGTATTGAAAATCAGTTTTCTATGGCTCTCCTTAAAAGACTGATCCGGGTCATTATTTTAGGAAAAGTCTTAAACCGCGCAATGCAGCGTATGTACAGTCGTCATCAGATATATCGCAGCATATAAGGCGTCTATAAATATCTGAACATGGACTGTAACGCCCAGTAAATAAGAGTCGTGTTCAGATATTTATGAACTTCTTATATGCTGGGATATATTTGATGGCGACTGTACATCGTCAATTCGTTATCTGCTTATCTGTTGGTAAAATTATATTTTCACCTCACTCGCTCAGAAAATGTCCGTTAATAGCGCGAAAGCTGCGTGCAAAAGTCTATTTTATCCGCTCGTGTGCAAAAGATTTGAATTTTGAATACGATGGTTGTAATTCTCTGTGATGCATGTAACTTTTTTTTTATTTTTGATATGCGTGCTTTTCTCTCTAGATTTAAGTGTTATGTCTTAAATTGAATAACGTCACCTGAGGCTATTGCGACTATGAGGCAAATGCGACTATTGATGATAATATCATAAATGCACGACAGTTAAAGATCACCCATACCCATACCCCATTGCCTAGAGTGCCAACTATTAATATCAAATAGAGGGCAGTGTTAAATAAAGTGTTGCGTTTTTATGATATCATCAAAAGTCGTATTTGTCTCATAGCCGCAATAGCCTCAGGTGACCTTACGTTAAATAGAGTAAGAGAAAAGTGATAAAATTGTAGTCTTAAAAATATTAAATGTCGTCAATTAAGGGCAATGTAATTTGTCCTACAAAAAAGGCCTAAGCATACAGATTCCTTAGTAGGTCGCCCTCAGAATTAGAAACCTATTGACCTAGTCCAGTTTGGCAAATCGTGCAGAAAACGCAACGCAATCGCAAGCAGTCGTGTCGCAACGCCACGCTTCAACAGTTCTTCACTGTTCGGATGATGAATATTGTACTATGTATTATTACATTATAAGGGTCTCGGCCCCGAATATAATTTTGTTCCTTTTGGGGTCGAGACCTTTAGGTCCGTGGGGTCCCAGTGCCCACAAACTCCTAACTGACCTCGGGATAACAGGATACCATCATTATCATCATAACTCATCGCTAAAGTACACATATTTAGAACTAAAGGGTTACTCCGATTTTCGAAATTCAGTCATTAAGTGCCATCCCTCTCGATCTCCTGTCAAACTATATTTGGGTGAGTGGGACGGCACTAAACGACGGTCGTTCAGATGTCTAAGAAACGTCGAATATAGCTTTAGTATGCCAACAAAATTGCAACACCATTATTCCAGTAATTTAACGACCGGCCGTCAATATTTAGTAAATATCCGATTTGGCGTCGAAACGTTTGAAAATATTTGCACGCTCGAGTTTTACGACGTGTGACGAGCCTGTGCAACCGTAATATCCTGTACCCCTACCATGAGTTTACAGTGACAGTACTCGTTAGCGACCCCGTAAACGATTTGTTTGGAGTATTGCATGGTAGCAAGGTATGGCACTCCGGAATGACAGGCGAGACGAGACTCACGCTATGATGGTTGGACGGTTCTGTTGTTTTTTTTTGTCGGTTTTATGCCTTGGCTGCAGAGTGCAGAGGCCTTTAAGCCATGGACAGTTCTGTCAATCCGTTTCTGTGTTGCCAGTGGTGTATCATAAATACACCCCGACTCCCTTGTTACCTGTATGAATCTCATAAAATGGTGAGTGCTTTTAATCAAATATTACGACGAAATAAAATTTAGTTAAAGAACAGTAATGCATAAATGCATTTTTTCTTGTAAGACTTCCGGCTAACATTTTATTCCTTATAATTATTTGGTTACTATAAAGCGGCAACTAATCAGTGACGTAGAAAGGCTGACCTGCCGGATTGCCATAGGGGGAAGTCCCCTAACGCCGGACGGCACCTAACGCCGGACACTCGAACTATCTCGGCAACTGGAAGCTCGGCAACGGCAACTCGGCAAGTGGAAGGGGCGCGGGGTTCCCCCGCGTCCCTTCCACTTGTCCTTGATTCGCTCGCGGTGCTAGTTGCCGAGATAGTTCGAGTGTCCGGCGTTAGGGGACTTCCCCCTACCATATTTTCTTATATCATGGAGAATTGCTGTTCTACAAAGTAGCCGCAAGGGGCACTGAGTGGGCACTGTACTATTCGCCATACAAATCGTTTACGCTGTCGCAGGATTTTAATCCAACTATTTGAACGTTATTCTAGAATTGTTATTGATCAAGCGAGCTTGGCCTAAAATTTTTTCGTATGTCCAGATGATTTCTGGCTATTTTCGCCTAGACGCCGCATGTCTCAACCGATTCTCATGAAATTTAGTGAAAATGTTCCATAAATCTATAATTTACTTGTCGATTCTGTTTTTCGATTTTTTCCAAGATGGCGGTGACATGGGACCATTCGATATCATTGCATGGGACAAAAATAAAAATACCAAAACATAAAAATATATATTTCAGTAATTAACGCAAGGTCACAAAGCCACTAGTTTTAGTATAGGAAACAAACCAGGTTTTCAAATGATTAAGGCATTGAAATATAATGACTACCTAATGCTTGAGGAAATAAACCACAAAGTAGGACAATTTAATTTCAGTTAAACACCCACGCACGCAGTTTGCACCCAGCCAGTCGCAATGAACGCGCGGGAAAACAAAAACAACAGCGTTTCCGAACGAGAATCGATTACGGGGCGATTATGGGCACGTTCAGAAATCGAACTCGAGCGTACTGAGGCAATCTACTCCGATTCGTCAGGGTTCGGAATTCGAACGCTGACGCAACGGTCTTTTAGGGTTCTCTATTCAAATATTTTACGAAGAGATGCAGGAATACGCTGGTGAGAACCCCTACTCATCATGTGTGATGATCTAAGCTTGTTATTTTTTTCGGTTGTAGGTATTACAACGCGTTTTTTTGCTTCGGACATTCAGAAGGAATATAAAAACATCCAAATTCGAATGAATTGAGAACTCTACTTTTTAAGTCGGTTAAAACGAGAAGAAGTTTGCGTAGTCTAAAATAAAAGTGTATGTAGCTCATTAAAAAAAACTGTTTTCAATAAGAATCCAAAAAGCTTCTTCACTACCATTTCATGACTTCCTTTACAGTAAACCTTTAAAACTATAATAATTGCGACCTAAAAGTAAAAACGTTTAATCACAGGAATCGACTTTCACTCCAAAAAACCTATGGAAAAAACGCATTAAGTACGACAAAAACGAAACCAATTATCGTTTAAAGTCATAAAAAACCTCGTCTTATTTTGTGAGAAATAAATCAATGAATTCAATTGCACTGAACCGATCAAACGGTGAAATTGCAAACCTCATTGTTAAAAAAATCAAAAGGGAGCGCTGGCGATGTAAAATTTTGTACCTTACAGCTTTGAAATAAGGTGTTTTTATTTCGAACGCTTCCTTTCAGGTTAGGGGCATGGAAACTGGCACTCGAGAAAAGAGGTTAGAAAAGAAAAAAGCAAAATGGCGTCGTTTGAACAGCTGCTTCGCTTTTTGCGATTTGTTATCGGATGTGAAATACAAGGTACATTATAAAATTATCGCGTGTAATCGTATATTTACACTTTGATGTGTGAAATAGATTTTGTACTTCCTTAAAGGTGCATGATTTTTGATCGAAATCGTTGTAGGATTAAAATACTCACTTAAACTAAGTTAACATCTATCCCGCTCCCCGCTCCGATTTCCCTAACGACAAACGTAGTACCAAAGGTTTCATGAATTTTAAATTTATTATGTAGACAACTAGAGCCAGACCACGCTGACTCTTCTTCTTGTCAAACTATAAAAACTGACTCACTTGGTCTGCTTACTCGTCTTCATTATATGGTAGAATAATACAGTGGCCTTAATGCGACTAAATTGAAAAGAATTGTCAGGGGTGTCATCATCATTTGCTTACTGCCCGTACTTTATATGGTAGCATAATAATCGTGACAGACAGTGGTATTTTAAACAGACAGTGGTTTGTGACTTTTAAGCTGATCGGGTCTGACGTCATCAACGCCCTATCCGAAAATCTATAAGATACTATATCCCAAGATACTATACCTACAGTTTACAGAAAACCCAAGTAACCTAACCGAAACATTTCCTTGCCGAAGGAACTCCAGTGGAGATCCTCTAGCATATTTTTATACAATAATGCAAATACTCAACGTTACCCTGATAAAACAAAGAGCTCGGACAGAGCCACGGGCGTTCGTGAGCAACGGAGGTTAAAACTTTTTTAATTCCCATGATTGCGTTCGACGCACAAATTGGGTGTAACACGCACCAACTTCGGATGCGCACGCGAACTACGCGCGAGCATGTGAGGGCTATTTTATTTAAGAGCCTAATTTAGGTACTGCGCAAAAGTCTTGTTTATCTGCTATGTTTCCTCGTTTGAAATGTCCGCTGCCTCATCATAGGGTTCTCATCCGTCGGATCTTGCTTCTTCTGATTTCTCCTAGTTTAGCAGGTGTCCGGGGAGCGTCCGAGGGGGGGCTAAACATTTTCACGCACAGTACGTCGAGAGACGTAAATTAGGTCGCTCGTGATACGGTACCACGTCTGTGGACGGCGACTTTTATAGTTATACCATACAATACCAACCAGTCTAAGATGATGAAAGATTTTCCTTTCATTCTTCCTGTATGAAGGTTAATTTTTAATTTTACTCAGTAAGTACAAAAAATTATGGACATGTCCGCCAGTCCAGGTTCTTTCTTGTCCTCGTAGCCAGGTTTTAGAGATGGCAACCCTACGTCATCACTATGATATCCCTACGTAGAACGAGGATCGTGTGATGACCGCGCGATTGTCATGAAAATCCTTAAGTACTTTGTTCTAGAAATGAAGTCTCTTTATTATTCTTCTATTACGAATCCCTGGTTACAAGTAGCACACAGACTGTATAATTGTTTATACAGCCCCCTTACACAGCTTCAATTAGCTGAATAGGACCAGTATAAGCTCTCATGCAGCATGTGTGCTAACATGGGCTGCTTATTTATGCTACTGCTATCTCAGAGCTACAGCGGGCGACCTAGCCCCGCCGTCGACACTGCATATAGTAGGTAATGTAGGTTTTTACCTGTGGTATCTAAACTTGTTATAGTAATATTACAATATGGGTGTAGATATAATAGATTTATCGGCGGGGGTCATGGAGGCAGGAAATGAGTGATGTTATTTCATAACATTATGATATAATTTGATGATGTTATGGCGAACCCACAAGCGTCACCGCTGCCTCATTCATTCCTCCCAAATTCCTCCGCTCCGCGGGAGTAGCGCTGAGTACATTATATCTAAATAGAGTAAAATCTATGATATGATGCTGAATATGTGTCTAGATAAAGTATTGTATGCCACTGTATATAATTAGGCCTTAAAACAGTCGAGTGGTCCTATTATGAAACTCGTCTTCGGCTCGTTTCATAAAACCACACTCGTGCTATCCTATACTACTAAGTGCCATAAACGGATGTGTTAGCTTACGTAGAGCTAACGCCACACACCTAATTGCCGATTAACAGTGGGAATCGCCGACAATAGCTATTACTATGCCATTATTATATTTCTATTATGTGTAAAATGTATAGAAACAATGTTCCATAGTGACTGTTCTCAGAGACCGAGCAATTTTAAAAAGCCTTATAATCCGAAGAGTGTTACTTGTTTAAATGTGTTTTGGATTTATACGGTTATCTCATGATATATTCGTATTGTTACTATAGAAATACCCACAACAATATACGTCTACCTAGCAATAGTAATAAGCGTTTTTGTAAAGTAAGATTTACTGTAATACTTTACTACTTACATTACTACAGTGCAGAGGCCGCAAAATAGAGGATTGCCGGCTGAGTTTTTAATAGATGGTCAAGTGTCAACGAGACAGACTGCGACATGCGACTCTTTCTCGCGGGAGATATATTAGGTACCTATCTCTTTCTGTATAGTATTGTGAGAGAGTGACGGGTGACGATAAGTCGCGCGACAAGAGTTGCGAAACATAAATTGTGCTACATTTTTCCTGAAATATGAAGAGTGCATAGAAAATTGTTTTTTTAATAATATTTTAGAATTTTATAATAGTATTGATGGATTAATTTAACACCACATTCTCTAGCAGTTAAAATGGCTTTAATCTTGAAATGCATAATTTTATAGATATATTTCACATGAAACCAGCTTGCTGACCGTTTTAAATATGTGAATTATGGACTTGTTTAGCGCTCTACCTATACGTGTTGTTTATTATGTGAAGTGAAGTGAAAGCTATATTTATTTCACGATTGTATAATCGATTTATATGTTTAATCGTGTAATTTTAGCATGTTTACTATTTAGGCTGGATTTAATAAAAAAAAAACACGAATAACGCTTACTCTCAGATAGTAATGTGAAACTAATATGCGGGGCTAGTGCGACTCAGCGTCACCTGTCTTGCTCGCACGGTATTGAAAGGCAAGAGACAGGCAGTATTTGTCGCGCGATAAAGAGTCGCGTGTTACAGTTATTAATAATAAGTTAAAAAATAAAAATCGGACAATCTCACACAAATCGACCTAGCCCCAAATTAAGCTCAAGAAGGCTTGTGTTATGGGTACTAGATGACGATATACGTACTTATATGACTTTGAGAACCAACGGCGCATTGATCTGGACACTAAACGTGACCACGTAAAAGCCCGACCACCTGTGGCAGAATTATATATCATTATGTCAATGGTGTGCTCACATGTCCGCAGTGTTCGCGTAGCTTCATCAATAAGGTAGGCTACGTGAGCCACATGCGTTCTCACCAGCGACAAAATCGGAGTTAACAGCAGTCATCGTGGCCGAAAGCGGCCGTGAATAATAGTAGTAGTAGTATACGTACTTATATACGAGTAGATAAATATATAGTTAAATACATAAAACAACCACGACCCAAGCACAAATATTCGAGTTCATCACACAAATATTTGCCCTGGCCGGGATTCGAACCCGGGACCGCCGGCTCAGTAGGCAGTTGTCTACAAACCGAGCCAAACGCGTCGTCAGTTATGCTAGACGTGATGGGGTTTTGACATTACTTAGAAAGCGTTATTCCTGTTAATCCATGGTATAAGAAAATATGGTATGGCACTCCAGAACGACAGGGGCGACTTTTGACGTCATCACGCGTCTCGTTCTAAGCACTTCTGTAACATCTGGACTTTTTGATAATTCGCGCTTGCCCCACTGGCCCACTTCACCCGACTACCTTACATATACGCAGTTAAAGTTTTCGTTAAACAATTTGCTTTAAAACAACAAACTCAGTATTCATGAAAACAAAAATATAACACGTTGCACAACATAATAGACCAATTATTTTTTTATTATCACCAGTTGTTATTGCATACTATTATTTATTTATATTCCGTTAACGAAACCAAAACATCATGCACAGAATAGGCGAATATTTATAATGGAAAATTTGATACAGCTTACAACAAAAATTAAGTTAATATGTATGTAATTTCTATTCGCCCCTATTTACAAAATACATTACGAATATAACCGCAACTTTAAATTGAATAAATTTTGTATAAATGTAGTTACTTCCTTAACATTGATTTGGAGAATCTATTCATCTCCTTTACATGTACCAATGTATATTAGTTATACCCTAAATATGAATTATTGTTCTAAGTATGATTTACGAAAAAATACTTATTGTTGAGTTTCTTTTGGCTTTCTTCCTTGCTTGGGAAATGCCCTTGTGGCCTACTTACCGAATAAATTATTTCATTTCGTCCGCGTAAACTTAGGTACTTACTACTTTAATCTCAATACAATTTTATAATAGTACAGAAAGTAATAAGGGAATCGGGTTTGGCGGTGGTATATTTTTGCTTATCGAAGTAATAACATCGACTATTATTTCATATGTGCATAAATTTTATTAGCTAGAAAGTTTCTGTTGCCCAACAACCAGTAAAACTAGAAAAATAATGCACCCACAATATTTATTGAATAAAATAGAATGAAATGGGTTTTTCCGCATATTTTCTGTAAAATGATATAACCTGTCACCTGATTGTACTATATTTTACAGAATCTGTGCGAAAAGAGTAGAGTCCTAGGATTTGAGGGCGTGGCGTGCTAGTGCTAAGTATTTTATGGTTTTTCTATGCTGACAATAATGTCACTCTATTCATTTATTTATTTAAATTTTATTGCACAAAATACAAAAGTAAAAGTACACATGGCGGACTTAATAAATAAATAAATATCGGACAACCTCCTACAAAACGATCTAGTTCCAAAATAAGCTCATGAAGGCTTGTGTTATGGGTACTAGACGACGATATACGTACTTATATAGATAAATATATACTTAAATAGGTACAACAACCATGACACAAGCATAAATATTCGAGTTCATCACACAAATATTTGCCCCAGCCGGCAATCGAACCCGGGACCGCCGGCTCAGTAGGCAGGTGTCTACAAACTGCGCCAAACGCGTCGTCAAATGCCATAAGGCGTTCTCTACCAGTCAACTATAGGGCCAAACAGAAACTACTCTCATTCTTTGTCAGTTATATTAAAATAATAAATGACCTGCATATTTATGTAAGTATACTTATTTTGAATGAATATACTTACCGATTTAGTGTCGGAGATTAAATAATTAGGGACTATTAAATACGTAATAATTCAATATTTAATACAACATACAGTACCCTTCATAGCGGACACACGTTCTGTGACTTTTTGTAAGTCGATAGAGGGGCAACCACTTATTCTCGCTGACAAAATCAAATAGCACCTACAACCGTTTTCAACGGTAAAGTTAAGTTTGTCGCTCAATACAGTTAACCTTTTCGTTAGAGCAATCTGCAGTGCTTTCATAGTTCGTACGGAACGCTCGGAGCGCGAGTCCGAGTCGCACTTGACTGGCCTTTTTTATTTTATTTCAGTCGCTCGCCTCTTAAGTATAAATGTCCAAATTGGCTCTGAATATTTTTGCCGGGACCACGGAAAAAAGTTAATCTAAAACGGATCGAAATTTAATCGAGCACCGTTATTTAAATAGTTAATTTTATTCATTCAAAATAACTATACGCCGCGATCCGGCCGAAACCGGTTACATGTTACAACCAGTAATTTTTTGGGTAAACGCCATAAATTCGAGTAATAACAGTGGAGAGCGCTATTCGCTTTTATTTACGACTGTACTTGTTTCACAGTCAGACGGCTGTAACTTTTGCGGGCGACTGTATTTTTTTATTATCTTTGTTAATAATGTGTGTTCATTTGTTTGTTTTCGGGTAAGTTTTACGTCATGCTAGACCGTTAGAGCTGTTTTTCGGATTTGTTCGATAAATTTCACAAAATTTTTTTTTCATAGAACCGCATTTTAATATTTTTTGATAATCGCAAATTTAATTATTGGTCGTTCTTCATGTAATAATTTTCCGTGAAGCGTTTTATAATGTACGCGTTATTTTATTTCGCTTATTTTACCTTGTATTATGGGTACTAGTACTAATAGTGCAGTCATTGAAGCATTATGGCTCCGAATTTTTTTACGGTGAACCGATTTGCATGAAATTTTGGAATTAGGTTCATCTTACCCTTAACTTCAAAAGTGAAAATGATTTGAACTCCGCAACCACCCTGGGGGAGTGGTTGCCACCCCTTCTCGGGGGTGAATTATTTTTTTTTTCAAAATAACCTCGGATATCGATAGAAGGCCTAATTTTAAGCAAAAAATTATCTACAAAGTTTTTAAAAAAATCCAATACTTTTCAAGTTATTGGCAATTGAAAATTCGCAATTTTTTCACGTTTTTCATCGGTTTTTTGCAAATATCTCCAAAAATATACGTTTTATCGAAAATTTTATAAAGAACAAAATTGTAGCAGGTAAAACAATGAACAATTTGGTTTTTTATAAAGTATTCTAAGTGCAATATTAAGCTAGATATTAAAGATCAAAGCCGTTTTTTATTATGTCTGAAATTTAATCGATGTGGTCAATGCCATCTAGCGGCGAGCAGATGCATTTTATGCATTCTAATACAAAAGGGTTTTGTTGTGCTTGAAATAAGCTTTAAAATGAGAACTATAAAAAGTCTTTTGCACGTAAAATAAGTGAGCTGTATTGCAAGTAAGAGGAGCATCTAATGTTTTTTCTTTCAAATCAATGGGTTTCATAAGTGCCATTTCCACCAAAATTAAAATAAATCGTATTCCGCCTAGAATTAACTTTATTATGAAGAGTTTGATAGATAGTATCAGTTTGGCTGCTTCAGGATACATATTTTTCAAAAAAGTCACGATTTAAAAAAAAAACAAAATTTCAAATTTTAAAAGAACCCACTTTATTTTCATAATATCTCAAAAATGACGACAGATACATATAAAAGTGTACGAATTAAAAATTTAGGTATTTTTCTGACAAACAATTTGGTTTTTTTGTTTTTTCTGTCCAACACAAATTGACGGAGATATGATTGTTTAAAGAGCGCGTGGCAGCGCAATCACAGCCTCTCTTAAGCCCTTTAACCCTTCACCGTTTTAGAAAAAGGTTTTTTACTATATATTGCAATAAAGGATGTTGTAGCTCTCTTAATTACCTTTACAATGGTTTTTTATAAATTGTGATAGCATGAAAATTGAAGGAGTTATGGTTCAAAAACTTATCATATTTTTTTCTACTTAGTAACTGAAAATTTCTGAGTGTGAATATTTGGGTTCACTAATGTTTGACCAAAAAACGTTTGACCAAATGATCACTTGACCAAACAACGTTTCACCAAAATAACGTTTCGCCAAATGATCATTTGACCAAATGATCATTTCACCAAATAATCATTTGACCAAATGATCATTTCACCAAATAATCATTTGACCAAATGATCATTTAACCAAACGTTATTTCAAGATGAGGATGAGGAAGAGGAAGAGGAAGAGGAAGAGGAATAGGATGAGGATGAGGATGAGGACGAGGATGAGGATGAGGATGAGGATGAGGAAGAGGATGAGGATGAGGATGAAGATGAAAATAAATGTATCTATCTTATCTGTATCTTATCTTTATCCTATCTTTATCTTATCCTGTCTGTCCTGTCCTGTCCTGTCCTGTCCTGTGCTGTCCTGTCCTGTCCTGTCCTGTCCTGTCCTGTCCTGTCCTGTCCTGTCCTGTCCTGTCCTGTCCTGTCCTGTCCTGTCCTCTAACCAAATTGTTCATTGTTTTACCTGCTACAATTTTGTTCTTTATAAAATTTTCGATAAAACGTATATTTTTGGAGATATTTGCAAAAAACAGATGAAAAACGTGAAAAAATTGCGAATTTTCAATTGCCAATAACTTGAAAAGTATTGGATTTTTTGAAAAACTTTATAGATGATTTTTTGCTTAAAATTAGGCCTTCTATCGATATCCGAGGTTATTTTGAAAAAAAAAAATCACCCCCGAGAAGTGGTGGCAACCACCCCCAGGGTGGTTGCGGAGTTCAAATCATTTTCACTTTTGAAGTTAAGGGTAAGATGAGCCTAATTCCAAAATTTCATGCAAATCGGTTCACCGTAAAAAAATTCGGAGGTAAGACCGTATTTTTCGCTTCAATGACTGCACTATAAACGAAGACACATGCATTATCACTACATAGTATAAAACAAAGTCGCTTTCTCTGTCCCTATGTCCCTTTGTATGCTTAAATCTTTAAAACTACGCAACGGATTTTGATGCGGTTTTTTTTAATAGATAGTGATTCAAGAGAAAGGTTTATATGTATAATACATGCATAATTTATCAGCATTGCACCCGTGCGAAGCCGGGGCGGGTCGCTAGTATATAAATAAATCATATAGGTAACATCGAACAATTCAAGTTCATCACACAAATATTTGCCCTTTCCGGGATTCAAACCTAGCACCGTCAGCTCAGTAGGCGGGTGCACTACAAACTTTTGGTGTCATCTTGTGATTTCTTGATAGAATTTATATAAATAAATAAAAACGGTAAGCTGATACGAATTTATCTATTCATCATCATCATTTACATCCGAAAACTATTTTTAGGGTTCCGTACCCAAAGGGTAAAAACGGGACTCTATTACTGAGACTTCGCTGTCCGTCCGTCCGTCTGTCACCAAGCTGTATCTCAAGAACGGTGATAGCTAGACAGTTGAAAGATGATGTATTTCTATTTCCGCTATGAGAACAAATACTAAAAATAAAATAAACTAAATATTTAAAGGGGGGCTCCCATACAGCAAACTTGTTTTATGGTACGGAACCGTACACGCGAGTCGGACTCGCACTTGCCGATTTTTTCTTCTAGTTAAGATACGTACACATTGAATTATATCGATACCTTAGAACACAATCGTACTAACTTGACGGAAAAAGTGGTTGCAATTAGGACGTTAGTGCTCAACTCTATGTGATTTAAATTTCACTGGCAAAAAAATTGCAATTAGTAGAGTGTGAACCAGCGTATCGATATATGGTGTTGTATTTATTACAAAAACCAATAGAATATTCGCAATGTAATATACTGATATACAAGATACAAGCTTAAGCATGCTCGAAATTGAACTTTATCTGGTCCTACATAAAGTCATAAAACTGTATAACACATTAAAATTAACATTAGGTCGCAACCTAAATTTCTCGAACGCGGAAACATAAAGGAATGCCTCTTATAAAAAGCATAAAATTATTATGAAATCGTAATTTTGATTCAGTCGCCTCCATTTTTGGGGCAAACAGAATTTTAGATGTGTTCCACTTTCGACCTGTCAAATAAATATTTCGTGTCTTAATTACGAAGTACGAAACTCGTTAAGTAATTATCGTTCTTAGTAGGTACCTACTAAAGGTAAAACTAGTCCATTTTTTTATAAAACACTGCTAACTATTATCGTGCGTTAAATATTGATATCAGTCTTTTCTATATAAGTTAGTTGAAGCGACAATGAAAAACATAATTATTCATGGGATTTCAGTTCAACCAATGAAGAAAGCAGTTATTTAAAGACTCTACCCTACCCACATCGCGTCGCTCCAACTCCATTCAACCGAATTGAAATAGAACAAGTAGCTAGCTGTTTATCGCTAATCAATGAACACAGTTCAAATCTAAATTTAGAACGTAAATAAACGAATAACCTACAAACGCAAACGTCAAATCACGAAGGCTGCACCGGTCGCAAACGGAACCGTACTATTGTGTTAGTGTGCGTGACGCGACCGGTTTGTTTACATTACGGTGCGCGTGTGTGCGTGGAACGCTTTCATTGTATTTCATCCACTACGTCATTTTAAAACGTCATAACTTCGTTACACTGTATTACATTTTGAACTCTGTCGTGTTCTAATTGGGTAGCTTATTTAGTAATGTTATAAAATGAGATATGCGATTAAAGTAGATAATTATGTCTAGTTTGTTCTATGTAACTATAAAGTCGTATCTGCAAAGTTTTATAGAAAGATAAACTATATGATTCTTAACAATAAAGCCCCTTTCGCTTGAAACAATTGACCAACTGATGTATCTAGTCCCTAATATAATTTGACACATGACGCAGTAGTAAGTGTTGGAACTAAGAGGTCACGTAACACTGGCTGTTCGGAGCTCTGTTAAGCAGTAGAGTTACGTCACATTGTTTACATCTGCGCCTGTGTTGTGTCGTCACGCGCGTGTGGGCGTGTTCGCGTGTCGTGTCGTGTCGTGACGTCACGCCTCGTCACGGCCGCGCCAGTGTGCGTGCCGTGAGTCAATGTTACATTTTTGTGACCTTAACCGGCGTTCGTACTTAGGTTTACGTAATTACCGTGTCTTACCAGGTCTTACTAGTACCAGTATTGTTAGTAATGAAAAGTCGTATGTGTCATAGAACGCTTGTGACGTTAAATCCTTTTAGATTCCGGTCTATCGTATATGCCTATCTGCCAATAAACTCATGGTTGTCCTTTAGTAAGTTCGCATACTTTATATTGTAACTTTTGCGCTTCTTCCAAGATTACTACCTTCAGCATTTTAACGTCGGAAATCCGGTCTTTCCTTTAGGTTTGTGTACTTGATCATTTCGCGTTTGGTATTCTGTGCAGCAACTTTTGATTCCGCAAAAAGACGACCATTGTAATTTTTCTTGTTTTAAGCTATTTAAATAGTTTGCTCTCTGTCTAGTCTTATTTTTTATTGCCACCCTAAGGCATGTCGAAGCAACTGGTTGAAAAATTCAATGGCTCTGACATCTGATTCGGTGGTCCAATTGGGAGGACGCCAGTGTTGGCCCGGAAAGCCGTTGGAGACGCAGGTTTGAATCCTGTCCAAATCATTAATTTATTCAATTTTCGCTTCATTTGTAAACATTCTGTCTAGTCTATGTACAATAAAAATGATTAAAGGAAACTGAAACGCAAACATTTACGAAACGTCTATCAATTCCCTTGAATGTACTTTAAATTGAATGACTGTGATAAAAATTATAAATCGTTTCGTAAATCCCTTTATCTTTCGCAAAGATTTCTGCTATAATGTTTATTAGCTACGCGGAAATCATACTCAGTCTGTATTTAATAATAACATTTTGACGATAACATTTTTGCACTACTTATCTCGTTTGATATATAAATATAGACTAACATGTGCTAACTGTATTAGGTACATATCTAATGAGCAATCAAATGGTGAAATCCGAAATGCAGGCATGTGACAAGACTAAATTTAGAATTAAAAAATATGTAAACTTATTACAAAGTAAGTAAATTTAGTTCGTCTACTAAATAGAAGGTGCTCCGTCGGCGTCTTTTTTTCCTGTAATCGGGTAACTATAGCTAGCGTAGTTTCCGTAGCGCCATGACACGATACAAACACAACTTTTTTGTATAAAGCTGCGTTTTCACCTAGTCATCAGAGCTAATATTTTGCTCTGAGCAGATGATTGCTGTTCTGCCAGAAACAGAAAACGTCTGTTTTATTCAATGAGGAAGCGAACAATTGTTCAGAAACTTTCGTGAGACATAATTAAATACTAGCTTTTGCCCGCAACTACGTACGCGTGGAACTTGATAAAAGGGATTATTAAAAGTGCCTAAGCAAATGTAAAAGCAATTGTGCTTTTGGTCTAATAATTACTTTTCTTACAGGGTTACCGCATCCCAACAGAAATGTTCACTCACTTTTCAATCTTTTTAGGTATAATTTCCAGGATGATAACTATCCTATGTCCTTCCTCGGATCTTAAACTATCTCCATGCCAAATTTCATCAAAATCGGTTCAGCGGTTTAAGCGTGAAGAGGTAACAGACAGACAGACAGACAGACAGACAGACAGAGACACACTTTCGCATTTATAATATTAGTATAATAGTATAACTAGCTTTTGCCCGCGACTACGTACGCGTGGAACTTGATAAAAGGGTTTATTAAAAGCGCCTAAGCAAATTTAAGAGCAATTGTGCTTTTGGTCTAATAGTTACATTTCCTACAGGGTCACC
Source organism: Apotomis capreana (assembly GCA_947623375.1). Taxonomy (NCBI): domain Eukaryota; kingdom Metazoa; phylum Arthropoda; class Insecta; order Lepidoptera; family Tortricidae; genus Apotomis; species Apotomis capreana. The sequence continues at coordinate 18,220,278 of OX392515.1, forward strand.
GCACCCCAACAGAAATGTTCACTCACTTTTCAATCTTCTTAGGTATAATTTCCAGGATGAAATCTATCCTATGTCCTTCCTCGGATCTTAAACTATCTCCATGCCAAATTTCATCAAAATCGATTCAGCGGCTTAAGCGTGAAGAGGTAACAGACATAGAGACACACTTTCGCATTTATAATATTAGTATGGATTGTATTAAGCGGTTTACACTCACGTGAAATTGCAGTGACGAAGTTGCTGCGACGGGGCAACCGTCCCTGATGAAGAGCTCTATACGAGTTCGAAACATGTCGGGCCGTTTCTGACAATTTCAGTGTAAACCGCTTACAATATTGTTCAGAACAAAAAAGATCGCACTCAACAGTTCCCTGGCGTAGCGGAGTTGCGTTTTCACCGATGATCATGGACAGTGTACAATGGACAATTTAGTAAAAATAGTCTCAGTTTCAGTGTCTTTCATCCTCTTAGGGCTTTAATCACATTTGGGGTTTGCGAGCGAATTTTGTATGAAGGCGATCACGCAGCTAGTTCGCCGCGACTGATGTTTGTGTGGAAAACACGCTCGCAACTTACAAGTGTGATAACTGATAACGCCCTTATTTTTTGTATCTCTTCACATACACATACTCTCTATCGAATCGACAAAGCTATGAACAGTTACGTCCACGTTGTTGTCATTATCATTTATATGCATACATACACAATATAATTTACAACTGTAAGATATTCAGTCGCGATTATACTAAGTAAGTATGTAAAACTTTTTCGAACGTAAACGTCACTGGCAAGCCAAACCTTTACATGTCGCAAGATTTATGCAAGTTGCATGTTATTTTAGGCGTAACAAGTGTTGGTGAACATCTGCGCGCTGCTCCTGGGGGAAGCATTTGTGATACCAACTTACAAATACGCTCATCCAAGTTCGAATCCCGCGATTTTAGCCCTTGAGGAGAAACAGATAAGGTTTAAACGAAATATGCTTTGGGGTAAAAAAGGATTAAGAGCACCAAAATATGTTTACGGTTGGTGAATTCAAACCAGCTCGGTTTTGGACTTTAGATGCAGGAGTTAAAAGTTACAGTGGATATTTTTCGCGGTGTAGGACAAGCTATTGTGAGTTGGATTCGAAACGCAATAAGAAAATGTGTTGCAGATTGCGCTTTGTGTGTGTGTGTGTGTTTTATTTATTACGACGCCACCCCGGCATCGATCGAATGTTTTTGTGTTCTTAAAAATGGACACAAAAACTAGGTTTTTTATTGTGTCGTGGAGGTTGAAATCGTAGGTTAGATAATTTTTTAATGTTATACAAATAGGAAATTCATATTGTCTTACATCTGATTGTGAGGTAGTCACCTGCATTGCCGAATTTATTTTTTGCAACTAAGTATTATTTATTTTATTAACTTACGAGGCGTTTTTTTGGTATGGTATGCTGTATAAACATCACGTATCCTATGCCAAGAATCTTGAAACCTATTACTTCTATTGCTTTATTAATTTGTAACTACATAACTTACCTTGTTAAATAACTAGAAACAATTAAGTACATAAGTATATAAATTATTTGCAGATCAAATGACTTTGTAATTTAGGAAAATAATAAACTGCGTAAATTATAGATTTATCTGTACTTCCAACCATTAATGGCATGACAAAAGCTGTTAGCGGTTTCTTGTATGTAATCAACAAGGAATTATTACTTGGCGATATCGTTGGCAAGGTTTACGGGCGAAAGTGGAACAAACCTTTTATTTTTTACTTAATTTGAATTTGGAATATTTTTTATAAGTTACGTTTTTTGGGCCATGATTTCAGGAACAATCTCGATAGCGTGATGCAGGATCGTCATTTGTTTTGTATGTGCGCGACGCCATGCCAGTCTGGCGCCATCTGTTGGTCATAATTTCCATTGTCCTCGACAATTCCTAACAAATCTACTGCAATTTCTGTCGAAATCAATGCGATTAACACACTTGTAAAACTGTTCAAGGAACTCGACGGGTTAGCTAGGTTAGGTTAGATAATCTACTTCAAATTAATTAAAACTAAATCATATATCGAATGCACGTAAGGATAAAAAAGGATAAGAATAATAGTGCAGTGACAATCTCGAAGAAACCAATATTACGCACCTGCCGCACAGGTGCCGGATATCTATTAGCGCTCCCTTTGTTCTACAGTGTGCGCCCGCCCTTATGCCACTACTCTCTACTCTACAGCTACACCGTAGGCCGATAGGGGTGCATCTCGCAAATTTTCATGTTTCTTTTTTATATCGGAGTCTGTTTTTGTTATGGTCAAATGTCTGTATGGGCATTGGGAGCTGCAGTTAAGTCATAACACACACACAAACAACAATAGAGGAAATTACACTAAAAAATAAAACATTTAATTCAGCAACACAGTCTCAGAATCATGATATGCGAACTTATTTTTTTTCTAAGAAGAAGTGACTGTAATGCGACCAGCTCTTAAGCATTGACTTATAACTTTTTAGCAAATAATTTGGGAACACTATTTGTAAAACTGATAGGACATATTTCAATGTAAAAACAATACGTTTTCATAAAATTGACATCTGAACTAATCGCCTAAAGGAATAACCAGTATTTTTATAGGAAGGAACCACGATCCCAATCTAACTTGTTCATGTAAACACACCTTTATTCGAAGACAGAATACCTTGTTGGCTTGGTCCTTTAAAAAGTTACCAAATTTGGAACGGATTCGAATTTTAAATTTTTTACGAGATAATTTCGGCTTTTTCCTTTTATGACCCGGTTAATTAACTCATTCGCGTCGAATCAAATGTTTTCGTTGAATTTATTTGTGTATTATTTACATATAATTTAAGTACACGAAATAGGAATGTTCGCCAAAATTAGAACTGTAATGGACCGATTTTTAAAAGCATGGTGGCCAATTTAAATACTTCGTCAAAGTTCTACGTATAAAACATAAGCCTGTAATCAAGGAACTTAACCGCCATCGTCAAGATGGTCCGCCCGCATGACAGCTGTCACTTCGCCCGTAACTCGTTATTACATTATGTCCGCAAAAACAAATGTAAATGACCCAGGCATTAGCATGTTACATTTGTGGACAAATTTATGAGTATTTAGTCCTGGAAAAAGTATACGGGCCAGATGTTTTGGTGTCGAATGGACGTTGTCCGTTGGATCGTGCTGATGATTGGAAACGTCGTATTGTATTTTGCCGTCAACGGCACATAGGTCTTTTTAGATTATATGGCAGCGCGGCAGTTGGCAGATAAGGAAGTGGAAGATAAGAGTAATTATGCGAAGTGGGCGCCAGTTTATGTAATGATGTATAATGGGTCAGGGCCTTGAATTTATTCGCCTTTCTATTTTCAAAAGTAAATATGAACTTAAGATCTATATAGTAAATGAAGTTTTGGCATTATATTTTATTGGGAATACCCGTTTTTATATTTCTGTCTCAACTTTTCACCGAAGCCAATAGAGAGAGCATGCTAAAACTAACTACTTATTCCAACAAAATACGTTGGCAAACCATTATTTAGTAATCTACATGTACTATAATATATGCGTTACGTAGCTGTAATAAAAGCAAAAAAAACAATTACTTATAATATATGCGAAAATCTTCTAACGAATAATTTCTTTAATTCAACATTATTTTGAAATAAAATCTAATTGCGGTATGCATACAAACAGGCTATATTGCACTCATGACTTCGGAATCCGAGATGTTTTGGTATTTGAGAATTTAAATAAAAACGGTAGCGATTGACTACAAGACGGTCCCAAAGTGTGTCATGCAGTAGCTCTCAAGCTGTTATTTGCGCCCAAAAAACTGGACGCTTTAAATCGATCACTGCAAGTGAAAATGTCAAATTTAAAATGGCGCCCATAATGAAACGAACTTGATATTTAAGGCGACACGATTTTTAAATGTCACAACGGTATGCTAAATCAACGCAGTCTCAATATTACTTATTTTATTAAGTATAAATAACGCTTTTTGAGGTTAAACAGGACTTATGCTGATTGCAGCCACTGAGGTAGTGAAATGTTGACACATTTTATTTGCATTTAGTTTTTGCGACTTAATTTTGGCTGTATAATTATTAACAATGTATCAACCGGAATGGCGTTTTTACATATTATAAACAAAAATCATAATATATTCTATTTTGCTATTGTTTTGCTAGGGTTCAGATTTAGTTTCATTCTGACGCTTTTTTTACGTCGCTTTGTGTGTAACAATACAGTCGTACGTCCAGAAATGGTTACAAGGAAATATCTAATCATTCAATGTTTAGATAATGCACTTCTGATACAAAAAATCGGCACTGTCGATTGATAAATCGGCTCAATCAACTGTTCAAAGCATGTTACTGTAGCAAAACAAGCGATGTATGTAGCGATTGAAATGTAGTAAACATAGTACTAACCGCGTACCGAGTACGCGTGGGTTCATTGTCTCCTACGTAAATATTCCATTCAATACAAGATTCAATATTATTTTTGTTACGTTATTATTGAAAAGTAGCTGCTTTCCGCTTCAAATAAATAGCTAATATAAAGTTAAAAGGTTGTTTTCATATTCGATAGAATTCGAAATGTTTGGTAAGTTTGTTTTATCCTTGAAAGAAGTTACTTGATTACTTGAAAAAATCACTTCAGAAATATTTCAGTAGATTAATAATTCCTGCAATACGACTATACCAAACAAATGCCATACATACCAATTTCAATAACACGCTAAACAAAAATGCGCTATAGTTTTTTTTCACCATTTCGCCGTCATTACTGGCCAGCAATTATCCTTTACGTACCTGGAACAAGGCAAACAGACCCGTGTGAAACAAACCGTGAAAATAATAACAATTACGAATTCGCAATGCTACCAACTGCGGGCTAATGGCCAATCACAGTTCATATGAGAGGTTCATTTGAAATTGGAACTGTTTTTTTTAATTATATTATTTGCAGAAAAAGGATTACGTTCGTCTCATTGCGACCAATGAATCAATGAGACCAATGTAAAAAGCGTAAGCAATGCTTGGAAGCGTAAAAAGGCATTTTATACAAAACATAACCTTCTTTTCCGCGGCCGCGTAATCGGGTAGGTAAATTTTTTCATAATGATGATGACATATTGATTATGACTGATGACTCCAGTTCTATTAAGCTGAATTTTAGGGAATCAACTGATCATGTTATGTACCATATTGCTTGCCTATGCCGATACATAGACGAAGAATGAACCGTTAATTTTTTTCAATTTTTCGCTTCATTGTAGACATAGACAAATACTCTGAGAGATGTTATATATATATATATATATATATTCCCGACAAGATAATTAACAATTTTAATTTTGTAATAATGGCTATACATTAGGCGATCCCCGACATTGGTCGCCCATTTTGCACGATATTGCTCAAGATCACCAACCTGCCAGAACCAGTATCCTAAGATCGCAATGCCATCGTCGACCAGTCCAGGAACCGAACACGCGACCAGCTAACCGGTAAAAAAACTAGTAATATTATGTCACATCCTGCTAGTGTGGGAATCCGAAGTGCCGTTACGTCCCGTGGCCTGTACAGAAACATAACCTTAAACCGTTCACGTAAGGTTCGATTACATTGGTCTGTGGTCTTTGTCCAGTCAAGTCAGTCAAGTCAACCTTAAACTGTTTTAAGAGGGCTTATTCCCTTTAAAACATATTTCTTTCATATTGTGACAAATATATTGATAATTTCAACCAACTTTTTGAAGTGAATAATACTTTTCACTGAGTTCTAGATAGTAACGTAGCTATTTCATTGCGTACAGTCGAAATTAAGTTTAAAAAAAAAACAGTTTTCTGCGTGAATTTTGACAATTTAGAGAAGTTTTTGTAACAAAAATTATCGCTGGAAAATTGAAACTGTTAGGTTTAAAATATATAACAATAATTCGCAATGGCCCTGTTCTAAGACTTCTAAGTAGTAACATAAATGTTAAGAAACATGTTTGATCATAGAGAAAAACTTCTAAAACAATCAGCATTTTTGAACGGATAAGGAGCGTTATAAGGGTTATTCTAAGGCATCTTCAGACAATCTTGTGGTCAGCTTAGCTGAGCTTGTCAGTTTTATATTAGTAACTTAAGGAGTCAGGAAGTTCTAGGGAGTAAATCTTGTGGTCATGATGGGCTGGGAGATGTTGAAAATAAAGAATTGACAAAATTTCATATTTTTAAGACTGAAATTTTATTAGGTACCTATTCTGTATTCTGCTTAGAAAAAGGAATCACTGTTTTTAAATTTTTCGTAAGATTGCTAATTATCAATGCGCAGATCTCAGCGTATTCTCAACCGATTTTAGAAATTTTTGTTTTAAAATGCACAAATTAAATTTCGCTAGGTCGTGACGAAGAGAAAATTTAGAAAAAAAAAAAAACTCCGCTCCAATCTATGGTGCAAGCTTAGCCGGTGGCTGACTCTGCATCGACCTAGTATTATTATTAATTTATTAAAATTTACTCATTCTAAAATGTAGTAACTCCAAAACTATGACACATTGGAAAGGTTACTTTAGTCTATTGTCAAATAAAAAAAAACGAGTGATGTTGACCTTCACATTATTGACAGCTTATTTTTTTTCGCGGGTAGGATTTGCGGTGATATTACAACTTTATACAGGCATAGTTGTCGTCGATTTCGGTTATTTTATATATTTTCTGCACAGAAAAATTTATACAAATATTTTTTAGGGTGTATACGTCCTAAAGCTCTCTCGATGTAATTAAATTTCACCTGTTAGAAATATGAAATGTTGTCAATTAGAGATGCGCAAATTATGTCACACAAATGAAGGAGAACGATTCATTTCTTCAGCTTTCACGATATATAGCACTCATTTCGTTCATTTCGTTCAGTGTTAAACTGCATCATCGTATCATCATACTCATTTCGTTCATACTTCATTTGAATCATTCACTCGCGAACGAAACACCTCCAAAGAGTCCTTTGATTGAGGTACTGCGGTCAGGGATTGCGAATTGTACGCGAAATAAATATTATTGGGGATGAGAAAGATAGAAAGGTATCAAGGATTTGGTGACTGATGTGTTTGTAAAAACAAAAGGGTGCAATAATTGCATCTGAATATGCATATGTATACAGTAATGACGTTAATGAGTTTATATTAAATACTTACAATGACAAAAAAAATGGTTCTGGCGGGGTAATTTTAGGGGTACCTATACCAAAAAAGTAGTTCAAGTTTTCGCTTCATTTAAACATTTAAATACTAAAAACAGAATAAAATAAATGTTTAAGTGGGACTCCCATACAACAAACGTAAGATGGGATAATTGTTTGTACGGAACCCTCGGTGTGCGAGTCCGACTCGCACTTGGCCGGTTTTTATTATTACGCAACATCTTTGCCACTCTTACTCTCTAGTGTGCATTTTAGCACTTATATTAAAAATCCGCCATGTGTCGCAAACTCCACAAACCAAAGAAAAAACCACCTTAAAGTCCCAGGCGGTTATATCCTTTTTATCGCTATTCCTATACAAATGCAATATCGTTTGACGTAAACGCTGAAGTTTTTAAGGTCCTCTTTGCCGTAGCTGAGGGTCCCTTTCCCGTGGGTGTCGTAAGAGGCGACTGGGGGTCGGTGGCAGACGAAACTGTCGGAGCAGCTACCGAGCTACAAGTTTCCTTAGGGATACATTTTTGGAAAATCCTTTTGCGGTGTGATTCATACGTTGCCTAGAAGTTCTTTATTAACTGAGCGAGCCGTCTCTGGTTCGGTTTAAAGATCTTTATTTTTCTCAAAAAGAATAACATTAATTCACTTACATGAGAAAACAAAACATAATAATGTACTATAGTAAACTGAAGTAAGCTAAGTAATACGGATATAATTATACTAGCTAGTGAGCAACAATAACAAACAAGTGTTCGGGTAGACGTAAAATGCATGCGGTATTATACAAAACAAGACATCTCCGCGCTGGCACGCTGTCGCTGCGCGCGCGCAGTACGGTAAGCGAAGTGCTGCGTGTGCACCAAGATAACGAAATACATGGATATACGGCGATCGGAAGCGTCTTAACTTAACAAGAGCGTAAGCGTGGTTCAACATCGTCAAAATCTTTCATATGTCCATTATCCTTCTAGGTAACATTGCGGTGCCCAACTGAATTCACAATGATCTGCGGGCCTATGATGGTTGCTTTTATTGCGCGGTAAATACTGACAGATGCTTTGTCACTTATTTATCACGTGATAAACGCAACAGAGACCTTATTCCTTTAAAAATGCTGATTGTTTAGACATTTTTTCTCTATGATCAAACATGTTCCTTAACATATTATTGATGTTACTACCTAGAACAGGGCAATTGGGATTTATTGGTATTGAAACCTACAGTTTGAACTTTTCATTGATAATTTTTGTTTAAAAAACTACCGAAATTGACAAAATTCACGCGGAAAATTAGTTTTTTCATCTTATTTTCGACTGCACGCAATAAAAGCATGAAATAGCTATGTTACTACCTAGAACTCGGGGAAAAGTATGATTTACTTCAAAAAGTTGGTTGATATTATCAATATATTTGTCAAAATATGAAAAAAAAAATTTTTTGAAAGGAATAAGGCCTCTTAAGTTAACATCTGTACCTAATTTTATGGTATTGCAATAAATGATTGAATATTGAGATGTTTGGATTTGGATGTTCGGATGTCTAGATTTCCGAGCGTACAGGCAATTCTCAACTGAATAAATAGTAATACGCTATAATTAGGATTTAGCGGATGACACACAAACCACAAAAACACGGGAATCCCATGAAGGAAAACGATGTATTCCTATTTCTATTTCATCATCATATATTTAAGAGCAAAGCTCTTGTCGGTGGAGTAAGTTCCAGCTTATTCTACATTCCGCCTTCTCTTTTCTTTTACGTTGTTGCGAACACTTTCTGTGGTTGCGAACGAAAGATATACCGATAAATAAATAAATAAATAAATCGGACAACCTCACACAAATCGATCTAGTCCCAAATTAAGCTCACGAAGGCTTGTGTTATGGGTACTAGACGATGATATACATACTTATATAGATACATATATACTTAAATACATAGAACAACCATGACCCAAGCACAAATATTCGAGTTCATCACACAAATATTTGCCCCGGCCGGGATTCGAACCCGGGACCGCCGGCTCAGTAGGCAGGTGTCTGCAAACCGAGCCAAACGCGTCGTCTAGTGAACTGATATAGTGAGTTAGTTTATACTAGAGTGAGTGAGTGAGTACTGACGTGAATGAAAGTACACTTCATTATAATTATTATTTCTATTTAATAAACCAATTATTGCTGAGATGTGTAAAGAAGAAAACACATTATAATACGATACGGTATTTGATATCAGCTCAAATCAGCTACTCTTTATGAAATGTCAAAAACGATCTGTCAGTATGACGTCATAAGAATAATTAGTGAAAACACGTCTTATTTTTCTAATTCAAATTTTAAAATATGGCTTCCATCAGTTAATGATGATTTCGCCAATTTCAAGTTTGCTCGTAGAGCATGCCGTTGTTCGGTGAGGTCTTGCTTTTTGTAAAGTGATAGCGATTTACAAAAAACCACACGGACTATCGGGCCTTGACCCAGGAAGGGCTATGAACGCTTCAAGTTGAATTCTTCATTAGCTATTCACTCCTACGTTAGATCACTGCACAATACGCTATCAATACTACACATTGAACAACAAAAATGAATAAATAATGAACAACGCAACTTAAACGCATGCGGCCATCTTGAGACACGAACCGGAAGCCCGTCTTATTTATAGTTTTTGTCCAAATAATAAGTGTCTGTCAAAAATGACATTTTAGTGGCAAGCTTTTATAACCGACTGTACTTTTCTTTGGATATCCATCAAATGCTCACTGGGACGATTCTTAAGAGGCTAAGCTCGGTAAGATTGCTTTTTCTATTAGAGTTCCTATGGCCTTCCTTCCGGCTCCATCATCAGGTCAGCCCCATGGTACCATATTATTGTATTGTCATCAAAGTTAAGTAAGTATGCAAAATTTCAGCTCAATCGGTTGACGATATCTGCTTCAAAATTGAGTTGCAAGATTTCACCCGAACAAACATACTTTAAACATACAATGCAAGTTTAAATAAAAGCTTGTAAAAATAATAATGTCCATAAGTTAGTGGTAGTTTATTTGGTTCTGTGTATTCTTGAAACCACTAAATAGTGGTTCAATGACATAATTATTTTCAAAATACTCAGATACCTAAAACTAAAATTTAGAATTAAAAGCTTAAAATTAAACTGGAGGTTCCTAAGACACAGATAGCATTTCCGAGCTGGATAGCAATGCCTAACCTTTGCACAAGAAAATAATGAACTAAACATTTTAATTAAATTCGTGTTCAGGAAATGTAAAAAAAGTCGTTTAAAAAGTCCGTTTACTTTTGTCATATAGTCAACTAGCCACCCACCCCGGCTTCGCACGCGTGCAATGCTGATGAATTATGCATGTTTTTATACATTATAAACCTTCCTCTTGAATCACCGTTGCGTAGTTTTAAAGATCTATGACAGACAGCAGCGACTTTGTTTTATACTATTTTAAGATGTAATAATATCAATATAATGTAGAAGAAGAATAACTTTATAACACGTACACATTCAAAAGTTTTGTTGATTAACCTAGATTTTAAAATAATGTATAGAAGCATTACTTAAATATTACCATTTACTACTCCAGAAGTTTACTGCTTCAATAAAACCTACCGTATTATGAATTCCTGCAATGCGATATTGTTAGAAACATTGTAATATAACGACTACAGCCAGAAATAACTGCTCCAGATATAAAACGAGATTAACATATCCCCACCAGATTAAAAACCACCCCTCCAATAACTGTGATAATTTAAAATAAACTGCGCGGATCGAATCGCCCAAGTCGAACTTACCCTTACAGATTTTACTACCACGCCAGTCTAATAGGACCCTCTAACGTATTATTGCCAGTAAAAATGAGAGCTCTCACTACCCTGGATGTGATACTCTGCCAGTATAAACAGATTCGCGATTTTATTACAGCGCGTTGCAATAACAGGTCAGGTTATACTTGGCATTTCGGTGTGAATTTGCAAATATAACCTGGACCTTCTACCTATTACCGCGCTTCGCCACGAGAGGTCAGAATCGCTGGTCGTATGTGCTGTATAGGTCTGTACGCCCAGTTTAGAAGAGCCGTGTAGCTTTTATAGCGTATAATGCTGTTGAGCCAGTTAGGCTGGTCGGGTGTTTCACCAGTTTGCGCTGAACCACGCTGGCGTAATAGCACCTAGGGTCGCCGGGTCAAATTATGATGGGAGTGCTTTACAACACGTTATAATCACCAGTTTAAGCTGGCCCGCGTCACTGTAATAGCATTTAAGGGCTGCCAGGTCTGTGTATGATGGTGATGGTTTACAACATAACGCTGGTATTAAGGCGCGCCCCGCGTATAAAGCGTAATAGAATTTCAGTGTCTCCCCCTCTTTACTGCCGAACTAACGATGTTAGCAGCGCGCACGCGCGGTGTCTGCGTGACAATGTCATTTTATATGTCGCCCAGTTTTGATGTTGCAGATTCCTTAAAGATCGATCCTGATCGTACTCTAACGAGATGCCAAGTATAAGATGCGTCACGCAATTGCTTTAAATTAATGCAATTAAACCTGTTTTAGTACCACATGACCAAAAAAACTCATATCAGCCTCAATTTACCTTAAAAACTTTGAACATTAGGTAACGCCGACGTAGCCATCAGATAAATACTGACGTCGGAAGGAAATGCTACTCAGCAGCAGAGCAGTGGACTTTATCGCAATTGAGGTCAATTCAATAATGAAAAAACACGCTATAAATTTATACAATTACTACGTATTTTATACGCGATTCCTAAAAGTATCAATGTTTTATAATCGCATATGATATGTCTAAAACTAATTGGACAATTTTAATCGTGCCCAGACCAAAAGAAAAAAACCGGCCAAGTGCGAGTCGGACTCGCGCACCGAGGGTTCCGTACAAACACTTTCCATCCCTAAGTGTTTAAGTTAAGTTTGCACCTGGTATGTATAGCGCCCCATATAAATTAGGTGCAAACTTGCAAAGTTAGGTATTAAAAAAAAACTACTTACTAGATCTCGTTCAAAACAATTTTCGTTGGTAGTTTTTATAGTAATGTACATCATATGTTTTTTTTAGATTTTTCATTTCCTTATTTTAGAAGTTAGAGGGGGGGGGACCAACTTTTTTCCACTTTGGAAGCGTCTGTCACGCAAACTATTCGGTTTAGAAAAAAAATATTTTAGAAACCTCGACATCATTTTTGAAGACCTATCCATAGATACCCCACACGTATGTGTTTGATGAAAAAAAATTTTTTGAGTTTCAGTTCTAAGTATGGGGAGCCCCCATTATTTATTATTATTTTTTTATTTTTGCATCAAAATCTTAATGCGGTTCACAGAATACATCTACCTACCAAGTTTCAACAGTATAGCTCTTATAGTTTCGGAAAAAAATGGCTGTGACATACGGACGGACAGACAGACAGACAGACATGACGAATCTATAAGGGTTCCGTTTTTTGCCATTTGGCTACGGAACCCTAAAAATCCAAACCATCCCAACTATGATATCCAATTTTCAAACTAAAATTCAAATCGGCAGCCCCCGCGGTCCGGCGATTGATCAGGGGTCGCTGACCTTCCTAATTTGAATTCGCGCGCGGGAGTCGGTAATTGGATAACAATGGCGGCTATGGAGGGGATGCCGCCCTGGAAATTTGCAACTGTCATAGCTTGAAGCTTACGACTTCTGATAGGGATGGGAAATATTTAGACCAAGCTTAGAATTGGGAAAACAACATTAGAACCGCTGTAAGGGATAGGACGGTAAATTCCTCTCTATCTCAAACTGCAGTAAATATAAATTCCTCATTATAAACTAGGGTTTTTGTCCTCGTGAGAATGCTCCTCAGCTGTGCAATTTTCAGGATAAATACATCATTATCCGCTACTCTATTTATTTTTTATGCAAAAAAATCAATACGTCGTTTTAATGATCAAGATATTTCCGTATACAGATAGGTGATTATCGTAAAATCGTATCTGATCAAGTACCTACTAGCTAAAGACTGCTGAATAGGTTTACCGGGCTCATTTTTTTTTCTCAAATTTTATCGTCTCTTCGAAGCTACAGTAAACATCAGAACGAGTTCCGTACGTGCCGCAGCAGGGAATCGAAGGGGGATTAGCCTGATGCCCGCAAAACTTATGCCACGGCACGGCTCAAGCTGAGATTGCTTAAACGTTTTAGGCCATACAGCCCGTCTAGCACAACTATGCTACGTGACTCTTATCGCACGGTAGCATCTGTCACGCTCTCACAGTACTGCATAGAAAGAGATAAGAGGTAATATTTCTCGCGTGAAACGGAGTAGTGTGTCACAGTCGTGATAAGGGTGCTACTTACAGATAGATCATTCAATTTGAGCGATGAGTTTGAATTTGGAAGGCAGATTTGTCATAAATTGCCACAGTACCTACACTTTAAGCAGTTGATTCAAGAATGAGTTATAATGAGAATGAGTTCGAAACATGTCGGGCCGATCCTGGCAATATTCACATGAGCTTAAACTGTTTTTATAATTATTAAAGATGTCTTACGACAGTTTTAAATTAGTTTCCATGTTGGAAAATTCCCTATAAGTTTTTTTTTTATTACCTTACTTACATGGATTACTCTCAGGGTTCACCACCGATTGAATTGGATTCAGATGGTAGTTGGTATATGACTCGAGAACATCTGTTCTTGTGTCCCACGCGAAGGTGGCGCAATGAGGTCACGAATGTTTATCGACTGACGTTTGACTTCTCGACAAGACCATAGATAAAGATTTTTTTTGTAGCATTAGATTGTGTACGATATTTATGACGTTTCCAGGCAAACGTTACACATATTGATAACCATCTGATGTATAAAATATCTTAGAAATCACATATGAGTCGTTTTCAAAAGACATGTACATAGTTAAAGGCTTAATAAAAACAAAATTACGATCGCGTCTTTTGTGTAACGAAAGTTAATAGTCATACAAAAGATATGGGTACCTGTCGGTACACAAAGGAATCAATTACGTTTTGTTTTCATTATAGCCCTCAACTAAGTACATGTTTTTTGAAAACGACTCATATATTGCGAATGGCAAAGTATTCATTTTTAGGAATTTTGTTGTGCATATAAACAATTTGGTAATAATTAGGTATGAATATTTGAGTGTCATAATTTGTATATTTAATACAATTATGACAATCAAATATTTTAGCAGAATTCCAAACCCATAAAGTAGAATGTACAAATAAAATGAGATATATAGGTCGCGCCACATAAAAAAAGCGCTGTCAAACTTATAGCGCAGTAGTCATTTGTAGTGCGCAGGAAGATCGCTAGCGCTCTTTTTATGTGTCGCGACCTATATTAAAGAATACATTGTTTCTGTATGCGGTATATTTTTGAGCATTCATACTTTCGAAGTACGAAGATCGGCCTTTGTATCTGCCAATTAAAAAGAAACTTAACAAGAAATGTAACGGGTCTTTTGGGTCTGTTAAGGTTTTCTAAACGGCCGAAAGCTTTCAAACACGGAGGATAATTACACTCGTGTGTTAAGTTAACCTAAACAAAGGCTGTTGAATTATACTCGTACAGTTAGCTAAATAATTGTTCTACCATTTTTTGATTCTGTTTTATGAGTATTTAGGTTCAAAAGTGGTAGACCAGTGACTTGCCAGTGACTGTAATATTATACCTTGTTTTTTTTTTATTAACAACTTAATATGTGGTAAAATTTCTTTTTTCTTTTTTATACGGTAATGGGTTAAGGTTGCATTGGCGTATATAGGGGGGTGGCCGGGTGGGCCGTGCCCACCCCAGTATGGTCTAGTGTCCACCCCAGGATTTTGGGTTACCGATAGAAATTCATGGTTTCATCTCCTAGGACATGGCCAGGCCCACCCCCACCCCCCCCCCCACCCCCCCCAGGCCCCCCCTGAAAAATAATGTTAGATACGTCAATGGACTAACCCAGTTAATTGTCTAATGGGATTAGACTAACAGTTGGTTATTTATTGGACTGTGGCAGTCTTCACACGGTGATTAGCCCACTTTACCTTATATACAAAATTCAATTGAAGAACTTCACCGATGTTACGTTTATGAATTACTGTTAACGATAAATTATATTTTTCTCAGACATGCGATAAAATATCGTGCGTTAAAACAGGCTTCGAAGTATCACGTTTCGGGCGGAACAATTCGAGAGAACTGTAAAGGAATTTCATACAACATTGAAGGCCTAGGTCGGGAAGATTTTTTTTTAAACATTACGTCTGTTTTCTCTTTAAGCTTTAAGCTTTGATCTTTGTATTCATGACGTCTGTGTTCATGAACGGGCTAAACAGCTGAATTATGTTTTTTCGAGTCGTGTATTTTTTTATTTAATTGCATATGTTTGAGAAAAGCACTATACATGCCTTAGCCGTGAAAAGGGCTTGCCGGCTTCGTATCACTGTCTATACCTACTCAGCCGCAGCCAGCAAGCCCTTATTTCTCGGCGTCTGCAGTAATGTACTATTGCCTTAACACAAATTTTCAGATGACTCCAAGCAGCCAGCAATTTCCAGAAAAATAGAACGAAACAAAAGCTCGAAAATCAAATTAAGCCCATCTTGAAGACATAAAAGGCGCGAAATCCGAAAGCGTTGAGGGATTACGTCCGCAATCCTTTCAGGATGGTCACCCTCGTCGCAAGACTCGTAGAGCAAACAAGGGTCGCAGCGTGGTCACATTAGTTTCGCCTTTGAGGTTACGATCAATTAGTTTTTTTTTAATGTTTTTTTTTTTTTATATTCAGCTTATGCTATGTAGCTTCTCTTGGAATTTGTTATTATTATGAAGATAAAACAATGCATTTAAACTATTTAAAGCAGTTAAAATTGTGAACACAAATGTAAAAACCTCGCCTTACAAGCTGAGCTAATGTGGACACGAGGTGATGTTGTTTATTTATGAAATTTCTTTGAACTGACTTCGTGTATTTGTTTTCTCCAGTAAACACTTGGAGATAATGCACTAACAGCTAGTTTATTAATGTTTCTGTCACGTTCTGACTAGCAGGGTTGAAAAGGGATAGCTATTGGTTTTTGGAAATATTATATTTAAGTTTGTCGCCGACGTTCGGAATATACATATGTACTTATATGGGTGTTTTCTAAGTATTTAAGTCTATTTTAAAAGCTTTTATTTAACTTGCAATGTATGTATGTAAGTATATTTGTTCGGGTGGAATCTTGCAACTCAATTTTGAAGCAGATATCGTCAACCGTTTGAGCTGAAATTTTGCATACTAACTTAACTTTGATGACAATACAATAATATGGTACCATGGGGCTGATTTGATGATAGATCCGGAAGGTGGGCATAGGAACTCTATAATAGAAAAAGCAATCCTGCCGAGTTTGGATTGAATTCTAAAGAGCGAATCGTCTCAGTGAGCATTTGATGGATATCTAAAGAAAAGTACAGTCGGCTATAAAAGCTTGTCACTAAAATGATTTTTTTGACAGAAACTTATTTATCTACAAAGTTTCTTTTTAGTTTGTTTAGATTGCGCATTGCGCAATCCGTAGTACCTATACATACTCATTTGCAAACGTTATGTAGTTATATTTACTTTATTTTGTAATATTCATATTATTACTGGCTTGCAATAGTATGTTAAATATAATATTAGGAACGAGAATAATATAAATAAGATTTTCTGGAAGAGATCGCATTTTAGCGTTAAGATCGCTTGTCGTTATACAGAATTTGTATTTGTATTTTTTCTTTTAAAAACTTATTTGTAAGTATTGTATTGTAAAATAATCTAAGCATGATTTCAAGTGATGACTATGATTGCTGTGTAAACTTATGATATCAATAAGTGTAGAGCCCAAAAAATCACCAAACAATTACGTCATATTTTCCAGGGAAGCACTTATAAGTACATAACTTTAAGTTGACATCACTTTGATACCTGTGAAGTCGTGTACGGAACTACGGACGAACGAACATTCATCGAACACTGTTCGCACTTGCGTACCTACCACTAACGAATACCAAATAGGTGACATAAGGGACTGAGGAACATACTATTTCGTGTTCTCCATGTTTTTGTTCGTTTGTGCGTACAAGGTTTTAGTTTAGTTTTATCAATGAAATCTCAAAAATACTCGTATCAGGTCACGATGCATTTAAAACCAAGATAGTTCCAAATATCATTTCGCGTCGTTATCACGTAGGTATAGAATAATGCAATTATGCATTCATTGCACGCACGAAAACTAATCGAATTGTTACATGATTTATGTGACTCAAATATTATAATACAATTAAGTTATAGTATCAGTCAATTTTTTTAATGTAAAAGTAAATAAACAAACTCGTAGTTTAAGGTTAGAAAAACAAACCACGAACGAGTCAAATAAAGAAACATCCAATTCGGCTTTGCAACCAACAAGAGACCGTTGAAACAAATGACTGTTAAGCTCTGTCCGAATGACGAATTGCACCAAAAATTCCATAGAATAAAGTAAAATTCAAACATCGAACGGTTATCACGTTTGAAAATAGAACGCACGAGGCAGGCGAGCGAGTAATCGGGCAAAAGCTTTCATGCCGCCGACCAGCATAAGTGGACCCGTTGTTTTCCACACCCTCTCCCCTGGATGTTCGGTTTTATGAGGCGCGACGGGGGGCCGAGGGGGCCGTTTATAGTGGCATTAGTTTAAAGGCCCTGGGGCTCACATGTGCTTGGGACAGATAAGCATCCCCACACGAGGACTTGTTTAGAACGATAAGTTCTGTGGGCCACAGATCGTAAAAATTTGTTGCTGCCATTCCATTTGGAATCATTTCAAATTAGAAATCTTTAAAACAGCTAAAAAATTTATTCGAAAAATTACGGTTTTAGTAGATAAATAAGCCAGAAAATAGGGCTTCAGGCCTTATTATTATTTTTTTATATTATAACAAATAGATTGATAATTTCAATCAACTTTTTGAAGTGAATAAGTACTGTCTTTTCCCTGAGTTCTAGATAGTAACATTGCTATTTTATGCTTAATCATTGCGTGCAAACAAAAATAAGTTGAAAAAAAAAACAGTTTCTGTGTGAATTTTGTCAATTTTGTGTAGTTTTTGAAACAAAAATAATCAATGAAAAAATTCAAACTGTAGTTTTCAAATATATACCAATCAATGGGACCTGTTCTAAGTAGTAACATGGATAATATGTTAAGAAACATGTTTGATAATAGAGAAAATGACTTAAACAATTAGCATTTGAACGGATAAGGTGCCATAAGGCGCTTCAAGTATCTCCATTATTTTCGCTTAAACCCGTGGCTCGTAGACTTATTAATAATATATTTAATAGGTACACTTTTCAGGTTGGCAACACTGACGTTTCACACTAGTTTTTATAGAGACATTTAGATAAATAAGCCTGGATCAGCCTCCAACATTAGCAGTAGTTTATGGCGCGCCTCAAGAGTCTCCATTATTCTGCCTGAAACATTAGTTGGCTAACCACCAAAGTTACGCCGAGATACCATTAACTACCAGCCTATGTGTATGTGTAGTGTGTGTTCTGTGTAATGTTTTAAGGTAAGTTAGTTCGTTGGAAGTGATTTACAAGTGAAGTGGTCATAGAAACTCTTTCTTATCGATTTGTTTAATTCAAATAGAGGGATTATCCTTTATTTATATAAATTCTTAGTAAAAGTCACTAAACTCCACAAATACATAAAGGCCACGACCACTCTGTAAAGAGTGTACCGAAGAAGAAGATAATTTATTTACTTCGAATTTATATAAATGTGTTTTCAAATGGACACAAATAAAATGTACTAATAGTTAAAATACAAATACGAAATACAATGACATAAAACATAACGAATTCATCTTTATTTTAAGTAACAAACAATTAATAATAATGTGTTATAATAATAAGTACTTACATATTTTTTCTTATTTACTCTATGTTCAAAAAGGAGAAACTTATTTCATGGTTGAACTTTCGAGAAATAATATTCAATGATTTCATAGAAATAATTTATATCTAAGACAGTAGTGTTGCTGCCAAAAGTGGTTACTATTCAAATAATAACAGCTCAAGCAATAACGACTAACAAGACTACATTCCAAATTCAAATCTACCACCAAAATATACAGCCTAAAATCAAACAGCGCCACTCCTCCATATATCCCAAACCCTAATTCAGGCAAAACGCTTCGAGACTCGAGGGACTTCTATCCAAAGATCGATATCTTCAATGTGTGAACACGACCAGTATAATCTGGCCTCACCCATTCCACAGTTGTTCCCCAGTGGCTATGAAACTTCACAGCTAGGAGGGAGGGCAGGGGTCAAGCCAGGGTGGTAACAGCAGGGTGCGTTCCTTTTACGAATCGTGAGTCGAGATCGTGACGAGACTCTTCCGTCGATTAAGTTATGGTTTTTAATTAAAATTTTTGAGCGTTGTTTTTAAATAGATCATAGATGTTGTTGCTTTTTATTTTAGTTTTATATATTTATGGAGTAAGTTACGGAATGCATAGTTCCTTCGTCAATAGAACTGTTGAGCCTCATCGGTGAATCTAACGTAACGTTAGTATGTTAAGTCAGGTGACGTTATTTTATTTATTTCCTCTTTGTCATGTTACTGAGTCATCCAAAATCCCTTTTTTACTGTAAGTCGTGAAAATATAAGTCCAAATTTAAAAGCTTAAATTTTAAGACACCTCAAAAAATCTACCATAGCCTAAACCTAAATTCAATAAAAAATTCGATAAAAATCATCGATTGAAACACCGAAGCGCAGCTCTACCGGCTGGTCAAGTGGCGGCCCTGGCTCTTCACAGCGGAAGTAGACCACTTAAGACCGTTCGATTATTTGTGGATGTGTCTATGGATCGGGATTTGCTCTGAATATTGCAGCGGCTGACGGCTGGTACATCACTATTCGTTAAGGATTGCTGTATTATATAGATGTATAGTTGGACTCCGAAGTATGTCCTCTGTTTTAGAAATATATATATGTTTGTATAAAGCATGTTTGGGTGAAAAATCACTGCGGCTCACAATGTAACTTAATATAAACATGTGAAAAACATGCGTCGCTTTTAGTAACTTTCATAAAATTACTGTAATATGCTAACTTACTTGAAAGACCAAAGAAATATGAGGCGTTACCTCTGTCAAAACGGTTAACCTAATTTTAAGTATTTTTGTATTAAGCTACTAATAAGAACTTACTTTATTTCAGGAAACTATGAACCAAGGTAAACCACTGCTTCATAAAAATTATCATTTACGACTGACTGACTGGCAAGAAATAGAGACAAATTAGCCCATTAGGTACATGCAGTCAAAATAAAAAAAGAGTTCGGTGAACAAACAGTGTTGAATCTAATACTGGCAATGAAAAAATACCTAAACGCCTTAAAATATCAGATTATGAAGAATTTGCTCTTAAAATAAAAACTTAACGTCTCACAATTTATTCCTCTCGACACAAATCCAATTCCTTACGCATAAGGCCGCAGCTCCACCGTCCTAAATGTCAAAGCCTTAATAATTCAATCTGTAAGATCGGAACTTAATCCCGTCTCGGGGGACCCCCGATTAATGCTAGGCTTACGAACAGCGATGTTACGGGGGTTTGATTCCGAAACTGTTCCTTTAGGGGTTAAAGCATATACTTCGATTAGAGAGAGCTCATGCATTGCTGAACGTGTTTCCTACACGAACTAATATTGGCTACTTATGTCGGCTCCACACTACTCGGGAAGTTGACAAGGTTGGGCGAATACAACAGTGTGGGAGACACTTCGGTGGAGGAATTAAGACTAAGCCACACACACTATCATATTCATAAATTTATGAAACATGTAATGTCTCATTTTTTAAATGTGGGTACACCACAATTTTTATTTAAACCATTAATACAAAGATCAAAGTAAAGAAAAATTAAAAAAAGAGCTACTTGGTGGAAGAGACCGGGAATCGAACCCGGTACCTCTGGATTACCGGTCCAGCGCGTTAACCACTTCGCTACCCTTAGCTCCTGGGAGGTTTTGATCTTTGTATTAACGGTTTAACTATCATATTCACCCAACCGGTACTGTTGTATACGTATGAGGATCGCGGCAAAGTGTAGTTAAATTGGCAACACCATCGAGAATAAACAGACGTCATGAAGAGACAAAAATGGGCAATGGTGGATGGTACGACAATTTATAAGTTTTTTTCTCACATATTGCAGAGCTTCAGTGTCGTATCTGTTTGTAAGTGTTCACCTGTCCTTACCCATAATGTACACGTGCTTTAATTAAACGAACACATCGCTATCGAGCCGTAAGTCCACACGTCCCGGTAATCTCCTAATCTCAGATTCGAAGGGCTGAAGTTGGTCTAATTTAATTTGGTCGGGCTCTGCGATTGGTCCCACAGTCCTTAGGTATGTCGATTTAGATTATTAGATTACTTATACAGATATCCCAAGATTCTACGGTTAGTATTTTGTCGCCCCCCGGAGACTTTCTATTACCAGCCAAAGATCATCATCATAATTTCAAGCTTTCTTGAGCTTAATCTGGGACTAGACCGATTAGTGTGAGGTTGTCTGATATTAGACTGAAACTGTTGTCGGTGTCGCTGATGAAGTATGTAGTTTTCTCCATCTAACTCTATCCATAGCCACCTTGACTTCCCTATACGACCTACACCTACATCAAGCCCATAAAAGTCTCATAATATTTGTGTGTTAATTTTCGGAAAATAAATACGATACAGAGAAGGGAAGCTATATTACCAACTAGGTAATATTGCTTTTTGGAGGTAAACGTAGGCTAAATACATTCACACATACACAGCATGAATAGTAAATTGAGTACAATAGTCAAACCGAAATACATTCCCCAAGGATACCACAATAAACGTATACTACAAACGTAATACTACATAGCCTGGTGACATCCAAAAATCACAAAAGTTTCTGTCTTCAGAACCTCGTGTCAATTTGTAGCAGCTTTGTTTTATATTTGTCACTCAGTGAGTTTTGGTTGTCAACAGAGGAATACAGCTAATCTATGTCTTTAAGTGCATTTTAATCGAATTTAGGTAATAAAATGTTGAAGAAATGAAAGATGTCACACGCGCAAAGCTATATAAAATAGACTACACCTAACAAACACATCTTCTTCTTCTTTAAGTGCCATCTCCATCCCGGAGGTCGGCGACCATTTGTCTGTATGTCGATCTATCTGTAGTCATGCGAATTAGTTTTTCCGTGCTTTCAGCCTTCAACCAGTCTCTAACATTCTTCGTCCAAGATGTTCGTCTTCTACCACGCCCTCGTTTCCCTTCTATTTTTCCTTCAATAATTAATCTTAAAAAGTTGTATTTTTCATTTCTATATATATGTCCGAAATACGACACTTTTCTTTGTTTAATCGTTGACACGACTTCCATTTCCTTCTTCATCATCAGCATTACTTTTTCATTCGATATTTTATCTGTCCATCTAATTTTGAGCATTCTACGGTATATCCACATTTCAAAGGCATTAAGTTTATCAATTAAATTTTGCTTTAGAGTCCAGCATTCAGAACCATACATGAGGATTGGTAGAATATAGCATTTCACCATTCGCCACCTCAGATCTAAATTGATTCTCCTGTTGGTTAACAGTTTTTTCATATTCTGGAAGGTGCTTCTGGCTATTTCAATTTTAGTCCTAATCTCCTGCTCTGGTTCCCAAGCTTCGTTTAACCAACAGCCAAGATATTTGTACTTATGAACCCTTTCCAATATATTTGGACCCAATTGCAGAGGTGCGCTTGGTAACGGGGCTTTGCTGACTATCATAAATTTTTTCTTTTTGGAATTAATTTGAAGACCATATTCTTGCAGTGCGTCATTCAATTTATTTAACATTATCTGAAGGTCGTCAAGGGTCTCAGCCAAAAGAACGGTATCATCGGCATAGCGTATATCCTGTATCATCTTACCATTCACTCGGATGCCCATGTCAAGATCTGTGAACGCCTTTCTGAAGATAGTTTCTGAGTAAAGGTTAAACAAACAGGGTGAAAGAATGCATCCCTGCCTTACACCCTTTTCAATTTTTACTTCTTTGGTTACTGTATTATTAAATTTAATTTTTGCTTTTTGATTCCAGTATAATTTTTCAATAAATTTTATGTCTTTTCCATCCAGGCCAACAGATTTTAGAATTGTTAATAATTTACTATGTCCAACATTATCAAAAGCCTTTTCAACATCTATAAAACACATGTACACATTCTTTTGTACATCTAAACATCTTTGAACTAGTACTGAGATTGCAACTAGAGCATCTCTAGTACCTAAGCCTGCTCGAAATCCAAATTGTGTCTCGCTAATATTTTCTTCCACTTTTCTGTAAATTCTTCCATGTATTATTTTCAAGAATATCTTCAAAAAGTGACTCATAACGCTGATCATCCTGTGTTCACCGCATGTTTTGGCGTTGGCTTTTTTGGGCAGAGGTGTAAATATTGAAAGAAGCCAGTCGTCAGGCAGCACTTGGTCAACATTATAAAATTTGTTAAAAATTAAATTTAAATCTTCCATATTGTAATCATGCAGTAATTTTAAAATACTATTCCATCGGGTCCCACTGCTTTTTTTCCCTTCATGCGTTTCACGGCGGCTATAAATTCAGATTTCAGTATAGGGGGTCCTTCCATGCTGTCGTCCTCTGCCCATATAACCCGTTGTCTTACATCTTTATATAGATCCCGAACATGTTCTTCCCAAATCTCACAAGCTTCCTCCTCGTCAACAACTATTATGCCATTTTTATTCATTAGATTACTTGGCACCCTCTTTTTATTTCGATTCGTAAATTCTTTTACTTTTTTATGTAAATTATAAGTATCATGCTTCTGTTGTAATTGTTCTATTTCTGTACATTTGTTGTTTAGCCATTGTTCTCTTGCAATACTGATTTTAAATTCTATTTCTCTGTCTATGATTTTGTATTTATCCAAATCTGTAAGCTTGTGTTGTCAACGTTTATCCATTAGTAGCAATATTTCTTCCGTCATCCAATCCCGCCGTTTTTCCTTTTTGTTAGTACGTAAGTGTTCCATCGTTATTTCTTTTATTTTAGATGTAACCGCTTTAAATGTGGTTTGGACATCAGTTTCATTTTGACATATTGGTTTAATACAGTTGTTGAGCTTAACACTTATAGTTCTCTTGACGGTTTCATCATTGAGGCGGTCGAGATCTATTCTAAAGTTATTTGGGTTATTCTTTGGTACTAATTTCTTCAATTTTATCATCATTTTGGCAACAAGTGGGTTATGATCGGATTTTACATCTGCTCCGGGATATGTTTTTACGTTAGTAATAGAATTCTTAAATCTTTTATTTATCATGATATAATCAATTAACAAACACATGGGAAAATAAAAATATAACAAAAACAGAAAGCAACTCGAGAAACTCCGACTCACATAACCAGACATGAGCGTAAGTACATGCGACTCGCATATCCGAGCCCTAACCCATTCCGAGGATCTTTGCATTTGAAAGGTGACGCCGGATCTCGATTCCCACCCAAATAAATAAAGCCCCTGAATCCAAAACACCACAGATCATAAGCCGCTTCAATGCATTTTCAACTCTAACCAAACGACTTGTGGTTTATTTCTGAGTAAAAAAATCGGGATATATGTCGTTTTTTAAGCTGGTTAGTACGAATTATCGCCGTTCTAGCATGGCTGAGGCTTCAGAACTTTTGAATCCGTTCCGTTCTGTTGTATTGGATGGAAAGGGATGCGCGATAGGGTTTAAGTGGCTGTGCTAGTCCACCCTTGTGATTTGGTTTTGACGTTTGTTGATATAATGCGGCCTGTTTGCATTCCTTTTAATTTTGTTGTGTCATGGCAATTTATATATGCCTTTGTGAAGGATGCTTTTCGGTCTCTGAGACTATCAAAAGCAGCCAAAAATCCACTTAATCTTGCAAACAATCGCAAACCTATAAGCAGTAAAATAGGGTAGTCACATGGTTTTTTCCATACAATGATTAAGTACATATTAACACTAACTAACTAACTATCTTGTATATGTAAGTACACTTAGTGAGTATTTGCCCGTCTCAATTTGGATATCTAGAGTTTGACTGATTAACATTGATTTGTAATTTATCACAAACATAAAGCGATTATTTCTAATCCCGACCCCCAATCTTTATCAGAAGAGAGAGGAGTATAGACTACAGTGGATGGGTCCTTCATCAAAAAGTTCGTGCTATGGCCATTTTGAGGGTATTGGCCAGTAACACGCACCTCAGTTCTCTCAGCCAAAGCCGCAGATCTACTTAATCGCCCCAAACAATACCAAAATCATAAGAAACGAGCTAACAACAAACTTCCGTAGGAACTCTTAATGACGAGAGATACCATTGTTTCAAAAACGGCCCAGCAATTACTCTTTTTGTAATACGTTTGAATACACCTTTTTTAGATATTTAGTTTTTAGTGGGTTTAGTTGGGTGAGTTTTTAGAATAGCCTTCAAAAGTTGGGAGGTGTTGTATGAATTGACAGATTTACACTGTAAATAAACATGTTAATTGATAAAGAAATAAAAGGGGTGTAAAAGGAATGCACTTAAGTTATTTTTTCATCATTGGTGTAGACAGAGTCTTTATTATTGTCACTCATTGCGTTGGTATTTGAATGTTTAAATTCAATGTTTCAAATTGCTACCGAAACTATCCTACGTCTATAAATTCACACGTCACACGTCAACAAATCGTAAAGAAATACATAAAAGTTAAGCCATATTGTACCACGGACGGTATATCATTATGATTATTGTCCTTGGCAACTCCATGGCCCTAACAAGCATATTTCAGGGCGCCTGCCAGCCGCAAGGTGCTCTGCCAAATCCGGCCAGGGCATTGGCAGTTGGCGCTCGCCTTGAAGCCTGTTGCCAAGTGCCATCGACCGAAGCTTGAAGATTGGCATAAGGCAGACGTCGCGAATGCTCGCCGCCACTCATGCCTTCGTTAGGGGTTTGATGCGTACTTACACTGCGAGCGAATTTACGTAGTGAGTCGTGAGGACCATTGAGACAGAGCATTGAGTCATTGCCGGTTGAGGTGGTTGAGATGATTTTCCCGATATAATTATGAGTAATCACAATCACATATTGTTTGACCAGGTAGCAGAATGAAACTTAGTGATTCCTAGATCGGCAGGACAGACCACCATTTTCTTTTTCTTGTGTCGTACTCCTCATTGCTGAGTGTCGTGACCTCTATTTATCAGGACATACGGCAGGACAGAGCACCTCTACATTATCTACATACGATCGTTTTGATATTAGTATTTATTTGACTGTCTGAGGTTCTTCAAGAAGGGTCGCCTAAAAAAAAAAGAAAATGATTTTTTTTTTAACAACACAAAATAATTATTTATGCCTCTGGGTCTTGAGCTAGGATTCCCTGTGTTACAGGACTAAGGAACCGCTCCGGTCATTGCTTACCTACTATCAGGCGACAATGTTTGTCATCGTCGTAGTATAAAAATACTGAAAAACATCGACATCGATTTCTAAATAAATCAGACCTTTTATTCTTATTCACAAAACAAGAATTAAAGTGTCACTTGAAGCTAACCGTGACAACTGCGGATGTATCCACTTGAAGTGAAGTCCCAGAAAAGTTTCAGTAAGTTAAAAGTCTTTAGGCGCCACTCCGCTACCCCCACAGCATATTAAATCAGAATTACTGAAAAAACCCAATAACTCTAATTAACTGCAACTAAAAAAACATATACAAAAAGCTTCGCGTGTCATTAGACAGACCCCTGCGTTGCCATGCGAGATCCTAAAACCATAACAAAACAAGCAGTCTCTCCAATTCTTAAGCATCTACAAATAGAGGTTACTTTACTTTGGCTTGTTTGTTCCCTTAAACTTGCCCTACCCCCCGGGAGAAAGCTTTTGTAGTTTTTTTGTTCCTCGTACCTGCGGTCTGGACAAAAACTTGGTATAAATGCGCCCAGATGCAAGTGCGTTCTCGCGCTGAAAAACGTCTTATGCAAGGAATGTTTGGGGCGTTTTTGTCATTTGTCGCTTTCAAACACGGGGACGGTTGACAAATGAAAAACGCCTGATGAGAGTAGCTAGTTTTGGAGACTTTTTGTAAACTAAACCTGGGTTTTCAAGCCGCGTAAGTAACAATTCGAATCAGCATCGTGAAAATTGTGCAAGGCTTTTTACTAAGACGCACTCAAAGAGATTAAAAACTATTCTATGCGAATGTATTTTGTCTCTTTTGAATTTCATCTTCATATGTACTATCTACACAAATTACAATATGTATATTAAACTAGTATTAACACTTTTCCTTGCCTATTTTCTTTTGTTTATCCTTATATGACTGTTCCTTTCATAACATCCTTACATGTAAAGTAACTCACGGAAAACCGCACTGTAACGCCACCAAGCATGGTCCATATCTGTCTGGTTTTCATGGAAACCAGTGGAACAGGTTCTAGGCATTGTTCCGGTGGTTCCGGCGCCATTTTATCTTTCGTCCGTTTTTGTCGGCCCACCCGCTAGTTCTTTGGCCGATTTCAGAAAAACGGGTTTCGGTTTGACCCGGTGATAATTGCTGACGGGCTGCTATCGTGTTTTGTTTATTGTAATCAAAGAGGGAGATAGTCAGAGGAGAGGAGTAGTATCAAGGTTTAGATGACATCTACAACTATTAGCATCAAAACTTTATATAGGTAATAATCACAGCAAAAAAAGCATCTCAGTATTAATAGAAATTGGTGTGTATCTGTACCGCGTCCGCGTACCAAGTTTCCATATAAATCAGTAACGATTCTGGTATACATGTATTCTGTAGGTAAATGATTACTGAAATGATTGGTCTAGACTTATGACTTCGGAACGATGTAAAGTTGAGGTGACAACTTTGTATTTTATAAATGTTTTTTTTTGTATTTTCCCGTCTCTTTCGTATGGCAGCAGAAACCACAGTAATCAACAAAAACCCAAAAACATAAAACCTATATTTTCCAAGCCTTCCCATAAATAACCCGAGGTACAATCATGTGTAATTTGGGCCAATAAGTTCATCAATAATCGGATAAATTGCTGTGGTTAGGTTCGGGTATTTGGAAAAAAAATAGAAAAGTTGTACGAGAAATTTGTCAGATCGGAACCATGGATCTTTTAGACCACGATAGTAGTTTCCGTCTGGACGGCTTCCAAAATAACACCTTTTTTTAGTCTATTAGATGATAACTTGGTTTTTAATGGAGAAAAGGCCAGAGACATGAGACTATTTTGCTTCATTTGTGATTGGATTAAAAATATTCTATAAATACCCTTGGATGACGATATAGCATAGCTGGACATGCCAATTTTCAGAATTACAATTACAGTTTGACCAAAAAGAGTAGAAATTAAAAAGTGGCAATACTCCCTTTCTAATCAATCTAAGAAAACGGGGACGACACTACAGTATTGTCACTTTTTAATTTCTATCTTTTTGGTCGCACTGTAATAGCAGGTAACTGTACAAGTACGTTCCTATGGTATATGTTAAAGAAGCAGAATAAAAAGCTTATGATGAAGGTGATACTTGTGAACTACCACTTGGCTATTACGGTTACAATGATACAGTTGTGCAAATCTTTCTCCACAGATTATGACAACGCTAAACACTGCCCGTTAAATCAGTACAGAAATATTAAGATAGGCACGAGGAGAAGCGGTTGAGATATGCGCGCTTTTATATTCTAGTCAGTGAAAAATTTTAATGGAATAGGCTTGTTTCCGATATTATGTTTCTAATGATATAATACAAAACCTTTCAAACGGTTACAATGATTATACATGTCACTGAAGACATCCCGCTTACAATGCCATGTCTCAGCTCTATCATTATAATTGACAATAACAAATGATTCCGATCTGCCTTGCACAATGTATGCACCTTAGTTCCTCAATATACGGGTTAATTTGGTTTGTCAGTGGGTTTATTTGGAGCTTTGATGGATATGTGTAACATACGAGGAGATCGGAGGATTTTTTATCGACATAATGGTTCTTGGAAGACGTGTTGTGGAGTAATTCGAAGTGGGACCCATGTGTATTCGCGTGGGTTTAAAGTAGGTAATCGACATTTTCTGAACCTCTACCACTAGATCGGCATTTCAGGAAGATCCTTAAGTTGCCTTTAAACACCATTTACATTTTGTTATAGCACTCAGTGGGATTGACATTATCCATCAACTTGCAACAGCCACAACTGATTCGAGTTGCGAAAATGTCCGAAACCAAACAATTATTTATATAACTGTAAAATGGCGGCCAGTTTTGCTAAACAGGTCAACAGTAAATGAGACAGACCAATCATTAATATTATCCCCAAGTTTTCATGTGACGTAATAAAATACTTTGCCTGTAGCTGTTCGTTTGAGCATTTCATACTAACTGTGACTGGGTGGTGCTTAATTATGTCCATTTTATGCAGTATCACCACAAAGAAAGAATAATAAGCACAACCAATCAATCAGCAATCCTCTGCAAGTGTTTCAACTCTCTACAGGGCATCAGAAAAGAAGATGATGGAAATATTCAGAAAAACAAAAGTCGTCCCTCCGGTGGTCAAAAGTTAAGAGCTTGTACATGTACATATATGAATCTAGGTTATGTTGCTATTATAGAAGAAGGAACATTCTCTATTCTCATACGAGTTTTATCAGAAAATTAGGCCCTGGAATTCTTAATTTCGCTTATGTCTACAGGGAAGACTCGAACCTAAATCTGATTATGACCCTTTTAGGCCTTCTTCAATATGTTATAGCATGTGGCTGTTTTGACGCGTTGTGACGACCACATACCTAGTACAGCTACAATGTTTCATCGCGGGAAAGCTTTTCAACACCATTATACTGAAGCTATTTACAAATAGGGCAGTATTGTGGGAGTCAAGTTTTGTTTTCTGTTTGCACGTGAACGTTGATTCAATGAAACGGCCTGATTTTGTAACCTAATAGGCGTTGTTTAGAAAAAAATAATTCTCGAGGCCCAGCGGTGTGGTTTCTCTGCCAAGGTGGCTGTGACTAAGGCACAGATCACCTGTGGACTAAGGTAATCCGAGGGGGAGACTGCTCTATAGTAACATTATAAAGGCGGGATTATCACTAGAGAGCGATCTCTGCCAGTCATTTTCGTTTTATGATAGTATTGTAAGGACCTGTAAAAACGCCCGTGCGCACACACATTGCCCAGGGTCAGTGCCACCGCCAATTGTGCTGATTGAGGCTAATTGGTGCCCGGCACCTTTCGCCCTGTACCTAATACAATTATTGGTACTTCGGTCCATTCGGTACAGGCGCTTCAGGAAAAGGATTTCACGTCGTGCTCTTTGGTAGAGCTACCATCGCTATTGTTATTTATTCAATAATAGCAAAAATGTAGTCAACTTCGACAAAGGAATACGTAAAAAACCCAAGTGGGAGTCTGACTTGCGCACAGAAGGTTTCGTACAAATGCTTATCTTATGCTTATCGTATACAAATGAGGTGCAAAGTATACGCAATTGACCACGTTTGTTTATGTTTTTAGTATTTTTTGTTATAGCGGCAACAGAACTACATCATCTGTGAAAATTTCAACTGTCTAGCTATCACGGTTCATGAGATACAGCCTGGTGACAGACGGACAGACAGACAGGGGCCGGGGTAGGTATACAAAAGGCAAGTATTAGAGTTACATCCCTTATTTTATCGTCGAAAGGGTTGCTATATTCACAAAGTTAGGTATATCAACAAGGACTAAAAAGGAATTGACGCCGTTTTACGCGTAAACACCTACTCCCAATTTGAAAACCTCCCTTTCAAAGTCAGCTGAATCAACAGCTATTTCGACTATACAAATATAATAGAAAACTAATTAAAAAAATCGGCCAAGTGCGAGTGGGACTCGCGCACGAAGGGTTCCGTACCATTATCTGTAAGTTTGTTGTATGGGAGCCCCCTTAAATATTTATTTTATATTATTTCTAGTATTTGTTGCTATAGCGGCAATAGAAATACATCATCTGTGAAAATTTCAACTGTCTAGCTATCACCGTTCTTGAGATACAGCCTGGTGACAGACGGACGGACAGCGAAGTCTCAGTAATAGGGTCCCGTTTTTACCCTTTGGGTACGGAACCCTAAAAAGGAAACCCTAAGAAACGAATTTAATTTGAACGCTAGCCATCTTTATTACGATGTATTTGGCTTCTCTAACCTCCCTTACTACAGCTTCTAATGCTATATGCATGTGTTTGTATTGTACTGAGCATTGATTACCTATTCATATACAACTTACCTATAGGTTAGTATAATACCTATATACAACTTACGTATAGGTAAGTTGTGCATAGGTGTTACCCGGTCATCCCACGGGAATATACATTTTTTTCGGGATAAAAAGTAGTCTATGTGTTAATCCAGAGTGTCAGCTACTTTCATAGCAAAACTTATCAAAATTGGTCCAGCCGATATTAGTGTGATTTCATATTTACCTGTTACTACATTCGTACAACAGAACCTAAAATGAAATGCCAAGAACAGTGCCCTTACCATGAGTTTACAGTGACAGTACTCGTAAAGGATTTGTATGGAGAATTGTAGTTCTACAAAGTATCCGCTAGAGGCGCTTCACTAGGTATTCTCCATACAAATCGTTTACGCTGTCACTAGCGAATATGGTCACGTTAACTCATGGTAGGGTACAGTCCTTAAGCGTCTGGACATCCTTCACTCGCTGCGCCCGTTCGACCAATTATTTCATTCCACCTGACCCGGCTCCACATGTGAACCTTCAAAAGAAGCGTGAGGAAGCATCTCTCGGGCCAGCATGGCAGTGTCAACTGGCATGGCACCGTTGGTTTCTTGTCAGTTGCCATTGCGACTTGGGCTCCCCTTTTTGCTTACTATCTGGCTAAGTGGAGCCACTATGTTGTGCAGTTATGAAAAATTGGGCAAGTGCGAGTCCGACTCGCGCATGAAGGGTTCCGTACCTATACATATATATAATCTATAACAAGTTTGTTGTATGGGAGCCCCCCTTAAATATTTATTTTATTTTATTTTTAGTATTTGTTGTTATAGCGGCAATAGAAATACATCATCTGTGAAAATTTCAACTGTCTAGCTATCACCGTTGTTGAGATACAGCCTGGTGACAGACAGACGGACGGACGGACAGCGAAGTCTCAGTAATAGGGTCCCGTTTTTACCCTTTGGGTACGGAACCCTAAAAAAGCACTATCGCGAAGTTGGCGAAGGTTGGACGACGCGAATTAGTGTGAAGAGGCTTCGCTGCAGAACCCCATACTTCGGCCAACTTCGCCGGGGTGACTCATCAAGAATTTCATATGACAAGCTGCAGACATGTCCGGGGTTTCTTTCTACCAACGTTTCACGAAACTAGATATAGAGTGTTATCGTTATTGGGTCAACTATTGGACTAGTTCGGTATCTCGCCGATACGGTGATACGATAACCGTTTGCGTAAATCTTGCTCAACCTATATACGGTGCCAGATCGGGTAGCTAAGCCGTATGCTGTATTTTTTTATTTATTTAGCCTGTATTTGTGTCCCTGCTGGGCAAAGGCCTCTTCCCTCGATTTCCACAACTCCCTGTTCGGTGCTATTTCTGTCTAATTATTTAGGAACCTGACTAGGTCGTCCCGCCATCATTGTTTCAGCCTACCACGTCGTCGCCCACCAACCAGCACCCAGTTCGTTTTTATTTATTTGTAAAATATATATTTTGCCCTGTTAAAATACTCCTGAAACCTATTACTTGAGATATTTTTCCCTTTAGCAACGGTAATCTGTAGACACATTCTTAAACAAGATGATGAACTGAACTTGATACGATCGCATCTTGGAAGCGCCGCGCTGACGCCTAAATAATGTTACAAAAAATAATTATACCTATCAACAATATATTAGAACATAACTTCCCCAAACTAATTCGTTATATCAAAACTTTTACCGTTAAACCTATAGAAAGCTACTAAAAGACTATGGCCCTTAACTGTCTTTCTTTGGCCTCTGCAATAGCCATGTTTTGTAGTTAGGGGCGTACAGTCTGTGGTTTACGATACAATGTTCTTTACCTACAGAAAGGGGAGTACTAGTATAAAAAGGTTGGCAGTTAAGATCTTCTGGTTATGCATGTATTGTGGGCTTAATGGTTCCATACTTTGTTGTCTATAGGCGTGTTTATAATCGCCATCTTGTCTCACTTGTGTCCGTCCAATTTATATGGCAAGCAGATGGCAAACAAACACAAAACCTGTCAGAATATTATTTGCCATGAATTCGTCTTACATTTTGACTTTTTTATTCGGTTTTCTGCCTCTATTTCAAAAATTATAACTCAATGGCAAAACGAATCATCGTGAATAAAATTATAAGGTCATCGTCACTAACTAATCCCTTATATTTGACGGTGGCTGTACCTATAGTTGTTCGTACGGATGTTTCGAAACTGGATCCCTCAACAAAACATTGTCTGCCTTATAAATAGTACTCATTCACTCTAAATTATCACTACTATTTGTACATCCACCTACGCCCACATCTGTCAATACGTACAATCGCAATTCATAGCAACAAAGACTGACAAACAGACAAACTGAGCCTCTCTGTCCAATAACAGGGTTTCGTAGTGCTGATACAAGAGTGCTCTGTCGTTGGCAACAACCAGCATAAAACGAGCCGTATAATCCATCGCAATTCCTCTTAAGCAGCTGGATTGATGAGAAATCAGGGAGGTAGGGTAGGTCAGTCGAAACTGGTGGTTTTATAAAGACTGCTTGTGAGCACTTAACCGCTGTTCGTGCAATATCAGTGGTACTGTATGGGAATAGAGGACGTTTTTGCAGTTGTAGGTGCTCGTCCATACAGTAAGTCGTTGAAGGCGAACAGGATTCTGAATTCACCATGAATGCTTGATTTGATGGCGTCAAAGATGGTTTCAAAAGAACGCGAACAACCAATAAGGAGCTTATTCTTTGTTTGTGAGTACAACGGCGAGTTTCTGTAACAAGTTTTAAGTATTTTATTTATCAATAGACGAAAATCTTTTCATTCATACTGCTTTTTCGTGTGAAAAGATAAGTTCCGTAGAAGTTTGGGTTCATAGATGTCTTATTGACTCTAGTTGCATCCGATAATAAGATCATTACTCAGATTCAAAGTGCCTTTCAAAGTTAGGTGAATACTAGGGACAATAAAACAATAAAAAAAAAAAAACTTATTTTACGTCACCCTAGGCCGTGAGTCGGATTTACCTTAGGTACTTCCTGGTTTAGGAAAATCTCACTTCCGTGCCAAGGCAAGACATAAAACTTTGGACCAATCACGGGCGGTAATTCGTAAATCATTTATATATTTATGCCACAAACACCTGTGATCTCTAGGTATGTAATATACTTACTATTACTATTATGTCACCCTAGGCGGTAAGTAGGATTTTCTGCTCGCCACACGCGGGGAGTAAATCATCAAATCACTTCCTGGCTAAGGCGGGACGTAAAACTTTAGAAAAACCACGTACCTATGTAATGTACTAATACCTACGCGAGCCACAATCGTGAGAGACAAAATATATGCTATACTTTTTCTTCATTACCAGTCGATGTGTGCACAAATTTACGTCTTGTTCTGGTTTAACATGGAGACTGCTACTTTTTGTCGAGATTGTTAATAAAGTTTTATAATCATGACTAATTACAAACACGAATATGCACTCGAAAAAGCCATAATACGGGTCATACTCTAAATTCACGTGTGATTATGACTGGCTCATGGGAAATGAAGTAATGAACTAAATGACTAAGGGAGCGACACATCGCGGCATAAAATACGTCGATGGACTGTAAACGCAGTGATGTGTATTCATCACGTTTTTAACGCTACTATCAATTTAAGCTCAAAATACGTGGATGGTCCGTTTTCGGAGTCACGCACAGAGGAAAACGTGACGCGCATCGCTGCGTGTACGCAACATCTAGCATCGGTGAGGACAGAGGACAGTATGGACACTACAACAAACGCAGTCAGCGTATTTGAAGCCGCGGTGTGGTCGCCCCTTTATGAAGCAATGACTAAGTTCCCGCCCAGGCGTCGCATCTCTGACCCACTTGTGAACTGGCGACTCAGCGCTGCTTACTAAGAAGGACGTAAGTGACACTCATTTCCTTCTAAATGTAAACGTTTTATACACCGAGATGTAGTATGCTGATTTTGTTACATTTTTGACATGTAATCATGAATTTGATTAACATAATGACTGACGTTTGCCTTGCTAATAAGATTCTTGATACATTTTTAGTGTTGTGTGTAACCTCAGAACTACGTCATTTATGAACTGATTTGACGACGCGGTTGGTGCAGTGTGTACTACACACTGTGTAGTGCACCTGCCTACTAAGCCAGCGTTCCTGGGTTCGAATTCAGGGCAAATATTTGTGTGATGACCTCGAATATTTGTTCC
The DNA here is from genome assembly GCA_947623375.1 of Apotomis capreana. NCBI lineage: Eukaryota > Metazoa > Arthropoda > Insecta > Lepidoptera > Tortricidae > Apotomis > Apotomis capreana. The sequence continues at coordinate 18,256,054 of OX392515.1, forward strand.
TGGGTCATGGATGTTATCTATATATGTATTTATATTATTATGTATATCGTCGTCTATAGTATCCATAATACAAGCTTTGATTAGTTTGGGACTTGGACGATTTGTGTAAGATTGACCCTTAATATTAATTTATAAAAAAAAAAGTAGTTTAAGTAGATGCCTAAACTCTAACAATTTCTCTCTAGAGATTTGGAGATCCAAATGATACCCAGACAATTTTGAAGATCTGATGACGGGATCCATGAGGAATCGAAGGAACTCCTCAAATATCATAGACACGTAACTCGTTCTAATAAATAAGTAAATACGTAACTCATTTAGCTGTTCACGGAAATACGATTTCTCATCGTTGAAGTCGGTTACTTTTTGTGAAAAGTGATTATTTGCGTAAAGAGAATATGGGGGTAACATTTTAACCAAAAATATAGATTTAGAAAATTTACGAAATAGGTAACTTTTATTCATTAAAATTTTGAGGGGAAACGAGGGCAAGATGGGTCATGAATAAATTATTGGCAAAGAAACACTAAAATTTAGTCAGAAATATAAATGATAAACTACAGATTACGCTTGGCAGTTGCCTTTTCATATAGAAGGTAAATATCTTAATAGCGCACCACAAACATAAAACAGTAAAATTAATCCCTAGAATGAAAAGGTCAAAGTATAATCGTATCTCTTAGATTCGACTCCGACACTACACGTCTAACCAGTCACTTAACTCGTTAACATTGTAGTCGTAATAACTAATGCAATAATGTCTCAATTCAGTCTTCCTGTCGCTAATTATACCATCAGTGACGTGCTAGTAATTGCCTGTGGCCACATCTGGCCAGTCATATCCTATAGGCTTATAGAAGCATTGTTTGAGGATAATACTAGTCGTCGACCGGTCTGGATCCTGGATATTCTTGTTAGATGTTTGTTTAATTGCAGTGATGTCATATAGACTTATTAGTATTGTTTGAGGATAATACTGACAGTACTGAATGGACAGGTTTGAATCCTGGTTGGACATTTGCTCTGCTATTGCAGTAACGTGTTCTAAAAGTGGTACCTTATCAGTTGATACTCTGACAGAACTACTCGTTGGTTACGTGCTTATGTGGCAGGTCTAGATCCTGGAAGTACTTTATTGTTCAAAAGTGATGTCGTGCCTGATATTAATACATATTTTTAAACGTTCGTCAAAGATAATCGTCGAGTTGAGTAGGTAGAAGAAACTTCAGAACCAAAACTTCATAGTTATATATTATCCTATCGATTACTGTATTTGTGAGAGATATTTAGCAATAGTTTGCATTAGATGTTAACACAAACTCTTTCAATGTTATTATCAAGTTTTGTTACATTATTTCAATTTTATAAGTAAGTTCATAAAGATCGCCTTTTGTTTGCCTCTATTGTAATGTTAAGTATCATCTGTATTTGTATTTCTTTCTTCTTGAGGTGTGCAATAAAGAGTATTCTATTCTATTCTACATATTTATTTTTCACCTCACCAGCTCAAACATGGCGATTTTGCTGTCAGATAACAGTGAACAAATGCGATTTTGTTTCGAGCGTGAGTAGAAAGTAGCTTTTTAATTTTTTCAATATCTGACCACGAATTGTCATTCTTCAGCCAAAGGTTAATTATAAAATACTAATCATTTGAATCTCGATGCACTCTTGTTTCCTTCATATATATATAAAAGAGAAGGATAGAAACTTATCAATTTGAAATTCGTTTTTCGAATCCGACCTCGATTGAGAACAGTTCGGATACGCGTTATACCAAAAACTTCATTAAAAACACCCGAAAAAGTTTTAATTGCAACGTATTTTTTTCCTTTATTATATTTTTATTTAACGACCGAATATTAAAATTATTGTGCCTTTTATATAAAACAATAGATCATTGCTCAAATAAAATAAGATTTTGCAACTTATTACTTATAATAAATATTATAATAATTTATAATTTCACCATTTATCATAGATGCATATTCGAAACGTACTTTATAAAATATCGAGTTCATATTGTGATTGTTATTTTCTTTTGCATTTATTTTGTTTGGTGTTTTAGGAGTAAAAATATAATCAATTTATTAACAAAATCTCGTAATATAATACATATGTATTTATAAATAAACACGTCATGTATCTGCTAAATCTTCCAATTTGATCAAATAATGACAATAACCGTGTGGTTGATTATAATTTCAATTCAATTATATTGTTATTCCTTTTTAAGCAGCACTTATCTATCTTCTAATTAATAATATTATTGAAATCAGCAACAAAGACTATAAACATACGTTGGAAGAAAAAGCACAAAATGTCGAATATGTTCTCGCTGATGAGGTGAAAAGTTGTGTGTGCTACACGAGAGCAAAGTTTTTTGCATCTCGTGCTGTTGAGTCCCTCGCTACACTCAGGATTCTAACATAGAATCACTCGCTACGCTCGTGATTCAAACGTAGAATCCTTCCCTTGCTCGGGACTCAAAATCAGCACTCGCAACAAAAAACAACTTTGCTCTCTTGTTGCACAAATAACTATTGCGTGCTCTCTAGTACTACTGGACAAAATCATACCAAATTTTTGTCCATTGAACAAGAATTCAATACCAGCATAGATAATAGTGCAGCAAAAAGCAAAGGCCACGCGACCCTTTTTTTTTGTTAAGTTAGGGCAGGTAGCCACTGGGTTTATAGCTCCCTTGACCCAGGCTTTAGAAACCTCAGAAAAAGTTATTATGGTCAAGGCGGAGACCGGCCATATTAATTTTAACTCAGTAGCATCCTATATCCATAAAACATCCGGGTTTAAGTGTAATTTTGCTAGAACCGCGATTAGATCTAATTATCTTTAGATTGACTACTTATTAGTTTCCAGCTTTTTAAAGCTCTATATTTTGGGCTACATCTACCAGTATATTTTGGATTAGGTATATCTGTGCCTTGTTTTGCTCTCACCAGTTGTGCTAATGGTAGAAACTAACATGTTGATTAGCAATTGCTTGATTACGTAGATTTTCTTACAAAGTAGGGATATTTCTTAAAAGTTTTACTTCTATCAGTAACTCAGTCCGACCACAATCTATCAAGCTAAAACTTTGAAATAACTAGGAACTGAACTAATGACATCTGGCTCCGCAGTCAATGAATGTAACGACTGAACTGGCCGATCAATTGGTCCCGCTGATTTAGAAGATGAAAATTAATGGCTGCACATCTGAGATAACTAGTCCATGGGAACTCTGTCACGTTAGTGAAATAGAAGAAGGTCCAATCAAATTCAAAATAACATTGAGACTTTTCATAAAAAAAATTGTACCGTTGTTTGTCGAGGTCTATAGGTAAATTAAACAGTTATTAATCTTACGATACTATAGATAGTTCCAATGATGCGAGCAGCTGGTATTTATGGTTATGGGCAGCTTTATTTATCTCGTAACTATTTTCGCTTATATTCGTGGAAAGGGGTCGTCAGAATATTTATAAAATTAGACATTTATTGTAAATGGAAATACTGTAACAACTTCCTTGAGGAAAAATTAAGTCTATACTCAGAATGTTACCTTTCAGTAGGATTTTTTTTTGCATTCGCATAGATATCTCCTTAAATTAGTTAGTGTTTTAATAATTCTGGCTCTCCAAACCGTAAATTGCCACAGGAATACTAGTATTCCTAGAGGGACAGTTAAAAAATTACATATTTATAAATTACGTTGATTTTTTTATCATTATTAAAAATGCACTTCATTTTGACCTAAATAAACCCTCTATCCTAGAGTAAATTTCATGCACCAACAATTATATTGGAATTCAAAAAGAATTGACACAAAACTATCTTTATTCACATATTTAGTGAATATTCTGAATACAATCTACTAAAGAAACGGGAAGGAGGAGCAAAGTCATGAGACCTCATAGTAAATAGAAGAGCAAAATTGAATGTAGATGATGATAAGTGTACGACCAATCTATCGTTCGCTCGCTAGTTTGACCTTTCCAAATTGAGAATGACAAGCAATCAATGAATAAAGAGTTATTAGGATTGAATGAGGCAATTTAGATTTGACATGACGTCAGTGCTCAAAAACTGATGGCAAAGGTCGATTCAGGTCGGCCAAGCCTAAGACAAGGCAGAAATAAGAAATGAGGACATGCGAAGCATGTTTTAGTTAGGAAAAAGGTGTGTTTTGTATGCGTCATCGTTAAGGAAATACTGCATTTGTGACAGAAATTCATTGCTTGCATTGATCCAGATTTATTCTGCAAATGTGTGCCTTTGTTAACTCTTTCAAATGTGAATATCTAGGTGTTTGGTAATATATATGCAATAGCTTAATTCCACGTAAGAACATGCTTAGCGTCAAATATATACAATCTTATAAACTCCCAAAAATCTACATCACGAAATTGTGGTAGCATAACCGAAACATTCTTAGAACGACAGAGCCATCAGCATCACTTATAAGTAAAGTTCTCAAGAAACTTGTTATGAACATGAAAGGATATCAGAGATCATAACGAGTGAATCACAGGCTATAAAGCCGCTCCAAACCTTCCCAGAAGTGCATCTATGGGCAAACGTGATGTGAACAACAATATCATGTTAAATTTTTTTTGGTCAGGTTTAGCCACAATGTATGAGATTATCCGACGTTCGAATAGCGACTCGAAGATTTACGAAGCAATTTTGTTCTGGAAATAAAGATAATGTGTATATTGAAGATGTTTCATTCTGTTAAAACACATTTTCTTATACAGTAATGTGGTATCAGATAAGGAGCCTCAGAAATTATATTCTCATGACTGTGCTAAGGTGAATAACCAACATCTTTATATGGTTTTCATGGAATAATAAAGGTTGTTAGATTATGATGGCAGTATTAAATAAGTATACATTATTCATATACAGTCTTCGATGTAAACGAAATATTTGGCGGCTTTCGCTTAGCAAGTTGAACAAAGCTTTCTTTTAGCGTATTCTACTATAATTATCTTCTTTCATAACAGGATATCGGCGGGGCACCCAATCTCGGGCCCTAATGGCTCACAAAGGCCAGTATCGGTTATTCGATCGGCTGCATCCCTATCAGATCTCGATTTCGAACCGGTTCGGTTCCAAACCGATATAAAGTTATTAACATTGAATTAAAATATTTACAAGAGCCGGGCCGGGTGCATTTGTTTATTTTTGCATGACAATTAAATATGTATGCCTGGTGCCTGGTGAATGTAGGGTTCGATTTATTCCTCAGGGTGCAGCGTTGTTTTATTCATGTTTCTTGCTTTTCTCGTTTCGGTAACCAGTCTAATGCCTTGTTAATCCAAAACGACACTTAGTATCTGAATTTCTATAAACATACGCCGTTTCATCCAAAGATGTGCCAAAGCTGGTCTCAATACAAGGCATTTAAAGCAGTATTGAACCAGTATTCGTTTGTAGAGATTTATCCGATTCCACTTTTGTATATATTTGCATAATGTCGGCTCTAAATACGTCTTCATTAATGTATCCAGAGCAATATTTATATTTGAAAGCCATCCAATTTGTTCACGACGTCTGACCTATTATTCTTCAGCGTACGGATGACCTACAACAGATTTCTTGGAACATATTTCAGCGTGTTTTACGAAAAGTGGGCGTGATTGTGACTCAGCGATGATAGTTTGGGTGTGGGAATCGGGAGTTTTATGAAGTCACGTTTATCTGGCAGTTAACTCCATGATTCATATCAGAACGGCCATTTTGCTGAGGCAGTTCCTCTACCCTAAAGTTGGATGTCCGCCAGTGCCTAAAATCGGACTGCGGGCGTGATTCAACCGGCGTAGTTATTCGTGTGGTTTTGCCGCATTCGGACACAAGCCTTAAGGCTTGTTCAAAATTCAGATCTTTACACTGTTGCGAGCGTGCGGCGTGGTGGCAGTGTCACCTTGCATTGTTCCGCTTGATTTACTGTTAAGTTTCTTCGGATAAGCATTCAGAATGCCCGTTCAGATACAAGGACCTATAGAAAACTTGTCTTCTGACCAGTCCCATGGCCCGAAGCGGCACGAATGTCGGCGGAACGGACCACGTCACGGTCGTAGCTTATGCCGGCCGAAACGAGCAGTAATCGCCTCGCCGATGGCAGATAAGCCCAAATGAATATGTAACGCCCCTCCCACGGCCGGAGCCGGCGCAATAAAAATAAAAACAGCAATTAATATTGTTTATTCGCGCCCGTTATGCTGGCGACAGAAACAAACGAGCCCTGCACTGCAAACTCCAAAGATTCAGCTTGCGTAACATAACGGCGCGTCCAGTTATGTTAATATCAGAATTTCACATTTTTGAAAGTAGATTTTAATTAGGCCTAAGATAACGCTGGATACTGATCACTTGCATGCATTATGGATTCACATTTCGAGTTTAGTGCAAATTTATTGCCAGCTATTTCCTCATGGTTTATGCAGGACGGCATTATTGGTAGTTCTATTCAGCACGTAGTGATTGATGTGTTCTTGAGAATCGATTATACATGCCACCGGGTATCGAATCGTGAACATGTAGACAGAACCATTAGAACGTAGCTGGAAACATGTATGCAGACGCAATGAGTTTTGATGGCGCTAATGACTTCTCCGAAGCTACTGTCCTGTTATGCCACTTCTGGTTTCATTCACTTCCTGGTTTCTGGGAGAGGAAATGACTTCAAAAGGGGTGATATCTGGATGGGAGGGCGAGGGTCCCTAGATCTTCATCGGCCAACACCCGCAGCCCTAATCTCCTGAAACTTTTACGAGCCGACGCATGAATAATTCCCGAGAGGAGGAGCTATCGATCGCACACGTCGAGGTTTTTATTTATACGGCGCGGGTGGGCGAGGCGCATATTAGTAAACAGGCGCAGGCGCGGCACTCACCGACTTGTAGCACGCTCTCCACGCAGCCGGCTTCAAGCAGCTTCAACCCACGGCAGAAGGCGATGTTGCGGTGGTCGTCCGGTGGCGCCCGGGCCAGGGACGAGTACATACAAATGTCCCGCTCGTCCCTGGGAAACGACCAGTACACCACACGTCGTTGCACCGGTTCCGGGATGCGTTCATAGCGTTCCTCTATGCGTTGGAACGGGATCGCCGCGGCCACTATTTTGGCGGTGATGTCGAGGAGGGTCGGCGGGGCGCGCGGCCTGCAACAGGCGCGCGGCGCGCACGCGGACATGGCGCTCGGTCGGCCGCTCGCGCCGGACTGACGCGTTCCCCGCGCCCGGACCCCCGCGCGCCCCCCGCGCGCCTCTGGCCCCCGGGGACGCGCGCCCCGAATCGACACACTGCGATAAATTATTCATTTGGCAGGCATAATGTGCGATATATTATTAAAAGTTGGCATTTTTGTGTTGTTCTCCGAGGCTACGAATAAAATCGATAGCTTTGTGGAAACGGCGGTCATCATTTATTTAGCGGACTTGATTGCAGTCATATTGACAGCGATAAATTGTCTTGTTGCTCTTTCATTATTACTTGTATGTTCATTTAAATAATGCATTCCCGACGTACAGCAAGACCGTGGTTTGTCAACATTTTGTAGGTAAAATAGTACATTTCAAAACCTTCTACTTACGTTTGCTTACTTAAACACTGTTCTGAAACTCCATAATACCGAAACACACTGAACATTGCTGAACTTTACATTTCTGCACAACAAAACTCGACAAATTACAATCCATCTTATTAAATTAAACATTTCCTTATCCATTTAAGCCCGGTCTCCTCGCATTACACAAACGAAGGGGAAAGCGGGCGGGGCGCGGGGGGGCTTGCATTAACAGCTGACGGCGGCGGGGGTGAAGGGCGCCTGGGGGAGGGATAGGAGGGGGGGCGGTGACGACGTCAGGTGTCGCTGCCATGTTCTACTTGTCTGATCGAGAAGAGCGTAAGGGCGATGAGACGTTGAGGTATTTACATCGTTTTCGGGCCTTTCGATGCGTGGCTCAGCTGAGATTGCCGGCGCAAAGCGCTCCAGCCGCTGGATGAGGGAGCGTTGACCTTTATTGTTTATTGTTTTTTTACGGATTATATTTTTGAATATGGAACGGTTTTTGTACTTGGAATTTTTGGGTACCTGTTCCGTTAAAATGGGATCGTGATGGGACTTACACGACATTGGACGACATCGTTGTCGTTTTCTTAAAGATTTTTTTTCATAACGGGAGAGTTTTTTTTATACCTACAGAGATAATTTCATTAGATTTTACTTCTAATTTGACATTCTTAAAGGACATTATACTTACATAAATAGAAGACCTACGCAAAAAGCCATAAAGTATTCATATACCGTAAATCTTCAGCTTTATTAATAAAAAAAACCATAGTTTCGTATTCGTATGAACTTTCGGTATTTACCAATAATTTTAGTTTAAATGGTAACTATCATTACAATTATTTAAAAAATAAAATATACTATCATATAGTCCACAATCAAAATGACCACTTTTAACGAAATGCCTCGTCTCCTCCAAGTCCTAACAAATACGAGCCTAAATCCAAATCTAAATTCAATCCAAATCCATTTCTTTTATTAATCATAAAGATATTCATTTATACTATAAATTCGATTACTGTATCCGACCACGGAATTTCAAGTGGTTAATAAAAACGAAATTATGCTTACATGTTGAATAAATTTACATATCAAGCGCTTTAAGCGCTGAATTGTAAAAATAACTGTGTCTCGGACGGAGACTGAGGAAATCCCGTCTATATATGTATATATAACACGCCATAATAAACATAATATTATGTAAATACAGCAAATTATGTCAGCTGATCCATTCAGTAGTACTATATTTTACACATTTATTTTAGGTATTTACGCTTTTACGTTCTAAACTAAACGTAATAGTGGTAACGTAGTTCATATATGTATGTATGTATGTAAACACTTTATTGCACATAAAACAATATTGACAAAAACTCAAAAACAATACATGTGTACAAGGGCGAACTTATGCCTGTAAGGGATAGTAGTGTGTATAGGGGTAAATATTAGGGCCATCCAAGTGATAATACATAAATTGGATCTAATTATGTGATATTACAGATGAAGAATACTTTATTGCCGAGGCCCGAAAAGTAGGGGATTGCTTTACGAGGTAAGAAAGATGCATCAGGAACTCCTGTTTCCGCCGAATATATAGTGATTTTCTCAAATTATGGTTGTAACAAAATCATTTTTAGGGCTCCGTACCTAAAGGGTAAAAACGGGACCCTATTACTGAGACTTCGCTGTCCGTCCGTCCGTCTGTCACCAGGCTGTATCTCAAGAACGGTGATGGCTAGACAGTTGAATTTTTCACAGATGATGTATTTCTATTGCCGCTATAACAACAAATACTAAATATAAAATAAATATTTATGGGGGGCTCCCATTCAACAAACTTGTTATTTATGGTACGGAAGCCTTCATGCGCGAGTCGGACTCGCACTTGCCAATTCTTTAAATCTTCGACATGACAGTTTGCAATTTTGTTGGCTGCAGGGTCCTCTGCCTAATAAGTATAATATCCAATTTTAAAAAGACCGATGTTTGACACTGACATGTGTCAAAATATCAAGTTGATATTTTGACACATGTCAGTGTCAAACATCATCAACTGTTTGACATTGACAAGTGCCGATCATCGACTAATTTTTTTTATTGTGTTTTGAAGGTAGCCCTTCAGCTAGTTAATGCATTCGCTACCGCGTAGCGCTACGGGCTACGTTCGTAGCCGATAACATGGGAAAAACCGTATGTAGCGAAAACTTACTACGAGCAGAGCGCCCGGCTTCCGGGTTGTCGAAAATTAAAAAGATATTTTGAAAAAAACATGGTAAGGAAAAATTAAAGAGCTGCAGTATGTAGATCTTTAATAGTACCCCCTATTGGAAATCAAATGAAATTAAATAATTTATGAAATGAAATGAAATGGAAATAAATATAATTCAGTTATTATTATTAGACCATTAATACAAAGATCAAAGCTTAAAGAAAAAATGAAAATGGAGCTACCTGATGGAAGAGACCGGGAATCGAACCCGGTACCCCTAGATTATCGGTGCAGCGCGTTAACCACTTCGCTACCCTAGTTTCATAAATTTATAATTCATTTGTGTTCAAAAACTTTACTTTTCCAATTGCCCATACGAAAGAAACGTGCATCTCACTGTTAAATTCTATCCGCAATTATGACTTCTCCTAATAGATATATCTAACTGGTTTTATATTTTATAGTTTTATAGCTAAACAGGGTGTTTTCCAGTTCACACCGTATTTCGGATTTTTAGTGGTAATTTATTTTACTGGCAACGACATTTTTTGTGTGACTGACATTGAAAAGATGAAACAGGGGGCCTATGATGGTAGCTTTTATCCCGCGATTAATAAGTGACAAAGCATCCGTCACGTTTTGACAAGATGCGAGTGTGAGTGACAGATGCTTTATCACTTATTTATCACGTGATAAACGCAACCATCATAGGCCCCCAGAACTGTAAATATTCCACCAATTTTAAGTATTTTTTGCATAATAAAGCTCAAACTATCTACAGTGAAGAACGTTTTTTTTTTTTAATTGGATTCATTTTTAATTGCGTAAGAAGTAGGTACGAAGGATTGAGCAGAATTCCGGTAAACAATATTTTGAATATGATTTTTGATAAATCCTTGACAAATCGCTACTGACTTTTTATAGTGCAATAGTATTTTATGCAACAGTGCATAAAAGGGGGCAAAAGACGGGAGTGGCATGGGTTACTGATGCCACGAGCGTTTTTTGACGTACTTACACAACGTTGCATACAATACTTTTTCTACGAGTCGACATTTCATAAATAAAATGCAAATAAACAACAAAGAAAATCATTACATGTTCCAGCTCGGAATCAACAAAAAAAAAATAGTCTGATAAACTTTTTTTTATAGACGTCCATCTGTCAAAAAAATATGAACTTATACCTAAAGGCAATACGTTCACTTTACCATACATCCATGCACAAAAGATAAAACTTTTTTTTTTAAGTTGGCAGCAATGCCTTAGTACAGTAAGTTTTTTTTAAATTGCAAATTGTGTGAATGCAGCTGTTTATTTCGTAATCTGTGGTACTAAGTAATGCTTTTTTGGCGAAATTATAACATCGTTTAGCAGTGTTTTTTTGGGCAGTAGAGTATAGACTTTTACAGACTTTCATAATTTATGTCTTTATATTAGAGTTAGTAACTATATAAATGACAGAAAAAAGTACTGGGAGTAGAAAAAATATATGACGTATGCCATATGGAATCTGTTAGAAGCGTCACTATCCCTGGGCAGGACCGACACTTGTTAGGCGTTACGATAATATACCTACATAGAATCGACGACGCGGTTGGCTCAGTTTGTAAGTACTTGCCTACTGAGCCGGCGGTCCCGGGTTCGTATCCCGGCCAGGGCAAATATTTGTGTGATGAACTCGAATATTTGTGCTTGGGTCATGGTTGTTCTATCTATTTAAGTATATATTTATCTATATAAGTATGTATATCGTCGTCTAGTACTCATAACACAAGCCTTCTTGAGCTTAATTTGGGACTAAGTAGATCGATTTGTGTGAGGTTGTCTGATATTTTATTTTTATTTTTTTTATTTTTGATGAATAAGACAATCGATCAGTACCCAAATTAAGCCGACTCATTCATAAATTCGCTACACTTCTGCGTAACGTAAATTACGCGAGTGATCTAAATTGTAGAATCAAGTACTTGGAAGCTGTTCCATTTTGCTATAAATCTGAGAATAGGCAGACGAATTCCACGAATATCTAGTATTGGAATAGGTTTCGACACGGAATCATGCGTGTTTAGAATTAGTATTAGTTTTGTATCCATTTTGAAGGTTAACCGTAGGTTATCCAAGATACGAAACTTTTTGTTCTATTAGCTTTATTTGACCGGTCGCGGTGTCTGTTCGTAAACAATTGACAACATTTCATATTTTTAAGACTATCATTTTATTACTTTTCTGAATTCTGCTTAAAAAGATGAAGTAGGTAATGTCTGTTTTTATTTATTTTCTGAGATGATTATTTATTTTATTACTTATTAATTTGTAAAAACATACTCATTTTAAAATATGGCAACACCAAAACCAGAACTTAATGGAACGGTTTCTTTAGTCGGTTTTCTTATTAAAAAAAAAACTTAATTCTAATTCTAATTTTAAAATATGGCTTCCATCATAGTTAATGATGATTTCGCCAATTTCGAGTTTGCTCGTAGAGCATGCCGTTGTTCGGTGAGGTTTTGCTTTTTGTAAAGTGATAGCGATTTACAAAAAACCACGCGGACTATCGGGCCTTGACCCAGGAAGGGCTATGAACGCTTCAAGTTGAATCCTTCATTAGCTATTCACTCCTACGTTAGATCACTGCACAATTTATACGCTATCAATACTACACATTGAACAACGAAAATGAATAAATAATGAACAACCAAACTTAAACGCATGCGGCCATCTTAAGTCACGAACCGGAAGCCCACATGCTCTTTATTTCGTTACTTGTCATAACACCACTGACAGTTCCCCTTGTGTTGCCCACCTTATATTTATAAGATACAACACTCTCCCACACTTAAAAAAATTTTATAAATATGAAATGTTGTCAATTCTTGCAAGTTGACCTTAATCCCAGTTTTTATATACTTGTGCTAAATGATGTTGCTTCGTGCCAAATTTCGTGATTCTAGGTCAATTGGAAGTACCCTTTAGGTTTTGATTCCTTTGCCAGCGTCAACAAATTCAGCGTAAACTCTCGTATCTTTTGATTGCGTTGACTTTTAAGTTTGATTTCTTCATGGCTCCGAGAGGTAGCAGATTTGAGTACCTATTTGATATTAATTTCAGCTTGATAATTCCACGCGTTCCTGAGAGACGGTGCTTGACAGACGGATAGTCACACATACGGACAGAGACGGATGGACAGTCAGACATACGGACAGACAGACAGCCGGACAGACGGACAGAGGGACATTCGTACATTCGGACAGACGGACATTTGAACAGACGTACAGACGGACGGACAGACAGACGGACAGACGGACAGACGGACAGACGGACAGACGGACAGACGGACAGACGGACAGACGGACAGACGGACAGACGGACAGACGGACAGACGGACAGACGGACAGACGGACTGACGGACAGACGGACAGACGGACAGACGGACAGACGGACAGACGGACAGACGGACAGACGGACAGATGGACAGACGGAGAGACGGACAGACGGTCTGATGGACAGACGGACAGGTGGATGGACACACAGACAAATGGACAGACAGACGGACAACAAAGTGATCCTATAAGGGTTCCGTTTTTGCCGATTGAGGTACGGAATCCAAAAAAGGGTTAAAGGCAATATACAACAGGGTTATTCTCATACAACAATGCGCAGACACGCAGGTAACTCGAAATCGGCAGTGAACCGAGCCTACAAAATAACTATGACAGATGGGTGACAAATGAGAGGGGGGTGGAGGAATTCATTCATCCGGGGGGTGGTGGGTGGCCTCGCGTTACAGCCTACATTGTGTCTTCTTGGGTGTAGTTGGTTGGAGTAATTTATTGTTTTACGTTATAAATATCTCCTTGAATTTCCATTTAGGTGTCGTAATACTTGCTCGACTTTCTGCGCTTTATGAAGCTATGCTCGTTGTTTTGCGAAATAAGACCAATCCAATAAATTAACACACACACAATCACATGTTCGTATGTGTACAATATTGGAAAAGTATAAGAACACTTTAAATCAATGATAGGTAGTATGATATGATTTTTCTCAACATATAAGTACTTTGAAAAATCACAAATTGCTACCCAAAAGTTCAGAATGTCACAACCTACATTGTACGTTAGGTTTTAATTTTATCAAGTAAATACTCAAACTATCACTTTTATAATTTAATTACTTACATATGAAGATAATTATCTTCTTTATTTCGTATATACCTACGTAATTGATACATAGTCGTTTATTTAACTATTTTATATTTATTTTAAATAAGTATACTTATTAAAGATAATCATTAATCACACTAATTATTATAAAGGCGAAAGTTTCTTCACGTTCAAATGGCTGGACAAATTTTGATAAAGTTTGGTATGAAGGTAGTATATTAATACATAGGCTTTTTATCCCGAAAAATGTAGTATTCCCGAGGGATAAACGGCTACCACCGCGGCGAAGCTAGTATATACATAAAGACGAACAATAACAAAGGAAACTCATTTGTCACCAAAGATAACAGTTTTCTAAAGAACTCAAACGTACGTTCTCCATTTCTTAAATTCATAGTTCTCCTTTCAGTTACTCTTACAACAACTGAAAGTACCTATCATCCTGTTCATAAAAACCGATCTACAATGCATACACATTTAACACACCAAGAACATTCCCAACCCAAACATAATCATATCAAGCCCAACCGCCACCTCCTTATCATACCCGCGAATCGATACGTTCCGAATTTAAACTGCCCGTCCCCGCCATTTTTGCCTGATCTAATGAACTATTAAAGTGCAATTTCCCTGCGCGATGGGGCTAGATGGCGCTACGCGCACGTATTGATCCAACGGCGGCAGAGTACTGCCAAGTCACGAAATGTATTGGCCGTTGCCGAAAAATGGGGGGCGCGTTGGAAGATTCCAAGTTGGTGCATTTCGCGAGATTCGGGCCTGGGTTGAGGAGGTTGGGGATATTTTTAAATAAAACATTAATTAGTGTCTCACTTGCCTTATCTAGAAGAAGAACCAGTGTCATGTCAAGTTTTATTTTAGTGGTTGTCATACTTCATGTACGAGATTAAACAAAAAGTTAAAAGCATTTGATTTATGATTAATTTATTATACAACATAATAGTGCTGGTTGGGTAAAAGACTTTATATATTTTATTCCTGTTTGATAAAGTCTAGTATAATCATGACAATTAATAACTTGGGCATGACATGTTTTTTAAATAAATGTACTTAGGTATTGATAATATTTTGTTGCCAGCATTAAGCTCGGATCGCCCAATTATTCGATTTTATTATTGGAACTGGGGTTCTGATTAGACAAATACATATGCGTTTCATTCAACATGAGTACATGACAATAAAATATCCTAAAATACGATTACTTAGATTAAAGTTATGTAAAAATATTTAATTAACTATTTTAATTTGATCTATTTACAGGCGAAAATAATGCGACTGTCTCGGCATGCTGATATTGAGAGTGCATGGGCCTTCGTACTCGTTCCCCTTCCGATAATACTCGTAGATCACGTCGATTACCCCCGGTTCACCCTTTTATCTCCCGTCATCAACTAATACCTTTAGCCTTTGCCAAACGGCGTGACGTGGGTGCTGGGTCACTAATTAACATTACAAATAAAAAGTCAGTAAAAAAATATATATATAATTATCTTTTTGAGAAGTGTCGTGAAAAATGATTATTACTTACTGATTTTATGATTCAGTATGACAAGACGCGAGTGCGTAGTCACAGTCCCCTTCTGATTATAGATCACCTCTATTAACTCTCCTCTTCACCCCTTTATCCTCCGTTATCAACGGATAAGTTTAGTCGCGGACACAGACCAATAAACCTATAGGTTTATTGGTCTGTGGTCGCGGATGTTTCTTCGCTCCCATGTTTTTGTTCACAATACTGTAGCAATTATAGTTTTGTAATTGATAGGTTGATGTATGATTCATCCAAACGCTTTTTACTAGAAGTTTACTAGTTACTAGATTGTTGTCTATAGATTATATATCTATATCTAGATTATATAGAAATACCTCGCTTGTCGCCAGATTTGGTAACTGGCTCATGTGAAAGGTCACAGGCTCTATTCCGGGAATGGTTTCCAGTCCGGGCAATGCATATTAAAGCTTGGCCTGGATAGGAGAGCTACCATCTATACTTAATAGGAGCAATAAATTAAAACATAGATTCTACCCTTCCAAATGAACTACATTTGTTTAGCAACTTTTGAAAATAACGTATATTAAATGATAATTTTTAGAATAATGTTTAGACAAGAAAGCAATGTAATGCGAAATGTGCGATATTAGTAGAGTGACAGCTATGTCAGTGTTCAAGGAATATCAATGTTGGACGACGTACATTGAAAATATTATATAATTTGTTTGAAATAATGAAATTCCGAAAACTGTTTTTTTTTCAGTTGATGAACAAATGTTAATCAGTTCGAAGAGTAGAATTTATGTTTTACTTTATTGCTCCTATTACAGGCAACACCCTGTATAAAAATCATATATTCAAGTAGGATTCGTGGGAATCACTTTTGCAATAAATTGTAATCTATTGACGATGCAAAAGTGATACCCATGAATCCTACTTGAATTGAATCTAAGTATTATGATCAGAATACATTTTCATCATCATTTCTATACTATTATAAAATTCAATACAAATATAAAAAAAAAACAATTTTCTATGGAGAGGGGTCGTCTTCGGGAAAAATGTTAACAGCGTGATGCAGGATCGTTATTTGTTTTGTATGGGCGCGCGCCGTCATACCAGTCTGGCGCCATCTGTTTTCATAATTTCCTTTATGCTCGCATTACGCCTAAACGGCTGGACAAATTTTAGTCAATTTTGGTACAGATAGATTGGGATAACTGGACGTCCAAAAATAGTTATACAAGGATATTTTTAACGAGGAATTACAAACGAGTGTCTATTTGGAATTCCTTTACCACCAGTCACGTACGACGTTTTTCATCACACTTTTGAGGCAATAAAACAAAAGTAATATATAGTACTCAATACCAAAATTACTTACCGCCCTAGGGCGTACCGCCTCCCTTTTTTTACGAGCAATTGTAATGAAATAGTACATTACATCAGAGGCCGGGAAAATGAGGATTTCCGGCCAAGTAGGTATATACCGGATAGTGATACGAGGCCGGAAATCCGTTTTCACGACGAGGCATGCTTTTCTCAAACATACAATGAAATAATAGTTATTTGTTATACAAGGGGGGAAAGTTGTATTTTACCCGCGAGTGTTTATTTGAAACACGAGCTAGCGAAAGGATCCTATGATTGACCACGAGCGAAGCGAGTGGTTCAAAATAGAATCCTGAGCGTAGCGAGTGTTTCAATACACGAGACGTAAAATAACTTTTCTCAAACATGCAATGAAATATTGTCTTTGCGTTCCTTATAATAGGCTCGGAAGTATCGGTTTTTGGGCGCAACAACTCGAGAGGACTGTAAAGGGATTTCATACTGCTTTTCAGGCCTAGGCCTGCAAAGTAACTTTTTTTTGGTTTCAACAACAAGGTCATTCACACAGCTGGCTGGTTTGACAAAAAGCAGGTTTTGTTTTTAAAGGTTGGTTGTTAGACACTTGTGGAAAAAAAAATTCAAGATGGCGACTTTTTTTTTTCAAAATTTCAAATTGGTGCTAGGCGGCTAAGACTCGGTATCGGGGGGCTCTCGGGGCTCAAAAATATGAATCTGAAATCTTGTCCGAAAATTCGGTCAAATTCGGAAAATATCGAAAAAAAAAACGATTTGTATGGAGAAAATTTCAAATTGGTTCTAGGAGGCTGAAATTCGGTATCCGGGGGATTTTGGGGCTCCTGAGTCAGAATCTGAAATCGGATT
Source organism: Apotomis capreana (assembly GCA_947623375.1). Lineage (NCBI taxonomy): Eukaryota > Metazoa > Arthropoda > Insecta > Lepidoptera > Tortricidae > Apotomis > Apotomis capreana. The sequence goes on from OX392515.1 coordinate 18,273,730, forward strand.
TTTAAAATTCGGTCAAATTCGGATTCCGGGGAACTCGGGGCTCAAAAACATGAATCTGAAATCTTGTCCGAAAATTCGGTCAAATTCGGAAAATGTCGAAAAAAAACTATTTGTATGGAGAAAATTTCAAATTGGTCCTAGGAGGCTGAAATTCGGTATCCGGGGGTTTTTGGGGCTCCTGAGTCAGAATCTGAAATCGGATTTTTTAAATTCGGTCAAATTCGGTATCGGGGGGCTCTCGGGGCTCAAAAATATGAACCTGAAATCTTGTCCTAAAATTCGGTCAAATTCGGAAAATATCGAAAAAAAAAACGATTTGTATGGAGAAAATTTCAAATTGGTCCTAGGAGGCTGAAATTCGGTATCCGGGGGTTTTTGGGGCTCCTGAGTCAGAATCTGAAATCGGATTTTTAAAATTCGGTCCAATTCGGAAAATATCGGACAAACAATATTAAGTGTTATTCTTTGAAGTATATTTTTTTATTTCATTGTATGTTTGAGAAAAGCACTATACATGCCTCGTCGTGAAAACGGATTCTCGGCCTCGTATCACTATCCGGCCTCGCTCGCACGCTCGCTCGGCCGTATATACCTACTTGGCCGGAAATCCTCATTTTCCCGGCCTCTGATGTAATGTACTATTTCGCCCGTGTATAACACAAAACTTTTCACCTCACTACAGCGAGGAAAAAATAATAAGGGTTTGTACTATATCTTTGAAAAATATCTGCAATAGGTAATCAACCAATTTGCCATTTATTAAAACTAAGGTCTAATTAGCTTTCATGTAGGTATTTTAAACGGGATTTTTCAAAAAATAAGCTCATGTCAAATTTTACTTTAGCTGCGTTGAAACGTCAAAACTCTTTCTCCACATGTGGATAAAAAGCGATTTTCTCAATAGATATCAAACAAACAAACTGGCCTTTCCGAGCTAGTGAGGTGAAAAAAAATATACTTCAAAGAACAACATTTTATTAATTGACAAATAGGACATTTTAGTCTAACAACCAACCTTTAAAAACAAAACCTGCTTTTTGTCAAACCAGCCAGCTGTGTGAATGACCTTGTTGTTGAAACCAAAAAAAAGTTACATTGCAGGCATAGGCCTGAAAAGCAGTATGAAATCCCTTTACAGTCCTCTCGAGTTGTTGCGCCCAAAAAGCGATACTTCCGAGCCTATTATAAGGAACGTAAAGACAATATTACATTGCATGTTTGAGAAAAAAATATTTATAGAGCCGATGCGTCTTCGATTCCGCAGTGTGATCTATTTTATGAATCATCTTGGACGACAATGTTTGAGTACGTCCGGCCCGGCTGTTCTAATGCAGTACAGGTAGCATTATTCAACCGATTCCCTTGAAATAATGTGACGTGGTTCGATAATCATTTTTTTGGCGATTCTGTTTTTGCTTTGGTTACGTACGTAAGGACAATGACAGAGTCGCGAACTCTAACAACTTACAGAGCCAGTAGATTTTTTTTGCGTAACAAAACCCGTAATAACTTGATGTGCAAACTTTATCAAGATATTTATGTTCTTAAGAAAATATTACGACCTCGGTACCAATTTTTACAAAAGCAAAGCGTTGACAATGTGTTGACATTATTTTGCACACGCTCATTTTATTCAGAACGCCTAGCGCCATCTAGACGCTGTCCTGTAAAATAAGCTTATCCGTTGAACGCTGTAACTTACGTAGCGTTTAGTCACACTTTCGGAGAGGTAGTACCATAAAAAAGCGTCAGATGTCATTCAAATCAACCATCACGTATTTATTTTTATAGTGATTTCAATTACAGTCTGTGAGCTCTCAGATTGCGATTCGGGTTTGGGGGAAAACTGAGAGGTTCTTATCTGGATCGCATAAGACGAACGAGACAGGTAGAAAACGCGAATCGCATCCTGACTGTTCAGGCACTGCATGTTAGTATCTAGATTATTTTGTAGAAATTATTTTACAGCAATACCATATTAATTGATCATGTGAGTTTTATTTTACAAAAAATATCTTTTTTCAGGGTCTGTGACCATTTATTTGTTAAAAATATATACAATAAGCATCCGGTGGACCGGATTGCAATATCTAATCAGCTATAATAATAATAATAATAAAGTCTTTATTTCAGAATTTTACATTCCATAGTTTGTTAGTAACAGCCTTATGGCTATGTTAGTACCTATTACTAAAACTTAATAAATAAATAAAACTAGCCTAATCAAGGGAGCGTGCTACACCTATGATCTGTCCCGTCCAGTACTTAAATATTGGGCAGTCATATTTTTCAGCAATTATATTTAGAATTCTGTTGCTACTATTCCTTAATCGACCCAGCAGTGATACAATTTTTTTCCGCATGACTGCTGGAAATCCGTCCGTGCGGGCCTCGCAGAACATGCCCGAGGCACTACATCTGCTGGGTAGGCGCAACAGCACAGGCTGCTCGAATAAAAGCTCTGGCAGTACGCCTTGAAAAGGGTTATTTTAACTTCTGCTGTACATCGAGCAAACCTGCGGGCCAGCATATTTCCCCGAACCGCCAGCGCCCTGCGTTCCCTGTCTATATCCTGGTCATCACTTAGATCACTAGTAATAATGTGACCAAGATATTTAAATTTTTCCACAGACTTTAGTGGTACACCATTGAATACAATAGGGGGTATATAGTAGGGCTTAATTTTTCCCGCCTTGAACACCATCACCTCACTTTTATTTACATTGTACTCAAGGCCATGAGAGTTAGCATATGCCTCACAGATGCGCAACAGCTGCGTAAGAGCACTGACAGCTGGCGCCAGCAGCACCATATCATCAGCATAGCTGATGTTATTGACACTAACACCGTCTATATAACATCCTGCATGCGTGCTGCTGAGACCAGCTATCAGCTCATCCACGTACAGGTTGAACAGTCTGGGAGACGTAATACCGCCCTGTCTCACACCACATTCGAGCTTATATTCAGATGACAGCTTATCTGCCCATCTCACTTGATTCGTTTGGTTCAAATACCAGTACTCAAGGATTTTAACACATTCATCCGGCATGCCTGTTTTACTCAGTTTCCGCCATAGAATGTCATAATTAACGCGGTCAAAAGCCTTGGATAAATCGAGAAAACAGGCATACACGGGTGTTTTCCTTGCAGTATAATACCCGACAGTATGTTTTAGACAGAGTATAGCACTCTCTGTTGACAGTCCTGCCCTAAAGCCAAACTGCGCGTCATGTAACTTCAGGTGCTTTTCTAAAAGAGAATTCAACATACTGTCGAGGATTTTTGCAGTAGTCGTCGCAAGTGAGATGGGTCGATAGTTACTCTTATCAGAGAAGTCGCCCGTTCTATTTTTTACCATAGGAATAACGACTGTCTTCATCAACGATACGGGTAGGTACGAGTGGCACAGACATAGATTAAGAAACATCGCAAGTACCCTTGGCAGATGGACACCCGCATTCCTAAAGTGCTTAATACAGAGACCGTCGTGACCGGGCGATTTCCCTCTTTGCATTTTCCTGATTGTTCGTTCCACGTCTTGCGCAGTAAAATAAACGCTTCGCCCAGCCCCGTCGGTCCCTACATCAGCAGCCAAAATACCAGTCTGCGACACAGGCCGAGGCTTGACTGCAAAATGTCGCCTAAATAGCTCGGCAATGTCTCAGTGGTCGACCTGCTCCTCGACACTTACAGGCAGGCCCGGCCTCATATCCATGCTCCTAGTCCCTTTCCAGAAGTCTTTAAACTTTAAGTCATTGTGTGCTGTAAGCTATAATGCAAACGTTAATATTAACTAATAATTGACAACATTCATTTCAGGCGCCCACTTCAAAATCGAAATGAAAATGAGTTATGACCAGGTCTTACACCTAAGCATCTTGGAGACGTGGTCAGCCATTTAGATCTCCGATAAATAAATATCGGACAACCTCACACAAATGTCACAAATCGATCTAGTCCCACTTTAAAGCTTTGCTTCTTATGCTTTAGACGACGATATACATACTGGAATACATAGAAAAATATACTATACTTAAATAAGTACATAGAACACATCCATGACCCAGGAACAAGTATTTAAGTTCATCACACAAATATTTGCTCTTGCCAGGATTCGAACCCAGGACCGCCGGCTCAGTAGGCAGCTGCACTACCTATGGTGCTACAGTTGCAGCGCATCATCAACATTCAATATCTCAGGTTTCCTTCAGAGTAGAGCTTTGCACCATGCTTTCTTTATCGCAGCAGATTTTCCAAATTTCTCGGCAGCTTTGTACCCTTACCATGAGTTGACGTGACCGTACTCGCTAGCAACAGCGTAAATGATTTGTATGGAGAATAGTACAGCGCGCCTAGCGGTCACTTTGTACAACTGCAATTCTCCATACAAATCTTTAACGCTGTCACTAGCGAGAATGGTCACTGTAAACTCATGGTAGGGGCACTGCTCTGCTTGGAGCATTTGTGTGTAGTCCAGTCGCTCTGCTTTCTTCGGTTGGCGTTGCGTCCATTATCATTAAACAAATCAGTACTATTGAGTGGTTTCGTACCTCATTCCGTCCGTCATAGAAGAGAAGCATGTTTCATAGATAAGGTATAATTTTGGTGGATTATCAAGTCTAAGGCCTTCGCCAAGAGTTAAAATTGCTTTAATAGAGGTCCTCAGGAAGAAAACCTCTGGTGATTGCTATATTTTTTATACTTGCGTTTGTAGTCTTTGTCTAAGGTTTTCTAGCAAATTGAGGTTCTCTTCAAACTTCAGTGTATATTTATTTAGTTGTCTCATAAAATCTTCGATGCTACTGCCTTCATCCGATGCATAGTCAGTTGTGGTAGTAGCTGTGCCTCTAGCATAACTGTGACACGCGACTTTTTGTCGCGCGACATACAGTACCTGTCACTTTCCTTTTAATACCGTGAGAGCATGACAGATGATGCTGAGGCGACAAGCGAAGTCGCGGTAAGATATGCTAGCCCTACAGGAGTAGTGGTTTCCTCTTCAGAGTAGATATCCTATCCTCTTCGCCGCCGTCGTAACCGGGTTGATAGGGGTAGTACTAATAGGTCGGCATACAGTCCCATTTCATAAGAAGGTTCTTCGGTAGTGAGCTGGAAATATACATAAAATAAATAATAAATCTCGATTCCTACGCACTATTTTGGTTTCATGTCCAATTCTTTCGCTGTTCAGACAAGTCGTCTTTGGAATACACTCGCTCTCTCTATCAAACAAGCCCCAAGCAAGGTAGTTTTCAAGCGGATGCTACGTAAACACCTGCTCGAACAAGAGCTCGAATAGTGTCCATCATCCTATGCAGTAGACATTTCATCGCATGGTAGTTAAGTTATATAATATATACATGTATTGACATGTATCTTGGATGCTCTCCGAACGCTTAATTTTCTACTCTACACCCACTTGAAGCATCTCTGTTTGGCCCTGTGGTTGACTGGTAGAGAATGCCATTAGGCATTTGTACTGACTTTTGTTTTGTGCAATAAAGTTTAAATCAGGCTTCTAGCTTTGTCCACAATGAAATAGAGGGGTTTTGAAAATGGTCTGAATAGCTTCGAGAAAAGGATGTTACGGCGTGCCGGCAAGCGCGTTTGCTCGACTTGGCGGGGGCACTACCGTGCCCCCTGATAAATATTTAAACACGAACACTAAGGGACAATCATACACAAATCGACCTAGTCCCAAACTAAGCAAAGCTTGTACATACTATGGGTATTGGGTACTAGACGACGATATATTTACATATATAGATAACATCCGTGATCCAGGAACAAAATATTCTAGTTCATCACACAAATATTAGCCCTGGCCGGGATTCGAACCCAGGACCGCCGGCTCAGTAGGCATTACAAACTGCGCCAACCGCGTCGACAAAGGTCTAATTAGAAGAGAGTTATGGCAATAAAGAGTGCACTAGCAGTAGAAGAAGCCATATGATAATGATGAGTGCAATTCATGAATCAGATCATTAGAAATACGAGTATGAAGCAATAGTAATGCGACGCACGAAGTGCTCTTTGTGATTCGGAAAAACCAATTAGATACCTACTTATTAGAGTCTCTGGCTGCAGCGAAGCAAGATAATTCCTGTATCGTCGGTAACGCCCCTTTTTCTCACTGGCCGCTCTGGCCACGTGCTTGGGGTCCGCAATCTGACGCATAGGGTACAACGGGTAACGTAGTTTGGCTAAAAACAATGAAAATTTTATTGATTTTTTTCGTAAACTATAAGCATTTAAGGCTTCTTCAAAAACCAATATCTAATAAGGCAAATAAATGTGGATATAAGAATATTTCATGTCCTGTAATTTAACACAATACCTAGCGACATAATATATAAAAAAATTATAAATTTGATATAACTGACTAGCGAGTGACTGATTGTTGCGATAGAAGATGTTTTTTTTATTGTTTTCTACGTGTTTCATAAAAAAACTGAGTGTTTTTTACACTGACCAGTGGGCCTATGATGGTTGCGTTTATCACGTGATTAATATTAAATGATACAGCTCACTGTCAAATTGTGACACAGTGTTACAGTTTTTTTTTTAAATAACGGTGTTATGGTACGAAATTTTTCCACAATATCTAAACAAACTCGCGAGGTCTACATCTCGCAGAGTTACCTACTAGTGTACTACCAGAAGTTTAATAAACTAGTTAATCTAGGTATCCGGGTCAAAGTCCAAATAAAAGCAAATTCTGACCTGGTGTTCTTCTCCCGTAGGATCGGTATGGAGGCGTGGCTTGCCAGTCAACTCTTCCATATCTCCGATTCGCATAGTTTCCACCCGCCCGTTCTGCTCTCCTGGTATCATCTGGGTGTCTTCGTGCACCTCCATCGTCATCGTAATTTCCATCGCCATCCCCTACGTCATTCCTATCGCCATTTCCATTATTATGTCCATCGGCATTTCCATCGTTATTGCCGTCGCCATTTCCATCATTATTTCCGTCCCCATTCCCATTGTCATTTCCATCATCATTTCCATCGTAATTGCCGTCGCCATTTCCATCACTATTTCCATCGCCATTCCCATTGTCATTTCCATCGCCATTCCCGTTGTTATTTCCATCACCATTTCCGTTGCCATTACCTTCGTCATTTCCATCACCATTTCCGTTGCCATTACCTTCGTCATTTCCATCGTAATTTCCATCACTATTTCCGTTGCCATTGCTTTCGTCATTTCCATCACCATTTCCATCGTAGTTTCCACTGTCACTTCCATCGTCATATGATGCGGTTTCCTCGTCGGAGGTGAGATCCCCAGCGTTACCGATTACGAGAGGGGGCAGCACTAACAGTTCGGTGTGGGCCGTTTCGCAAGGAGTTCCGGTAGAAGCCTGGAAATATTAGAAGAACGTTATGGCAAAAGGGTAGGTAAAGTTTTTGGAAGACAATTAATTTTATATTTTGTGCCCATAGTCCCTGTGATAAATCTACAAACTGCAGCTCTTTATTTTTCTTCATCATGGTTTTCCCGAAATATTTTTTTAAAGACAAGTCAATTGTATTCCAAAGACTGTACGTTTATCGAGTTCTTTGCATTGAACTGGGGCTCGCCTATGTGAACTAGTTACTTAATGTACTTATTTAATTGCGTTATTATAAAACTCTAAAAATTTATGGAAAATTTGTATTCTATGAAGAGGAGTTATTCAGGAAAAACTTAACTGTGCGATACAAGATTAATTTGTATACTTAGTCGTGTGCCGCACCAGCCGTATAGAGCCATGTCTTTGTCCGCTTACCACGCCGTAAGTACCTTATCACACTTGCGAGTTGCGAGCGTGATTTCCATACAAATAAGTGTCGCAGCGAACTCGCTGCGTGATCGTCTTCATGCAAAATTCGCTCGCAAATCTCAAGTGTGATAGAAGGTAGATAGCTAGACATCCAAATGGTTATAGGATACTTTTTACCCGACAAACGCAATTAAAAAGGCATACTTGCATTGTATTTCTCCTGTATATTTTATGAGGTGTGCAATAAAGAGTATTTGTATTTGTATTTGCATACGCGGAGGAAGTTGTGGCACCTTCTGGTTGTGTAACAAAAAAAGTTTTTTTTTTCCCATTTTAAATTTTAACTGGAAGCGGTTTCCATGTTCATTATACATTTCAGAGCTAAACTCTTATCGATGGAATAACTTTCAAGTCCTTCTATCCTTCACCTTTTTTGAGATCCTAATACGACATGCTGCTTACTTTATCCATGTTTTGGTCCGTATGAGATCTTCGTAACAATCAATCTCTCTTCAATTGGTCCCTCATTACTAAGGATCGTGATCACAGGCTGGTTTTGCCTTAATGATTTGTCTCCATCGCTCCCGGTCCATCGTTGCTCTCACCCCCTGGTGGAATTTGCTTGAGGAGCTTAAGAAGCAACCCGACTTGATCAGACCACCTGGTTGGTGAACGGCCTCTGGCTCTCTTGCCTTCAATACTCCCAACCACGACCAGTTTTTCAAGGCTCTTGTCTCCTCTTTGCATATGTGGCTAAATTCTGACAGTACACGGTGCCAACAAATGGCGGACAGCCATGTTTGAAACAGAAAACCAAACTACATAATAGTAATTGATCGCGCTGGCAAGTTGACAGATGCTCATGCTTGCATACCGAGTATCGACAAGATGAACACTTTCATCTACTTGGGAGCCCAAATAAACAGTGATGGTAGCAGTGTTCGTAACAATAGAACAAGGTAAAAACTACTTACTTGTATTGCATTGTTTTTATCACCTGCATCAACATACATGAAAGCGAACAACAGGAAAAGAGTTCTCATCGTAACTTTATTTGCACTGAGTATTTTATTACCTTTATTTAAATGAAATTGCCTATCGCAGAAATTCTACTGTAGCAATCGTAATGTATGAAACAAATCACTATAAAAATCATACAAAGTGGTCCGTTTTTTTTGTTTGACACCCCACTTTTTTTTAGATTTTGGATATATTCTATTCGGAATCGGAGAAAAAAAGTATCCAAATTCCTTTATGTGAAAAATTTACAGTTGCGTTATTTTACTTTTTAGGGTTCCGTACCCAAAGGGTAAAAACGGGACCCTATTACTGAGACTTCGCTGTCCGTCCGTCCGTCCGTCCGTTCGTCCGTCCGTCTGTCACCAGGCTGTATTTCTAATGCCGCTATAACGACAAATACTAAAAATAAAAATAAAAAATATTTAACGGGGGCTCCCATACAACAAACTTGTTTTATGGTACGGAACCCTTCATACGCGAGTCGGACTCGCACTACCCCAATGTTTTATATGTAAGTGTTATTGCAATAATTAATCAAGGGTGTGTTATCATTTATTTGTAAAAAAAAATATAAAATAACAGTTTGTTAACCATCATGTATATTACAATTATTATTATATCTAAGTATGTCAAAGTATAAAATAATCATTCAAATATTTATTATATTATCCTGTCTCTTAAGGAAAACTGACAATTCATACTTCATTGTAGACTCTTTCTCTTACAGGGTACGTCAGTTGGTTACCACGGTCCCAAGAATATAGCTCCTGAAATTAAAGAGAAAAATAAATATTATACAATTGCTACTTATCAATAATTTTTTAGTGAAAAAGGCATAAGACTTTTATCGGCTTAAAAATCCGTATGTTTTTTTTTTTTTTTTTATGTCAGGGGGCAAACGAGCAAACGTATCGCCTGATGGAAAGCGATTACCGTCGCCCATGAACACCTGCAACACCAGTTTCTTATTGCTAGATTATTATAGTCCGACAATAGCGAGCGAATTTAGAGTACTGTGATTGAAAATCCAGGTTTCCATTATTTCATTATAACTGGTCTATGGCCACACTGACTGTGCTCTTTCGCTCTGTGGTTGTTGTCATAAGTTACGAGTAGTTTGTTGTGGGGTTCGTCCTGGTTTTCCTGAATGGGTTGCGTAACCAACGACTTGTCTGACTGTTTATCCTGATATAGGCCTGGCCTATATCAGGACAAATAGCCAGATATACACCTTGACTCTGCTCCCTCGCTCTGTGGTTGTTGTCATGCGTTACCTTGTGGTGGTGGTCGTACCCCAACTGCGTGGTTTTCCTGAAGGGGTTAGTGAACGGCAGCGTCACCTCCAACTGCTTATTCTGGTACAGGTCTATGGCCACGCTGACTTTGCTCTCTCGCTCTGTGGCAGAATCAAGAGCGTACAGAACGCCACAGACGATGAACATCTCTCCGACCTTAAAATTAGAAAATACATACAAATTTTATTGCTGATAGAAATAACGGCGCTACTTATTGGACGCCATTATAGCTGATAAATGGAACATTAACATGTCTAGATTGACACATTCCCAGTGTAGATACTAAAAAAGATAGGTACAGACAAAAGAAGAAGACTTCGAAGTCGATCCGTATGAAAGAAAGAGGAGAGTGAGAAGAGAGAGAAGGTAATTCTAATGATGTCTTCTGAATGGGAAGCATATTTAACTGGATTACTTACTTGCTTGTGATTCAATGAGATATTCCAAATGTAATCTATGTGCAGATCATCCTTGTTCGGGTCAAAACTTAACTGTAAACAGAAATAGCGTTCTGTTATCGAACTTCGACAGAGATCCACAAAATTATCATGATTATAGTCATATATTTTGTGCGTGTGACTATGGCCTAATACGATTTCAATGTATCAGTACATGACAGTACCCATACCATGAGTTGACGTGACAGTACTCACTAGCTAATAGTGTAGTGCCGCTAGCGGTTACTTTGTTGAACAATTCTCCATACAAATCGTTTACGCAGTTGCTAGCGAGTACTGTCACTGTAAACTCATGGTAAGGGTGCTAATGTCACACGCACAAACGTAAAATAGTCTATAGTCATCAATCTTCATGTAGGTACAGTCCATGAGCTCTCAGATTATATTTGGATTTGGGTGAAAACTGAGAGGTTCTTATCTGGATCGCGTAAGAGCGTGCGAGACAGGTATATAACGTGAATCGCATGCTGACAGCTCACGCACTGCACTCAACTCACCTTAGCTACAGCAGTATTGTTAGAACCTTCCAAGGAGTATATTGCCCATACGCCATTATCATCAGCACTGAAATCGACCTGTAAAATTATAGAAAGTAAAATTCATTAATCGATAATATTGTACACTAAGATCCATGACGGTTATTGAATTATCCAAGATGCTTGGATAATCTTAATTGCCTACACTCATTCGACCGGTGGTACGGACCGGACTTATTGCAACAGCCGGGTGTGTAGTGGCCCCGACAGACGCAAGTGCCACTACAAGAAGAGGCATCGAAGTCCAAGTTGCAGCCACACCTGAATGGGTGCCGCCGTTGCCCGATATCAGTCGGTTCCCTAACTATAATCAGCTGATAAGCGCGACGGGTCGAATGCTGTGGTAGTTCTTGAAACGACTGAACACGAAGAGTCCCACCGAGATGCAGCTGAAGCACAGTAATTCATAACTCACTTAATGTCTTCATAAGCCCTGTAGACCCGTGTCTGTATGGTCTACCTGACAAGTTTGCCTGAATGAACCTACTCTCTCTAGAGTGTGGCACTGACCTGGTTGTGCTGCGCAGCGTACAGCCGTCCACCGCGAAGTGGCAGTATCGCAAACTTAATGCGGCTCTGCGCAAGGTCATAGCGCATGATGTCTCCAGGATTGCCGGAATCGTTGGCTTGGTAGAAGAAGGATCCGCTGTATACTATGTGGCCATTGCCCTGGAATTATTATTGGTGGATATAGGTACAATTATATTAAATTCTTCAAGTAATCTTGGGCTATTTCCGTAAGGTTTTGGATGTCTTCTATTCCTTCTGTGACCCGAATAGCGACTATAAACGGAAAAAGGGAGTGAGAATAAGCCCAAGAAAAATTGGATGACTGTTTTGTACCCGGATACAAATGAGATGCAAAGTTAACGCAACCTGCGGGCCTATGATGGTAGATTTTATCACGCGATAAATAAGTGACAGATGCTTTATCACTTGTTTATCATGTGATAAACCATCATAGGCCCCCGAGTTCTCCAAATATGATTTTCGAGGACTAAATTTTTTTGATTTGATGACAAATGTATAGTTTTTCCCAATATTTGTACAATAAGACGGTATTACTTTCCAAAATTCATAGTTCTAGGCCGACGGAGAGTATCCGAAGATTCGAAATTTGGATTCCTTGAGAGTGTCGAAATATCCGTTTGTTGCGGCATAAACGCCGTATCTTTTTTAGCGTTAACGTAGAAGTTTGATTTTTTTACAGCTTCAAGGGCCTGTAAATTTGAATATACAGTTTTAAATACAACTCGATACCTCCACGCGTCCTAGAGATAGCGGGTCTTGACAGACGGACGGATGGACAAAAAGTGATCTTATAAGGGTTCTGTTTTTTCCTTTTGAGGTACGGAAACCTAAAAATAGCTGGAGATCTTACAAAGAATGGCTTCTGCAGTTTATGGGGCAGGTCAACCTGGTCGCTCTTGAATTTGCTCTTGCTCCAGTATTCTCTCAAGCGCTCCACGTCGTTCTCCTGGGTCGTCCATAGCTTCTCCTTCTGAAACAATGCAATATCTTTCGAAGAAGACCACGAAGAACTGGTATTTGAGAGCATTGACGGTATTTAAAACAGTTTTTAAATTTAATTATTGTATTACGCGGTACACTTACGAGAATTTGTCAGAAACTATCCGACATTTTTCGAACGCGAATACCCCTTAATACGTAATTCAATTTATGTCTCACGAAAGTTTCAATAAGTTTTCAATTTGGTAAACATTTGGTTTACAACAGAGAACCAAACGAAAGGCTAGACTATATGGACTTGAGGAGTGACTCAAATTATGAATTAATGTCATTTACTATATAAATGACCGTCGGGTCCGATCGTCAATGGTGATCCCCTTGCTTAGGTTAATAGTAGGTACTGCTGAAAAATTTCTTTTTCCAGGTCACCTATCGTAAGTCTGGATTTTTGTTATCTGTAACGTTTCGCCAAATTTTCATTTGTCCGAATAGTTTCCAAAACTATTCATATATCAGAATAATTATAAAACAAACCTAACCTAACCTAATGGGTTCTTTAAAACGATGTTTATAAAGCCCCAAAAATTTTATGGGTTTCAGGAAAAAAATATTTCGGACAAATGAAAATTTGGCGAAACGTTACAGATGGGACACAATGTTTTGGAGTTGTGATAGGATACCCTTTTACCAATACAATATAAATCAGATATGATAGGTATATAATTATGAAGATTTTGGTCAAACTGTTATTCTACTGTACTAAGAATAGAATAGAGTTGTACCTGAGCTTCCGAAGAATTAGAATCCCGAAGCCAGGCTCCAAACATCTCATCCTTAAATCGATGATAGACCGGTTTGCCAATGGCATAGAGTTGACAATCTGTAAATTTTACACACATTTTACGGTTATCCAAGGAGATGTATACTAGGTAGGTTACGCGTGCAAACATTGTTGTTGCCTCTGCATCTCTAGCACATTTGTGATACGTGACTCTTTTTCCCGCGAGATATTAATCTATCTCTTCAAGTCAAATCTATCGCCACAAGAGTCGCGAAGCATAGTTGTACTAGACAGGCTGGCCAAAGAATATAGTACTCAAGAGCCCCTGGCTCTCAAATATTCAGCATCACAGGAACTGGATGACCATAAACATATAAGTTAACATTCATGACCTAGAAACTAGTAAATTATTCGAGCTGCTCATTTAACAAATCATTCTTGCGCGGGATTTGAACCCCTGTCTGCACAACTATGGAGTCAACCGAGTCGTCAAAAAACTGAACTGTTCTTCAGTTCACCTATTAGTTATTACATATTCGCTATCGGATATACCTACGCTTTATATTGAAGTAATCGCGAGAGCTGCTGATAAATTTTTATACTTACTGGTATTTCTCCTAGGTTTATTAGTATAAATGGGGAGGAGAGGTGAGATGAAGATCTTGCTGCGGTCACATCGGGGGCACGTGGGGCATTCATGGCCTTGGTTCACGGGACAGATGTCTTCCAGGGATGTCGACGGAGGAGGCCGGGCGCCGAACTCCATCGGATGCTCTTCTGGTAAAGTCATGTTGCGGCTCGGGTCTGCAACGCAAACGTTTTGAAGCTTAAGGTACCAGTTGCGGGTTGTGATGTTGATTACCTTTTGTTTCACTACTTTAAAGCATTTTGAGCACCCTTCTTCACTGAGTTCTCTAGTGCCCCAGCCCTGTTCTTTATTATGTCACTGAAAGACGGGCTATACAAAGATTTGGACCCTGTAATCAGATACATCTGTAAACTATAACCTTACTTCTGCATCAGCAAGAAGTACCTACTTCAAATCCGCCGCCAAGGATCACCGAAACTAAAAGATCCGCTAAGAAACTTACTTCCTGGTCCTGCACTTTCCGGGTATTTTCATACGAATTATTGATTGCCAGGATCTGGTGCTAGTATGGTCATCAGCTCGAGCAGACCCAGATTTACAATAGAACATCATTCGTTTTGCGTCAGCTGTTTTATTCAAAATTTTAGAAGCTTACTCTTGTCAGTGGATTAATTGGCCCACTAGGAGAAGATAGGCACTGTGTTATATCAGAAGACCAAAAAGCTGGCAAGGAATATGATTAGAATACGTTTGAAAATTGATGATCTTCCTGTAGAGATCAAATACTCACACAACAACTGTATATAGCCTTTAATCCCATCCGCTGTCTGGTTCTTCACTTCGTTCTTCGCCACGCAACTGTACTGCTTCAGATCGAACTCCTTGACCCCGTGGATCTCCAGGCGCATGATCCACCGCCAGGGGTCTCCCGTGGGCACCACCTCAGTGCGGTAGCGGGGACCTTCTAAGGTGCCCACGTCCGTCTCCCAGGCTAGGACGGGTTCAGGCCAGGCTTGAACCTGGAGTAAATGATAACGGTCCTCTATGATTCGTGAAAGTATTCCTTTTCTCGAATTTAATTTTCCCTGTTCTAAATATGGCTAGAATAGTCCATATAGAGAGAAACGAATAATTAGGTATTACATTACTTATGTACATGAAGGTGTTTTAAGAAGTGGTCTCTTTATTTTGGATCCTACATAATTCTATTGTGTCTAACAAGTCGTTCCTGACTTAAAAAAAAATCAGCACTTCTACTAGTAGACAAAAAATATGAAAATTCTTCAAGCGACATAATTTTTTAGATAGGTACAGGTACATTGTTTAGAACATTATTTATCAAGTCAAGTCCCCTTCTAGACAACAAAAAGAAATTGAAAATCAATTTATCTGTTAAGAAGTTATCATGCAGACAACACACATAACCACACACACGCGCACACACACACACGTAAAATCTTACAAAATCCCTCTTTCCTTGTCGGGGGTTAAAGTTAATGTAGTTACAAAATTCAGACGTAATGGCGTCATAATTCACAAAATGTGACAACCATCTAAGGGGCTTTTAATTGTCTCCTTTAATCTAGAAACGCATCTACGATTGACATGGATTCAGGAAATCAGTTTCCCTCGCAGAGTGCGTCAGAGCGGAACTTCGAATGATTGGAATCTGGACTGTAGCTTAATTGGTTAAGGACTTCTGAACCGAATCTGCTACTGCCATATTATATACCTGCATTTGCTCACGGCTCTATCTACCTAAATTATTGAGAATGAAGGTCATGCAAAGGTCAAGTATTTATTTCATCCAAACTTCTTCACAAACGTTCACAATTATAAAATTGTATAATTTAGGCGGCATCTAGTAAAACTTTTATGTCTATGTATAATAATATTTTATTTGGATATTAGGTACAAACTGGGAAATACCACAGGAAATACCCACTCCTATCATTTGTTTTGGTGGTTAGTCTACTGTCAGTAGGTATATAGTAAAGGGAAATAAAACGCGTACCTTTTTGACCCTTATTGTTATGGTGACAAGAGCGATAAATGCACGTGTGTCACTTTCCTTGACTGTACATTATACAGCGTGTATATTTGATATACCTAACCGCAAACTTTACGGGGTCATAGCATTGGTATTTATTAATCTATTAATCCGTAAATTATTGAAATAATCAAAAATTGGGCAAGTGCGAGTCCGACTCGCGCATGAAGGGTTCCGTACGATGATATGTATTTATATGTATTAAATGTAGATATATATATATATATATATATATCTTATAAATAGTATAAATATATGTGTATTATTACTTAGTTTATGTACTTATTATAGTTTTATTAAGTATGATATAGATATCTTGGTTGTACGCAGTGTAGTTTGCCTATTTTCTTCGAATACCCATTCCTTCAATTGCTCAAAGGTTAACTGGAAGAGATCCCTAATAGGGATAAGTTCGCCTTTGTACATATCTCATTTGTTATCAATGTATTTATAACCAGTTGTTGTGTACAATAAAGCGTTTACATACATACATACATAATCTATAACAAGTTTGTTGTATAGGAGCCCCCCCTTAAATATTTATTTTATTTTATTTTTAGTATTTGTTGTTATAGCGGCAATAGAAAATATCAACTGTCTAGCTGTCACCGTTCTTGAGATACAGCCTGGTGACAGACGGACGGACAGCGAAGTCTCAGTAATAGGGTCCCGTTTTTACCCTTTGGGTACGGAATCCTAAAAATCGTTTTTTTTTTCCATATAAAATTATTTAGCACGCAATGTATTTGTTTGTTGTTGTTTGTTTTGTTGACACTTAACATCGTGATGTCACAACCTGTCATTAGTAATAACTTTGATAAGTGTACGCCTTACACTGCTGCTCAGAAATTTTTCAAAAATTAATGACGCTAATGGCAGTTAACGCTAAATTAATAATTGTTATAAATATCAGATTATAGCACTAAAATCTACATCTGGCTTCAAATTGCGGTTATATCAAATATATACATATACACGCTGTATATACAAAACGTTTATAAAATATATCATATTAGGATTTTTCGTAAGTTAAAAGCGTTTGATCATATCGTAGCGGTATTTAAATTAGTTACCTACAATATCGTATTATTATGTATGAAATAAATATTTTAGTCTTACTTGTATGGTAAAATAATTCTCACCTCGCATTGGATCTTCGCCGTTTTATTGTACACGTAGGCGATGTTGTTTTGGACACGAATGTAAGGACTGACTGAAAAAAAGTTAATTACAAGGATATTAGTATGTATAAATGAGTGAAGGATTTTGGATTCAGTCCATCGGAAACTCTTCAAATAACATCAAATTATGTTATATGGCCACAAATTTAAATAAAATAAATAAATATTAAGGGACAATCATACACAAATCGACCTAGTCCCAAACTAAGCAAAGCTTGTACTATGGGTACTAGACGACGATATACATAATGATAATATATAAATACATATATAGATAACATCCATGACCCAAGAACAAATATTTGCTCAAATATTTGCCCCGGCCGGGATTCGAACCCGGGACCGCCGACTCAGTAGGCAGGTGTCTACAAACCGAGCCAAACGCGTCGTCAACCCGGGACCACCGACTCAGTAGGCAGGCAAATTTAGTAACAGATGTCCGTAAGATTGTAAATGTAGGTCGTTTTTCTCTAGAGATGTACGTGATACCCCATAATAACGGGCCTTACGCACTGTGTTGAGCTATGTACTCACAATAGACTTTCAAGTTGTCGTTGCAAGGCAGTCACATGGTAACAACGCCATGATCCGCCTATAATACTAGTAAGTACCCTATACGCGATACCACATAACAGCATACCACGCGTAGGTGTTGAGCTACTACTCACAGTAGACTTCCACGTCGGTGGTCTGGTTGGCGGATGGCAACAACCCGTTGTTGGCGAGACACACGTAGCGGCCCGTGTGCCAGCGGGACACGCGCGGGATGCTGAGTTGGTGCCCACTCACGGATGCGTCACGCCATGATCCCTGAAGGCAACATAAGTTGTGTAGGTGTAACAAAAAAAAACAGACAACCTCATATAAAACGATATAGTCCCAAATAAAGCTCAAGGCGGCTTGTGTTATGGGTACTAGACGACGATATACTTAAATACATAGGAACAACCATGACCCAAGCACAAATATTCGAGTTCATCACACAAATACTTGCCCTGGCTGGCCGGGATTCGAACCCGGGACCGCCGGTTCGGCAGGCAGGTCTCTACGAACTGAGTCGTCAAAACATGATAAAAGTCATACGGATTTTAAAATTCCTCTGAGTACAAAAATCTAAAAGTTAGTGGCACCGCTACGGCTGGCTACGAATGCGCGCCGAGATAGTCCGAACAAAAGCTGGAGGTGGAGCCACGTGTCGCTCTGGTGCATTGGCTGTTAGTATGAAGTGAGCTTACCCGTCTAGCACAACTATGCTACGTGACTCTTGTCGCGTTGCATAACCTCACATGTCATGCTCTCACAGTACTGCATGGAAAGAGACAATTAATATTTCCCGCATGAGAAGGAGCCACGTGTAACAGTTGTGCTAAGGGTGTTGTTTTGATTACTGTAACAAATGTTACTAGGTAAGTTACCTGTATAATAGCAGAACCGTCAGCCTTGCGCCACTCCACGCCGGGCTCCGGTTTTCCCGAGGGATTACAATTAATGCGGAGCGTTTCGTCCTCTCGCACGATCACTCTTGTGTGGTCCTCTGTAAGGGAATTGACCGTTCGTTAATTAAAGGATAAGGTATATTAAAGATAATTGATAATAAAAACAAAAGAAACACTACGAGTTTTAATAACAAAACGGGAATTCATCCACGATGATTGTTGATTTTGTTCATCGCAGTCAGACAAATGCTTTATTATCATGGCAATAAAGGTGACAGTTATGATTACTTGCGGTTTTTTTTAAAGACTTGAAGGGACCAAGTGCTGTCCTACTTACGGGCAAAAGAAGGTGGTATCAAAAGCTCCTTTTCCGGATTTTGCTCTCCCGATCCCTGTTTGTATATAGAGAGACCTGGCCGGCCCGCGGCGCCGTCACGACCATTGTCACCCCGCTGGCCCTTGGGGCCCTGCAGTCCCCTATCGCCCTTGGCCCCTTTTTGGCCTTGAGGGCCTGGGGCACCAATTCTGCCTGAAATTAAGTAAGCATGTTACGAAATATAAAAGCACCTACTTTCATCATGAAGGAAGCAAGCGTAAACTCGCTTCCTAAAAATTTTACACACTCGTCCATCATTTTAGAGGCAAGATATCCAGTCCTCATTGTTTTCTAGTGGGGGACGTTCAAGAATCGTTATGCCCCATTGCCACTTAAGACAGCTCAGCACTATGTCGACTAATAGGTTGTCCGATAATATAGGTTCTCTTGTCCTGATTAATCCCAACCCGACATCCCATCCAAACTTGATTCTCTCGAATCCTTACCGTCTTTCCCATCCTTCCCGTTCTTCCCTGGGCTCCCGTCCTTGCCAGGAATGCCATCTCGGCCGTCTCTTCCAGGCGCGCCGTCGGCTCCATTTCTTCCCGACATCCCATCCAAGCCCGGCTCGCCCGGCACTCCATCTCGACCGTCCAGGCCTGCACTGCCGGGGGGACCGCGCTCTCCTGAAGACCATAGAAGGAAATTTGGCATTAAGTTCTGTGAAACTAGAAGTGTAATTTGGTGCGGGATAGTAATCACTTATCACATTGATGGAAATTTTACATTCAATAAGCTGTAGCCAGAAACGAAATTTGGTGCTGGAGATTAATCACTAATCACATTGATTGTCATGAACTGAACTCTGAAAAAAATTACTTAGATTCAGTTCCTGGCTTACGTTGAGTTGTTCTAAGAGAACACAGGGAAGATCATCGTTGAGATAACATTAATGCACGAGGAAATCAGCTGAAGAGTTAACATGCCGATATGTCGTAGAGTCTGTCGTCATCTGAGATCACCAAGACAAGAGTGATACCGAGTGAAAATATGTCCCAGATTTCTTGATAAGTGGAACTGATCCCAGCTTCTTGAGTCCACAATGCACAATAGTTATTCGAAACTGATACTGAACTACTAAGCCTAATAGGCCTACTAGTTCGCCTCGCATGGCTAGCTACTAATGAAAGTAATTTTACACTTGCCTTTAGGGCCAGGAGGTCCAATCGGCCCTCTACTGCCAGCGTGTCCTGCCGTGCCCGGCGCCCCCGGGTCGCCCCGCTCCCCCTTGGGCCCCGGTAGCCCCACAGGGCCTTTGGGGCCTTGGACTCCTGGAGGGCAATAGTCTTGTGTCGCTTTGCAGAATCCTTGGACGACCTTGTACTGAAACAGGAATAACAGTAGTCGTAAAAACTTAGTCATTTTATAAGAACTTAATTGGGACCCGGGATGTAACTTTTAACGTTTTTTTATGAAACCAGTTTATTTACCTCGTAAAGTCGTAAGTCAAATATTGCTCGACATGTTTCGAATTGGTTCGCGATTTAATCTCAGGAGCGGTGGCGGCTAATCGACCACACGCTCTTGATCGTGGTTGTGATTCTGATTCTGACCCATTTCATATGCATTTCAATATGTCTGAGACTTACGGGAGACTTAAAGCAGAATCTTCCTAGCCCAGTTCTTTTCTCCAGGGCTTGATGATGTCCTCTTATCTTATCATCATCATCATAATTTGTTTTTCTAGGGCCTATTTGAAGACGATAATTACAGGCACCCTGGAATAGTTTGCTCCTTATCTCTGCTGCGTTTTTCTTCAGAATCTGGTGATACTTACAGGCACCCTGGAGTAACTGGTGAGCCACACCCACGTGTCGCCCCCCGGAGCCGGGCCCTTTGCCCCCGTCCTCCTCATCTCGGCAGCGTCTTTCTCTTCCAGCTCCCCTCGCATCTTCGGATTGAAGAATTCGACGTGGGGCGCCACTGTGTTGTCTTCCTGGCTCGGTGATGGTTTCTGGAATGTAAAAAAAAAACATTGTTTTTTCGAGGCTTTTTAAAATAAACATAACGTATCCACTCCACGTCGCTTGATATTATACCATGCTTGATAGTAAGCGAAAAGGGGTCAGGGCCCTTCACTAGTTTTAAGTACCTACGAGCGCGCAAGGATTTCCAAGTATCCCGCGCCACCGCATCAAGTATCACCGCATCGCATTAAGTATTTGTACCCGTATTAGGAAACAATTAAAAACTTAGAGGACCCATTACATTATTAGACACGTCATTCAGTTATATTTAGGTTAGGGATCCGAAGATGCATTAGAACACGAAAAATATCAAAAACCGCATGGTTATGTTGTCTGGTAAGTACTTTTCTAATGAAACTTTACCAGACAGACTTGTGATATTGAACTAAACTTAATCAATAATTTTTAAAGGTTTCCTTTATAAATTAAGGATTCAACATTTGTCTTGTTGGTGTGCAATAAATAATTGTTGGATTGTATTGTATTGTATTGTAATATGTTTGCTTGGCTGCTAGGATTCTAATAGTTGTTTTAATTGATCCATTTATTTTTACTCATTTCTACTCCACCTCTGGCGCCACTCCGATATTTTCCTCCGTTGGATTACAAATACAGTACTTAACATTAAGACGTAGACACTTAGGCACTGGCGATGCTGGCCGAGTTCCAACCAAAAAAAGATTTCCTAATCAATGTATGCTAGGGAAGATGCCGGAATAACTAAATACCTGAATGGCTTAGTTTGAACAAACAAGGATCTGCTGAGATAAATTAGACTTCCATCTTTTTTTATTATTAGTTTTCAGAAATATAGGTGTTACTTGCAATAATAATTTGACCAATGAATACTTTGAGAAAAACGCTTATTTATTTTGTCCATTATAAATGAAATTCTCGTGAATTGTTCCAATTCACCAAAAGTGTCTACTTTTAAACATATATAAATACACTTAAACTCCTCTTTTACATTACATTTTAACGCAGAAATCAAAAAATAATGAGTGCTCTTCTAGTTAATTTACTCTTGTTTTCTTAATTGCGTTTTAAAATTTGTAATTAGCTAAGTTCACGCTCACAATCGCTCACCCAATCAATTTTCCTTAATTATGAAGTGTTTACAGAATACGATAATCATTACCATAAACAAGAATAATACATACTCTTACCAGCATGGCATCCCTCTTCATCCGATGCGTCCTCTGCACCAGATACGCCTCGATCTTCCTCTCCAACCCATCTTCTAGAACACTAACCACGGTTTGTCTATCAAAATCCGTCCTTCCATTGTACGTATGGACGAAGAGTGACAACACAGCACACGCACAAGCGAAGATCGACAGTCTTCGACAGCAACGATCGTCCTTACGTTCGCTATTAGACATTTCACTTCATTTCACAACACATGTTTCACACAATCCCAACTCCTCACTTCACCTAAGAACTAACTCCAATTTTAGATTATCATCCCATATAGAACTTCCCAACTCGCCGCACCTATGGTCAAACGGTGAGGATGAATGCGTGCACAGATGACTATGATTCCAAGTTAGAATAGGTATGTTGGTCGCAAAAATAGTACGCTCCGTGGCCTGGGTCGGCGGTATCTGAATATAATCCGACCCAATGTGCGCCTTCCGGAGTTGCACAACGGGCGCTTGATAACGCAATTGGTCGTGATTAAAGCTGATTCAATCAGAGCATCGACAGGCAGGGCTGGCGATGTGCTAGTACGACCGAAGTTCAAGGGATCGCGAGTAGGCTCACCTACGGTCCTTGATAGGGAGAAAAATTAAATAACGAAACATAGTAATGAAGGACTTGAACAGCTAGGTAATTATAAATGCCGGGTAAGTTGGACAGAAGAAATATTAATTAGAAATAAAACTAAAAACTAAATGCTAAACAACTAATAGCACTCTTAATCAAGAAAATCGAAATCGCATCATTATGGGATCATCATCGGGAGCCCATGGATCACAATCTAAAAACTACGAAGAAAGTATTATCTACAAAATAAAAAAAATTCGAATTTATTTTGAATAAAATCCTCACAGAATACTCAGCTAGATATACCTAGTAGGTTTCTCAGCTCTTTATTTAGGACTAAGAATATTCCTTCGGTCTACGATTACGTATCTTTGGATAATGTAACCTACGCGATGCACCGCCTCTTCTTACGGTCTCTAGCGAACATTGCGAATAGTACCGGTACCGACACAGAACTCAAATGACGCGTTTACTATCAAATGATACCTAGCCTGGTATACCTATCACAAATTATCTACTAATTTTATAATTATTTTACTTTTCTACAACACTAACAATGTTTCAAAGATTGAATTCACATGGTTCGATACGAAAGTAACTACAATGAAAATCAAAAAAAGAAAGTAGGTCACGAATCCTGTCAAGTGTGATATAATTATCATGGATATTTATGCTCGCATACTCAGAAAATATAATTACACGAACCACACTTGGTAATCGAAATAATCTTTACGACTCTGTTATAATGAGAATAAGGCTTTTGAAGAAAATAGGCGTAATATTCTATGTAGCAACTTTTACTGCCAACTGTATAAGATTTTACGGGATCTTTGGACGAGAAGCGTAATATTATAATTAAGTCAACAAAATCCTCAACTTGAAAGTAATAGATACGAGTCTTGAACCTCAAACTTTTCTTCTCTCAGCTTCTCAGAAACATACAGGAGGAAGCACAATACAAGCCCTTCACAAAGCCCTCTTCAGTCTTTGAATTTCCCTCAAAAGGAACCTCACGCATGCGCAGTAATGTATGTCAGGGTCGTGTCGTCTAATCAAGGTCGTCTCTGTTTCTACAGCAACCCGATTCCATACTTGACATTCCGTATCCCACACATGAGCTAAGCAGACGTGGTTGTAGGGAAAATTGTGTTTTCCGTGCCAAAATGGATCTGGTGCCACCGTTTGCTGTACAAGGTGAGAAATGGTTCACTTTTGCAGTCCTCTCGTCGCAGTTTTAGGTTTAGTTTGGTTATGAAGTGCTTTGTCTTTGATTCGATCCGTAGGCTGATTGTGTTGTTTGTTATCTGGTTTTATATAATCGAGTGAATGTTATGGTTAGGTTATGCTTCACATTGCTTTTGAAGTTTCGTTTTGTGTTTGAGGTTATTTTCACTGAAAAGAAGATTTACATTCGACATAAAATGTTTAAAGTGTCCACTTATGTTTTAATTTGGAGTATTTTGATCAAGTTTTGTAGTAAGTAAAACCGTCAGTTTTCCAATTACTCTAATGTTTTTCAATTTCTGTGATATTCTTCTTCTCTAACGTTTATTAAAGTATTATAGCGAGAAATAATTAGGTATTCAGCTTAATTTGTATTCAGTCTCGTTGCCTAGCAGCGGTTGATTAAAGGATCTGTTTTGTTAGGACTAATTAACATTCATAACTCAATTTACTTTAGCATTAACACTATAAAATGCATTAATAACATTTTCACTTGCTTCGTTATACAGCCTTGGTTATTAAAATAATATTGTTGCCTAATTTAGTAAATGGGTCATTGTCAGTTCAAAAAACAAAAGTTGTCTCTTCATTGGCTAATAGTTAACAGCGTATGTGCATAGAAGTTATGTTTTTAACACGCAAGCCCATAGAAAGGGAAAACGTCGTTTATGTTAATATAATTTTGATCGGAAAACTAGGCCAAAACTATGTATGTGTCCACCGAAAAGACGCGAACCTAAATCTGACATTGACCCAAATATTTGCTGTTATTTGAGGACAAGAGGTTGTTGAGATTTGAAATACAAGTTGGAACGGTTTTCATGACAATGTTTGGTGCCTGCGAACTAAATTGAAACATGGTTCAACTTTAGCACACTTCACGTGATTCAATTGACCAAGTCTTTACCTATAAATTTAAGCATGTCACGTACTTACTTAGAAATTAGCTAGGTACTTCTTTAGCTTTAAGAATGCCCAATGTCTTTATGTCCGCCTTTTGTACGAGTACGATGTGTTTTTCATTTGTGCAATAAAGATTAAAGAAATAAACAAATTAGTTAATAGGAAAATGGTAGAAGTGTACACGAA
The DNA here is from genome assembly GCA_947623375.1 of Apotomis capreana. NCBI lineage: Eukaryota > Metazoa > Arthropoda > Insecta > Lepidoptera > Tortricidae > Apotomis > Apotomis capreana. The sequence continues at coordinate 18,298,737 of OX392515.1, forward strand.
ATCGATAAAAGGATAATTGTATTATGTCTAAATATTGAAGTTTGTAACTTAGAAGAAAATTAATTGGACTTTTTTAATGACCCCATCGCTTGTAAACAGACCATAAAACAAGATGATTACAAGAATTGGAATTCTTGAATTGGCAGTTAAAGTTGTTTTCCTAGAAATCCCTTCAAATATTGGAGAGGTATGTTGCGGAATTCACATAATATTTTGTATTGGTGCAAGCCTAATGACAATGACAATTTTTTTAACCATGTCAATCGCTCCCATTTTTTATTGGGATCAAATGTCTACATGGGACTTCACTTGCCTTGGGCTGCCTTTAAACGTCAGAAATTATCGTTACAGTTCGGCATTCTTTTTTATTTTAACATTCCATGTCCATTTTGGATTCGATAATTGGCATGAGGCATGTAGTGATTGGTGGTAAGCAAATAAGTAATTTGCCATTTTAACTGCGAAAATTAGCGTTTAAGTTTAAGACAAGCACTTTGTTTTTTGCTTTGAAATAAATGTTTACCTTTGAAGTCCCATATTTCAAAGTCCCTTTAATTTTTTTCGAAATCCAGTATGCAGAATTTAACATCAGGCATCATCTCTGTTTTAGTTAATAGATGTAAAAATCACTACATAGTATAAAACAAAGTCGTTTCCTGCTCTCTGTCTTTCCCTAGGCATGCTTAGATGTTGAAAACTACGCAACGGATTTTTATGCGGTTTTATAGATAAGAGTGATTTAAGAGGACGGTTTATATATACATATAATACATGCATAATATAGCATTGCACCCGTGCGAAGCCGGGGCAGGTCGCTAGTATTGTATAAGTTAAGTAGGTACCTACTATTTAGGCCCGGTTCAGTTACAAGCTACGATCCAAAATCCAGGTTAATCTAACTAGCACGTCACCGGCTTCTTCGCTCTATTTACCCTGTCACTCCGGTGCTAATCTACTTAATCCGCCTCCTGCTGTAGTGTTTTCTCATAATGTTTTATAGATGACGACATTCTTATTTTTCTATTAATATACCTAAGTATTTTCCATTTTCTCTAGATACTCAAAAAAGGCAAACTGTGAGTCTACTTCAAAGTTGTTGTTCCGATCTGTTAGCTAGCTACCTAATAAACTAGACGAAAATCATTAGGATGTTGTCTAAGCTTCGATAGAAGTCTAACCAGATGAGAATCCACAAAAATTCCTAAAAATATTTCAGTAACAATCTCTCAGTTAAGTTTAGGCACATAGGTATCTAAGTAGGACGTACAGAAGTTATCATAAGGTAAAAAAATAAATAACAACTAACAAGAAAGGCGCTTCAAGTACTGGTTCAGCAATCAAATATCCGTTAATAATTAGCTACCTACTATATAGGTCATTTCAAAGGTGACTTTTCAAATTTTCCAGCATGCAGCGTCCAGCCTCTAGAAGACTACGATGGTCCCCGCGCCCCGCTACGGCGGCAGGTCTCCCTGGATGAAGAACGCCGTGACGACTGTCAGGGGCACTGGCGAGGCTCGCACCTCCTGGGCGAGGAGGAGGAGAAGGGCATCAGGCTGTTCAGGGCACTGTTGCTGCAGCACCTTAGGTTGGAAGAGCTCAGGCCGCCTCCTTGTATTTTGGCGAGTCCTCGGCCTGATCCTAGGTGAGTAGACCTTGTTGTGGTCTTTCATTTACTTTCAGTTTCCCAGTTACTTTATGACATAAATTCGTCTCTCTATGTTTTAAACAATTGATACAAATACAGATCTTGTTTTGTTCGATTGTTTTGTGAACTGCCTGAATTTGTAAGAAATATGTAAACATAGTAATGAGATCTATATGGAAATGCCTTCAACGCGATTTTAATCACATTAGAAAACTGAAAAGCAGGGCTACTGTAGGCTAAATGATTTCTCGGTTCAACAATGAGAGAGACCGCTGGATCCATCCATAAATTTTAAAAGGTCTTGAAATAAAGGTGTAATCTTCTTTTTTTGAGAGAGTGTGTGTGAGAGAGAAAGAGAGAGAGAGATCATTTATTTGTTTAAGCATAGGTTAGTGTAGGTGGTTCAGTATTATATTAAACGCCCTGTTAAAAGTAGTTAATTTTGTTTCAGAGGTTGGTGGATGTACTGGCGTGACTGGCGAGCTCTGGAGCGGGCAGTCAAGAGGTTCCGGACCACGAAGGCAAGGGGACGACTGGCTGAGAGAGCTCAACACATCCCTTTACTCTGCCTGGACGAAGTGGCTTTCGAAGACATTATGCAGGAACTGTGTCAGGTAAAAATTTAGTTTTCGCAACTCAATTTTTGGGCTTGGAATAATATAAATGTTGTATGCTATTTCTCCTTGTACCACTATTCTTTCAAGGTATCTTATCAACTGATAGTTGGCTTCCTCGTGATGGTTTTTAGCTATTTTATTTAAGAATATCGGTCTTGCTATTATATTTTTTTCTTGGTCATTTAGCGCGTTAGTTCGACCTATTTCTGAAATGTTCTCCAGGCATGCGCACACGTGGAGCAGCGCGCACTGGTGGTGCTGGCGTTTCTGTGCGAGGTGTGCTCACGGGCTGTGCGCGTCGGAGGCTGGTGCCGCGCCACCGACTGGGCTGCCACGCATGTGGCGCAGTACGCCACGCCTTGGGCCATCAGGCACGGAGGATGGGTGAGTCGTGCTACTCCTCTGCAGGTGTGCGTGTCGCTCTTGTTTCACTGGTGGGCTGATGGTAATCTTTCTACTATGATTTGCACTGTGACAAGCTTGCTATGATCATCTACAATGGACTTTAATAAAGTACTGCTTAGACCACAGCGTTGCTGTAGGGTCTCTTTTTGTGCAGTTGATCCTGTTGATGAAGTGAAATGAATAGCCGAACACGAGTTACATTATTATTTTATATTTCTTGTAGCTCAACCTACGACATGTTAAATCCGTAGTAAATCGAAGACAGAAGGCTAGTGTCAAGGAATATATATCTATGGTGGCTGAACACGCATATACAACCTCAACACTCCCCCTCAAGATTAAATTACCTTAATTAATCTTGGATTATTAAAACATACATTAACACATTATAACATATAGCAAATAAACAAATCATTAACTATCTCATTCAATTATAACACATAAATCACATAATAGAGCATTCTCTCTCACTCTATAGTAGTCGTACCTAAATTCTTAAATTAACTTTCTAATATATGTTATATAAAATAACTAAGTTTATTGTAAAATCTTTAGTTTGTTAAGGAAAAAGTTATGTTTAATTACACCTAAAGATTTCGTAAAAATATCTGCAACATTCTCGTTGGTAGACACATACGAGATTGAGAATACATTCTTTGTAAAGTTGTCTTTAATAAAATGATATCAATGTGTTTGGTTCTTTTACTATTTTCGTTGCACTCAATCATCTTAATAGTACTTTGATTATCCACCAGTAAATGCGTTTTTATGTCACTACATCCAAAATTACAAAGTATACCTTTTAAGTAGACAAGTTCTGAGGTAGCCATGGCTGCTGCCACATACTCCGCCTCTGCTGAAGATAAAGCAACGGTCTGCTGCTTCTTCGTGAACCACGATACTAAATTACCATTATGAAAAATACAACAACCACTCACGCTTTTCCGGTCCTCCTTGTCACTCGCCCAATCTGCGTCGGTGTAACACTGTAATTGTTTATTCATAGATTTTGTGTATGTTATCTTTATTCTCTTACATTTATGACAAATTTATTTTAAACTGTGTTATCCTCGCCCAAGGCAGTTTTCGTGTTATTAAATTTAGACCCTTACTGTCATTTTAAAAATGTTTAAAATGAATTTGGAATTTGCACATTGTAGTGTACAGTGGGCCTTACGAGATTAAGTCGGCTTATCAGCTTTAGCAGCAAATTTTTGTCGTATCGTGAAATGTGACAGGGTCACGAAAGTTTAAGTGATATTTTAATAAACTGTAAATATAAAACTGTAGGTACATTTCCGAATATTAATAACGAATTTATTTTATCTTCTCCCAGAGTAACGTGGTAGAAAAAGCTGGAGGCTATCGTCGCGAGGATGGCACCCTGCTGGCTGGCGCGGCGCTTGCAGCCCTACTGGCGTTTCTCCTGTTCTGCCGCACGCGCTTGCGTCATGCTATCCTCTAAACCCCACCGTTTCCTTCAGTGGATTCCGTACACCGCATTGGCGGTAAACTGCCAATCAGAGCGGCCGAAACGTTCTATTGGTGATTTCAAATTTCGAAGTAGCACATCGTAACGGTTACGCATTCGAATGATGTTCACGATTGGAACAAGCAAGGGTAGTCATATTGAATATGGATTATTTATGGCTATGATATACTTCCTAAATATTAAATAAAGGCGACGGTAGTAAGACCATGTTTAGCATCGAATGGCAATGGCAGTGACACTTTGGACTTACCCCAGATGACTTTTGTCTCGGTCAGCGTTGAGTAGATTACATTGAATTGTGATGACAGTAATTGTATCGACCACTCAGATATTATATGGAATAGGTAGATATTTTGTATGTGTTAGACTAAGGACTGAAACGAAGCCAAAGGTGTTAAGTATGTAGGGTTTGATACCTAACTTTATTCTTAGACCTCGCTTTTCGGCTTTCACTTTTTGTAGCTGGAGTTTAACACTTTGTTGTTGTGCAGAGCAATATTTCGTTGTCGTTTCATCTTCATTAAAATTTAAATCTCCATCATCATCATCATCATCCTAGACCTTATCCCAATTATTTGGGGTCGGCCTTCGCTGTCCGTTTCTTCAATTCCGCACGGTTCAGTTCAGAGTTAGGTTTTCGTCAATCTGAAGTTCTTGCAGGCTTTTTTCCACCGTTGTCAACCAAGTGGCCGGTGGTCTCCCACGTTTTCGCATCGTCGTTGGTATCGCCAACGCTATTTTGACCATGTGATCTGGAGGTCGTCTTTGTACATGTCCGTACCACCTTAGACGTCTCACGCTCACGACCAGCTTGTCCGTGATTGGTGCAACTTTGAAACTGCCCCTGATGTACTGGTTTCGGACCAGCGCAGCATACGCATCTCTGTAGTATGCAATTTGTTCAAGTGATGTTTGTTTGTGGCCCAGCACTCAGATATAGGATTGCGGGTTTTATGGCCGTTTTGTAAACTTTGCCTTTTACTCTCAAGGGCATCTTTTTATCACACATTACACCTGTGAGTTCGCGCCATTTAAGCCAGCCAGATGCGTGATATCAGAGTCTATTTTTCCATCATTGCTAATAACTGATTCTAAGTATTTGAACTGTTCTACAGTGGGTAGTATGGTATTATCAATGTGAATATCTGTGTTTTGTGGTTGTCTAGAATCATCAAATACGAGTATGCAGCACATATACTCCGTCTTTTTTCGGCTAATTTTGAGGCCATATTGCTCACCCAAGCATTTAAGGTGTTTTGTAGATCTTCCACGGAGTCAGAAATAAGGGCAACGTAATCTGCATACAGTACATTCCATGGAACGGGCTCTAAATATCCATCTTAAGCATTTTTTCAAAAATATTAACACCTTTTTAATCCTAACACTAGAATTATACCTTATTTTATTTTTGGCTTTATTCTAGTATTACTCCTAAAAATCACAGTTTGCTCGTAACATACACCATTTTTTTGCGAACTATTGAATTTACTTTATACAATTTAATAAAATCGCCTCTCATACAATTTAACTACTTACTTCCTACTCTTGTTGTTATTATAATTCCAAATAGATAAAAACCTAGTAACTAGAAATATTTTTACACTTAGACAGCAGATACAAGACTGGACACAGAACTGGTGTTTATATTTCCATTTGTTTCTGCATGATAGTTATAACTTGTCCAAAACATCCTTTAAATATACCTTAAGCTAAACAAGTCCTCAAAATGCAGATTGCTCAAATATGTAGTAGTTATCATAACCCGATTCTCTTTCCCCTCTCCTCCCGCCCCAAGTCAGACTGATTCGGTTCATTCTATTCACGACGCAGTCCATGCGCCCAGTGCGCCCGCGTCACCCCAACCTAAATTACCCCTGTGACGAGGAGATAATCCTATTAGCGGGTTATACTCCCACACAAAGTCCTACTACTGGTAGTGAGGGCTAACCAGCCCTGATAGAATTCAAGTCATGTCTTATATAAAAAAAAAAACAGATACTTACTTCACTCGGATCTACAGATTTGCAAGTTGCGGAAAGTTTCCAAGAAGTTGAGAACATTTTCGGAAATTTCTGGATTTTTGCTGGAATGATTTCGATTTGGAATTTTTCTGTAGGACAATTTTGAATCACGGTTTGACAACTTTCCGTGGACAAATAAATATTTGTATCTGTCCCTATCGGATGCTATCGGTTCGGCCAACGGCTTTCGAAGCTATTCCCGAAGTATAATTGTTTTTCTTTAAAAAGAAGAAAAAAACATTTAATTTAAAAATATAGTGGTTAGAACCCGCGTTTCCAACGGCTTTGCAGGTTTTCACGGGCGTTGTACCTATTAGACCACCCGAGCAACTGAATTATTTGGTCTGATTTAAGCTAGCATACGTTCCAGCTTTAATAAAAGATATAAGCAATAATAGTTTTATATGAATACTGTATTACATACAAAAGAGTATGAGAAGCGCGTAGATCTATCTGTATGCTCTCATCTCATTTAAATTTACGTTTTGGTATTTTTACAGCGTTCGTTGGCACGTGGGTAGATCATTCATATTACAAAAAAAAATCATTACACACATCTTAGAAATAGTATGATTTTCCATTCACGGTACATATACCTACAGTCTTAAATGCTTTTTTAATGTCAAATAATTGTCCAGAATTTTAATATTGATGTTATTTATGAATAAGGCCTTATTAATAAACTAGTATTTTATTAGAACTTACCATTTGTTTAATTTTAACCCTGTGATATTTATTATTTTGGGCATCACGGTGAGGCAGCTCCCTTAGAATGTACTATCTCAGTATTTATTCAAATAACGACACGGGCCCGGTTGGCGTAATGGTTAGTGCGGTCCTGAGTTCGAATCCTGGCCAGGGCAAATATATGTGTGACGATCTCTAATATGTGTTCCTGGGTCATGGATGTTAGTTGTATAATATATTATATAGTATATAATAAGTAATAACCTAGTAACAAACATTGCTTGGTTTGGGAATAGGTAGAAAAGTCGTCCACCAGGGAGCCTTTTCAATTACGATGACACGCTGAGCTGGTTCGAGGGAGATGCTGCTTCGGAGTTGATTAAAACGGCGGAGTTTAGATTCAGAGATTATAATGACTGTATTACAAGTCGCAAGATTAGTACTGTACGGTGAGAGGAGCTGACCCGGAATGATGCTGGGGTGTCGCAGCACTCCTTTTATATTCGTCAAATGCGTCACACAATGCGCAGTTAGGAAATCGTCAGGCATATTAGTAACGCTCAAGTTTTCCTTTAAGTCATAAAATATTGATTTTATTACCCGTACGTGACATTATGAATAGAGTTTGTTCTTGACACAGGATTAGTCAAATTAACTAGAACTCGATAACAAGGTAATAAATTAATACAATGTTAGCCTTGCGAATTTTAGGGTTCGTTACTATATGCGTGATGGTTCCTTAACTCCTCCCTCCAAAATTGTTTTACATTTTTTTTTTTTTTTTTGTAAACTTAGTTTCATACAATATTACTAGATTAGTACAATTAGTAAATAACATTAGTTTTATAATTATACTGTGGTTAAATACATGAAATAATTATTATAATTAAATCTTAAATTATCCTCTAAAAGTCTTTTATTGCCCTATTCCCGGCGTGACACTTAAATTTCACTTAGTTCTTTTTTTACTTCACTACACTTTCACTACAAAACGTCTTGAAACGTCCGTTGTTCCTGAAGTGCGTTGCTTAGACTCTTACACCACGTAACTCATGCACAAACCAATGTGATAGTCTTCTTTCATTAGTCAGTGCCACCAGTTACCAAGCGTTGAGATTGTCTTTTTCTTCTTCTTTCTTTGATTTTTATATTCATGTCTTATTTCTTCTTGTCTCACTCTTATGGGAAAGGGGAAGGGAAAGGATAACATAAGTATTATATTCTAAGTTTATACATAAATGAGGTAGTTTTAGTTGATTTAGCAAGATTACATTTATTTAACTTATCATAATACTAATTTATGTAAATTATATTATTGGGCCCTTATTTTGCGCAATGCTTAGACATTTTTATGTCTTTTTGAGTAACGTATGCCGTGCTATATCACGAGAATGCTATACGACTCGTATATTGTCCTTTGGACTTAAATTTTCGTCATCGAAAAATTAATTAGAAATCGAATAATTAATTGGAAGTTCAAACTGCCGCGTTTAGCCGCGAGAATGCAGATGAATTCTCTTTTATATCTCAATTCAAATTGCAAAGTATAATGTCAATTACTTCACTGTATAGTAATTATACATGAAGAGTGTTGGCGACGTGCTCATATCTTTCTTATGTACATATATTCCTTTGTTTTATATAAACGCATGATTTACAATTATAATAGTTAAGGGTAGGGTAAAGCGGCAGCGCCGTCATATTTTGATGTCTTTGTTCTATGTGTGTCGCTTCAGTCGGCCAATGCTATCCGCGCAACACACTCGCACAGCTGTTGTCAAAATTTTGTATTTTTTCTGTGTGCCGTGTTTGCCGTAATAAACAGTTCAACGTTACAAAAGTGTTCATCATTTCATCCGGCGGCACCCGAACCCCAACAAGTGGTCTTCGAGCCGAATCAATTAATGGTATTACACGCCGCCGCGATCCGCCATGGTGAAAACGCGAAGTACTGTGCGCAAGGAACTTGAACAAATGGAGGATAGCGTATCCCAGCTGCAAAATGCCAATCAGCCAGGAACCAGCCAGCAGTTTGAGACCCCTAAGATGGAAAGCGTAAAGTCAGAATCAAAGTTATTATTTGCGCCCGTCGCGAGTGAGCGGCCAACGGCTGCGCCGCCATTGTCAGTGCCGCCATTTTCATTAAAACCGTCGCCACCCGCTTCAAAGAAGTCGAAATCGAAACGGTCTACGTCGTCTTCTGTACTGGCACAAAGGAAGAGGCTACAATTGGAGGCTGAAAGGAAGAAAGCAGAAATTAGGATGCAACTTATAGATAAGCAGCTAGAAGCCGACCTAGCTGACCTGGAAGAGGAAAAATACAGTTCACACGATAGTGATAGTCGTACACGCAGCATTGAAAAATGGATGGAACGTAGTGCTAAAGAACTGGAGAAGTCGCAGCCTGCCCGCGAGGATGGCACAAATATGGGCGACCTGCACCAGCCGGGGGCACCCGACCCTGGCTCCGATGGGACTATCCAGATGCTTGCAGCTGCAGTGAAAAATCTGACGGTTGCCTCCATCCAGAATAAATCAGATGCTAAACTTTTAAGTCGTATTTGTACGCCGCGCGATTTGCCAGAATATTCTGGAGATCCACTTGAATGGCTTAATTTTAAGCAGGCGTACGAAGAATCTACCGACGTTTGCAATTTTAGTCCAAAGGAAAATCTCTGGAGATTACGAAAGTGCCTGCGCGGAGCTGCCAAAGAAACCGTCTCAGCTTTGCTTATGAGTGCTGCTTCACCTGAGCGAATAATGGCCACTTTGGAGCTACGTCACGGTGATCCCGAGTGTATAATAAATAAGCTCGTGCAGGATATAAGAAAACTTCAACCTCTGTCTCAGGAGTACCAAAAAGACATTGTCAACTTTTCGGTGAAAGTTCAAAATTTCGTCGAATCTGTGAAAGTAGTGGGCCGCGAGGAGTACGTCCAAGGGCTAAGTATTGTTCCGTTACTGATATCGAAACTTCCAACAGTACTTGTATCTAAGTGGTCCGATTACAGCTATACGTTAATCAAAGCCGGAACTAAGTCACGCTTGAGCATTATGTCAGATTTTCTCAATATTGAAGCCGTGAAGATAGCCACAACGGCTAATATTTATTTACAAGGTCATCGTTCAGAGCAGCATACGAGTAAATATAATAAACAACACGATAATTACGCTCGCCCGCAAGCAGTGTTATTGCAATCGGAAGGAATCAGCGACGGGAAAATAAATAAATGTAATTTTTGTCGCACGCCGCAAGATCATAAACTGCCTGATTGTAAACAATTCAAGAAAGCGTTACGTAAGGTGCGGTGGCAGTATGTTAAGCGCAACGGTATTTGTTTTAAATGCCTAGAATCCCGTCACGACAGAGAAATATGCTCAGCGCCAGCGTGTGATAAGGACGACTGCGGCCTGGCGCATCACAGATTGCTTCACTACAATAACAACAGCCTGGGGACGCGTACGATCGAACCGGTCCAGTCAGCTGTTGCAACTACTTCGGAGGTTGTGACTTACGTTAACGCGATTAACAACAGAGTGCTGCTTAAAGTTGTGCCGGTAAAAATCTATGGACTAAACGGTAGTGTTATCGAGAGTAGTGCGGTTCTGGACGGCGGGTCCACAATTTCTATGATAAGTTCCGAGTTGGCTGCTCGTGCAGGCCTGAACGGGCACCGTGAGTCTATGCGTGTTAGTGGCCCGTGGAATAACGATAATATTGTGTGCGAAAGTACGGTGATGAATTTAGAACTTTCCGGTAAAGACAATAAGGTTCATTCAATAAGGGTGCGAAGTGTTAATGAGTTACGTTTACCTGAACAAGATCTATCCGTTGTCGATTTTAGTAGATATCAATATTTAAATCATATTCAAACCGAGATTTGTAATGTCGTAACGAAACCTGAAATTCTTATCGGTCAGGATAACTATAGTTTGATGGTACCTTTGCGAATTGTGTCAGGTAGATCTCATGAGCCGTATGCCAGTCTTACTCCGCTAGGGTGGTGTTTACATGGGGTTGTACGGTTAGCGGATGCGAGTGCGACGTGCGGAACTGGCGTCTATGGTGCGGGGGCGCACGCGGCCCTGCTGGTGGGCGCGGCGCCGGCGCCGGTGGGCGCGCGCGGCGCGGCCGAGGAGCGAGCGCTGCGTGACCTGCATGACGAGGTACGTCGCGCGTTCGAGTTAGATGCTGTGGGAGTGTCAGGTAAGCCTAGACAAAATAAGGACGACGTCCGGGCTGTCGAACAGCTCGAGCGGACCGCTCAACTCGTCGACGGAAGGTGGCGGGTTGGACTACCGTGGAAGGACCCAGATTGCTTGATGCCTGACACCATGCCAAGCGCTCTTTAACGGTTGAAGGGAATCGAAAGAAAAATGGCTAAGGACTCGGAGTTTGCAAACAGGTATGTGGAACGCGTAGATCATTTATTTACAAACGACTTCGCTAGCGAATTACGGGATACTCAACGCACACCAAGGACGTGGTATTTAGCCCATTTTGGCGTTGATAATCCCAATAAGAAAAAATTGAGGTTAGTTTTTGACGCTTCAGATAGAACTGAGGGTGTATGTTTAAATGACTATCTGCTTAAAGGGCCTGATCTACTAACTTCTCTTTGGGATATTATGTTGCGTTTTAGAGAAAATCGTATAGCATTATCAGGGGACATAAAGGATATGTTTCTACGCATCCAAATCCAGCCAGAAGATCAAGACGCGCTGCGATTTTTGTGGCGAACCAACCCCACGGAACCCGTTAAAACGTACGTTAACACATCCCTAATTTTCGGCGCTAAGTGCAGTCCCTTCATTGCTCAGTTTGTTAAAAATAAAAACGCTCAACGTTTTGTGTCTGCCGAGCCCGCCGCCGTTGATGCGATCTGCAACTCGCACTACGCCGACGATTATATACAGAGTTTGCCAGACGAAGCAACGGCGATTAAAATGGTACATACAATATCCAAGATACACGCTGATGGTGGTTTCGAGATACGTAATTTTACTAGTAATAGCCCAGTAGTGTTAGACAGCGTACCAAATGAAACCCTCGGAGCTGCTGCCGTAAGGTTCAAAGTTGATCAGCAGTTCGAGGGCGAGCGGACGCTTGGACTCATTTGGTATCCGGCTACAGATGAACTTGGTTTCGACGTGTCGCTTAAGCGCATTCCCGAGGAGATAGTTCTAGGTCATAAAAAACCCACTAAAAGGTTAATGTTAAAAGTAGTTATGTCTATTTTCGATGTGTTTGGGTTTTTGGCCCCTTTTACTATTCAAGGGAAAATTATGCTACAGGAAACCTGGAAGACAAACATAGACTGGGACTGCGACATTCCAGGCGACATTTTTAATAAATGGATTAAATGGCTGCATCTATTACAATTAGTAAGTCGTATACGTATACCGAGATGGTACTATCGAGCATCCATATGTGTGAGCGAGATCGAGCCTACTGCTACGAGTGCTACGAGTGCTACACCAGGCTCTACGCCGCACGCGGACCCCTGCTACGAGAAAACACCGGCTACTAATGCGTCCACCACGATACAAGTAAGTGCTGCGAATTATTATAACTATAATAATTTGCAACTGCATACCTTTAGTGATAGTTCAACACAGGCCATGTGTGCGGTGGCGTATTGGCGGTGGGAATGCAATGGTAATATATACGTAGCCTTTATTGCCAGCAAATGCAAAGTGGCACCTCTCAAGGCTTGCACCGTGAACCGATTAGAGCTGCAAGCGGCATTGCTAGCGGCTAGACTCGCGGACAGCGTGCTGCGCGAACATAAGATAACTACGGCTCAGCGGTACTACTGGTGCGATTCGACTACAGTGTTGCACTGGATTAGGAATGACGCGCGCAACTATAATATATTCATTGCTAACCGGTTGGGAGAAATTGACCAGTTATCGCGCGCTAATGAATGGCGTTACATACCTACTAGGCTAAATGTTGCGGACATCGCTACTCGGGAGACTTATGATGACACCATTTTTAGGAACGAGTGGATTAATGGCCCAGATTTTCTTTACGATGACGAGTCTCAATGGCCGAACGACCCGATGAACCCTGAAATAAATCAACATAATTTAGAGTATGTAATTTTAGTGCAAAGCGAAATGAATAACTTGCCTGTTCCGGACGTAACGCGATTTTCTTCGTGGTTGCGCTTGTTGAGGGCGACGGCAACTGTTCTTACATTTATTGAGAAGTGTAAACGACGTTCCACAGATATAGACTGTGATATGATGGATCGAGCCGAGCGGCTACTGATAAAACAAGCGCAACTAGAATCGTTTGGCGATGAGATAGCCGCCTTAGAAAAAGGTAAGATTTTAGATCGTGGCAGTAAACTGATGAAATTATCGCCGTTTCTAGACGAACACGGACTTCTCCGCTGCAGTGGGCGCATAGATGCCGCACCAGACGTCGCGTCCGAAACAAAGAGGCCAGTTATATTGGACGGAAAGCATGCACTGGCTCGTTTACTGGTCAGGAGTTATCATGAGAAGGCTGCACACGGGAATCATGAAGGAGTTGTAAATGACCTGAAACAAAAATACTGGTTATTTAGACTACGACCTACGGTAAAGTATGTGGTATCACGCTGCATGTACTGTCGAATCAATAAGGCGAAGCCTGAAGTACCTAGAATGGGTGACTTACCTGAGGCGCGCCTAGCACACCACCAGAGACCGTTTACGTACTGTGGTCTAGATTTATTTGGCCCTATGCAAGTGACTGTAGGCAGACGTCACGAGCATCGATATGGGGTACTGTTCACCTGTCTCACCTTGAGGGCGATACATCTTGAAATCGTTCACTCACTTACCTCGGATTCATTGATAATGGCTCTCAGGCGTATGGCTGCCAGGCGAGGATGGCCGAAGTACCTATTTTCGGACAATGGGACCAACCTGCGTGGGGCCGACACGGAGTTAAAAAGGTCGCTGGGGGAGCTTAATGAAGAGGACCTGAAAAATAAAGGTATTAACTATGGGGTTCAGTGGACATTTATTCCGCCCGCCAGCCCGCACTGGGGTGGGGCATGGGAACGCCTCATCCGAAGCGTAAAAACATCCTTAAAGGTTGTTCTGAAGGAGCGCGCTCCTAAAGATGAAGTGCTTAGTACTTTGATGACGGAAGTAGAAAACATGGTAAACGGTCGGCCGCTGACCCATGTATCTGTGGAGCCCGGCAGCGAGGAAACTCTTACGCCGAACCACTTCCTCATAATGGGCTCCTCGAACTTACCTGTCGCGGGCAGCTTCGATAACGACGACTTCTATTCTCGAAAGCAATGGCGCAAAGCCCAGCGATTAGCCGATATGTACTGGACACGATGGGTTAAGGAGATTTTGCCGGACCTCATCCCAAGAACGAAATGGACCCAAGAACAGAAGCCACTTCAGGTAGGTGACTTAGTTCTTATTGTAGATCCGGCTGCGCAGAGGAACGTGTGGCAGAAAGGCATCCTCCAACGCGTCTTTCCCGGAAAGGACGGCCGCGTCAGAGTGGTCGAAGTGAAGACCCAGTCAGGTATTCTCAAACGTTCCGCTTCGCGCGTCGCACGTATACCGTTAGGTAATGAGTGCTGAGACAGCACTGGGGTGGGGTATGTTGGCGACGTGCTCATATCTTTCTTATGTACATATATTCCTTTGTTTTATATAAACGCATGATTTACAATTATAATAGTTAAGGGTAGGGTAAAGCGGCAGCGCCGTCATATTTTGATGTCTTTGTTCTATGTGTGTCGCTTCAGTCGGCCAATGCTATCCGCGCAACACACTCGCACAGCTGTTGTCAAAATTTTGTATTTTTTCTGTGTGCCGTGTTTGCCGTAATAAACAGTTCAACGTTACAAAAGTGTTCATCATTTCATCCGGCGGCACCCGAACCCCAACAAAGAGGTTTTATATAAACATTTACTGTATATTAAAAATTTTAATTGACGTTAGCCTTGAATTATATAACATAATTTTTCATATAAATTCATGTTACTTTATTCGATTTGTTTCATTTTGTTTTTGTTGCGCAACTTCAATAGTCATTTTATGACATAATATCAATTTTTGATTTGATATGTGGATGGCTAGCCTTATTTAAAAAAAAATGACACGCAGGTCATCTTATTTATGATATCACAATAATTTATATATTGCTAATGCCAAATATGGGTGTAGGGAACTATTGGTGATTAAGGGTCTTTGTCCTGCTGTTTATTCATTAAAAGGTTTATAACTTTACTTATCTTATTAGGTCTTTTTATATTCCTAATCGGTACGGTGGTTTCCCGTCCTCTTATTTCTATAGGAGCTACATTATGTACCGGAGTTCCGGTTATTAAAGCTTCCTCATATTTAGGTTTATCTTTAGCTAACCTTTTGTTAACCATTTCCGTATAAACTTTATCTCCTCTAGAGATATTTTGGGTGGTAGAGGCTATTGGCTCTAACCTTTCTCTAGTTAATTCCTTTGACTCAAGCATTCTTTCTGTAATTATCTGATATAAGATTTTCGTTCTTTTGTAATGATCTTTTATAAGTTGTTGCATATAATTATGATTAAAGTTAAGGTCAAACACACTACGAGAGTCTGTGTGTCCGTAAACTACTTCAAATGGGGTGAAACCAGTCATTGAATGTATGCTGTTATTATAAGCCATAATTGCGTATGTCATAACGTCTGTTGCATCAGTATTTTTATGTTCATATTTCGCTAATCTGTAAGTTTCTATTATAGTGCTGTGGAATCTCTCAATTAATCCCATTGATTGTGGATTATTTGGTGTTCCAATATGTAAGTTAATTTTATATAAATTTAATAATTCCTTCATTAAGGCATTATTAAATTCAGATCCAGGGTCACAACTTATCTTTTGCGGTAAACCGTAATTTGAGAAGTATTTAATAAGTGATCTAACAACTTCTGGAGTGGATCTGTTAGAAATGAGAATGGCTTGACCCATTTTACTAAAAGCATCAATAAGTGTTAAATAGAGATTTCCATCAATTTTGAAAAGGTCTATGAACAATTCCTCAAACGGTTTCTGTTGTGTTTGAGTGAGGAAAAGTTAAATGAATTTTGTGCTAGAATCCAGTCCATTAAAAATCAACTATTTGCAAAACTAACAGAAAGTTATGACGAATCGACTATGCAAATAAAAATGAATATTTACAACAATACCGCTCTAGAAGTATTTTTATACAACATTCCTGAAAGAATATTGCGAGCCATACAGATTAAAGAACCAAAATCCTTAGAAGAAGCACTTAGGTACGCTCTAGAACAAGCCCATTTCGATGAGCATTATTACAAGAATAGAAGAATTCAAAAACCGAATATTAATAGTAATAATCATCAAAATAAAAACCAAAATAATTCGCGAAAACCAAATTTCGGTGCAAACACGTCAAATTTTAATAATTATGCCCCACGAAATAATTTTTCATCCTTTCGACCACAAGGTCAGCAACATTATAATAACGGGAACAGGTTTCCGAAACCGCAAAATTACTGGCAGAATCAACCAACAAATCAAACGCCAAATGTTAGGTCAAATCAGGCTGGAAATAAACCTGCATTTACCCCGCGTCCAAAACCATCGACGCCAAAACCGAGTACAACTAATTTAAACTTACACCAGATGTACCCATTAGAAAAGTACAGATGTAGCTGTACAAATGACGAAACGTGTGCTTTAAAAAACCCTGATTTTTACAATTCGGGACTTCCATATCCGAAAAATCGTTTTTATTGCAGAGAACATAATGAGCTATGTAATGGGATACCGGAAACTAATCCGCCCCCAGAACCATCTACCTCACGAAATTTTCAGGTAAAGGCCTCCAGCGAAAAACAAAACCAATAAAAAATTTCTTACCTTTTATTATAATACCAGATCAAAATTTAAAGCTATTAATTGACACAGGCAGTTCGCGATGTTTCCTAAGTAATTCCGTTATGAATAAATTTTACTCAGAATATAAGCAGATTGAGCCATTCGACGTAATTACGACACACGCGATTAGCAAACATAATACGGTCATAAAAATTCCGCTCTTTAATATATTTAACATAAAACTTGACCATAAATTTTATATATATGACATCAACCAAGAATACGACGGATTATTGGGCATGGATTTACTAAAACAATTAAACACTAAAATTGATTTAGAAAATAAATTACTAATTACGAAACAGGCGCAAATTCCAATTCAATTGTCAAATACTAGGGAAGAAAAAATACCAATATTAACGATAACGGTGCCACCGCGTACGGAACAAAGGGTCATAATCCCAACATTGTTGTTAAACGGAGAAGGAATTCTTGACCGAGTTAAATTCTCGGAAAAACTATCAATGCCTTGTGCACTCATTCATTGCAACAATGGTTTTGCACAAAGTACAATTCAAAACTTAAGTGAAAAGGAAATGAGCATAGATATTTTCTCACCTTTTGAGGTTAGAAGCTTCGATAATATGGTGTTGTGTAATCACCTAAGTAACGAAGACCATGACTTTCTATTGGTTGAACATTTGGAAAAATTACGAACAGAACATATGAATTCTGAGGAAAGAGAGGCAATCACTCAATTATGTCATGAATATAGAGATATATTTTTTCATGATCAAATTCCTCTAACTTTCACCCATGAAATTAAACATCATGTTAGGACTAAAGATGTGTCACCGATTTATATTAAACCATATAGACGATCTCCGGGACAAGTTGCCGAAATTAAAAAACAAATTGATAAATTATTGAAATCAGATATAATTAGACCTTCTTATTCACCATGGAATGCACCAGTCCATATAATTCCAAAAAAGATGGACGCATCCCAAGAACAAAAATATAGGATGGTTATTGATTATAGAAAACTCAATGAGATTACCGTAGATGATAAATACCCATTGCCAAATATAGAGGATATTTTTGACAAGTTAGGGAACAGTACTTATTTTTCTACGTTAGACCTGGCCTCGGGATACCATCAAATAGAAGTAAATCCTGATGACCAATCCAAATTGGCCTTCAGCACAAATAACGGACATTTCGAATTTAAACGCATGCCTTTCGGGTTGAAGACGGCTCCAGCGACATTCCAGAGAGCGATGGATAACATCCTACAAGGAATTCAAGGAACCCATTGTCTTGTATACCTAGATGACATAATCATATTTTCCGCAACATTCCCAGAACACTTAGTTAGAGTAAAGAAAGTATTCGAAACGCTTAGAAAAGCAAACTTAAAAGTGCAATTAGACAAATCAGAATTCCTTAGAAAGGAAGTTCTTTATTTGGGACATAACATAAATCCAGAAGGACTTAAACCTAATGAGGACAAAATTAAAGCCGTTCTAAACTATCCTCTTCCTAAATCTATTAAAGAAATAAAAAGTTTCCTCGGATTAGTAGGATATTATAGAAAGTTTATCCCAGATTTTGCAAAAATAACCAAACCTATGACGCAAATGCTAAAAAAGGGACAAAAAGTTGAGACAACTGAAGAGTTAATAAACGCTTTTGAAACGTGTAAAACACTCTTAACAAACGCCCCAATCTTACAGTATCCCAACTTCAATAAACCATTTATCCTAACAACAGATGCATCAAATTATGCATTAGGCGCAGTCCTTTCACAAGGAACAATAGGCAGTGATAAGCCTATAGCCTATGCCAGTCGAACGTTAAATAGTGCTGAACAGAGATACAGCACAATTGAAAAAGAGTTACTAGCAGTACTATGGGGAGTTAGATATTTCCGACCATATCTTTACGGGAAGAAATTTCAAATATATACTGATCACAGACCACTAGCGTGGCTGTACTCACTTAAAGAGCCTAACAGTAAATTAACACGATGGAGACTTAGGTTACAAGAATATGATTTTGATATAATATATAAACAAGGAAAACAGAACACGAATGCTGATGCCTTATCCAGAATACAATTAAATATTTTAAACATTAATAACGACCCTAATTCTGACTATCAAAATATGCCCACGACTTCAGCCCCAGACTCTACATCTGATAATCCAGGTCATATTAATATACCTGATAATATTTCTGAAACAACTATGACAGCATCTGAAGATGAAAGCGAAAATAAATATGAAGAAATATTAAATACTTCAGAAAAGGATTATATTATCCCAGTCTTATACGAAGCTGTTGACATTAAACCAAATCAAATTCTAATGACTCATTGGTATCGTGACGAAATAAAAATAATCAGTAAACCTAAAGTTTTAGACGTTTTTCTACCATTAGAGCCTAAAACAATAGAAACTTTTATTAAATTACATTTAGATCCAAATAAAAAGTACTTTGTATATTTTAATTCTCCGCAAATAAGGAAATCTTTTAATGAGACCGTTTCAAAATTGTTTGATAAAAATTCTATACCATTTATAGAATGTACAAAAAGAATAACTGTTTTACACGATGAGACAGAACAGAAAGATATAATACTGAAGTACCATGAAGGTAAAACCTGTCATCGAGGTATAAACGAAACCTATAAGAAACTAAAAAGACAATACTATTTCCCTAAGATGAAGGAAATAATTGCAAGTGTTATTAATAGCTGTGACGTCTGTAAAAGAATGAAATATGATAGAAAACCCTTAAAACCTTTAATACAACTTTGAATGTATGCTGTTATTATAAGCCATAATTGCGTATGTCATAACGTCTGTTGCATCAGTATTTTTATGTTCATATTTCGCTAATCTGTAAGTTTCTATTATAGTGCTGTGGAATCTCTCAATTAATCCCATTTGATTGTGGATTATTTGGTGTTCCAATATGTAAGTTAATTTTATATAAATTTAATAATTCCTCCATTAAGGCATTATTAAATTCAGATCCAGGGTCACAACTTATCTTTTGCGGTAAACCGTAATTTGAGAAGTATTTAATAAGTGATCTAACAACTTCTGGAGTGGATCTGTTAGAAATGAGAATGGCTTGACCCATTTTACTAAAAGCATCAATAAGTGTTAAATAGAGATTTCCATCAATTTTGAAAAGGTCTATGAACAATTCCTCAAACTAAACGCGAAGTTATTACTTCTAATATATAAGCGTAACGATCTTCAGGCCCATCCCTAAATTGTAGCAAAACAAAATCGCATTTGCGTAAGAACCGACTGAGTTGACGCGGATCTCCATTATAAGTTGGAATGATTTTCATCATTTCCCCTAAGGTTGGTATATATGACAGATTACGATTGATATTCGTTTCTTGAACAGTTGGCATCCTTAAAGGAGGTATATTATGCATTGGGCATTGATATTCCACTCTAGCGTAGCCTGGTGGTATCTCAGGACGGTAGGGTGAATATCTCACAACATCGTCAGTTCCTTCTTCATAGCTAGATCTTTCATTCTCTAAATTTAATTCATTATGCATTTGACTGGCTAACTGATCCGCTTGATTCGAAGTCGATTGAGGCTGACTGTGAACCTGGGCCTGAGCCTGGGCCTGAGCCTGGGCTTGAGCCTGGGCTTGAGCCTGGGCTTGCGCCTGATTCATGTTTTGGCTTTCGACTGCCTGTGCCAACAATTCCATAGAACCGAAGATCAATGTAATAGAATTAAAATTGATAATTTAAAAGTCTATTTGTTTAATTTTAATGGCAAATTTTTCTAACGACGTTATGTATTTTATTTTAATAAGGTACAGCGAGTAGGCACGGTTTAAATTATCTAACGATATTAATGTGCAAGGACTAGCCCTTAAATCGTGTACTATTTTTATCAGAATGGTAGTACTTAAATCGTGTACTATTTTTATAAGAATGGTAGTACACTCCCGATTATTTAAAAGCGTAATAATCCCCTTTGGCATTCACAATTTACACACAATATTCACACAAATATACAATGTAAAGAAATATTACAATTACATAAGAATAAAATAAATGGCAATAAAAAATGATACAAAGAAAAAAGGTTTGGTAAGGAAGGAACGGTGATTGAGTGAGTTTCTCCACCTTTTGGATCCTCCCGATTCCAAAAGTCTAATAGCTCCTCTCAGTGGATTTTATCTCAATCTAAATTCGTTATTTCTCCCCAAACTCAAATTCGCAGCGGCGTGCTCGCAAAGTGAGTGTAATGTATGTAGGGACGTCTTCCAACAAGTTCTTAATAGAAGCGACTCGCAGGGCAGAAATTTAAAGGGTGGCCACTTACTTCAAATCGTTTGTCACCTGGAAGTCTCTGGAAGATCCTACCGGCTGCGCCAGAAAAGTCGTCCACCAGGGAGCCTTTTCAATTACGATGACACGCTGAGCTGGTTCGAGGGAGATGCTGCTTCGGAGTTGATTAAAACGGCGGAGTTTAGATTCAGAGATTATAATGACTGTATTACAAGTCGCAAGATTAGTACTGTACGGTGAGAGGAGCTGACCCGGAATGATGCTGGGGTGTCGCAGCACTCCTTTTATATTCGTCAAATGCGTCACACAATGCGCAGTTAGGAAATCGTCAGGCGTGTCGCAGCACTCCTTTTATATTCGTCAAATGCGTCACACAATGCGCAGTTAGGAAATCGTCAGGCATATTAGTAACGCTCAAGTTTTCCTTTAAGTCATAAAATATTGATTTTATTACCCGTACGTGACATTATGAATAGAGTTTGTTCTTGACACAGGATTAGTCAAATTAACTAGAACTCGATAACAAGGTAATAAATTAATACAATGTTAGCCTTGCGAATTTTAGGGTTCGTTTATGCGTGATGGTTCCTTAACTGGTTAATGTTTCTAATTCAGTTTTTAAATGTTTTTCCGTACGTTGATCTCCAAAATGTTGGATAAGAAGAGACTTTAACAATGGCCAATTCTGTGCCAGGTAATCATTTTCTGATACCAATTCTGCTGCTTTATCCACTAAACGCGAAGTTATTACTTCCAATATATATGCGTAACGATCTTCAGGCCCATCCCTAAATTGTAGCAACACAAAATCGCATTTGCGTAAGAACCGACTGAGTTGACGCGGATCTCCATTATAAGTTGGAATGATTTTCATCATTTCCCCTAAGGTTGGTATATATGACAGATTACGATTGATATTCGTTTCTTGAACAGTTGGCATCCTTAAAGGAGGTATATTATGCATTGGGCATTGATATTCCACTCTAGCGTAGCCTGGTGGTATCTCAGGACGGTAGGGTGAATATCTCCCAACATCGTCAGTTCCTTCTTCATAGCTAGATCTTTCATTCTCTAAATTTAATTCATTATGCATTTGACTGGCTAACTGATCCGCTTGATTCGAAGTCGATTGAGGCTGACTGTGAACCTGGGCCTGAGCCTGGGCCTGAGCCTGGGCTTGAGCCTGGGCTTGCGCCGGATTCATGTTTTGGCTTTTGACTGCCTGTGCCAACAATTCCATAGAACCGAAGATCAATGTAATAGAATTAAAATTGATAATTTAAAAGTCTATTTGTTCAATTTTAATGGCAAATTTTTCTAACGACGTTATGTATTTTATTTTAATAAGGTACAGCGAGTAGGCACGGTTTAAATTATCTAACGATATTAATGTGCAAGGACTAGCCCTTAAATCGTGTACTATTTTTATCAGAATGGTAGTACACTCCCGATTATTTAAAAGCGTAATAATCCCCTTTGGCATTCACAATTTACACACAATATTCACACAAATATACAATGTAAAGAAATATTACAATTACATAAGAATAAAATAAATGGCAATAAAAAATGATACAAAGAAAAAAGGTTTGGTAAGGAAGGAACGGTGATTGAGTGAGTTTCTCCACCTTTTGGATCCTCCCGATTCCAAAAGTCTAATAGCTCCTCTCAGTGGATTTTATCTCAATCTAAATTCGTTATTTCTCCCCAAACTCAAATTCGCAGCGGCGTGCTCGCAAAGTGAGTGTAATGTATGTAGGGACGTCTTCCAACAAGTTCTTAATAGAAGCGACTCGCAGGGCAGAAATTTAAAGGGTGGCCACTTACTTCAAATCGTTTGTCACCTGGAAGTCTCTGGAAGATCCTACCGGCTGCGCCAGAAAAGTCGTCCACCAGGGAGCCTTTTCAATTACGATGACACGCTGAGCTGGTTCGAGAGAGATGCTGCTTCGGAGTTGATTAAAACGGCGGAGTTTAGATTCAGAGATTATAATGACTGTATTACAAGTCGCAAGATTAGTACTGTACGGTGAGAGGAGCTGACCCGGAATGATGCTGGGGTGTCGCAGCACTCCTTTTATATTCGTCAAATGCGTCACACAATGCGCAGTTAGGAAATCGTCAGGCATATTAGTAACGCTCAAGTTTTCCTTTAAGTCATAAAATATTGATTTTATTACCCGTACGTGACATTATGAATAGAGTTTGTTCTTGACACAGGATTAGTCAAATTAACTAGAACTCGATAACAAGGTAATAAATTAATACAATGTTAGCCTTGCGAATTTTAGGGTTCGTTACTATATGCGTGATGGTTCCTTAACTAGGTCCATATGACTGTGTACATAAGTACATAAGATTGTCCATTAATAAAAAAAAAACATATTAATTGTGTCCTTTTAAAAATAACGGTCTGTATACAGAAATTATACAGCTCAAAAGGAAAGTACTTGAATATTACACACTACATGTGTCGGACGACGCGTTTGGCTCGGTTGGTAGACACCTGCCTACTGAGTCGGCGGTCCCGGGTTCGAATCCCGGCCGGGGCAAATATTTGTGCAAAATATTTGTTCTTGGGTCATGGATGTTATCTATATATGTATTTATGTTTTATGTATATCGTCGTCTAGTACCCATAGTACAAGCTTTGCTTAGTTTGGGACTAGGTCGATTTGTGTATGATTGTCCCTTAATATTTATTTATTTATTTATTTTATTTACAATCTTCTAGATTATATGCAATAATTAATTAAAATATCGTTCATAATTATGACCCATTTATATTTTTAAGATTTTTGAAAAGTCTTCAGCACAAATCCTTTTTTATGAAAATTATGACAAAGAAAATCTATCCATTTCTGAAATACGGTTTTTAGGGTCCCGTACCCAAAGGGTAAAAACGGGACCCTATTACTGAGACTTCGCTGTCCGTCCGTCCGTCCGTCCGTCCGTCCGTCTGTCACCAGGCTGTATCTCAAGAACGGTGATAGCTAGACAGTTGAAATTTTCACGGGTGATGTATTTCTATTGCCGCTATAACAACAAATACTAAAAATAAAATAAAATAAATATTTAAGGGGGGCTCCCATACAACAAACTTGTTATAGATTATGGTACGGAACCCTTCATGCACTAGTCGGACTCGCACTTGCCCAATTTATTTAAACATTAGTGTAAAGATCTGCACATATCAACCTTAGCAACCCTAAAAACCAGCCAGACCAGCGCCTCGCAGTTAACGGCAGGTGTCAATTTAAAATGTAAATAAAACCTTTGAATTAGTAGGGTTGTCACACTTTTAAATCCAGCTTTACAAATTATAATAGGTGATTGTAGATTACTCAGATACCACTATTCTGTCAGCCCAGTCTTTAGAAATGTTCCACTCTGTATAACACGGTTCTATTTGAAGGACCTTAGAATAAATACGCCTAGAACGAGTCTTTATACAACAGATTTGTGAGTTGTGACAGTTCAAACAGCTTTTGGTTTTAAGTGTGCGTGTCTATGGAAGCTATAGATTTTGGGAGATAAGGCGTTGATGACGTTATACCCTATCAGCCTAAGTCATAAAAACCACGGTCTATCACTATTATTATGCTATCATATAAAGTAGGGGAGTAAGCAGATGATGATGACACCACACTGTCAATTCTTTTCAATTTAGTCGCATTATAATAGGTTACTTACTAGTGTCGTTCAAAAACTTATCGATATCTTCGGACGAAACTTAGCCAGTGGCTAACTAAAATTGGCTTCACTTTCAAGCGCTTACTAGGTTTCTAGGCGTATTTATTCTAAGAAGTTTACTTATACTTAGTGACAAAATAGAAAATATAGGAAATCTTATTCGAACCAGTAGACCGGAACATCTTCGAAAATTAGATTACTTACCTACATTTGTCCTGCCAAAATGTAATAATGTGTAGGTACGGAAAACGGAGGTGGGAATACATGTTACCTAGTATTCTGAACGAACTTGATTCCAACATACTTACGAGCGTGTGTGAAACCCCACACCACTGTAAACGGATTGTTAAAGCAATGTATACCTAAGAGCATAGCTGGGCACCGTTAATCAAAAAGTTAACTTCGTTAATCGTTAATCCGCTACAAAAAAAGTTAGCTTCGTTAAACGTTAAAGCGTTACATTTCGGAAGAATTAACGGAAGTTAACGTTAATCGTTAATCCGTTAATATGTGTAAAATTGCATTTTTATATCGTTGCGTTAGTGAACTTACGTACGACGCTTACACGCAAAAAGTATTTGCTGGCCCGATCTGGATACAAATTCCACATACTCAGTCAAATGTGGCCATGGATTCTCATCAGGACCGCTTGAATCCGATTCCGTGTCTTCCATGATATGGTTTTAATTACTACACTGCACAGTACACTTTTTCTATCGAACTAAATTACACTGCACTCTTCTTTATCAACACGCAAATGATCACTGACAGTAATTTATAATAACAATAACAAACAAAACACTCGTCACTCTAAGCACCGGCGCTAAGTAATGAAATGATCAAACGAAACCAATCTCTTCGCAGTTTTCTCACTCGCACGCGCCGGCAAACTATATCTAGTTTTGTTTTTGTTTCACTCGCTGCCACGCGCCGCCCGGCACTGGTCGTTTCATACTTGTCTGAACCTGAACCTGTTTTTTCGCGCCGCGCCACGGTGCCGTGCGGTGAATAGTAGGCATTCGATTAACGATTAACGGACTTCAGCATATTAACGGAAGTTAACGTGTCCGTTAACATTTTTTAAAGTTAACTTAAAAGTTAATCTGTTAATCAACATGTTAACTTCGTTAATTAACGATTAACGGATTAACGAGTTAATGCCCAGCTATGCCTAAGAGCCTTATCACACTTGCGATTTGCGAGCGACTTGAAAGCGAAGCGAGCGTACAGCGAGTTCGCCGCGAGTGCGCAGCGAGTTCGCCGCGAGTACGCAGCGAGTTCGCCGCGACTGCGCAGCGAGTTCGCCGCGAGCGTGCAGCTGATGTAAGTCCGATCGTAATTTATAATACCTATCTAGTTAATACCTGCTTATTGTGATGTGAGTGAATTCAACGGCAGTTAAACCTTAGTATGGTTTTGCTTGTTGCATTATTATTAAATGTATTGTTTTTTCTTTGTAATAAAAAAAAGAAAAAAAAAACTACGGTATCGAGAAATTTCGACAAATCCCAGGGCTCTTCGGGATTCTTCATATTAAAATGTCACTTTCCTAAGGGTTGTTATAAAGGTGAAATAATAAGAAATAAACCTTTCACTCACTATTTTATTATTTTTATTGTAATTTTTCATAATACCGCCGACAAACGACGCGCGGGCACGCCAATGCTCTTAGACGACGAAATTATACAAAACAATACAATATACTAACCGTAAATAAAAAAACTATGAACATTTGAATCTGATAAACTAGTGAGTTTGAACTATTATCATAAAAAATACAAACAACATTTATACAACGGACATATGTATCCGCTGTATAAAATATTACTCATCATTTTATGCTATGACTATCACATTTGTAATCATTAACAATCATTAAAAGCTTTGACAAGAGCAACAATAAGTATAAATTACACAATCATTATAGCAAAACCTCATGTACAGGCTATGAAGCACCCTGTATAAAGACATGTGCCGTCCTAATAAAATTAAAACAAATTAAAAAGTATTACTACTCATATAGATATACTCAGGTTCTAAAGTTATACTATGATAAAAATTTGTACGATGGCGTTGGGCCTTATTGCTCGATATTTGTACAGGCACCTGTTATATACAGGGTGTTTTACAAGTCGCCGTAAATTACAAATTAATTAGCTCAAAGCTACTAAAAATGTACAATAATACTGCTCCATCAAAATCACAATAATGTGTTACTATTTTAAAATAACCAACCAGTCGCCTGATTCCAATGCTATGTCGACTTTATATCGATAATAAGAGGATAAAATTACAACAGTTATCGCGGCTCGTAAAAACCTTGCATTTTTTAGTTTACAAAAAAAACGTGACGGTTCGCTATGATATACGTACTTACTCATACTAATGTGCTACTTGACTATAAAATAACTTGTAGAAAAATTTAAATGTTAAGTCGCGTATTTTACATAGAAAACTATCGTGAGTCTCAGACATATTAAAATACTTAAACATTCATTAGCTTGCTGCAGGATATCCAACTGAACGAAAATGAAGTTATGGTGAGTTTTGACGTCACCTCCTTGTTTACTAATGTACCGGTAGAAGAAACTTTGAACATCATTTCTGATCTGATTAGTACTACTGATTTACCTACCGTCTACATGAAAGCCATTGAGGTGTGTCTGAAAAGTGGATACTTGTTGTGGCATGGCGATTATTATCTCCAAGTTGATGGAGTGGCCATGGGTTCGCCAATAGCACCCGTCACCGCCAATATATTCATGGAGTGGTTGGAAGTACGTGCTTTAAATAGCGGGCCTGCCACACCTAGATATTGGTGGCGGTATGTGGATGACGTATTTGCTGTTGTCTCGGAAACCGGCCTACTGGAGTTTACGGGGTACCTTAATACATTACATCATAAGGTCAAGTTCACGGTGGAGAAGGAAAGTGAAGGAAGGTTGCCGTTTTTGGATGTTTTGGTGATGCGTAGACCTTGTGGGCGGTTGATGATTACAGTGTATCGTAAACCAACTCATACTGACCGGTACCTTAGGGCGGATTCACATCATCACCCGAGTCATTTGTCTTCTGTGCCTAGGACGTTGATCAATCGAGCCTTATGTCTGTGTGATCCTCAGTTTGTGGATGGTGAACTAAGTCACGTGAAACATGTTTTGGAGCGCAATGGCTACAACTGGAGGCAGAGTAATCGGGTTGCGAACGCATCGGCTCGTCCCCGCCCAACTGCAGTAGAGAGGCTACCTTTATACTTGCCTTATCTTAAGGGCGTGACGGATAAAATCGGATACTTGTTACGCCGTAGATATTGCATCAAGACGATTTTCCGCCCTCATATACAGCTCAGACAGTTGGTGCGTTCCCCCAAAGATAAGGAACCCTTAAGTAATCCTGGCGTATATATGATTCCGTGCTCCTGTGGGAAGAACTATATAGGAGAGACTGGCCGGAACATTTCCACAAGAGTGACTGAACACATACGTAGTATGAAAAATCAGGATACCCGGGGTTCTGCAGTGACGGAACATTCACTGAATTCGGATACGTCTCACTATATTCGTTTCGATAAGGTAACTGTGCTGGCGAGAGAAAAGTTTTCCATTCCGCGGAAAGTACGGGAGGCTATCGAAATTAGTCGTCATCCGAATTTCAACCGAGATTGTGGATGGTCAGTGCCCCCTAGTTGGAGGACGGTTTTGGATACTACATCGGTGGTTAGTGTGGACGAGACCTTAGCAAATGACGTAGTGAGTGTTGTGTGCAACCCGACAATTGGCATTGTGCGTGATGATGAGGGTAGTTTTGCGCCTCCGCCGGTGACACCCGTGTCGAGCAGCCGCGCGGACAGGGCGCATGCCCGTAGTGTTCGATTGGCCGCCGTCGCGACTGGTCGTCTCTCCTGATGATGAATCGCGTACCGATTCGAAACATGTCGAGCGTTATTCGACTTCTACGACGTGAGTAAACCCGTTTAAGTATTTTAATATGTTAAGTCGCGTTGTCAGATTTGTCTATTGTCACCATTTTACAAGCTTTTATTTAGCTTGCATGGTATGTTTAAAGTATGTTTGTTCGGGTGCAATCTTGCAACTCAATTTTGAAGCAGATATCGTCAACCGATTGAGCTGAAATTTTGCATACTTACTTAACTTTGATGACAATACAATAATATGGTACCATGGGGCTGATCTGATGATGGAGCCGGAAGGTGGCCATAGGAACTCTATAATAGAAAAAGCAATCCTACCGAGCTTGGGCTCTTTAAAATCGTCTCAGTGAGCATTTGATGGATATCCAAAGAAAAGTACAGTCGGCTATAAAAGCTAGCCACTAAAATGTCATTTTTGACAGAAACTTATTCATAATGAGTCTAGTTACGGCAATGACTTCCATACAAAGTGGGTGAATTCTATATTCCTCGAAGGTAACGTGGGGTACCTATAAATGTCACCGGAGAAGACTTATCCCATCTATTAGGAAATCAGATTCTATTTCTTTGACAGAATATATATTTTGTGAAACTTTGCCCATAAAATCTATTTGGATGAACACTCTAGGCGTATCTAGATAGATGGATGTTTATTATTTGAAGCACCAATTTCAAGAACACTTCAATCAAATGACATCTATCAATATGTATAAAGTAATTTATGTTTTTTTTAGGGTTTCCGTCTGTCTGTCTGTCTGTCACCAGGTCGTATCTCATGACCTGTGATAGCTAGACAGTTGAAATTTTCACAGATGATGTTTTTCTGTTGCCGTTATAACAACAAATATTAAAAACAGAATAAAATAAATATTTAAATGGTGTTCCCAACCAACAAAAGTGATTTGATTTTTTTATTTGATGGTACGGAATCCTTCGTGCGCGAGTCCGACTCGCACTTGCCCCGTTTTTTTAATGATATAGTAAGCAATCGAGTGGACTAATCGCTTGACCATAAGCTATTACCATCGCCCACAGACACTTGCAACACCAGAGCAGTTACAAGTGCGTTGCCGGCCTTTTAAATGAGAGTTCGCTCTTTCCTCGAAGGTTCCGAATTACCGATATATCGTCGACATAGCCCCCATAGCAGGGTAGAGCAGATCTTCCATTGCCTCCGTCACAGCATGATGACTAACCTTACCTACATTATTGAAATAATAACATTTTTTAGGTTTGAAGTACTTATTTTGTATATTTTTTTATATCACTATTAACAATCTACGCTGAGCTCTTGAATTCGAGTAACTTATTTTTATATTATATTTTGGCTTTGAAATATATCAACATTTTAATGACAATGAGATTTTTCCAGATAACAATAATAATATTTAAGATTTATATGACATTTATTTAAGCTAAAAGCGGTAACACACTGCATGTGTTAACCGGATACTACTATGCATAAAAATTAATAAACTAGAATAATTGTATTACAAAACTAAATTAATAATTGAGTGAATAATATTGCAAGATATAAATGTTTATTATTTAAATCAGATTAACAAAAAAATCGTATACTTTTAAATTCTATAATATTAGAATTTGGGTCTAACAAGATACTAATGGTTAACTTTGACAACATAATATCGTGTTAGACCTAGTTTTACGATATTACGAAAAATAGTGCTATAATAGCCAAAATAGGTTAGTTTCTCGAATTCAAGCAGAATCAGCTATAAATAAACCAATACTGCTACACTGCGATGCTCCAGAGCGCTTTTTTAAAGCTGAATATTATCTTTAGAGTTATCTGATATATGGTGTTCACTCCCACACTCGAAACACCGCAGTGCATACATATCCATAACTATATTATAATTTTATATAAAAATCATCACTCTAGTAACAATCTCTACTTGAATATCATATTTAAATTTTCGTTAATCAATATTTATTAAATATAATGATAGCTTTTAAGCCTATCTTATGCTACGAAGAATTATAGTGTTAGGGCGGGCGCCCATAATTTCAACTCTTACAGGTTATAAATAGAATTTTAACAAACCTTTGAAACTTTAATTTGTCTGATAAGCCATCAAGACAGTTACATATGGATTATTTGACTCTAAAAGTATGTCTAGAGCAAAACGATAATACGTATACTCACTTGATCGCTCGTCAGTTGTTTATGATTATTTAGACGTTATAATTTTTGTGGCACTAATATTTTACAGGGTATTTTTTTATCCATAAATTGTAGTATAATTCCTTTTTCAAACCATGTTCGATTGAATTCAATGAAGTCCACCCCGGCCTAAGAAGTCCAAATTGAAAGTGTACAATATACCTCATTATCGAGAGTGCACTAGCTTGTGATTTTGTTGCCTCACCCTTCTGAAATTGACAGTGTTTTACTCTCAAATGTCAACATACTGCACATAGTTGGAAGATTATACATTTTCTGGAAGCTGTAACGTATCTGTCTTTTCCATTTTTCTGTGCCGCTAGAAAAAACTACATAAATAAAAAAAGGCGTTCTATTGACCATATCACATAGTAATGATATGGTCAACAAAACGCCTTTTTTATTCATCGATCTGCGTGAAATAGTTTTTTAGGAAAATCATTATTGTGTTTATTTCTTTCTTGAGTAAGATTACGTAAGATTAATAGATATGTGTATTACAAGTACTAAAAAAGTTAAGTTTCAACAAGAACATATTAAATGTTGATAAAATTGTGTGTCAAACCTAAATTAAATTAATGTTATTACCTATTTCAAAATTGACAAGGGTGTTTCGAGTATATTTATTAGTGCCACGAAAACAACAATGTCTATTAATGACGTCTGAATCGGCTTGTGCGGTTGGTTAGAACGAATGCAAGTTTAATGTAGCTACGAGTGGTTCCCACCTGCCTGATATGATTCGATATCACCACTCGGTGGATTGAACCTGGTGAAATGTCTTTCATATTACATAGATAAACAAAAACAACAACAAATCGATCTACATACAAGCGCGCTCGAGCAAACGCACACATAGACATTGCTCACGGACACGATATCTCGGACCAGTTCAGACCAGTGCGAGTGCGGGTGCCATCCGCTTGACGTGTCCGTGAGCAATGTCTATGTGTGCGTTTGCTCAAACGCGCTTGTATGTAGATCGATTTCTGTATCTATCTGTTTTGTGGCGCCAGGCTGTGCGTGGGATGCACAGGCAGCTCAGTAAGTGCCTGAGGGAAGCAACAGGGGCCCACGCGCGGGCAGCTTTCTCGCGCCATGGCTTTCCATAGCCAAACAGCGTGGGAATGCTGCCTGCGACACCCTACCGAAGAGTCTCAATTTCACAAGTATTTTTTTAACCCTTAGGTGCATATGATATCAAAAATGACAGGTTCCACATTCCACTTCTTAAATAACAAAATCTAATCCATGTCAATTTTAAATTTGAGTCCTTAGTCGATTTTCGACGTGGTGTCATTTCAGTGGTATCGTTTTTGATACTTCATGTACCTAAGGATTGATTTTAGTTTATTCTTTAGTATTTATTGTTTTATAAATACATTTGCTTTGTTAGCTTAAATTTCACCAGATTCAAATCACCGCTCTGCCGTTGCCGTTTCAAAACGATTTCCTACCTCTTCCCGAAGCGAAGTTAGTTAACCACTAGACATAATGGAAGGATGAATTTATAAAGTTCTACTTATATTACAAGAGATAGATAGAAATCTAGTGTAAAATAGTATATTAGCATATAGAATGTGTATTTAGCGTAAGGCGTACGTACATGTACACATTTTGGTACTTTGTGTTTACACATAACTACATGTAAAAGGATATATTATTTTGAATGCTACGAGCATCTAACTCGAAATTGTATATCACCAAACCTTAAATGAACTTGTATGAGTATATAGCAAAGATCATTTGGAACCTTAGATTATTCGTAAAGAGTTTGCCACTAAAAGATCTCACAGTTTCAGTTAAGCGAAGAAGTGATTGCAATGATGAGGCTTAAATTGGGCATTTTTTTTATACACCCCACTTTTTTATTTTGGATATTTTAGGTATTTTCTACTCAGAATCACGAGCTCTAATTTGGATTGATCTAATTTGGAGAAACAAAGTGTCCCAATATGTTTACGTTGCATTCAGTTACCATTTCCATACAACCTACTGTGGCGGTAACGGAATGGAAAATCAAAAACATATCTACACTTTGGGACGCCTTTTTTCTCATAATTAGATCGAAAGAGCTCGTGATTCTGAGTATACCTAACATATCCAAAGTCTAAGAAAAGTGTGGTGCACATCAAAATAAAAAATGGCCCTATTTGCTACCATTTGTAACTAAACATTAGTAACTATCGTGCAAATACGCTAGTCCCTTAGTTAAAAAAATAGAGAACATAAAGTTTTTGAAGACTGTTTAGTTATATTTTTGAAGTCCTTGCTATAAGAATCTACAAACTGCAGCTCTTTTTTTTTCTTAACATAGTTTGTACAACATTATTTAAAATTTTCGACGCTTGCCTTTAAGACCCACAAAAAAAATACGATGCTGTAAAACGACAGCTGCTAATGTCAAAGCTTCAACGGCTTGTCACTGAGATGTGTCTAAATATCAATAACATTGACAAATTTAATATCAACCATCCACTAGTTTTTTTTTTTTTAATTGGGGTTTTAAGGCACAGTGCGGCCTGAAAATTGAAAACTTTCAGGTCGAACATTTAAAAAATATTTCGGAATAACCATGGTAAGGAATAACGTAAGAGCTGTAGTTTGTAGATATATAACAAGGACCATCGAAAAAAATATAATTGAATCGGCTTGAAAAATCTTTACCTTCCTTATTTATCGGCACATTCTTGATTATTATCAAAGCCCTAAATTTTGCCGAGAATAGCACAATAGTTGCTCATGTTTATTTATCACAAAAACAAGAGTTTCTACTCTTTCCTAATTATAGCCTGTGTGAGAAGGACGATACAGTCTTTCATGCAATATTTTGCTGCTATCATGTTTGACAATGTTATAGTCTTAAAATTCCAATATAATTTCTGTTGTATTTTAAAAAATGTGACTTTGCTAACATGTTATTGCTTTGTAAGTCTTCTCGATTTCAGGACAAGTTAAACCATCTAGTAACCCAAGTGGTACACAGACTGTATGAGCACTTAAACAGCTATTAAACAGCTTAAATTAGAGTTATAATTTCTGTATATGCTTTTAAACAGCCTGTTTGCTACCTACGCTGTCTGAAACTGTTTGAATCGCCGCGGCATTGCTAAGCGAACTACAGAAGTTTGATCAAATTCAAGCTTACCCATATTTACATAGTTTGTGAGGTGCGTGAACCGATTCTATTAATCACTTTACATATACGTCATAAGCATGCCTTTATCACAGAATATGACCTACTCGATTGTCCAGTACCTATCGATATGTCGTTTCGTCAAAAATCAATCTTAATTTCTTTCCAATCTTTCATCTGATTCATATAAAACCAGCACCGCTAGCACAACTGTGACACGACTCTTTCTCGCGCGAGATATATTACCTATCTCTTTCTGTACAGTACTGTGAAAGAGTGACGGGTGACGCTAAGTCGCGGGAACACGGTTGTGCTAGACTGGCTATGTCAATGTTTTATGACAACGTGAAAGCGAATGACTAATGATATTTTGAACTTGTGCGCATTCAAATATATAAGATTCTCTTTCTCCCGAGGTCTGTAAATGGTTAGTTTACCATTTGAGCGATACGCAATGGTCTGAGGTGTTAAAGCTTAACAATACAAATATTTAACTACCTATTCTAGTCTATTTATTGCTATGTCAAATAGGCGGGTTATCAATATAAAACTTTGTGGGATATCAACAGTTGAACATACAAAATATTACAAACTTTCTATCATTGGTTACATATAAAATGAATGAAGCAAATGGTATTTAAGAAGCAAACAGTGATTGAACGGTCCGTGATACCCCATGTCGAGAAGTGGTCTCACAACCGCTGTTATAAGACCGTTTCTCGATAGCCACACATATGGTTAGAAAGCTTTATGATCGGTCTTATAACGAAGCAACACTAAAGGCTAGGCCGCGACTACACGAGACTAGCAGACGCGGTAGCGGTGAGCGATAAAAACAAAACCATTAGAGATATGTGGAGCCCGCCAAGAGCCGCCGGGCGCATGTAGTTTGCGTTCTATTTGTTCCCACGTTCATGGCCGGACTGTAATGCTGCTAAAATTCAAAACTTACATCCCTTAACCATCACCAAAGTTCAGTTATAAGACCAAAAGTAAAGGCACCTATCCTTAGACCGTCCTTCAAGACACTCCGTAACCATAACTTTAAATACATCAGATTATTTTAAGAATTGACTGCTCTTGCATATACAAATCCATATTTAAGTACAGTTGAAGAGAGAGAGAAAGTAACGATAGTACAAGGATAGTGTAAAAATCTACCTACCTTAAGAGCGGGACTAATGCGTACTGAATTATAGCACTATTTATTACCGTATCTATTAGATGAAGTTTACGAATCAACATTGTATTGAATTATACACGAAGCTAACAATGTAAAGGAGCTCCTATGAGCTCTTAGGCACATTTTATGGAATGCGTTATTTTCTCATGTCACATTTGCCCCGCTCCGGTCTACGTGTATGTACAGCCACCCGTGAACGCTAACACGCCCCGAAATAAACCACGTGGACTGGGTCCCTGACCCAAAGTAACGCTTCGAACTAATATTTACAAATTATATAGCTGACACGTACTATCAAATATATATAGAAATTAGCAATAACGCTAAAACGGCATCATAAAAACGCCTTAAACCGTCAATGAACCACTAACATTCATATAAATAGCTACAGTCTCTAGTGTCGACTACTCCTTTTACTTTACAACTTTGATACAAAAAAGTCTACTCATTGCACGTCCTGTTCTTAACCACACCGTCGCCGCTAGCAGTCTGTCTCATTCCCGCGACTATACTTCCAGGTTTACGGGAAAGAGACGGATGATTATACTAGTGACTCCGACGCATCCAGCCATGTAAACCAGAAGCTTACGCTTATTATTGCATTCGAATAGGAATCTCATAATATATCCTATAATTCACACTCATTCTATTGCAAGGAATGAATATTGGACTTTTGTTTGGTGCTTATATTTCTCTCTTGTTTATGAACTAAGCGTAATAACTATAAAGCAAAAGCAATTACAAATAATACGTGAATTTGAGCAATTGAACAACATTTCATTTGTGCTTCGACATGCATGGAACACAAACAATAGAACCTAATAGACTAACGAAACTGGACTCATTTGAACAAATGTATACTCTAGTTCACATCAAACATCTACAGTTCCCTATTGTTTTTGAATGCACGTTGGACCAATTTTTTACAAATTTTCATCAGTTTTCTTCACTAAAATCACTTTCATCGATCCATTGAGACGATAAATCACTTCAGCGCTACTGAGATTTGAAGTATCACAATTGAACTCGAAGTATTGTTGAACTTACAATTAATATTGATTTGAATGCTGGAACTATCTTCTATTGCCGAAGTGACTCACGCTCATAAGTCTGGATTGTTCCGGAATGTTCTCGAACGTTCTACTCGCTGGGACAGTGGAGGTAGCCATACTCGAGGCAGAGGCTGACCGCCACAAACACAAAGTACAGCAGAAACATCGTGAAGCCGAGTCCTCTGTTCATTTTCCACCTGGAAACATATAATTAGACATCTATAATAATTTTCTCTACCAAGTGTATATAATTATTTGAAGAAAGGAATAGGTAATCAACTAAATTATTTGTAAATACCTTAAAATAAATACGCCAAGAATGATAGATAGTCTTCATACAACAGATTTTCGAAGGATGAAGCCGGTTTTGATTTTGTATGTGCGTGCCTACGAACCAATCATAGAGACGTTTTGCTTGTGATATTGACGTTGTGTTGTGACAGATGCGCACACGGACGAAACTGAGCCCGAGACAGGCCGCGGCTCACTAAAACTGGCTTCACTTGCAAGCTAACCCGGTTTCTAGGTGAATTTATTCTAAGTACCTAACGTTTTGGCTAATTGGTTTATATAATGCTTAGCAGCACTATAATGCAGACCATTCCCTTGTAGTTCACCTCCACTGGCAGCCCTGTATCTGTACAGCATTAACGAGTGTTCCCCAACTGTCTACCGACAGATCTACCTGAAGCAGGCGATGATCAGGATGACGAACAGTAACATGGCGAAGAGCAGCACGATGCTGCAGACCATGCCCTTGGAGTTCACCTCCACTGGTTGGAATACGGGGAAATGAACTTGGGATTTTTAAAGATTTTCTATCTAACCGCATGCAACAAGTAAAAATTGGCAAATACATTAGTAAGGACGCCGAAGTTACATTTGGAGTGCCACAAGGCAGTATACTAGGGCCGAGTCTCTTTCTAATTTATATAAATGACCTGTGTCAACAATCGCTTACAAATGGAAACATCTTTACTTACGCCGATGACACAGCCATTATTTTTCATGGAGACACATGGGACGAAGCCTACAGTAATGCAGAGGTGGGACTTCAAAAGATTAATGAGTGGTTAAACGACAATCTCCTTACTCTGAATCTCTCAAAGACCACTTATTTACAGTTTTCTTTAAGTAACGTTCCTCAAATTCCTATGTTAGAACTCAAAGTTCATTCATGTAATACACAGGCAAGAACTGGATGTTCATGCACTATTATAGCTAAATCTAAAAATATTAAGTACTTAGGGGTTATTCTGGACGATAGGATGAGCTGGCAGTCACACTTAGACTTAACTGCGACACGCATTAGAAAACTCATTTGGGTTTTTAAAAAACTTCGTCACGTGGCTGATTGGAAACTATTGCGATCAGTTTATCGTTCGCTGGCACAGTCTCTTCTTGGTTACTGTAACGTGGTATGGGGTGGGGCAAGTAAAACACATATGATTAAACTAGAAAGGGCACAAAGATCTTTATTAAAAGTTATGACTTTTAGTCCGTATATGCATCCGACAACACTATTATATAAAAAATGTGAAGTACTTACTGTAAGACAATTGTATATACTACTTATAGTGTTAAAGCAACATAAAATCACACCTTATGATAATACTAAAACTTCTTTAAAACGCACTGTGGCAAATGTCTGCAAACCGATAAAATGTAAATTAGCTACTGTAAGAAGACAGCAAAGATCCATGGCTATCTACTTATATAATAAAATAAACAAATCTATTAATTTGTATCCATTATCTTCACACCAATGTAAAACTAAACTGACAATGTGGTTATTGTCAGTGGACTATAACGAAACAGAAGCTATTCTACCTTGAAACATGCACATGCACACACACTCACACTCACTCACACACACACACGTATATAGTATGCTTAAACGGGTAAATAGATTATAAGGCAACCTGTAACATTTTATGAATGGGAGAGGACACTGACTTCTGTAACACAGGTGTTAACCTAGCTCAGAAGTCAGGGACTTCAACTAATCGCTGTGTATCGTTTTTGGCCAATAAATGATTATTATTATTATATTACTGGTAGCCCTGTATCTGTACAGCATTTACGAGTGTTCCCCAACTGTCTACCGACAGATCTACCTGAAGCAGGCGATGCTCAGGATGACGAACAGCAACATGGCAAAGAGCAGCACGATGCTGCAGACCATGCCCTTGGAGTTCACCTCCACTGGCAGCCCTGTATCTGTACAGCATTTACGAGTGTTCCCCAACTGTCTACCAACAGATCTACCTGAAGCAGGCGACGCTCAGGATGACGAACAGTTCCTTGGAGTTCACCTCCACTGGCAGCCCTGTATCTGTACAGCATTTACGAGTGTTCCCCAACTGTCTACAGACAGACCCACCTGAAGCAGGCGATGCTCATGATGACGAACAGCAACATGGCGAAGAGCAGCACGATGCTGCAGACCATGCCCTTGGAGTTCACCTCCACTGGCAGCCCTGTATCTGTACAGCATTTACGAGTGTTCCCCAACTGTCTACCAACAGATCTACCTGAAGCAGGCGATGCTCAGGATGACGAACAGTTCCTTGGAGTTCACCTCCACTGGCAGCCCTGTATCTGTACAGCATTTACGAGTGTTCCCCAACTGTCTACAGACAGACCCACCTGAAGCAGGCGATGCTCATGATGACGAACAGCAACATGGCGAAGAGCAGCACGATGCTGCAGACCATGCCCTTGGAGTTCACCTCCACTGGCAGCCCTGTATCTGTACAGCATTTACGAGTGTTCCCCATAACTGTCTACAGACAGATCTACCTGAAGCAGGCGATGCTCAGGATGACGAACAGTAACATGGCGAAGAGCAGCACGATGCTGCAGACCATGCCCTTGGAGTTCACCTCCACTGGCAGCCCTGTATCTGTACAGCATTTACGAGTGTTCCCCAACTGTCTACCAACAGATCTACCTGAAGCAGGCGATGCTCAGGATGACGAACAGTTCCTTGGAGTTCACCTCCACTGGCAGCCCTGTATCTGTACAACATTTACGAGTGTTCCCCAACTGTCTACAGACAGACCCACCTGAAGCAGGCGATGCTCATGATGACGAACAGCAACATGGCGAAGAGCAGCACGATGCTGCAGACCATGCCCTTGGAGTTCACCTCCACTGGCAGCCCTGTATCTGTACAGCATTTACGAGTGTTCCCCATAACTGTCTACAGACAGATCTACCTGAAGCAGGCGATGCTCAGGATGACGAACAGCAACATTACGAAGAGCAGCACGATGCTGCAGACCATGCCCTTGGAGTTTACCTCCACTGGCAGTCTTGTATCTGTACAGCATTTACGAGTGTTCCCCATAACTGTCTACAGACAGACCCACCTGAAGCAGGCGATGCTCATGATGACGAACAGCAACATTGCGAAGAGCAGCACGATGCTGCAGACCATGCCCTTGGAGTTCACCTCCACCGGCAGCCCTGTATCTGTACAGCATTTACGAGTGTTCCCCATAACTGTCTACAGACAGACCCACCTGAAGCAGGCGATGCTCATGATGACGAACAGCAACATGGCGAAGAGCAGCACGATGCTGCAGACCATGCCCTTGGAGTTCACCTCCACTGGCTGCCCGTTGATCAGCCCATACAGCAGCCATGGCAGCGGCAACCTGGAACAGAGAGGCATTTTTTTACGTCATAGGGGACAAACGAGTAAACGGATCGCTTGTTGGGAAGCGATTACAGTCGCCCATTCACACCTGTAACACCAGAGGAGTCATAAGGGCGTTGCCGGCCTTTCAGGTACACAGCGGGTGTACAGCGTATTTATCATAAGTAGAATCAAATCCATTGTTTCCGCAAGTCTTTTGGATTGAGGTCGTCAATCCATTATTTTATTATGAAGTAAAGCAAAGTATATTTTGAAAAGGTTTTGTTTTTATTCAGTAGTGTCTAATAATTATTACCAATTTAATTATATATATTTTACAGGTATAATCAATTAGTCGATTTCGCTAGATCACGTGATTGGATTCCCTTATTAATATTAATTATCTGAGCCTTCCTGAGGTTTCAGCATCTTTACAGTTACCGCTGTGAAAGGTTGACTGGGAAAAACGTGTTCTGTAAATATGAATTAAAAATAACATACATGCAAAATGGGCGTAATGTGTTAAACTAGTTACACGTGTGCTTGAAAGGCATTAATTACTTTATTTTGAAATACCTACCAGCGGTTCACTATCAAGCCTGCTGAACCTTGCTGTCTTTTACCTAACCACACCGATAACTGAAAAAATATAATGCTAATTTGACTGCCCGTTATTATGAGCAATATAGTAATTTTGAATACGAATTATAGCAGTAAACCAAAACAATCATCATGACATTAGATTACCTAACATATGGTTAGCAAAATTACAAAACGGCCTCATAAGTCATACCTCCAGCCTTGGCCCAAATATTGGGTCAAAAGTCAACCAAGATCGGAAGGGCTCATCTAATTTTATTAGGTACGTTTCAGTGAAGAAATATGAGGGCTGTAAAATGTTTGTGTGCTTCTAACCCGATTATATGGAAGCCGGGAAGCAATGTTTCACGCGAGTAATGGAGAATAATTCAATCTAGATTTCCCGGCGTGGAATTTGATTATATTTTTTTGCTTTATATGCTTGAATATTATTACAGCCATGCGGAACGGGGCCAAGAAGATATGTACCTACATAGTCTGAAGCCTAGGTCAGGGGTTCTCATTTTTTTTTGGTTCGTGGCGTAATTACAGGTTTCGGTTTTGAACCTTTATACTGGCTCCAATCGAGTCGAATTAGTGTAATTTAGTTTCTATTTTAAGGCTCCTCATCCGTTCAAAAAAGCTGATTGTTTTAGACACTTTTCTCTATGATCAAACATTTTTCTTAGCATATTACCAATGTTACTACTCAGAACAGAGCCATTGCGATTTATTGGTATATATTTAAATATCTACCTACCTACTAGTATAAATTTTTCATTGATAAGTTTTGTTTCAAAAACTACTGAATATTAACGCAGAACACTGGTCATGTTCAACTTGTTTTTGACTGCACGCAATGAAAGCATAAAATAGCTGTTACCTATCTACAACTCAGGGAAAGGTATTATTCACTTCAAGAAGTTGGTTGATTTTATCAATATATTAGTCATAATATGAGGAAAAATAAATATAAGGAATAAGCTGTTTTGCGTACTTTGGAAACCTCTGCCATAAGTGTATGATGAGACTTCTATATGGAGCGTCAGGAGCGTGACCATCGCACTTGGTACAAAAGGCAACTATAACCGATCATTTCAGTGTGTGTGTAGACACTCCGAGCCGAGACCGAGGAGTTTTGAAACAGACGTTAATTCAACTGACTTCTGTTTCAAATCCCCTCGGTCTTCCCCATACCACTTTTATTCGTAGCCAGGACTCGTAGCGCGCGTAGCTGATGACATGGGAAAATGCTTATGTAGCGAAAACTTGCTACGAGCCGCGCCCACGGAGACAAGACCGTTTAATGAAAATAACCGAATTAACAAACTGAAGGAAAATTGGAAGTTGATAAATTTTAATATGCAACTAAAACGTGGAATAAACTAACACTTTCACGGTCAGTACGTCGAGAGACGTAGATAAGGACCATCGTGATACGGCGTCACGACTGGGCGGCGACTTTTTTCTCCGCAAAACTTTCACTCCTACAGCCGAACTTATAAAGGCAAGTGCCTAATGCCGTTTTGGCTAGACCTTTTTTTATGAGCTTTGTCTATGCCGCAGCATG
The DNA here is from genome assembly GCA_947623375.1 of Apotomis capreana. Classification (NCBI taxonomy): domain Eukaryota; kingdom Metazoa; phylum Arthropoda; class Insecta; order Lepidoptera; family Tortricidae; genus Apotomis; species Apotomis capreana. The sequence continues at coordinate 18,340,761 of OX392515.1, forward strand.
CAATGGTCATGTGTCCGCGAACGTTTTAATGTAAAAATCAACTTCTATTGCACAAATTTAAAAAATACTTTGTGTAGGTGGTCCAGGTGATGCACAATGAGAACACAGTAGGTACTTAGGGTCTCGGAAACTATTTAATTATGGAAAATATGCGACAACACGTGTTACAAATAAGCGAGAGGTCGATACGTGTATCGCGCTCGGATAGACAAAGGCCGACTGGTGCTGCCAAAATGCAACGGTTATAATGATCGTCCCGCCGCGTCACGCGCGTATCTACCTCCAAATTTGGCTCAAAAACTAACAATACAAATCAGGGACCTAATTCGAGAATGCCGTTTGAGAGATCGCAAAACGTCAAAACTCTATTACATAACAGTGATATCGCCTTTGAACTGTCATTCAAATGCGACGAGCTTCAAGTGACATATCTCATCTCAATTTTAGAAATACGAAGGCGATAATGATTGTTAAAAATGCTATCCTGTGGTGGAGACAGAGTATCCGCGCAAATGCTCAAGTGGTTAGGTCCAGAAGGCACACAGGTTCTACATCTCATTTGCCTGAAAGTTTGGAGAACTGGTCAATGGCCGGAGGACTGGATGGAGTCAGTGGTGGTACCGCTGCACAAGAAAGGCTCTATTAAGAAATGCGAGAACTACCGTACCATCTCATTAACATCCCATGCGAGTAAAGTCTTTCTGCATATCCTCAACAAAAGGCTTGAAAGTTTTATCGGCGGGCAGAATGCAAGGGAACAGGCAGGTTTTGTCAGAGGTAGAGGTACACGCGAACAAATATTGAACATCAGGCAGCTCATCGAGAAGGCTAGGGAGTTCAACGTGCCGATGGCCCTATGCTTCATTGACTATGCGAAGGCCTTTGACTGCATCAGCTGGAAGAAGATGTTCACAGTCATGAGAGAGATGGGTATACCAGATCACCTAATTTTCCTTGTGCAGAATCTGTACCTCGACGGCAGGTCTAGGATCAGAGTAGAAGACACCGAATCAGAACCCTTTCAGACCAACCGTGGAGTTAGACAAGGGTGTATTCTCTCACCACAGCTGTTCAATCTCGTGGGCGAACACATCATGAGAAGAGTTCTGGAGGATTGGTATGGAGGCGTACGGATCGGAGGACACCTCATTAATAATTTACGCTTTGCAGATGACACTACCATTATTGGCTCTAACGAAACAGAACTAGCTGAGCTTCTGCAAAGGGTCCAAAAAGTGAGTGTGGAGTATGGTCTACATATTAATCGGGCTAAGACAAAACTCATGTTTGTGGATCGGGCGGGCATGCTGCAACGAACGGCAGAGCTATCTGACCTAGATACCGTGGACAAATTTGTCTACCTGGGATCTTTGGTTGCCGCGGATGGTGACTGAGAAAGAGGTTGTGAGAAGAGCCCAGATAGCAAAGGTAGCGGTGAAGCGGCTAGAGAAGATCTGGAGGAACAGAGGTATCAGCAGGAAAACGAAAACAACGCTGATGAAAACCCTGATCTTCTCTATATTTCTATACGCTTCAGAAACCTGAACCCTTAAGGCACGCATTCGGAACAGGATTGACGCATTCGAAATGTGGTGCTGGCGAAAAATGCTAGGAATCTCTTGGACGGCACGTCGCACAAATGCGTCGATCCTGGCCGAACTGAAGATCAAGTGCCGCTTATCGACCATTTGCCTCCAGCGGATCCTGCAGTATTTCGGTCACGTGGCTAGACGCGAGCCAGATAGTTTTGAAAAGCTCATTGTAGTTGGCCACGTGGAAGGAAAAAGGGCCCGTGGGAGATCACCGACCCGATGGACCGATGCCGTGAAAGAAGCCTGTCAGGAAAATCTACAGGCGTCAATCCGGAAGGCGGAAAACCGTGTGGAGTGGAGAGCTTTGGTGCATCAGATAACGACCCCAAATGGTCACGACCCTCAGTCATGAGGAAGCGAGGAAGAAGAACTACCGCATTTAAGCGATGATGCAAAAACAATAAAAATTTACATTTTAGAAAACCGACAACGGACCCTTTAGCTCGTCGCTAACACTTTGTTTATCTCAGGTTAATGCAAATACATATAAATTTGGCGTGTCATAATTTTTTCACGTCATGACATAACGAACTTTAGGTATCATCATGATGAGTTTCTCGGTCTTATTAAGACCTTTTACGTTAAAAGATGGTATACACGCAAAAACCCGTGACAGTTCCGAGATCCATTTGAATAACAGTAGGTATTTTGCAAAAGCCCGCGTTGCTTAAGTAATGGAAATGGGGCTATGCTTGCATTCGCTTTTAGGCTCGCTTCGGAACTTTTTTGCCACTCGACTAGCTCTCTGTTGTCTGACCTAGTGCTTCAATCTGTGTAATTGTTGGCCTATTTTTAAAGCACGTTTTATTTCAAACGAGCTTTAAATTTTATTTACACTCTTGTACCATTGATACAAAGATTAAAGCACAAAGAAAAATTGAAATGTATAACTGTGGAAAGAGACTGGGAATCGAACCCGGTACCTGTGAGTGTACCCACATTAAAAGTAATGAAACATTACATGTTTTATAAATTTATGCTCTATTTATTCAACAGATTTCAAAAAGGTGGAGGTTCTCAATTCGATTGCAATTATAATTTATTTTTAATTGTTTTATCACCATCATCATCATATCAGACCGATAGACGTCTACTGCTGGAAAAAGATCTCTCCAAAGTTCTCCACAACGATTGGTCTGGCGCCGCCCTCATCCAATGTCTGCCCGCGCATCACTTTCGACAACAGCAACCCGGTAGCCGGGCGCTCTGCTCGTAGTAAGTTTTCGCTACATACGGTTTAATTTTCCCATGTTATCGGCTACGAGCGTAGCCCGTAGCGCTACGCTGTAGTGAATGCGTTAACGAAAGATGTCTCACGGTAGTTTTAATAATATTAAAGAATAGTACAAAAAACATTTCTATTGACCCTATTTTGTAGAAAGCTTTATAAAACTGTTCTAATATCGTAAACTTTATAAGGTCACATTTTAAGACGACTTTGACCCACTTTCATCCATTTCAGTTGGCCGATTAGCTTGACTTTTGGTTTGCGTGCGTTGTCGTGGTAACCTAATTATATGTTACTTAAGTAACAATAAAAAAGTATTTCTATACATAAATAAACTACAGACACTCTTTTTTTTATAGAAAACCTTTCATGAATATTCTTAAGTATAATAATGCAATCCATTTTTGATTGAGAGAAGACTTTTTCCAAAAGTTTATCGATTTGTTGAATAAAATACACATAAAACCACCTAAATTGCTATTGCCATTTTCCGTTGTGCCTTACCATCGCGACCGACTCAAGACTATGAATCACGAATCAATCCGTTTCACATTTAGGTATTTTAATATGTATGACGGCAACTTTCTACGTAAAATTGACCTATCGATTTCATTATAATTGTTCGTCGTCTAGGTTTGCTTAGTTTGGGACTACATACGACGATTTGTGTAAGATTGTCTCTTAGTATTTATCTATTTATTTTATTTAATGGTATAAAAGTATACCTTAAAAAAATCTCGTTAAGCCTATCGTCTTTTAACTGCCATATTCTAAGTACGTAGATATGATATTATTACCTTCTACATGATAGCTGTTCGTGAACAATAAATTGGCCCGCAAGACATACAAAGCAAAGTTTCTGTTAAACGGTTACTGTCACGAAAAGTAAACGTTAAAGTTTCGGAACGTTAAGAGCAAATAAACTTAATCCTTGTAAAGACCCTTTCAGAGCAGTGCGATACTGTGCGGCATGCGGCAGTGCCGCACGACTTTCTGAATGGTGCTTGCGGCACGATGGAGTTCTACGCGCTGCGAACCGCGTTGACAGCAGCCTACAAATCAGCGCGCACTATTGAACCCGCTACGCTATCTTATGTGACGACGTGGTTAGCGCAGTTTGTAAACCTACTGAGCCGGCGGTCCCGGGTTCGAATCCCGGCAGATATTTGTGCTTGGGTCATGGGTGTTCTCTCGTTGTTCTATATATTTAAGTATATATTTATCTAAATAAGTATGTATATCGCCGTCTTGTACACATAACACAAGCCTTCTTGAGCTTAATTTGGGACTAGATCGATTTTTGTGAGGTTGTCTGATATTTATTTATATTATTTTATTTATTTATTTGTTTTCGTTTTGCGCCCGTTCCTAGCCAGTCGTAGTCCGTACCGTCCGCGACAGTGCGCATAGCTACGCCCCGCGATAAATTGCGTTTTCAACAAAGAAACAATAAAATACAGTTCTTAAATGGCTTTTGCGACGGTCCAAAGAGAGAATCATTGGTGGTGTTTTGTTCTGTAGTATAGTTAGATAAGTCTGTTAGCACCGTTGCTCATAAAAGGCTAAACTGATCTTTGTAGATATTATTTTGTTTCAAAAATAACTTTATCCAGGTTCCTTAAATGTTACTCATGAAAATCGGTTTAGCCATTCGGAGATAATCAATTTTATAAATTACTAGCTGCTCCGCGCAGTGTTACCCGCTCAACCCATGGGGACATTACATTATTTCGGCATAAAAAGTAGACTATGTATTGATCCAGGGTGCCAGCTACCTGCATGCCGAATCTAATCAAAATTGGTCTAGCCGTTTGAGCGTGAAGAAGTAACAAACATACACATAAACACACTCAATTTTCGCCTTTATAATATTAGTGTCATTGACAGGGATAGTGTGATTGACAGCTAGAGCTTTTCGTCCTGAATGATAAACTTTAGTTTTTCAGGTCGCCCAGATAAATAATTTATTTATTTCTACAATATGAAGCACTGTGTGAAGATGCCTTAACAAACTCCAACCGCGGCAAAATAGTAAACATACAAAGACACAAACTTTCATATTCGGAAATCCCTCAAAGACTTGCCGATGCTAAATCGAACTCCGTTACTTAGAGCTGAGGTTTATCTGGAAACTTACACAAAAGCAGACTTGGATCTGCAACTTTAAAACAAGGGATTATGGTTACTTTGTTGTTTAGTATTCATCGGATTGTACTAGTTTGCTAGTCAAACATAGTCCACAAGCATAGGGATGGAATAAATGCGCTATTGGGAAAGAATAAATAAAAATAAATAGATAAATATCAGGATCTAGTCCCAAATTAAGCTCAAGAAGGCTTGTGTTATGGGTACTAGACGACGATATACATACTTATATAGATAAATATATACTTAAATACATAGGAACAACCATGACCCAAGCACAAATATTCGAGTTCATTACACAAATATTTGCCCTGGCCGGGATTCGAACCCGGGACCGCCGCTCAGCGGGGCTAGCATATCTTATCGACTTCCCTTGTCACGCGACTCAGCGTCACCTGTCTTGCTCGCACTTTATTGAAAGGAAAGTGACAGGTAGTATTTGTCGCGCGACAAAGAGTCGCGTGTCACAGTTATGCTAGAGGTGCAGTAGGCAGGTGCTTACAAACTGAGCCAACCGCGTCGTCTAACAATAGTCGCGAAGAATAGAATAGAAATATGGAACAACCTCACACAAATCGACGTACATAGTTCCAATTAAGCTCAACTGGGTTTGAGTTATTAATACTAGACGACGATACATACATACATACTAGTACCTAAATGGATAAGCATATGTTTAAATACAAAGAAAATATACGACTGAGGAACAAATATTCGAGTTCATTACACAAATATCTGCCTTTTCCGGGATTCGAACTCAGGACCGCCGGCTGAGTAGGCTGCACTACCACTGCGCCAAACGTGTCGTAAATGTCAAAAAGTTAATTTCTATAACTTATGTATCATTAATTATTTCAGAGCCTATAGTGTCCCACTGCTGCTGGGCAAAGGCCTATCTCTAATTTTGGTCCCTATTTTATAAACAACGGTAACTGACAACTGGCAACAGAATTGCGTAAAACTATGCATTTTATAGGTATAATACTTTAAAAGATTTGTAAACTTTACGCTAAGGTTAATGTTCAGAAGACTTGGTAACATCGTGCCTCATCAAACAAACTTTATCAGTCGTACTCGTAACTCCTAATTATTGTGGATTTATAACAAATTAAGGAGATTATTTCCGTCATTACAGGTTTAATCGCCCGCATTACGCGTATTTCCTAAAGTATTTTTGGCAATAAAGCGGATTTGACTCGCGAAAGGACCATTATTCGCAGAGTATTAGCTAATTCAGTCGAATATCCTAATGGATGGGGCATTATCTTTAGCGATTTGAGATCTTTTGACATTGTTATATAGGTCGTGCTGGGATTTTGTCAAATATCAATGAAAAATTCAAGTGAAATGGATTTTTATGCGTTTATTTGTTTATTTGGAGAACAAACGGAGACATATACAAAAGAAACAACTTGGTTATAAATAAACATACGTCTGCGAGGAGCGTCAAGCTGTCACTAAGAAATTCATTGTTTTATGTATTGCTGTATAAGTATTTAATAAGTATACATTTACTTAATGATAAAAAGTAGGTATTTTAGGTATTTAATCATTTGTCGTGAAGGCGTTTTGTGTGTCATTCGGGAATCCTTGCTGATACTGTGTGTATTAGATCTTCGTTTATATCATTTTTCGGGCAATATTTTAATTATAGCCGACTTCAAGAAAGGAAGGTATAAATTTGGTTGAATTTATGATTTTTTAAATGTTTGTAACCTCTAAACATTGTAATTTATAAACCAATAAAAAAAAATATTTCTTCGAGAGTAGGTGCTCGCATAAATTTGGTGAAGATCTAATAATCCAAGAGAAATTGAGCACATCTAAGTATGAAGATTTTGGTGTTACCCCCAGCGTACCACAGGTTAAGAAATACTACTCTACGGCACAGTTTAGAAACGCTGTTACCGCGTTATACGATCATATTTTCAATAATCATTAAATACTAAGGCTTTATGGAAAAAAGCAGTCGATTAAATAAATATAATTTGTCCGCTAAACGTATTATAAATGCAGTGAAACATTTACTTATCATCATCATTATATCAGCCGATAAAGGTCCACTGCTGGAAAAAGGCCTACACCAAAGTTCTCCACAATGATCGGTCGTGCCCTCGTCCTATTATTTCGATCCTAACCCGGTCGTCGGTCCACCTTGTTGGGCGCCTTCCCACGCTGCGTCTTTCGGTACGCGGTCGCCACTCAAGAACCTTTCTGCCCGGCCATCGGCTCTACGATCATTATGCCCCGCATAATACTCCTCCAACGTTAGTTCCCTTACGGATATCATAATTTTGGATTTGGATGTTTATTTATGATTATGAATAAGCAAAATACGTTCGCCACGCAAACAGAACCTCAGCAAAAAACTAGTACATCGCAAATACACGAACGCTTTAGCCCTCCACTCGAGCTAAGATTGTTTACGATTCATTTCAGTGTTCGAGCATTCGCCGCAGGAATTTCGACCTTATCCCGTATCGGTACGCCCCACTTCAGCCGGTGTTCCAAATTCCGATGCTACTCCGATGTTCAAAATTCGAACTTCGTATACCCGTCCCGCTCATTCAAATATTGTTTGTCACGAGATTGAGAAGGATGGTTGTACAAACTGCGAATTTCGATGTTCGGAGTAGCCCCTCTGATTTACGGCCCGATTTGTTTAAATGTAGGTCGCCCGGGGTTGCGGAGGCTCGGTTTTTTGAAATATAGGACTTTCGGGCTGTTTGAGTTCATGAGACTGTTCAGTTCGAATGCTTCAGCTAAGTTTGGAAATGAGCTACAATTTGGCAATTGGCTGTGTATTTTTCCACTCTGGAATTATTTACCGAACGAGCGAAGCGAGTGGAGCTTCTCCGTTGGCTTTAAATTATTTCGTATTAGCTGTGCCGCGCGGTGTTACCCGCTCATCCAACGGGAACACTACATTTTTGAGATGAAAAGTAGCTTATGTGTTAATCCAGGTTGTCAGCTACATTCATACCAAAATTTATCAACATTGGTCCAGCCGTTTGAGCGTCAAGTGGTAACAAACATACACATAAACACACTCAATAAACTTTATGATATTAGTTTGATGATGATGACCGTGTTTGGATTGGACGTTCGAGTTACCGTTTGTCAAAAATGAAAAAAATTGCAAATTTCAACCATCACACCACCAGAGTCACTAGTAGTCAGTTGTCAGACGTGCAATTCATAATACCAACTGCGCCTGGGCGCGTCATTCGTTCTTCCGCTCCACGGGAGATACTGGTAGTGCTAAGTACTTTACATTGAAGAAAAACTAGTTTAAATGATGATGAATATGTATGTAGTTAAGTGTTGACTCACTTTCGGCTCGTTTCAAAAAAACCACACGCGTGATTTAAGCCCTGTCATAATGTAACCGTTGCATAAACTACTATTTTGGACGAGAAACCTTACATCAAATAATAGCTGACGGTAGTTGTACGAAATGCCTATGCAACGATTAAATCCCAGTTTCAATAGTCCAGGTCATCGCATTAGAGCCGCGTTGGCCGCTGGCCAGCGCTGCGGCGCCCGATAACGCTCTGATCGCTCGCAAATTGTTGCAGTCGCCAATCCGATCAGATCGGCGAGGGATTCCTATCTGAATTGGCTGGATATCTAGTTAAATTTCGTATTATCATTGCCAGTCAAACGACATCCACTGTTGACCCTCAATGATTGTCACAACAGCTGATTGCAAGCCATTCTCAGTACCTACAACTCCTGGTAACGTAAAAATGAGTTTTATCTTTCGTGTCTTGAGATCTACCAAATTTATTCCAAGAATAACGTTTAACCAGTGAATATTCAGCGTTTATAAGCCTTTTTTTTCTTCATTCCCATTTCCGCAAATATTGTTAAAATAGACGATTGTTGGAAGTCGATTTTTTATGAATCCCGAAGCCACTCTCGAATGTGAATCAAGTTAGGTCATAATTAAAACAACTGTCTGTTCCATTGCGGTAATAATCGTGTAGGTATAATGAATGACGCTAGAACCGTGCGGTTAGAATGGTCAGAGAATCACCCTAATGTCAATTATAGGGTTTTGACATTACTATCCGCGAGCAAGCGTTATTGTGCCGGTAGAATCCAGCCCAAATTAAGCTATGAGTACTAACCACGAGAATGGAGTTATACATAGTTAGGACGTTCTGTTACATGCCCGACCTGTTAGATAAGATAACAGGGAGTCTGCGCAGTGCGGCCTGTGTTTACTCGATAATCGCATGTCCTAATATTCCCCCGAATACGCGAGGGAGGTCTCTGAGCAAGACACCTAGAATTATAAAAATAATATGTATATTAACTGTTGCGAAATCATCTGATAGAAAAGTTTCTTTAACGAACGTTACGAAGAATATTTTAATTGGGGTCGTACCTATTAATATATTTTTGTCGTACCTACTACCTAGTTCTTTTTTCTTTCGAACGGTAGGCGGCGAAGCATTTGCGCGACTAGCCAATAAGGTAAGGTGGGTAAGTCTATCTATGACTGTCACAGTCCAATAACTAGATTAACTGTTAGTCCTATCCAATAGACAATAAACCATGTTTGCCTTAAACTCAAAGAAAATTGAAATGCGTAACTTGGTGGAAGAGACCACCAGGATACGCATTTCATTTATTCAGTGACCATTTTTCATTGAGCTTTGATCTTTGTATCAATGGTTTAATATAAAACTTGGTATGTAGGTTTACACATAAAAAAAATTATACATTGTTTCATAAATATATGGTAGTCTTACCTCTTACCACACCTTACCTTAGATAAATACTAGTAGAGTAAGGATCGGAAAATCACATATTCACAAAGTATGTAGTTAGTTTCCTCTCAAAAAAATCTCGAACGGCTTTGTAACCGTTTGTATGTACGCGGATGAAGCCAGGAAACCACACAGAAATTATTTATAATGTCGTATGTTGTGCTATAGGTAGGTACATTCGGTGTATTGCTTGGAGTCTAGTTTCGCTGGTAGGGAGTTCAAAAACTAACTATAAATTGTGAAACATAGTGCCCGCGTTTGCAACATGAACGTGACTTATTTATTAGTAAACTTAGAGCCGATTTTTCAATTGTCATGTCAGAGGGAAGTGGCCGTTAGCTTCAACTTTAGTTGGCTCTGTCCCAACATTAGTGGTCCGGGTGCTATTAGGTGTAGCGCTACGCTGCGCAACGGTGCATGGTTTTGTCACTGTCACAATATTCTTGCAGTATCTAATTTATTTTCTACTCTCTTGGAAAACTGTCACTGTGGCCCCCTGGGAATCGTCAGTGAGCTCTTTCTACGCGTGGGGCGTTTAGAATAGGCTAGGAGCATTTAGAGTAGGGTGTGTAGGTGGTAAGCCGACGAAAAAAATATTTAGTATAAGTGTCGGAATTATTACTGGTACATAGAATCGAATAGCCCTTGGATTAGAAGGGTTTATTCGTGGTGACCGCGTACCGGAAAACGCATCGTAAGAGAGTCCAAACTAGGGATTGGTAACCTGAGCTGTTTGGATGAGCGCGACCCGTCGATACAATACAATACAATACGAATCCACTTTATTGCACATCTAAAATACACAGGGATACAAAGACAGTAACAAATAAACAGAGGTAAACTGCAGGCGGTCTTATAACTAAACAGCGATCTCTTCCAGACAACTTTGAGGTTGTCGTCGACCTTGGGGGAGAATTTTATTTATTACTAGCGACCCCGCCCCGGCTTCGCACGGGTACAATGCTATAGTATGCATGCATTATACATATAAACCTTCCTCTTGAATCACTATTTATTAATAAAACCGCATAAAAATCCGTTGCGTAGTTTTAAAGATCTAAGCATACATAGGGACAGACAGACAGACAGACAGCAGGAAACGACTTTGTTTTATACTATGTAGGGATTGTCTTTTTTGGTTATATTATGATGATGATGAGGGATTATTGGATTCTTTAGGGTGATCTGAAGTGAAAATTTGTGTATACTGGCATTGCTATCAGCTTTAAGCCTAGGCACCAAGGGTGGCAAAAGGTCAAGGCATCAGGCAGGCCAGGGGTCGTGCCAAAGATCATGTAACTCGATTCCTAAGGTCACCGCTAGTCTTTGGGTCGAGTTCTAATGGTTTTAGTTCCGTTTGATACCTGACTTGACTACGAGCTAGACTTGACTACGACCTAGATTTGACTGATAACATATGAAGGCCACGTTGTCGTCCAGTTTTACCCGTTGATATTTTAGGTTTTATAGTTGCTGAGTCAATTAAGAGTTATGTCATAGAATAAAACATGAAAAGATCAAAAGATAATCTCCTATAATCTCTAAAACTACACATATTGGTTGTGTGTGTGATAATGCATCGATCCACCCTGGTGTGGTGTGTAATAAGACGATAGGTATCGTAGCGGATCAAAGCACGTACTGAGTCCATTTTTGGTAAAAGAAGATCGCTAAGTACGACGAATCTCGTACATTGACCCTCCATTACACTGACCCTTGATACGTGTCCGAAAGAGATTTGTAAAGGCTGGTCAATGTACGAAATTCTGCGTGCTCAGCGTCCTCACTTTGTGCTCAGAAATCACCTAAAAGTAGAAATCCATGTAAAAAAAGTCACGGAATCTGTGTAAAATTAAGAATTTACACTTACATCAAATGTACAGGCATAAAGTCTCGTAAATTTCCCCGCAATCGCGAAGATACTACTGTAAGCTGCTTAATAGCCGAAAAGGGAGAGAATCTCAACCTTCGTCCAGTTCTGGCCGCTTGCCAACACTCGGGAATTGTTAAGATCTTGGACGAGTTATTTAAAAATGTGCATCGAAGACGCTCGGCAACTTTGTTGTAAGAATACATGGAGGCTTTCTTGAGAATTTCATCTTTGTTCGCGAATTTTGTAATGGAGTTGTCGGGAACAGATTACGTAATATCATTTGGGTTATATTGAAATGTGAGGTAACAAACTCGTCTGTAAATCTATTTTATAGTGCCTTTTATATACGATTTTTTCATTATTTACACGTATTTATACATCTTCATCGTAAGTACAGTCCTATTGTAGTCTAAACACACGGCTGCTGCCCGCCAGTTCCTAGGGTGAACTTGGCTGGACACGCTGCCGCGTGTCTAGATTAGAGCATTGCGCTCATGTGTGAGTGGACCGGATTTGATTCAACATCACCCAGTAGCAAATATGCTGTATAGAAGGCTATGCAGCCATTATAACTCTTACACGCGCAGGACAACACGTATTCAACTTGGGCACTCCACATCAGTGGAACACTGTGATTGGTCAAATCACGATCCGCTTTACCTAGATCCGTGGAGGTAGAGAATGATCCCTTAATTTTACAGATAACACTGGCAAGATAGATAATTTCTGATCAGTCATAGTACAGTATATGATAAGCATACGATTCAAAATAAGTTTTTATCATAAACGGTTGTTTGAGACACGCTATTGCCAACTGTACATAAACCTAAAAATAATAGGTTTGAGTTGGTTCTACAGCCACTTTTCGTCTCCATCATCAGATTAGCTCCAAAATACCATATAACGAAAAGTTTCATTCCAATACGAAAATTTAGACGAAAATCGACTTCCAAGATTTGATTATATTACAAAGAAATTAACAAACAAACATTGTTGCAAGTGAAGCTTGTCAAAAAAGTAATGCTATACTACAACTCACCCAACAGTGACATCAAAAATATTGCTGCCCACAGAGCTGGAGACCGCCATGTCTCCGAAGCCCTTCCTGGCGACGATGACAGACGTGATGAGGTCAGGCACCGAGGTGCCCGCGGCCAGTAGTGTTAGCCCCATCACCTCCGGCGGCACGTACGCCGTGGCGCCCGCCACGTTCGCCCACCACACCATTAGGTACGAGAAGAACGCGATCCATACTATGGATCCTATAAACGTTACGGGGAATAGATTCTTCCCTGGAAAGAAAGTATGGTTTGATTAGTAAATTGGTAGGTACAGGAATAGTAATTAGTGCAGACGCCGGGAACGAAGGGCTTGCCGGGTGAGTAGGTGTAGATGCCGACAGTTGACAGGCCGGATAGTGATACGAAGCCGCCAAGCCCTTTTCACGGCTAAGGCATTTAAAATGCTTTTCTCAAACATACTATCTTAATAAACTAAAAATAAATAAGTCGGTTTGTAATCAGATCAGCTGACGTTCAAACTTGCTTAAAGAGTTTCCGAAGCTCTCACTTTCTGGGAAATATGCTTAGCAGTACTCTAGTTAAGTTGGCAGCATAACGCGCCCAAGTTTTAGTATACGGCGCGGTTATGCATAAGCCTATAACGGATTGTAAAGTCCTCGAGAAACGGGGTTGTTCGGGTTGAGTTATAGATTGTGAAAGAGCAGACACACTTGAACGCAATAATTGATATTATTTAATTTACGTTGTTTAAAGAATCCTTTTATTGATTTTGTTTGTGGAAATACCGCATTTTTATTTCTATAAATTTTGACACAAAGGTAAATTATGAAAGAAAAATGTAATAAACCCCCGGAAACGTAGGATCGCAGTATCGAGTCCTGCTTACATTGCAGTGGATCACATTACATTCTTCGTTCATAATTTACTTTTGTGCAAATATTTATTATTTAATTTGTTAAAGAGCTCTTCATGTAGTAGATAGAGAGCAGTAATATTTATTTATAATTTATTGCACAGTACAAAATATTAAATAGTAAATGGCGGACTTAATGCCGTAAGGTATTATCTACCAGTCAACCAATGGACTAAGAGAAACTAGCCGTTGATGCAGAATCATTGTCGAATTTATATTACGCGTTAAAACTCCGTTACATTTGCGTAACTTTTTCTCACCACCTTCTAATTTAGTCTTCTTCTGTAGTCCAAGATTACTCTTTTGCAATAACCTATTATCTATCATCGATAAATAAAGATTTATATTGTAACAAAAACACTTGATGGTGTATGCAATAAATAATTGTTACATTGTTTTTGTTGTTTCTTTCACATACTACTTAGATTACGAGTATCTGACCTGACCAAGTGAATAAGGTTTGACCCAAAAACTGTGGTACTTCGACTAATGCATGTAATTTGCAGCAAGAATCCCCTCATTTATAAAAGGCAGCCAAGACCCCTGCTCAGAGCAAGCCCACATAACAATATTTTCGCCACGTTACTATCTTCTAATAAAAACAAAAACTTATGAAACCCTGTCCTGGCACTGGCATGGTATCGTAAAAATTTCACTGGTGGTCATGTAATCGTTTGTTCGAATAGGGGATGTCTGATGTTGAATTATACAACATATTGTAGTTATATGAATAAAATTAGCGTCATGATACAAAGAAAAAAAAGAAAAAAAATATTTTTTGTAATATGTGACTTCAAAGGTACGAAAATGCTTTATCACTTATTTATAACGTTTTGACAAAATGCTAGTGTGAGTGACAGATGCTTTGTCACTTATTTATCACGTGATAAAAGCAACCATCATAGGCCCTTGGTCACGTCTCCTACCTTACCCAAAACATGTTTTTTCGATTTAAATAAAACAATTTAAACTCATTATATCGCGTATATTAACTACTTGAGCCTCCCTGACGTTTCGGTAGCTTTACGAGAAGTTTGTACAAATATAACTTTGACAGAGAAAAATTGAGTTTTTTTTTTAGTCTACCTTTGACAACGGTGTCTGTAAAGCAACTGAAACGTCAGGAAAGCTCAAACAATTAATATACGCGATATTATCCGTTTAAATTGTTTTATTTAAATGTATGATAGTCGCGGAAACCGAAGGAAATATTATGATTTTTCGATTCCAAGGGAATTTTGTGGCGTAGATACGTAATGCATTCGTCAGTAGATGCGCAAAGTGACTTGACCTTTTATAGTTATAATAACCTCTCTCTTTTGCTTCGCCCACGTCGGGTAATAGAGCAGACGTGTGTGACTCTTATAGGCAATTAAAGTACAATAGTTATATGCAAAGGTTAGGTATATTTAACTTAAGTAGGTGAGCTTTCTCACGCTAAATAGTAATTCATCATCGCATTAATAAATCGATTGCGAAGGGTCAGTTACCGGGCTTAATTGTTTTCTTTTATTCAATAAAGAAATAACTTGGCTTTAATTATAATCATATTATTATAAATGATGCTCAAAGGAAAACGACTTATTTTTCCATAGATTATTAAGTATACTTAGATCAAAGAAAACGCAAATGCAGTTTATGAAAAAATAGTTATAGGGTGATCATTTAACGTGTGCACGCTACTTTTTTATTTGCTGCAGCATAATTGGGTATAGATTATGATACCCTCCCTTATATGTTTTGATAAAGGCACAAAGGTATTCGACATTCATTGTGTACAGTCAATAACAGAAGTTTAGTTTGTTTTCGTCACTCTAGGCCGTAAATGGGATTTTAAGGCCATTTCCTGGCCAAGACAAGACGTAATACTTCAGACAAACAACGGGCGGTAATTTGTAAAGCCCATTTATGGCCTCGCCTTTGGCTTGGCCACACAAACGCTTGCGATCTAGGATATTCACGAATTCACCGCCCTAGGTATGTAATGCACTACTTACGCATGGCACGCAAGCGGATTCTAAGTATTGCTTATTTAGAGGATAAGGGTTGTATGTACAGATTATTGTGAGCTTATTATAATGCTTAGCTACTATTGCTGCTGACTGCACGTGTAAAATTTTCTTCCAGTCATGATCTCGGTAAGGCAACTGGAACTGGACTAACCCAGTAGGGCAACTCTATCTTACATTATATTCTTCCTATTAATAAAAGACTTCAAAGTTAGTGAAAATCACGTGACAATTCATAAAATTGTTTGAATTTTTAATATCGCGTGAATCGATAAAAGAGTTGAGACGAAACTTGACAATATATACCAAGACAATAGAGGGAAAAATTGAGGAAAGGAGAGGAAGAGGAAACCCGAAAATTAGTTATTTGGACCAGATAAAGAAAAAGGTAGATGGGGCATCGTATCGAGAAGTGAAAGGCGTTAAGTAGAACGGACTGGAGACAACTGCACCAACAAGAGTAAAACTCTTAAATAATGATGATGATGAGGATGATGATGATGACGAAGATGATGATGATGATAATCGTGATGATGTTGATGATGACGATCATGATGATAATGATTGACATTATATAAACGACTTCGTGTATACCTTTTTTATTGGTAAATCTATTTAGAAAATAGTATACACAGATGTTAACGTTACCTCTCGGAGTCCTAGTGTCCGGGAGAGTGATCCATAATGGGAAGACTATGGGCGCGACCAACAGGTACGTCAGCCGCTTGCGGAACCCCGAGGGCCAGGACATGTCCAGCGGCGTCGTGTCCTCCTCCAGGTCCCCTATCTGTGGAAAAGGACTTCTGGTTACTCACTATCATTATCATTAACATTCATATTGGTCATATGACGTTCACCTGTAGGACAATGTCTCCCTCAGTGATCTGGGATCTTCGAACCAAATCGATGATATTCATCGTCAGTCGTTTCGTTTTCTCGGTACAAGATCGGCCCAGGTGGAGGCATACAGTGGCGGTAAACGTGCAAGCCTTCGAAGAAAAAGAAGGAGTGGGCTCGCCGCAGTACAATTTTGTCGGTGGGGTGCGGACATGCAGCGAATGTGGCCGCACATTTGTTGCGAAAATTGTCTACGGCAGCCACCTGAGCGCTCATGAGCGACGCTCTCATTAGCCAGCGTTCAGTCGCCGTGGCCGAAATCAGCCGGATGCAATGATGATAATGATGATGATTTCTCAGGACCTTAAAACTGAAACTGCTACCAATTCTAGTTACAACAGCGGAGATCTGGCTACGGTGATCAATTGATCATCGGCCGGCGGATCATATTGACACAAGAACTGTTATGTTAGCGATCCATGACTTGTACTCGTAAATGTAACTCTAAAGTGCTCATCTACATATCCGACAGTCTCCGTTATTCGCTTGGCTGGTAGATTGGAGTCTCGTTGAGAATGAAATTAGAAAAAGTATCCTGTTTAAAACATGTGATGTTGTTTGCTAGACTAACCTCTTCTATAGCATCTAAGTTGCACATGCTGCAGAGCCCCGGCTGGCAGGTCCAGAGGCATCACCTTGGCATTTGTCTGCCTTTGCTAGGAATCTACTCGCATATAAAATGTGCTGCAGAATTCCATGAATTCATTCATAAATGGGCCATGCATTTGTGCAGCACATAGTACATCACACAACCTCAGTTATGGTAGATCGGTATGTCGTTCGAAATATCAGTTAAGACAAATCACCTGTTTAAAATAAGTAATGGTTATCTGATATCCTAAACTAACCTCTTCTATAGCATCTAAGTGTACATGCTGCAGACCCCCAGCCGGCAGGTCCACAACCTTGTATCGCACAACCTGTTAGGGTGCTAGATCGGCGTCTTTGGAATGCTACCACCTGTTTAAAAAGGTAAAGGTTATCTAAACTAACCTCTTCTATAGCATCTAAGTGCACATCCTGCAGACCTCCATTCGGCAGGTCCAAAGGCGTCTCCTTGGCGGCGGCGGCGGAGTGCCGCGCTGCCGCCGCGCCCGCTCCGCCCGCCGTCGGTCTCGTGGCCTCCAGTAACACCTTCAGCGACGCGATGGCGTGCAGCTGTGTCGCTTTCTCGTCCACTTTCCCTGTGAAAAAAGGAGATGGATGAATGGCATGAATGGTGCTGGCGCGGTATTGGCCTCTTGTTGTTGAGATTTTCTTGGTATGAGGAATATAATAACAAATAAAGAAGATGTGAGTTTGTTGGGTTCAGTACACTGACTGGTAAGAGGCAGAAACGACATCAAGTCTGCATCAACCACGGCCAACGTCTCATTTCAGGATTGCAGTTGGATATGTCGATAAGATATAACGTATCGATATTTTCGGGTGTCTAATGATATAACACATCCTGCATATAACAACGTTAAATAGTTACAATTTCACTAGACATAACAACCTTTAATGTTAGCAAGATAACCTAACACACATCGCTTCGCTCGTCGTCGTACCTAATGAATCTATTACAGTTTTACTTTTATGTTTGAGAAGTTTGAGTGTGAAATTAAGCTTTTAAACGTATTATATCAAATGAAAATTATATGGTATTATGCCATATGAAAGTACTATACCAAATGTTACTATATCATTCGTTTATTATAACCCTTGATCGTTATATTCACCGATATTATTACCAGTTTGGGGAGGTTGTCACAAAACTAAACTTATCGTACTGGAGAGGGCACAACGTTCAATTCTGAAAGTACTGCTAGGTAAAAATATACGCTATAGTACCATGAATGTTTATTCAGAAGCAAACGTACTTACGGTAAGGCAATTATATATCCTGAATTGCATCCTAAAAATTCATAAAAATACTAAACCTGATACTAATATAATATATAAACGAAACCCTTTCTCAGTAATTAAGCAGGCAACTTTTAGTAGAACTTCTTTTGCAAAAAGACAATTTAATGTAGCATCAATTTACTTATATAACAAAATTAACAGAGTGACTAATATCTACGGTAAAACATATGGAGAGTGTAAAAAACAAATAACATCATGGTTAAAAACAAAAAGCTATGAAGAAATTGAAATACTCATACAAAGACTGTAATCAGAAATCACCTAGCACATGCTCCTACTTAATACAGACCTACCTTAAGAGCAGATATTTTCATTCCGACTCTCGCTCTTATATATATATATATATATATATATGTGTGTGTATGTGTGTATGTAGGAGTGAGAGTATATTTCACGCGCACTTGCATATATAGCATATTAATTTTATACATATCAATAGATCTATAAATATAGCACAACATAATACAAATAATTTACCCCACCGAACACCGAACTTATGTAAAACACTATATAATACAATATGATATTCTCGTCCTACTGTGGGACTTACCTACTGCTGTTCTCACCAATTTCTATAGATTAAGTTAGCTTTTAAGATAACAATAACTAAACCTTATGTTATTAACTGTGTCAACATCTGTATGAAAGAGCGAATACCTCCTAACACAAGTGTAAAACTTAAAAGGAGGATTCGACAAGTTTTTGTAAAAACTATGTTAATAATAAATGATTTTGATTTTTTTTTTGATTTTGATATTATATCCTAAGTTGTTATACCGACCGTTACGTACCCGATATTTTTAAGAAAAAGTGTTTCGCATTTCGCAGATTAAGGACTATAATCGTCCGCATTAAACTGAAGGATCTTTGAGGAGGAGGGTAAAGTTATCGCTTAACAGCGCTCTTCTTGTTTACAACGACGGGAACATTTAAAACATTTAATGGTTCAATCAGGGCGGCTGCGTTTCCAACGGCTTTCCGGGACAACACGGGCGTCCTACCTATTGGACCAGTGAACCTGCTGCGTAAGCTATTGAATTTTTTGAACCGGTTGGTTTAAGCTACATTTACGAGTAGCTTACTGCATTCATATAAAAAAAAAAAATATTTTTTAACAAAGTTTAAACAGCTAGCCTCTTCTGTACATTTGAGTAATGGGAACTTGAAAATTATATCGTACTAGGTGATACGAAGAAGTTCAGAATTAAAGCACATAAGTACTGTAATCTATATCAAGTTAAATACGAGTACAAAACCAACTTCAAATCAACCGTCACGTTCTCATTCAACTCCGACCTCAACATTTAAACGTGACCACTCCAGCAAACTGCAACAAAACCTATTATACACCCATTCAGAAGTTGCCAGCGTTAATAAACAAGTTATGTGCAACTTGTATGTGCAAAAGTTGTGTGCAACTTTTGTATGCAAGTGGAGTTTGGACAGCATCCGTCAGATCGCTAAATGAGATTACGAACGTGGGAGTAGCTCCAGGACGTGCTTTAGAGTTAATGTTATTTGGAACGTCTGGCTTATTGTGTGCTCTCTTACATATTGATTTAACTACAGGATTTACACACATTTTTATAAAAACGGGACTTAATCGCTTTCAGAAAGACGTGTTTGATGTTTATCAGTTATCAGTTTATTTATTGCTTTCATAGGTTACAAAGATGGACGATACAGAATTTTATTTCGCTATGAAACCCTGCAGGGCACTGCAACTATTAATAAATATGTTTACAAATTTAACAGAACATCTAAGTTCATAAATATACCTTTTTTATTTACTTTGTAAATAACATCTTAGTTACCTACTATTATGCATTATCTTTTTCTATAGTACTCACTTAGGATTATTAGGTTCAACAAAATATTCACAAATTCCAATAATATCACAAACATGAAAACTTATATTCTAATACATTGTATATTAAATATACGAGTATCTACTTATTTTAAAATTATACATTGCCTCTACATTATATAAATTATATTAATTGCTACTTTCAAAAAATTCAGTTAAGGTGTAGAAGCTGTTATCTACTAAATATTTTGTCAGTTTTTTATTGAATATAGTATATTTTTCCTCGTTTCTGATGTACTTTGGAAGTTCATTGTAAACCTTAATACACATTACATGTGGGCTGGTGCTGTGCATTTTTAACTTAGAAAATGGGACTGGAACCGTGAAACATGCCAACTTTGCCCGCATTTTTCGTAAAAACCCGAATTTCTCTAATTTTTTCTATGACGGGATGAAGTTTTTTTTGTCTAACGCATCCATCGTATTAATATGCATGCGTTTATTACGAGAAACAATTTTTAAATCTACATTTAATCAATTTTTTTTATCAATTTTCACCTCGGGTAAAGTTATCTAAACTTTTTCAAACATTGCCCAAATCGATTATTTTCGTAACTATAGCCCCTACAACGTTAAGATAAGGATCAGTATAAAATCTGGGGTAATAATGGCGTTCCACGTAAATATCTTGGTCTTAACTGTACAAACACGTGTGCAATATGGGTGGGCAATGTTACATAGGTATTTTGTTTTACTCCATACAAGCCGAATCAAGCAGTTTGAAATTGTCAGGGTTGTCACTTTTAGTTGAGTAAACCATTTTTACCAGTACCATTATCAAAATGAAAAGTGTATGCTTAATATTGGATACTAATAGTTAGGCGGTTATTTTGTTACTTCGCGTCAGAATAATCTAAAAAACAATTGTCATAATTGAATATTCTATGTTTTTTTTGTTTTATGGACGTGACATGACATGACATGCAGCTACTGCTAACAGTACAACGGCTTAATAGAAATATAATTTACCTTACCTTAAATACATAACCCTCCTTTATTTACGCAGTCAGGTAAAATTACGGGGTCTCCTTCGCAATCCATAATATCGTATGTCCTAAAGTCAAATGCCATACCACATTTACTCTAAACACTTTTGACATATCAATCATTTGTCATAATGATTATTTGCCATAATGATCTTACATCCTAATGATCATAAACCATAATATTACATTACCTAATGCTCTAAATACCTAATATGTTTTGTACTAATCCATTAACACATAAAACTTACGAGTCATAATATACAAAACCATAAATCACATGTCCTAAAGTCAAATGCCATGATGATTACTTGCCATAAAATGATCATAAGCTATAATAACATTACCTAATATCCTACTTTTAGGCAGGTCAGACTTGGGTTGGGTTAGGTACGACGACGAGCGAAGCGAGGAGGAGTGTTAGGTTGAACTATGACCCTAACGAGCGAGCGAAGCGAGCGAGCCGCGCAGGTCCGACTTGGCTTACGATTCCTTACATTACCTATTTCACCTTAAGGCAGGTCCGACTTGGACACATATCGAATTGGCTAAACCCCGAAAACTGTAGGTTGGGTTATTGGCTGAACCCCGAAAACTGTAGGTTAGGTTAGGTTTGTATTGTGACCACGTATAGCGGAGCGAGCGAAGCGAGCGGAGCGTCAGACTTGCTGAACCCCGAAAATTATAGGTTAGGTTATTGGCTGAACCCCGAAAATTGTAGGTTAGGTTAGGTTTGTATTGTGACCACGTATAGCGGAGCGAGCGAAGCGAGCGGAACGTTAAAAAACTTGCTGAACCCCGAAAACTGAAGGTTGGATTATTGGCTGAACCCCGAAAACTGTAGGTTAGGTTAGGTTTGTATTGTGACCACGTACAGCGGAGCGTCAGACTTGCTGAACCCCGAAAACTATATAGGTAGGTTGGGTTATTGGCTGAACCCCGAAAACTGTAGGTTAGGTTAGGTTTGTATTGTGACCACGTATAGCGGAGCGAGCGAAGCGAGCGGAGCGTCAGACTTGCTGAACCCCGAAAACTATAGGTTAGGTTATAAAAATCGGAAAAATGAAAAATCGACATACTTATATTCGGAGTTTTAAAACATTCGGAATTATGATGAATGACACGTGATAATAATTAGGATAAGTAACTATTAAGACATATGATGATTATGGCAACAAGTATTAGGATATGTAACTGATAGGACACTAGATCATTAGTACTTAAGATAATAGTGCAAATAATCATTAGGATATTCAATATTAGGATGATCAATATTATGGCATTTACATTAGGATAAACGTTATTATGGCAAAAGATCATTATGACCACAGTTATTATGGAATTTACAAATAGGACAAAGGAAATTATGGATTCCAATATAGACCCAAAATTACGACAAGGTGACAACCCTAACCCTTTTTTTAGTCTGGGCAATGTTGGCATTCATAGGTTAGCAAGTTACTAGATAACATTGCCCACCATCATAACTCCGGTTTTAATAAGTATTTTTAGTACAAACTACAATAAAAATGATCTACAGTTCTTATTTTATAACAAGCAATAAGATACATTCACCTGAGGCTTCCCCATTCTGTAAAAAATACACCAGAACTTCACCTAGAATTGGCCCGCCAAATCACGCACCTTATTCAACTAGTCCTAACACGTTACGGAATGAAGTTGCGCGCAAATGTGATTCCCAGTGATACCACAGATATAATCTATTTTCCACTAAAAATAGTAGTGTTGCCAGAATCATGTTGAAATTGTCTTCAGAAACGTTTCTTTTTTTAAGTAGCGTTTTGGGCAAAGTTCCCTGTGGAGGCAAAGTTGGCGTATTTCACGGAATGTTTTCTCTAGGGCGCAACTTTGTGGTTGCGGGATCTTTTGGTGTTGGAAAAAAATGATTATATTTCCTGAAAAAAATCCACAATTCTAAATAATATATATAAGGAGTCTATAAATCGCATATTTATGACAAAAACGCCTGCAATCAGGAACATTTACCAATTCACCGCCCTAGGTAAGTGATGTACTAAATTAATGCACAATTTCGACAAGAAAGAAAGAAAGAAAGAAAGAAATAAATATCGGACAACCTCACAAAAATCAATCTAGTCCCACAGTAAGCTCTAGTAGGCTTGTGTTATGGACACTAGACAACGATAAACATACTTATATAACTAAATACATATTTAAATACAAATAACACCCATTACCCAGGCACAAATATTCGAGTTCATCACACAAATATTTTACCCTTGAAATAATATCTAAGATAGAAGTAAACAACAGGCAATCTTATCGCTACAGAGCAATCCCTTCCCGACAACCTCTGAGCAACGAAATGAGACGATCTTGGGTGTAAAACTTTCAACTTTCCAGGTTCCGTTCTTGACATGCGCTTTTATCTCAGCCTTTCCTTTTGTCATCCGAGAGGGGGTTGGCAGTGGAGTGCTAGAAAATCGGTGCTCGAGTTCTAAAATTTCCTAAGGGAAGGGCAACGGGAGTTGTAAAATTGGTGGCGTTGTCGCAATGCGAGTGAGGTTGCTTGGTGCGCGGGGTGCAAGCACCCCGCGAGGGGGTCTGTCCTGGGGCTCTGTCACCCGAGAGGGGGTTAGTACTGAAAGATGCAGACGAAAAAGTAGCTCGAGTTGTAAATTGCTTAAGAAAGGGAAGCGAGGTAGAAGATGGAGGCGAATTTGCACGCAGTTATGTTTGCTTGCTCTTTGCCTACTGACCAAAGCATTAGCTGGTCCGCGTTTAGCGAAGTTGCGGAGCAGCCTGGGACTATCCTGATCACCACGACAGTGCCGTGAAGAGGAGTGTGAGTACTGGCCGCAGCACTGTCGACGGTTCTCCGTTTGAAATGTATTTTTATATGTCAATATACTTCTATGTTGTCAATGCAGTTCTGTCGATTGTAAATTACTTATTACAATAAATGTGTATTATATTCATATAGCCATGTCTTTCCACGTAAATACCCCCAACAAATGGTAGCAGAGCGTGGTTATACGATTACCTGCAAATAAAAAGGTAAAAATATGGCATCGACGAGTTATCGAAACATCGAACCATTGACCAAGTCAAATTATGACACTTGGTGCCTACAAGCGCAAGCCGTCCTAATAAAAAACGACTATTGGGAGATCGTAAGTGGCGAGAAAAAATTGTCATCGACTGCGGATGCGGCGGCGAAATCTGTGTTCGAAAAGGAGGATTTAAAGGCAAGAGCTGAAATTTTACTTTTAATCTCACCTTCCGAGCTCAAGCAAATAAAAACATGCGCGTCATCAAAATCCGTATGGGACAAGCTTAAAGCCACTTATCAAAGCACCGGGCCTGCGCGAAAAGCAACATTGTTATAACAGCTAGTTCTAAAGCGTATGACAGCTGATGAAGACATCCGTGATCATCTAAATAATTTCATGGACGTGGTCGATAAACTCGCCGACATGGATATTAAAATACCACCAGAACTCCTCAGCATAATGCTGCTCTACAGTTTGCCGACGACATTCGAAAATTTCCGAATAGCCATCGAGTCAAGGGACACATTGCCTAATCCTGACGACCTGAAAGTCAAAATACTTGAAGAGTACCAGGCCAGGAGCGGTAGCGACCAAGCACCTGAAAGTAGCGAAGCATACCACTTGAAGAAAAACTATTCCAAGAAGTATTGCAAGAACTGCAAGAAAAAGGGCCACACTACTGAGGCATGTTGGGGCAAAAAGGATCGCTCAAATGAGAAACCCATCAGAAGCCAATCAAAAAATTTCAACGTCTGTCTGAGTACTGCACAATCAAGCACCGATAAAAACAAATGGTGTTTGGACAGCGGGTGTTCATCTCACATGTGCGGCGACAAGACAATGGTTTCGGCTTTAACCCCTGAAAATGGAACCCTAAAATTGGCATCTAACAAATATACGAGCAAAATTGAAGGCAAAGGAATAGTCACAGTCAGCCAAGAAAAAGAAGGTTATAACTTCAGTGACACGTTATTCGTTCCTGATGTGTCAGTGAATCTACTGTCAGTAGGCAAGATAACTGACAGAGGATACAAAGTCATCTTTGAAAAAGACAAAGCCTCCATCGTAAAAAAAAACGGCGAGGTGACACTGACAGCACAGAGAAAAGACGGTCTATATTATTTCGAGTTTGAGAAGAAAGAAACGTCAAACTACACACAAAAAGGCAACAATTGTGATTTAATGGAATGGCATCGCAAACTTGGCCATATAAATGAAAGAGACCTGCAGAAAATGGCAACAGACAACCTTATGTATGGATTGAGACCGACTGATGAAAAATTAGAAGCGTGCGAAACCTGCATAAAAGGCAAGCTGTCAAGATTACCATTTACGCGACACGATAGCCTCTACACAACGGAAAAGCTTGAAATTATCCATAGCGACGTGTGTGGGCCTTTCGAGTGCGAAACGTTAGCGGGATCGAGATATTACGTCACATTCATAGACGACTTCACTCGATATTGCCACGTCTACTTTATCAAAAAGAAGAGTGACGTATTCAACATTTTTAAAGAATACAAAAGCGAAGTCGAGACGTTCCATAATAAAAAGATAAAACACCTGCAGACAGACAACGGCACTGAATATCGCAACAAGGAATTTGACGATTTCCTCAAGCTGCATGGAATCCAAAGAAGATTGACCACAGTTTATACACCGCAACAAAATGGGATTAGCGAGAGGAAGAACAGATCCTTGTTGGACAAAGCCAGGTGCCTGCTGATCGAAGCAAACGCTCCCAAAAAGCTCTGGGCAGAAGCGGTATCTACGGCCAACTATCTTATTAACCGTAGCCCTTCGAGCTACGGTGACATACCATTCACGAAATGGATTGACCGAACACCATCTGGCAATCATCTTCACGTTTTTGGCAGAAAGACCTTTGTCCTGAAGAAGAACAGACGAGGAAAGCTGACTCAACACGCCAAAGAGGGCGTATTTATGGGATACTCGTTGACTACTAAAGGCTACCGAGTATACATACCTGAAGATGATGACGTGGTGATAAGCAGGGACATCAAGGTTATAGATCAGATGTACTTTAAAGAAAAGGATACAGATTATGAAAACCTTGTAAACGAAGCGGAACGCCATCGCACGATCTCACCTGAAAAAGAAAAGAAAAATAAAAGAAAAAATAATAAATTTAGACAGGAGATAGAAATCGAAATTATAGAGAAGAAAAATGACACAATAAACAACGAAATTCAAAATCCGGAAAACCAACCTCTAGAACCTGATGATTCGGAAGATATCGAATCCTTTGACGACGCATCAGAGATAGTAGAGATTCCTGAAAATGGGAGGCCACAAAGAGAGAGGCACCCACCTGCGTGGACTAGAGACTATATACTGGATGATACTGAAGAAAGTCATTTATTTAATGAAATTACTTACCTGTCTGACGAAAATGAGGACGATGAATACTGGCATGATGCGATAAAGGCTGAGATAAAAGCGCATGTCAAGAACGGAACCTCGAAAGTTGAAAAGAAAGGCAAAAATGTGAAAGTTGTAGACTACAAGATGGTTCTGAGGAATAAAGTTGGACCAGATGACAGCGTCACAAGAAAAGCCAGACTTGTAGCACGAGGCTTTACACAGAGACCAGGTATCGACTATAATGCAACATACGCGCCTGTCGCGAAACTAAGTTCGATCAGATCTGTCATCGGAGTAGCTGTGGAAGAAGGGTTAAGTTTGAACCAGATGGACGTCACAACTGCGTACCTGAATGGTGAACTGGAAGAAAGAATCGTGATGAAATACCCTGACTACCTAGAAGAATATCTGACAGAGATTATGGTTGAAGAAAGTACTAAAGACGATTTAACTATATACAACAAAACAGTTGACATGCTAAGAGACATAAAAAACAACCCAAAAGAGAAGGTTTGCTGTCTCATTAAAGCACTGTATGGACTCAAGCAGGCAGGGAGGCAATGGTACAAAAAGCTCGACACAGAATTAAAACGCATCGGTTTCAGAGCATCAGAAGCTGACCCATGTGTATACCTACTCGAGAAAAGAGGAGTAAAAATTATAATTGTAATCTATGTCGATGACTTATTGATTGCCTACTCGTGTCCTAGAAAACTTAAAGAAGTCAAAGACCTGCTAAATTCAAAATTCGAACTGAAAGATTTGGGAAGACCGAAACGCCTCATTGGTATAGATTTAACTTATAAAAAAGATGAAATTAAAATCAGCCAACAGAAATTTATAGAAGAAACTTTAAAGAAATTCAGAATGGAAGATTGCAAAACTACATCCACACCAATGGAGCCAGGCCTCAAACTCGAACGAAGTGGAAAAGATGAAAGTCAAAATCTTGATCTTCCTTACAAAAATTTAATAGGTACGCTGATGTATCTAGCAGTGGCAACACGCCCTGACATTATGTTTGCGATAAGCTACCTATCACAGTTTAATGACTGTTATAAGGAAGAGCACTTTGAGTGCGCAAAAAGAGTACTTCGGTACCTCAAAGCGACTAAGGACGTCGGTTTGACATTCACGAAGACCGGCCAAGACATGTATGGTATGGCTGATGCGGACTGGGGCTCTTGCAAGCTCGACCGGAAGTCATTTTCAGGCTACTGTTTTAAATATGCTGGTACGGCCATAAGCTGGATGTCGAAGAAACAAAAGAGCGTCGCCCTTTCGACAGCAGAAGCGGAATACGTTGCTCTAACCGAAGCTGCAAAGGAAGCGATTCACTTGAAAAGTCTCTTCAAAGACTTAGGAGCTGACTATGACCGTATTGTTGTGTTGACCGACAATCAAGCAGCCCTCAAGTTGAGTAATAATTCAATGGTTACGTCGAAGTCTAAACACATTGATTTAAAAATGCACTTCATTAGGAATTGTATCCAAGAAGGAGCAATAGAAGTTAAGTATCTGCGAACCGATGACATGGAGGCAGACCTACTGACCAAAGCATTAGCTGGTCCGCGTTTAGCGAAGTTGCGGAGCAGCCTGGGACTATCCTGATCACCACGATAGTGCCGTGAAGAGGAGTGTGAGTACTGGCCGCAGCACTGTCGACGGTTCTCCGTTTGAAATGTATTTTTATATGTCAATATACTTCTATGTTGTCAATGCAGTTCTGTCGATTGTAAATTACTTATTACAATAAATGTGTATCCCACCAAAAACATTCTGTAAAAAACTAGCCAAGTCTCGATGGAGCTGCTTGTTTATCTCTAAAAAGTAATGAAATCTGGACAAAGTCATACCAAGTCTAAGGTTCCTTACTGCGATTTCTTTATTATTATAGTTAATGCTGTGTGACTAGGCCGTTGAAGGGCACACCAGTATGGTCTATTATCTCGCTTAACAAACATGGTTAGTTACAACAGATATAACATTACGTGTGAACAAAATTGACTTATAGCGGTTCTGGCCACAGATTGGTGCAATGGTGTCATGGAGCACCTGGTTTTGTACCCTTGTGTACCCTTCAACGGCCAAGTCACACAACATTAACTATAATAATAAAGAAATCGCAGTAAGGAACCTTAGACTTGGTATGACTTTGTCTAGATTTCATTACTTTTTAGAGATAAACAAGCAGCTCCATCGAGACTTGGCTAGTTTTTTACAGAATGTTTTTGGTGGGATTTCACTTCTTTTTGTAGAAACGTGGGCATATTGTTTTATAACAACCTGCTAATTAACTTTAGCAAACCTCACGAAATAATAAGCGAAATCAACGAAATGCAAATAATAATCCCTCCTAATCCCTAGCAAACGTTTCCAAGCGCAGTAGAAGAATGTCGTAAACGACTGTAACGCGGCCGGTCGCCACTTCGCCATATAAGATTATCGGAAAAACAAACGACGGCACGTTTTAAAATACAGTCAGCGCCATCTAGCCACGTGTGCGGGTATCACCGCCACTCTTAGTCCAATGCATTATATTTTGACCAAATTTTTAGCGAAATTAATATTTTGGTGTAATTTGTTTATTTAATTTGTGCAATGTTCGAGTAGAATAAAGTTAATCGTTTGACTATTTCTTCTTGTAAACTAGTATAAAAGCCAGTCTAGTCTTGTCCAGAGTTTTCCTTTAATTTTATTTATATGCGTATTAAAAGCGGAAGGGGAGGCATTCGCCCAACGGGTAAGTATTACAATGCCGAAGTTCAAAATACCGAATATCATAAGACCTATGGACGGAAGGCCGAAAATTAAAAAATGTCGAATGTTTATTTGACCGAAAGTTTAACATCCCGAAAGAACGTTTGACTGAAAGGATGAAATACCGAATATTATAATCCCGAAGACTGTAATCCCGAAGAATGTAATCCCGAAGACTGTAATCCCGAAGATTATGATCCCGAAGACTATGATCCTGCCTGAAGGTTGTAATCCGGAATATTATTTAAACTCTCGAGAATTATCTCGTATTTCTGTAGTCTTACAGATTCTAATGTTTATTTTATACAAAGAATATTAACCTAAATTACGTAACCTACTTGCCTACTACTATACTTACTATTTATAAGTGAACTCTTCTGTGGAACCGATCTGCTCCGGCGCTGTGGGATGTGCTGCCCCTCCGCCCTGGTACGTCAGTACTCTTTATTATACTGTGGCCCTAGCGTAAGAAAGTGCGGGCATCAAGCGAGTCGCAGCGGATGAGGCTGGTCGCCGAAGGTGACTAAAAAGCCGAAGCTGCGGAGGCGAGCGTTGACAGCTTCGGTTCCAGACAAGTTCGGTTCGGTTGGCAGTCCATGACAGAATATTTTATCATAATATCGAATATTTAGTGTCATACTTAATTTCCCACTTTCCCGGACTCTTTCCTTTTCTTAATCGACTTGCCAAAGAACCGAAGCTGTCAACCCCGATTCCACGTGGTCTTGTCTGCCCTACCCCTAGAGTGTATATAAAAGCCCGGAGGCGAGCGTAGGTGCCGCACTTTCTTACGCTAGGGCGGAGGGGCTGAACATCCCGCAGCACCGGAGCAGATCGGTTCCACGGAAAAAACGGATTAGTTTAGTGTCCTGACACTTTTAAAGTGCTCATTGACTTTCGGGATTATAAAATTTCGAGATTTTAAAAATTTCGGGATTATGAAATTTCGAGATTTTCAACTTTCGATTTTCTGAAAATAGGTAATTTGAGCTTCGGTTTATCGAATATTGGCTATCGGCTTTTTGAACTTTCGGTATTTTGACCATTGGTATTTCGTAGGTATTATGAACTTTCGGGATTTTAATACGTAGCCCGCCCAGCTGTGGGACGCTATAGGCTAGATTAAATTAGATGTATCCCACTACGCTGGATTTTTGCAATGACAGTCGATTTTTTTATGTACCAATAGTAGAAGGGGGCATTACCATATCTCTAATACAGCTGAGACCAGCTGAGGGTTCTTCATCAAATAAATAATAAATATCGGACAACCTCACACAAATCGATCTAGTCCCAAATTAAGCTCTAGAAGGCTTGTGTTATGGGTACTAGACGACGATATACATACTTATATAGATAAACTAGCTTTTGCCCGCGGCTTCGCACGCGTAAACAAATATTACACGTTCACTACACATAAGCCCTAAGGAATTATTCCCTTATCCCAAGGGATAAGTTCGCACTTGTATTGTTTTTGAGTTTTTGTCAATATTGTTTTATGTGCAATAAAGTGTTTACATACATACATACTTACATAATCTGCGTAGCACCGAAGGTGCGGAGCGTCCCAAGGAAGCCGCCCACCCACTTAATATAAGTTGAAGCAACTTAATGCGAGGCCGCAGGCCGAGCTCCGCGTAGCACCGAAGGTGCGGCGCGTCTCAAGGAAACCGCCCACCCACTTAATATAAGTTGAAGTCATTTAATGTGAGGCCGAAGGCCGAGCTCCGCGTAGCACCGTTATGTGCGGAGCGTCCCAAAGAAACCGCCCACCTTAATATAAGTTGAAGCAACTTAACGCGAGGCCGCAGGCCAAGCTCCGCGTAGCACCGAAGGTGCGGAGCGTCCCGAGGAAGCCACCCACCCACTTAAAATAAGTTGAAGTAATTTAATGTGAGGCCGGAGGCCGAGCTCCGCGTAGCACCGCGTAGCACCGAAGGTGCGGAGCGTCCCGAGGAAGCCGCCCACCCACTTAATATAAGTTGAAGTAACTTAATGTGAGGCCGCAGGCCGAGCTCCGCGTAGCACCAAAGGTGCGGAGCGACCCAAGGAAGCCACCCACCCACTTAATATAAGTTGAAGTAACTTAATGCGAGGCCGCAGACCGAGCTCCACGTAGCACCGAAGGTGCGGAGCGGCCCGAGGAAGCCGCCCACCCACTTAATATAAGTTGAAGTAACTTAATGTGAGGCCGAAGGCTCAGCTCCGCGTAGCACCGTTATGTGCGGAGCGTCCCAAGGAAACCGCCCACCTTAATATAAGTTGAAGCAACTTAACGCTAGGCCGCAGGCCGAGCTCCGCGTAGCACCGAAGGTGCAGAGCGTCCCGAGGAAGCCGCCCACCCACACAATAGGAAAATATTTCATAGTATTTATGTTTTCAGAGATAAATGTTAATCATAATAAAAAGTATCCTATACTAACCATCTTTGGATGTTCAGCTATTCCTGTACCAAAATTGGTAACTTTTTATCTAGCCGTTTCAGCGTGATTCGAGGACAAAGGTTTTTTTGAAAACAGATGGCGCCAGGTTGGCAAGGCGATGCGTGTCCATACAAAACAACTATCAAGCTGCATCACGCTATCGAGACTTTTCCTGAAATCATGACCTCCCTCCATAGAAAATGTATTTTCAATACAAATTTAGGATTTTATAATAGTATAGATATATACTTAAATACATAGAACAACCATGACCCAAGCACAAATATTCGAGTTCATCAAACAAATATTTGCCCTGGCTGGGACTCGAACCCGGGACCGCCGGCTCAGTAGGCAGGTGTTTACAAACCGAGCCAAACGCGTCGTCAAAATACTTCAGACCTTGGATTTTTGACAACAAATGAAGCGGCCCACCAAGTTGAATATTAAAATACTTAAACGGCTTTACTCACGTCGTAGAAATCGAATAACGCTCGACATGTTTCGAATCGGTACGCGATCCATCATCAGGAGAGACGATCAGTCGCGACGGCGGCCAACCGAACACAACAAGTTGAATATTTTTTGTAAAGGCGGTATGTCGATCTCTAATAGTTTGGTTGGGCTCTTGTGTTTTCTAATCAGAGTACTCCAGATCTTCGATTATCCTAGTTTTTAGGGTTCCGGACCCAAAGGGTAAAAACGAGACCCTATTACTGAGACTTCGCTGTCCGTCCGTCCGTCCGTCCGTCTGTCCGTCCGTCTGTCACCAGGCTGTATATCAAGAACGGTGATAGCTAGACAGTTTAAATTTTCACAGATGATCTATTTCTATTACCGCTATAACAACAAATACTAAAAATAAAATAAAATAAACATTTAAGGGCTCCCATACAACAAACTTGTTTTATGGTACGGAACCCTTCATGCGCGAGTCGGACTCGCACTTGGCCAATTTTTATAGTTTTCGCTTTATGTGGCCATTAAACCCTAACTCTGTACCAAATTTCAGGTCTCTGAATTTATGGGAAGTACTACTTCTTTACTGATGATCATGAGTGAGTGAGTGAGTGAATGAGTGTCGTAAATGCGAAACTTTGCTTTCGCTTAACTTCGGAACTAAATGACCTACAGACTTGAAATTTTGGATTTTAAGTATGTGATTATAGCTTACTGGATGACGAAAATTTCTGCGTTCTGGTCTTATCCAGAGGTACTCAAATAGGGGCCTCAAAAAGCGGCGAAATGGTTCCAGTAAAGGATGGTACGGCAGTGTTTGCTTCGCGCTCGACTTGGCGGGGGCACTGCCGTGCCCCCCGATTATATTCATATAGCCATGTCTTTCCACGTAAATACCCCCAACAAAAACACCGAGTTCTTCATAGTTAAAACTATTGTAAAAATTGCCAAAAACGTAACAAAATAACAGCTACCTACTACTAAACTTCACCTTTACGAAACGAAGCCGACATTTGGGCGGGAAATAGGGCAAGCATGCTCGCCCCGCCTTGACCTCGATCGATGCAGTATGGCCATTATTAGCGAACGCTAATAATAGTTGGCGAGTTTCGTTCGGTTTGCATTTTTATATCCTTTTATTACTGCAAGATGTACACCAGGTAGGGTAACCTTAAACTTATGTAGGAATACTCTTTGACAATTATTATAAAAACGGTTTAAACTCACGTACTGCAGTGGGCCGTGAGTCGCGTTGCAGCACGGATAGCTGCCCCTGATGAAGAGCTCCATATGAGTTCGAAACATGTCGGGCCGTGCCTGACAATACGTGAGTTTAAACCGTTTTTATAATTATTAAAGATGTCTCACGATAGTTTCAATAATATTCTTTGACAATCATTGTCGCCTTTGTATCGCCAACTCTAGGTAGGGTGGGAAAAGCGAAGATGGGTTAGGGCCGAGGCGAAGTATGCCGCTCCACACTATCAAGTACGCCCCACCTCGGCAAATTTCACGAGTAGTGTGGTGCCGCAACAAAATTGAGATGACATAATTATGTCACTTGTAGCTCATCGCGTTTTAATGACAGTTCATAGAAGAGATACATTGAGAAATGACCGCGATCTCAGGACGATTTGACGTTTGGAGATATCTCAAACAGCACACTGTAATAAGCGCCCGAACTTTACAGGTAGACTGTGATTGAGGAATATGTGTAGGTATAGATAGTTTATAATTTATTTATTTATTTATTACTAGCTGACTCGGCGAACTTTGTACCGCCTGAAAGTTGATATATGAAAAAAAAAAGAAAAAAAAAGATAAAAAATATCCTATGTCCTTCTCCTGGTTCTAAGCTACCTCCCCACCAATTTTCAATTTTCAGCCAAATCAGTTCAGCCGTTCTTGAGTTATAAATAGTGTAACAAACACGACTTTCTTTTATATTTACAGATTATTTATTTAAACTTTATTGCACAAAATACACAAGTAAAAGTACAAATGGCGGACTTAATGCCATAAGGCATTCTCTATTAGTCAACCATAGGACTAAACTGAAACATTTGTATAATTTATATCTCTTTCACTTCTCCTGCTCAAAGAGAATTGCTATTTGCTTCTCTGTATTTAAGCTTCGTGACGCGGAGCTAAGGTGGTCGTCTTTTGCCCCTGGGGTCTAAATAGAAACCATATAATCATTTCTATGAAAATTAAAATAGAAATAGGTACTTGTTAGCGGCCAGCTATTCAGAGCGGCCGAAATCTGTAGTGTGTGTATCTTTGTTACTTCACGCACGGCTAAACGATTTTGCATTAAATTTGGATCGCTGATAGTTTATACTTAAGACATAAGCTACTTTTACCCGTAAAACCATGGTTCCCGTATTATGTTTTATAGCGAGCATAGCCGCGGGCAAAAGCTAGTAATTCTTAACGATTGTTTATTATAAAACTTTCTGCTGTCATTCATTCCCCTTTACCCGATACGAACTTTTTCCACACCCGTATCGTGAATTCGTGACCCAGTCGGGTATAAATGAACTGGACCAAAATTAACCGGCTTAGTCGAATCAAACGGACGCGCTGCATCAAAATAAACGACCCTTAGTACAGTCAGCAACAGAAGTACCCAGACCAAAAGTGCGGAAACAAGTTTATATTACGATACAAAGCTGTGCCAAACATTTACTTAAGGAATGCATTACAAAATTAAACAATTAAATGATAATAAACATTTTAAAAACCAATTACTAAAATTCTGTTTATGAAAATTGCCAGTTCGACATTTTGTAGAAAGGCAATCAAAAAAGGCGACATGCAACTTTTCCTGCCCGTCTAACACAACTATGCTTCGCGACTTATATGTCGCGCGACATGGCGCTACCCGTCACTCTCTCAAATTACTGCACAGAAAGAGACGGGTACTTATCTCGCGCGAGAAATCATCGCGCACGACAGTTGTGCTAAACATGCTGGAGTTAAGTAAGTATATATTTTTTACAATATTATGATGTTTTAATAATGGACGTTTTAATGTTTAAATCCTTTGAGGATAGCCTAATGGTTACCAATATTTCCACAATGATAATTAATGAAAACTTTAAATGTAAATTAATTACTTTGTTTCCATACCCTTGGCCTGGGGTATAGGCGGTATTGCTAAGCTGAACACACACACAATCATAATTATGTACAGTATATATGATTATGTGAATGTGTTATTCAGCTTAGTTATACTTACAAATTGTAAGGGTTGTACATAATATGATTGTGTGTGTGTTCAGCTTAGCTATACCACCTTTACCCCAGGACAAGGGTATGGAAACAAAGTAATTGTTTGACCCTTGAAGTTTTCAATAATTATCATTGTAGAAATATTGGTAACCATTAGGCCATCCCGAAAGAATTTAAACATTAAACGTCCATTCTTGAAGCATCATAGCATTGTAAAAAAATACTTACCTACTTATCTAACTCCAGCACCTTTAACACAACTGTCACACGCGACTATTTCTCGCGCAAGATAATCATCCGTCTTTTTCTGTTCAGTAATGTAAGAGAGTGACGGTTAGCGCTGGCTAGGCTGGATAGGCTGAATTTAGTTTTAGTTCTCTCCCGCACGTGTGGCAGTAGAGTCAAGATGCTAGTATTACATACAGAATGGACACGCACACCCCCGCACCGGATTGAGCTACCTCACCCCACAAGGGCACGGAGTTGGCCGGGAGTTGGCTACGTAGAAAATTTCGAAAGGGTTGTTTGTGTACCTACTGTGTATATGGTTATAGGTGGGCATTGACTCGTGAAATAGTGATGGTCTTGGTGGTGGTGACTGGTGGTGACTGTGACTGGTGGTGGTAGTGTTGACGATGATGATGATGATGATGACGAATATGGCGGTGACTGGTAGTGACGAAGGTGGTGTTTGTGATGATGATGATGATGGTGATGAATATGGTGGTGATGATGATGGTAGTGATGGTGGTGGTTTTTTGTTGCAATGCGTCTGAGGCAGCCCTGTGCGTCTTAACCGCACACATTGACACTGACATTCAAGTTCAGTTTTTAGTAGGCAGTTTCCGCCCTGTGGTAGAGTTGACCAGTGGAATTATACTGTGTATCACGCGTAGGAGGGCTTTAGCCATTCTTTGCGTAACTGGCGTTTTACTTGTGAAGTTCTATGCATGCCAAGTAGTCTATATGCACGCGGATTCTATTATCTAGATAGTAAGGTTGGGTATGGGGATAAATTGTAATTGTTTTACATTTGAAGTTTTCAATAATTATCATTGTGGAAATATATATATGCGTAGACACTTCTGCAGCTGACTGTACTACGAGGGACTGCGTCGGCGAGGTGGGCGAATGGATTTAGGCAAATGAGTTAAACTTGGAACAATATGAGTCGGGGCTGTGACCTATAGCTGTAGAACTTGCGAGCTCGTTTCAAAATGGCTGAAATGTGTCATTTATTACGTTTTAATGTCCGTCATTTAGAAAAATTGTATAGGTATACTTATCGAACTTACTCATAAAATTTCATGAGACTCGGTTGAGAAAAGCGAGACTTTTGGATATAAGATACTGCTCCCTCCCCTTCTACACTCCATACTCCTGATTTTTCCATCCTCAGTCCGGCCCTTACCGATAAAACTTTCGCAACCGTAAATTTCGTAGCGCTACGCTCGTAGCCAATAAAGTAAAATGCGTACCGAAAACTTGCTATGAGCATAGAATACACGGAGCGGATACCCGGCGTTGAAAGTGTTACTCGTAAAGCAGCATAATATCACAGAATAAAACACTACAGAAGGTTCTATCGTTTTATTTTTGTAAAGTTGCCTAAGAACTCTAAATGATTGGTTGTCGATAAATATGTCGCAATTGATCGTAGGGCTCGATGAACACGCGCCGCTTTTGCTTAAACAAATCATAAGCATACACTGGGGTTTTTGGTGCAAGAATGATTTGACGCCTACCGTCGGTCTAGTGTCATATCATTCGTGCACCGTAAACGCCGGATCCTGTACAGCCGAACGCGTTGGAATGTAAACTACTGGCACGTTGGCTATTAGCGCGACGCGTATACCCTTCATGATTTTATTTACTACTAGCTGTGCCCCACGGTCTTAAAATTCGGGATGAAAAGTATCCTATGGCCTTTCCCGGGTCTCAAACTATCCCCATACCAAATTTCATCTAAGTCGGTTCAGCGGTTTAAGCGTGAAGAGGTAAGACAGACAGACACACTTTCGCATTTATAATATTAGTATGGATTGCTTGCGAACCATATTATTTTAAACTATCGATACAAAGATCAAAGTACAAATAAAAATTTAAATGCGTAACCTGGCGGAAAAGACCGGGAAACGAACCCAGTAATCCAGAGGGGATTACCGATCCAGCGGAACCCACATTAAAAAAAAATAGACATTACATGCTTCATAAATTCATATTATTTTAGTGAATGCCTTCTATGGAGTTGGATTCGGGTCACATTTTGTTTAGGTCGCATCTGGGTATAAATAAAGCAGGAATAAAATTAACCTGCTCAACCGAGACAAACGGACCGGGATCAAAATAAACATCACCCTTACCATGAGTTTAAAGTGACCGTACTCGGTAGCGACTGCGTAAACGATTTGTATGGAGAATTGTAGTTCTATAAAATAACCGCTAGGGCGCTGTATTTTCCAATACAAATCGTTTGCGGTCGCTATCATATCGTGTCGTAAATCATGGCTTACTCGGCTGTAACCGACATCGTGTTGCTAGGCTGTTAGGCAGCGCACAGCCCCAGCGCCTAGCGTGTGTGCACGGCACAGACCACCCCCACTAGACGGAGCATGTAAGGCGACCCGTAGGCGTCCCGCGCGCACCAACGATATGGTACGGCAGAACATTAAAGTATCAACACGGCGGCCACCGTTTAGATGCGTCCATGTTTATGAGGTCTCTCTACACCACTTAACACTACAATTTACCATGTTATTTATTTAATTTCTTTTTTCGTTGACGTACGCATGGATCATAAACAAGGACGCAACTAAACGGTGGCCGCCGTGTTGATACTTTAATGTTCTGCCGTACCATATCGTTGGTGCGCGCGGGTCGCCATACATGCTCCGTCTAGTGGGGGTTGTCTGTGGTGCACGGGCATTCGAACCAATAGCGGACGTGTACCTAGCTTGACTACGTCGTCTTGAGGTCAGTCTGTTAGTGTATGTCATCTAGCTGGTTTAGATCGTGTTTACGGTAGCGACGGTCATGTTTACTCATAGTAAGGGCACATTCTCTCATTACTAAGATTACGTCGAAGAGGCAGACGCTCCACACGCGGATTTACAAATACATAGGCATCATGTTTTTTTTTGTAATGACAATCGATCCTATTGTTTATTGGGATGAAATCAGTTGTCTATATTCTCCAGGATTTAATTACACACAGTCTCGTACGTACTTTATTTCATAAAAACACATTAAGATCAACAAAAAACGTATGATAATTTTGTCTATATTGACCCCTAGAATATTTTTCGACGAATATTTCTTTTCGCCGAAAGATCAATACATATGTACAAAGCATTTTTCTTGGGTATCCGTAAACTAGTCCAGATTGTTATAAACTAACCTAACGAAATATGTATGACTACTGAGAGTACTGAGAAATAAAAATCTGCGAAATAATTTTTCGACGAAATGAAACATTCGACGGATGAAACATTCGACGGAATGAAAAATTCCACGAAAAGAACCCTATGACGGAATGAAACCAATGACGGAATGAAACATTCCACGAAATGTGACATTCGACGGAATGAAACATTCGACGGAATGAAACAAATGACGGAATGAAACATTCCACGAAATGTGACATGTGGCGGAATGAAACATTCGATGGAATGAAACATTCCACGAAATGCGACATTCCACGGAATGAAACATTCGACGGAATAAAACATTTGACGAAATGAAATATTCCATGAAATGAAACATTCGACGGAATGAGACATTCCATGAAATTTCATTTCATTTCATTTATTTTCAGAACCAATACATGGATTGTGTTTGAAGTACATTAAAAAAAAAAACTTAACACTAACAATAAAATATACATAACTAGGTTATCTTAATAATAACTAACCCAACTATGATTAATTATTTTTATAATTAAAGATTTCTTCAATGCTGTAGTAGCACCCCCTCAACAAAAATATCCTTAATTTCCTTTTAAATAACTTATGACTCGTAATAACTTTAAGTTCGATGGGTAGTTTATTAAGAAGTTGGATAGCTTGAATAAGCTTGAAAAAATGGAACATTCGACGAAATAAGTTTTTAGGAAACAAAGGGTTCCCACGTATGATACTTTTGTAATGCGCGATTTAGAATTACAATCGAGTTACAATTTACAGTTAAGGAGTCCAATTATAATGGTAAAACAGTATCAATTACACGCAAAAAATTCAATAATATACTCCACTAAGTGAAACCCCACATGTTGCATAACTTTAATTCTAATTTCTTACCTTGTATACCTATTTTGTGTTTGTCAGGTTATTATAAAGAGTACATATTTTGAAAGAAAGAAAGAAAGAAATACATTTATTCATGACGTGACCATAATACATAATAAAAAAAAAAAATACAAAATAATTTATTTGTTTACCAATTCACAAGTACATAAAGTATGATATATCTAGCGGATCCCAAACTAGGCTGAGCCTGTATCTTGGGGTCCTGGAGTGCAATATGTAAAACAGTTAGGTATAAGTTTATAAACAGACAATATAGATTTTAATTACAACTAATTTAAACTAGTTACATTTACATAGAAAACGACGACGTGAGTAAACCCGTTTAAGTATTTTAATAGTTACATTTAACCAAATAGACAGGCACGACGAACGCTAGCGTCAGGTGGTGTGTGTGAGTGAGAGTGTATGTGTGCGTGTGTGTGTTTGTGTGCGCGCGCGCGCGTGTGTGTGTGTGTGTGTGTGTGTGTGTGTGTGTGTGTGTGTGTGTGTGTGTGTGTGTGTGTGTGTGTGTGTGTGTGTGTGTGTGTGTGTGTGTGTGTGTGTGTGTGTGTGCGGGCGCATAGCTAGAATGAACTTGCAAGGACAACCAAATGCGCACGAGCAGCTGCTTTTAAAACAAATAGCCGCCTCACGCTCAACAGGTTGGACTCACGGTATAGAAGGTCTGTTGGGAACAGAATAGGCTTTCGAAGCATTACTTTTATGACCGCTCGCTGTGCCCTTTCCAACAGTAGCAGAGTACTTTTTGGGGCGCTACCCCAAACCCAATAGATAACAATAAAAACAAAAATATTTGGCCGTGCCACGAAAAGGTCCCACCTCAGCAAAATGATAGCTCGAGAGCTAGCGCTGATCTGCCGGTGGGACCATTATATTTTTATGTTGTTATTTTATATTGTATGTAATAACAATCCAGTGCGGCGAAACTCGACGTGTCGGTACCCACGGGATTCAGTAAAAGAAAGTACTCGAGACTACGAACTTTAGTACTTAAATTTACTAAACCTTGGGAGCACCGTCTTGGAAGCGCTGTCAGCTGAAGAACTGGGGTTTCGTAAAACGGGGTGACTTTGTGCAGGGGCAACTTTGGTTTGGAAAAGAGTTTCTACGCCAAAACCTTATTTTTTTACCATCTGTGACAATAAACTACGGTATTTCATAAATGACCTCTTAATTCATTTAAAATCAATCCAGCTATGAATATGTACGTTTTTATAGCCATTTTAAATTTATCTAACTAGCCCCAAATTTTCCTAAAGTAAACCCGGTTTACGGTTCTGCTCAAAATCTGTAGTATACGGAGTTGCCAAAAAATAATTGCAGAGCTTATCTATTGATACGCGCCCTAGTCGGTTTTGCACACCTTTACAACGACACAACAATATGGCTGTTAAGGGAAATAATAATAAAAAAAAACACGCGATGAACGTTGTATGGGTTTTGAAAATTGACTTGAGGGAATACCAGTTGAAGCTCTACTCTTATTTTTTGGCCACTCTGTATGATCTCTTGCGGTGTGAAATCGGAATATGGGTGAGGACCAAAAAGTTTATTACCTTAACTGAGTCAATTAATATTTGTACGAGTATCAAAGTCTCCGTTGTGCGACGACAGTTAACCTTTCAATAACGTACCTTAAGGTTCTATTTTAAGGTTCCATCTTGTAATGTAAATTTTTGTCGCACAACGGAACT
Organism: Apotomis capreana; assembly: GCA_947623375.1. Taxonomy (NCBI): domain Eukaryota; kingdom Metazoa; phylum Arthropoda; class Insecta; order Lepidoptera; family Tortricidae; genus Apotomis; species Apotomis capreana. The sequence goes on from OX392515.1 coordinate 18,382,267, forward strand.
TATTCCAATCGTTTTTATTTCCTCGTTTTGTATGGCTAACTACGCCTTAATTTCATCCAACTTTTTGGTTCTAACCCATATATTTACATTTGAATAATAGTTGAATGAATGGATTTTAAAATTAATAATAAAATAAATATGATATATTAAAATACAAAACGGGTTTACTCACGTCGTAGATGTCGACGTCATCGGCCAACCGAGCGCCGCGACTAAGGCTCTCCCGATAATGAATCGCTAACCGATATTTGTATTTTAATATGATAATGTCTGAGACTCACGGTAGTTTTTTTATGTAAATATAGTTCACGTTAACTTCATCTTATATCTTTTTGAAATACACAGCAGGTAGATAAGACATTACAGTCCGACCGAAAAGAGTAGAAATTAAAAAGTGGCAATACTGTAGTGTCGTCCCCGTTTTCTTATATTGATTAGAAAGGGAGGACACTACAGTATTGCCACTTTTTAATTTTTACTCTTTTTGGTCGGACTGTAATACTGTAACAATACGGTGTTTGACTATAGTGAACATAAATTGTATCATGAAATACCTAAACACATTAAAACATACACGGATCCAAATAAACTACCACAAACTTTTAGACATTATACTCTTTTCAATTGGACAAAAACTAAGAAGAAGACGTGTTTTGACTAATGAATTTTATGACGTCACAAGCCAGGGGTAATTTGACCGATTTTAGAGAGATGGAGATCTCTCCATTTCATCGCCATCCGTCACTTTTGACGTATCCCTACTTGACAAGTGGCGATATCCCTAGAACATCGCAACTTCACCAATCCGGTCGCGCTTAATTTGCGTCTCCTTTGAGCATACATAAGTTGACCGGGTAATGCGTGAAATAAGTCAGTTACGTTTCGTTCAGACAGAAATTCATATGCATGAATAGCATTTTTGACAGTCATTATCGCCTTCGTATTTCCAAAATTGAGATGAGATAAGTATGTCACTTGAAGCTCATCACATTTTAATGACAGTTCAAAGGCAACATCACTGTTATCTAATAGAGATTTGACGTTTGGCGATCTCTCAAACGGCATTCTCGAATTAGGTACCAGTATCTTTATATTATATGAACAGATTGTTTTTGATATTTCATAAAGAGTTGCTGATTTGAGCTGACATCAAATACTTTATTAGATAGTAAGCACTGCATTAGTGTAAAACTGTGTCGCAGTTGTTTTCACCCAACTCGGGATATAGGAGATAGTTATTACGTTTACAAAGATATACAGCGTGGGTATTTAATACGGGCATATATTGAAATGACGATTAGTATCGGACCCAGGGATCCTATTTACCTACATTGTTTTCTTTAGAAATTAGTTTTTTTTTCATACGAAGTAATTGAACACGCAATGTATTTGCATCCACATTAATTAACGTACCTAAACGTCATGACAAACCATGGCAGCGTTCATTTGTTGGACTACGTACATTGCTGCTTGGTTGGACTTAAAAATGATTACATCTAATTAAAAACACTATTTAACAAAATAATTATGCCGTACCTACGATTTCTATGATTAACTGAATACATTATATGCCCTTATTAAATATCCACGCTGTATTTAGACTAGGGTAATTGAATCAATTAATTATTATAAATACGTTAGAATAAAAGTAGAGAATAACTTTTAAATATACATTAAGAGTGAGTGTAGACAGATATGCGGCGTTACATTTAAGCACTGTACTTATTATAATTATTAATAAACTTGTCCATTATTAGTTGATATGAAAACAAGTATAGTTATACGTGGTAGTACATTTTAGATGACTATTAATAAAAAAAATAAGTAAAGTTACAAGACAAGTAGTATTTAAAGTAAGAAAAGTTCAAGCACAAGCGTCGCTTTTTAAAATGAATAATTTAGTAAAAAAAATAACAAAAATACCACGGTAACATAAAAAAATATATTTTTACAACAATCAAGACATAAAGTTTGTGAAAATTTTAAAATAACGAAGGAAAATCGAATCTATGTATAAATATATACACAAAGTTTGAAAATATGCCGGGGTGATATGTGTACGTTTCTAGCCTTCACATCGCTCGTTTTAAGTTCGATTAGTTAAACCCATAGTAACCCCATACTAAGCCTATTCCCAGAATTTGTTTCTTAATATACAATTATACATAAGTATTTTGTATCCTGTTATTTTTTACCTTTAGTTGTTGTACGGAATTCCTTGCATGTATTATGAGATGAATTAAATTATTCAAATACATATATAGATAATGATTATACATAGTCCAAGAAAAGTGGTACCTATATTCCAATTATGGGAGCCCTTTGACTCCCAGAAACTTATTTCTTATATTTTAATTAAAATTAAAACAACTTTATAATTGTATGCTTTTTATCAAATGCTATTAAATAGGATTTAGGTATTGATATACCTAGAACATTGCAATTAGGCCAGTAAAATATAAAAATGCGTAATAATAACCGAAACCGATATTGAATATAAATAACGGTATTTTGTATGGAGCCGAATACCGGTATCCAAACCTTGTTTAATACTAAAACCTATTACGTGTTTTCTATTTGTAAATACATCACCTACTTAGAAATGTTCCTTCAACAATAAACGGTTTTTGATAAAAGTTTCGGAAGAATGACGACGCTTCCTGAGGTATTCTTTTTTGTAAATGTATTCCTGTGTTTTTTTTTGTAAATGTATTTAAAATATTTCACAAAGCTCATACTTACCCGACCTGTTAAATAGCACGGCGTTACCATCAAGGACACAATAAGTATTTCTGTTCATACGGTCAGCTTTAAAAATATTAACTACATATTTAGTACGATACCTGCGTTAAAATAAAAATAAATTTTCAGTCAGCTTTTGGCAGACTAAAGTAAGGACGCTAAATAAGAAGAATTTCGTACATTGACCAACGGGTCAAAGAATTCCGTACATTAACCCGCAAGGATACCTAGTAACGACTAGGTATCCTTGCGGGTTAATGTACGGAATTCTTCGTGCTCAGCATCCTTACTTTATTTAACTTATTCAATTAAGTTACTGCATTTTTGAAGCTGCCGAGTGCAGTACAGAGTGCTGGCACAAGTGCACTTGCGTGTACTGAAGAATTGATCAAGTTCAAACTTAGAGCAAGACGGTTCTATACCGGGTGTTGCCTGTATTAGGAGCAATAAATTAATACATACATTCTACTCTTCAAACTGAACAACATTTGTTCAGCAACATAAAAAAAAAGTCCAACATCGACATTTCCTAAGCATTGACATAGCTGTCACTGTTGAGGTTGTATATACTTAGTTTTTATGTATATTTTATATTGTCTATTATTGCCTTTTTGATGTTTGCTTTTGTTCTTTCACTTTTGTCATCTTACTGTCTTGTTGCTTGTGTCAATTAAATAATTTTGCATCTCTAAGGTCCAGCTGTTTTGATTTCGATACTAAATTCCACCTTTTCCTAATCCTGAGCTATCATTGCGCCTTAATATTTGGTCCTTCTCCCGTCTTAATGTTATAATGAACACGCGATCGAAATCGAAGCAGTTGGCGACTCCAGCAAAAAGCGTCAAGGAGACGTGCTCGAGATTGGGTAAGTCCACTACGGGTGGGCACGGTCGGTCCTCAAGATCGGACCTCGTAACGACCGCTGCCTCCGAAACACCCGTGGCTTCCAACCCTCAAGTTCCCGGGACGTCTCAGGAGTGCCCCACAATTGGCACCGGCGCCGAACATATTAATGTTCCCGCAAGTTACAGGTCACGCACGTCGGGGTCTACGCGGTCATCGGCCACTATCAGGGCACGGCGACTGATCGCGGAAGCCCAGCTGGCCCGTAAAAGCATCGAAAGAGAACAAGAACTCTTTGAACGTGAACAGGAACATCTTAAACACCAACGAACACTCCTTGATCAGGTGAAACAGGTGGAGCAGCTCGAGTTAGAAGCATCACTCGCCGCTCAAGAAGCCGAAGAACGTTCTGGACAATCGGTCAGTATGTCACGTACAGCTTCTTGGGTTCGGGACGTAAACCAGAATAGGCATAATTCTGAAAAAGAACCTGATACAGCTACAACTGGTATTCCGGTCACAAACGCCCGGCCGCAAACGGCAGATGCTGCTGCCAAAATTTCGCTTATTGATACTATTATAGTCCAAAATAGACTGGACAACCCTGTCACTGTCCCTTTGTCGCGTGAAAACGTCAACCTTAGTAGCAACAAAAATGCAGCGGTTGATTTCCTTCGTGGCTCTGGAAATCAGCAAAGTCATTTAGATCAGCTAACAAATGACTCCACAGTGCTTCTGAAAGCGATCGCCGATACCGCCGCTGCAGCCAAAGCACTCGCTACTGCGCAGGATAGGCCAGTTAGAGCGAAAGTTGACCTTCCTACATACTTTGGCAATGCATCACACTGGTTACAGTTTAAATATTTGTTTGACAGCACTAAAAATGCTTATTCCCCCGCAGAAAATACTTCTCGCCTCCATAATGCGCTCCGTGGGCCCGCCCGTGAGGCAGTTACCTCTCTGCTCTACACCGCAGCAGCTGCTGAAGAAATCATGGCCGCCCTCGAACGGACATTTGCGTGCCCCGAAATGATTGTCTTCGGCGAGGTACAGGTGTTAAAATCACTGCCTCGGCTCGGCGCTGATTTAAAGGAGATCGGTATTTTTGCCAATAAGGTACGCAACAGCCTGTCTACTATGAAATTACTCGGTCTTCGGGAATACATACAATCGCCCGAACTATTTCATAGTGTTTTAGGCAAATTTAACCCTATAATGAAAATGAGATGGTCTGATTTTGCAGCAGAAACGTCAAACCCTCTCACCTCAAAATTAGAGATTTTGTCAGATTTTCTGACACGTGAACATGAGCGTTTTATTAAATTTTCTTTGTCCCCTGAAATGGGACTTTCTTCACACACACCGCAACTTCCTGCTAGGGTCCTTACACCAATGAATAGACCGTTCAAACGAGAAAGTGTACATTCTTTGACTCATAACAAAAATAAAGTAAACAACAAGACTGACTGTATTTATTGTCAAAGAAACCATAACGTACAAAGTTGTTCGGAGTTCACAAAACTGACAGCTGATGATAGGTGGCGTTGGTTACGCGAACATAAAATTTGCTATAAATGTTTAAAGCGCAATCAACACCAGTGGAAGTCTTGCAAAGTGAACCCTTGTGGGGTCGATGGTTGCACGTTTCGACACCATCCTCTTTTACACGGCAGGCAGGATACTTTTACATCATCGCATACACCAGATACACAGTTTAATAATACTGTGTGTGTAACTGCGTCTCCTAGTGAAGCCCAGCAAGCTTCGTGCTCCTCGCCAGCCGTCCTCAAATCGTCGGAAGAAAATGTGATGGTTTCTAATACAGGTATTAAGTGTGACAAAGATGTAACCCCGACCAAACTACGAACGTTGCTAAAGGTAGTGCCAATTACTGTTTCTGGACCAGCTGGCAGTTGGCAAACTTACGGACTCCTCGACGACGGTAGTACCGCAACATTAATTGACGCCGCTGTGGCTGCCCGTATTGGGCTGTCAGGGCCTGAAGAGTGTATAACCGTCAATGGTGTAGGTGGTTTGCAAAAAACTACCAAGGTTTCATACGTCGATTTTTATATACAAGGTAAACATGAATCTGAGAGGTTCTTGGTTAAGCATGCCAGGGCTATGCCATCACTTAGCTTAAATACCCAAACACTGTCCAAACAGACCATGGAGTCTTACAACCACTTGAACGACATAGCCGATTATTTGGCGTATTCTGATGCCACACCGACCGTGTTAATTGGTGCTGAGCACTGGCATCTGTCAATTTCTCGGGATGTTCGGGCCGGTGGACGTAATGACCCTGTGGCCTGTCATACGCGACTCGGTTGGACTTTGTATGGAGTTGTATGTAGTAAAACTAAGCCAGTCGAGTTTGTCAACCACTGTCAGTTAAACCGTGCTGAAGAGCGTTTGGAATTACTCATAAAAGAACAGTACAAACTCGACTCGCTGGGTATTACTAAGCGTTTAACTCTTCATTGCAAGCTAGATTCTCGTGCAATTGAAATTTTGGAAAATACAACCACACGTTTACCAACGGGTAGGTACGTAGTAGGGCTTCCGTGGCGTGATAACATTCAACGTGTACCTGATAGTTATCCGCAAGCCTTATCAAGATTTTGTAGTCTAGAGAGACGTATGATTAGAGAGCCCGAGTTTGCCGATGCGTACAAAAGATGTATAAATAATATGATCGCTAATGGTTATGCTGAAGAGTGTGATCCTGACACTTATTATGGTAAATCTGTCAATATGAGTAGTAACCACAACACGGGTGTGGTCAGCCTTAGCTACCAAGACAATTCACAAAATTGTTCAAACAAAAATCCCAATTTATCAAATAACGTTCAGCACGGTACAGTCGGCCTCAATAAATTGCAACCAAAACTTGACAGTCATGTGTCAAAAATAAATAACGATAAAATAAAATTAAAAATATCTTCTGAACTCCGAGAAACCGATATTGACTAACAAATAAGGTGGTATTTGCCCCATTTTGGTGTTTACCATCCCCAAAAGCGTAAACTTCGTGTGGTTCATGATGCAGCGGCAACAAATCAGGGGGTTTCATTAAATTCGTTGCTTCTTCAAGGGCCCGATCTTTTAGAAAATTTATTAGGTATTTTGTTTCGATTCAGAGAGGGCGCTGTTGCTGTAACTGCCGATATAAAAGAAATGTTTCCACAAATACAAGTTCGCGAACAAGATAGGGACGCATTACGTTTTTTATGGCGCGACGTTCAGTCGAGAGACACAACGCCTCTAAAAGAGTATCGTATGACAGCTGTCATTTTCGGAACGTCGTCCAGTCCATTCACCGCGCTGTACATAAAGCATAAAAATGCATTGTTACATCAAGATTTGTACCCAGATGCAGCAAATGCTAGCATCCACAGTTCCTATATGGACGATTTTTTGGATAGTCTTGACGATGTTGCCGGGGCTGCACAGCTGGCATCCGACGTAGTGACTATCCATCGTGACGCTTGTTTCGAAATGTGTGGCTGGATTTCAAACGTGCCGGAAGCGTTGCGTTTCGTACCCGCTGAATTGCGCGCCGCACAGCCTACTGAAGTGTCACTTGGAACTGAATCCAGTAGCATCAGAGCTTTAGGTGTCTCGTGGGATCCTATATCAGATACTATTGGATTTAGGACCGGATTAGAAGGTATTAGCCCACAAGGCAATTTAAATAAACGTAAAGTGTTGTCTCACCTTATGAAGATATACGACTCATTAAATTTACTGGCACCAATCGTGGTCAAAGGCCGTACAGGAAGCTTGGCGGTCAAATTTTGACTAGGATACTTCATTTCCACCATCACAGGTTTTGAAATGGAAGGAATGGTTTAATGAACTATCCGTCGTGTCAAGTATCAGGATCCCACGGTGGTACGCTAAATTGAATGGGGAGCCTACGCATCGAGAGCTGCACATTTTTGCAGACGCGAGCGAACTTGCCTATGCCACCGTCGCGTATTGGCGTTTTTTATATGCGGATGGTACAGTCAAGCTAACACTCATTACCAGCAAGGCCAGAGTCTCGCCGTTGCGTCCATGTTCGATCCCGCGGTTAGAGTTGCAAGGCGCTTTAATTGCCTCTCGCCTTGCTGTCACTATTAAAGAGTTGCACAAGAAAAAACCTATCCGTACGTTTCTTTGGACGGATTCAAGGACTGTACTCGGTTGGCTCAGAAGCGACGCACGAACTTTCAAGCCCTTTGTGGCCCATCGAGTAGGGGAAATTACCGAAAATACGTGCGTACATGACTGGAGATGGGTCCCATCGGCCTTGAACGTTGCGGACGACGCTACTCGAATCCAATCACTTCACCTCAATTCTAACCACCGATGGTTCATGGGCCCCTCATTTCTTCTGGACCCTCCGGAGGATTGGCCTGTGGAGAGCTGGCCGGCCTACAACTCTTCCTGAATGCAAGCAGTCTTCTGCTCTTGTGGTTGGTCATCTGGTTCTCACCGCGGATTTTAATCGTTTTAATGACTGGTTACGCGTTCTCCGTGCTACTGCTCGCGTTTTGCAGGCTGCGGCTAAATTTCGCTCGGTATTGGACCGCGTTAATTTTACTGCTCCTAACACCGATGTTAGGACTCGACAACGTACGAACGCTCCTACGTCCACCACTCTTATACCTCTGACAGCGGAATTAATGGAAGCCGCAGAAAGGCACGTTTTAGAAAAAGTACAGTCAGAAACATTTGGAGAAGAGATACAACAAATTAAGCGAGGAGAATTGTTATCCAAAAGTAGTCGCTTAACGAAACTATCACCCAAGATGGGACCGGATAATTTGTTACGCCTAGCTGGTAGAATCGCTGCTGTGCAGAATGTCGGTACAGAGATTAAGTCACCCATTATTTTAGACGGACGCCATCCAGTAGCGCGCATGTTGGTACATTTTTATCATCGTAAGGCTGGACATGCAAACAACGAAATGGTTGTTAATGAAATCCGACAAAAGTTTTGGCTATTATCATTGCGCAGTACCGTACGGAACGTGGCTAGTAAGTGCCTGTTTTGCCGCATCAAAAAGGCAAAACCTATGAACCCAATGACTGGGAACCTTCCTCCAGAACGGCTTGCTCACCACCGCCGCCCATTCACATACACCGGATTGGATTATTTCGGCCCTATAAACACTACAATCGGTCGCAGACAGGAAAAGCGCTACGTAGCCCTGTATACGTGCATGACATCTAGAGCTGTCCACCTTGAAATTGTTCATTCCCTCTCTGCTGATTCAGCAATAATGAGTTTGCGACGCTTTATTGCGAGAAGAGGTGCTCCTGATACGATATTTTCCGACAACGGCACTTGCTTTATTGGCGCTGACCGAATCTTGCGCGAATTCTATAGTTCAGAGATCAACGATTTTGCTGCCAACAGAGGCATAAAATGGAATTTTATTCCAGCTGCTGCTCCTTTTTTCGGCGGATGTTGGGAACGGCTTGTCCGCTCCATCAAAGTTGCGATGAACGCTACCCTACGCGAAAGAGCGCCAAAGCCAGAGGTCCTAGCGACACTTTTGCACGAAGCTGAGGCCATAGTCAACTCTCGACCGCTGACTCACGTCCCTGTTAGCACCGAAGACGAGGAGACCTTGACGCCTTTTCACTTTTTAATTGGCTCGTCCTCTAACCAGGTTTTGCCCGCAACTCTGGATGACCGAGATCTCCTTCGACGAGCAGACTGGAGGAAAGCTCTAAGACTCGCCGTTCACTTCTGGAATCGTTGGGTGAGAGAGATTCTGCCGACCATGCAGCCCCGACAAGTAGGTGAGAACAGGGAGCGCAGTTTGGGCATCGGCGACCTAGTGTTGATCGTGGACGAGAATCTACCCAGAGGAGTATGGCCACGAGGCCGCATTGCTGCAACCTTCCCTGGCAGGGATGGTATTGTTAGGGTGGTGGACGTAGCCACACCGGGTGGTCTCCTTCGTCGGCCCTCCAAGAAACTAATCAGGCTGGACACATGAAGTAAGGCGTTGCCTGGCCTGGCTAGTTTGTGTGCTCTCGCACACAAGGGGGTGGAATGTTGAGGTTGTATATACTTAGTTTTTATGTGTATTTTATATTGTCTATTATTGCCTTTTTGATGTTTGCTTTTGTTCTTTCACTTTTGTCATCTTACTGTCTTGTTGCTTGTGTCAATTAAATAATTTTGCATCTCTAAGGTCCAGCTGTTTTGATTTCGATACTAAATTCCACCTTTTCCTAATCCTAAGCTATCATTGCGCCTTAATAGTCACTCTACTATATCGCACATTTCGCAATAAATTGCTTCTTTGTCTAAACATTATTCTACAAATTGTCATTGAATACGCGTTATTTTCAAAAGTTGCTTAGCAAATATGTTCTTCAGTTTCAAGGGAAGAATCTATATTTTCATTTATTGCTCCTATTATAGGCAACACCCGGTATAAAGAAGGGTGAAGTCATAGGCCTTGCGATATGAAGTGAACGCAAATATGGAAAAGTATAAATTCAGTATTTATACTTTGACAAAGAGGAATGCCTATAGTACTTCTCTCTCAGTCCCGGTTGCTCTAAGGGTGCAGGATTCTGGCTGACATTTAGTGGCTATTTTAAGCTAGGTGTTATATAAAAAATGGTAGTGCGGGCGAGTGGCTGGACCTTTCCTTTATTTAACTGTATCATGGTAAGGGGTGGCAACTGGAATCGATTTCATTCGATTTTTGAAGGCTTAGCTGATTCCACTGGAAAATTAATCAAGTTTGTGTTTAAAGCTATCTTGTTAACTGGAAAACATAGGAAATCTACTAATTCAGAATTCAAAATATCGTAGGTAAGGGATTAGTGGATGTGACTAATGCCACATATCACAAAACGTATAATGTGGGACTAGTTTATGCCCGTGAGTTTATAGGTACCCGAAAAAAATCAACGGTGAAAAGTATAGGACGAAAAGGAAAGGCGTGGCTCGGATTTTCAGCCCCTCCTCCGCCCCCGCAAGTGAAAGCAAAGCGGTGCATACCTAACTCACCGTCGTGCATCGGATCGATGGTGTGTATCATGAGCTGCAGCAGACCATGACGGAACTTGGCTGCCGGGGGCTGCTTGCTGGGGCCTGCTGTGGCCGTGTTGGTTCCCACCGAGGTCTCGCTCGATGTCGTTGCGTTGCCGTGCTGTGGAAAAGAGATGGAGTTAGAAAGTAAACAGAGAAATACGGGATTGTCTCTAGTGGAACTAACCTTCATGGTAGGTTAGGTTAAAACTGTGACCCCATAAATACAAACAATGACCAGAAAAGTAGGATAGGTTAGGGAAGAACTGCGACTCCAATAGATACGAAATACGACTAAAAGAGCATGACGTTGAAATAAAAAAAGCTTGATATTTTTGTTGTTCAGTATTATGCGCCAAAATACGATGCATAAAAACATTATGGCGATGAATGATTATGATTTAGGTTGATATGCCTCAAGACTATGTGACATTCTTCATTCATGCACGGTTTTAAAATTTATGAAACCGAGCTAAACTCTTATTGCCGACTGTATTTTACTATTATCAACTCAGAGGCCAATTGAATTAGTTTAATTATAATTTAGTTTGGAACAGCAGTGAATATATTAACAAATTACGCTATAACTAAACACGTTTTTTTAAAATCGGAAGATATATATAGTATTAAAAATGCACTGAAACATAAGGTATCAATCACCAACATAACTCGAAACATGGTGAAACTTGGGAAAAAAGCAATTTTCTCGTATTCTATTGCATCTTTCTACTTTTATGATAAAACTTAATGGGAAACAAGTATACACATGTATACGAAATGGTAGTCCATTTCGATAACAGGAACTGGATCTTTAGCACATTATATTCCCTATTTTGTTTACAAACTTAATGAATTGTAATACATTTTAGATCCTACCAGCTGCGCCAATTAACACGGATTTCTTACGGTTAACTTACTTTAATATAACGCTCGTAGACATGTTCATTAAGTAACACGGTTCATTGCGTTTTACACGTGTATCACCTTGGCTTATACACAAGTATAATACGGCTACGGTATACAGAGTGGGTTTCGTGAATTGAACGCCCAAACGGTCAAAAGCTCACATTGCAACGAACGGCCATTTTGAATAGCAATTAGTGTTAAATTTGCGATAAATTAGTGCTCATTAGTGGAGTGGTAAAGACTGCCAGGCATGAATAAATAAATCAGTTCAGTGTAACGTTTAAATGCGTTGGTTACCTTTGTAAAGCCATTTAAATTATTTACCTGAAGGTTTATAAAAAAGATGTTTATTAAAAAATAAGTATTCATTTAAGCACATAACATTTTAACGCAACAATGTGACTTAGCGCGTCAGAAAGGGAATTTATTCACACTGTGAGTCATTAACGCAAAAAAAAACTACAATGGCATCAAGTGGCATCTTTATTATTCAAAACATTATTTTTCCTCTCCCACGTGCAGGTTTCAGCCAATCACTCGCTCAAGTGTAAATTATTAAAAAAAAACTACTATTTCAATACTCCTTAGCACCAGTCAAAGTCTGACTTGGAAAAGTGCCCACAATTGCAAAGAGAAGTTAAAAATTTGTAGCAATGTTTAACGCTGCAGCAGTGTGATGCCAAAAAGACAGGAGCAAGCCACTTTGGCCAAATTAAATTATGCATTAAAGAAGTATACAGGGTGATTCAGAAGTCATGCCCGAGAGTAACAGGGAGTGATGGGAACAGTCCGACTGAACAATTTTAAATATGGGCCCAACCACCAGCCATCCACATAGTTTTTTTGAATTTTATAATCTTTTATGCCTTGGCCCATAAAAAAAAATCATATTATTCATGGATAGCTAATTTTCAAAATGTATGTAGATACGCATACAGACGGAAGGCGCATGAAAAAATACAACGAATGCATCCTAATGTTGGTAGGCCTGCACAAGCATACGCCACATTAATAGCAAGAGATGTGTCTCATTGCAGAGAAAAATACTTACTTATATTCAATAAATAAATAAATATCGGACAACCTCACACAAATCGATCTAGTCCCAAATTAAGCTCAAGAAGGCTTGTGTTATGGGTACTAGACGACGATATACGTACTTATATCAATAAATATATACTTAAATACATAGAACAACCATGACCCAAAACACAAATATTCGAGTTCATCACACAAATATTTGCCCTGGCCGGGATCAGAACCCGGGACCGCCGCGCCGGCTCAGTAGGCAGGTGTATTACAAACCGAGCCAAACGCGTCGTCAAAAATATTTAGTTAGTTACCGTTAGTATATCCTATTCATAACAAACTTACAAAAGTATGCATCAAGAAAAAAATGGAGTCCCCGCGTCGAATATACCCTGTATCCTATTCCATTGTTCTAGGTTCTCTTTAGTCCATTAATTTGCCGTGTCCCAAACAGAAACCGCGCGAGTGGGAAACAATACTATTGGATGACGTTAGCGTCGGTGGAAATGTATAAATTTTGTTCCTCTCTTTTATTTCAGACTTCAGGCTCCTTGTACGTTCAAAAATGCTGATTGTTTTTGTAATTTTTCTCTATGATCTAACATGTTTAAATAATTAAATCAATAAAATACTTAAATCAATGTAAAGTAATGTAACTAACATTATGCACCAAATGGATAGGAGGCATGCAGCCTGTCTAGCACAACCATGCTTCGCGACTCTTGTCGCGCGACATAGCGCTACCCATCACTCTCTCATACTACTGCACAGAAAGGGATGGGCAATTACCTCGCGGGAGTCACATATGAGTTATGCTAGAGGTTCAGGAAGTCTCTGAAACTGTATGGAATTGTAAATTACGAGACGGTTCACCAGGGATCGTAAAATGGGAGCAATATCGATTGAAATGACGTATGACAACCAGTGACAACCCTAGCATTTCAATGAATTTTGCTCGTATTTTACTCTCAGCTCGGGCTTCACAAAGACACAACCTGATTGGTTCATTTTCTCTCTGTTTCTGTGGACAGGCGGCCTTAGTATAGAGTTGCCACAGAAATGGGAACGTCGACCAAAACATATCTAGGCTGGCGCGTTATTGGCGCGCGATTGATTGTCCACAGGATTGACGTCCAAACCGGGACATAGTCTGGCGTACCTGAATAGGAATACTTGATTTTTCTAGCATCGCTTCGGACATAATTATCGTTAGTTATATTTTTTTTTTCTCAGAAACAGGTAGCTTTAAGCAGTGCCATAAAATAAACATAAACTAATCTGTGTTGAGCTCTACTGGTTGAGCGTTTCAGAAACCTTAAAATACATTAACCCTCAAAATTTTTGTTTAAACCGTTTCATTATATTATGACGTTCAATAATTATGGCAAAAAGATTCGTTACTACGGAAGTGTGAACTTGCCAACATGGGTTGAACATTAATTAAATTCAAAACAAACACTAATGAGTTTTCCTCACTAGTTTCAAATTCTTTGTCAATGTCAGCAACAACTCAGTTACACTAACTTGTAATGTAATGAATGACCACTCACCTAACCACATATTTGCATATCTATGAATTATGAATGAGAGGTAACGATCCGTTTTCGCGCTGTTTCGCGCGATTTGCACGTGATCGCGCGATTTCGGGGTACCGCCGGCCCGTGAAATGTGCACTCGGCGCGATTGGTCACTTAGAGACAAGCGATGAGGCTAATTTGTTACTGTTCTGTACAGAGTTGGCTATTTTTATGGTTCCGTACCTCAAAAGGAAAAACAGAATCCTTAAAAGTTCACTTAGTTGCCCGACGTCAAGACCCTTTATCTCCGGAACACGTGGAGGTATCGAGTTGAAATTAATACTATATTCTCGTCTACAGTCTCTTAAAGCTGTGAAAAAATCTAACTTTTAAGTTAACGTATTTATACTGATTAATGATTAGGCCGTTAATGCCGCAAGAAACGTAGGTAATAGTAGGTATATTTCGACATTCTCAAGGGAAACAAAATTTATAGGGTATTTTCCATTGACTATGAAATTTTAGAATTCCGGTTCGTGACCTAAGATGGCCGCATGCGTTCAAGTTTTGCTGTTCATTATTTATTCATTTTTGTTGTTCAATGTGTAGTATTGATAGCGTATTGTGCAGTGAACTAACGTATGAGTGAATGGTTAATGAAGAATTCAACTTGAAGCGTACATAGCCCTTCTTGGGTCAAGGCCCGGTAGACCGCGTGGTTTTTTGTAAATCGCTATCAATTTACAAAAAGCAAAACCTCACCGAACAACGGCATGCTCTACGAGCAAACTTGAAATTGGCGAAATCATCATTAACCTGATGGAAGCCATATTTTAAAATTAGAATTAGAATTATGAAATTTTACAAGTAATATCGTCTTATACTACGAGTAAAGGGAAAACTGTGCATTTGTAAAAATCATTAAATATATGTTGTCTTTTTCAAAAATCTTGAGAACTTAACTTTGCACCTCATTTGTAACCCGGCCAGATAAGTGTTTGTATGGAACCCTCGGTGCGCGAGTCAGACTCGCACTTGGACAGTTTTTTTGTCTATAAACTACCGCAAAGCTAGAATAGCATATTAATTTGGGACTGCATGCCTTAGAAAATTTAGTTTATACATTTTTAAACATAGATCCTACCAACTGCGCCATTAAGAGCGAAGGTTGTCTGGAAGTGATCGCTCTTCGCCATGGTTAAATTAAAGGTTTCTATTGTATTATTTTCTTAGTGTGCAATGAAGAATTGTTCTATTCTATTAGTATTTCGAGTTAAATCGGTTTTTTTAATTGCGCAGTAGTAAAAAGAAGCACATATAAACTGCGCAAGAAGCCATGCTGTGCAAACTTATAGTTGAGTTACTGTTTTACTTTTAGCAGTATTGTGATGCCAACAAGCTGTCTGGTTACATTCCTTTAACGCGATTGAATTTTAATCGCAAGCGCTTACAACACAAGTGAAACTGTCAGGGGAAGATAGGTTGGACATTTATTGAAAACAGTGATTCGCGCATACGATCTACAAACGCTTAATGTGATTGAGTTTCATGGTGATGTGTTTGTTATAACATGTATTTGAAATACGTGTCGTTCAAGCCTTGATACGAAATATCAGTTTACTATAAACCATTTAAATGGATTATATCGTGTATATTAATTATTTGAGCCTCCCTGACGTTTCAGTAGCTTTGCGCTCTTTTTCTTGTTGTTATTTCTTCAACCTTTGACAACGGTAACTGGAAAGTTAACGAAACGTCAGGGAGGCTCAAATTATTAATATACGCGATATAATCCGTTTAAATCGTTTTATTAAAAATGTGTGACAGTCGCAGAAACAGAAGAAAATATGATATTAGTTTAAATACTATCAGAAGACACTATTTCTGTATTATATATTTTTCACAAAACGAGGAGTGCTTGGGAGTAGGCAAGAAATGTTTTGTACTATTTGGTCACTTTTTTTGTCTGCAAATGGGCTAGTTATTTAAGTAATGATATTTATTACACACTTCATTTGACAAATAGCACTAAAGTTCCATTATTCGAGCCCCATCGGGGTTCGATTGCACAAAATGATTGCGGTTCAGAAAAAAATATAAAAGAGGGTCATAAGCTGTCCAGTATATTTGACGTTGCCGGTTAGTAACAAATCATCCTTAAAGCGCCGCAATGGCTAATGCTCTCGTCGCTTAAGATCACACAAGTTAATAGTAGTTATACTACCTATTTTGTGTAGAAATTAAGTTTGGAAACGCCCTTATCGCGAATATCCGATCATGTCATAATCTGAATATTTCATGACCCCCGCGCCGAGTTGCCTGGCTGTTAACTTACCCCGCGTCGCCATATCATCCACTTTATTAGACAAGATTTCGCCTGTTATCTGGGAAACATAATTAAGATGCTGGGGCATCCCATGGAACATGATAGTTTTCGGCGAGTCAGAAATGTTATCTTTTAGAAGAAGAAGAACAGATACGTTTATTTTGCAAACCAATTACATTCAACATTAAATAATAAATATAATAAATATCAGACAACCTCACACAAATCGATCTAGTCCCAAATTAAGCTCAAGAAGGCTTGTCTTATGGGCACTAGATGACGATATACCTACACCTATATAGATAAATATCTCCTTAAATACATAGAACAACCATGACCCGAGCACAAATATTCGAGTTCATCACACAAATATTTGCCCCGGCCGGGATTCGAACCCGGGACCGCTGGCTTAGTAGGCAGGTGTCTACAAACCAAGCCAAACGTGCCGTCAAACATTATAACAAACAAATTACATAAATAGTTAGTGATATTTTTTAATTGACGATTCCATGTTTTTCGAGTCACGACTGTATATTCAATCAATGTAGTACCCAATTTGCAACACGGAAAATGCTGCAATTATTTACGTATTTATCAAAAAATTAAATCAACACAACTTTGTCCTTGACTATAAAATTTAAAAAGCTAATTAAATACACATTTGCGATGGAAATAACCGACACACCGGTAAATTACCGATAATTTTCATAGAAAGTTGTACCGGTTTGCATTCCACTTGTCGCGCGACATAGCGCTGCCTGTCACTCTTTCACATTACCGCACAGAAAGGGACAGGTAATTATCTCGCGCGAGAAATAGTCGCGTGAGACAGTTGTGCTAGAGGTACTGCACTTCTAGCATAACTATGACACGCGACTCTTTGTCGCGCGACATATACTCTGTCACTTTCCTTTCAATACCGTGCGTGACAGTTTTTTTTTTTTTATAACGGCACAACATATAGTGGCTCCACTTCGCCTGATGGTAAGCAAAAAGGGGAGCCCAAGTCGCAATGGCAAATGACGAGAAACCAACAGATGATGCTGAGTCGCGCGTCAAGCGAAGTCGCAGTAAGATAAGCTAGCCCGGCTGGTAATTAATAACTTTTTGATGACGCGTTTGGCTCGGTTTGTAGACACCTGCCTACTGAGCCGGCGGTGCCGGGTTCGAATCCCGGCCAGGGCAAATATTTGTGTGATGAACTCGAATATTTGTGCTTGGGTCATGGTTGATTGTATTTAAGTATATTTTTATCTATATAAGTACGAATATCGTCGTCTAGTACCCATAACACAACACTGAGAAAAAAGTGATTTAATCAAGTCGACTTTTTGCTTGATTAGAAAAAATATGATTGAATTAATTATTTAATTGATCATATACACAAGGTATACTTTGTAACTACAACAAAGTTAAATTGATCGAAAGGTTTAATTATGTAACAATGTTTCATTTGATCAACTTCTTAATTGACTTTTAATTTAATCATTTACTTTACTCATCGAAACATGGAGTTATTTGAATCTAGTAAGTCAGTTTATTAACGGTATCATTGAAGTTAATCACACGAATTAACTTGAATCATTCATTCAATTAAAAGCAATTAATTGCATCAAACATAAAAGAGATTGAATTAAATAATCAACTTATTTCAATTAATCATGTGCTTAATTAAATAAAACAATGTACTTGACTAAAGTTATCAAGTTAATTATTGAACTTAATCACACGAATCAAGTAAAATCATAAATTCAATTAAATGCAATTAATTACATCAAACAGGCAGAAGATTAAATTAAATAATCAACTTATTTCAATCAAGCAATGTATTTGACTAAAATTATTAAGTCAATTATGAAATTGTTTGAATCTATTAAGTCAGTTTATTAATGGTATCATTGAACTTAAACACACGAATTAAGTCAAAACATTAATTCAATTAAAAGCAATTAATTGCATCAAACATAAACGAGATTGAATTAAATAATCAACTTATTTCAACTAATCATGCGCTTAATAAAATTATTTGACTAAAATTATCAAGTTAATTCTTAAACTTAGTCTCACGAATCAAGTAAAATCATTAATTCAATTAAAAACAATTAATTACATCAAACAGACAGGAGATTAAGTTAAATAATCAACTTATTTCAATTATTCTTGCGCTTAATTAAATTAAACAATGCATTTGACTTAAATTATCAAGTTAATTATTGAACATAATCACACGAATTCGGTTTTATTTTTTGTTAAAAAGTTTAGGTACTTATTTCACACTTCTTACTTAATCTTTACATTCTTTACGTAAAAGTACATTTCTTGTCGATTCAAACAAGTCCAAACACACGGTTATGATACGTTATTTTATTACAGAAATCCGGTGCCTAATACCGGCTTCTTCATCAGTTGGTACCATTTTTATCGAGCACTTAAAATAAAATAAATAAATATCGGACAACTTAACACAAATCAATCTAGCCCCAAATTAAGCTCAAGAAGGCATGTGTTATGAGTAGGTACTAGACGACGATATATATGTATAATAAAAACAAGTACATATATAGATTAACATCCATGACCCAGGAATAAATATTCGAGTTCATCACACAAATATTTGCCCTTGCCGGGATTCGAACCTGGGACCGCCAGCTCACCGCCGCGTCGTCTAAACTACTATTGAGACTATGAAGTCGCTTATCTATCTTAAGCGATATATCCTTAGTTGATTTATGTTCGTAGCACGGTAAGTACCTTAAAAGTTAAAATCTCAGACCAACAAAAAAATATGACATGCATGACATTACGATTACGAACAATCTAGTGAGGCCACAAAAACCATTCCAAAGCCAAGTTCACGCGCTACAAATACAAAAAAATCATGTGTGTGAAGTGTCTGATTTGTCAAAACCATGTCTATCTTTTTTTGTTAGTCTGAGGTTAAAATAAAGTAATTTTTAATAATTGAACGAGCGAGCGAAGTAAGCAAAGCGTCTCTGCTTCAGCTTGGACGATAAATCGTTTTTCCTGTTGTCCGGATGTCCAGATGCTAGGATTCCCCTCTGTTCTCGCCTAGAGTTCTCGTATTTCTCAACCGATTCTCATGAAATTTTGTAAGTAGGTTCGCATATATTATTGTTTTCGAAATTTTCAAAAATGGCGGAGATATGGGAGTTTAAAACGTAAAAAAATACATCCGTTATTTAGAGGTCAGCGTTGACTGGTTTTCGTACCATTTTACTTTCCGTCCACTGTATCTTGAACTACCGTAAAGTCAAATTTCTGCCATATTTCGAAACAAAGCGAGGTCTACAGCTCACAGAGCCACTAGTAATAATGTGCGTAACAATTTTCCATGACACAACAACGACATTGAACTTTTTGACAGTTATTCATTTAAACTTCATCACGTCATATCAATCAAGCATTTTGTCTATCACACCCTTTATTGTACTTGCATTTTGAGATGTGTACCATTTGTCACTAAAAACCATTGTGACCATGATGCAATGTACATTTTGACACTGGGGCATTATGACGTTCATACTTTTTGTCACATAGACAGCCAGTCCATCTGGACATTTTGCCCCTGCACATTCCAACAGTTAATCATTTTTACAAGCTTTTATTTACTTTCACCTAGTGACCGACCGAAACATTATTTTTTGCCGAAACCGAAACCAAAGGTTCGGCTCTGATTATAGTTTCGGCCGAAACCGAAACCGAACCTTTTATAAACGCGATTAAAACGTTTGATAAAATATCAGTGTGCCGTTTTTTTTCCAGATATATGCATAATGAACCATCGCGCTGGCCTAATATTACAGGGTTCTAGGTTTTGTTTTAATAGTTAAATATAGTGACTAGGCTGTTTTGTTTCATATTTCCAAAATTTGGATTTTTATGTGACCACACGCACCTTGAACGCACTAACCCAAAAGGCCGCTGTGGCAAAATTCAGCTCAATTGAACATTATATTCAGGTGGCATAGCAACAGAAATGCGTTAATTCTTGAGCATTATTCAAATACGGAGTTCAACTTTCGTGGGATTTTAAATATGAAAACAAACACTTGTTACATGTAAAAAGAATAATCGTAAAGTTTCTGCTAATGAATTTCTAGAAATGAACAGAAAGAAACGCAAGATATTTTTTTTGTAAAAAATATCATAAGAATCATGGTTCCGCTTACATGAGAACTTTAAAAGCTAGGTAAACATTAATTATAGAAATAACGAGTTAATTCGTGCTTAGCAAGCATTGAGTTAAGTTGAAAGTAAAAGTAAAAGTACCGTTTTTAATGTGGGTAAAATAACACCGCACTTAATCAAATTGCCATATATGTACGTCGGTCGTCTTAAGACGTTGGGCCGGCAATCCAAATATAACGATTTGGACCACTTATGAGAGCAATTTTTTTTTGTGTGTCGATCTTTGTGTCTATAAGAGCAATTTTCCCAAATAGTGACGTTATTAACCCTAATAGTGACACTGGGCCTAAACTAAACTACTCTAAATAGTAAAAATGTTACGTTAACTGTAATACTGAGGCAGCGAGTGCACCCGCCGTCAGCCGACGCGACTTGAAAGCACGATATAATAAGTTTCGGCGCGGCCGAAAGGTTCGGCTGTTTTTTGGCCGAAACCGAACCTTTGGCCGAAACATGATTTTTAGGCCGAAACTGGCCGAAACTGAAACCGAAACCGAAACTTCCGTCGGACACTACTTTATTTATTTTATTACAGAGTTCCTAAGGCCACCTTCAACTTAACTCAATCCTTGCCAAGCGCCAGCTTCTAAAGTTCTCATCATGTAAGCGGAACCGTTTTTCTTATTAGAAATAAATGTATTTAAACCGAGAAATAAATATTAAAAAATAAATTGTGACTTTTCCAATGCGCTTGCGGTCAAGTCACTAAAATAAAATATATTTTTGTTCCAAATTTAAAGAAATTTTGAGGACGTTTAGAAGTTGCGCAACTTAACAACTTTTTCAAAAAATCATAAAATTCGTAATATTTCTCAAGTACTGATTGTATCTTTTTTACGCTGTTGCTGTTAATCATAAAAACCTCTTCCTGGACAAAAAAGTTTTAGTCGTAGAAAAGTTTAGCTATAATAATTTATTTATTGTACTGTTACATATCTTCCTTACTTCATGCTCTTAGCAGATGTTGACATATAATCGCAAGTTTTTTTTTTGTTATAGTGTGTGTATATAAGTTTCTAGAAATTCATTAGTAAAAGTTTTACTTAAGGCTAAATTTCTTGTGAGTTATTTCTTTAGTTTTTGTTTTAATATTTAATATACCACGAAGGGTGAAATCCGTATTTGAATAATGTTCAAGAATTAACGCATTTCTTTTAAATTCAACACTGTTACGCAACCTCAATCAGGCTCTCATACATGTAAAAGTGCCCTTGTTTCATTATTTCAATTCATTATTTCAATATAATGTTCAATTAAGCTGAAATTTGGCACAGAGCGGCCTTTTGGGTAAGTGCGTTCTTTGTGCGTGCGGTTACATAAAAATCAAAATTTTGGAAATATGAAACACCTTAACTAGTCACTATATAAGAAAAGCGAAACCTAGAACCCTGTAATATTAGGCCAGTGAGATGTTTCATTATGCATATATCTGGAAAAAAACGGCTCACTGATATTTTATCCAACGTTTTAATCGCCTTTATAAAAGGTTCGGTTTCGGTTTCGGCCGAAACTATAATCAAAGCCGAACCTTCGGTTTCGGTTTCGGTTTCGGCAAAAAATCATGTTTCGGTCGGTCACTAAAATAAAGCAATCGTATCGAGTTTGGGCTCTTAAGAATCGTCTTGGTGAGCAATTGATGGATGTTTCAAAAAAGTACAGTCAAACATAAAAGCTTATCATAAAAATGAAATTTTTGACAGAAACTTATTTCACGTTGACTACTCCCGGAATGGTCCGCACCGGAGCCCCCTTTCGTTGTATCGGAGCCGGAGCACCCTTAAATATTTATTTTATTACATTTTTTAGGATTTGTTGTTATAGCGGCAACAGAAATACATTGAAAATTTCAACTGTCTAGCTATCACGGTTGATGAGATACAGCCTCGTGACAGACGGATAGACGGACAGACAGACAGACAGGCAGCGAAGTCTTAGTAATAGGGTACCGTTGCACCGTGGGCACTCTTTGGGTACGGAACCCTAAAAACTAACTTTATATTTTGATTTGTTCTTTGTCAAAAAATAAGAAAAAGTTGATTGGCCCTAAATCATTCATTTAATTAAAAGCAATTAATTAAATCAAACAAACATGAGATTTAAATAAATAATCAACTTATTTTAATCAAACAATGTATTTGACTAAAATTATCAAGTCCATAATGAAATTGTTTGAATCTATTAAGTACAGTTTATTAATGGTACCATTGAACCTAATCACATGTATTAAGTTAAGTCATTAAGTCAATCAAAAGTAATTAATTACATCAAACAGAAAATATTATTAAATAAAATAATCTACTTATTTCAATTCATCTTGTACTTAATCAAATTAAACAATTTTTTTGACTAATGTTATGAAATCAACTTGACGGATTTAATCCACAAATCTAATTTTGCGCGTGGAATAGGCGTCACTGTTAATGTAACTGTACGGATAATCATTAGTTCCATTTTTGGCCACATGCAAAAATAACTTTGTCGGCCAGCGAGCAGCGCAAAGCGCATAAACTCGTTGAAACACGTTCACAATTTCACATTCACTTCACTTTGCTGTCGCGCGCGCTGGTTATCACGTAAATCACGTTTCGCTAATTGAAAATTTAATAAATAAAGAAAAAGTAGATTTATTTCATAT
The DNA here is from genome assembly GCA_947623375.1 of Apotomis capreana. NCBI lineage: Eukaryota > Metazoa > Arthropoda > Insecta > Lepidoptera > Tortricidae > Apotomis > Apotomis capreana. Next base: position 18,405,522 of record OX392515.1, read on the forward strand.
ATTTGGCAGAGTGTATTTCCGGGCAAGTGTTAGATAGTAACTATTAGCTGTGCTGTTGAAAATACTTACTATTGGTGTGAACTGTGAAAGAAACAAACATGGATGAGGTAGACGATTTGCTCAACGTGTGGGGTTTACCAGAACTTGTGCCTATATTTAAGGGTGAGTACACTTATTAATCATACTATACGTATGTACATTAACGCGAAATACAATGAAATTCGGAAGTAAACCTGAATAGTTTAAAAGGCTCTGAACGTTTTTTTGCATCGTAATTGATGTTTTTGCATCTAGGTACATTAAGTGTTAATGCAATGCTAGGATCTTGAGACTACTTTAAAAGGATTTCTAGAAATTGCAGCTTTCTAGAAATTCTAGGTTCGGGTTCGCAAAAAAATTTACGGCGTGGCCGCGTGGTCAAAATGGCGACCGGTCTTTTACACTTTTGCAACCGAGATCCCGCCTGGTAGGCACTCGTAATCTTTTAGGGCTCTGTCGGTTTATGAGTAAAGTCTAGATTGTTCGTCTGGTAGTGAAAGTGTTCCATAAATTTATTTATTATTTGGTCAGTTTGGTTATTCAACGCAGTGTATTGTGCAGTGAACCAACGAACTCAGTATAGTATAACTCACTACGAGCAGACTCGACATTGGGCGAAATCATATCTTTGATGAAAGCCATATTTTACATTTAGATAAGAAATGGGTCTAGTTACTTTGTGTGTGTGTGTGACTCTAGAATCTCCATAATTTGACGATTCTGAAAGGAAATGTATCCACATGGCTTGTATAGTATCCCTGTGTATTTGAGGTGTGCGTGCAATAAAGAGGATTTGTATTGTACAGTAGGTACAGGGGTAGTGTAAATGAAGCATGTGCTAACAGATTAAACAACTCGTCGTTAATAGGTAGGACAGTTTTAAACAAGCAGTGTTCATAATCAATGTCATATTTTTTTATTGCAGAAAACCAAATAAACATCCACGCTTTGGCAGCACTTGGTAGTGACGATGTGAAAGAATTGATACCCCAAGTTGGCCCCAGGGCCCTTTTTGTAAGGACCTGGAATGTATGGAAGAACGACTTTAACTTGCCTAGTTGCAATGTTTCTTTAAGTGTGAGTGAATTCTTTTGCTGTTTTTTTTTTATCTTGACCGTTATCACACTAATATTATAAAGGCGAAAGTTTGTGAGTGTGTGTGTATGTTTGTTACTTCTTCAAGCTCAAACGGTTTGGTATGGCGGTGGCTGATACCCTGGATTAACACACATAGGCTACTTTTTAACCGCGGGTAACACTGCGGGGCGCATCTAGTCTTTAATATTTACATAGTTTTACACCACAAGTTTTAAGTACCTACAGAAAGCAACTTATTTTTTACAAGCTTTTATTTAACTTTAAATGCATCTTGTATGTACGGTCATGTATGTTTGTTCGGGTGGAATCTCAACTGAATTTTGATTTTAAAGCAGATATATCTTCCACCGATTGAGCTGACATTTTACATACTTATTTAACTTGGATGACAATACAATAATATGGTACCATGGGGCTGGTCCGATGATGGAGCCGGAAGGTAGCCCTAGGAACTCCGTAATAGTAATCCAATAGTTTGGGCTCTTTAGAATTGTCTCAGGAGCAAATTGATGGATGTTCGAAGAAAAGTCCAGTCAGCTTTAAAAGCTTTTCACTAAAATTAAATTTTTGACAAACTTTTTTAATTTCTTATATTGTAAATTGTTTTTTGCAATGTCTGTGAGCCTCAGTCCTCTTCACATCAGGTATAAAAACATAAAATATTTGGTTTGTTTTAGGATATACAAGTTTTGCCGCTTAATGATGAATCGGAAGCAATGCCATCACAAACATCACAGCCGAAAACAATAACATTTGCATTAGTAGAAGAATTCAATGATAATGTAAGTTTTAACATTGTAATTTTTTTGTTTTCTTGGTCGAGTATAGTGCCCCGATGACATATGCCTGTAGTTTATTATTAGGGTTCCATACCCAAAGGGTAAAAACGGGACCCTATAACTAAGAGATTTCTGTTGCCGCTATAACAACAAATACTAAAAACCGGCCAAGTGCGAGTCGGACTCGCGTACCGAGGGTTCCGTTAAGTTTGCACCTGGTATGTATAGCGCCCCATATAAATTAGGTGCAGTTAGGTATTAAAAAAAAAACTACTACTAGATCTCGTTCAAAACAATTTTGGTAGTTTTTATAGTAATGTACATCATATGTCTTTTTTAGATTTTTCATTTTCTTATTTTAGAAGTTAGAGGGGGCGGGACCAACTTTTTTCCACTTTGGAAGCGTCTGTCACGCAAACTATTCGGTTTAGAAAAAAATATTTTAGAAACCTCGATATCATTTTTGAAGACCTATCCATAGATACCCCACACGTATGTGTTTGATGAAAAAAAAATTTGAGTTTCAGTTCTAAGTATGGGGAGCCCCCAATACTTATTATTATTTTTGCATCAAAATCTTAATGCGGTTCAGAGAATACATCTACCTACCAAGTTTCAACAGTATAGCTCTTATAGTTTCGGAAAAAAATGGCTGTGACATACGGACGGACAGACAGACATGACGAATCTATAAGGGTTCCGTTTTTTGCCATTTGGCTACGGAACCCTAAAAATGGAATAAATTAATGTTGTGGGGCTCCCATACAACAAACGTGATTGTCTGTCTGTCATAGCTCACTGTTGTAATTTTTCCAGATGATTTATTTCTGTTGCCACTATAACAAAAAATACTAAAAATAGAATAAAATACATATTTGAGTGGGGCTCCCATACAACGTGATTTTTAGGGTATAATTTGTGCGGAACCCTCGGTGCGCGAGTCCGATTCGCACTTGGCCGGTTTTCATTTTTTTTCAGTAGTCGTAATTTACTAATCCCTCCAGTTGCTAATTACTCTACCATTAGGTATGTAACCTAAAAAGAAATTTTAATTTCAGACACGTACCACTCCTAAGGTGATCCAAGATGACTTAAATACGACAGAGAGTGCAGACAAATACATGCAAAATGTAAGTAATTAATTAACACCTTTTGTATATTTCATGGTATCCTCTTCTTTCATCGACAAACGTTACATCGAATGCTTCATGTCATCAACAATTTTTTCCCTTGAAGTCATAAATATTTAATAAATCTTGAAAATGTCATCCTATAGATTGGGTTAGGTTTGTTTAATAACAATCCAAAATATTTAAAGTTTTCAGAGAAAAATGCTTTCGATGAAATGAAACAGTCGATGAAACAAGGGTAAACCAAACCATATTTCATACATTTTGTATTCAAAACATACCAGCAGCAGTAACTATTAACATATGTAATTGATTGCAACAGGCGTTAATTTGCGGAATTCCGTATCAAGTGGTACTGTTGGATTGTGGATTCGCAACATATCCACCATCTCCAGATGATACCTTGTAGGTGGACAGGTAAAGACGTTGAGGTTAAAGGTACAATTCCAAGACGGGCTGCAGACCACAAACTGCAACCGCAAACTGCAAGCTACGTTACTAGTTTGTATGAATCACACTAATATTATAAATGCGAAAGTTTGTGAGTGTGTGTGTGTGTATGTTTGTTACTTCTTCACGCTCAAATGGCTGGACCAATTTTGATTTAATTTGGTATGTATGTAGCTGACATCCTGGATTAACACATAGGCTACTTTTTAACAGCGGGCGAGACTGCGGGGCGCCGGGAATTGTACCTTTCAAATACTTTGCCTATGGTGGTGGTTGTTGTTGCGTTTGCATGTGTATTGTTTTTTGTGGGCGAGTATTAACTGAATGAGCATGCTGGAATAACATGAAACTTTGTGTACAGCATGGGATCCGGCAAGGTTCGCTAATGTTTGACCTTTACGTCGACGCATATGTGCCGCACGCGTGCGGTGTGGCTCGGCCTTTATACCTTACTACGACCAGTTTAGCTATTTCTGAGACCAATTGGACGTATTTATGCAAAAGGGAACCAGCCCACAATATAAAACCGTTTACATTGAACCCTCTAACGATAGGATAAAGTACAAACGTTTAACGTGGGTTGGTTCTCTTTTGCATAAATACGTCCAATTGTACCATCATGTTACATGAAACACATGTCTATTTAATGTTACAGGGTTTGTTCAAGTTGCTGTCGGAAGATTTTGGAGCATCATCTTTAATAAATTATGTCGGTGGAGTATTGCCGAACGACGTTGCGCGGAATTTACTGGCATCAACTATTAGTAAGGCAATTTTGAAGACCTGCAAAAATGCACCAGTCACTTCTTTCGTCTACAATAAGTGGTGTAAAGAAATAAAACAAATTTTCCCGAAAGAGAGGATAACATCATATTACATTGCACCTTGCGTCACGGCGCAAGGCACCACGCACCAGGCTAGAGGCAAATTAATTAGCCAGGTTTTCAACCTGAGGAGGAGGTACCAAAAACTTGGTGTACTTAGCCGTAGAGAGAGGAATATTCAAAGTCCTGTTAGGCAAGCCTTTCAGTCATCACGGCCATGCCATGATTTACCGACTGCTGCTGATAGCGACTATGATGACAACATATCAGAAGAAGACCTAATTTGGCTTAAGAATACATCCGAACCTTGGACCTTGGTATTATCAAAGTGGGAGACTACGTTGTCTAAACGTTTAAAGGATCTTAAAGAACCTGCGAGTACTGTAGAACAATACTTGGATCTCTTCCCTGCTTTGAAGAAACCCTTGGGATACAGCCTGGTAATATACTTTCGTATTGTAACTTATTAATTGAATTACTTCATAATACTGAGAAAGACAGATTCATTTATTTGTTTGTTTGGGCTAGGTTCACACTTAAACACTTCAATGTAGCTATTCAGTTAAATATACGTAACTTATATTTTTTTATCTTTATTTCAGCTTACAAAGGACTTCGACGCCTTAAATACTGACCAGAAGGATAATTTGCACTTAAACTTTCCTCATATCAAAACAAAACTCCTGAAACTATTGAATGACAAAAATACTACCACCAAGGATGAGGTGCGAACTGAAATTATTGAATTGTCTAATGGTAAGTAGTTTATTAATGAAAATCGCATTTACAATATTAGTATGTTCTAGAGTTTGACAGCGACTTCGTCCGCGAAGATTTAATGAACTTCACTGTAGTCGGATAAAAAGTACCCTATAACATCCCCTGGATTTCCAGCTAGCCCTATGGCAAAAATTGTTGTTATAGTGGACGGCGTACGAGTCTAATTCAAAAGATAAATCGTAAATCGATGTACGGTCAACCAATTTGTTTCCTAGGCCACTGTAGAACTTTGTCGCATAAACTATAGATTAGATTAATTTATTTCATAATGCAAAATGTCAGTATAAATTACGCCAAGTCAATTTACATGCATTTAATATACTATGATCGTCAACAAAATAAATAAAATAAAAATGTAATAATTGTTATTCAGTTACTTAAATGTCAGAGTGCGTATCTCCTTAAAGGATTTTCAAAATGCTAAACTAAAATACTACCTATAATTAGACACGATTTTGATTCATTACGACATGGTTCTACAGTGGCCTAGGAATCAAATTTTAGCAATTTGCCACACGCATACTAAATGGCAAACATTTTTTTTTTGATCCGCAGTTCCTTAAAAAAAATTCCCTTAGGAGAGGAGTGCAGTCATTTATTTTTTTTTGTATGGGAAAATGATTTTTTTTTTCTGAATCCTATAGGATATGAAGTATCATTTGAAGTACATTTTACAAAAGAAATGTCAGCCGTATCGTATCTAGAGAAGCCCAAACTTAGTATCTTTTGAAAATGATTTTTACTTTAATTAAAAAAAGGACAGAATTTGATGATGTGGTATATTTTTAGAACCGCCTCAAAAAGCTCTTTCATTTGATACTACACACAATAGGATTCAGAAAAAAAAAAAAAAAATCCCATACAAAAATAAAATGCGCAGCCTCAGCACTTCTCTCGTAAGGGTTTTTTTTAAGAAACTGCGGATCAAAAACTTTGTTTCGACATCTAGTATGCGTGTGGCAAATGGCTAAGCTGTACATCGATTTGAGGTGTTTTGTCGCGTACACCTTCCACTAAAATCCGACCAGCCGTTTAGACGTGATGCGTGTTCAAACATCCAAAAAGTCTAAAAAATATATATATTTGGACCAGAATCTTTCAATTTTGACAACGCTATAGCATTGATTTAGCTGTCATTTATTGCTTCTATAAACATTATTTTAGAGTTTTAAATTATTAATAAGATATTTTTAAAAGTTGTTTAACAAATATTTTCTTTGTATAAATGATAGTCCACCAAACTCATGTCTGTATGGTCGGGTTATTCTCCTTTATTGAAATTTATATTTTTCTTTGTCAGAAACGGATGAAGAAAAAAGGAATCTCGCAGCAATTTTGAGTTTACCGGAACTGATAAACTCCAGTGTCATCGTATCGAAAGTTGCTACAACTTCTGCCTGTAATAAGGACCCTCAACCTGCCAAGAAGAGAAAAGTTAAAGAAACAAAATGGAAGCCAACAAAAGCTGAGTACCCGGAATCTTTCATTTCTCATATAAAATATGATAGCTACCTTACATTAGCCATCACTAAGAGATCCAAATATTGTTCTACAGTAGTCCCAGATTCTTTAAGTTCCTTGAAACGCTTATAGAATGTAGTTACCTACTTTGATAATACCAAGGTCCAAGGTTCGGATGTATTCTTAAGCCAAATCAGGTTTTTTTTCCGGTTTATTGTCATCAAAGTCGCTATCAGCAGCAGTCGGTAAATTATGGCATGGCCGTGATGACTGAAAGGCTTGACTAACAGGACCTTGAATATTAAAATGTATTTAACACAGGTTTACTCACGTCCTTAAAGTCCATTCTTCATCAGGCCGGCAACTAGTCGATCACTGCGGGATGCCGCTCTCTCCGCGCGGCTGCTAGATACAGACGTCACCGGCGACGGCGAGTCTACCCTCTTCTAGCAGCTGCGCGGAGAGAGCGGCAGCCCGCTTTGAGTGATCGATTAGTTGCCCTTGCGACTGATAAAAAATCGCGATCGATTGATGAAATTAAAAAAGTTTGTCAAAAATTTAATTTTAGTGTAAAGCTTTTGTTCACACCAATAGTAAGTATTTTCAACAGCATAGCTTTATTGTTTTCGGCTGTGATGTATGTGATGGCATTGCTTCCGATTCATCATTAAGCGGCAAAACTTGTCATATCCTAAAACAAACCAAATATTACATGTTTTTATACCTGATGTGAAGAGGACCGAGGCTCACAGACATTGCAAAAAACAATTTACAATATAAGAAATTAAAAAAGTTTGTCAAAAATTTAATTTTAGTGTAAAGCTTTTGTTCACACCAATAGTAAGTATTTTCAACAGCACAGCTAATAGTTTCTATCTAACACTTGCCCGGAAATACACTCTGCCAAATATATGAAATAAATCTACTTTTTCTTTATTTATTTAATTTTCAATCAGCGAAACGTGATAAGCATTTCTTTCAACACCAGATCTTTGGTGGTGGTAGTAGTCTTTTTGTTACTTAATAGTTTTGTTTAGACATGCGGGTTTGTATGTAAAGTCGCTTAAAGGCTAACTTAGCTATTCAACTAAATATACGTAACTTAACTTTTTTAATATTTAGACTATAGGGACAGTCAGCATTTAGGGCCTCGAAGTCCTTTGTAAGATGAAATAAAGATTAAAAAAATTAAGTTACGTATATTTAGTTGAATAGCTAAGTTAGCCTTTAAGCGACTTTTTTTACACTTTTCAACAGCGTATTTGGAAAGTGTGTTTTATTGGATATTATTAGTAACTTATTAGACTTAATTAAGTTGATTAAAATAGATACATTATCATTAAATGTACAAGTTTTAGAAGCAGGGATGACATTTATCTAGAGGGACTGCCTGTCGATATTACGGAGCGACCACACCGCTGCTCAAAAAACGGTGACGGTATGGAATCGCAGTGACGTGTCGTATCGGTATTTACCGCAAGCTCTCCACACCGCTGCTCAATATACGCTGACGTCAAATGTATGAAAAAGACGTGACGCGAACGTGCTGAGAGCTTGCGGTAAAAATGTGACGCTTACGGCACGTCACCGTTTTTTAAGCACCGGTGTGGTCACTCCTTTAATTTGTCGATAACTGCTAGGTAGGTCATTTATCGCGAAGTTATCGTAAATATTTGGATACTTTTATGCATTAAATTATTGTCTAACAAACGATATTTACCAATTTCAAGGCACATGTTAATAAAAGACGCGAAATATTTCAGATAACTACAATAGTCTATAAAATACAACTGACTTCCTATGTTAAATCAGATGATCTCAATATTCACTACGAAAATGTTTACTTCCATTGTAAAGTAGTTATCAACAAATTAATATCGTTAGGAACTTCCGAAGTACATGACTGTCATTGGCGCTGCTCAAAATTATATGTCGGATCATCATATTACTGCAATAATTGTGTAACTATTGAGCATTCCTTTATTCGCATTATTTAATAAAATACCAGTGTACCTAGGTGTTAAGTTAAGAATAAAATAAATATGGTTAAAAATACTTGTCTTTTATTTATTTTATTTTTGCCGCTCTATTTATGGGATATCCAAGCTGTCTAAATTTTAATTGTATTTCATCAGATTTTTTTTCTTTTTCAGTCAATTGAGTATGTATATTTGTACCTATATAGCCATTTAGCCAGCGCAGTATTGCAAGCCCAGATTCATTCTCTAAAATTGAAACTTACTTTTTTGGATAGTTGTCGAAAGAAAAAGCAAGCATTTCAATGTTAGAGACTACATCTTTGCTATTAATACTGCACTGGCTAAGTGGCTATATAGGACCAAATAAACAATTAAAATTACTTGATTGAAATAGATAATAATAATTGATTGAAATAAACTACAGTAATTGTTTGCAATAAACAAGTTCAATGCTTGGATAGAACATTACCCTTGTACCATTCAATTAGGTTCATTAATTATAACTATCAAGTAATTTGATTTATTTAATCGTGCACTATATAAATTCCATAAAGGAGACTTGATTTATTTAATCGTGCACTATATACATTTCATAAAGTAGACTTGATTAATTGAATCGTGCACTATATATATTTCATAAAGTACACTTGATTGATTTAATCGTGCACTATATACATTTCATAAAGTAGACTTGATTAATTGAATCGTGCACTATATAAATTCCATAAAGGAGACTTGATTTATTTAATCGTGCACTATATACATTTCATAAAGTAGACTTGATTAATTGAATCGTGCACTATATATATTTCATAAAGTACACTTGATTGATTTAATCGTGCACTATACACATTTCATTAAGTAGACTTGTTTAATTTAATCGTGCACTATATAAATTTCATAAAGGAAACTTGATTGATTCAATCGTGCACTATATAAATTCCATAAAGGAGACTTGATTTATTTAATCGTGCACTATATATATTTCATAAAGTACACTTGATTGATTTAATCGTGCACTATAAACATTTCATAAAGTAGACTTGATTTATTTAATCGTGCACTATATACATTTCATAAAGTAGACTTGATTAATTGAATCGTGCACTATATATATTTCATAAAGGAAACTTGATTGATTTAATCGTGCACTATATAAATTCCATAAAGGAGACTTGATTAATTGAATCGTGCACTATATAAATTTCATAAAGTAGACTTGATTAATTGAATTGTGCACTATATATATTTCATAAAGTAGACTTGATTGATTTAATCATTTTACTTGATTTCATCAAACATTTTCTTTAATTGTATCTGTAAAGACGTTGATGGGTTTCATTAAGGATTTCTTGATTATAGTAGTCAACAAACATGATTTTTATATTTAAGTCATGACTGGATTTACAAAGTTACTTTATTACCTTTTTCAATCTTTTCAACTTGATTGCTGCAATCAGTTAACTTTATCTGCTCCCTATACATTAAGTTACTTTGTTAAAACAATCAAAATTTTGATTAATGTAATCAAATTTTTTTCTCAGTGAAGCCTTCTTGAGCTTAATTTGGGACTAGATCGATTTGTGTGACGTTGTCCGATATTGATTATTATTATTATTAACTGATGACTAGACAAAGGCAAAAACAACGTCGGTATATATGTCTTCAATTGCGAAAATAATATTTTCTCAAACATGCAACGAAATGTCGTCATAACGTGCGACTTCCAAGTATCACGTTTCGGTCGGAACAACTCGAGAGAACTGTAAAGAAATTTCATACAAAATTGAAGAACTAAGCCGGGAAGTGTTTTTTAACATGCCGCCTGTGTTCTTAAACAGGCTGCACAGTTTTTTCGAGTGGTTATTTTTTTTAATTCATTGCATATGTTTGAGAAAAGCACTATAGAAAAGTGCTTCGTATCAGTATACCTCACCCGGCAAGCCATTCTTTCCCGGAGTTTGCAGTTATGTTCTATTGTACTCGTATAACATGGATATCCTCGTGTAATACAGGGATGCCATAAATTCCCTAATTCAATATATCCCACGCGCTGAACAGCTATAAATCGCCGCGATGCTGGATACCTAAGTGCTGAACACTTATCTACTGCTATAGTCTGGCTAATGAAATATTACTCAAAGTTTTCGCGGGAAAATTAAAAACTCTACGGCTGGTCACACTTTGTGTAGTTGGAATTATAGTTTTGACACTAGAAAATAGTATGATTTTCTATGCACACACCTAAGGAAATAAGTTAAATATGTTGACGTGCACTCATAATCAACTCACATAATTTCTACCACTATGTAAAGTACCTACAGTAAACGACAAACACATTTTTAGGTACACTTTCTTACCATATACAAGGCGATAAATTAAATGTAGTGTAAATAAGACCTAGCTCGATAATAGCATATTTATCCATCACCAACAAAATTGCATAAGTACTATGTCAAATTTCAACTCGATCGAAATGTTAGAATTAGAACTAGTTCATAAAGTATCAAAATTATTTATAGAGGACCCACCTACTAAATTGTTTAAATTTTATTGGTGATACCACAAGGAAATATCTGTCAATATTATTTGGCTAGCCAGAGATAAACTACACTGGCAAGCCGTAAAAACTAAAAAGTATGCATTTTAAGTTCTTAAGTAACATTAAATTACTTTTTTAACGGGTTTACTCAAGTCGAATACTTTTGCTCCCTCGATATAATTTCGAATTGATTCACGATTCTTAATCATGAGGCGAGTTCGTTCGAGATGGCGGACGGCTCGTTGCAAACTACTATGGAGTGTTGGCCCGTAGTTTGTGTTGAGCCTTCATCGCGAGCAACTCATTTTTAAGAATTGCCAATCGATAAAAGAAGAATGTTGGTGTGTCTTATTTCAAAAGTACGAGCTTATTAGGTATATAATATTGGTCAATATAACGATCAAGGGAATAAATTAATGATTTAATAAAATTTGATATAATTCGCTCACAACACATCCCTGCTCTAGTAAAAATGTAAAACTGCCACAAAGCCATGGTTAGGTACGACGACAAGCCAAGCGAGGAGGAGTGTTATCTTACGAATTGGTGTTATATCATGAAACAGTACCACTCTTCTCGATGTAGTAATCGGTTGTTAATAATGAAACAACATATATAAATAACTTCACTATTATATTTTAATCACACTAACACTTAACAAAGTTACCGACTACAATCTTACACCAGAATTTTACCACGACTGGACTCGTCTGCTTCGGATACCCGCCTATTTTTTATCTACCTCCAATTGTCTATTATCGACCGTTGGACGATCAGGACTTTCTTACCATACTAAAAAAATAATAATGCGTGTATACACTAGAAGTGAATCAGTGAATGTTACAGTCGGCCATCCGATTCAGAACGAGTCCCTTCGTTCGAGAGAGAAAGATAAACATACTTTAAGTTAACCTACGAATTCCACTACATTTAGGTTTTCAAGAATCAAGATATACATAACAAGATCAACGGGTACAAACATTTTTAATTGCACAAAAAACTGGAAATATAATTATGTTTTACATAGAATTATGTATATTCGTAACAAAATTAATACTAAATTATAAAAAGGATATACACAGAATTTGATTAATTACAAGTATACAATTATTTGTCATCACTTAGCTAGAAAATCTAACTGAACTATTTGGAAAGGGACGAATCCCATAGTACAATTTGGTGCTCTTAAGTTAAGATGTTAAAGATCCGTCTTTAACACTCGGACACGACTACAGGAGCCATGCTCAGTCATGATTACTATAATCATGCTCCAAACGATTACGGGTACCGATTCAACATCTATTTATGTGAGTAAAATTAATGATCCAAGGATATTTAGCAGTTGATTCTACCCTCTAGAGCTTATATTTTGTCTACCCATACAAAGCCTACTCTTCTGAGGAACTACTATCACTAGAGGATTTGGTGGTGGGGTCATTATCATAACTCATCCACGGGAATATTTTATCAAGTGATACCGTACCTTCATAACGTCTGCCCTTCCTTGTAATGGGCGTGTCTTCGACCACAAAGCGATCATGTGGTAGAATCTTTTTGATTCTATAGGGGCCTTGACATTTCGACTCCAGCTTCTTTGACTGTCCGATACCCCCGACTATAGCCCTGACTACTCTAACAAGGTCTCCTTCCTTGTATTGTGTGCCCTTTTTCCTATTGCTATCGAATCTTTTTTTATTTTTTCCTGGTTTTTATCTATCAAATCCTTAGCTTGACTCCTAATTTCTTCCAAACCTGATTCTACTATGCCTTTATCTATATCCTCTATAACCTCGCTCAAGATACCCTGTGAAGCATTAGTAACTTTCATGCCAAACAGCAATTCGGTTGGGGACTTCTTTATTACTTCATGCACCGCAGAGTTGATACCTATTTGTACATCGTGGACAAAATCATCCCATTTGTCAGGGCTTTGACCGTGAGACATTGTGCTAAGGGCTGATAAAATGGCGCGATTATATCGCTCCACCTGACCGTTAGCACGTGGTGTGGCAACTGAATTTAATATATGTTTAACCCCTAGCTTTTGCATGAATGTTTTAAACTTCTTGCTCGTAAAACTCGTACCCCTATCAGTCACTAATCGAGCGGGAGGTTTGAAATAACTGAAATAATTTTTAAAAACTTTTATGGTTTCCTTGGATTTAGTGCTACGGACAGCGGTGAGGTTGACGTATTTAGTAAACGCGTCCACAATTACAAGCAAATATGAATTTTTGCGCTTACTACGTACAAATGGCCCTAAATGGTCAGCATGTATTGTATGGAACGGCACCTCAATCTTCGGAATGGGATGCAGTTCACCCTCTTTTGCCCCGGCAGGAACTTTGTGGTGTGCGCATTCTAAACACGCTGACACGTACTTTTTAGTAAATCGACGCATTTTGGGAAACCAATAGTACGAACGGAGGCGCTGCAGGGTCTTTTCGAAACCGAAATGGCCAACATCATCATGGTTAGCCTTCAATATTTGCCAACGAACACCCCGTGGAACCACCCAACGCGTCGTGTTCTCATCAATGATACGGAATACCCGACCGTTTTTCAGCTTATACTCTTTATGTATATTGGCAATTTTAACAGTCGTCGGATCCTGTAAAATCTCTTTGATGTGTTTTATTTCCGTATCCCCCGACTGAACGGTAGTGATCCAGTCCTCAACGGTTACGGCGAGAACGTCGAGGACGTGTGGTTGTTCGTCTTTGTCTTCAATGGGACTTCGGCTAAGCGCATCCACGTGAGCCATTTTCTCCCCTGCCCGATACTCAATCTCACAATCGTATTCTAAGAATTGTATCCACCATCTTGAAATACGAGGGACTAGGTCCCTTTTGGTGAACGTGGAACGTAAAGCGTTACAATCAGTAACGATTGTGAATTTCACACCAAGCAGGTACACCCTAAACTTCATCAGTGAACTTACGACTGCCAATGTCTCAAGTTCAAAGGAGTGTAATTTTTGCTCGTCTATAGTCGTTTGTCGACTATAATATGCTACAGGCCGCCACTGCTCCAAACTTGAGCGCTGTAATAGTATGCCTGCTAAGCCCATTTTGCTCGCGTCGGTATGAAGCTGTGTCTCAGCTGTGTGATCATATAACGCGAGCACTGGTCTTTCGACTAGGTGTCTCTTCAGGGTTTCAAATGCGTTTTCTTCGTCAGATGTCCATTTCCAGGGGGCATTCTTCCTTAGAAGAGCCGTCAACGGTCTAGCTATCAATGCAAAATCCTTGACAAATCTTCTAAAGAAGCTCGCCAGACCCAAGAATCTGCGGACGTCATGTTGGTTTGTAGGGACGGAAAATTTCGAAACAGCTTGGACCTTTTGCAACCCCGGCTTGACGCCTTGTTTGCTGATTTCAAATCCAAGAAATTCAATGGTTTGCTGAAAGAAGTTGCATTTTTGCCTCTTCAGAGTGAGACCACTTTGTTTCAACACGTTTAGTACTTCTTCCAGCCTAGTCAACCCCTCCTCAAATGAGGCCGCCGGTATCAAAATGTCGTCCATGTAAATGACAGCATATTTGATCTTAGCCAGGACCTTATGCATTACTCTCTGGAATACTGCCGGCGCGTTTGCCAAACCGAATGGCATGCGGGTGTACTCGTACTGGCCATCCGGTGTGACAAACGCAGTCTTCTCTATAGATTCTTCAGCTATGGGTATTTGATGGTACCCTGACGCAAGATCAAGCGTTGTAAATATAGTCTGTCCGGACAATTGATCCAGTAGATCCTCGATCCGAGGTAGGGGATAGTGATCGCGTTTAGTTTTATTATTGAGTGCGCGGTAGTCAACGCAAAGGCGCTTTTCGCCAGATTTCTTATGGACTAGAACAATCGGACTCGCATAGGGCGAATTAGACTCGCGTACCACCCCGCACTCAACCATATCTTTTATCATGCCCTGTACCAGTTGCCGCTCCGAGTATGACATTCTATAAGGTCTATATACCACGGGTTCTGAATCCTTGAGCTGAATGACCATTTCGGCTTGAGTAGTAAATCCCAGATCATGCAAACCAGTTGAGAAACAGGTCGCATATTTGTCTAATAAATTACTCAGTTTTTGCTTTATATCTGAAGGGAGATCGGGTCCACATTCAATATTTGACTCATCTAATAGATTTACTCGTTCGGCTGTAACACTTATGCTATGTACCTGCCTGACCGCATTCAAATACCTAGCGCGAGTAACTAACGACCCCCTAGCGATAGTTAAAGGTTTTGTCCCCAAGTTCTGTACCAGAAGTAGGCACATCCCCGAATTGATCTCATATTCTCCTGGCAAAAGGAAATACTCGCTACCTACACACCCTCTAACCGAACCGCCCACGTACACATTTCCGCTAAACTGTTCCTCGGTTATGACACGGACTGCAGCCATTTTGCCTTCAGTAATGGTAACATCGCATTCAGATTTGAGTAATATTTTTCTATCATGAGCACGATCTACTTTTTCAAATTTCAGTTCAGACGATGTTTTTATAATAAAAAAAAAAAAAAAAATATTTTTATTACCAAAAACCAAAAATTTATACAAACATGATAATATCCATCAGACTCCAAACTAGGCTAAGCCTGTAACTTGGACGTCTGCGGGTGCGAATTAACACATTATAATTCAACTAACTAGACTAGACGGTAATATACAGAAACGAACATATACAGAAACAGATATGTACAAGTATGTGTGTGTGTGTGTGTGTGTGTGTGTGTGTGTGTGTGTGTGTGTGTGTGTGTGTGTGTGTGTGTGTGTGTGTGTGTGTGTGTGTGTGTGTGTGTGTGTGTGTGTGTGTGTGTGTGTGTGTGCCACGCTTATAAATCACTATCCTGGAGTTATTAAAATGCTACCAAATTTTCTGTTTCGTCATAAGATAGAGTGAGCAACCATTTCTGTGCAGCGTTTCTGGCTTTAGATACCGGAAGACACTTTATGTCACACATTTTACAAACACTGTTGTAAGTACATGGGTGGGAGTAAGCTGGAGATTTCCTAGCCATAGCAGACCCAATTGGGGGTAATGGGGGTTATGATGCGTACGTTAGGTCGTTCGGTGAAGCTGTGTCCTAAAAGTACGGGACTATTAATCAGATCATCATCAATGATAAGTATATCCACTGCCTTTTCAGTAACACCTTGCACGCTGATTGCCACTTGAGTATGCCCTACAGGAACGTACGGTATGTTACCTAACCCTCGCAATAACGGACCATCTACAGTTGACCAGTGTAGCCCTAAATTTTCCGCATCTGACTTTCGGATTAACGTGGCTTCACTTCCCAGATCTACTTGACAAACTATCGGTTTTCCATTGACTTCAATAACGATCTTAAATTTATTACTAGGATTGTCATCTGAAAGGTCAAGCAGGGGGCTCTTCTCACGAACATGAACAATGTGAGGATCGTCTAGATTTTCGTTAATTAGTACTCGCATAACACTTTTATCCTTCGCTTCGGGTTTGGTGGCCTTTTTGGGACAATCGCCAATTGCATGACCGATCAAATGACAATATGAGCACTTCACGATGGGTTTTGGGCATTTAGAACAAGGGTGTCCTTTCTCCTTGCAGTTAAAACAAACGACATTATCAAGATTTTGACGCGGTTTGGATTGATTGGCTAGATCACTCGATTTGTAACCTTGTTTATTAAATGCATTGTTATGGGAAGGTTTCCTATCTCTCCTTACATCCGTGCTATTTTCCTTAATTGGCATTTTTATGGTTTTAAAGAACTGCAACACTTGCTCAGTCTTTTCAAACTTTGCCGCTTGAGCACCCACTCTAACCCCTCTGTCATCTACCCCATGTATAAGGCAATCTATTGCTTCCCTACCGAAAATCTTGCAGCGATTTAATAAATTTATCTTTGAGAAATAATATAACTCCAAGGACTCCCCAAACCGAGCTCTTTTGGCTAGCATTTCTGTCAGTAAATCTGCGTAATTTTCGGTTGCAGGGAAGGATTCTGCTAAAAGTAGCTTCCACTCGGACCAAGTCCGTTTCAAAGATGGTAATCCCTGATACCACAGCTTGGCGTGCCCAACCAGTTTTGGCAGAGCATAGTGTATGGTTTGCCTATCGTTCCATTTATATATTTCGGAGCATTCATCCACTTTGCTCAGCCAAACTGTAATTGGTTGTTCCTTGCTCATGGGGTCAAAATCCGGAATAACATTGTTTAAAACAGGAAAGCTATTGTTATGCTCATTATTATACTGTTTTTTCATGACATTCAAAAGCTCGTCAAAAAACCGAGATGTTGAATCGTGCCTGACTTCGTTGTCCCTTCCAGGGCTCAGTCTCCGACTGCGGAGCTCCGTGAACCTCCCGGTTCCCTTGTTGTCCCGTGTAGGGCTCCGTCTCCGATTTCGGAGCTCCATGGACCTCCTGGTCTCCTCGCTGTCCCTGTCAAGAGTTCGCCTCCGAATGGCTAGCTCTGTGACCCGAGCTCTCTCACCCCTTTCAGGGCTATGTCCGCGATTTCGTAATTCGAAATCTCTTGAGCGTGCACGTCCGCGAAGCTCTTGAAGCTCGCGCTCCTTTCTCAGTTGGCTCTCTAAAACACGCAAGCGTTGTCTTTCTAATTCCAACTCTTCCCGCAGGTTTTTGTTGCGTAGGGGACTACGACTGCGTGTGCGACTTCGCGGGTGCTCGCGTCTCGGAGTAAGAGATTCATACCGTTCGCGGCCGCTCCCACGGCTACGACTCCGACTACGTCTACCAGCAATCGATGCATTGTCAGGGTTCCGCGCGTGACTATGGCTCCTTGCTGTCAGTGCGCTTCCAGCGCGACTAGGTTGATGACTTCGCCTAGGAGTATATAGAATCCTCTCTGACCTGACGTCTCCTCGCTCACTGGTAGTTCCGCTCGGCCGATGATGTACAACAGCAGTGGTTGATCCCGATAGCACCGGACTGCTTGGAGGTGGTCGCCCCTCCTGTTCATTGTATGTATCATCATCTTCTGCTTCCATAGCAATAGAAGGCCTGAAACTTAAACAAGAAAGCATGTACATGTCGTCGTAACTATATCCATAACAACAGTAATAGTATAACTACTGTGTACCGTAGTACCGTACTGGTAGGTACTCCATAATTGTCTAAACAATACAACTGTTATCGCCATCCCTCGGCTGGTGTACTAGTACAGACGTATCACACCATCTTTATTTTATAATGTATTAACTAAACAAAACTGGATATACATACACAAAATATGATATAGTTAGTAGGAATGTTATATTTTAAGTATTGTAATTATGTTATATTGTAACTAATTTTACATATGTGTATTTGTAATATTGTTACGCAAGTAAGATTGAAATGTAACTGTGGTCTCATCAATACATAATTGAATTGAGTTGAATATTTATTTTAAATCTATACGTACTTCAGGAGCAACGTCAAAATTTTATAGTTTAGATAAGCTACCTACTAATTTTAATCAACCTTAATTTATTTAAAGTTTCTTAACTGGCTGACGCTGATAATTAAGACAACTCCTACACGTACCTATGGGTAATTGTGGAAAATAAATTCCTTGTTTAAGTACTTACCACGATTTGACGACTTTTATACAAAAGTTATTTGAGCAGTATAACGATGTAAATAAGTATTAAACACATTATTATTATATATTAAATCCTTAGCAAGTATAGTCAATCGCCATTAGAATGTAATTTTGGTAAAGGGGTATTCTCTGTGGGGAATCCACTTGTCAACTATTACGTACATTACGGCTACATTTGACTCATAACGTAGTTTATTTTTACATTTAGAATAACTTACCATAATTACTTTCTTTCTATTTTAATAGATTAGTGCTTTGAAATAATTAATATGAATAATAAATTGAAGGTATCTATCGTGAGATTGCATATAAATCAATGGCATTTACTATCCTGTTTTACTTATTAATATGCAATTGAGATTGTTGAAACGGTTCAATTTGTTACCGAGAACAAAGGAATGGGTAAGAGAAGAAAAAAAAATAACGACCGATTTTACGGTTACGTACCTTTTCGTGGGCCTGTGTTTTTATCCCGGTTCTGAAGTTGAAACAGTACCACTCTTCTCGATGTAGTAATCGGTTGTTAATAATGAAACAACATATATAAATAACTTCACTATTATATTTTAATCACACTAACACTTAACAAAGTTACCGACTACAATCTTACACCAGAATTTTACCACGACTGGACTCGTCTGCTTCGGATACCCGCCTATTTTTTATCTACCTCCAATTGTCTATTATCGACCGTTGGACGATCAGGACTTTCTTACCATACTAAAAAAATAATAATGCGTGTATACACTAGAAGTGAATCAGTGAATGTTACAATCAAGTGAACATTAATTATCAAACGTTGTTTTAACCATCATTTCTTTTTTAAACATTAAGCATGACTTCGTCTTCTGTGTTACGGGTTGTTTAACACGTTCACTGCGAAACAGGTCATTTTGACCCTGTTCTGAACTTTCGCCTGGTGCGGCGACCGAAATACGCGACTTTGCCCTGGTGCGAAGGCCATAAAGTTGTGATATTTAATTTTTTTTATATAGTCAAGTATACATTTAGATTCGTCATTTTACAATCTACCCGACAACATATAAATTAATTAACAGGTCACATATGACCTGTTCGCACCAGATTAAAACTTTTGTTATTCAGTGCGGAACAGGGCATATATGACCTGCTGTGTAGGACCTTGTACAGCACTGCACGTAAGTACAGAGTGCATTAGTGTTGTTACCCTGCTATTAGTACACACGTTTGTTCCTGTTTATACGTAAATATGAATGCGTCTAAAATGCGGTCTCGTAGAATGTTGGACCAAATTTTTAAGAAGCTGGAACAAAGACAAAGTTCGCATATTGGAACATGATTCGGTTAGAACCTCCACGTCCCCGAGTGGCAGTCAACCATCGTCGGCGGTTCATGTAAGTACGGAGAACGAAATTGAAATACCCTCAAACGCACCACAAAAATGACGTATTTACATGAGCCCATCATCTGATTGCACATGTAACAAATGTAAAAAAAAGTAATACATTGTTTCGATATCTTTATTTCGTTTATCTTTCCCATCACTACTAAATCATCGACATCTTTGTCTATGCCAGTCCTGGCTGTGCTTTACAAGACAATTTTGACCTGTTAATTAATCTAAATATATAAAAGAAGAAACTGACTGACTGACTGACTGACTGACTGACATATCAACGCACAGCCCAAACCGCTGGTTCTAGAGAGTCCAAATTTAGCACGTAGGTTCCTTATTAGGTGTAGGGGTGCACTAAGAAAGGATTTTTCAAAATTCACCCCCTAAAGGGGTGAAATGGGGGTCCAAAGTTTGTATGGGGAAACAAGATTAGTTAGACTATTTTATTTGAAACTTCACAGGAGTATTTCAAATGATAAATGAGTAAACACGTGTTTCAGGTTTTTTGAAAATTCAACCCCTAAAAGGGGGAAATGTGGTGACAAAGTCTGAAAATCAACATGGGTATTGTTTTTATGGTTTATCGGGTCGCTGATTACGAAAACCGCAACGATTTTGAAATCCAACGTGGCGGATGTGAATTATCATCTCCCCTGTAGGGGTGAAATGGGGTTGAAATGTCTAAATACTAAACCGCTGGTTCTAGAGAGTCCAAATTTGGCACGTAGGTTCCTTATAAGGTGTTAAGGTGCACTAAGAAAGGATTTTTCAAAATTCACCCCCTAAAGGGGTAAAATGGGGGTCCAAAGTTTGTATGGGGAAACAAGATTAGTTAGACTATTTTATTCGAAACTTCACAGGAGTATTTCTAACGATAAATGAGTAAACATGTGTTTCAGGTTTTTTGAAAATTCAACCCCTAAAAGGAAGAAATGTGGTGACAAAGTCTGAAAATCAACATGGGTATTGTTTTTATGGTTTATCGGGTCGCTGATTACAAAAACCGCAACGATTTTAAAATCCAACGTGGCGGACGTGAATTATCATCTCCCGTGTTGGGGTGAAATAGGGTTGAAATGTCTAAATACTAAACCGCTGGTTCTAGAGAGTCCAAATTTGGCACGTAGGTTCCTTATAAGGTGTAGGGGTGCACTAAGAGATTCTTTTTTTTTAATTTCCCCCCTTAAAGGGGAGAAATGTGGGTACAAAGTTTGTATGGGGAAACAAGATTAGTTAGACTATTTTAATCAAAACTTCACAGGAGTATTTCTTACAATTAATGAGAAAACAGTGTATCCGGTTTTTTGAGAATTCAACTCCTAAAAGGGAGAAATGTGGTGACAAAGTCTGAAAATCAACATGGGTATTGTTATTATGGTTTATCGGGTCGCTGTATCCCGGAAGGAAGAGGGAAGAGGGAAGAGGGAAGAGGGAAGAGGGAAGAGGGAAGAGGGAAGAGGGAAGAGGGAAGAGGGAAGAGGGAAGAGGGAAGAGGGAAGAGGGGAGAGGGGAGAGGGAAGAGGGAAGAGGGAAGAGGGAAGAGGGAAGAGGGAAGAGGGAAGAGGGAAGAGGGAAGAGGGAAGAGGGAAGAGGGAAGAGGGAAGAGGGAAGAGGGAAGAGGGAAGAGGGAAGAGGGAAGAGGGAAGAGGGAAGAGGGAAGAGGGAAGAGGGAAGAGGGAAGAGGGAAGAGGGAAGAGGGAAGAGGGAAGAGGGAAGAGGGAAGAGGGAAGAGGGAAGAGGGAAGAGGGAAGAGGGAAGAGGGAAGAGGGAAGAGGGAAGAGGGAAGAGGGAAGAGGGAAGAGGGAAGAGGGAAGAGGGAAGAGGGAAGAGGGAAGAGGGAAGAGGGAAGAGGGAAGAGGGAAGAGGGAAGAGGGAAGAGGGAAGAGAGAAGAGGGAAGAGGGAAGAGGGAAGAGGGAAGAGGGAAGAGGGAAGAGGGAAGAGGGAAGAGGGAAGAGGGAATAGTTGGTTTCTATGGATTATCGGGTCGCTGATAACTAAAAAAAGAATGATTTTAAAATTCACGGTGGCGGACGTGTAATACCATCTCTCATGTTAGGGCGCGATGGGGTAGAAATGTCTAAATAATGTCAAAAAATATGGGTGTCGTTTTTAAACGCACAGCCCAAAACCGCTGATTCTAAAGAGTCCAAATTTGGAACGTAGGTTCCCCCGGTTCGTAGGCGCACTAATAAACGATTTTTCTAAAGGGGGTGAAATAGAGAGATCCAAAGTTTGTATGGGAAAACAAGATTAGACTATTTATATTCGAAACTTCACAGGATTATTTCTAACAATAAATGAGTAAACCTACAAGTACTCTTTATTGCACACCTCATAAAATATACAGGAGAAATACAATGCAAGACATTACAATTAGAAGTAAACAACAGGCGGTCTTATCGCTAACGAGCGATCTCTTCCAGACAACCTTTGGGTAGTGGAGAACTTGAAAAAATAAGATTTTGTTATCAGGCGGTGCAAAAATCGGATAGTAATAATAATAATATATACATAAAAAACAAATAAACACATAAACATAAATACATAAATACATACATACATTCAGCCAATAGATAATAGGACCATTTGAATAAAATACGTATTATGAAAGGGATAGATAGTGTTCTTTCAGTTGAGCTTTGAAAGAAACAAGAGATTCAGCGCCCCTTATGCTAACAGGCAAGGAGTTCCATAAACAAACAGCTTTAAAAGTAAACGAATTACTATAAAATTTTGAGACGGAAGAAGGCGGCAAGGAGCAAATTTTGGGCAGATCGAGCAGAAGTGAGATAAGTGAAACGCTCTTTGAGATAGCGGGGAGTTGCAGGATGAAAAAGTATACTATAAAGAAGAGCAAAAATATGAGAGTTACGACCTAAACTTAAACCTAATAGATGTTTAAATTTGTATTTGGTGCCATCTCGATTGTCGTCAAGGCCAGTGCGGGCGGCGCGGAGGGACTGTAGTCATCGGGAAACTTCCTGCAGCCGTAATAAATGCATTCAAGCTTTTCAACAATAAAACGGCTAGAAGGATATGCATGAGGGATAAGCAGATAATACCCTAACTTTAACAAATAGCCTAATTTTAACCTGAAAAAAAGAGCATCGTTCCCGTAGGATAATGTATATCGTATAGGAACGCGGGCGAAGCCGCGGGTTAATGCTAGTTCGTCTATAAAATCTCAACGAACAGTCATCAACTTCGGCGAAGGCAGTATAAGGTAGACTCATTATAAGACTAAACATTGTTATAATCAAATGTCATATATACCTATTTAGTAAAGAAATTTTAGGTAAAATATAGAACCCTTCTTACAGGCTGTAATTGACTTGTACCGCACAGCCAGAAAGTTCAATACAGGACTCTCATGGGTACGCTTCATTTTGTGAACGCACTGAGAGCGAGTTCACAAAATGAAGCTTCGCATTGAACGTGTTAAACGCTATGTTTTCAGTATAGATGTACGAGTATAACAGTAGGTTCTTCGTACCCACTTTCTTGAATTGCGCAATGAAATTTTAATAATCAAATAACGTTTATATTGCCGCAACATGCTCGCTACAGCTTCAGTTCTCACAGACACTAAAGCATAAACAATTCAGATGTGCTGCAGTCTCATTGCTTTGTACGTGCCGAATAGATGGTAAATAAAATTGAATGTATTTATAGCCCAATGGGGGGGGGGGGGTTTGCAATCTACGCCATATTGCGGAGTTTTAGTGGTAGGTACTAATGTATCTTACTGGCAACGACAATTTTTTGGTAACTGACGTTGAAAGTCGGTGAAAGTCATTGATGTAAACAAAGAGGACGGTGGACTAAAGAGATTTAAGTTCGCGTCTTTTCAGTGGATACGTACAATTAGGCCTAGTTTCCCGATCAAAATTATATTAGCATAAAAAACGTTTCTCTTTGTATTGGCTTGCGTGTTAAAAACAAAACTTCTATGCACATACGCTGTTAGCTATTGGCCACCGAAGAGACAACTTTTGTTTTTTGAACTGACAATGACCCAAATATTACGCAAATTTCAAGTAATTTTTGCATAATAGAGCCAAAACTATTCACAGTGATGAAAGGTCAAGCTTTTTTCAAAGAAACGAAGGATTGAGCAGCATTCCGGTACACAATGTTATGAATTTGGTTAGTGACACATCCTTGACAAATCGCTACTGACGTTTTATCAAATATATGACGTATGCGCATTATGCACGCACTTGCTAGGCAAAAAAAGTTGCAAATAGACGTGTCGATTTATACCATCGATATTAATTAATAATTTAATCTATCCAAATATGATAAACCCTCCATGATGCGTTCAAGAACCGCAGTTTATGACCACCATAAAAATAGACTGTTTTGTTAGCACAAATTTCTTATGTTATTATTGCTAAATAATAACATCGATTTCGATAATGTTATTTATTCAAATTTCGAACATCTCTGAAAAAAAATCACAAAAAAATGATAATCTTATACGTATACTGTCCCGTTTTGCAGCGATGTGTGTTAAACAAGTATTACACTACGTACTCTGTACGTTTGTATATTCCTATCTTTACTCTCAATGGCTCAATATCCACAGCAGAAGCATTAGGCGCAATATTATCCAGCAAAATGGATAAGTAATACGGTGCCGCAAGACGGTTAGTTTACAGCCCGCAGACTCCGCGGGGGCCATCAAATATTCAGATATGATCGGATACGCTCGTGCCGAACACTGCAAGAGTATTTTCCGTTTCATCGCGTTTAAGTATATTTCGCTTGATCTCGATACCCGGTATAACATCATATTTAAAAATTGCTTTTGTAAAATTTGATGCTTTGAACCTCGAAGCGGCGGGATTCGAACCTACGTCTCTACGTCTCCAACAAGTCTCCAACGGATCTTAATACGGGCGCCTTGACCTCTATTGAAATCACCGAGCCATTCAAATTTCACTTACGAGTAAGTACCGTAAGGTTGGGTTACTTTAACCCTAGGGGTAACATTGTCCACCCATTTCAATCCATTTCAGTGACTATGAAAACTTTTAAAAACAGCACCAGCGATCACTCAAAAGTGGATATGTCATATGATATAGTTATCCAGAATTTACTTATTGAATAAAGTTGGTTTTAATGGGTGGGCAATGTTCTAGGGCTAAAGTAACCCGACCTTACGGTACCTTTAATATCATACAATTTAAAATTGTATTGAATATTAGTTTTCCATAACAAAAATCTTAACAGTGCGATGCAGGATTTGATTGAGTGAGCTGCGCCACACATCCGTCATCTGTTGGTAAAGATGTCTTTGTTCGCTCATCACGCCGAATCGGCTTTTGGCTGGACGTGGACGGACTACTTACCAATTTTGGTACAAGGCTAGGTGGTGTCTGGTATCAGCTTTATCACGCCAACACAGCTGGAAGGATTAACGATTTTTGGTAGGTACGTAGCTAGAAGATAGCTTAGCGATAGGCATCCACAAATGGTTGTAGGATACTTTTTACACGACTTTTTTTATGTCATAGGGAGCAAACGAGCAAACGTATCGCCTGATGGAAAGCGATTACCGTCGCCCATAAACACCTGCAGCACCAGAGAAGTCACAAGTGCTTGCCTACCCGGAGGACGAAGATAGAATGCCTCTATGCTAGTAATTTCACCGGCTATCTTACCCCCACACCGGAACACAACAATGCGAACATTGCTGTTTGGCGGTGGGTTAGCAGGCAAGACTACGATAAGAAAATAGATTCACGCGGACGAAGTAGCGGGCTACATCTAGTACATAATAAAATACTCAATACACTTCGACTTTACTGTAAGTACATCTGGGCCCTGCAGTTTCGCCTTTACACAATGGCCCAATTGGCAATTGGCACTTGGCAATAAAATTTATAGCCACCCCTGATAAATTTGCCCAGTAATTTATACCCTCATTGCTGACTTTTGAGCAGAAAATGTGCGAAATATATTTAGGGAAAGAGAAGTTTATTTTAACAATGCCAGTAAGCAAATTACGGAGAGGTTTTTTGGCACGTTTTTATTTAAGTTTCATAGTGAAAAATATGCTGTCCTGCGACTAGTGGTCAACGTTGGTCCCAATCCACCAAATAGCTAATTAATATGAAATTATAACCGCATTGCCTCTCAATAAAAAACTGATGCATCATACAACTTTAGTAAGTACTTCGTAAACTAGCTGCGCCCAGCGGTGTTACCTACTGATCCCACGGACACTATTTTTTTTTCTGGATAAAAAGTAGCCTATGTGTTACTCCAGGGTGTCAGCTATTTCCATAGTTTTTTTTTAAATTGGCCCAGCCGTTTAAGTGTGAAAAAGTACCAACATACGAAGACATTCACAAACTATTTCGCCTTTATACTAGCTGTGCCCCGCGGTGTTAACCGCTCATCTCACGGGAATACTATTTTTTTTGGGTAGTAGGTATTATTGTTTATTATCAAATAATACACGTAAAAATATTAATGAAATATTAATGTATAGTGCCAGCCCTAGTAATTTCAATGTTTCTTCACCACTGATAACGGGGTCTGTTCATAATGTCCCAATATGTCCAACCTTACGATGATTCCACGATATGAATACGGAATCAATCACGCGGACAAAAGGCAATAACTCGATATAACTACCTTTTAATCGGTTTTCGTTGCGATGATTATTTTTCCGATCCGCAGCGCGCGGCGATTCCCCACGCGCCCGTGGACAGATGGGGCGGGTTATTTGTTAACATGTTATACACGAACAGTTATACATTTTTAATGATTTTTTTTATTGTTACCTCATATCTCCGCCATTTTGACGACGCGGTTGGCGCTGTTTGTAGTGCAGTGCAGCTGCCTACTGTGCCGACGGTCCTGGGTTCGGATCCCGGCAAGGACAAATATTTGTGTGTGTGATCTTTTTATGTACTGCGTTCTCGTAGTACAAGCATTGCTTCGTTTTTGACTAGGTCGATTTGTGTCAGATTGTCCCTTCATATTTATAATTATTATTATATAAACCAATTTTAAACATTATTCTTTATTTGAAAGCTATGAGTCGATGGAAGTACTCAGCTGTCGTGAGTAAAGTTACTTTGGCGGCTTCTTTATTAACTCAACCCTTTGGTTTTGGCTCTTCCAGCACATTCCATCTGCTGGCCTACGCTTGCATTTATGCGCAATAAAAGGGCAAAATAGCGTTTTGCGTCCTTCCTTGTTTAATATTTTTCGAAGTCCATTACAAATATTACGTAGAGTTTATTTAAACGTAATGAGTTTTACTCCCCCAGGCCGTAAGTGGGATTTACTGTCAGCTACGCGGGGTGTGTCCTGTAATAGGAGCAATAAATTAAAACATTCGTTTAGTAACTTTTAAAAATTACTTGTATTTAATAATATCTTGTAAAATTATGTTTATTCAAAAATAAGCTAGACCCACGAAGTTTTTTTTTGGAGTGAAGCTTTTAATTCAAGCGGCAGGGTCATCCTGAGCCTGGAAGTGTACCTACCTATACCTTCAAAATAAAATTACAGCATTAAGTAGCCATCTTTGACTCCACAGCGTTAACCGAAATAAGAAATTCAAATATCATTTCGTGCTGTCCTGCTTGTTCCTGTATATCTGAAGAGTCCAGCACCATTTTGGACAACACTTTTGATACTGATATTTCCATCAGTTGTTACCTTACTAAGATAAATCATACCTTAAGTTAACTTATCTTTAGACTATAAAACCCCTATGGAGTCTACAACTACCAGTAGCTCGCCCGCTTTAGGTATTCTAAACTAAATCTTCAAAATTCGAGTCCAACCCATGCTCTAGCTTAGATATAGATATACAGTCCGATGGATATATACCTACTTGTATATAGAGTTTGTAAATGAGGGTAGTTGGAGAAAAGAGCGCAAACGTATGGTACAATAAGTCTACACAATGATTTTTAATCGGTGATCAGGTACCAACTTTTCTAACTCAGTAATTGATGGCGGTTACGTTGAAGTCGTAATTACATGAAAACAAACTTTTATTTTTCTATGATAATTTTTATTTTGAAACCAATTTTGTCTTAAATTCCTTGTCACCGAACTAATCTGTATCAGTGTGCTTACAACCTCTTTAATAATTTAATGGCAATGACCATTTATGAGTAATAACTTGTCATTGTCATTACATAAACAAAGTCGTAGAAAATTTCGTAAAATTTCCCGTCAAAGCAATGACACTTGACGTAGGTATCGTACTTCAATAATTTATGTAGGATGACCATGTATCTAGTGGTTATTAGTTTTAATTATGTTTTAACTTTTAATTAATTTAACAGTGAGGTAATTGCGCGAGACCTCGCGTATTAAGTTTCATTTTAGCTAAATATTAATATTTTTCTACTCCTGATCACCGATTAAAAATCATCTTGTATAACGTCAGTTGGGACAAATGCACGAACGGGCAAGCGCATCTAACATATCGAATTATCTAAAAGTATCGATGTTATACTTTTGCCAACTCACTATAATTACGTGATTGTAAGGGTGAAGCCAGATGAACATATTTTGAGTCGCGTAATTTCGGTCGCGCCATCATGTCACGTGATCACGTCACACAAAGTATGGCGCCACCGAAATGACGCGACTCAAATTACGCTCGCCTGGTTTCACCCTAAAATAGCGTTAGTATGTAGTAGTCCTTCAGTTAGCGTTATGTACGATTTCATTAAAGAAAACAGTACTATTGTGTGGTTTTGTACCTTATTATCGTCCGTCATGAAAGAGAGGCGTATTTGATAGATAAGGTGGAATTTTGGTGGATTATCAAATCTAAAGGTTTTGCC
The DNA here is from genome assembly GCA_947623375.1 of Apotomis capreana. Taxonomy (NCBI): domain Eukaryota; kingdom Metazoa; phylum Arthropoda; class Insecta; order Lepidoptera; family Tortricidae; genus Apotomis; species Apotomis capreana. The sequence goes on from OX392515.1 coordinate 18,434,401, forward strand.
AAAAAATAAAAAATGCTTTAATAGAGGTGGTCAGGTAAGCACGATTACTATTTAAAGCAATTATAACTCTTGGCAAAGGCCTTAGACGTGATAATCCACCAAAATTACCTATGAAACGTGCTTATTTTTTATGATGGGCGATAATGAGGCAGAAAACCACACTATAGTACTGTTTTATTTAATGAGATCGTACACGACGCCCACCGAGGGACTATAGTAATAACATCTGTACCTACTTTTTGACATTTCGATACGGTAGGGTAGGTGCGCTTTCCTCGCTAGCACATTTGCCCCAACTAACATAAGTCCGTGAGTTGATAAAATAGCCTTCGGGTATACCTACTGTCTCGCTCGCTCTTATGGGGCTGAGATTCAAATCTGTCATTATGCCTGAACCCGGAGACTATTCTAACCCCGGCTACACGCTATCCCGAAGTTAACCGAGGCGAAGTTGACCGAAGCATGAGGTTGCCTCTCTTCAGTATCATATTCGCCCAACCTCGGTCAACTTGGGGTGAAGGCAGACAAGCGTAATTTGAGTCGCGTAATTTCGGTCGCGTCATACTTCGACGTCAGTCGTGTGACGTGATGACGTAACATGAAGTATGGCGCGACCGAAATTACGCGACTCAAATTACTCTGGTCTAGCTTCAACCTTAGGTACCGGGTAGTAGTGTAGACTAGGGTAAGACACACGGACTGTAGCTTACATTTGCGCTCGCTAGCACGGAGTAGCTAGCAGCTAGACAGCTGCTAGCCCTCTTGAATGAATGACGGACCAAATTAGAGTCAATTTCTAAAACATAGTTTCTAGGTAAAGTTTACCATATACATCATATCAGTTTTTGCTATTATCTCGTCTCATGCCATGGAATGTAGGTACTATTTAGTTTCTACGATCAATACATTTCATAATCATAAATGTTATATTCACATTCGATAAACAAAATCATGCACTAAATAACCATCATTTTCTAAAAATAATAATGGGAATGCTAGAAGATTTTCATGAGTATAAAACTGGCTTTACATAATGTAATTATAGTGGGATTCACGTAAAAAGAGCATAATCAATGTCATTGCGCAGTTAAGTAGTCATTTATACTACGCAGGATGATTGACAGCGCTCTTGACATGAATTTAAGTTTACTATATAAGTATATACCCACAGCGTCCAATGTATGAGATTTATTTTGCACATTTTCACCATGATCCGTTTGACATTAAATAAATAAATAAATAAATATTAAGGGACAATCATACACAAATCGACCTAGTCCCAAACTAAGCAAAGCTTGTACTATGGGTACTAGACGACGATATACATAATATATAAATACATATATAGATAACATCCATGACCCAAGAACAAATATTTTGCACAAATATTTGCCCCGGCCGGGATTCGAACCCGGGACCGCCGACTCAGTAGGCAGGTGTCTACCAACCGAGCCAAACGCGTCGTCATTAACGGCTGATTACGCCTGTGAAATCAGGGTTGCCAATATAATAAGTACTATCATTCGCAAAAGTACGATAATTTAAAGACCTAATTAAAAATCATCGAATTAAAGTTATATTTCCCAAAAAATGCTCATAATCTATGTAGAAACACGCTTTTGGAAATTTATTTTGGATGTGCTGCCGCTGTGACCGGTGTACGATAATTTAATAGTCTAGTACGATAATTTTATTACGTCGGTACGATATTCCGGTTGCACTCATCTGGCAACCCTGTGTGAAATGGTCAACATGGACAGGCGTTACAGCTGTTAAATACACTTTTTAGGGTTCCATTGTCTTAACAAGGCACCGTTATATTTTAGACCTATCTCTCTATCCGTCCGACCTTAGCTCTGCTTAGAAGACTGTTATTTAAATACATGGTGTGCCCTGTAATAGGAGCAATAAATTGAAACATGATTCTACCCTTCACACTGAAAAACATTCGAATAGCTACTTTTAACTCTTAGAATTAAGTTGTTCCTATTAAATAATAATTTGTAAAATAATGTTTATTCAAAGAAGCAATGTATTGAATATTTAGTCAATAAATGCATGGTTTGATATTTGGTCAATCAATTGCTCACTTATACAATTCTAAAGAGTCCAAACTCGGTAGGATTTTTTAAATCTATTACAGAGTTCCTAGGGCCACCTTCCAGCGTCATCAGATCAGCCCCATGGTACCATTGTATTGTCATCAAATTCAGGAAGTTATACAAAACTTCAGCTCAATCGGTTGAATATATCTATAGTAGCGTAAGAATTATGGAACGAAAGATTTGGTGTGATTGACGTAGCAATCTAATAACTCAGTTGGGAGAGCAATACGCTGGAAACGTAGAAGGTCGCAGGTTCAAATCCTGCTTAGATTGTAGTAGATCGCATTCAATTTTTCTTTCTTAATTTACCTTTGTGTGATTATTTATAAAAAAAATGAATATATCTACTTCAAAATTGAGTTGCAAGATTTCACCCGAACCAAATAATAATATAAAAAGCTTGTACAGTCGAGTTCATTTACATCTACACACTTACGAAAACAAAAATATCTGAACACGATTCTTATGCTCCTAACAATAGGGTCGTGTTCAGATATTTTTGCTCTCGTAAGTGTGTAGATGTAAATGAACTCGACTGTACATAAAAAGAAAATCAAATACGCTCAAAATTATGTTACAGCCTTTATTTTAATGTCACTTGCATGTTGTAACTAGCATGTTTTGGGGCAGCCGTAAAGTTGACCATTCGTGTCACATTTCTTTCAGATTGAATACGCTTTTTATAGTGTGGTTAAATTCGACCCCGCTACTCCGATGCTCGAAATCCGACTCGTATAGTGCCGTCTCCTTCACCCGAATATACTTTGGCAATAGATCGAGAGGGACGGCTGTATGCCATTGTCGATTTTCAAATATCGGAGTAGCCTTTCAGTTCCGTGCTCAATTTACTATAAAAATGAAATAAATTGGATATTAAAAACGTTCTGCGGTAACCCAGAAATACTACTACTAAATTGTATTGGGCATAATAGTCAGTAGGGTCGTCGTTGGTATTATGTATTTTCTTAAGATCTGAAGATAGTTAAAATACATACTAGTATGTATGCAGGTACGTTCCGAAATGTATGCGACGGAACAGCTAGGACTGATTCTACCAGTTTCACTTCTCAAATCACGTGCCGTATATGCGCTTGTATAGCCCTTACACAGCTTTAATAAGCTGAATAAGGGCAGTATAAGCTCTTATGTAGTATGTGTGCTACGTTACCTAGATTGATTAGTGAATCAATCTACTGACTTTACTACTGACACAGAATAAAATGAAGACATTTATATTCGTGTGGCTAAAGCCAGCTGAGAAGTGAATTTTATTGGTTGCTAGTGTAAAATTTTCAGGAATAGGTCATCGTGGCGAGTTGACCAACTGACACGTGTGCTATGAACGTGTAGCGTATTTAACAGAACGGGAAGACGGAACTAATCGCTAATGGGTAATTCTTTAATAATCGCCGTGTTAGAAAATTCTAATACCTTACCTACTGTTTGAATTCGCCAGGTATGGTAGAGATTTTGAGAACCCTCGTCGTCTTAACCTTTACGAAATTAACGAATGGCCTCTTATTAATTTTATTTATTTAAACTTTATTGCACAAAACAAATGGCGGACTTAATGCTAAATGGCATACTCTACCAATCAACCATAGGATCAAACAGAGATACTAGAAGTTTGTGCAAACCAGAAATCTGATTTCACGGAGATTGTAGCGCTCGTCCGCAGGCTATTAGCGCGGTTCGGCGCGAAAAAGCCTCGTTTGACGTAACCGCAGTCGCGCCTGATTCAGTAGAAAACCACAAACATAAACCCCTCGACCACGCGTAACTCACAATTATCTAAGAGCCCGCAAAGCCGGTGGGGACGCAAAAATCCGCGGCCATAAAAATATACTCAAACAGCGCCGAACAAAGAGCGATTTTCAATGGGTGCAATAAAATTGAGAGAGATAAGGCTCTATTCCGGTTTACGGGCTTACGCGTGCCTCAGGGCTTAGGGCTGCCAGAGTTTTCTGTTTGAGAATGTAGATACCTAAAAAGCTAGCGGGTTTGTAACGTAGTATAAGTGTGATTCTTATGAGGGTTTGAACCGCCTCGTCACAACCATGGTCTCTCTATTGAGCAGAAGTTTCTCAGAGTTGCAAATTTGATGACCACTGAATTAAAACTTTTTTTTTTTTTATGTCATAGGGGGCAAACGAGCAAACGTATCGCCTGATGGAAAGCGATTACCGTCACCCATAAACACCTGCAACACCAGAGGAGTCACAAGTGTTTGCCCACCCGGAGGACGAAGATAGAATGCCTCTATGCTAGTAATTTCACCGGCTATCTTACCCCCACACCGGAACACAACAATGCGAACATTGCTGTTTGGCGGTGGGTTAGTAGGCAAGACTTACGACATATTCGGAAATCCACAATCGTGCTTTGCAATTTTCCAGGCACGGCAGGGTCAGGCTGGATGCAACATACCGTGTGGTTCGTGGGAGGAGCTTGTAGGTAGGCCGGAATGGCGGAAGGCTGTGAAAACTGGCGTAGAAGGCTATGGATGCTTCCGCCTTAAAGACCTCGATGCGAATCACGAGCTTCAAAAGGTGACCCAGGCCTTCCTAACATAAAACCTGACGGACAGCTATATTGTCCCATTTGTGATCGTGTGCTTGTGAACAAGCTGTGATTCACGAGCCACGTGCGCGCACACGCTAGAAACAGTTGACAGGGTGGCGCTGTTGACGGATACGTCAAAGAGGACATCATCATCATCAGGGTGCCTGTCAACTGCAGCGCAGAAGAGAAAGTGAACCAATCAAGCTGCGTATTTGTGAGACTCAAGAGAAGTTAATCTCAATCTGAGGAATGTAATTGGCCCATTCTACACGCCGCTCCTCTACGGTCAAAAGGCAGCCATTTATTTCATTTAAAATGCGAATTGCCACGATAATAAAAGGCACTCAACAGTTGTTATAGTTAGGTACTAATGATTATACCATCTGATGGTATATATAAGACGGTATAATTATTAGTAACTAACTATAATCTTCGCAATTTGGCGATTTAGCGAGGACGAACATTACCCGTTCTCTACTCAACAAGGATAGCCACTTAAATTAAAACGCTTAATTCCCACAAAACAATTCCAAAATAAGCCGAATCATTACAAAATTGCTAACCCTAAAACCATCAGGGTTGTCACTCTCAGTAAAACTTAGAACTTGTCGCTTCTTGAAAAACTACCGCGGAATCTCCACCGCTAAGACGGAAATCCTACCTATGTCGTGGCGAATCGAACATGATCAATTCAATAACAATAGCTACTTAGCCACTTAAATTAAATGCTTCATTTTCCTTACAAAACTGTTATGTTGCTGAACCGCAAAAAGCAAAATCATTACAAGAAATGCCAACCCTGCAACCACTAGGGTTGACACTCTCAGTAAAACTTGGAACTTCGTGTCGCTCCTTGAAAAACGACCGTAGACTCTTCACAGCGAAGAGGCCGTTCGAGGATCCCGCCCGGAGAAAATTGGATTGTACTGCTCCGTGAATAACGTTGAATTTGCATGCGAGCATTTCCGTAGGAAATAAGCAGGGATTTGGTTCTGTGAATTGGGTCAGGGGGCCGATTCTCGGACCGTTGACATTGCAATGTCGATCGAGATACAAATCATGTGTCTTAAGCTTATGCGGGTTGCGATAAGTGAAACTGATGACAAGACGCCCGTGGCTTCGTTCGCATCGGTAGTTATGTACCCATTGTGTACCAAAATATGATATATTTTTTCTGAGATAGTCAATTGATCTTATTTTTATATGGGATCAGATGTGTGTATGCGACTACCACTTAGACTAGGTACTCTAAAAGTCAGAAATGATCGTTAAAGTTCGACATTCCCATGGAGCGCTGAAAACGCTCGATACACATTCATGGCGTTTAAACCGTGACGCCATCGACCTGTATAGGTACCTACCAACCAATATTTGTGTATGGAAAATCAACTAAAGGTGCGCCCAGACCGCCGCTTAAAATACGGTGACGGTACGGAATCGCAGTGACGCATCGTATCCGTACCGTTTTTATCGCATGCCCTCCACACCGCCGCTTAAAATACGGCGTCGGTACGGAATCGCAGTGACGCATTGTATCCATTGTATAATAATTCAGTGAATTAAGGAGTTTGACCTTACAAACGGTCCAGAAGTTTAGATTGTAGCGATAAAACGATGGTTTGCTTGCTTGAAATAAGTAATTTCAAATTTGTCAAAAGTCACACATTTCAAAGTTCCTCTATTTTTTTTCCTTATTTCATAACTTATTGAGCTATTGTTATAATATAGGTACTACATTATTATGCCCTATTTGCTAGAATCCTTCCAGTCATATTGTGTAGTAGCCAGCGCATAAATAACGGCTCCACACCAGTTTATTACATGATAAATTAAGTGACAAAGTTTCTATCACTTACACTCGCATTTTGTCAAAACGTGACGGATGCTTTGTCACATATTTATCACGTGATAAAAGCAAGCAAGCAAGCAGGCTCGCAGAGCAGTGTTGTAATTGAATTTTTTAACAGTACTGGAAATATAATACTAATGATGCCAAGCCTTCCCACTTGGTGAGTGTTCAAAATTTACTTATAAACGACTATCTCCGTTAGCTACGCGCTTATTTTTAAGCGTTCCTGTATAATTTAGACATAATAATAAAAACCGGCCAAGTGCGAGTCGGACTCGCGCACCGAGGGTTCCGTACAAACACTTTCCATCCCTAAGTGGTTAAGTTAAGTTTGCACCTGGTATGTATAGCGCCCCATATAAATTAGGTGCAAAGTTAGGTATTAAATTATTAAAAAAAAACTACTTACTAGATCTCGTTCAAAACAATTTTCGCTGGTAGTTTTTATAGTAATGTACATCATATGTTTTTTTTAGATTTTTTATTTTCTTATTTTAGAAGTTAGAGGGGGGGGGGACCAATTTTTTTCCACTTTGGAAGCATCTGTCACGCAAACTATTCGGTTTAGAAAAAAAATATATTAGAAACCTCTATATCATTTTTGAAGACCTATCCATAGATACCACACACGTATGTGTTTGATGAAAAAAAAAATTTTGAGTTTCAGTTCTAAGTATGGGGAGCCCCCAATATTTATTACTATTTTTTTATTTTTGCATCAAAATCTTAATGCGGTTCACAGAATACATCTACCTACCAAGTTTCAACAGTATAGCTCTTATAGTTTCGGAAAAAAATGGCTGTGACATACGGACGGACAGACGGACAGACAGACAGACAGACAGACAGACATGACGAATCTATAAGGGTTCCGTTTTTTGCCATTTGGCTACGGAACCCTAAAAACCGCAGTATTACGTTATAAGTAATCGAAAGATATTTGCGGGGGGTGCGTCCCATGAGATATAACTACATAATATATAATTTCATATTAATAACGTTCAGAAGATATAATAAACTTTTGCTATAACATCAAAATCAATATTTTTATTAGGAATAACGGTCAATTAGCATAATACTCATGTTGTAGAATGATTTTTTATATAACACTCAAATACTCTAAATTCAGTTGATATAACATACATAACGTATATCGATCATAGTATATACTTTCTTTTCGTATAATGACTAGAAAATATAATAACGTATGATATACTAAATAGGTTATAATTGCTACCCCTATGCCCCTAAAATGGAACATGGGTCAAAAACCGAAAACAGTAGGTTAGGTTAGGTTTGTTTTATGACCATGGATAGCGGAGCGAGCGAAGCGAGCGGAGCGTCAAAATGCTTGCTTGCATGGAGGTATATTAAAATTTAACAACGAACTATGGCATAAGTATGTACACAATTGATAATGGCAGATGAAATTCTGGCAAATACGAGTATACCGTTTGGAAGAACTGCGACAAAATGGAATATGGGTCAAAAACCGAAAACTGTAGGTTAGGTTAGGTTTGTTTTATGACCATGGATAGCGGAGCGAGCGAAGCGAGCGTAGCGTCAAAATTCTTGCTTGCATGGAGGTACATAATAATATATTAAAATTTTACAGCGAACTATTGCATAAGTATGTACACAATTGATGTGCAGGCGGTTATTCTATACGAGCATTATGCATTTTGGTGTTAGATGTATTGAGTATTATACATTATAAATCTGAGATATTATGAACGTTATACGTTATGATCGTTATATACAATGATATTATACTTAAATAACGTTATACTTAACAAAAATAGATATTTTGATGTTATATCTAACGATCGTTATACACCTTGAACGGTATACAAAACAAGCTTATACAATATGAGCGTATATAATATGAATATTATAGTATAAGTTCTTATATCTTATATTACTTACCCATTTGCGGGAGCTAAAAAACCAATCTTAGAGTACAAAATAATTTTGCAAATATCATAGGTTTGAGAATACCCGCTCCTTTTCGAAAAGCGCAAGCTACTAGATCAAGTTAATTGAAGCTAGTGGCATTCTACTTAATGTCAAGTATTCAGGTGAGTCGACTTAACCCGGCACTAAACGAAATTCCTGGGCTACAGGAGCCGAATACATTGTAGGTATTAGATGTGTTGGTGGAAAGCGTTCACTACCTACCTAACTATTGAAAAATTATATTATATATATAGCTCATTTAAAGTAATGATACTTTAGACCTCGCCTAGTTTGTTTCAAAATGGCTGAAATTTTATTTTTTTACATTTTCAACCCCCATATCTACGACTAAAACAACTTATTTTGTGAGCAGGATGGACAAGTCCTTAATTCGTTTTTTTGTTGTTGAGTAATGCGACCTCTAGTCAGGAGCAGCCGGAAATCATCTGGACATGCAAACATACGAAAGATTAAGGCCAGACGGAAACGGAGACGTTTAGCTTGCTTGGTCAACAAGTAACAACATAATACCTACCTATTTATTAGTAAGCATTATTTATTAATAATAGTAGTCTTTATTTACTCTTTAGTAACTATAGCAATTAAAATAAAATTTTGTTAAAATTTATATTTTTCATGTTTTATTTTTATCCCTGTCGTAAATGTTATTACTTAATCGGAACATAAATATAATCATCTAGCTTCGCGAATCACTTGGCCCCGTGTCGACACCCAGCAATTAAACCAACTTATACAAAACCATCACAGTGTCATCGTTTGCATTAACGGGATCTACCCGGCTTATTGACATTCAGGTAGCAGGTAAAGTTGGGGACTAAGCGTGCTCCTTGCGGGACTCCGAGCCAAATTCAGTTCAAACTATGAAACGAGTTGCCTAAAAAAAGGTTACCGTAAATATATAAACCGTAAAGGGCCAAACGGTCCGTTGGACTTATTTACGGTACTATGAAACGGCCAAGCCATACTTTTGAAACCAAGGTGTAGGGTTAGTAAAGTCAGGGCTTAGGGGCTTGGCTTTTCCTGGGATCTGATAACTTTTTACAGCGAAAGCGTCATGAGCATGTGAGTCTTGGCCGCCAATTTTACATGAAATGTTTTGGTGGGATCTCATTTCTTTTTGTAAGGTAGGGCACCTTTTTTATTTTTTTTGGGCTGTAGCGTTTCTTGAGCATCAGTCTTCAGAGCTCTATCTTTGCCTATTTTTCTTGTTGATATCATTTCCTCTTACGCATTCGTCTTACGCTTAAATCTGCTTAAGATGGATATAAAAATCATTGAGTCAACAATCAAAAATATAAAATTCCGCGTGTTAATTGCGCTGCATTTATTATTGCATTTTGGTAGGTCTATAAAGAAATATTTAAAATCCCATCAAAAACATAAATGTTAAATTAGAGCCAAGTTCTCGCATGCAACGTTGTCGACTTCGCCGACAAAAGAATTGAGATCTATATGGGCGCCAAGTTCTTTGCCCTAAATTTTTTAGATACAAGGACATGCGACATACTCAATGCATTTATTTTACTTGGGGTGTAATTCAATATCAAGACTGGACTTGGCTAGTTTTTACATATAAATGTATATTACATTTGTCTAATCATTAACCTATTTTCGTAAAGGTATGTACGCAAGTTAGTGTACGTCCTGTTACTTATACTGTTAGCTTGATAATAATACTATGTTACTTTGATAAAATTAAGTCAGTTTGTGAAAACTAGCCAAGTCAAATCTTGATATTGAATTACACCCCAAGTAAAATAAATGCATTGAGTATGTCGCATGTCCTTGTATCTAAAAAATTTAGGGCAAAGAACTTGGCGCCCATATAGATCTCAATTCTTTTGTCGGCGAAGTCGACAACGTTGCATGCGAGAACTTGGCTCTAATTTAACATTTATGTTTTTGATGGGATATCATTACTTTTTGTACAGAAATTTGAATTGACGCCCCACCTGTCTTGACTAGAGTGACGCGGGGTAGAGGGAGGGGCCGGACCGCTCCTCGCCACGCCGCGCTCCCGCGCTTCGCTATCCGTCCCCGCGCCACGGCAATTTATTAACCTTCTCTGTCTGTGTTGTGTGTGTGTGTGTGTGTGTGTGTGTGTGTGTGTGTGTGTGTGTGTGGTGTGTGTGTGAGAGAGAGAGTGCCATCTTACAAACAAAGAAAGAATTTTCCAAATCGGTTAGTAAATGACGGAGTTCTGAGGCAACAAGCATAAATAATAATAATAATAAAACTAAAAAATATCACTGTTTTTGATTTTTATATGTGTACACACACAATTACCAAGCTGAATGCCAAATTTCATCTTTCTAGGTCACCTGGAAGTGGGTTAGGTTTTTGATTACTAGTGAGTCAGTCAGTCAGTGATAAAAATGCCGTTTTTTGGACGTCAATATCTCAATAACTATTTCATCTACATTTATGAAATTTGTGGTTCTAGTTGTTCTCAGGGACCTAAATACATAAGCCAAATTTCATTTTTTTCTGTTGAATAGATTTGGAGTTATTGAGGGGTCAAAAGTGGCTCCAAACGGTTCGTGTAATATAACACACGGCTGCTGCTCGCCAGTTCCTGCGGTGAACTTGGCTGGACACGCTGCCGCGTGTCTAGATACGAAGTCAGTGTAGATACAGAAGTAGTAATAATTGTGTATTTAAGAAATACTTACTTTTAGCCCCATATATAATATACACTTTTATCCCCTATTATGGGAACCCCATACAAACTTACATCCCCTCATTTAAAGGGTTTTATTTATAACAAGGAGTCCCTATATCAATTTTCAGACCTTTAGTATCAAAATTTGCAGAATTCTCATACAAAGTTCCATCCCCTAGTTTAAGGGGTTGGGGGGTAAAAGTTCCAAGTTTTAGAATTATTTTGTTGTTTGTGTACTAATACTAGCTTACATACCAAATTTCAGCTTTCTAGGTCATCGGAAAGTACCCCAGAGGTTTTGATACGTCAGTGTATAAGTGTGTGGCAAAATCGGCGTATTTTAGGTACCAATAAAACCTAAAGTATAAAAGCTAGATCAATGAAATTTTGTACATTTCATATGTTCCCTAACTGCATCTTAACCTGTGAATTTCGGCGCTCTAGTGTTAACTGGGACGAAACTATGAGGGTTTGAAAATGAGACGAAACGGTTCGAGAAAAGGTAGGTAGTGCCCCGCCTTTTTTTTGTTCGTCTTGGCGGGGGCACTACCGTGCCCCCAGATAATGAAACGTATTTAAAGTTTGAATTGCAGTATACGTATTACGTTCAAATATATTAAGTCTTTAACGTTAATATATTATTTACTAAAATAATTGTGACAGGCTCCAAAATTAATGTTATAAATGGAGGAGAAGTTAGTATCAAATATAGAGTAAGTAAACTTCTGGACTAAGTGTGCTCCTTTCGGGACACCAACGGATTTCGGGCCAAATACAGTTTTACTTTGGATTGGTTGGTTAATTTCGATTTGATCGAATTAATGTGGTTTCCATTACTTGGGTTATGTACTCGTAAGTCTACTAGTAGTAGAACGTGATATCAAACGTATTCGGATTATCATAAAGCTTTTGATTGTATTGTACCTTAGCTACTTAAAGAAATAATAGGATCTCAAATAAACTACAGATACGAAGGCAAATTATTATTAATTAGATCTGTAAGTATACAAATTGGGTGTCCACCGCGTTTACTCAATGGTTCAGATATCTTGTCGTTATATAAATTCGGTTAATTTCTGGAGAAAAAGGATCAGAAAGATCATTTCCAGTGTCCAGTGTTAGGTCTTTTTTTGGTCGAGTCCATCTACCTATTCAATGCTAAGGATCATGCCATTACAGCATTATTTTTGACTTTTGTTTGTTGCGAACTCATTGCAACCACCATGAAAGAGCCACTATCCAGTCGTGTAGCGACCCCTTCACAGCCGGCAGTGATTAATAATCCACCAAGTTAATTTATTCGTTTGTATCGTAATAACGAAGCTAATGCGTTTGAACATTAAATTTGGGCGCGATCGGCTTCCGAGATTATTTTGTGGGACTCGGGAAGATTTTGTTTTTGTAATTTATTTGGTTGGCAAGAGAACCAAGGTATATATTATTATAAAATACAGTCCAGACAGTCGTCAAACTGGCTGTGGGGCACATTGTTCGTAGATCAGTTTATGTTTTCAATATTGTGGTAGTACAGTAAGGTTAGTAAAGTCAGGGCATAGGGGCTTAAAGCCAGTTGAAGCCATACTTTCTAAACCAAAGTGTAGGGTTAGTAAAATCAGGGCATAGGGGCTTGGCTTTTCCTGGGATCTGATAACTTTGTTACAGCGAAAGCGTTATGAGCGTGTGAGTCTTGGCCGCCAATTTTACATGAAATTATTTTGGTGGGATGTCTTTTACGGCACCTACTTATTTGTTTTTTTTTATTTGCATAATAACGCAATTTATGCAATTATGATTTTATGAAGGTATGATATACTTAATATAGAAATCCTATGTCAACAAAACATAAAAAATGCTATCTTCCCGAAGTATCGCATTCTTTGTGAACCTTCGCTAGCTTATACAAAACGGCCGTTTGAGGAAGTGCTCCGAAGCCCGGGATATCCCCCCGTTAGCCCTATCGCACAGCACATTAGCTCTCCGAGCTATCGACCTCAGAACCCACGCTACTGAACATCGGCCAAACAAAACTGAAGCAACTATTAGGAAGTTATCCTATGATTCACCATCATTTCAACCTAACATTCAAATCAAGGAAAAATGCATATTTGAAACTACAAACACTAACTAACTTTGAGGTAATGCCAGAGGTACAGTGCCACGGGGCCCATTTTTAGGATTTAGTTTAATATTTACTCGGTTATCAATATACATACCTATATTGTTTTTCAAATTATGTACACTGAAAAAATAGCCAAAGAATCCTACTGACATTTCAGTAGGATTCACTAGCTATTATTTTTAGTGTACATAATTTAAGAAAGATTTACCAGCTATTTTTTCAGTGTTAATATTACCTATAGTTTTTTTTTTATTACGGCTCGACGTTTTATCTTCTCTTTAATGAGTTTTATGTTATGTAGTTTATTCTTTTCATATGAAACCTGTTTGTAACGCCACTATCCATGGGCAGGGCCAACACTTTTTAGGCTATAGTAGATGATATTACAGATATTGAACCAGCGATTGTGTATATAGTTATGGTAACATGTTGTTATTTGTGCTCTCATGCTCACGAGCACATTAGCCCGCCGCACACGCGATCAACTTGTAAGCCACTACGCTGTAGCCAGCGGAACTATCGCTTTAAAGTTCGCAACTTGATTGATCGCTCACGCGAAACCCAACCTTGAGTTGAAGAGCACAGCAAGCTATTAAGCAGAGAAAAACGGCGGGAAATAGTAGTAAAACATCTGCCATATTTAGATATATCAAAGGCAATAGCCAAAACTCGAATATAACCCGAAATAAAACACATTTTAGGCCACATATCCACAATACTGCCGACTTATATTTTTTTAAATCGATTCTCAACCAGTTTTTCGACGTGAACCACACAAAATCCGCAAAATGGTGTGGGCTGAAAAACACCTTGTGCTATATCCGTGTTAAAGCTGAAATATTTACGGTACATTTTGTTTAGAGTAGATATTTTAAACTAGAGACCCGTTGCGGCGTCGAACCGCCGCTAGAATATGGAAATCCGGTAGTGTTACAGAAAATAACTACTTTATCGATAAGAAGTTTTTGGGGATCGAAGAATAAATACTGTAAAAAAACACGTTAAAATGATATTTCAAAAACGTTAAGACATGCCAGGCTAGAGCCAGGCCTGATAGCCAACTGCCAGGTTCATCGTGACAACTTTTTCAACTCTTTTATAAAAATAACTTGTGCATTAATGCCATGTGATCTGCTGATCTGTTTCACAAATAAAATGCATATTATTCGATTTATGGATAAAATATAATTCATGACAATAGTCCCAAATCGTACAAAAATAATTGACATATTTTCATAGGACCGAACATAAGATTGGTAGAATTTTAATTTGTTATCCTTTCTTCGGACATACGTTTATCGATTTGATCGATTTCTATCAATTTCCAGAAATAGCACATGAATCGAAACGACAGATTTGGTCACTCACTACGCAGGTTTTAAAAAGGAAATCATGGAGTGCGTTACTGTTTATGTATTCATTTATAATCGTAAATACTTTCAAAATATTGATAGTAAAAAATGTTACATAAACTCAATTGTATGTAATAGAGAGTAAAAAACGTTTATAGAATACACGAAAAACCACTATTATCAATGCTTGTTTTTTTTTTATGAAATTCAATAGATCGTGCAAATTTTCTTAATATGGGTGCTGCCATGTCATCATCATCAATCATTTATTCAATAACAATTTCACATTGTGTTTGAAATTCTTACGCCAGTATAACTCTTAATCAAACCTACTTACTTCTAATTCTAATTTTAAAATATGGCTTCCATCATAGTTAATGATGATTTCGCCAATTCCGAGTTTGCTCGTAGAGCATGCCGTTGTTCGGTGAGGTTTTGCTTTTTGTAAAGTGATAGCGAACACCCTAAATACTAATCTAAATAAATTACTGACTGACAATACTCCACCATAAAAAAAAATGTGTCAAATATGTGTAATAAAATAAATCCAATATATAAAACAGCTAAACATGTTTGAGAAAAGAATATAAGATATATTTTATTCAATAAATTTAGAGCTGAAGGCCTTACGTATACCCAAATTCCAAATTCAAACTTTCGTGTCTTTCCTCTCATTGAAATAGTGTCTGACAGAAGAGTGAGGGAGATGCTATCTATACTCTCAAGTCTATGATATAAACCTAATTTTAGGGTTCCTTACCATAGTCGGTAAAAACGGAAGCCTTAAAAAATCTATTTGTTGTGTTGACAGCATAATTTGACAAATTTTATTTTGAATAAGAATAAGAATGATCAGCCACACGTCATTAATTCAAATATGATTTATTCTTGAGCGAGTCGTTTTTTTTGAAATTTGCATCATATGTAGGTTATTTCTACCATCAAGTTTCGCATGTTAGGGTAACATGTTAATTATTCCACAAATACAACTCGTCCACAATGTCGGCTCGTCTATATTCCCATCTGGGTCACAATGCCAACTTGTCCACACACCCAACACGTCCACATTGCCAACTCGTTCATATACCCAACTTATCTGCATTGCTACCTCGTCTATATTACCAATTCGTCTCCATTGGCACCTTGTCCATATTCCCAATTCGTCCACAATGCCAACTCGAACATATTGCTAACTCGTCCATATTCCCAACTCGTCCACAATTCCAACGCGTCCATGTTGCTTACTCGTCCACAATGCCAACTCGTCACCACATAAAATTCGTCCACATTTCCAACTCGTTCATATTCCCAACTCGTACATATTCCCAACTCGTAAACAATGCCAAATCGTCCACATTGCCCACTCGTCTATACACCCAACTCATCTACATTGCCAACTCGTTCATATTACAAACTCGTCTTTATTCCCAACTCATCCATATTCCCAACTCATCCACAATGCCAACTCATCTATATTGCTAACTCGTCCACATTTCCAACTCGTCCATACACCCAACTCGTCTACAATACCAACTCGTCCTTATTATTAACTCGTCTTTATTGCCAATCTCGTCCATATTATCAACTCGTCCATATTACCAACTCATCTTCATTGCCAACTCGTTTATATTCCCAACTCATCCACAATGCCAACGCATCCATATTACTTGCTCGTCCACAATGCCAACTCGTCCACAAATACAACTCGTCCACATTTCCAACTCGTCCATATTCCCACCTCGTCCACAATGCCAAGTCGTCCACATTACCAACTCGTCGATACACCAAACTCATCTACATTCCCAACTCGTCTTCATTTCCAACTCATCAACAATGCCAACTCGTCCATATTGCTAACTCGTTCACAAATACAACTCGTCCACATTTCCAACTTGTCCATATGCCCAACTCGTCCACAATTCCAAGTCGTCCACATTGCCAACTCATCCACATTTTTAACTCGTCCATATTCTCAACTCGACGATACACCCAACTCGTCTACAATACAAACTCGTCCTTATTATCAGCTCGTCTTTATTGCAAACTCGTCCATATTCCCAACTTGTTCATTTTGCCAACTCATCCACATTTCCAACTTGTCCATATTCTCAACTCGTCCACGTTGATAACTCGTCCGTATTACCAAGTCGTCTTCATTGCCAACTCGTCCATAATACGAACTCGTCCACATTGCCCCCTTGTCCATGTTCCCAACTTGTCAATTTTACCAACTCATTCACATTGCCAACTCATCCACATTTCCAACTCGTCCATATTCCCAACTCGACGATACACCCAACTCGTCTACAATAACAGCTTGTCCTTATTATCAGCTCGTCTTCATTGCCAAATCTTCCATATCACCAACTCGTCCGTATTACCAAGGCGTCTTCATTGCCAACTTGTCTGTATTACCAACTCGTCTTCACTGCGAACTCGTCCATAATGCGAACTCGTCCATATTGCCCACTTGTCCATGTTCCCAACTTGTCAATTTTACCAACTCATCCACATTGCCAACTCATCCACATTTCCAACTCTCCCATATTCCCAACTCGACGATACACCCAACTCGTCTACAATACCAACTTGTCCTTATTATCAGCTCGCCTTTATTGCCAAATCTTCCATATCACCAACTCGTCCGTATTACCAAGTCGTCTTCATTGCCAACTCGTCCATATTCTCAACTCGTCCACATTGCCCACTCGTCCGTGTTCCCAACTTGTTCATTTTGCCAACTCATCCACATTCCCAACTCGTCCATATTCTCAACTCGTCCACATTGCCCACTCGTCCGTGTTCCCAACTTATTCATTTTGCCAACTCATCCACATTCCCAACTCGTCCATATTCCCAACACGTCTACATTGACAACTCGTCCAATTAACAACTCGTCCAATTAACAACTCGCCCATATTAACAACTCGTCCATTTTCCCAACTCGTCTATATTACCAACTTGTCAATTTTACCAACTCATCCGCATTCCCAACTCTTCCATATTCCCAACTCGTCCACATTTCCAACTCATCCATTTTACCAACTCATCCATATTACCAATATAGATACATTCCCAACTTAGGCACATTGTCATGTCGTCCATATTCTCAACTCGACCACATTTCCGATCCCGTCGACATGCAAGCGCAAGGACTAAGTTTTTTCTTGTAAAATACCATTTAATTTACCATAACTCATGCCATTTTCCTTGGAATTATTTTTTTGATGGACTTTAATCATATTTATAATAATCTATCATAAATTTACCTATTTGAATGACGTGTAAATTAGTTTTACTAATTTTTTTCTGCTTTGATTTATTGTAAAACTCGCCTATAAAAATAATCTATTCTTGAATGACGGTCAGTTTTCTAGTCTTTCGAGCACCAGTCCAACTCGCACTTAACCGGCTTTTTCTCCACCTTTTTAATAGGTATGCGAAAAAAGTTTCCATACATTTTAACATTTTAAAAAGAAAAACAACCTGGCAATTTAGAGCATTGACATAATAGCCCCCAATAAAAAAGACATTAAAAGTTGTCAGAATATGGTTACTGTCATTCATTGTCAAGAAACTGTAAAATTATTTTTGCATATTCGTACATGTTTTAAGTGTTGCGGATATTATGTTGCCGACTCAAAAATAATATTTCATCGTGCTGAACAACTTACTACAGGTTTGTGAGCAAATCATGCTTATTATTATTTGGTCATCTTATGTCAAAATAGGGATCACAGGTCACGTGGTCAAAGTCACGTGGTTAGCGCACAGTAGTTTTTTCAAATCCATTTTTCAGTACCTTTTCAGGAAAAAATGAAAATTCCAAGAGTTTTATGCACCTCTCCAGCATGAGACGAATCTAATGACATATCATTTATCAAAATCGGACCATAACTGTAGATCTGATGGGATGTACAAAAATCGGCCTCGCGTAATATATATATAGATTAATTTCTCAGGAGCAAAAAACCGTATATCTGTAAATTTTAAAATTAAATGGAAATTGTAAATGTGGGACTTCAAAATGTATAGTCGCCATTTCAATGGCTAAATCCGATGTTTCTAAATTCTGTTGGCTAAATTCTACATTTGACCAAAATATAAATAAACCAATAATATTTATTTTTAGTAACATGCATTCTTAAAATTAGCCACTAAGATGCATTTCGAAACTAGCGAGTGTAATTTTAAATGCTGAATAGATGCATTTTTATTTGCTGTAACAAACTGCAGTCGCTGCCAACGAGTCTCGACTTTAAATCGTTGCATTTACGTTGAAAATAAATGCAAGTTACAAATGTATAGAAATTCTAGAGCGCTTTTCGAAATGCGGTTTCATGAAAAGGTCTTGTTTTCAAGCTCGGAGCTCAAAATGTGTCTTTTACAAAAGCTGTAGGTATTTCTGGTGATGTTTTATTTTGGTAAAGGTCTTGCAAAAAGAGTTAATATAAGCGTACTTGTAAACTTTACAAATAGTACTCATAAATGATACTCTACTTCCTTAAAATAGGTTAGCTGTAGGTTGTAGGCGTGTTCATTTAGACTAGTTTGTTTCGAAAAGGCAAAAAAAATCGTAATGTTTTGTGTTTATTTTTCAACCTGGAGATTGAAAGAAAAAAAGTTCAGTTATTTAACATTTGACAAAATGAAAATTTAGAAAAAAAACTGAAATGGCAAAAAAGAAACTTCACACCTTCTTATTGAAAACCTATTAATAAAATTTCATAAGAATCTGCTGAGAAATGCGACTTCCAAGCGAGAACAACCCGAAAGCGTTTGGACATCTAAACAACTCAACATCCGGGCATATGAAAGAATTTTGCGCAAAGCTGAACACTTGAAAAAAAAACAGCTGATCGCTTCGCTCGCTCAGGCAATTAGTTTGTTTATCTATTTCTTTGCCTGTTTCGAGTTTGTTTCAGTATTAGTTATGTTATCTGTGTTCTCATTTCCAAGACAACGGCTGTCGTCAAACAAACATTAGATATTGACATTTTACGAAACGTATAACAAACAAATAATATTGTCATTTTACGAAACGTATTTTATTAATATTTGTACTCTAGATATTTAATCCTATAATTTTCGGTGTTTCATAAGTTATTTAAAAAGCAAGACTAGTATTATTCATGGCCTCCGGTAAGTAACTTATTTTTTTATTATATCCCGTGGAATAAGCATGTAACACTGATACCAGTTCAAGGATAAGGATAAAAATCTATTAGTAGTGGCCCGTTCATCCCACGGGTATACTCATTTTTTGTGATAAAAAGTAGCCTATGTTTTAATCCAGGGTTTCAGCTACCTCCATACCGAATAACCAGCCGTTTAAGCGTGAGTGGCGCAAAACTTCGATGCTGCTCACATGTCAATTTTTTATCTATTTGGGTGAATATGGCTCCCAATCTAGGTAAATTTAAAATATAGGTCCCGCAGCTACAAGTAGGTACAAGTACACGGTTACCTACTTGGTTTTCAGGTCACGATCTGTCAAAAGTTACACCTTAACACATGGTCACTCTCTTAATATACTTACTCATTTACTTTTAATTTGTTTTACAGACCTACCAGCGACTCAGATCAATGGCATCAATTTAGATAATTACATCCCTAGTAGGCGTTCGTACAACTCTGTGGTTTATGTCCATAAGAAATTTTTCAACCAAAATTCATCATCGAAAGATAAAGGTCTACCGGCTCCAGAAAGTCACGAGAATACTAATCTAGAATCAAAATACAAAGAAATTAAGAAGAAATCAAAGTGTTCTACAACGAAATACAATAAAGGATGCAAAACTGAAAAGGATTTGGAGCAAACAAGTGTAAATAACGACGAAGTTTTAGAGCAGACTATAAGATTCGCAAAAAACATAGTCCCTGTCGTCATACCTCCCAGTAGCAATGATATATCTCCTGTTTATTACACTATAAAAACTTCAAGGAAATCACGGGCTGGAAATATGAAGCAAAAATCTTCAGCTGCTACCCCAGATACCTTGATGTACAAAAAGCATCAAGAAAAGAAAATTATCGAAACCTTCCGCAAAGAGAAGTTTAAAAGTCAAACAGAGAGTTGTAGCCATGAATCTACGGGTAGGTCATTCCTAGAAAATATAATTATCAGTCAATCTTTAAATAGTACTATTTCAGAAATATCTGAAAAAAGAAATAGAAAAACTCATCGTGTTGATAAAAGATGTAATAAAACATTAGTCGACGCTTCAGAGTCTCTTGAAGCATTGGCTACTAAATTAATACACACATCTGGTGAAGCAAAGATCAAAATTCATCTAATGGACGACACAGCTAAAGATCTTTTCTATGAGTCCATCCGCAAACCGGTCATAGATGCGATCAAAGAGTCTGTAGCAGAAATACAATCAAAAGATAATTCTGATACCAAATTTGTGCAAAAATTTGTGCAGTGTCACACGCAGATATTAGATAATATTTTAGATAAACTAACATGCATTGAAAAAAGATTAGATGGTGCTGAGGATAAATCTAAGACACGGAAAGCTAGACTGACTCAAAAACCGTCAGCTCTTGAAGAAATAGGTGAGGATATGACGGAAGAATTAGAAGATGAATGCGATGGAGACGTGACTTTTGTTTATAGTGCTGAAGATAAGCAAAATGCCAAAAGCAACGGTGCCGTTTCTAGATTTAGTGCGTTACAGAAGATAGAAGAAGTAAGCCCTAATAGCGGCGCTGGAGAAGAAATATTAGGCCATAAGGTTCTTACTCCCATAACGTCCGAGCGACCCAATAGAATCCCTGCTAGGTATTGTTGGACAGATTCAACTAACCAATAAAGTTGGCTGATATTAAAAAAGTTTGTTTTTGTGTCATATAACCACAGTCCAGTTGATGTTGGGAGTTATCTGGAGCGCGCCAAGCGCACAGCGAGGTTCCAGTTCAAGAGTTGGGAACAATTTTGCAAGTGCTTTCTCTTTTGTAAAAATGTTTTTAATGTACACTGCTTCAACGGTTTATTTTATAATTAGAACAGCCAGATTTTTTGCAACCTCATCAAAAAATTATCACCTGGAAAAATCATAATTTTATTTTTAATATTTTTTTTATTTAGCGTTACGTAATGGTTACGGGGTTCACTGTTACACATTTTTTAGGGTTCCAAAAGGGTATAAAACGGGACCCTATTACTAAGACTCCGCTTTCCGTCCGTCTGTCTATCTGTCTGTGCGTCTGTCACCAGGCTGTATCTCATGGACCGTAATAGTTAGTTGAAATTTCACAGATGATGTATTTCTGATGCCGCTCTAACAACAAATACTAAAAACAGAAGAAAAGGTAAGATTAAGAAGAAATAAGGTTTGTACGGAACCCTCGGTGCGTGAGTCCGACTCGCACTTGGCCGGTTTTCAGTGCAATCAGCAGTTATGACCACGGACTCTATCCAGAGATTAGTGGTTTTACAGATCATTCTGAGCGTGTTATACTTAGCTATACTTTTCATTCTGACTATACCTATAAAGCCAATTTCGATAAAAAAGCATAACGTCTCAACTGACATAACTGATTTTGGATTTAATATTATTTCGCACCCGCGCCCCGTGCGTGGAATGGTGTATTGGAAAATTAAGGCTCGGAAATAACATTTTGATTTAAACAGATGTACACACAGATATGTCCCTTTGCATGAAACGCGGCAATATCATCGCCTAAACGTGGAATTGATTTAGAATGTTAATAATCTGACATTGGGCCAAGGCGGAGCCTCACGTGCTGCCGGCGTTCGATACGATAACCAACCATACCTACTCCGAATATCGAAATAAGAAGTTTGTACCATGCCATTCATCTCTATCTTGTGTCAAACAATAGTTGAATAAGCAGGACAGCACGATCGAGGTCGAATTTCGAACATCGGAGTAACCCCTCAGGGAGGCCTCCGATTACCGCACATGCGTTCAAGGTTCGGTGCAAAACGAGCATATTGTTGTTTAAACGTACGTACGTTTACGCAATGTACGTTGATGTACGTCAAAAGCGTGCGTCCTGGAGCTTGCAATGCGTTTTTAAACATAACAATACAGAGGGTGTGCTATTTTCATAGCAGTATGTTAGTCCCAACTGAGTGGTAAGAGTTAAAAATCTGACTTGGACTTCAGTGGGTTGCATACAATTTTGGCTTCCTATATCCTTTGTATCTATATACAAATTAGAAAATAGGATCATCATTGATTCTGTTCAATAAATCGTTGTTTGTTATTTTAATAACATTACTCACTACGCTGACTCAGCGACCCGAAATGAATCTTGGCCTCCGACATCAAACTACGCCATCCATTTAAATAATATTACATGTATAATATGCGAGGAACGCTGAATAGTAAACCTTCTTTGAGTGAGGAAACCACCAGCTCTCCGCCAGATATCAGGACTATATATTATACATTCTTCACTATTACACTTCAAATTCTGAATTAAATACCCTAATGAATATGAGTAGGATTTACATTTTACTGTTAATACAGCTCCATAGCTCTCTGACGTCCTACCGTGCTATGAGAACACCGAACTGCTGATCGCCTGGACTGATGATCGATTTACACGATGAAAAGGACAATATAATGTGGTTATCTATCGTAAGTCCCAATAATTGTTGGCATTGTAGTGTTTCGCCAAATTTTCGTTTGACCGAAAGTCATTCTTTTCCACACCTGCTCATATTTCAGGATAATTATAAAAGAAAAGCTAATCTAACTTAATGGGTTCTTTAAAACGATGTTTTAAATACCCTGACAATCTTATGAATTTCAGGAATAATAACTTTCGGAGAAATGAAAATTTGGCGAAACGTTACAGATGCCAAACACTAAACCGCACTGCCGTACCAACCAAAAAATCACAATACACACATGAGCTTTCATCGCATCTTAGTAAAATCCAAGATAAACCACTCCAAAACAATATCAGACGCCATTTTGTTATCCAATACAAATACAGAGCAAACAGTAACAGTTGCAGGCAATCGAGAGATTCCGAGAATGTATCGATTAACGTCAAACGCTTTGCTGCCTCGAATTCTCGATTATGCTGTGATCCACAGGGACCCAGATCGTATAACAGCTATCAAGATTGACCGACAGGATACCCATTTAATGAAATTGATGAATTAAAGACCAGGCGTTGTGATTAAGCATACCCCGTGGTCTTTGGTGCACAAATGATTTAACGCTGACAGCAGACGTCATTGCTAAAGCTGGCATGTCCGTTAAGCGATTTACCCATGCAAATACAACGAGAGGTATCTATTTCAGATATTTACTGAATACCGAATAAATAAATAAATATCAGACAACCTCACACAAATCGATTTAGGCCCAAATTAAATAAGCTCAAGAAGGCTTGTGTTATGGGTACTAGACGACGATATGCATACTTATATATTTAACAATTTTTATTAAAGTAGTAACTTCTACTAACGTAAACCAAATGTTTACAATAAAGCGAAAAATATATATTTTTTTTCTCACTTATATAGATAAATATTACATAAGTACTTTTTAAGTACATTGGAACAACCATGACTCAAGCGCACAACATATTCGAGTTCATCACACAAATATTTTCCCTGGCTGGGATTCGAACCTAGTACCACCGGCTCAGTAGGCAGTTTACGAATAGTTTAGACAAAACTTTCGTAAACCACATAGTTTTATGTAATAAACCTTCAAAACACAAGCTTATTGCCTTTCTTCGTGGCAGAATAGTCCGAATAAATCATCCCAAAACAATATTGAATATGTACCATTATTTATTGCTCAGTATACATCCCACGTAAAACACAGGCTGCATTACTTAGCTTATACAGACATTAAGAGACTTATTTCAGCTGTGTAAGGGTTATATAAGTTCTTATATAGCATGTGTGAAACAGTTTCAGCCGATCGAGCAATTCCAGGAATTTACTGATTGATGACAACGTTCCAAGCTGCTTAGTTTCTGGATTGTGCACTCATTTTCGTAGGTTCTAAATGATGAATAGAAGAGCTAAAAACTTTAAGGATGCAATGTTCAGTCTAAATACCGTAGTTATATTCGATCGGCCATTTTTATTGCTTAGAAATAAGAAGATGTACCTACCTACTCGTTACGTTAAAACATAAAAACGTTCAAACTTCTCGTTTTACACTTAATTTTCGCGTCACAGATCGCGTGACAGTAAAAAAGTCACACATTAATTATGAACACAAAGGAAACGAAATCTCCGTAATTACTATAGTGTCGACTGTCGAGCGAAGCCCGTTCCCTAGTAGAGTGTTGACAAACACACCTACAAATGTTTGTACGTAACGGTAACGTAAATATTTACCCTCAGTCTTTACACCTGTGAGGAAGTGTGTTTTTATTGTTGTGTACATTATGTTTCAGTGTAATATTTAAGTAGGCATCGGATCTTTGATAACACGGTAAGACTTTACAGAGCTGTGGAGCCGATATTAACATTAACATAATTATATTATGAGGATGTCAATCGATTCTATTTTTTATTGGGATCAAATGTCTATATGGGACTAACTACACTTAGACTGCTCTAAAAGTTAGAAATGACCGTCAAAGATCAACATTCCTTCTTCTTCTTCCTCGCTTCTCATGACTGAGGTTCGTGACCATTTGAGGCCGTTATCCGTTACACCAAAGCTCTCCACTCCACACGGTTTTTAGCCTTCCGGATTGACGCTTGTAGATTTTCGTGACAGGCTTCTTTCACGGCATCGGTCCATAGAGTCGGTGATCTCCCACTTTTTCCTTCCACGTGGCCAACTACAATGAGCTTTTCCAAACTGTCTGGCAACATTCCTACGGAGCGCTAAAACGCTCCATACAAATGGCCACCTACATGTGACGTCATTTGTGAGTTGGGTACCAATATTTGTAAAGAGACAATAAGTAATTTGCCATTTTCACTGTGAAAAGGTGATTTTCTACTCTGCACCCACTTGAAGCATCTCTGTTTGGCCCTATGGTTGACTGGTAGAGAATGCCATTAGGCATTAAGTTCGCCATTTTTACTGACTTTTGTTTTGTGCAATAAATTTTAAATAAATAAATAAATAAAAAGTGCATTTAAGTTCATGGCTGCCATACAATTATTGTTTTGTTAAATTATGCGGATTCTGAAAACAATTCAAAATTTCTTTTGGACCTAAAAAAGCATTACATTTGCGTTATACCTTTAAAGTGTCATACTTCAAAAAATTGAGCAAGTGCGCGTCCGACTCGCACATGAAGGGTTCCGTACCATAATCTATAACAAGTTTGTTGTATGGCAGCCCCCCTTAAATATTTATTTTATTTTATGTTTAGTATTTGTTGTTATAGCGGCAATAAAAATACATCATCTGTGAAAATTTCAACTGTCTAGCTATCACCGTTCTTGAGATACAGCCTGGAGACAGACGGACGGACGGACAGCGAAGTCTCAGTAATAGGGTCCCGTTTTTACCCTTTGGGTACGGAACCCTAAAAATATGTTTTATTTTTTATTTTTTGTTTTTTTTTTACATATATTGAGCTATTGTAATTCATATAATTACAATAACACTACATAATATAAAACTAAGTCACTTTATTCCTTCTGTCCCCTATGTATATATTTAGATCTTTAAAACTACGCAACGGATTTTGATGCGGTTTTTTTGAATAGATAGAGTGATTCAAGAGGAAGATTTATATGTAGGTATAATACATACTATAGCATTGCACCTATGCCAAGCCGGGACGGTTCGCTAGTGTTGTATAATTCAACATTAGTTTACAGCCCTTACCCCGTCTAAATGGGCCTTTAGTTACCTATTCGCACTATGGCTAATATTTGTAGGGCAAAAGCTGCAAGTTATACGGCTGTGGAGTGTGGGGCGAAAACTGCAAGTCAGCCATCGCGGCCATGATTAATTTGCTCCGAATTTCATGGCGTAACCATTTGTAATGGCGAGGGCAAAATGGAGGATAGCATTTTGTTTTAGGTACTTTTAGAGTAAACTCAATCCTTTATTCAAGTTATGTCAGGTTAGTTTATATAGAAAGCTCCCGTGAGACTCAGATAAATGCATAATATATGAAATGAGGGCCATTTTTACAAGCTTTTTATTATTTAACTTGCATTGTATGTATGTATGTAAGTATGTTTGTTCGGGTGGAATCTTGCAACTCAATTTTGAAGCAGATATCGTCAACCGATTGAGCTGAAATTTTGCATAGGTACTTACATAACTTTGATGACAATACCATAATAAAGCTCAGAAATGACCGTCATAGTTCAACATTCCTACGGAGCGCTTTTTCGCCGTGAAAAAGTACGGTTAAGTTCATGTTTTGTTTAATTTTGAGGATTTTAACGATAATTTTAAAATTTCTTTTGTAAAAAAAGCATACAGTTTTAAGGATGCAATGTTAGTTGGGAGTTTATTTCCTTGTTTCATAACATATTGAGCTAATTTTATTGACATACTGTGAGAGCTACTAGTAACCAAATATAGTTTTGTAAAATTAGCATAATTTTGGTTACTACTAAGCATTTGGCTATTTCTCAAGTAGTTAAACTAGTTGTTTTTTTCAATGCGGTCTGAGAGGTCACAATCATTCTTTTGTCATTCTCATTCTTCGTGTAATCAATGTCTCACGATATCGAAAGATGACTTCATTTTCCTGATCTCCCGCGGGTAATTCGCTTAAGTCCCGAGGACCTGTCGTGATTGTAGCCTTAATCTCATTTTGACAATATTATTTCAAGTTTTGCACGAAATATTGGTTCGATTAGATTAGATGAAGAAGTCCTTAAGCGAGTTTCGAAGTTGCAAAAAGGTTTTCATGTCTGTACACAATTCAAGACCTTTTGCAATATACAGGCTGTATGTACTTAAATGAAGGTTTTTGATTTTAAGATTTTTATTTATAAACTAGAAAGTATGAATTTCTTCATACAAATGAAATGTAATTTTCAATGTACTTGAAAAAAACAAAATAAGATTTCTTGGGGGTTTCCTATATCCCCGTTCCGAGGAAATGTTACCTTGTGTCATGAGAGATACTGATGATAGTATTGCAAACTAAATTACATTAATTTTACAGTTGAATTTGAGCGAGCGAAGCGAGCATGTGTGCATGTATGTGAACTTATAGTCAGCCTGTAGATAACACAGTTTCCACAAAAAAATCTCAGTATTCGCCTCAGAAAACAATTTCATTCCTTTAAAAAACATCCTAACAATCTTCACCTTGTTCAGCCATTAATAATTCCGTCATTCCCAGATTCTCATTCTCTTAAAATCTGAATAAACATTCATCAAATTTTGCTGGCGCTGCGTTCGCGGCGGCCATCTTGTATTCAGTCTCAAAATGGCGAGAATTTAATTAAGAGCGCTAACCTGTCAACGTTTTAATTTAGTAGCTTGTTTTGGGTATTTGTGACAGTATTAGTAGAAGGCCCATTGTTTAGGTTTCCATAAAGACGCGTATCCCGGTTATTGCTATAAGGATGCAAACAAATTTCGTCTCTATGAAAACCCGAATAATTGGGACCTTTTACTAAATACAATTTACACGAAATAAATGTAAATGACCCTTTCGAAATGACATACTGTTGGGTGTATCTTCATTGAATCCAGTGATAAAGTGATCCTGTACGTTGAGAGGCGTAAATTAGAGGCCTCCCCTACGCCACTAAGTGCAATCGGGGGCCATCCTACACTGCGCTTTCCTATACGTAGTCGCCATTCAAGTATTGCGCTGTCCCAACGGACATCTGCTATTGTATAATGTATTTCTAACACTAGTCCTCCCTTGCCTCCCCGATTAAAATAAAATGCAAAAATAAGTCCATTTCTGCGGTATTCCTGGTTTCCGTCATTTGTGTGAGCTGACAGACGTTCGCGTCCGCCTGTCACGTGATTATAAATGAAAACGGACAAATCGTTCACAGTGGCTATGGCGCGGGATTTTCGTGATTTATAGTTCAATGACTAGTAAAAGTTGAATAAATATAAAAGGGGAAACAACGGTTTCTTCCGTGTACCTATTGTTAAACTGGAAATATAAATATTGGATCTCGCAATATACAGTAGAAGGCACCCACAACTTCAGAAAAACACTAGTATCCTGTTTATTAAATTATAAATAACCACCATACAGTTGAACGAACCTCCTCCTTTTTTTGAAATCGGCTAATAATCGAAATGCAAAAACAAAATGAAGTCCATTTCTGCGGTATTGTGTGATTGACAGACGTTCGCGTCCGGCTGTCGCTCGATAGGAATGACACTTGAAAACGGACTATTCGGTTACAAAGGCTAAGGCGCGGGTTTCTTGTGATTTTAGTTCAATTTTTAATAAGAGTTGTTTAAAATAAAAATGGTGAAGCTCATAGAAACCTATCCAAAGTTAAGTTGCTAAGTAAGTTAAGAATGTTAAGATGCTATGTTATTATTTATACAGGGTGGAAAGTATGACTGGTTTAGTTTGTAAGTAAATTAGTATAAATCAACTATTTAACAATAATGTAGAAATATGTAGTCTGAGAAATTAATGACATGTTTTAATGTGATAAAATGGAATGTAGGTAATAGCTTTATCCTGGAATCTTCAATAGCTATTTTTCTTCTTCTATTGTTCCGCTGTGTGTGAGAGAGGTATTTGTAAGTGACAAGTATTGATAAGTAAACTGTGATATTGCTATAATGTATACGATATAATTATACGTGTGATGATTATTTTAATGTGTTCGACAAAAATAGCGTGCAATTTCTGGAGATTTCTTGTTTAATCGAATACCTTCACTTCTCCGAATTTCATTTGTCATAAATGTATCACTTGCCATAATTTTCATTTGCCATAAACTTTTTATTTTATAAATCATAAACTCTTCGGGACTTCTTCAATACTATTCATGGAGATATCATTAGGTTAGGTTAGGTTTGTTTTATGACAATCACGAAAAGTTTCAGCTTTCAGAGAAAAATAGATTTTTGGCAAATGATTATTAAGGCAAGTGCTAGGTTATGGCATATGGAATTCGGGCAAACGATACAGAACCCTTATTTAATAAATAGATTTGGTGCTTGTGTAATATGACGGTTAATTTTAAACGATTAACAGCTGCTGATCTGGCAACGACGCATTTTTTTTTTATTATTTAAAAAAGAAGGAGATTTTAAAACCTGACAATGATTTTATTAGACGGAAGCCGTTAACTGTCTGGTATTGTAAAACTAAATGCTTAAAAATGCCTTGTTGCAAGCTCAATACGGATCTATTGCCTAAAATACCTTTAGAAAGCGCGTGGTAGTCACCTTATCACATAATACCCGTCTCTTTCTAAGAGTATTAGGTTCGAAAGAGTTGGCTGCTTTATCTACGGTAATAAACGAAACCGTTTGCCCTGCTTTAACTACACGTTTCGCTATTTCTAATAATTCTATTGAATAAAAAAAATAAGTGCGGTAAGCCGTTGATATTCAAGCCACCGCTGGTGACATTAATATTTTATTAAAAAGCCAATAAGTAAAAATACTTTATATGTATCAAAATTATCTAAATATGGCAACAATTGCAACGACAAACGCACAAAACAACACCGAACTTAAGGTAAGTACCTATATTCTCACTGGTCAACGAAAACACTTTACCTCGCTTTCAGCTTTTATCTATAGTTCCATCTGCGTCTAATTATCTCAACTCTATACAGTGTAACACAAGAGCAGATACCGATTTTAAAGATGGCCGTTTTCTTTTTCCAATGAGAATGTAGATAATATAAAAACATGCCATATACCTATAAAGCAGAAGCTATATGAAAGGAAGAGAAAAGTGAAAAGTGCTAGTTATAAGGCAATCACTCACCAAGGTTTGAGCAGCGGTCTGGTGCTGTAAAAACAGGCTTTAGTCAGTATAGCCAGTACAGAAGGGACTTCAAAGGTGCCGGTTCGTTTCTGCGACAAACGCAACGTCAGTCACATTGCGGATAACGCAATAATAAAGACAAGTTTACGACAGTATTTATTCTCAAGATATTTCAGAACAATTTTTCAAAAAACTATGATGACACAACTCCCGTTAGTTGCACATGCGTTCGTCGCATGCGACTAACGCCACATTAAGCGCACAAACGAACCAACACCTTAACATTAGTCGAAGCACAGAGTGAGTACCTTTCATGATATGAAACCGCACAGAGAACTAGACAAGCCTAGGTCTAAGAAAACAGAGCATTTTATTGATCTTTTATTTTAAATTATGCTTTACTTTAAAAACATACCAGTAAAATTGTATTTTTTGGTAATTTATATAAAAATGCGCTGTTTAACGTGATAAGAAAGAAAGGTACACAAATTTCGCATAACGCATTTTTGACACGAAAAGATTGCGACGTTTCCGAAGACACCCCGTATAAATATTGTGCATCTTCCTTCTCAGAACATCTATACATAGAATATCGCTACCTATAAAGTGTTTGTCTTTGACAAGTATGTGTAACAAGAATCAGGTCATTATTTATTATTTTAGATAAACATTTGTGTATTAAACAACCTTTTGCAGTTTTTTTTACCTTTAATTCGACGCCATAGTTAGGTACTTAAAGCAGATATTCCAATCTTGCGTATTCATTTAAATAACACACCCTGTATATCTCATCCATAAATAAAAATTAAAACGATATAACATTTCGTTTTATATTTCCTGTTAATAAATAATAATAAAAAAAAAAAAAAAAAAAAAAAAAAGAAGCATTTTACGGTTATTTTACAATTGCTGGCCAAATTTATACGGCAATTAGTGCCGGAACAAGCTGATATAAATGTAGCCAGTTTAGTTGCATCGTATTTTTTGCAAAAAAAATACTTTGCTAAACGTCTGGTCTCTCAAATTTATAGGTAGCTAAAAATTAAAATAGTTTGAATGTTCTTGTTTGAAATGTTTATGTTTTTAGGGTTCCATAAAAGGAAAAAAACGGAACCCTTATAGGATCACTTTGTTGTCCGTCTGTCTGTCTGTCTGTCTCTCAAGAGTTTTCTATCTCAGGAACGCGTGGAGGTATCGAGCTGAAGTTAAAACAGTCTACAATCCCTTTAAGCTGTGTTCTGCCGCAAAAAAAATATATTTGGACACTTATTAAGGAAATCAGGGTATTTTGCATTCACCTAGAACTATGAAATTTGGCAAGTATTACTACAAGTATAGGGAAAATTCTGAAAAGTATAGATACATTTATAATAGAGTTATTTATAGTAAGTACGTAATGAATCATCGAGGTTTTGATGTATATATTTGCACGGAGCCCTCGGTGAGCGAGTCCGACTCGCACTTGTCGCGTATTTTATGGTAAAAGGTTTGATTCAATTATAAAAAATACGTGAATTATAGACCATAAAATTATTTCTAACATTAGACGATTTCTGCAAAACACGAACAGTGCAAAAACGTTAACGAAAAGGGGAAAAGTACAGTTTTCCGCACGGAGGGCGCTCGTGTACTTTATTAAATTGCCTTTCCAAGTTTTCCAGGATCATTTTAATTAATTTTAAGTAATCATTATTATATGCATTGTCTTTTAGTAACTTTTATAGTATACTCTTACGTATTATGCCTACTCATCTCATTTCATTTATATTAATCCGCTACCCAAAAGTTGTCTGGAAGAGATCGCTTTTTAGCGATAAGATCGCCTATTGTTAGCCTCTATGTAATGTTAAGTGTCATCTGTATTTATATTTTTTTCTTCTTGAGGTGTGCAATAAAGAGCTATTCTATTCTATTAGGGTGAGTTTAACACTGAAGCGGCGCGGAGACAAATGCGGAATCGACCAATGACAAAAAAAAAAGAAGCGGAGCTGAGATACAGATTTCAACTCAGGTGATTGGTTTATTCCGAACGTCTCCGGTCCTTTCCGCTTCAGTGGAGTCACACCCTTAGGCGGCCATTCCACAGAGGAGGAGCAAAGCGGGGAAAATTAACCAATTAGGGTAATAGCTAATAGATAATGCCCCCCTAAACAAAGTATCAAAATTCAAGTACCTGGGATCCGTGATAACTAGCGAAGCGAGTACCAGAGAAGACAAAGAAAATAGAATTCAAGCGGGTTGGCAAAAGTGGAGAGCACTGACTGGAGTGCTATGTGACTCGCAAATGCCTGTGCGCGTAAAGGGGAACATCTACAAGAGAGCAGTTCGACCTGCCCTTCTGTACGAGTATGAAGCGGGATGCTGGCCCACGCGCAAGCAAGATGAGCATAAGCTACACTGTACAGAAATGCGTATGTTAAGGTGGGCTGGAGGCGTAACGAAAATGGATAAAGTTAGGAATGAATTGAATACATCCGTGGCACATTTAAGGTTGCGCCAATTCCGGAAAAGATGCGCGAGAGTCGTCTGAGATGGTATGGTCATGTAATGCGCAGGGACGACGACCACATGACTAAAAGGGCGCTAAATACCATTGAAGAGGGTAAGCGAGGCCGAGGCCGCCCCCCTACGACATGGACAAGTACAATTATAAAGGACATGAAGACGACAGGCGTAAGCTCTGATGACGCAAAATAGAGAAGAATGGCGCAAAACGATACGGAGAGCCGACCCCAAATGACATGGGAAAAAGGCTAGGATGATGATGAAGGGTGCGTCTTTATAGAGAACAAGCGTATTTAAATCTGAGGAATATAATTGGTCCATTTAACACATCTCCGCTCCGCTCCGCCCCACTCCGCATTACAGGCAGCATTATGCAGTCTATCTTCACATTATAGCGGAATTAATTTATTGGAGCAGCGTCTAATAAAGTGCGGCACTCACGAAGATGGCGGGATAGCCCGCTACGAGAGCGACAGCCACGGTCGCATAATTGAGAAATGTGAAAAATTATAAAAGGTAAGTCACATCAAAGACTGTATAGATCAGCTACCCAATATTATTTTTCCCCAATATTTTTATTCTCATTCGCGTTTTTCCCCATTTTACTTTTTTTCTACACATTATTACAACCAGTAGTTAATTTTCACACAAGATTAAATTTCTGCCCGTTTAATTCTCTATACGTGTATTTGCCCATGCATACATTTTACCAATCCGGATCATTCCTATACATATTCTTTACGTGTAGAAAAAATCCCAATAGCTAATTTATATTAGTCTTAATGTCTTTCAAAGTTGCAAGCAAAACCATTGACGTTAAGGGCCATAATTAAAACAAAACAATATTTAAAAACTGGACAAGAGCATGTCGGGCCACGCTCAGTGTAGGGTTCCGTAGTTGCCCATGCTTCACAATAGACAATATCGAGATCAAATTACGAGAAATATTTCAAGCTCTATAAAAAGGTCGTAAACGCCAAAGTAACTGTAATTACTTATTAACTTTTGGAAGTTATCGATTATACGCGCCAGATTGAACAGAATATGGCACTTAACTAATTTGTGTAACCTTTGAAGTATAAGGACACCGCGCGGCTCTTACGTCATTTTATAGAAAATTATGAATTTTGCGATAACTCAAAAACGGCTCGACCGATTTCATTAAATATAGTTTTCATTGAAAATACTTATAAGGCCTCATTTTCATGATTTATTTCCATAATTATTTGACCCGTGGTTGAAAAGTTAGAGGGGGAGGACGTTATTTTTTTTATTTTAGCGAATACATATTTACAAACCTGCTGAATTAAAAAAAAAATGTTTGGAGTCCCCTATTATTTTTAAAAGACCTATTCAACGACACCCAACACACTAGTGTTGAAACGAAAAATAAATCACCCCCACTTTAGGTGTTCGAGAGGTACCCGAAAAAAAGTTTTTTCTTTTAGTTTTTATTTTACCGTTTTGTCGGCGTGATACATACACATACTCGTACTCATACCAAATTTCAGCTTTCTAGTACTTATGATCACAGAGCTAAGCCGCGGACAGACGGACAGACGGACGTGGCTAAACTATAAGGGTTCCTAGTTGACTACGGAACCCTAAAAAGTCTTTGTATTGTACTTAAAAATAATATATAATAATGAGCAGAAATTTACACGTGTGATTAAATTAAGCTATTGGCTAGCTTGATAAGCTATTTTTCTACAGGTAAAGAATATGGTGTCCTATCGTTTGACCAAAAAACGTTTGACCAAAAAAGGTTTGACCAAACAACGTTTCACCAAAATAACGTTTCACCAAAATAACGTTTCGCCATATGATCATTTTACAAATGGTTCATTTCACCAAATGATCATTTAGCAACTGAGTCATTTGACCAAATTTGAGGTGAATCAATCACCTTTCAGAGCAGATCCGACCCGGCCGGGTTAGGTTAGGTTAGTTTTTTTTTAATATCCATAGAGGACAGGACAGGACGGGACGGGACAGGACGGGACAGGACAGTATAGGACCGGACAGGACAGGACACGACACGACACGACAGGACAGGACACGACACGACAGGACAGGATAAAGATAAGATACAGATAAGATAGAGATACATTTATTTTCATCTTCGTCTTTATCTTCACCTTCATCCTCATCCTCATCCTCATCCTCATCCTCATCCTCATCCTCATCCTCAACCTGATCCTCATCCTCATCTTCATCTTGAAATAACGTTTGGTTAAATGATCATTTGGTCAAATGATTATTTGGTGAAACGTTGTTTGGTCAAGTGATCATTTGGTCAAACGTTTTTTGGTCAAACATTAGTGAACCAAAGAATATGTATGGGAATGATCCGGATTAGTAAAATGTATGCATGGGCCAATACGCGTATAGAGAATTAAACGGGCAGAAATTAAATCGTCTGTGAAAATTAACTACTGGTTGTAATAATGTGTAGAAAAAAAGTAAAATGGGGAAAAACGCGAATGGGAATAAAAATATTGGGGAAAAATAATATTGGGTAGCGGATCTATACAGTCACATCAAATGGGTCAATCAACTTTTTCCTGTTGCTTGTTGTCATGGTGATGTCCTCTGGGTTACTCTTTAAAACTACAATTTTCGGCGGCAATATTCAACAAAAATTTTGTTATTGCAGCAGTTGTAAGCCCAAGTTAATAAGATATTAAGAATATCTCTTGAAAATACCAATATTATAAATTACCAACACTTTTCTAAGAAGTTTAATCAGCATTGTCTCCTGGGTGACGGGACAGAACAAGAACAAGAAAAAGTTGATGCCCCTAGATAGCCACTTTTCAGGTCATAGAATCCTAAAATTGTAATATTATAGCGACAACTGGCGATAGTATGCGAACACGATACAAATGAAACAGACAATTGGCCACAAATTGCACATGGCTCTATTGTCCAATGTATCTGTACTGTGTAGGTATGCGTTGTAATACAGCATTCCAGCCTGTGTCTGTACGATACAATTGGCTACAGATTGCATACGGCTCTAGTGTCCAATGTGTCTGTAGGTAATAATGTGTATAGGCTGGCGGCCCGTCTACACCGGACATGCAATTTGTATGCAAAGCGTGGCTTTCCCCCTCCCCTACTGCGAGGCGGGGCATAGCTTCACAGTCTACTAGATTTCACAGAAATTTCCCAATTTCTTGAGGCTCCTTATCCGTTCAAAAATGCTAACACTTAACATATTATCAATATATACTTAGAACAGGGCCATTGTGATTTATTGGTATATATTTGAAACCTACAGTTTGAATTTTTCATTGATAATTTTTATTTCAAAAACTACTTCAAATTCACGCAGAAAACTTGTTTTTTTTAACTTATTTTCGACTGCAAGCAACGAAAGCATGAAATAGCTAAGTAGCTTTCTAGAGCTCAGGGAAAAGTATTATTCACTTCAAAAATTTGGTTGAAATTATCAATATATTTGTCATACATAATATGAAAAAATGAATTTTAAAAGGAATAAAGCCTCGAAGTTTTCGACTTTTTCCTTTACAGTTTGTTGTTCCTTTCATGATTTTAAGTGAAAGATAAGTAGCGTATAGGTTTTGATTCCCTTTGCGTCTTTAGAGACGGGCAACAAAGTGATGGAGAGGGTTCTGTTTTTACCGATTGGGTACGGAACCCAAAAAAATGGTCGCTTATTGAATAATTACTAGTGCACGTTACTTTAACCGCCGTATGTTTTCCAAGCTAATTATGACAACAGGGCTAGCATTTACCATGGCTTAGCTTGTCGCGCGACTCAACATCACCTGTCTTGCTCGCACGGTATTGAAAGAAAAGTGATAGGTAGTGTTTGCCGCGCGTCAAAAAGTCGCGGGTCACGGTTATACTAGGCGTTCAGGTGTCAGTTATTCCTTCGTTCACACGAGGACCTAAAGGGAAGGAATTCTTGTGGGGAATTTATAAAATAATAAATAACTATAATTCAGCTAAGATTCTGTTTGCATGACTGGAAAAAATAACCGGCTTTGCTTACTCCTATAAAAATATTTTTATACGCAGAATTAAATTAATAATGACCTTTTAAAACTTCGAAGGAGAGTCAAAGACAATTTACGATAGCAATTGTTTCGCAAACGCTATCCGTGCGGAAAACTGTACTTTTCCCTTTTTGTTTACGTTCTTGCGCTGTTCGTGTTTGCAGGGATCGTTAACTGTTGGAAATTATATTACAGTCGAGAATTGAGGGTTTTTTTTAATATTTTTAAGTTTAATATATAATTGAGAGCTTGAACAAGATGGCGCGATGATCTGGACACGTTCCTTAGCGGCTGGCCGGGTAGGAGACAGCCGATCAGGAGTTGACAAAATCAAGGGGACAGGCCCTTGTCCAGTAGTGGAACACATTTATTTAAGTTTTTATTGCACAAAAGAAAAACTTAGCGTAGGTACAAAAGGTGGACTTAATGCCATCGTGCATTCTCTACCTACCAGTCAACCTTAGGGCAAGGTTAAAAAAAAGTGATGCTGCGGATCATACCCAAACAATAATCTTTTTTCTTTGTATTACAAAGGTACGTATACTTTTCAACTTTTAACTACGCTCGTATAGTAGTATACATAGGTGCTCGATGTACAGAGTAGGTATACCGTATACCTATACATCTTTCCGCGCACCTTTTGTTCCTAAAGTCGCCAGCCCCTTTCAGTTGTGATATGGTGACCATGAAACCTAAAAGAGTTAGACCATTCCTATGGTTTCTAAATAACCTTGTATTATTAACATGTCGGTGGCGATGTAAAGGGCAAAATACAGTTTGAAAACAAACGAAACATGT
Source organism: Apotomis capreana (assembly GCA_947623375.1). NCBI lineage: Eukaryota > Metazoa > Arthropoda > Insecta > Lepidoptera > Tortricidae > Apotomis > Apotomis capreana. The sequence goes on from OX392515.1 coordinate 18,472,225, forward strand.
AAGTCTTCCTTTTTGCTTTGCGATTTCAAATAAAAAGTGTGCTTTATTTAACCTACGTGTTTATGTATGGGTGTAAACACTTTACTGCAGATAAAAACAATATTGACATTGACAAAACATTTAAAAACAATACATGTGTACAGGGGCATTTTTGTTATCTATATATATAAAAGAAGAAGTCCTAACTGACTCATCAACGCACAGCCGAAACTACAAATGTTAGAGAGTTGATTTTTGCACAGTAGGTTACTTTTATAACGTGGGCTAGAGATAAGAAGCGATTTTAAAAAATTCAATCCCTAAGGGTGTTAAAAACGGGTGCAAAGTTTGTATGGGGGAAACTTTTTTTTTGAGCTAGAGACTTGAAACTTTGTAAAAAGATTACTTATTAAAAACACACAAAAAGTGATTCCAGCGTTTTTAAAAATTTCACCCCTAAGGGGGTTAAATAGGGGTGCAATGTTTATATGGGAGAAACCTTATTTTTCGAACTAGAAACTTGAAACTTTGTAGAAAGCTTACTTAATCCAATACAAAAAAAATAATTTCAGAGTTTTGGAAAATTTCACCTTTAAGGGGGTTAAAAAGGGATGCAAAAATTTGTATGGGGAAAACTTTATTTTTTAGCTAGAGACTTGAAACTTTGTAGAAAGAATAACTTATTAAAGTACAAAAAAAGTAATTTCAGCGTTTAATAAAATTCTATCCCTACGGGGGTTAAAAAAGATTGAAGGTTTTAGTAGTAGGGTAGTCATTTTGTTGTAGTTGGCGTTAATGTACGGATTGAATGGTTTTTCAAGACATTTTCAATTATTACTTACCTGTTTTCACGTTATTTGGTGTTCATTTGATAAATGACAAAGTATAATAATATCTTATATTATCATTTGATTTACAACTGCTAATAGTAAAGCTATTTGTCGATAGATGGCGTTAGTAGTACCAATATTTTTAGCCTTTTTAATTACTGGGGTAGCTTCTAGACCATTGAGAAACATTTTGGCTGGCCTCGGGAACTCCGCCACACCACTCTTTTCGTGTAATAGCCAGGCCGGCGTATACCAAAATTAGTGCTGCCTTCTTATGAAAAAAGGTCATTATTTATTATTGTTATGAAATAAAGTTTATTTATTTATTAATATTGAAAGAGATATTACTCTTCATTAAACTGCCTCCATCTCTCGATTTCCAGTGCTGAGTTTAAGATTGTTTTAACAGCCATACGATATTTAACTTTTTTTTATCTAATTCATAATAACTAAGATCCCCATTTTCTAACTCCAAATAGTCCAAATCCATGCGTCGCTATAGAGCGACGCGAGCAATTTATCTTGCAGAGTAATTTTTGCCAAAGATTAAAAGCATCAGGTAACTGACGGACGTAAGTATTAAGCATCCTGCGAACAATTCCCGTAATCCAATTGGATAATCTTCTTAAATTCTTTAACAATTGCATATCAGTGTCTGCCACTGTTTGAAATGTAATATGTCTAGACCATTTTAACTAAGAATAAAATTCACTTACCTATTTTAATATCTTTGTCATCATCAAAAATCTACGCGGACGAAGTCGGGGGCGGCCGCTAGTCTTTAAATAAAGTATTCAATAAAAATACAAAAAGTTTATAACAAAATGTAGATACATCCGGGTGACTATTGCCAAATTCGCGTTCAATCAACACCTACAACAATATAAAAAAAAACATGTAATATATCATAAATCGATCGTTTTTATCCTGAAGTATAAACCGAACCGACACATAACCGAAATAATGTTAACAAATGACAAAACCAAAATTGTATAGAATGTCAACAAAACCATTGCCCAAAAAACGAACAGATTATCCGAACGAATAATATCAATTCTAAAAATATCTGAAATATAAATGCTAGCAATTTATTTCAATTTATCCCATAAATCTCGAAAGCGTTGTCAGCGTGCGGGCAAAAATGCACCTGGCACACGGCCAAAGTACGCCTCGTTGTTTCAGCTCAACATCGCATTGAGGAAGGACGTAAACGACATGGTTTTAGTAGCAACTTATATCTATTTACGCGAGGGCTTCGAGGTTTATGGGGCGTGGTCACCCTACTAGTTGATATAGTAATTATGGCATAATTTGGAAGTTTGAGAGGACTGTCAGTGTGTTTGTAAGTAAAAGCAGCGGCAAAAAAACTATCATAATATCTTTGTATAAATACATACATAGTATAAAACAAAGCCGCTGTCAGTCTATCCACATGTACCTATGCTTAAGATCTTTAAAACTACGGAAAGGATTTTGATGCGTTTTTGTTAATAGATAGAGTGATTCAAGAGGAAGGTTTATTTATCAGCATTGCACCTGTGCGAAGCCGAGGCCGGTAGGTAGTTTTGTATGAAAGATGCGGACTTACCATCGCAAAATATTTATGGAGCTAAATTACTACAGTTGGATTTTTTAAAACACATTTTTGAAACTTATCTGATGATGTTTGTAGTGAATGATGTAGCTAAGACATAATTATTGTATGCCAAATCTAACGATTATTAATCTTGAACGGTTGATGGAATCGCTTTCACTGTGATTATATGTTTTTTATCGAACCTTCTTATTTGACGGCGCATCGAGATTTCAATGACTATATTTTTTAATGCTTGTGTTTCACGGCGCATCGAGGGAATTAGCTCGATGGCGCTAGTATCGCTTCTTAATTTTTGAATGCCCGTACTTTTTAGTACGGGATTGATTTTAATATGTCTGTGAGTCACCAGTTACTTATGTAAAATAGCAATCAGTTTTATTGTTTTTCCTTCAGGTTAAAATCGGTTTATTAGATCGATTTCCATTAATTTACAAAAATGACACCTGAATCGTTCGTTTGATTTGGTTACAACACAGCTTAAATAAAAGCACGTAGTATGTAACTGTTTATGTAATGTTTTATTATCGTTATTAAATAACTTCAACACTGTGCAAAGAAAAAATACCATAAACTTAATTGTATCAAATAGAAAGTAAAAACGTTTATAGCTACTTGAGAAACAATTATTTGATTGCTTGTATTTCTTACCAAATGCAATATATTATGCATATTTACGTTAAATGGGTGCTGTGGTGTGTGATTATAAACAAATCCAACTGTAATGTGCCATTTCACTCAGCAAATAAATCGTCTATTTTTCAAATTGAAATCGAATTGGTTGAAATTGAGTGCGGAACTTCTTAGTCAAAAATATAGGAGTCCGGTTACTATTGAACGTAGTTCAATCTATCTACAACGAACAGTTGCAAAATACAGTAAAACCTGGAGTCCTAAGGGTGCTTCTCACCGTTCATCCGCCTTTAACGTAACAAAAAACAAATGAAACTTGCGTTTTTTTTGTCTAGGTACATTACAAGTTCGTGGTAAGGCAGCACCCTTAGACCTATATAAGTCCGTTCATGAAACCAACCTTCGCTGAAAAGTTTGTTGTATACACTAATGGCGTAGACCTTCGTAGCGCTCCGTAGCGGCCTAGGGCGTAGCACGTAGCTCGCGTAGCGTGCGTCGCGATCGCGTTGGCAAATTGCAACGGCCTTGTAACTAAACGCTTGCTTTGATGCTACATGGTGTACTTTATAACTGATTTCTAACGAGCTTATTTACACACAATATACAGCAGGTAGGGTGTTGCTTATTTTCGAACCCCCTACTCTCACCCCCTCATTCTGTTCTAGGATACGAAAAAAAACAACGGATTTTAGGGGTCACTACCGGTAAATAAAAAACCTGAAAAAGAAACATAAAAGATTTTCTTTTTCTTTGTACTTACAGAACGTACATAATTGTATTTGAAAAATATAAATATATATCTACTTCAATATGAAGTACCTAGATTTTTTCTAATACTATATATAACCGCCGCCGCCGCGCTACGCCGTTTCGCCGTCAAAATAAATACCTATTGTTCGGTTCATGACGCATTGGTGTAAACTGTAATGTTATATAGCCTGTTTTTCAATAAATAAATAAATAACTACATTTATACATTAGGTTATTAAAATAATATCACTGCTGAAAATTAAAAAAAAAAAAAAAACTATGTGAACCGAGTTATATTCCCACGAGCGGCCGCCCGCGACTTCGTCCGCGTAGATTTTTGATGATGACAAAGATATTAAAATAGGTAAGTGAATTTTATTCTGAATTAAAATGGTCTAGACATATTACATTTCAAATAGTGGCAGACACTGATATGCAATTGTTAAAGAATTTTAGAAGATTTTCCAATTAGATTACGGGAATTGTTTGCAGGATGCTTAATATTTATTCCGTCAGTTACCTGATGCTTTTTTAATCTTTGGCAAAAATTACTCTGCATGATATAGAGCGACGCATAGATTTGGAGTTAGAAAATGGGGATCTTAGTTATTATGAGTGAGATTTAAAAACAATGTTAAATATCGTAATAAGGCTGTTAAAAACAATCTTAAACTCAGCACTGGAAATCGAGAGATGGAGGCAGTTTAATAAAGAGTACCTACATATCTCTTTCAACAATAATAAATAATAAACTTTATTTCAAAACAATAATAAATAATGACTTTTTTTCATAAGAAAGCAGCACTGGTATCTGGCTATTAAACGAAAAGAGTGGTGTGGCGGAGTTCCCGAGGCTGGACAAAATGTTCCTAATGGTCTAGCAGGTACCCCAGTTATTAAAAAGGCTAGTGTTTAAAGAAAATGCTGAAATGTGACCATTAAAATCTTAATGCACATAAGCGAATTTAATGATGCGATTACTATTTTGGTCTACAGGCTAGTAGCATTGTTTGAAGAGTGATTCAATATATTCTGGTGCTATAGTTCTCTATATCTCTCAAGAAGCTAAATAAAGTAAGAATAGGTATATAAAGTATAAATTATTCATGTGCTGATAGACAACTCACTAAATATAGGAACACATAAAGTTTGGAACACAATAAAATAAGAGACAGCACTAAGAAAATATTGTTGACATTCAACCATAGAAAAGGGGGTGCAAGTTCGTTTTAAAAAAAGGACGTAGTCACTGGGTAGTAGACAGGAAATAAAAAATATATAAACTGATAACGTTAGCGTAACACTTCTTTATAAACAACCATAGAAAAGGGGGTGCAAGTTCGTTTTAAAAAAGGACGTAGTCACTGGGTAGTAGACAGGAAATAAAAAATATATAAACTGATAACGTTAGCGTAACACTTCTTTATAAGTTAGCGGTGTTCCCCATACAAACTTTGCACCCCTTTTTAACCCCCTTAGAGGTGAAATTTTCCAAAACGCTGAAATTACTTTTTTTGTATTTGATTAAGTAAGCTATCTACAAAGTTTCAAGTTTCTAGTTCAAAAAATAAAGTTTCTCCCATATAAACATTGCAACCCTTTTTAACCCCCTTAGGGGTGAAATTTTCTAAAACGCTGAAAGTACTTTTTGTGTTTTTGAATAAGTAATCATTCTACAAAGTTTCAAGTCTCTAACTCCAAAAAAAAAGTTTACCCCATACAAACTTTGCACCCCTATTTAACCCCCTTAGAGATTGATTTTTTCAAAATCGCTTCTTATCTCTTGTACACTTTATAAATGCAACCTAGTGTGCAAATTTCAACTCTCTAGCATTTGTAGTTTCGGCTCTGCGTTGATGAGTCAGTCAGTCAGGACACTTGCATTTATATATATAGATCTCGGATTTTTAATGGGTGGTAGCCCCTAAAACTACTTAAGTTTTTTTTTAAATAAATCACAAAGTTTTTTACGTGTTCCGAGACAAAATCAGGGGGGTGACCGGAAAAATAATCGTCAAAATAAGCAAAACCGTAACACGAGGGCATGCATATCTTGCCGCGACGTCTCTTGTCGCGCGAGTCAGCATCACCTGTCTTGCTCACACGGTATTAAAAGGAAGTATTTGTCGCACGACAACGAGTCGCATATCAAAGTTATTATGCTAGACTTTTTTTTAGACGATTTGAACTGTATCAGGGCCGGTTAGCCCTCACTACCAGTAGTCGGACTTTGTGTGGGAGTCTAACCCGCTAATGGGATTATCTCCTCTAGACGTCCTGGGATATTCTGAGCGCACCTTCATGAATTAGGGATCGGAAATTCAGGTGGATATTTATCTAAAGTTGATAAAATCCTATTGCTATCTCACTCATACCTCAAACGAAGCCGCCTATTACAACTGAGCAACAAAGCCGCCGCCAAAGTTTAGGTATAAAAGCATCCAATTAACCGATGGATAACATGATACATTTTATTAGGGCTACGCCGAAGAATAAAAGGCTTTTTCCTACGCGAACTAAGTTTTCTTATAAGACTTAATCTCACCCACCCCATGGGTATACTAGTGACCCAAATCATAGTCTAACCCACTTCCATCTCATCATTGCCCAACAGTTGCTAATAATCTTTCACACCTAAAAAGAGCAAACTTACATCCACTTTTCAACCCAAAATATATCTAATTGTTATCAAAAAAAGGTTAGTTTTGAATGCGTTGGTTGGATGGTTGCGTCGTTTAGGAATAGGGTGGATTGTATACGTGATGCACGCGAGGTTACGGTAGTGCGTTGTTGCCATGACAACGGGCTTCAAACAGCCATAGATAATTATCAATGGGCATAGACTTCCTCAGTAGAAAAAAAGATTCATTTTCATTAGTCTATTCTTTGCGAATTTCGTCCATAGTTCGGGCTCACATTTGGAAATGTTTTGAACAGACATTAAGTTTAGCGACAAATGCTAAGCCTGGTTAAAAGAAATTCTATCGAGATTTGGGTGGTGCTGATCTCTCCAGCGGTGCCAAAAGGGCCCAATTATCTGTCGATCTCTGATAACGCCACTATGTTAGTTCGTCATTGTAATGTATAGTCAAATTAGTACATTACATACCTAGGGTGGAGAATTCGTGATCTGGGGCTCGTGATATATGTGATCTGTGGCTTTGCGAATTACCGCCCGTGGTATGACTCAAGTTGCATGTCTTGCCTTGGGCACGAAGTGAGATTTTCTCCCCCGCGTATCCTAGGGTAACGTAAAAATCGTTACTGTACATTGTGTAATCGTTGTAGAATCGCTACTTGTACAGGTTCACTTGTATACCAGTAAAAGAACAATTTAACAATCGGACCGTGTAGCTCGAATGAGCGCTCTCCAAAGAATGAGAGAGAGCATCCCTGGTCCATACAGCCATAGTGTCAAGTTATTTGACTATACACTACAGTTACCAAGATCTGAAACTAAACCTCTCTGTATACTAAGGTGTTATGTTATATTTTAGATGTAACAACTTAAGATTTGGTATCATTTATAACACATTTTAGTACGTTTAATATTGTAGTACGTTCAAATATCGCGTAGCGTTTGGGTCGCTGTGCCGCGGAAATGTATAGGTTGCGAAATAAAATTTAACGAGCACATCATTGGGAATATTTGTTGCGTAATAATACTTGTTCGAGTTTTTTTGTGCCGAACTAACTACCTACTAATAAAGAAAATGAATGTTTATATAGAAGCCAAATAGTTAATAATCACTCGAGGGGGATTCAAACCCGCACTTCCAAAGGCTTTCTGAGCCATTTTTATTTCCCTTAAGGTACTTCGCAAGGGCCATTGAATTTTCAACCAGTTGCTTCATTAATTTCCTACATATATTAAGGTGGCATTATCGTAGCGCCCGTTTAGGTTCACTTCGTCCACATTCCCATTTCGTTCACATTTCTATTTCGTTCACATTCCTATTTCGTCCAAAATCCCACTTCGTCCGCAATCAATTCCCAATTCGTCCACTTCCCATATTGAACTGGGAATGTGGACGAAAAGGGAATGTTGACGAAGTGAGAATGTGGACGAAGTGGGAATGTTTACGAAGTGGCAATGTTGACTAAGTAGGATTTTGGACGAAGTAGGAATGTGAACGAAATGGGAATGTGGACGAAGTGAACCTAAACGGTATCGCCATCTGCGGCAAAAGGTTCTGAATTGTATCATCAATCTCCTTATTACGTTGAGAATCGATAGTTACGACGTGCTAACCAAACTAATTAATTTTTATTAACCTCGCCTCCTGCTCGAGTCATATATTTGTTTCTTTTCACATCAACAATTATAAAGAAACTGTTAATATTTCAGTATTGGTATTAAACGAACCTAACGTAACATGGCTTCATTGCTAGGAACGTTCCTTAAATAATGATAGTATCAGAAAATAATACTTTTAACCATACGAACATTAGCCGAAACAATCATCTGATCCGCTAGCATGTCGCTGAGCAGCAGTTTTTGCAGCTGTTGTTTTTTTACTACTAAAATAAGTTTCATTTTATTGGCAATGTTAGCAACAATTTAGTATTGCTCCTGTTCTTCGACATATCCGAGGAATTGCTCGGCTTTACCCGAGTAGGTATATAAAGTGCACCTTACATCTGATTTCTGACGAGGAGATTTGTTACTTAGTTTTTAGGGTTCCGTACCCAAAGGGTAAAAACGGGACCCTATTACTGAGACTTCGCTGTCCGACCGTCCGTCCGTCTGTCACCAGGCTGTATCTCAAGAATGGTGATAGCTAGACAGTTGAAATTTTCACAGGTGATGTATTTCTATTGCCGCTATAACAACAAAAACTAAAAATAAAATAAATATTTAAGGGGGGCTCCCATACAACAAACTTGTTACTTATAGATTTTGGTACGGAACCCTTCATGCGCGAGTCGGACTCGCACTTGCCCAATTTTTTATACTTAGTTAATTATACAAAAGAATTGAAAATCGACTTTAAGATGTATGTAGATTAAGTGACCAGTAATATCTTAGATACTTACATTGACTGTGCGAAATATTATAATATTTTGATTATAAGTAGTTGGATGTTTATTCGTGCAATTAGGTAATCTTCAGGTGGTCAAGGTAATCTTCATATTTATTTAATTTTTTTATTGTTTTTAACCGATTTCAAAAAAGGTGGAGGTTACTCAGAACTCTGTCATTAATGAACTGATTTGTTTTTTTTAAAGATGGCATCTCTAGATTGATCCCATACGATTTTACTGAAGACGAGATCTATGATGATGCAATATTTATAGAGATTTCAGTATTTTTATAGTAAGTCGTCCAGTTCTTCTCGCAAATATGATTTCTTCCCTAGAAATCGTTTTTTTTGTGAAAACTGTAAAGACGTGACTTTGTCAAATTGTGCCAAAGACTCGAATATTTATCAGCCAATACACACCGAAGAGATATGTAACATACGATTGTATGTTATCAAAACTCATGTTTACATAATGTATTTATTTACGCATTTTACTTACAGTTCTTCTCCTATCTAGTTTAAGTAAATATTGGTTCTAATACCACAATATTATGTCATTCACAGACTTTAAAGCTTCGAGTAACCTTCGCTTCGATGATATTGAATCTATTGATTTAGTCTATGGTTTTCAGATCAAGGCGATGTCACAGATACTACGATGTTTCTTAAGTTCTTGTTAGTCCGTATTATGTCACGCATAAATTAGAAATGGCTGTATGGTCTATGACTCTTGCCTGTTCCTTATTTGAAAAATAAAAAAATGCGATGTTTGCTACGGTTACGACACCGATGCACTATGAGGACTATCTAGGGTTGTCAAGAGACTAACATGTCACAGGCTCTGTCTAAATTCACATGGACTTTGGCGCAGATTTTGGACTCTTGTCACTTCACGTATCTGTTTTATCGTGATCTTGATTCTTGAGTCGATGCAAACAACGCTTATTTATTCGTTACATAAGTATATATGTAGACATCGGGACACATAGAACGCGAAGTGACAAGTCTTTTGAAATGTATTGCCGAGGATTACCAGATTCACACTGCTCAGAGTAGAGCTTCAGTCAAAAATTTGGGGTTTATTCCAATATTACTCTTCATGCCTTTGGCAAATATTTTGCAACAAGTTTTAAATTTGCAATTGAAATTAGGAATGAATTAACGATCATTATTTAAGCTTAGTGCCGTGGTCAGAGTCAGATGTTTACTTGTAAGAGTAACGTTGGAAAAAATCTCAGGTACTCAATCGGTGTAAATACTGAACAGTTGAAATCTGCGGCAGAGTGTTAGTAAACTAGGGGCATGCAACGCGGGCGAGCTCACCGTGGGCATCAGCTGATCGGTACTGCGCACTCGCGTCACCTTGTTCTTGTAGATGATCTTCTTCACCGCGCGCTCCACCGGCTGGTTAAACCGCATGAACGTCACGTACGCGCCGTACAACGAGAACAGCACCAACGCCTCCTGCCAGTAGATCAGGCTGTCCCGAAAACAGTATATCAACACGAGCAGGCTGATCGAGTAGAAACTACAGTCGCGGAACAGCGGCCACCAGGTCAGAGTCAACGTCGTGCGCGAGAACAGCGCGCACGCACCGATCACGAACAGGATGTTGAACACGGCCGAGCCCACGATCGTCCCGATGCCCACGTCGTCGAACGACACGAACACGCCGATGATGGACGTGAACAGCTCCGGCGCCGAGCCGCCCGCCGCCATGAACGTGGCGCCGGCCACGTCGTCCCTGATAGCCAGTCGCTCGATAATCACATCCAGCGAGGGCACGAAGAACTCGTCGCACACGATAGCCAGCGCGACGAACATATACCCCATGCCGATCACGTGGAGCAGCACGGCTCCGGAGCGACGCTGCTCCTCCGTGAACAGGTCGGTGGGGAAGAGTGGTGCCCTCTCCTCGAGCTCGGGCGGCGCGGACGACGTGTCATAGTCGAGGAGATCGGTGGAGTTGGGTTCGCCGGCTCGCGCCGCCGCTAGCAGCGCGAGCAGCAGGGCGCCACCCATGCCGTCCGGGCGCTCCGAGCAACTGCCGCGGGCCCCGCGCCTCCGCGCCGCTCGATAGCGCCGCACTGCGCCGCGCCGCCGCTGCCCGCCGCCGGCGCCTTATTCTAGCTCCGGGCTTACCCGGACCCGCTCCGCAAACAGAATGTAAACCCCTTGTCGCCGATGACAAATATATTGTCTTTGTCTCTAGATAGACTATGGCCCATTCATAAGGGCTTGATATTTGGAGTTTTCAAGGGCTTGAGAAATGGAAAGTGCCCGCATTTGTTTGTTTATAATACAGATACGTACATAAAACATAAATCACGCGTACGAATATTTGACCCTACATTATGGTAACACGATTTATTTCACATCAAATCAACGAACGTGTTGTTAGTATAGGTACTTAGTTTTCAAATCGTATTCGATAATTAGGTAGGTATTCGTGATTTATGTAATACTTACAATTAATAAGTAATCAATTTAGTTCATTAGCTTTATTAGTTCATTTGCAGATATTCTGTTATTATAATAGTGAATGAAATATCAAAGTGCTGGATATAATTAATTTATTTAATCGTATGGTGAAAAGTTTGTTGTTGGAAATTATAAATTTATATCCAGGTTCCGCCACCAGTCCGTAGCTTCAGGTAATTCAAATTATTATTATTATATAGGTCCTTCGGGTCACCCCAGTAGCGTCGTTTTGGACAACGCTCCACGATATGCACAGTTTCATCCTCAAGACCACAGATCACACAGTGGGGTCGGACTCCACCCCCACTTGTGCTTTAAAAAGTTGTTAAATAATGAAACCGATATAACCTGCATACTTATATAAATACAATCATTATTGCAGAACAATAAAAAGAACATTCGCCATTATTTTATAAAATTAATCCTGTTGCGTACGTCTGTTTATTTTTATTCCATACTTATCTCTTAACTTTTATTAGTTGCTGTGTATAATAGGCGTGCAATATAGAGTATTTGTACAGTAAAATGTTTTCCCACATTAAAAGACTTCAAAATTAATCAAAAACTCTAGAATTCGGCATCTCGTTTACGCGTCACTACCACTACGAGCGTACGCTACTGTTTGTCTCCCTAGAGCACGAAACAAAAACGAGCTCACCTGCCCGCCGTACAGAATAACCCCCTTCAATAGCATTTTCGATTCGCGCCGACCGCCGGCCGAATTCGGCGGATGCGAGATTAAAGCGCGGTTTGGCCGAATAGCACAGCATTACAGCTTATGTGCCTAAAATAGAGATTCCCTAAAGAGATCCCACATTCAAACCAGCCACTGGTTTTGTGGGACATTGTGTTAGACCTTAGAAAAATGTGTAAAGTTCCTAATAAATCACTACATAGTTTAACACAAAGTCGCTTCCTTCTGTGTGTCCCTATGTATGCTTAGATCTTTAAAACTACGCAAAGGATTTTGATGCGGTTCTTTTAAATAGATAGAGACTTGAATCAAGAGGAAGGTTTATATGTATAATAACATGCATTAGTAGGGTCTCCTTCGCAATCCATAATATCGTATGTCCTAAAGTCAATTGCCATAATGATCATAAGCTATAATTACGAGTACATTACCTAATATCCTAAAGTCAAATGCTATATTTATAGTAGGCGTTAAATTTATTAGTGTAAAGTTGGTGTAAAGTAAGAATCATTACCTAATCTACCTTAAGGCAGGTCAGATTTGGGTTAGGTTTAGGTACGACGACGAGCGAAGCGAGGAGGAGTGTTAGGTTGAACTACGACCCTAACGAGCGAGCGAAGCGAGCGAGCCGCCCAGGTCCGACCTGGCTTACGATTCCTAACATTACCTATTTCACCTTAAGGCAGGTCCGACTTAGGTTAGGTACGACGACGAGCGAAGCGAGGAGGAGTGTTAGATTTAACTACGACCCTAACGAGCGAGCAAAGCGATAGTATAATATAGTAGAGGAACACTTTTAATTTAGTTGTACCAGTATCTTACCCGTGCGAAGCCGGGGCGGGTCGCTAGCAATAAATAAAATCATAAATATTATGCCGGGGAAACTGGCGATAGCGGATAGCATTTTATATGGAACATGTTAGATCTTTTAGGCATTACTTTTAGGAATTCTTGAAAGCGCGTTTATCTAGCTAAGTTGCATAAGTGTCTACGAAATGGTCCGTGGTTCGAGTCCTGAATGTTTTGTTGTTCTGGTCTTGAATGTGTTTAACTATTTATTTAGGCACGTAATTCGTCGTGTCATACATCCATTGTACCTACCTAAATAAAAAATAAAAGCTGTTTAGTTTGGGGCTGGAAAGATTTATGAGCCACTAGCTGTGCCCCGCGGTGTTACCCGCTCATCCCACGGGAACACTAAATTTATTCGGAAGAAAAGTATCCTATGTCCTTTCCTGGGTCTTAAACTATCTCCATACCAAATTTAATCTAAGTCGGTTCAGCGGTTTAAGCGTGAAGACGTAACAGACAGACAGACACACTTTCGCATTTATAATATTAGTATGGATTAGTATGGATATGGATTGTTTTTGAGTAACTTAATCTCTTTTAATGTATATAAATAGAATGTTGACAGTGAATTATATTTACAGAACATTTCCGTCACACCTGGTTCGAAATTTCGATACGATTAATTAAGTTTTGGAGGGGGAAATAGTCAAAACGAAACCTCGATTTGTATAAAAAATGAGCGCCATCCTAAGCATAGTAGATGGCGGAGCAATGTAAAACGTAGCATCAACCCTGTTGTCAGTAAAAATAAGCACCCCTCGGTATTAGCAGTAGTAGGGATTCGCCGATACTACGATACGGGGCGGACGGGCCTGATGGGCGGCATCCAGGGCGGATTTGGCGGACCACGAAACCTAAAAAAAAAAAAAAAAAAAAAAAAAAAAAAAAAAAAAAAAAAAAAAAAACAAATAGCCCCCTACTTGGAGCGTTTGGAATAGGTCCCAGGACGCTCAGACAGCTCTGTCAGGACTTACAGAACGCCCTACGCTAACAATGCAACACCTTCCCCGACCCATCGACCCTTTTCTATTGTCTACCCGAGCTCGGGTTTTATTGCCCTCTCGGACGCCGAGCTCACTTTTATTACGGTCTACTATTGTTTCCCTCTTTTATATTTCTCTTTGGCTTCAACTGCCTACAACTTCCTTTCCAAACGGTATACATCTTTTAAGAACATTCTTTAGGTAAAGCTGGACAAATACCTAAACATCTCATACCTAAACTATCAGACTAGGTCCGCCACCTTGGTTCTTATTGGAATCGCTGTTTCAACCCAGCCTGTCTCACATCGTCTCTTTACTCCAAGGTTTCTTACTACGTGATGTGTGCTACGGTGTACGTATCACTAATCTAAGCTAACCTATGCTAGATCACAATTCTAACCTAACCTAACCTAAGCTACAGGACTACGCCCAGCTAACGCAGGATACGTTAACTGACTACTTAACTTCAGGTAGCCTTACTTCAAAGTATGTATTTTGTTACTCACTACATATGCTGCATTTCGAACGTTGTTCTATTTATATATTTTATCTTGTTCAACTTAACATTACTTCTAACTTAACTATCACCTAACTTCGAAAACTTAATTTTGAAGAACTGCTTTATTTACTTACCTACTTAAAACTAGCTACGAGCACAGCACAGTTGTTTTGGTCTTAAGAACGCTGTTCTAACCTAACCTAACCTTGCATAAATTTGAGTACGTACTCAATGTTACTTTCATCTCTTTTTTGTAATAACCGACTTCAAAAAGGAGGAAGTTCTATGTAAAAATATTGCCTGTAGCATAAGGATAATACGAATCTAATCTTACAATAGTAATGCGGTATTTTATACAGTAATAACTGCTTCAAAACTATACTAACTTATTTAAGCTGTAAGTTAAAAATACGAGTTCTAGTTTTGCATATTTATTTATTTCGTCAAATATTATGTTCTTGAATAGATGCTTAAGAAAATACCTGAATAAACTTTGTAACTTGTACTAACGTGTATTTGTAGTAGGCTGAACTAAACTCGTTGATTTTTTAATTTGTTTGTTGGGTCCATATTGTTTGTAAAGATTTATGATAGGTTTCTTCTCCGAATCATCAAAAGATTCGAAAGTCTATTATATATTTTATTACTGTTTGTTGGTGGCTGTTGGGCGCGGTACAAACTAGTCGAAACGTGATTTTAACGGTAATCTATTGTCACATCCTTATAAAAGCCGATGGACAGTGACGATCTATAAGTATTCAGAACCGAGTCGTGCTTGTTACCAGAGCTCTCTCAGTGTACAGTGACATAGTGTTGAATCGTGCTACAGTGCTTATAAAAAATGGCAAATGTAAGTATGTACTATTTTTTATAAAATATGTATGTAGTATTTTTATGTACTATTTGTTTAACAGTGTTTTTTTTTTCTGTAACTTGTGTTCATCGTGTTACTTGTTAAGTGTGTTAATCGGATGTATAACTTATTGTTGAATATTGTTACAGTTCACGGAAAACACTTTCAAGAATTTTTATTACCCTGAACCTGAACATGATGATTCAGGGAGTGATGAAGAAGGCACACTCGGTTTTAAAGTGAAACAAGCCATAGCGAAGAAACGTCCTGCAAATAGTATCGAGAGTTTCTTTGAAAAACCGCAGAAAAAAGTGAAACCAGTGAAGAGATCTTCCAGTGTGTCGCAAAGTTCCCATACCGGTGTTGCTTACCTATCTTCGGGTAAAGACGATGCTGCGTATGCATCACACCTTATTAAGATAGAAATATACGATCTTGAAAAAGTTAGGAACATCGCACCAGAAGAGCACTGGAAGCACGCCGATGTGAGATTAAAATCTTACATCTCAACTGAGCAAGATCCACAGCTTGAGACTGTCCGTGATGTGATATACAACATAACGAAAGACATAGCTTCAAAGGACACTTGCGTGAAATATTTTATAAACAATACGAAAAAGTAAACTAAGTGTTTGTGTAGTTTTAATACTAGGTTAAAACTGTATTTATTATATAAGACATTAGATAATATTTTATAACATACCCTTGTGTACTACTAGTATTATATATTTCTTACTGCTTAAACAACAACTTTTTGTTATTCAAAATTGTTAAGACTCGTTTTATAACCACATGTTGTAATTTGTTTTGTAGCCTAATCATATTGATCTATTTCCCTTTGCAAATGTATAAAAGTCTCCACCCTTTAATATAAAATCACTAAGCTACGTTTGTTATTTTAAGGAAAAAATTTGTTGTAATGTAATCACTATTTTCTTAGACACATCTCACGATGGACTGTTTAAGCTGTGATGTTTACGATTCCGAGCTCGTCAGGCTATGCGAAGAAATTGAAAGTGATCAAGAAATGTATGAGATCGGGGAATTACTAAGCCAGCTGCATAGTCAAGGGTGAGTACTCTTGTTCCAACCTGTTATATTGTTTATTGATATTGTACTTGTATATTTAGACATGCAATTTAAACAGTTTATTCTTGTTCAAACTTGTACAAAACCATTGACCAGTGTCATTGAGTTGTTGCCTTTTTATGGCTCAGTTTCATTGTTCTCTGTTGGGTGGGGATCCTGGAAGGTTCTTTATAAGCGACGTCTCTGGTGTAGAAATCATTCATTATTCCAGTTACTGTGTTTGTGCTAGTACTGTGTCTGTGTATTGTACAAAATACTGTTTTAAAAATGGTGCTTGGATACTTTCATATGGGAACTAGTTTAACCCACGACAAAATTGCAGTTTTAAGCAAAGGATTCATTTTAAAAGTATTTCATAGAAACATAAGATTGTGGTATATTGACAATCAATTACCTCAGGCGCTTTTGGAAGATGAAGATATTATACCCTATTACACACCATGTGATGGGCATATCAATAAGTCGATGCATAACTTGTCATCAGATGTCATTGATGGGGTTTTAACAATGCAGGCATATTGCCAGCAATGTCGAAAAAACTTAAGTTAGTATAATGATAATAATTTAATCATTGTTTTGAAGTTTTAAATCTTGTATTAAATACTAACGTTTCACTTTTTCTATTACAGATCTAACCAAGTAGGACGGGGGAGAAAAAGGACAGCTACAAGTACGGGTGCAGAAGTACCAGTGAAGAGAAACTACCCTTCCAACAGTCGTGATATGTCTACATCCTCAAGCGAAGAACCATTATCCGATGTCAATGTAAGTACAAAAAATAATTCTGAAATTGAATGTTCGGTGTGTAAAAAGTTCGTGTCAAAAAGATATTTTGGTAACCATTTAAATAGTAATATTCACAAAAATAATGTGTTGAGATCCGATATTGAATATGTTAATGTCCAATTCATTGAAAATGCATTCAAAAACAGAGTCGCTACTTACAGAATATTATTTAATGAAATGGATCACCAACCTCTTGATCCCGAAACTATTTTACAAAAACACAAGGATAAGATCTTTACATTATTAGATCGTTCACTTAACAAACACCACGCTTTAAAAGTAAATTTTATTCTTAATGCAAATTTTACACAAGATACCAAACAATTAAATAAAACATTTGATTTCCAATTAAGTAATAGTATTGTTGATATCAGCACTGATAAAGCTGCTGTTTTTACGTCCCTAGTAAATGAAATTGTGATAAGGTTGTCAAACTTTGAAAGAAAAGATAGTGGGTGGAGTTTAGTAACATTTAATCATATCGATCTCAATATTAACAAATATAATCCATTACGCGGCTCTTCTTTTATCGAATTACCTCGTGATATAAAGAATAAAAAAGCGGTTATTAATGTAAAAAACAATGACCATGAGTGTTTTCGATGGGCTGTATTGTCTGGTTTATACGAACCCAAAAGTCATTCAAATATGGTCAGTTCATACATATTACATAAGAATAAATTGAACTTTGAAAATTTAACTTTTCCATTTAAATTGGGAGATATCCATAAATTTGAAAAAAATAATGATATTAGCATTAATGTATTTGGTCTCGAGTACAACTCTCAAAACAAGAAACACGATGTTATAGGCCCACTACATTTAACTAAATTAAAAAAGTCTAATCACTTAAACTTGTTGTACATAACTAAAGATAACCAAGGACATTATTGTTTTATCAAAAATTTATCGAGGTTAGTGTCTAAGCAATTGTCAAATGCACAACATGCTGTTCATATTTGCGATGGTTGCTTAATTAAATTTACATCACACGAGAGACTAAACCAACATCAAAAAAACGACTGCTTCCACGTATGCACAAACTTACCATCCGAAAAAGAAGACACAAGAAATTGGTTTAACGAATATGTTCCATCGAATCAAGTTACTTTTAATAATTATGAACGACAATTAAGAGTACCTTTTGTTGTATACGCTGATTTTGAGGCATTTTTAAATCCAATTCAATCCTGTTCTAACAACCCCAGTACATCTTCTACTACCAATATTCAAAAACATGAAGTTTATAGCTTCGGTTACTATATTAAGTGTTCTTATAATGACAAGTTATCTGTGTACAGAACATATACAGGTGAAGACTGTGCAAAAACATTTATGAAAGTCATAAAAGAAGATTTAGAAACTATTTGTAAAAGTAATGCGTTTGCTAAAACTTCTTTCCCTCTAACAGATGCTAATAAGGTAGACATTATGCAAAGCCATGCTTGTTATATTTGTGATAGAAATTTGAATGATGACTCAACCGTTTCTTATAATTATCATACTGGACTTTACGAAGGCGTTGCACATAAATTTTGTTCTGAAAAATACAAACCACCCAATTTTGTACCTGTATTTTTCCATAATTTGAGCAATTACGATAGTCATTTTATTGTACATGGACTTGGTCTTGAAGATGGTGACATAGAACTAATCCCACAAAATAAAGAAAAGTATATTTCGTTTTCTAAGTCTTTACAAGTGAATAATCGTGTTGTAAAATTGAGATTTGTCGATTCTCTTAAATTTATGTCGAGTAGCTTGGATAAATTAGCTAAAAACTTGACTACTGACCAATTTTACGAATTGAAATTGAACTTTCCTCGTGAAGAAGACTTTAAACGTCTAATACGGAAGGGTGTCTATCCATATGAGTACATGACTTCGTATGATTCACTGAAATTAACTTCGCTTCCTACACAGGATCAATTCTATAGTTCTCTTACTGACAGTCACATTTCCGAAAACGATTTCCTACATGCTCAAGATATTTGGTCTCATTTCCAATGCAAAAATATGGGGGATTATTCCAATCTTTATCTGAAAACAGATGTTTTATTACTAACTGACATATTTGAAAATTTTAGAAATGTGTGTCTTAAGACATATGGTTTAGATCCCGCCCATTATTATACCGCGCCTGGAATTTCCTTTGATTCGATGTTGAGGACTACCAAAATAAGTTTAGAACTTTTAACAGATGTCGACAAAATAGCTTTTATAGCGAAAAACATTCGAGGAGGGATTTCCCAATGTAGCAACAGACATGCAAAAGCAAATAATACATTTATGGAAGACTATGATCCAAATATTCCTTCATCTTTTCTCATGTACTTAGACGCAAATAATCTCTATGGGTGGGCTATGTCACAATGTCTTCCGTCTGGCAAATTTGAATGGGTAAATAAAGATACCGATTTCAATGTTTCAGACGATGCTGAATATGGGTTTATATTAGAAGTTGATCTAGAGTACCCCAAGGAATTACATGACTCTCATTCAGATTTGCCGTTCTGTCCAGAAAATGTATGTCTAGGTGATTCTAAAGAAAAAAAATTGATTCCCAATTTAAACAATAAATATAATTATGTATTACATTACAGAAATCTTAAACAATGTTTAAAAAATGGGTTGCGTTTAGTGAAAATCCATCGTGTGTTGAAGTTCAAACAATCTACTTGGTTAAAAAGTTACATAGATTTGAATACCCGAATGCGTTCGCTGGCGACATCTGATTTTGAAAAAGATTTCTTTAAACTTATGAATAATTCTGTTTTTGGTAAAACAATGGAAAATGTCACGAAACGTGTGAATGTTAAATTATTAAGTCACTGGGAAAATCGCGGAAAATCCCAAGGGGTACAGTCCTTAATATCTAAACCTGAATTTCATAGTTTATCAATATTTTCTGAGAATTTAGCTGCTGTGCAATTGAAAAAAACAAAAATCTTTTATAACAAACCAATTTACCTTGGATTCTGCATTTTAGATCTATCGAAAACTTTAATGTACGAATTCCACTACAATTATATGAAATACAAATATACGGAAAATCTCAAGCTCCTTTACACGGATACTGATAGCTTAATATATGAAATAAACACTGCTAACTTTTATGAGGACATTAAATCTGACCTGAACTTGTATTATGATACATCTGATTACCCACCCAACAATGCATATGGTTTACCATTACTAAATAAAAAGAGGTTAGGTTTTTTTAAAGACGAAAATAATGGCAAAATTTTGAAAGAGTTTGTTGGTCTTAGATCAAAAATGTATGCCTTAGATGTTCAAAATAGTGGTATTATATCCAAAGCTAAAGGAATAAACAAGTGTGTTACCAAAAAATTAACCCTTAACGACTATAAAAGTTGTTTATTTGATAGAAATATACAACATGCTCAAATGTTACGATTCCGATCAATAAAGCATGTTTTATTTACGCAAAATGTCAATAAAATATCATTATCTTACAACGACACAAAACGATATTTATTGAAAAACACTTCGGATACTCTTGCGTGGGGTCATTATAAAATACCTCATAATTCTTAAAAAAAAAAAAAAAAAAAAAAATACACGGAACATTCAATTTTCATATTTATTTTTTGTACATAATATTGTATTTTAGGATGTTTTTTTTTTTTATTTTTTAAGTTTTGGCAATAAAATGATTGGCAAAAAATATGTTTTTGTAATTTTTTATGTGATTTATCTAGAATAATATAAATATTAAAAAATAATTAGCAAAATTTTTGTTTTTTTTTTTTATTTGTTACCCCATTTTTTTTACCAAATTTATTTAAAAAGCTATGGTCTAGAAATTTTCTCATTTGAAGTCAATCCGTTAACATATGAACACACATATTTAAAAATTTATAATGATTCATTTTAACCACCCTTTCACTACAATAGTAGCGGGTCCAAGTGGGTGTGGTAAAACTCAGTTTGTTACCAATTTTTTAAACAATGCAAAAGAAGTATGTAATGTTGAATTTGATGAAATTATTTGGTGTTATGATGAAATGCAACCTTTGTACAATCTGGAAAATGTAAATTATAGCCAAGGAATACCAGATTTTTCTTTATTTGATGGAAAAAAGCCCAAGCTTCTCATAATTGATGACTTGATGAGAGAATCGGATGGACGAATCGTTGATATTTTTACAAAAGGAAGTCACCATAGAAACTTAAGTGTTTTTTATATTACTCAAAACATATTTCATCAAGGCAAAGGACAACGTGATATTTCATTGAATACCAGCTATATTGTATACTTCAAAAACCCGAGGGATAAAACACAAATTCGCTACTTGTCACGACAAGTTTATCCGGAGAACCCAAAATTTGTAGATGAAGCCTACAAAGATGCCACTAAAGATGCTCATGGTTACCTTATGATTGATCTGAAGCAAAATACCGATGACATATGCCGTTTTAAAACTAAAATATTTCCTTTTGATGGGCATTGTACCGTATATGTTCCCAAGAAAGGGTTTAAATACGACAAGAATCAACACGTTTTAATCAGTTCCAAATAATGCATCCAAGAGTACACACATATAAACATTTACTTGAAGCACTGCAGTTACTTAAACCAAAGTATCGCACAGCGTTGCTAAAATCTTGTGAAGATGAAGAAATTAATATTATTTGTGAGTGTATTTATAACGTTTTAAAAGGGAAAATACCACTGGAATCAAAAGATAAATCAAAACTAAACAAATATAAAGACACATTACGAAAACTAGTTTCGAAAGGGAAACACAAATTGAGGAAAACTGTTATTATTCAAAAAGGAGGTGCATTTCTACCTATTATATTAGGTGCAGTTTTAAGTGCCTTAGTAAGCTCCGTAACATAAAATAAAATGGAAAACACAAAAAAAATGTTGTTAGTTGAACCAGACTTTATTGAAAGACTCAAACGAAATGATAGCCAACCCGAAAATGTATCATCTCGCCTAGACGGAGAGATGCAAAAAATCCTGAAGAGTAAAATTAATGATCGTGAAAAGTGGGCATTATATTCTCAAGCACTACAACGATTTTTGCACTTTATTGAATCAGATCGAAAACCATTTAAAATACCAATAGTGATGGAGGGGTTTGATCAACTCAACGATGAAAGTAAGGATTTAAACTTAAAAGTAAACAAAAAGGAGGAGGATGAAAATTATGAATCAGTTGCAAATAAAACACTACCAGATGGTGATGTTTCTGCAGTTACTGCAGCTACACCGTCTGGTACAAAAAATCCAGAAACTGTACTATTCAGTCCATCTCGTATTATAGATAATTTACCAAAATCATATGAGAAAAAAACCAGAACATTATTGACTTGTATTGTGTCAAGCAGACCAAAAATATGGTGGAAAACAAATGGTGAAGTTGTAATAAACAATCGAACTATTCCAAACAGCAATATTCTCGATCTGGTAAGCGATACGGTTAGATCTCTTAAACGCCCTAAGCCAACAGGATGGGAAGAGTTTGCTTTATTTTTAAGAGATATAAAAGTTCCTACGTCTTGTATAGGTAATCCTACTAATCTAGAATTTATAAATAAACCTCAATCGAGTGAACCTCACGCATCATCTGCTCCATCAAGTGCTCGATCGTCATCGTCATTTAAAGACACAAGCGCCAGTACACCTCTTTCAAGTGTACTGCTCAAGGCAAACAAAAAGAAACTAGATTGGGAAAGATGGAGCCCTTATTAGACATTCATGCAATATACTACGATGTATCTAATCCAGCAGGCTACAGTAGTTTAAATAAATTAAGTAAACAAATGAAAGGACGAATGAACAAAGACGAAGTAAAGAACTGGTTACAATCTCAAGAAACGTACACACTGCATAAACCGGTTCAAAGGCGATTCACAAGAAATAGATACGTCTTATCTAACTTTAATGAACTCTGGCAAGCTGATCTGAGTGATATGGGTACTTACAGTCAATATAATGATGGATACAAATATATTCTGTGTGTTATTGATGTGTTCAGTAAATATGCTTTTGCGAGAGCTATGAAAAAGAAAGATGCCACAACCGTTATAAATTGTTTTGAAAGCATATTTACTGAAGCCAATTCTACTCCTCGTCACATCCAATCTGATAAAGGCACCGAATTTGTTTCAAAGGCAGCAAGGGATTACTTTAGGAGCAAAAACATTAACTACTATACTACTAACAATCCTGACATTAAAGCAAGTATAGTAGAAAGGTTTCAAAGAACTCTTAAAATGAAAATGTGGCGTTACTTTACTCATAAGAATACATACAAATATATAGATATTTTGCAAGAACTTCTTTATTCTTATAATCACAGTTATCATTCTAGTATTAAAATGCGCCCTATCGATGTAAATTTTGATAATATCATGACTGTTTGGTGTAATTTGTATAACAGAAAAAAGGATAGACAACTTACTTTGGAAATCACAAAACTAAATGTTGGTGATCATGTTAGAATTACTAAATATAAACATATATTTCAAAAGGGTTACGAAACTAATTGGAGTGACGAAATATTTAGAATTGATTCAATAATAAACCGCTTTCCACGAGTTGTGTATACGTTAAGAGATTTAGAAGGTGAGCCTATCGTTGGTACATTTTATTCTAAGGAATTACAAAAAGTGACTTATCTCCCCTCCATTGATTATAAAATTGATAAAATAATACGCTCACGTGGGGTTGGTGCCAGAAAAGAAGTACTAGTGAAGTGGCGAGGTTATCCTAACAAATTTAATTCTTGGATACTCGCTTCAAGCTTAAAAAAAATATGAGTGAAAACAGCTTTTATATTACATTGTTAAGTAACAGTTCCTCGGACTACTATACCGATAATACGACTGCACACTTCTTAACCAAATTACCCAGGAGTATAAAGTTGGAAGGAGAATGGGTAGTTGGCTTAGTAGAATTTCAATACCCTTGTTCAATGTACAATGTTCAAGATCATGAAAATATGATTTATTTAAAAAAGAAAGTAGTGTCACCCACTGACAAGATAGCCAAAATTGTAGATATAAAAACTCATATACCAGCAACTACATATGACAACGTTGACCATTTTATTCAAGCTTTTAATGACAACCCACAACTGAAAAATAATGTAAAGTTTAGATATGATAATCTAACCAAAATGGTTGGGGTAGCAACAATTAATAACGATATAACTTCTCTTATAACAACCCCAATACTAAGTCTACAGTTAGGTTTTAAACCGAAAACAAATTTACGGCAAGTTTCATTTGGTAAAAATCCTGTTAATTTGTATTTGGGCTTACCATCACAATTATTTGTTTATACAGACATCATACAACCACAGGTAGTTGGTGATGTTATAACTACGTTGCTTAGAATAATACCATTAGATCCAACAGAATTCCATTATGGAGCATATAAAACACACATTTTCTCACCCGCTCATTATGTACCTGTTTTACGTAGAGAATTTGATACTATGGAAATAGATATAAGAACAACTACCGGTGCAAGAGTGCCATTTCAATTCGGAATTTCCTGCGTGAAACTACACTTTCAACGGCTAAGATGAATTATAAAAGATCATCTCACTCTTGTCCCTACGATCATTATTATACCCATCAAGCTGGTTCTGGTATAGGAATTGTCTATAAAGGTGTTCCGTTTCAGCGAGGGCATGGGATTGGAAGTTTTTTGGGGGGACTGTTTAGGTCAGTAATTCCTTTGTTGTCTAGTGGTTTTAAAACTGTTGGAAAAGAAGCGTTAGATGCGGGGGTTGGTTTGTTATCTGATATGGTAAATTCACACCCTATAGATAGTTCAGTTAGGTCTCGATTTAAAGAAGCTAGTGCTAACTTAAAAAGAAAAGCTGATGAAAAGATCGATTCTCTGATGTCGGGATCTGGGTATAAAATGTCAACTAAGAGACGGGAACCTCTCATTACCTTGAAAGCATCGCGCCGAAGAGGAGCTAAGAGAAATAAATATAGTGACGATATATTTTCAAAGTAAATCATGTCATTCCTACACAATCATTCGTGTGAATGTGCAAAATCTGAGTTAGATATATTTGCCCTGCCTTCGACACAGACAAGTATTGAGAGTGGACAGTGGGTTCATTATAAACCAATCTCATCTTTAAGTGATGATGGTCCTATTGAGTTTCAAGTCCCCGGTTCAGGTGATGACTACATTGACTTATCACATACATTATTACATATAAACGCCAAAATATTAAACCAGGATGGTACAAAGTTAAAGCCTGATACTCAAGTTGCCCCCGTTAATAATTGGTTGCACTCCCTTTTTAATCAACTTGACGTATATTTAAATCAAAAACTAATCTCGCCACCAAACAACACATATGCTTACCGTGCTTACATGGAAAATCTACTTAACTATGGACCAGCCGCTAAAAAAACTCACCTTACTTGTGGGTTATGGTATGAAGATACAGCACATTATATGGACACCGTTGACGCAAATAACAAAGGATTTCACAAAAGGATGGAATTTGTTACAGATAGTAAACAAGTTGAAATGATTGGACATTTACATGGTGATATGTTTAACCAAGAGAAGTTTCTAGTGAATGGTGTAGAAATGCGTGTTAAGTTAGTGCGATCAAAAGAATCGTTTAATCTTATTTGTCACCAAGATAAGAAATTTAAGGTACAAATAATGGACGCTAGTCTCATAATAAGAAGAGCTAGAATCAGTCCAAGTGTTTTGTTAGCTCATCAGAAAGTGCTAGCATCAACAACTGCAAAATACCCTATCACAAGAGCAGAAGTAAAGGTACTTACAATACCGTCAGGAATACAGGGTAAAACTTTAGATAACATATTTCTTGGACAAGTACCTAAAAGATGTATAATTGGTTTTGTATCAAATTCATCGTTTAATGGTAATTTTGCATTGAACCCTTTCAATTTTCAAAATTATAATATGAACTCTTTTAGTTTATTTGTAGATGGTCATGAAATTCCTTCTAGAACATTACAACCATCATTTAGTTCTGGTTTAATAGCATCAACATATCATACTCTATTTTCTGGGACTGGCATTCACTTCCACAATGAAGGTAATGCAATAAGCAGAACCGATTACGGGGAAGGTTACTGTTTGTTATGTTTCGATTTAACGCCTGACCTGTCAGCCAGTTCTACCTCACACTGGAACCTTGTAAGACACGGAAGTGTTCGGATAGAAGTTCGTTTTGATAATGCCTTGAGCACTACTATTAACTGTATTGTGTACGCTGAATTTGATAATGTTATTGAAATAAACAAAAATCGTGATGTATCTGTAGATTACAACAGTTAAAATAAATATAAATACAGTGAAATTAACAATTAATCTCATTTCTTCTTAATCTGTGTTTGTAACATCATCGATGAATGTATACATATTTTATTTATTATGGATACTAATGAAATTCAATATTGTATGAAAAAAATTAACCCTAGATTTAAATCAAATGTTTTTGCTGCTAACCGAATCCCTATTTGGGTTGCTCGTCCAGTTTTTATTGTAAGCAATTTGGACCCTGATTCGAAACCAGGTTCCCATTGGGTTGCAATGCATATTGATGCTAAAGGTGTAGGGGAATACTTTGACTCATTTGGTCGGAAACCTACTGGTTATCATAAGTTATTTTTGAATAGAAATGCAAAACGGTGGTTTTATAACCAAAGACCACTTCAAAATCATTTTACTTCAGTTTGTGGCGAATATTGTTTAGTTTATTTATATTTTAAGTATCAAGGAAAAACTATGAGCGATTTATTGAGTTTGTTTTCTGAGAATTCTCTTTGTAACGATTTAATTTTAAGAAATATGTTTAAGTCAATTTTTGTGAAATAAAACAATATATATATACTAAACTGATTTTTTTTATTTATAAATAATACCTTAATTATACCTTATTTACCTAAAAATAGTGTTTACATTACAACAATTTTTTTCCTTAAAATAACAAACGTAGCTTAGTGATTTTATATTAAAGGGTGGAGACTTTTATACATTTGCAAAGGGAAATAGATCAATATGATTAGGCTACAAAACAAATTACAACATGTGGTTATAAAACGAGTCTTAACAATTTTGAATAACAAAAAGTTGTTGTTTAAGCAGTAAGAAATATATAATACTAGTAGTACACAAGGGTATGTTATAAAATATTATCTAATGTCTTATATAATAAATACAGTTTTAACCTAGTATTAAAACTACACAAACACTTAGTTTACTTTTTCGTATTGTTTATAAAATATTTCACGCAAGTGTCCTTTGAAGCTATGTCTTTCGTTATGTTGTATATCACATCACGGACAGTCTCAAGCTGTGGATCTTGCTCAGTTGAGATGTAAGATTTTAATCTCACATCGGCGTGCTTCCAGTGCTCTTCTGGTGCGATGTTCCTAACTTTTTCAAGATCGTATATTTCTATCTTAATAAGGTGTGATGCATACGCAGCATCGTCTTTACCCGAAGATAGGTAAGCAACACCGGTATGGGAACTTTGCGACACACTGGAAGATCTCTTCACTGGTTTCACTTTTTTCTGCGGTTTTTCAAAGAAACTCTCGATACTATTTGCAGGACGTTTCTTCGCTATGGCTTGTTTCACTTTAAAACCGAGTGTGCCTTCTTCATCACTCCCTGAATCATCATGTTCAGGTTCAGGGTAATAAAAATTCTTGAAAGTGTTTTCCGTGAACTGTAACAATATTCAACAATAAGTTATACATCCGATTAACACACTTAACAAGTAACACGATGAACACAAGTTACAGAAAAAAAAAACACTGTTAAACAAATAGTACATAAAAATACTACATACATATTTTATAAAAAATAGTACATACTTACATTTGCCATTTTTTATAAGCACTGTAGCACGATTCAACACTATGTCACTGTACACTGAGAGAGCTCTGGTAACAAGCACGACTCGGTTCTGAATACTTATAGATCGTCACTGTCCATCGGCTTTTATAAGGATGTGACAATAGATTACCGTTAAAATCACGTTTCGACTAGTTTGTACCGCGCCCAACAGCCACCAACAAACAGTAATAAAATATATAATAGACTTTCGAATCTTTTGATGATTCGGAGAAGAAACCTATCATAAATCTTTACAAACAATATGGACCCAACAAACAAATTAAAAAATCAACGAGTTTAGTTCAGCCTACTACAAATACACGTTAGTACAAGTTACAAAGTTTATTCAGGTATTTTCTTAAGCATCTATTCAAGAACATAATATTTGACGAAATAAATAAATATGCAAAACTAGAACTCGTATTTTTAACTTACAGCTTAAATAAGTTAGTATAGTTTTGAAGCAGTTATTACTGTATAAAATACCGCATTACTATTGTAAGATTAGATTCGTATTATCCTTATGCTACAGGCAATATTTTTACATAGAACTTCCTCCTTTTTGAAGTCGGTTATTACAAAAAAGAGATGAAAGTAACATTGAGTACGTACTCAAATTTATGCAAGGTTAGGTTAGGTTAGAACAGCGTTCTTAAGACCAAAACAACTGTGCTGTGCTCGTAGCTAGTTTTAAGTAGGTAAGTAAATAAAGCAGTTCTTCAAAATTAAGTTTTCGAAGTTAGGTGATAGTTAAGTTAGAAGTAATGTTAAGTTGAACAAGATAAAATATATAAATAGAACAACGTTCGAAATGCAGCATATGTAGTGAGTAACAAAATACATACTTTGAAGTAAGGCTACCTGAAGTTAAGTAGTCAGTTAACGTATCCTGC
Organism: Apotomis capreana; assembly: GCA_947623375.1. Taxonomy (NCBI): domain Eukaryota; kingdom Metazoa; phylum Arthropoda; class Insecta; order Lepidoptera; family Tortricidae; genus Apotomis; species Apotomis capreana. Next base: position 18,501,053 of record OX392515.1, read on the forward strand.
GTTAGCTGGGCGTAGTCCTGTAGCTTAGGTTAGGTTAGGTTAGAATTGTGATCTAGCATAGGTTAGCTTAGATTAGTGATACGTACACCGTAGCACACATCACGTAGTAAGAAACCTTGGAGTAAAGAGACGATGTGAGACAGGCTGGGTTGAAACAGCGATTCCAATAAGAACCAAGGTGGCGGACCTAGTCTGATAGTTTAGGTATGAGATGTTTAGGTATTTGTCCAGCTTTACCTAAAGAATGTTCTTAAAAGATGTATACCGTTTGGAAAGGAAGTTGTAGGCAGTTGAAGCCAAAGAGAAATATAAAAGAGGGAAACAATAGTAGACCGTAATAAAAGTGAGCTCGGCGTCCGAGAGGGCAATAAAACCCGAGCTCGGGTAGACAATAGAAAAGGGTCGATGGGTCGGGGAAGGTGTTGCATTGTTAGCGTAGGGCGTTCTGTAAGTCCTGACAGAGCTGTCTGAGCGTCCTGGGACCTATTCCAAACGCTCCAAGTAGGGGGCTATTTTTTTTTTTTTTTTTTTTTTTTTTTTTTTTTTTTTTTTTTTTTTTTTAGGTTTCGTGGTCCGCCAAATCCGCCCTGGATGCCGCCCATCAGGCCCGTCCGCCCCGTATCGTAGTATCGGCGAATCCCTACTACTATTAGCAACCAGGGCAGTATACTTCAGTAGGCGCCCCCACTGGGAGCAAACTAGAACTACACACAATTCAACAAAGCTCTAGTTAATTGTCAATTTTCCTTGGTTTCTCTCCCTTAGGATTAACCACCTCTAAGCCAGAGATCTCTCCAGAGATCTAGTAGATTAGTTTAGTTTTAGTTTAGATAAGTTAGGTTAGTTAAACTCCGGTGCTTCTCCAAGCGGAGTAGCATGCCTGGCCCCAGCAGTGCAAAGGGTCCGTCGGACCCGCAAGCTCACCAAGGAAAAAAAAAAAAATATATATATATATATAAAAAAATGAGCATGACATTTTCTCATTGCTGCCCTATTAAACCAATCTCATGTATCTTCGAAATGGCCATTTCGAGAAAAACGCTGTTAAAGTTTTAGACAAGAAACTTATCATAACTCACTAAATTATGTATGTTTTTTTTCCCTATTTTTTTATGTGAATAAAAATAACCATTCCTAGTGACATGTCAAATTTCAACTATTACAGCATTTATATGATTTAATTATTTAAAATTAAAAATAATGACGGTCTAAAATTGCATACATTTTAAGTTACGCAAAATATGGTATCTATAGATACGTTAATATGCCCTCAGCCTTCACTCAGGTGGAAGCCCAACGGTTATGCTGATCTCCTGTATCTTACTGTTGCTTTGAATAATGATGTATAAAGAAGTCAAGTCACTAAAGAAGTCTCATTTGTAGAAAAAATCTTTTAATTATTATCATTACAGTAAGTCATTTTGTACCTAACTTAATAATTGTTACCACTTGTCTTTGAAACATAAAACTAAAATATTTTGGTCACTAAACCTCCAGGAACCTCCTTATTTATGCAATATTTCATTTAATTTAAAATAAACATCTACCACATATTATATTTAACCATATTTGGTATACTTTTGTAAAAACTTTCACTACATATCTAAGTCATTTGCATTTTCATTTATAGGCAAATTTTAAAAAAAAGTACGTCGACCAGCAGGCTTACTTTTACATAATTTCAAAAGATCCTGTTTCTTAGCAGCATTTAATGCCTCTAGGTTGATTGTCATTGTTTTCCAAGGTTCGCATTACTTCGAGTACTTAGCTCGAGGACGTTACGCTCGCGACAGGTACTGTCCTAAAATTTGCCTATAAATTGCCTAACTATGGCGTCGTATACAAATGAGGTCCAAACTTAACGTAACTGGGTTAACAAATCGAGGTATATATTTGAAACCTACAGTTGGAACATTTCATTCATTATTTTTGTTTCAAAAACTGATTTCAAATTCACGCAGAAAACTGTTTTTTTTTTTCAATTTATTTTCGACTGCAGGCATATTGCAACCATGAAATAGCTATGTTACTTTCTAGAATACCGGCATAAGTATTAATATATCACTTCAAAAAGTTGGTTGAAATTATCAACATATATAATTTATGAAAAAAATAAATTTCAAAAGGAATAAGGCCTCTTAAATAAAATTTAATATATAAGAGCGAATGGAAAAACAACATGGTACGTCTAAGTAGCCAAAATTACTATTAGTACAACACATTTAGTATATATTTAAAACTGTGACATGCTTGGGTGGCCCAATAAGGTGGACCAACGATCTGGTTAGGATCTCGGGAAGCAATTGATATGATGATGATGAGGGCGGCGTACGACCGTTCGTTGTGGAGAGCTTTGGTAGAGGCCTTTGTCCAGCAGTGGGTGTCTATCGGCTGACACGATGATGACAACCGCTTGACAATTAAAAGCGTAACAAAACGTCCGCAACTGCTAAATGAGTGGCTCTTGAGCTCTAGACAATTGCAAAAATTCGAAAACCTATTCTCAAAAACTCATTAATCGATTTCCCCGACTACCACACATTTAAATACCTAAAGCAAATTATTTAGCCTCCCTGACGTTTCAGTAGCTTTCCAGTTGCCGTTGTCAAAGGTTGAAACGTCAGGGAGGCTCAAATAATGAATATACGCGATATAATCCGTTTAAATTGTTTTATTTAAACTCATGAGAATCGGTTAAGAAAATGTAACACCTCGGCGAGAACAGTCGGAAAGCAACTAGACATCAGAACATCAAAACTTCCGGACATTCTGTCGAAATAACTTTTGGCCAAGCTGAAACGGAGACACTTCGCTCGCTCGGTCAATAAAAGCCTTTTAGTTTCAACGAACTTTAACTTAGTGGATGGAAGCGTTTTATCTGGAGGTAAATTTTAATATGGAGTTTGTAGCTTGTTAAACAATTTACTCCGTTGTAGAATGGAACGTATAACGATTTTAACCGTTTAAAACCACATAAAGACGATAGTTATTGTCAACAATACAAAAAGCTCAAATTCTGATGAAAACCGTAATTGACGATTGCTTTTTTCACGAACTTCATCATAAGTAACTACTGTTTACATTCTAAGAAACAATAATAAATAATTTAACCGTTTTAAAAAACGCCGATTGTAACTACAACATCTTTCGTAAATCAGAACGCAAACCCATAGACAATTTCTGTCAGTCATGCTGTCGCTGTCATGTCATTGACCGACTTGACTTATCACTCGTAGGGTTTCTAATAGGATTAGGGTCTAATTATTGTCCAATATTTCACGTTAATATCATTACGAGGGACCTAGATTACTAGCCAAAATGTGGCTCGACGAAGCGGACGGCTTGACGGAGATTTTCAAGGGCTATTTGCCTTATTATTTGCTTGTAGCTTTGCCTATTTTTATCATCATGTCTCCAGTGAATCCTGTGGCTGCGTCTCACGAATTTTCGGTGTACAGAATGCAGCAATACGACCTTCATACAATCCCCCACGGTAAGTAATTTGTGGAAGTGCCTGTTTCATTTATAAATGTAAAAATCGATGGTGTTTTGAGGTTATAATTTCGGCTCTTTATTATCCTTATTCAAATAGTTATTTAGACCAGTGATATCTTATCATCTGATGAGATGTTAGCGTAGATCATATTCTTATTGTGTTAGTTAAGTCAATTCCTTCCTTATTGGGAATCCTTCACATGAATATTCATATTATTTTGGTGCTATATTCTTAGAACTTATTATAGTCACTGTTTTTTATAATATAGTTTAGTAAACCGCAAATTATTTTGATGGTTAGAGTTAAACAGCCTAATTCATAATTTTAACTGTGCTGATTAGAAGAAAAAAAAAATAAGTTGATATAATTAGGACTTGCATATTTGTTATCAATTAATAAAATTACTAGAAAATACATAGCATACCTATTTGCTTTAGTTTATTCAAAATTATTATGCATTTTTATAACATTTTCACACATTATGATTTGGGAATTGATTGTGTTCAAAAACTGTCTATTTGGGTGAATCAACTTTTAAGTGCACCTTGTTGCTATGGTTACGCAAAAATTGTCCCTCGGACAACCTAAGCATTTTTCTATGAAACAGTATGAAGATGTCACTTGGACAACGGGGACAGAGTAAACAACACAAAAAGTTGATTCACCCATTTAATGATATACATGGTCTGTAAGGGAAAGTGTCATCCAGTGATTGTTTAACCTCTTGCCTGCTAAGCTTGTCGATGGAAAACTGTGTCCCACACGCCAAGCTGACAGCGGATAGTAGCGCTCAAAAGGTTAAGAATGCACCAAATATTGCAAAGGAATGTTGAATAATATCAGCATTGACTAAAATGTATTTTATTTTCTCCAGGATGCCGCAGCGCCAGCTTCAACTTAGAAGGTCGCTCTCTCACATCTTGGAGCACATCCCGCCACTGCGTAGTGGCTCGCATCCAGGATGTCACCATCGAGCAGTTCCTGGAGATCAGGAACAAGGCCGGAGCCCTGCTGCTGGTGTTGCCAAAGAATGATACGACGCTCAGTGTTGAAGAAAAAGAGGTAACAGTCCTGTTATTAATTCCTGAGCTAAATTGCACCCAAGCCCTAAAAAATCCTGTTATTAAGTTCTAAGATAAGTTTCACCCAACCCCTAAAAATGATTTGAAAATGGGTTCACAAATGGGTGCACCGGTGTGCCTGTGCACACCTTGGTGCTTAGCTGGGCCTTCTTCCTTTGTCTCGACAATCGGCAAATCGGCGCACGTTAGTTAGTCATAGCAGCACACTAGCTTTGATTGGTCATGTCACCTTGTCCCACAACGGTCTGGTGTACAACTAACGGTCCCACTAGGACATTGGTTGTAGGCGGTCTGAAGCGAAGGGTGGCGACTGGCGCGGTTTGGGAACAATTAGAGGGGCAAACACGCATTGCGGATTCGGGCGTACTTCATATATGCTTGATTTTGTTTGCTTTTACAGATTTTCTAAAGAGCAAAAGGGATAATCCGTCTAAAGTCTTATTCTGTGCTTGGGTTACAAAATGTTATAAATATTGACTCAAAGGTAAATTATAAAACAAAAATGTAATGTGATCCACTGCATTGTAAAACATAGTGCATTGACATAACAATGTAATAGTTCAGTTGGGAGAGCACTATACCGGAAAGTAGGTTCGCAGGTTCGAGTCCTGCTTTCATGCAGTGGAGCACATTTTTTTTTGTTTCATTACTTTTTAATTTACCTTTAAAACGGAATTGATACAAAGATTATTTTAAAAAACGTTGTAACCTTTTTAAATAGAATCTGTAGCTTCACAGTCTGACTACACTTTTTTACGATTTACCATACAACTGCCAGTGTCTGTGCCTGTGCCTGCATGCATCGTGAAATGCACTTCTCCGATAGTAATTATGCAGAATATTTAAATATATTCTGTCACAACAAGGATGCTTAGTTGACGCATTAGAATCGCATTAGCATGGCATTAACATAATTTTTGTTCACACTAATATTTATTGATCGAGCAAGGAAAATTCAGATGTCCGTTTGTCCGGATTTCTGGCTGTTCGGTTTTTCGTGAAATTTTGTGAGCATGTTCAGTAATTACTAAGTGGTCTAATAAGGCATTTACTAATTCAAATGCTAAATCTTAAGAATAAGAATAATTTATTTGCATAGAATAAGTTGTCAACAGGTGAACATTAGGCGGCTTATTCTGCCTTATGTACTATTAATACTAGCATGCAAATATATATTTCCTCCAAATTAATTACAGCGTACTCTGAAACAAAAATTCTTTGACATCATAGTAGCTTTTCTCCAGTAAATAATTTGTCAGGCTATTTTGAATTTATTTATTTATAGGAACTTATAAAAACATATGCGCGAAATTGTTCTGAAAATTGTAATTTTATCACTTTTACAGCACATCCAACTCTTAGAAATGGCTATGGTGCAAGATGAGATCAGTGCCCCCGTGTATTTCGCTCAGTGGTCTCCGGCCTTCGAGGACATCCTGAGGGACTTGCAGCACAGCTTCATTACTGACGACAAGTCCGGAACAGCCCTCGAAGCCATGTTCAACACTGTGTCGTCTAACGGGTATCAGATTGGTGAGTTTTGTCATGTTTGTATAAAATCAGACCCTCGTGTACTCCACACAGTGGTTTCCCATTGAGAACATCCTGAAGGTCCTACAGCACAGCTTCATCACAAGACAAGTCCGGAACAGTCCTCAAAGCCATGTTTAACACTGTGTCGCATAACGGGTATCAGCGAGAGATGCGAGTGGCGAACAAACGAGTAAGCGAGACACATGTACCGCGCACCGCTGCCGCTGTCGTGCAAAGTCGTGTCATCCCTGTTAGCGGCGGTAGCGCAACAACACAAACACGCAGAAACTTGTACTTGACGCTCGCTTTTGTTGGTAATTTTTAGTAGGTGTAACATCATTTTTAAGCCCCGACAGAAAAAGAGGGCTGTTATAAGTTTAACAGTTAAACTTTGACTTGTGTATCTGTGTCTGTCTGCGGCATCGTAGCTCCCAAAGGGACCAATTTGAGTGTTATTTGTTAATCGATACTTGTCCGTCGAGATGGTTCTTAGCTATGTTTGATGGAAATAGGACCAGTAGTATCCAAGATTCAGCTTAAATTGGAACAAGTGACAGGTTCTAAGAAATACAATTTGTTCAGTTTTAGTAGCGTTTTTTATATCACTCATTGAGACCCTCATTCTCATGATAACTATCTACTTGTGTCAGGAGTGTTTAAAAATAAATAAATATCGGACAACCTCACACAAATCGATCTAGTCCCAAATTAAGCTCAAGAAGGCTTGTGTTATGGGTACTAGACGATGATATGCGTACTTATATTGATAAATATATACTTAAATACATATAACAACCATGACAGCACAAATATTGGAGTTCATCACACAAATATTTGCCCTGGCCGGGATTCGAACCCGGGACCGCCGCTCAGTAGGCAGGTGTCTACAAACCGAGCCAAACGCGTCGTCAATAGTAGGTATGTTATGTTATGTATAATTTACATTTCATCTTTTGTTAAAACCGTTTAATAAAAAAGAAACTGTATAGGTAATGCATAATATATGACATGTTACCAACATTGTAAAAAGACGTATAAAAAATATTAAAAATTTGACGATACCCTAATTTTTTGTATTACGAGAGTGAACATTAATTTAGGCCACCACTCAATTACGTTACTCAATTGGTATAAAGCGTTTCGGTCACTATCCAATAAACAGGGACCGTACGTGAATTAAATACGTGGATAAAACTTCACCGCTCTTAAAATTCGTTTTTTAAAAGTTTCCCTTATCCAGTGCTTTTCAAAGTTTTTGGTGTCACGGCCCTTAAGGACCATCAAAATTCCTTCCCGACCCCGACGCGTCGTACGTAAAAAGGGAATCGCGCAATTCGCGGAGTATTATGGACTTCTCTGTCTGAAAATAAATGTTTGTTTTTTTTTTTTTTAATGAAATAATGAACTTTATTCTGCAAGTAGGCCACAAGGGCACTTTTACATGTCTGAGTCTACCGGCATTTCACAAGAGGAGACCACTGTTGAGAAGAAACGCCGAAAGAAACTCAACAGTCAGTCATTTTTTCAGAAAGCATAAGTACTTAATTATTACAATGATATGAACTTAACTATACGTAGTTCTACAAGAAAACATATTAAAAGTGTATTTTAAGACATAAGTGAGGAAAAGTGTAAGAATAAAATAGAAACTACAAGAAAGCCTAACGGTTTATCACAATTTATGTACGTTTGATATGCTTTCTTATTAGAACTGTGTCCCTTAAACTAGTTAGGTACAATCTAAGAAGGAGTCAGCTACGCGGTTTCTGGTTCAGGCCATGCATTTTTGTCTGTCAGATAGTCCTCTACTGTATAATATGCTTTTGACATTAGAGATTTTTTTAAAAAATTTTTAGAGATGGAAAGGCTAATTTTAAAACATGATCAGGTAACTTGTTATAAAAATGAATACATTGGCCTAAAAATGATTTACTTACTTTACGAACACGAAACTTTCTAATAGCAATTTTATTTTTATTTCTAGTGTTAAAACTGTGGACATCGGAATTTTTTGTTAATGAATCTAGGTTTCTAATAACATACATAATACTCTCATAAATATATTGGGACGCTACAGTTAAGATGTTTATATCTTTGAAAATGTCTCTTAAGGAGGCACGAGAATTTAGGTTATATATAGAACGAATGGCTCTTTTTTGTAGCACAAATAGTCTGAATGTCAGCTGCTTTGCCCCAAACCAGAATACCATATGACATGACACTATGAAAATAACTATGATAAACTAAGCGAGCTGTATCAACATTACTCAATTGTCTGATTTTCCTAACGGCGTACGCCGCTGAACTTAATTTACCTGCAAGCACTGCTATATGTGGACTCCATTGCAAATTACTGTCCAATGTTATACCTAAGAATAATGCCTTATTCACTATTTCTAAACATTCACCATTTAGTAATATAGTAGAATCTACCGCCGTAACATTCGGTAAAGCAAATCTAACACATTTAGTCTTCTTGGCATTTAATAGAAGATTATTAGTAGTAAACCAGTTAAGTACTTTCTCTAGTGTGCCATTAATTTCCGCATAGTCGGTTGATTTCCGGTGAACCTTGAAAATTAATGATGTATCGTCGTTTTTATTATGATACACCACTGGCAACACAGGAACAGATTGACAGAACCAATCTACCAATCATAGCGTGATGACGTCAAAAGTTATTCCAGAGTCCCATACCTTATTTTCTTATAACATGGTGCAGCTCGTTTATCGATTCTCGATCCTCGCCATTGCATTGTCTGTATTAGGATCCTAACTACTTCACTGTCGTACAGACGGCACTTCAGCTGTCTCTTTACCGGTACCTCAATGCCGATGATGCGTGAGCCCGCTGCTAGATGTCCCGATGGTCACTAACATTACCTATACTCAACCATTGATACAAAGAAACAATGCTAAGATTGACATACAAGCAAAAGGAAATGTTGGAAAGGTTGCTTGGGCGTTAGGGTGGCGGAGAGGGTAACGCGCGGGACCGGCAGTCCAGGGGTACCGCGTTCGATTTCCAATCTCTTTCACCAGGTTACGCATTACAATTTATCTTTGAGCTTTGATCTTTTTATCAATGGTTTAATATAAAACTTGAGATGTGTACATACAAGAAAAAGAAAATGAGACATTACTTCCATTCTATACTATACTATTATAAAATCCTAGGTTTGTATTGAAAATAATTTTTCTATGGGATATTCAGGAAAAATCTTAATAGCGTGATGCAGGATCGTCGTTTGTTTTGTGTGGGCGCGCGGCGCCATGCCAATCTGGCGCCATCTGCTGTTTTCATAATTTCCTTTGTCCTTGCATCACGTCGAAACGGCTGGACAAATTTTAGCCAATTTTGGTACAGAGGGATAGCTGGTCATACAAAGATGGTTATAGGATACCTTTTATCTGTCTATGTGTGTTGGCGTCCTATGGTACCCCAGTGGTACAGTGGGCCTTCGTGAGACGTCGCCATCCGCTCCTGTCCTGTGCCTTATCTGTCTATGGTAAAGAAAAACAAGTGCAAGTCGGACTCGCGCACCGAGGGTTCCGTACAAACACTTTCCATCCCTAAGTGGCCGGTTAAGTTAAGTTTGCACCTGGTATGTATAGCGCCCCATATAAATTAGGTGCAAAGTTAGGTATTAAAAAAAAAACTACTTACTAGATCTCGTTAAAAACAATTTTCGTTGGTAGTTTTTATAGTAATGTACATCATGTGTTTTTTTTAGATTTTTCATTTTCTTATTTTAGAAGTTAGAGGGGGAGGGGGGGACCAACTTTTTTCCACTTTGGAAGCGTCTGTCACGCAAACTATTCAGATTAGAAAATAAATATTATAAAAACCTTGATATCATTTTTGAAGACCTATCCATAGATACCCCACACGTATGTGTTTGATGAAAAAAAAATTTTTAAGTTTCAGTTCTAAGTATGGGGAGCCCCCAATATTTATTATATTTTTTTTATTTTTGCATCAAAATCTTAATGCGGTTCACAGAACACATCTGCCTACCAAGTTTCAACAGTATAGCAATTATAGTTTCGGAAAAAAATGGCTGTGACATACGGACAGACAGACATGACGAATCTATAAGGGTTCCGTTTTTTGCCAAAAAAACGCAGGCGAAGTTGCGCCCGCCTCCTAGTGTTGCATATACCTATTTATAGTACCTTTCTTTTCACAGTGGTATCAGCGCCGGCGCCCCAGAAGCTAGACTCCAAGCCGGTGACCATCCACGGCAAGCTGGTGGGCCGCTCCGGCTCGCAGACCATCCTCATCGCTGCCAACTACGACTCCTCGGGTGTTGTGCCTGTAAGTATTGTAAGGGAGGCTCTGCGGAGGGTTTTAAAGCCTGAGGATGCGCCATATTGCGGAATTTCATTGCAAGTAATTTCTTATACTGGCAATGATTTTATAATAGTTTAAATAAAACAATTTAAACGGATTATATCGCGTATATTAATTATTTGAGCCTCCCTGACGTTTCAGTACCTTTACAGATACCGTTGTCAAAGGTTGACTGAGAAAACCACAATTTTTCACTGTCAAAGTTACATTTGTGCAAACTACCCATTTTATAAATATTAATTTAAAAATAAAGGTGTTCATACATGCCAGATGGGCCTAATGTGTAAAGACAGTTACACATGTGCCAGAAGGGAATTGTTTTATTATATGTGTGACAGTCGCGGAAACCGAAGAAAATATTTTATAATAGTTTGTCAACAACGTCCATTTCATTCATGGTGGTTTCTTTGAAAGACAAATATTTTAAAATATCCAAAGAAAGTGCCGAAAACTATTCACACTCATGATCGTAATATTATAGGTAAATAAAGTATACTTACACGTGTTTACTACACGAAAAACAGTCACGTAAAGAGCGTATTCCATTAAATGATATTACGAGGTTAACCATAGGAACTGATATTTAAACTAATGTCATTATAGTGCGATTGCGATTAGTTGCTAAATTGTTGCCATATAGATCTTATAAATAGCGCCCTCTTGACAATCCTCATATATTTCCGGTCAGGCTTTGATACACATTATTTTTACTTCTCGATCTTTACGAATACCTAGACATCTGTTTAGTTCTATTATTCACTATTGAGTGTCAGTGTCTGTGTCAAGAGACAGCTACAATTTCTTCTGAATACATTTCACCGACATTATTTTGCCACTTTAGCGGGGCTAGCATATCTTGCCGCGACTTCACATGTCACGCAAACCGTCACCTGTCTTGCTCTCACGGCATTGAATGGAAAGTGACAGGTAGTATTTGTAGACGTGCTGATAGTCATACCTCATATTATGCCTCTTTGCAGCATCACTCACTCCTGTGGCATTGCTGTTGTGGTGAAAATGACACCCCAATACTGGGCTCATGCTGTTCCTACGTTTTTTTTTGCAAAGGGCGAAGCTTCGTTTTAGCAAAGAGTGAGGTTTCGAAGCAACGAGAGTCACAAGATCTATCACTGCGGCCAATAACTTACGATAACCTTATCTACCTATAGGAGCTGTCTAACGGAGCCGACTCGAACGCGTCAGGTGCTGTAGCAGTCTTGGAGCTCGCTCGTATTTTCTCCCGGCTTTACGCGTCGCCGGCGGTGCGCGGCGCGCCGACGCTGCTGTTCGTGCTGACGGCCACCGGCCAGCAGCTCAACTACTTCGCCACCAAGAAGTGGCTGGAGGAGCAGCTCGACTCCACCGATACCTCGCTGCTGCAGGTAAGGTTCTCCACAACAGGGAACTTTGATACAAGAATGGCGGCGCCCGTGAGTTAACGAACGTCCTATAAATAGCAAAGGAAGAGGTTACATGGGACTTTAATTCCATTATAAAACACTAGGATAGCAAGCAAAGGAAGAACATTCTGTAGATGTACTAGAAGAGCAGAAGAAGTAATGATTCTGGGTGCTGTCTGAGGTACCAGGCTGACATAAAAGTAAGGAGTCCTGGAGCTCGCTCGCATCTTCTCCCGCCGCAGGTAAGGTTCTCCTCCACAACAGGCAACATACAAGAGCGGCGTCGCCCGTGAGCTAAAGAAGAACGTCCTAAGAAAAGTAAAGGAAGCGGTTACATGACACTTAAATTCCATTATAAAACGTACACCAGGATAGCCAAAAAAAAGGACTCTACCTCCATAACCCTATAAAAAAACTGGCCCATGACACTTGTCAATATCAAAATTCAACAGTTTAACACCGACGTGTGTCAACATTTCTACGGTTTGACATTGACAAGTGCCTACCATCGACTAAATATTTTTAGTTGGGTTTTGAAGGCAGAGAGCCCTTTAGCCAAAAGGAAAACAAACTGTCGGGACAAACAATAAAAAAAAATTGGGCAAGTGCGAGCCCGACTCGCGCATGAAGGGTTCCGTACCTATACATATATATAATCTATAACAAGTTTGTTGTATGGGAGCCACCCTTAAATATTTATTTTATTTTATTTTTAGTATTTGTATAGCGGCAATAGAAATACATCATCTGTGAAAATTTCAACTGTCTAGCTATCACCGTTCTTGAGATACAGCCTGGTGACAGACGGACGGACGGACAGCGAAGTCTCAGTAATAGGGTCCCGTTTTTACCCTTTGGGTACGGAACCCTAAAAACGATTCAACCATAATTTTTCTGCGTATCAATGTTAAGAGTTTTATTAAATATTTGTTTCATTTTCCCCAGGACGTGTCATTCGCCATGTGCCTGGACTCAATCTCCTCGTCGCCATCGCTGACGATGCACGTGTCCAAGCCCCCGAAGCCGGGCGGCGCCGCGCACTCCCTGCAAGCGAGACTTGGAGCCCCCCTCACGCATAAGAAGATCAACCTTGCTGACGAGCTGCTGGCGTGGCAGCATGAGCGATTCAGCATAAGGAGAATGACCGCTTTCACCCTTAGCAGCTTGCAGGTAAAACTACCATGTTAAGTATAGTATTCGATGCCTCAAACGGTATTGGCGCAGTCGCGGTAGGATAACACGCACTCTCTGCTAGCATACTTGGAGACATAGTATCCATAAGAAGATCAACCTTGCTGACGAGCTGCTGGCGTGGCAGCATGAACGATTCAGCATAAGGAGAATGACCGGTTTCACCCTTAGTAGCTTGCAGGTAAAACGACCATGTTAAGTATAGTATTCGATGCCTCAAACGGTATTGGCGCAGTCGTGGTAGGATAATGCACACTCTCTGCTAGCATACTTGGAGACCTGTTACGTATAAGATGATCAACCTTGCTGACGAGCTACTAGCGTGGCAGCATGAACGATTTAGCATTAGGAGAATGACCGCTTTCACACTTAGCAGCTTGCAGGTAAAACTACCATGTTAAGTATATAGTATTCGATGCCTCAAACGGTATTGGCGCAGTCGCGGTAGGATAATGCACACTCTCTGCTAGCATACTTGGAGACCTGTTACGTATAAGATGATCAACCTTGCTGACGAGCTACTAGCGTGGCAGCATTAACGATTCATCATAAGGAGAATGACCGCTTTAACCCTTAGTAGCTTGCAGGTAAAACGACCATGTTAAGTATAGTATTCGATGCCTCAAATGGTATTGGCGCAGTCGCGGTAGGATAATACGCACTCTCTGCAAGCATACTTGGAGACTCGTAAGAATATCATCCTTGCTGACGAGCTACTAGCTCGGCAGCATGAACGATTCAGCATAAGGAGAATGACCGCTTTAACCCTTAGTAGCTTGCAGGTAAAACGACCATGTTAAGTATAGTATTCGATGCCTCAAATGGTATTGGCGCAGTCGCGGTAGGATAATACTCTCTGCAAGTATACTTTGAGACCGGTACCCCCTGTTATAGCGGCATCAGAAATACATCATTTATGAAAATTTCAACTGTAGCTATCAACGGTTCATGAGATATATCCTGGCGACAGATGGACAGACAGACAGTTAGACGGACGGACAGCGGAGTCCAAGTAATAGGGTCCCGTTTTTAACCTTTCGGAACCCTAAAAACATCACGATAACGTAACATTACCTATCCAGTTATTGTATTAAGCGGTTTACACTCGCGTGAAATTGTCAGGAACGGCCCGACATGTTTAGAACTCGTATGGAGCTCTTCATCAGGGACGGCTGCCCGTACACCGCCGCGGCAACCTGGTCACTGATTCTTTGTTCACGTGAGTGTAAACCGCTTAATACAATCACGAAGGTTTTAATAAGATTATTACTTATCCAAGCTAATCTACCCGCAGAGCCACAAGGACCCGTCTCGGAGTACGGTGCTCGATGTACCATCAGAGTCATCAGTCTCCAGCCTGGCGGCGAACATCGCGCGGACGGCGCGGGCGCTCGCCTCGCACGTCTACAACCTCACGAGTGAGGGCAGCGCTGAAGACACGCTGCTGTACGATGACGCGTTGGTGAGTCACCACAGTGCTCGATCTACCATCAGAGTCATCAGTCTCCAGCCTGGCGGCGAACATCGCGCGGACGGCGCGGGCGCTCGCCTCGCACGTCTACAACCTCACGAGTGAGGGCAGCGCTGAAGACACGCTGCTGTACGATGACGCGTTGGTGAGTCACCACAGTGCTCGATCTACCATCAGAGTCATCAGTCTCCAGCCTGGCGGCGAACATCGCGCGGACGGCGCGGGCGCTCGCCTCGCACGTCTACAACCTCACGAGTGAGGGCAGCGCTGAAGACACGCTGCTGTACGATGACGCGTTGGTGAGTCACCACAGTGCTCGATCTACCATCAGAGTCATCAGTCTCCAGCCTGGCGGCGAACATCGCGCGGACGGCGCGGGCGCTCGCCTCGCACGTCTACAACCTCACGAGTGAGGGCAGCGCTGAAGACACGCTGCTGTACGATGACGCGTTGGTGAGTCACCACAGTGCTCGATCTACCATCAGAGTCATCAGTCTCCAGCCTGGCGGCGAACATCGCGCGGACGGCGCGGGCGCTCGCCTCGCACGTGTATAACCTCACGAGTGAGGGCAGCGCTGAAGACACGCTGCTGTACGATGACGCGTTGGTGAGTCACCACAGTGCTCGATCTACCATCAGAGTCATCAGTCTCCAGCCTGGCGGCGAACATCGCGCGGACGGCGCGGGCGCTCGCCTCGCACGTCTACAACCTCACGAGTGAGGGCAGCGCTGAAGACACGCTGCTGTACGATGACGCGTTGGTGAGTCACCACAGTGCTCGATCTACCATCAGAGTCATCAGTCTCCAGCCTGGCGGCGAACATCGCGCGGACGGCGCGGGCGCTCGCCTCGCACGTCTACAACCTCACGAGTGAGGGCAGCGCTGAAGACACGCTGCTGTACGATGACGCGTTGGTGAGTCACCACAGTGCTCGATCTACCATCAGAGTCATCAGTCTCCAGCCTGGCGGCGAACATCGCGCGGACGGCGCGGGCGCTCGCCTCGCACGTCTACAACCTCACGAGTGAGGGCAGCGCTGAAGACACGCTGCTGTACGATGACGCGTTGGTGAGTCACCACAGTGCTCGATCTACCATCAGAGTCATCAGTCTCCAGCCTGGCGGCGAACATCGCGCGGACGGCGCGGGCGCTCGCCTCGCACGTCTACAACCTCACGAGTGAGGGCAGCGCTGAAGACACGCTGCTGTACGATGACGCGTTGGTGAGTCACCACAGTGCTCGATCTACCATCAGAGTCATCAGTCTCCAGCCTGGCGGCGAACATCGCGCGGACGGCGCGGGCGCTCGCCTCGCACGTCTACAACCTCACGAGTGAGGGCAGCGCTGAAGACACGCTGCTGTACGATGACGCGTTGGTGAGTCACCACAGTGCTCGATCTACCATCAGAGTCATCAGTCTCCAGCCTGGCGGCGAACATCGCGCGGACGGCGCGGGCGCTCGCCTCGCACGTCTACAACCTCACGAGTGAGGGCAGCGCTGAAGACACGCTGCTGTACGATGACGCGTTGGTGAGTCACCACAGTGCTCGATCTACCATCAGAGTCATCAGTCTCCAGCCTGGCGGCGAACATCGCGCGGACGGCGCGGGCGCTCGCCTCGCACGTCTACAACCTCACGAGTGAGGGCAGCGCTGAAGACACGCTGCTGTACGATGACGCGTTGGTGAGTCACCACAGTGCTCGATCTACCATCAGAGTCATCAGTCTCCAGCCTGGCGGCGAACATCGCGCGGACGGCGCGGGCGCTCGCCTCGCACGTCTACAACCTCACGAGTGAGGGCAGCGCTGAAGACACGCTGCTGTACGATGACGCGTTGGTGAGTCACCACAGTGCTCGATCTACCATCAGAGTCATCAGTCTCCAGCCTGGCGGCGAACATCGCGCGGACGGCGCGGGCGCTCGCCTCGCACGTCTACAACCTCACGAGTGAGGGCAGCGCTGAAGACACGCTGCTGTACGATGACGCGTTGGTGAGTCACCACAGTGCTCGATCTACCATCAGAGTCATCAGTCTCCAGCCTGGCGGCGAACATCGCGCGGACGGCGCGGGCGCTCGCCTCGCACGTCTACAACCTCACGAGTGAGGGCAGCGCTGAAGACACGCTGCTGTACGATGACGCGTTGGTGAGTCACCACAGTGCTCGATCTACCATCAGAGTCATCAGTCTCCAGCCTGGCGGCGAACATCGCGCGGACGGCGCGGGCGCTCGCCTCGCACGTGTATAACCTCACGAGTGAGGGCAGCGCTGAAGACACGCTGCTGTACGATGACGCGTTGGTGAGTCACCACAGTGCTCGATCTACCATCAGAGTCATCAGTCTCCAGCCTGGCGGCGAACATCGCGCGGACGGCGCGGGCGCTCGCCTCGCACGTCTACAACCTCACGAGTGAGGGCAGCGCTGAAGACACGCTGCTGTACGATGACGCGTTGGTGAGTCACCACAGTGCTCGATCTACCATCAGAGTCATCAGTCTCCAGCCTGGCGGCGAACATCGCGCGGACGGCGCGGGCGCTCGCCTCGCACGTCTACAACCTCACGAGTGAGGGCGGCGCGGAAGACACGCTGCTGTACGATGACGCGTTGGCGAGTCACTGCACGATACGATAGAGATGAATTAGCGAGAGCATGGAATTGCATTTGTAAGGTACGTATTAAAAGGAGAATAACTTAAGTATTTCTCTTAATTTTATGAAATTACATACCATTCTCTTCTTAAGAGGCCTTATTCCTTTTAAAATTTATTTTTTTCATATTATGACAAATATACTGATAATTTCAACCAAATTTTTGAAGTGTATAATACTTTTCCCCGAGTTCTAGGTAGTAACATAGCTATTTCATGCTTTCATTGCGCACAGTCGAAAATAAGTTGAAAAAACTAATATTCCGCGTGAATTTTGTCAATTTCGAGTAGTTTTTGAAACAAAAATCATCAATGAAAAATTCAAACTGTAGGTTTCAAATATATACCAATAAATCCCAATAGCCCTGTTCTAGGTAGTAACATCAATAATATGTTAAGAAACATGTTTGATCATAGAGAAAAATGTCTAAACAATCAGCATTTTAAAAGGAATAAGGCCTCTTAACAAGTAACATAATACTCAGTCCTTTTTCGCAAAAACAAAAACAAAATCATACCGATGTATGAAGCATGCCACGAAACGCCGCGGTGCCGCAGTTTTTGGCGAGCGAAGCGTGGCGCGGCGGGAACAAATCGCGCCTTTAGAATGATAGTAACGTAATTCAAAATCTTGAAGTTTTAGAATTAGATCTCTTTTATTCTAAATATATAAATTAAAAATTGAAGTGTCGACGATTTTGTATTAGGTCACTATAATTCTAAAGGTGTGAAATGTATCGGCGACTAGGGAAGATGCCGCGACTTCAGAGCGGCGCGGGCGGGCTGGGGCGGTACGTGGCATGCTTGCCTCTAAGACCGAATAGGCTAGTTGACTCATGTTAAGTTGTAATAAACTAATGTCTATTTCGTATAGTATTTGACATAGGAAACCTAAATATATATTTTTCAGTTCATAAAGGTAAAAGATGGCTGAACAAATGGAAATTGAAAATATGATTTTATGCTTTCTAAAATAAAATATGATTTTTCAGGTGAGATAGGTGGCGGGCAATGATAGAATTCCATACCAAAAGAAGGTTGCATTGCCGGCCTTGGCCAGTAAAGCAACCTTCTTTTGTTTTGATATCGATTTGTGCCATTGAGATCTTGCCATGTTTGAGAAAAGCAACAAGGCCCGGCGCGAGGGATTGCCGACCGTCTCTAGACGGTCTTTGCTGTAATTTACTACAGTCCGTGAGGTCTCAGACTACGATCGGGTTTATGTGAAAACTGAGAGATTTTATCTGGATCGACGAGCGAGCGAGATATGTATAAAATGCGACTCGCATTCTCACAGCTCACGCACTATATTTACATGTTTCCAGAGTGTCGACGAGGAATCAGTTAAGCTCTGGTACAAATATATGGCGTCGCAAGCGAGAGCGCCACAGATCATAACCACATCGGCTCCTAGCGCAGGTTAGTAATGACAACATTTCTGTATAGAGTGTCTTATTATATCCGCTTTTTTGTAGGGTATGATTCCAATACTAACTGCATGCTTTAAGGGCAGAGGGAATTTGCGCCAGTCCATATAATTAAGTGCCCGGTGACACTATGATTTGGAATGTGTAATGTTCATAGAAATATAAAAAAGCCAGTTTGAGTTCACATTTGGAATCGAAAAAGATTTTTTTTTTATTTCAATCGAAGCGTTACGTGCCTTGGGAGGGAACGGTTCAATTTATTCTTCAAGAAGAAATTGACACGTCTGGTTTAGTGTAAAATAGACAATGGAACAGCTGTTGATTGTATTTTTTGCACGAAGACAGTTTTTGGAATAAAGGGTGTCATAGTCATTCTAACTTAGTACTAGTCACAGTAATACTGTTTAGTGTCAATAGTTGCATGCTTTAAAAGAAAAATGTCACTTGGTAACTGTCTTTTAAGTGTTTTGCATAGAAAACTCCCGTGATTCTGACATAAAACACACATGAAACGAGTTTACTCTCATATGAGTCGAATATCGCTCGTCATGTTTCCAATCGGTTCGCGATTCAGAATCAGGTTCACTGATCAGTCGCGGCGACGGCCAATCGAACACTGCGCGCCATAGCTCTGTCCACTAGCTATTAGATGCGGGTGTCACATGTCGAGCGATATTCGAAATAGACGACGTGAGTAAACCCATTGCATATTTGTTTTAATAGACCCGAGATTTTGGATACAAACTAGGACCCGCCCTGGCTTCGCACTGGTGCAATGCTATATTATGTATATAAACCTACCTCTTGAATCACTCTTATCTATTAAAAAAACCGCATCTAAATCCGTTGCGTAGTTTTAAGTATACATAGGCAGACAGCAGGAAGCGACTTTGTTTTATACTATCTAGTGTTGGACTTGTTGTACTTGTGTATGGGACCACTATACTTCTATGTGACAGGAGTGACGGCCGCCCTGGAGCGCGCGCTGTCGCGGTACATGGACGTGACGGCGAGCGTGCACGGCGTGGACAAGCGCGAGCCCGAGTACACGCTCTACTCGCCCACGCGCGCCGTGCTCTACGTGTACAGGTACACACATGTATACTAGTGTGTGACAGGAGTGACGGCCCTGGAGCGCGCGCTGTCGCGGTACATGGACGTGACGGCGAGCGTGCACGGCGTGGACAAGCGCGAGCCCGAGTACACGCTCTACTCGCCCACGCGCGCCGTGCTCTACGTGTACAGGTACACACATGTATACTAGTGTGTGACAGGAGTGACGGCCCTGGAGCGCGCGCTGTCGCGGTACATGGACGTGACGGCGAGCGTGCACGGCGTGGACAAGCGCGAGCCCGAGTACACGCTCTACTCGCCCACGCGCGCCGTGCTCTACGTGTACAGGTACACACATGTATACTAGTGTGTGACAGGAGTGACGGCCCTGGAGCGCGCGCTGTCGCGGTACATGGACGTGACGGCGAGCGTGCACGGCGTGGACAAGCGCGAGCCCGAGTACACGCTCTACTCGCCCACGCGCGCCGTGCTCTACGTGTACAGGTACACACATGTATACTAGTGTGTGACAGGAGTGACGGCCCTGGAGCGCGCGCTGTCGCGGTACATGGACGTGACGGCGAGCGTGCACGGCGTGGACAAGCGCGAGCCCGAGTACACGCTCTACTCGCCCACGCGCGCCGTGCTCTACGTGTACAGGTACACACATGTATACTAGTGTGTGACAGGAGTGACGGCCCTGGAGCGCGCGCTGTCGCGGTACATGGACGTGACGGCGAGCGTGCACGGCGTGGACAAGCGCGAGCCCGAGTACACGCTCTACTCGCCCACGCGCGCCGTGCTCTACGTGTACAGGTACACACATGTATACTAGTGTGTGACAGGAGTGACGGCCCTGGAGCGCGCGCTGTCGCGGTACATGGACGTGACGGCGAGCGTGCACGGCGTGGACAAGCGCGAGCCCGAGTACACGCTCTACTCGCCCACGCGCGCCGTGCTCTACGTGTACAGGTACACACATGTATACTAGTGTGTGACAGGAGTGACGGCCCTGGAGCGCGCGCTGTCGCGGTACATGGACGTGACGGCGAGCGTGCACGGCGTGGACAAGCGCGAGCCCGAGTACACGCTCTACTCGCCCACGCGCGCCGTGCTCTACGTGTACAGGTACACACATGTATACTAGTGTGTGACAGGAGTGACGGCCCTGGAGCGCGCGCTGTCGCGGTACATGGACGTGACGGCGAGCGTGCACGGCGTGGACAAGCGCGAGCCCGAGTACACGCTCTACTCGCCCACGCGCGCCGTGCTCTACGTGTACAGGTACACACATGTATACTAGTGTGTGACAGGAGTGACGGCCCTGGAGCGCGCGCTGTCGCGGTACATGGACGTGACGGCGAGCGTGCACGGCGTGGACAAGCGCGAGCCCGAGTACACGCTCTACTCGCCCACGCGCGCCGTGCTCTACGTGTACAGGTACACACATGTATACTAGTGTGTGACAGGAGTGACGGCCCTGGAGCGCGCGCTGTCGCGGTACATGGACGTGACGGCGAGCGTGCACGGCGTGGACAAGCGCGAGCCCGAGTACACGCTCTACTCGCCCACGCGCGCCGTGCTCTACGTGTACAGGTACACACATGTATACTAGTGTGTGACAGGAGTGACGGCCCTGGAGCGCGCGCTGTCGCGGTACATGGACGTGACGGCGAGCGTGCACGGCGTGGACAAGCGCGAGCCCGAGTACACGCTCTACTCGCCCACGCGCGCCGTGCTCTACGTGTACAGGTACACACATGTATACTAGTGTGTGACAGGAGTGACGGCCCTGGAGCGCGCGCTGTCGCGGTACATGGACGTGACGGCGAGCGTGCACGGCGTGGACAAGCGCGAGCCCGAGTACACGCTCTACTCGCCCACGCGCGCCGTGCTCTACGTGTACAGGTACACACATGTATACTAGTGTGTGACAGGAGTGACGGCCCTGGAGCGCGCGCTGTCGCGGTACATGGACGTGACGGCGAGCGTGCACGGCGTGGACAAGCGCGAGCCCGAGTACACGCTCTACTCGCCCACGCGCGCCGTGCTCTACGTGTACAGGTACACACATGTATACTAGTGTGTGACAGGAGTGACGGCCCTGGAGCGCGCGCTGTCGCGGTACATGGACGTGACGGCGAGCGTGCACGGCGTGGACAAGCGCGAGCCCGAGTACACGCTCTACTCGCCCACGCGCGCCGTGCTCTACGTGTACAGGTACATACATGTATACTAGTGTGTGACAGGAGTGACGGCCCTGGAGCGCGCGCTGTCGCGGTACATGGACGTGACGGCGAGCGTGCACGGCGTGGACAAGCGCGAGCCCGAGTACACGCTCTACTCGCCCACGCGCGCCGTGCTCTACGTGTACAGGTACATACATGTATACTAGTGTGTGACAGGAGTGACGGCCCTGGAGCGCGCGCTGTCGCGGTACATGGACGTGACGGCGAGCGTGCACGGCGTGGACAAGCGCGAGCCCGAGTACACGCTCTACTCGCCCACGCTCGCCGTGCTCTACGTGTACAGGTACATACATGTATACTAGTGTGTGACAGGAGTGACGGCCCTGGAGCGCGCGCTGTCGCGGTACATGGACGTGACGGCGAGCGTGCACGGCGTGGACAAGCGCGAGCCCGAGTACACGCTCTACTCGCCCACGCGCGCCGTGCTCTACGTGTACAGGTACACACATGTATACTAGTGTGTGACAGGAGTGACGGCCCTGGAGCGCGCGCTGTCGCGGTACATGGACGTGACGGCGAGCGTGCACGGCGTGGACAAGCGCGAGCCCGAGTACACGCTCTACTCGCCCACGCGCGCCGTGCTCTACGTGTACAGGTACACACATGTATACTAGTGTGTGACAGGAGTGACGGCCCTGGAGCGCGCGCTGTCGCGGTACATGGACGTGACGGCGAGCGTGCACGGCGTGGACAAGCGCGAGCCCGAGTACACGCTCTACTCGCCCACGCGCGCCGTGCTCTACGTGTACAGGTACACACATGTATACTAGTGTGTGACAGGAGTGACGGCCCTGGAGCGCGCGCTGTCGCGGTACATGGACGTGACGGCGAGCGTGCACGGCGTGGACAAGCGCGAGCCCGAGTACACGCTCTACTCGCCCACGCGCGCCGTGCTCTACGTGTACAGGTACACACATGTATACTAGTGTGTGACAGGAGTGACGGCCCTGGAGCGCGCGCTGTCGCGGTACATGGACGTGACGGCGAGCGTGCACGGCGTGGACAAGCGCGAGCCCGAGTACACGCTCTACTCGCCCACGCGCGCCGTGCTCTACGTGTACAGGTACACACATGTATACTAGTGTGTGACAGGAGTGACGGCCCTGGAGCGCGCGCTGTCGCGGTACATGGACGTGACGGCGAGCGTGCACGGCGTGGACAAGCGCGAGCCCGAGTACACGCTCTACTCGCCCACGCGCGCCGTGCTCTACGTGTACAGGTACATACATGTATACTAGTGTGTGACAGGAGTGACGGCCGCCTAGTAATGACTAGAGCACAAACACGGAAAGACCGGGAATCGAACCCGGTACCTTATCCGGTCCAGGTCGTGAACCTCTCCACCACCCTAACGCCAGATAACCTTGCTTTGTGTGTCGATCTTTCCATTGTTTATTTGGAAGGCTTTACACCTTAGCGGCTTCTATGTGAATAGAGGTGTTGTGTAATTGGTTCATAATTTTATTTTATTTGTTGCAGCGTGAAACCAGCGGTATTTGACCTGATCCTGACCCTCGCCATCATAGCGTACCTATCATTGGTATACTTCGCCATCCAGCTGTTCCCACGGTTCTATGAAGAGTATGCGAAGGTGGTCACCGGAAAGACCAAAGTACATTAGGGTAAGGATAGTAAAGAGTATAGTAGTGTTATTATCCGAGAAAGACATTGCTGCAAGTTAAGGTAAAGTGTTTTGTAATAGTGGTTTATGCAACTGTTGCATAATAAGAGGTCTTAAAACGCGACGTTTCATAATAGGATTACACTATTGTTTTAACGCTTAGTGTGTACAGTTGCATGTAAATATGATATTTTGCGTGATAATCCTTCCTACAAACTGCAGCAACAATTTTTTATGGTTTTTTCATAATCATCTTCCCTTAACTTGGCAAAAAAAAACTAAGGTTGATAGTTCGTTCGAAAAAAAAATTTGAAAAGATGGTGGACTTTGTACATGCTGGTGTCCATTGCCAATTTAAGGTTTAAAATTTTCGACGTGACAGTTGCTATTTTTTTGGCTGAAGGGAACCTTTACTTCAAACCTCAATAAAAACAAAAAAAAACTAGTCGATGGTCTGCACTTGTCACTGTCACTCTGACGTAGCGTCTAGTAACGCCATCTTTGTCTAGATATATAAACGAAAGGCACATGTCTTTCTTAGATAGTAACACACATTGCGTACTCTGATATAAACAAAGCAATAAAATGTTACCCTTTGATTTCCACAGTCGGTGCAAACTAAAAAAATATGTTCTTTATATGGATGATACTATTTTAACAATAATACCTGTTGATTGACACATCACATACATAAAACTTCATATTTACTTACGCATTTGAGTGAAATATAACATTAATTCATTGTGAATTTATATTAGACTCGAATAATAGGCGATGATTGTATATTGCATTTCTCAAACATGCAATAAATTAAAAACAAAGAAATGGCAAGAGATCAATGTCACAAATTGCGATTGAA
Organism: Apotomis capreana; assembly: GCA_947623375.1. Classification (NCBI taxonomy): domain Eukaryota; kingdom Metazoa; phylum Arthropoda; class Insecta; order Lepidoptera; family Tortricidae; genus Apotomis; species Apotomis capreana. The sequence goes on from OX392515.1 coordinate 18,525,438, forward strand.
ACAAATGTTGCTTTGCTGGCGTAGGCCGGCAATGTAGTATAAAAAATATATTGTTGTCCTCCACGCCAAGGAGGTATTTCGAAGGATATAAAGAACATAAATGAGAAAACATTTGTATTCTACTGGTGGTAATTAAAGGGTAGAAGAATAGAGACTTATATAAGCGTATGCATACCATTTTGAGTTCAAAATTACTTTTGTAGAACAGTGACAATCGGGAAGTTTTAAAACATTTGGCATATAACCGTGACTTCAGAGCGTGCGAAGATTCGCGAGATTCGCTCCGCCGCTAATGCCGAGAGGGACGCTGCTATCTGTTGGAATGAGTATATATGTAAATTACTGTCTCATTCTAACAGATAGCAGCGTCTCTCTTTGTCCGCCGCACCATTCGATCGTCTGTTAGCCCCATAAGAAATTTTAATGCAGATATGTCAGAGTAGTGCCAAAGCTTTTTTTTTTACCTAGTCTCTGCGTGCTAGTGTTTTCACCCGAGACGTGCGAAGATGCGTAACGAGGGATGAGTTTTTGTTAACCAATGGAATAACTTCATTTAGTTATCCTCGCTCTGCGTAACTGATTCTATTGGTTAACAAAAACGCATCCCTCGCTCTCGCTACGCATCCATCACTAGTGGTAACTCAGCCTAAGTTGCATGAAATTGTTTTAAATTCGCACGCTTTTATTATGTCTCTGTTCTTCCATGTTAATATAAGTACAGGATTTATTTATTAACAACGGCTTTCTAGTTTATCCGCTGCGTGAAATGGACAGCTCAATAATACATGTATAAGTGCCCTACATTTTGATTAGTTCTATAACTATCATCATACGCGACTATTTCTCGCGAGATAATTACTCGTCTCTTTCTGTGCAGTAATGTGAGAGAGTGACGGGTAGTGCTATGTCGCAAGACAAGAGTCGCGAAGCGTAGTTATGCTAGACGGGCTGATCGGTTAATTTTCATCCACTGAAGGTTTAAAGGGGCTCCATTTCATTCGGTTGTTCAGGAATTTGTGAGACAGAAAATCAGCACTATCAAAATAGTCACTAATTTACGAATCGTTGAATATTTACCGACATTTTATTTATGATTATGATCGTTGTGTACAGTTGAAGTCGTATTAAATCTGGTATAAAAATGTTTTTTTAGGATCCAGTTAATAAAAAATCGAATAATAAAATAAAGGTGCAACCACACCACCGCTCGCTTAAAAAACTGTAACAATGCGTTTACGCAGTGATGTGTCGTTTCCATTACGCAACTTTTCCACACCGCTTTAAAAAAAACGGTGACGCACTATAAACGAAATCAAATGTATGAAAATTAGATACGTGACAATCGCGTCACGTCTTTTTCATACATTTGACGTGCATCAGCGTATTTTAAGCAGCGGTGTGGGGAGCTTGCGGTATGTCGTCACCGTTTTCGAACAGCGGTGTATGGTCGCACCTTAATTTGTAATATATGTAGATACAAAGATCAGATGGCAAATAAAAAGTAAGCTCATTTATTGTCCGCTCTAGGGCTTCCAATTCCCGGATTTGTATGTATGGGCTAATACGAGATCCTTAGTCCACACCGAAACGATAATTTGTAGTCTGAATCAGTAAACTCAAAATTTTAATAAAACAATTTAAACCGATTCTATCCCGTAATGCTGTTTTATTTAAGAGGCCTTGTACATTTTAAAGTGTTTTTTTTTTCATAGTATGACAAATGTATTCATAATTTAAGTGAATAATACTTTTCCCAGAGTTCTAGATAGTAACATAGCTATGACATGCCTTCATTGCAGTCGAAAATAAGTTGAAAGTTTCCTGCATGAATTTTCACAATATCAGGTAGTTTTTGAAACAAAAATTCCAGATATATATCAATAAATCACTAGCCCTGTTCTGTGTGTGGGTTGTGTTAAGAAAAAAAAGTCTAAAATAATCAGCATTTTTGAACGGGTAAAGAGTCTTAAATGCGTGACAGACGCGGAAACCGAAGAAAATATATTATAATCGCAAAAAATATTAGTGATTTTATCTTTGTATCAACATTGTAAAAAAAGACACGTAATAAGAAATACCATTTGTATCTACCTACATTTAATTAAGTTTAAGCAGTTTTTAAATTCTAGGATCCTAACCATCTTACGGTGTAAGATGTCTTTAAGTGAAAATCCGAGTGTAGTTAAGCTAAGCTAATATATTTCTGTTAAGACAATATTCTTTTTAATGATCAGATTGTCAAGAAATTACGTTTCTCTGTCTTTTGTGTTTTATTCTATTAAAGTTGCGTCGACAATATCATAACCGCCGTCATTAAAATGTGATTGTCAATCTGATGATTTTGGAGCGTTTCCTTATTAATTAATCTTTTGGCGACCACTTGGCGTTGAAAAGATTGATAAAGCTATACTTTGAATTTAAGAGGCGCACTCTTGACTGCCGATTTATTATTCATATTAAATAAAATAAATTTACATTTGCACCCCGTAGTGATACAAAATGTCTGGAGTAAAAGTTAGGAATGAAATTTCGCACTTGAAATTAAGGATTGAACGTCATTTTTTTTTCTATTTTAGAACCCAAAAGTTGGTGAACTTGCGATCAATTTATGACTACATTTTTTTAGGATTTGTTTTTGAAAAGACTTATCAAAATTGTATAACTGGAAGAGTAGGTATTACTAGTACTGTAATTGTATGATCACAATTTACTTTTAAATTTTATATTTTACAGTCATAATATTTATTAAATTTTCCTTTGGTTTGGGGTATTTGGTTAGTTGGAGCGTTGTTGATTTATCTATATGCATTGTGCCGATAATTTAATGAAATACATCTATCTTGTATGATTTTCTATTCACGGAGTGTTTCTGAATATGTAACGTTATGTTTATGTATGTTGATTAAAGTATGGACGCTAAGCACGGATAATTCCGTACATTGACATCGCCGTTAACTATAGCACGCGCAGAATTATATTGCTGTCGCGCTCGCACAGTGGCGTTGACCGTCGGCATCACATAGCGACAATAATATAGGTTGGCAATAATATATTGGCAGTTCAATGAATGGAATTACTCTTGGTAAGCGTCCTCATTTTAAGGTAGGTACCTATTCAGTGGATTTTACAAAAATCTACAATTAATTATGTTGACCGTCCTTGCAGTTCCTTATTATGAAGTCACATGATATAATTTATATGTGTTACAGAGAAATAAAGCAAGCTTTGATAGTTTTACTACAAAATATATTAAAGTAGTCACTTTCATTATCTGCCTCCACATGTATTAAAATAGTTGGTAAGTCTTGTAGAAACTAAACCTTTTCAAGATTTTTTGTCAGATGGACCTTAGATACATTCTTTTGTTTGTTATTATTTGTAGATAAATGTGCCAGAAAAGGTAAAACTATCAAATTTGCATTTATTGCAGTGGCAATCCTATTGCGTAAGTTAAATACCATTCCTTCTGTCATTCGGTTCAAGGGTTGAAGGTTTGATGGTCGTCAACGCGAGGTAGTTACCAAAATAACACTTATAAGGAAAAAACAATTATTCAACTCGACGCTTTGCGAGCTGTAGGCTTCTTGAGTTGTGTCTCAAAATGCCTAAAATAAGATATTTTTTACATTTTTAGTCGCCATTTTGAATAAAACCGAATCTGAAAATATTACGAGAATCGATTGAGAAATCGACAACATTCTGGAAATCCAAATATTTGGACACTCGGGCATAGGAAAGCAAATTGCCCAAGCTGAAACTGAGACGCTTCGCTCGTTTCGCTCGCCCCGCCAATAAAACATGAACGCGTTGCTCTATTGCAGCATTCTACCTACGTCAAGTTGTGTATTATTACCTATAACTAAAAATTCCGGGATTTTTTTGTATGGGCCATACGGGGATCCCGGCATTCTTCATACAAAAAAGCCCTGAAATTGGAAACCTTAATTACGTCCAATGACGTTATTTCTAAGTCGGCGTCACAACGACATACACAGTCACGACGATTTAAAGTCGACTTAGTGCGACCAACGTAGCGGCCAGTGGGGGCTTTAGGAGTGAGCGAGTCATCGCGTTCGAAACTTCCACTCACACTTATGGCCGCCGTTCGTCTTACCGCTGGTCGAGCGTAGTCGAAGTTTATTTTGGTCACGCCCCCGCGTTCGCGATCAAGAACATTATTGTTAATACTTTTTATGTGAATCGCTTAGCTTAAGCTTCAATTAGTATGTTTGTATAAGAGAAGCGATCGAGCAATCGTAAACCTAAGTGATGATTTATAGAGAATTCTTTTAAAGTCGATCGGGGTAAATTTGACCCTTCTGTGTAATACAGTTTACCGCTACAGCGCCTAGATAAAAAAAAAACTATTAATAACAAAAAACTATTGAAATACATTATCTACGCACTGTAGCAGTAAAACAATTGAAACTGGCAGTATATCAGAGTGGACTAAAATTACCCCGATTGATTATGTTAACACTGAATATAAGTACATACCAATCCATGCTAATATATATTCTTTCTTACCTTATCTAATTTAAGAAACAAAATTCTAACCGCAAAACTCAGATTTCGATGCCATAACTGATTCCTCGCCAGCAAAGCAATTACATTAATAAAATTGGCAATGTTAGTTGCAAAATAATGATTTACTTCAGATTACTTTATTTACGAGAAAGGACAGTTTCAGACAAAACAGACATACCTTGAGCTTAGATTATTGTCTAATAAATAAGACAGGTGCCGTAAGGTGAGAGTATTTGGATACTTTTCGTACTAACCATGATATAAGAACACAAGGTATGCTACTCCGAAATGACAGGCGGACTTTCATCGTCATCAGGCTATGATTGGTTGGTTGGTTCTGTCCATGTCTGTGTTGCCAGTGGTGTATCATAATATTCATTATAATCCCCGACTCCCTTGTTACCTGTATGAATCTCACAAAATCGTGAGTGTTTTAAATACATTATTACGACAAAATAAAATTTAGCTAAAAACATGACAACTGTAATGTGTAGTATGTAGCTAATGTCTACATTTAATAATTAACATATCTCCTTTAATTCTTGTAAAACCTTGGATTAAATACATTTGGTTAATGCTGTACAAGCAATATGCGTATTGTTACAGTAAACCAAAGTGTTACTGTTAATTATTAAATGTAGATATTAGCTACATACTACAGCTCCCCCGTAAGATCCCTTCAAATGCATAAATGCATTTTTTGTACGACTAGCGGCAAATAAAAACCCTTATTATTATTTTGTTACCATAAGGCTGCAACTAAGTAATCAGTGAGGTAGAAAATCACACTAGCCGGAGTGCCTTACCCTGTATTCTTATACCACGGTACTAACCGAAAAAATGTCTTTAACTCCGATTTTTTACTTTTAATTTACATATTACCAAAAATCACCATCAGTTTTAAACAGCCTCACCATACAGTAGCTAAGAATAAACGGACTTTAAGCATTGACTTATGTTTTTAATTATGCTTATTTTATTTATTATTATTTATAAAAGTTACTTCGAAGAATGGTTAAATAATAATGGCACTAAGGTGTATTCTTGCTTGATAGGTTTGAGAACAAAGTAGTCAAACTTGTGTCTTGTGTAAGTAAAAGTTGATGTAAAGGAATTGATAATAAAACCTTTGTTTTAAAAGTGTATTTTATTACAGAAATTCATTAAATAGAAAACCTAAAATATTTTTATAACATTTTTGTACTTATTAATGACCTATATTTGAATACTATATATTTATTATGTACAAGTGATTGTACAGATTAAAAATTTAACCTTTTGAGCGCCAAAGACGGCAAATCACGTCGACGGAAAGCTGTGCCCTAGACGCCACGATGTCATTTGCCGCTATACAATGTCGTACTATCTACTGTCAGCTTGGCGTCAAGGGCACAGTTTTCCGTCGAAGAGCTAAGCGGTTGAAAGGCATATATTTTGAATTTTGATCCATTCGCACATTCGTTTTACCTCCGCGGGCGACTCGCGGCCGTGTACCAACACGATACACAACGTAGCGCTTTCAGCGCTTGCTGTCTCGCTCGCGCCCTAACCGCCTAGCCAATTGCCCTGTTCTTAGTAGTAACATTGATAATAATGTTAAGAAACATGTTTGATCATAAAGAAAAAAATCTAAAACCATCAGCGTTTTTGAGCGGATAATGAGCCTTAACGAACCAACACTAACGCCGGGAGGACGTTTCTGTGCAACTTGTTAATCCCGCAAATCCCGCGGATCCCGCACTCGTAATACCGCTCTTTGCGGGATCGGTTAATGATGAGGGATCTCGGTATTTCGAGATCTTAGAATACCGACATTGGATGCCGTGAATATTATAAATTGGTTAAACCCATAATTTCAGTTTCTTTAAGATAAATAAGTTTAGTCGTCAAATTATTCAGTAAGTAAGTATATTGGTATAAGCATTTATTGTTGGAAATCAGTATAAAAAATAACACGGTTTAGCATAAAAATAAGGTTTAATATTCATTACAATAACCACTGTGAAGCACAACGTTTTAATAGACTAATAATAAATTGTAACACTTAATATACTATACTCTGGCGGTTTGTAAACCCGGGATTTTCGGTGCACTGATGATTTGTCGCCTACTCTCGACCTAGTGTCACCGGAGACCACGCGGTATGCTTGTTACACCGGGACTATGTCTTGCACGCGTTTTTATTACGTGTCGAAACGACAGACAATGAAGGGAAATGAAAAACATCGCGATAGACCCGGTATAATACGCTATAAATATGTAATTAATATTATTATAGTCGCATAGTTATATCAAATGTAATTGAAATAACTATGTGTCACATGTCTTACATTTTTTCTATATCTACCAGACAGTACCTAAATAATAAAATTAAAAGAGCACCATCTTCATTAAAATAGGCATTTTCTATTGACTTAGTTCTCCATTATGAGCATGTAACAGAGTTCAAATAAATTGTTAAAAAAATGGGCAAGTGCGAGTCCGACTCGCGCATGAAGGGTTCCGTACCATAAAACAAGTTTTTTGTATGAGAGCCCCCCTTAAATATTTGTTTAATTTTATTTTTAGCATTTGTTGTTATAGCGGCAATAGAAATACATCATCTGTGAAAATTTCAACTGTCTAGCTATCACCGTTTTTGAGATACAGCCTGGTGACAAACGGACGGACGGACGGACAGCGAAGTCTCAGTAATAGGGTCCCTTTTTTACCCTTTGGGTACGGAACCCTAAAAAGGAGTCTTCCATACAAAACGAAATAACACAATGCTATAAACTTGCTCTTGAACATATTAAAATACTTAAACGGATTTACTCGCGTCGTAGAAGTCGACGCTAGACGTGAAAGTAAACCCGTTTAAGTATTTTAATATGTCTAAGACTCCCGGTAGTGTTCTTTGTAAAATTTCTCTTGAATCCAACTATATAAAACAAATTAAGGCCGATTGTAGGCATTTCGCTTCTAACTCAAACAAAAAACGCCTAGGTGCCCGTAGTACACATATAGCATATAGAATAGAATAGAATAGAAAAAGCTTTATTCAAGATAACACATCATTACAATTTACAATATTACGTAAGTATTAAAGACAGTGTACAAGAGATGTGTTTTCGAAATGGTCTCCACTCAGCAATGCTGTTGGCTTTGCTAGGTATATTAGCAAAGCCCACGGCACTGGTTTTCTGTGGAGCCAGAGGGACGGTTTCGCGGGACAGCATTATCCCTTTGAGCGCCAAGCGGCAAAGCAATTCACCGTGCCACTGACCTGACGCCAAACCAAAAAAAAAAGTGCTCCAAAATCAACAGAGATTGAAAAACACAGATAGTGGTTTGAATTAGCATGTTTTTGACCATTGAAATTTTTGACGTCAATAGGCGTCGTTGGCGTCAGTGGCACGAATTCCAGATGACGTAATTTGCCGTCTTTGGCGGTCAAAGGGTGAGCTACTTGTGTCAAAGACGAAGACGAAGCAAATGACACAGTTTATTATATGTATATGTAAATATGTACACATTGACGATATTAAACTATTCGCAGATAATATAACAGAATTATTTCAATTAGCGGATATAACAACAATTTTCTAGAGACATAGGTATGCAGTTTGGTATCGACAAATGTAAAATACACTCAATACATAGGGGGCACATACAAGACAACAGTTACATGTTATAGACAGGAGAGCAAGTAGATCCGATGACTGAACAGGAGACATACAAATTCTTATGCTTTGACAAAACAAGAACTCAAAGGAAAATTTAAACAAAGACTTAATATAATACTCAAAACACACCTAAATTCACGAAACATTATAAAAGCTATCAACACATTGCGATACCGATTCTTACGTACTCGTTTGGGGTAATTAACTGGTCACAATCAGACTTAAAAAAGTTCCAGCGCATTATCAACACAAACTTAACTAAACATAGAAAACACCATCCAAAATCCTATATTCAAAGGCTAACTTTGCCACGCGAAGAAAGAAGAAGAGGCCTAATAGATATAAAAAAAACCTACATAATAAACAGATAATCACACTCAGACACTATTTGCACAGTAGGTAAAGTAGAACAATCACCCCTGCACTCGTACACAGTTCATATCGATGATAGCTACACACCTCTTAGCCTAAATTACAGAAACACTTAAGTTAACGAAAAGATCATAAGCCCACAGCAAAAACTATCTGAATGGTCCCAAAAAGCGTTACACGGTAGACATCACTCCAACCTCGGGCAACCAATTGTAGATAAAACATTATCAAACTCTTGGCTGAAGCGAGGAGAACTCTTCCCCGAAACAGAAGCATTCATGCTAGCAATTCAGGACCAAGTAATCGCCACCCGCAACTACAGAAAATATATAACAAAAGAATTAGGCCGTCAGACTGACTCTTGTAGACACTGTAACAGTGCTCCTGTTCCAGTACTCCAATTCAACATATAACAGGCGCCTGTAAAGCCATTGTCCAAACAGATTACTAACACCGACATGATCATGTTGCATCTATAATCCACCAAGATTTAGCACACAAATACAAATTAATTAATAAACAAGTTCCGTATTACAAGTATATTCCTTCCATAATACACAATAGCCAACACAAACTATACTGGGATCGAACACTCTTAACCGACAGGACAATACATTTCAACAGGCCAGATATAACTTTTTTGATAGAACTAGCAAAACCATTTACATCATTGACATAGCTATCTCCAACACACATAATATTCAATCTACAATTAACGAAAAATTTGCAAAATACACAGATTTAGCGATCGAGCTCAAGCGACAGCGGCAAGCAACTATGGCCCACATAGTCGCCATTGAGTAGTCCCCAAAACCTTAAACAACAGCCTAGAAACTCTGAAGATACCATCCTATATAATTGGCACTTTACAAAAAGCTACAATACATGCCGCATTACCCGCAAAATTTTGACATCGTCTACACACTACACAATAATGTTATGTGGAACATTTTAAAACATGTAACAAGAAAAAATACCTAATCAAAGAAGCCTAAAAAATATAACTTTAAAAGTAGAAAATAAAGTAGAGAGTTGTCCTGAAAAAATTGTAAATTTATTCAATGAATACTATGCTTCGGTTGGCAAATCACCGCTATAGGTGGCAGTAGTGACCCCGCGCCTCCGACTGGGCAAATACAAATTTCTATCAACTCCATATTTTTACATTCTGTTACTGAAAAAGAAGTTCGTGCTATAATACGACAATTGCCCAATAAATATAGTTGTGGTATAGACGAGATTCCCTCCATCTTGATAAAGGCACGTATAGATGAACTTGCCCATCTTATTACTAAATTAATCAATCAATCTTTTTACCAATGAAGATTCCCAGATAAATTAAAAATAGCAAAGATTAAACCCATTATAAAAAAAGGTTGAAAACCTGATAAAAACATACCGTAATATGGTCCTACTTTGCTCCAAAATTGGCTCCACTTTTACGAATTGCATCGCATATTTTATAAATATAAAGTTAAGGTACTAGTAATGATTTTATCGGAAATAAGTACTCATTGCCTTCATTTTACGTTGAATTTTGTTGCAGTTTAGTTGATATTTTAGATTTTTTTAAACTTATTTTTTGGAGCAAAGTAAACTGTATTAGGCGGGAAACTTTGCTCCAAGACAATCTTTCCTTGTAATCTGCTTTATTTCTGCAGCGTGGAGCATTAATTAACGTGTTTTAGCTATCAATAGTCTGCTCGATGATTATTGGTGAAACGGAAAAACACAATTTGGTTCAGAATCCCATTTTTTTTTATTGAGATCAATCGAGTACTTTCTAGTTGCATTGCAATCAGTCTTAAATTGTAATAATTCTTATAATTAAACAAGAGGTATCATAAAAATCAACGTTAATAAACATTTGGCAAATTATTGCTATTAACTGCAACATTTAAACTAAAGAGATGAGGTAGCTTACCTCTACAAACAAAACAAAAGATCAGGTAACTATTGCCAAACGTAAACAAAACATAAAGAAACCTAAGTGATCAGGTTTTCTAAACAAAACAAAAGGAAAACTTCGTAACAAAAAAAAAACACCCCATAAGTGGTCTAGTTCAGGAATAGAATAAAACTCTCGTCTTCCTACTTTTTTGGGAACGTTTACGAATTCTAAGACGTCCGCCCATTTGTACGTAATTTCATCTTTGGGTTTTGGCCATTTCCAATTTTTGATAGATCTTGTAGGGCCTTTTCCAGATATTCCCGTTATCACGCAAGGGTAAATTTCAAATTCATCCTTTATGCTCCTGGAGCAAAATATCCCCAAAAACATGTGCATAGTAAGACCGTCCTCGAAAGTTTTTAATATTTTCGAAACTTTTGTAGCAATCACTAAAATATCATGCTCTCTAATACTTAATGAAGTTCTAAATGAAATAATAAAACACTTACCTAAATTCATTCAGAGATTTTCAAGATTCAAACAGATTTTCTGCATAAACAAAATCGGTTGCATCCACGCGTTCTGAAGTTTTGACAGCTACTGTCAAAATATTTAAGCTTTTGACAATCCAAAAAAAAAAAAAAAAAATCCATCCCACCGGTTTTGGTAGGTGAAATCTTACGTTACCCGATAAAATCATTTAAATTTACGAAGTTAACAAGAGTTTTCGTCTGTAACGGAACTAAACTTTTTTTTTTGTTGGAGCTTAGTTACCACCCTAGGAGCAAAGTAGGACCATATTACGGTACTTAAAGACTCATCCTTTATAAGCAATCTATAACGAAAACTTATTGACAAGTGCTACTACTCAATTACGGAATTCATGAACGAGAAAAATATTTAAATAATAATGTACTAATTGTCTGCACAATGCAATGTAACACATGCAATGTATAGTAATAATAAATAATAATAAATATCAGACAACCTCACACAAATCAACCTAGTCCCAAATTAAGCTCAAGAAGGCTTGTGTTATGGGTACTAGGCAACGATATACATACTTATAATGTATAGATAAATAAATACTTAAATATATAGAACATCCATGACCCAGGCACAAATATTCGTGTTCATCACACAAATATTTGCCCTTGCCGGGATTCGAACCCGGGACCGTCAGCTCAGTAGGCAGCTGCTTAACCACTGCGCCAACCGCGTCGTCAAATGTATATGTAAAGATGCTTATTTACATTTTAAAACGTTAAAGAAACACTGTAAGTTGTTATTACTATAGTAATCTTAAGTTTTTGTTAAGCAGTTTCAAGTTTGGTAAATCAGACTACTTAGGTATATAAAAAAATTTTAACTTTTTGCTACACCCTGACAGGGTCCTTGTACCTACCTAGTTATAAGTACTTGGATGCAATAAATATATTATTATTATATTATAATTCATCTATGAATGTTTCATTATGCTTGGCTATGGGCCGCATAATGAACAAAAACCCTTGAGAGAAGAAAAAAAAGAAACAAAAATAATAATAATAAAGAAAAATATATCTTTTATTTCATAAAACAATATTGACTAAAACTGATTATATTCTAAATACTAAAACTAAAACTTAACATTCCTAAAAAATAAAAATACATATAACCTAATAAGTACATAAAACAAAAAAGCTGGGCTAAAAACCGGCCCGCGTTCCTCCTGAAGCAAAGGTGCCCATCACGCTCGCCGCGTTGCCACGTTGAATAGCGATAGACAACCTTTGCATCAAGAAGGACCCGGAACGTGGATCTAGACCTGCTTGTGCCAAGCGCCGCCCCAGCTCCATTAAAAAGGTTTTACCCTCCGCACACCAAACTCCGGACGTCTCCACCGCAAGAGGAACGAACATGTAGTTTGAGAGTCCCGAGTACTTTTGGTGCTTGCGCAGCGCCACCAGCTCAGCCGCTGCACCTGCTGCCCGCATGGTACGGGTAACGTGCGAAGCCGCGAAAGTACTAACGCATGTAGCGTCCCAGAGCAGGCAGCGACCTTGCTGCCAGGGTACTAAGGTCAGACCATCAGGCCTTTTACCATCTGATCTGCTAAGGCCTGGTGGTTCCAGAACACATGGAACCCTGGCAGAAACAAGTGCTCTCCTCGTGATGTCGTTAATGGCGTGATGTCGGGGAAACCTCCCTGCACACCGACAACAGCTCAATGCGTGGTGACCGTTTCTCTCCTCCATGGTCCCGCAGATGCACACGTGACGTTCGCAAACATCGCAGCCCAGGCGATGAGCAACGGCTATCCGCATCGAGTCATTGTCGAGTAGGGTACCTAAATGTGGGGAGGGGTATGCATGAAGCCACGCCCCGGTCTCCGGCCTCGACACGGCGGTCAGCCTAGCCTTGTCCACGCCTACAGAGTTATCTAATAATCCGTCAAAAACTCGCTTGACCCCTATGTCATCCCATAGACGCTGACGGAACAATTCTACGGGTATGGCTACGCCGGGATTAAGAGCCGCCCAGGCCGTCAAAGCATCGGAGGCGTAAGGAATGATAGCCTTGTCACCATCTAAAGATAAAATTTGAGTAACAAGGTCCACAACCCCACACGCCGAAGCCAAGAAGGCCGGGAGGCTCACATCTCGCGCGCGACGCACGCCCAAACCACCAGTTCGAATCGGCAGAGAAGCCTGGTCCCATTGACCTTGGTTAAGGGAGACGTTCAGCACCTTTTCCAAACTCTCCTTCAACACGAAGTCAAAGGAGTCTGTCTGGACAGGGTGCAGCCAGGCTGGCACGGTGCGCAATAAGTATGTCAGCTTAGGCACGGCAAAGCAAACTCGCAACATAACGAGGGCTACGTGAGCCGAAAGTTCATTCAACCTCTGCGCAGCCATCAGCAGAAGCAGCTTTCTCTCCTCGAAGGCTTCAGGAATGGCTTCTGGGAATATTGGGGAACTCAAGAGGTTGAAAGATCTCGCCGACAACACTTTCAGTCCGGGGAGCAGAGCACTGAATAAGGGGAAGGAATTGTGTGAGTCGGTACTGCAGGGGAAAAATTCGCATTTGCTGAAATTAATATCTAAACCCAGAGCTTTTAAACGAGGCAGGAGCATGAGCAAGTCTTGTTCCACTTCTTCAGGTTTACCACCTAGGGTACCGTCATCTAGGTACCAGATATTCAATGGGGATTTAACCTCTGAAATTACCTTTTGTATGGCCAGACAGAAAACTAAAGGGCCTAGCGGGTCCCCCTGCTGTGCACCAACTTGGGAAAGAACAAGAGAACCATTGTAGAAAAGATTAGAAGCGGAAGAATATACTTGGAAAAGGAAGGGGTAGAGTGATGGCACTTTATCCTTCACTTCGGACAGTAAAACATCACGCTCCACTGAGTTAAATGCGTTTTTTAAATCAATTTTGATTAAAACGGATTCTGAGTTTTTGGTATCTACCGAAAAAGCCCGGGTAGCGTGAATTGCAGCCTCGCAGCCCAACCTTGTGTCAAACCCTAATTGGCAAGGTTGCAGATAGGCTGCCATTTCTTCCCTCACTGCACGGCATCCTAGCTTTGCCGTTAAGCGGCAGAAAGCGTTGCCTATGGCAATGGGTCTTATACCACCGTCTTTTTTTGACAGCGCACATAAGGAAGCACCATAAATATAGGGGCAAACTTCAGGGTTTAATTGACCACTCAGTAAAAAATTACAAAGCTTGGCCAGATGTTCCAGGAGCCGAAAACCGGCGTCTCCCGCAGATGCAGACGTAAGCTCCTTAAGATGAACACGGCGGATACCATCCAAGCCGGCAGCCGAACTATTGTTGAAAGAGCTGAGTGCCTGCACCACGTCCTCCGGCTTAAGGGCCTTATCACACTTGCGATTTGCGAGCGTATTTTCTATACAAATAAGCGACGCGGCGTACACGCTGCGCGATAAATACGCTCGCAAATCGCAAGTGTGATAAGGCTCTAACAGTTAAGGCAGAAATAGATATGTCAGGTTCCGGCGGAAGTACCAGCGGCCGGGACGGGGCAGGATGCTTCGACTGCAGCGTAGCTAAAGTCTCAGGGCTCGACGGCGCCACGCCCTCATCCGACATAAGCACTCGCACTGCACCTGAGAGATCCCCTTCATGTACTTTACGCTCAATTGTCTTCAGTATGGAGTGTGATCTCAAAGGCATGGTCTCTGCACCGATGTTCCCACTGATATCAAAAGGAGCAGAGTTAATATTTTTCTTAACTTTCGTGGTTAAATTGCCCGTGGCCGACGCTTCAGGCGATTTGAGAGCGGAATAGGCAAAAGATAGTAAACCAAACCATTCGAGAGAGCCATTGGAGACGATACACTTATCAATGAGGTCGCTCAATTTGCCCGCTGCAAGTTTCGCGCCCCTTTGGGGATATGCCGTAACACATGTACTGACTGCTTTAACGTAGCTAGATCACCAAAATCTAGATGAATGGGGTTGTTACCTTGAGCTTGCTGTGAAACCGACAGTCTAGGGTTGGAGGGGATGACTTGGGGAAAATGTTTATGCATGCGCCCTATATGCACTTTAAGACCATGAGGGTAAAAAGTTCGAGTTGAGTTGGGACAGTGGGGACAGCGCAAGGATGAAGAAAGATCACTCATGTTTATAATAATAAAGTCGTTTATAAGCAGGCAAGAAACCCATATTAAAATGATACTAAAATTAAAATACAATGTAAAAATAAAATGTATACTCTAAAACATAGAAATAAAACGGCCACAAATGTAAAAATATAAATTTACAATTATAAGTGTGCATTCTTAGAGCGGTGCAGGCGAAACCAGTGTTTATAAAACTCGTCACTGTAGTCATTGGCTATCAGTGACAGAATTTCGTTGCCCGAGGTTCTCAGTCTTGTCTGAAATGCCGCAGACCGGGCTCTTAATATGGCGAAGAAGTCAGGTACTGTCGCGTCAGCAAACATACCCTTCGCACTGCTGAAGGGTGGTAGTTTCAGCAAGATACGAAAGGCGTTATTGTACTAAACTCTTAGCGCGTTAAACGAGCGTTTGGTGTATTTAACCCACAACTGACATGTGTAAAAACATTGACAGAAGGCCTTAAATAAGGTTATTTATTTCACCTCACTCGAGCAACGCGCAAAGGGTCGCGCTAGCATATTACATGTCACTGCGAGAGCCCTGCGTTCCCTCTCCGTATCGGCGTCATCTTTTAGGAATTCGTTCAAAATATGCCCTAGGTACTTAAAACTCTTTACAACCCTAATTGGCGAGCCATTCATAGACACAGTAGGCACCACCTCCGGACCCTATCCAGACCTAAAAACAAGCATTTCGGTCTTGCTGACATTATATTTGAGGCCATGAATACTGGCCTGAGTCTTGCGACTTTACAAGGCTGTCTGACTGTGCGGGTGGGGTCACCTGAGAGGGACCTCCAGACCCGCAGGTCATTGACATAAAAGTTAAAGAGGTCAATCCTTCGGTGGCTCGTCCTAAAGGACGAGCCACGTCAGTTACAAAGCAGTGCAAAGGGCCCCTCGGGCCCGCAAGCAAAGATGTTTTAAAAAAAAAGACATGTCAGAATTGACATGTCTTTTTTTTATAACATTTTTTTATAACATAGATTAGAATGCGGGGTGCGTCAAGGTATAAGGTGAATACCTTGACGCACCCCGCATTCTAATCTATAATCATTAGATTGAGAGTCGCCCCATTTTACATGATTAGTTTGAGCCTTAAATACAACGATCAAAGCTTAAAGAAAAATTGAAAAAGGAGCTACCTGGGGGAAGAGAGCGGGAATCGAACCCGGTACCTCTGGATTGCCGGTCCAGCGCGTTACCAGCGTGGTGTACCTATCCACATTAAAAAAAAATGAGACATTACATGTTTCATAAATGTATGATTAGTTTGGTTCTCGTACCAGAACCTCAACAGTTTAACAATCTCGGGAGGCGTAGGTAGTGATCGTAAAAAGTTTATTCCACAATAAATTACAATTAACGAGATCGAAAGTGCGACTTAGATCCAAAAAAACAAGCGAATGATTTATTCTTACATATTTTCATATATGGAAAAATAAAATAAATCATTTAAAACCGAACTCTCAGCTCTGTTAAGTATTTTAACTATGTACAAACTTACTGATTAATGAACATAAATACTACCAAGACCAGACAACATTCTTGATTTTATTCTTGCTTCTTGACTTTTTTTATGAAAATAAACAAAATACAACATGTTACATATAGTCGAGTCACATTTGCAAATGAACGCCAAATACAACAAACAATTCAATTTCACATTTCTAACAATAAACTTCAAATGGCGTCAGCTTCAATAAAAAATAACTAATAATATAAAAATTAAACCTATTTTTTTTTGTAGTAGAAAGAAAAAGAACTTGAACATTAAATACTGAATAATCATTCTTCAGCATCATCATCGTTTTTGACATCCAAACTTTACAAAAGGTTTGGCAAAATGGGCAACGTCGTAAAATTGGCCTTATGCCACATAAAAGTAACATAAAAGTGTATGTAACAGAGTTACATATAAGTATCAGAAAAGTTATGAAAACGCAAATCTACAATGAAACGAAATTGTTCATTTCGAAATTGTTTATTTTTTATATTATTAAGTTTAACTCTTGTTGTTCAATGTAAATTTATAATACAATAGTGAGCTATACCACTTTTATGTAACGTTATATATAGAAAACCGATTCATATCGTTACATACGTTACATAAAAGTCACATACAAGCGCTCCATTTCGACATTAAAATCCCAATTACATGACACTGCAACGAAGGAAAAACCACGCACACAGCCTCTTAGCACTAATCTAACATTAATATTACTATGTAATTTCACCTTTGAACAATATAATGCACAGTTACCTTTAAAATCACCAAACAATGTGTTTTGGAAAAGTCCGCAAACACGACCGTTCCCTTTATAGGCGGCACATGACTTAATATGGCCGGCAAAATAGCGGCGGTGCATAGACTAACTAGAAAATATTGTTGTAATTGAATAAATTTGGATTCTTCTATATAATTGCCAAGTTTCAATAATAATTATGGTTACATAAAAAGTGTTACATAATAGCGTACAATACGATAACATAATGTTTTTTAATGAAATAAGCATTTTTCGTGCCATTTCGTTGCTAAGGTAGTCAAACTCTTCCATGATTAAGTAACATACGGAAAGCTTATTGAAATGCCCGATTAATAATACAAAACACAAAAAAAAACATTGTAAATAGGCAGGAGATAATTTTGCACACTTTTTTTTTGTATTGGGGACGTTGTGATCACACATTATTAAAATACAAAAAAAAATGTTGACAGGCGATTTAACGTATATTCCTCTATATTGAAACAAATAAAACAGATGTTGCTTTTCCCAAAAGAAACATTGGAAATAAATAATTTGAAGCATATTTTTTTTTAAACTAACAGCACATTTTGTTACTGGCTAAATATTCCTTTTTTGGCGGCCTTACCCAAATCCTCCTTTGGGATAATCCCTAGTTTCCTATTCAAGCGAGCATTGTGAACAGTTTCCGATGGTGTTTGCTCTATAATGGCAAATATTAGTTCGGGTATATTCTTCGCACAAGCATATTCCAGCAAGCTCTGCAAATTTTCAGGTGTGACCATTTGTGTCAAGTTTTCGATACATTCTGACCGAAGGTTGTCCATAAAATAATATGAAGCAAGGACCAGAAGTCTTCGCAGTTCATCGATACTATTCGGTAGTGTATACAAGTAAATGTATTCTTTCAGTAGTTTAAGTGTCTGCAGCGTGACACCCTGTACCTGAATACTAGCATTGGCCGTCTCCTTCCATTCATGGCACAGCATAGTTCTAAAGACATCACTATGAGCCGCTAATAATGCCTTATGTAATGACACGCTACCTTCAGCGGTGCTCAGTTGAAAGTCAGTTAACTCTATGTCATCAATAAGGTTTGCAAATGTAAAAGCTTTTTTCTTACTTACAATTATACTTACTTCAAATGGTTCTAATTGATATGTTTTTCTGGGAATTATGGAGGATAATTGAGATTCTTCATGTTGACCAGAGTTTCTACCAATAGTTATCCACCTTGTCCACTGTTCTGTACATACCAATTGGGCTGAATATTTTAGTTCATCACTTTCAACATTTATATCAGCACAGGTATTATTATCTTCTGGTTCCCATACACTGCTTTTTCTACACGAAAATTTTATTAACATAGGTTTTTCTATCGACTTTTGCACAAATTGGAAACGAGCTTCAGCCAAGTCATCAATGTCAAAAGTTTTTGTGACATGCTCTGAAGTAAATGTACCATCATGCACATTTGTGACATGAAATCTAAGCCTCAGCAGAGATCCTCGTTGTTCGTTCATGTAAGATCTGCAATAAGAGAAGATTAAATAATTAACAGATCACATATACCTACCTAACTTAATCTGTAAACAATTATTGTATTCAATTTTAAATAAACAGGTTTTGATTTTTTATCGGTTTCAGTTTAAATTAACGTACCTAACGTCTGTAGTATAGTAGGTAACAGAATCATAAAAGAACATAAAATTGTGACAATTTCGACAGTCATACTCTTAAAATATGTTCGCTTTTTGAACTTGAAAGAATGGACGTGTATTTTTAACAAAATTATTATGCACTGTAACAAATACTGCTAATGCCAGTTCTATAACTTTTAGTTGTTGAATGACGCAACACAATATACCTAGGGAATACAATACAATACAAATACTCTTTATTTCACCCCTCAAACATCAAGAAATACAAAACACAACATGAGATACATTAAAATAACAGGCAGGGGTAAACCACTAAAAAAGACTTTTCCAGACAACCTTTAGGTTAGCGGAGTAGTTGAAAATTAATGTTTGAATTTAGTAGATGCTGCGGAATAATAATAGGACTAAATAAACGACTATCATAAAAAAAAAAAACAAAAGTGATACACATAAAACTTTATGAAGTAGCTGTAGTGAAACACACGCAAGCTAGTTCAACACTGACTTTATTAAATAGAATGTTAGGTAGACTTACAACAACGAATACCCTATATTACATATGTGGCGTTATCTGGGGAAAGGGACCTTATTGTCGGTTCTAGTTGCCGAGATAATCGCGTTTAAAGTAAAATGTCGAAAAAAATCAATTTTTCTTTTTTTACTCTATATTAATAAGCAGGGTCTAAAATTTAATCTGACTAAGACACAACTTTTTAAATCGATTTTTTAAGACTTAGAACAGCCCTTAAAGTTTAGTGAAAAAGGGACCTTATTGTCGGTGCCCCTCTTGTATGCTTTCTGTGAGCTCGGTATCGGTTTGAGAGACGTGTCGGTGTCAATATCAACAAGTATAGGGGAAAATCTGAGAACATTACTAATGTAGTCATAAAAAACTATCACTGTTTATAAGTAGGTAAAGGACGTAAATCCGTTTTCCAACGGTAAAGTTGAGTTTGTCGCTCTATTATTTATAGTTTATCTTTTCATTAGAGCAGCATGACCCGGGGGATAAAGCTGTGCCTCCACTACTATGTTAAAATATCGGTTCATCCGCTGGGTCACGATATGATTTATTTATTAAAAAACGAAATTTTTTATTTCTGCATGATTTTACACGTATAATCAAGAATCTTGTCGGCATTTTAACTATTTTTGGTAGGTACCTACACATACAAAAGAAACTAAAATAGTAGATTGTACGACAAGTGCATAAAACGCATCATTTTACACGAGACGTTTATCCTGAATCATGAATATAAAGTCAAGTGTAAAATGAGTTTTATGGACGAGTTGCACACTCTACTTTTCACTTCGATTGCGAGAAAATGAAACTGTATCATGTAAATAACATATATACACATATTATGTATACCTACTTAAAAACAAATTTAATTAAAATTTAAAGTTACTTTAAATATTTCTTATTGCTCTAATAGCAATGAGAAATATTTAAAGTAATAGTTTAAAAAGTAATAAATGATAGTACATAAAAGTTACAAGTTTATTTCAAGAAGTTTTATTGTGTACTTTGGCTGTTGGTATATTTGCCTTGGTCTTAGAATACTAACAAAACGAAATAAAATAAAGAGTTAAATCCCGTTCCAGACCTTCCGATCCGATCCGATTTATCGGAAGAAATCGGATAATGTGTAGTGCAATTGTTAGGATCTTATACACTACACATTATCCGATTTCTCCCGATAAATCGGATCGGATCGTAAGGTCTGGAACGGGTTTTATTGTATGAAGTTTTATGTTTTTTTTTTAACTGTTTATTAAGAACCTTTTTCGTGTGGCTGTTGGACCGATCGCCTTGGTCTTCGACGACGATTTTACTTTATGCTCTAGAGCATAAAAAGCGACTTTATGTCGCCTACGCACAGCCTAAAGTCGAACTTTTAGAGCGAGAGAAGTGAAAAGTATTTTTCGATGCGAGACTTCCAAATGGCCAATTTCACTTATTTTTTTGGAAAATAGCTTTAACGCATTTTATTTTTAATATTATACTTTAGTGGGTAAATAGGTATTTAGTAATCCGCAATAATTGTATCATTGTTTAAATGATTTATTTTACTTCGAGATTTTTCAATGCCTTAAATATTATAAGGTTTGTTCATCTTCAACTCTCGCTCGGACTATGCGAGTGTATGAAGCTGTTTGGACGCCACTAAACGAGATTATGAACGAAGTAATGTTCCGGGGGCGCACGGTCGGCGGGGGCAATAACGTTAGGCTCCGCCCAGATCCTCAAGGACGTTGGGATTAGGAGTCGCCTTAACGCCAGGATCTGTGGAGTTACCGGAACCGGACGCGTGTGGCTCCGGGGCGGCGGGGGGCTGCTCGCGCGCCACCAGGTGCCGTCGGTTGCGCCGCAGTCTGCGCCCCTGACTATCAGCTATCACGAACGACCTCGGTTCGGGAGCGCGGCATACTACTGTGACCGGTTTTTTGTTATTGCCATCAAAAAGCGTCGCTTTCTGTCCTGGCAACAAAGGCGACAATTGCTGAGCAGATCGATCGTAACACTTCTTTATATTATCTCTGTGCTGGACTAACCTTTGATAGTTTAATTCATTGTTGACTTTCTCATGCAACAAATCCGATTTAATGGGAAGCTTTGTTTTTAAACGTCTCCCCATTAACATTTGCGCCGGTGAATCTAAACCATGCCGGGGTGTGCTTCTATAATTGAGCAAACTCAAATAGAAGTCCTCCCCCGAGTCTTGTGATTTTTTAACCATATTCTTAATAGTTTGAACAGTGCGTTCACTTTTCCCGTTGGATTGAGGATAATGCGGCGATGACGTCACGTGAGCAATCTCCCAATCCGACATGATTTTTTTTAATTCACAAGAACTATAAGCGGGCCCATTGTCGGTCACCAACTCCAAAGGGATACCGTGCCGCGAGAATTGTTCCCTCATAAAATTAATAACTAATTTACTAGTTATATTATTGAGCATTCCTACCTCAACGTAGTTAGAAAAGTAATCCACTAAAACAATGTAATACTTCTTTCTGTACTCGAAGATATCTGAAGCTAGCTTCGACCAGGGTAAGTCCGGCACTGCATGCTGCAGCAGAGGTTCGCGGCGCGACGCCGGCGCATGCAAAGCGCAAGTCGCGCATGCGCGCGCACGACGCTCGACGTCGGCGGCCATGCCCGGCCAAAACATTACCTCACGTGCGCGTCGCTTAGACCTATCTATACCAAGATGTCCTTAGTGCACTCTGCATAACATATCACCGCGCAAACTGCGAGGGATGTAAATACGATTATTTTTCAATATCAACCCGTCAATGTATTGCAAGGACTCACGATATGGCCAAAATACTTTTACGCATTCCTTAACGTTCCACCTGTATTTGGGCCACCCATTAGAAATATACTTTATTATAATTTTGCTTTCATCGTCCGCTGCTGTGTGCTCTTTGATCATGACCAGTTTTTTATCACTAACCTGAACGTTTTCAATTAATAAACAAGTTTGTAACTCAACCTCGTCAGTGACTCGGTAGAGCATCAAATCGGGCAGAGGCGCGCGCGACAATGTATCGGCGATGTACATGTATTTACCGGGAGTGTACTCGACTCGTAAGTCGTACCCTTGTATTCGCATCATCATGCGCTGAAGCCTTGCCGGCACGGACGACAATGGCTTTGCAAACAGCGGTTCGAGGGGTTTGTGATCGGTCTGGACCGTTACATCATTCCGTCCATAAATATACTGCTTAAACCTTTCTACTGCAAAAACTATAGCCAGCATCTCCTTCTCTATTTGAGCATAACTCGTCTGCGTGTCTGTGAGCGTGAGTGAGGCGAATTCCACAGGGCGGCCGCCCTGCAGCATGACCGCGCCCACCGCCGTGCTGCTAGCGTCCACAGACAACACAACCGGTAGCTTTGTCGAGTATAGTGCTAGGACGGGTGCTGATGCTATTTTACATTTTAGCTGATCCACCTGCCGTCAAATGGCAGAACGCTGCAAGTCATAAAACCTAGTTTCGAGAAAAGTGAGTTTAAAGTCTTGAACATATCGGCCTTGGATTTACCTATTATTTATGATCTTAAATGGTTGAAATTTATATAGATCAGACATTATGATATACTTTGCACAGCCGAAAAAGAAAATATAATATTTTTATGACAATAAATTAAATAATAATGGAAACGCGTTTTGCCAGTAGAACCCTGAACTGAAGTAACAAGAATACTGAATGACGCGGCAAAACGCTGTAAGGTCTTAGTTGCATGGTTATGCCGTATTATTCCCCAGCCATAATTTAATAACGTTTAGCATGCAAGTCATTTTGTATTATGAGTGATAGTGAAAAAAGTCATAACTTTACTTAAAGTATGACGGTCAACTGAATAAAAGTCGGACTATCGCACCGATGGTTCTGTGCGTACTATGAAAGTACGGTAACCACACTCTAACGAAAAGATAAACTGCACTCAGCGACGAAGTTAACTTTACCATAAGAAAACAGTTTTACGTACTCTTTATATTTACTTGTGGTATAAGACGGTACTTACTTGCTAATTTTCATAGTTATAGGTCAACTGGAAATCGTCTGTTGACAACCAAAACTCACTAAGTAACAAATATCTACTTAAAACAAAGCTCGTA
This sequence comes from Apotomis capreana, assembly GCA_947623375.1. NCBI lineage: Eukaryota > Metazoa > Arthropoda > Insecta > Lepidoptera > Tortricidae > Apotomis > Apotomis capreana. The sequence goes on from OX392515.1 coordinate 18,549,067, forward strand.
TCTGAGTGCACGCTTTTGGAGAAAGAGGACTAGTAGAATTACCCCAAATGATTATTCCGTATGACATCAATGAATGGAAATGCGAAAAATCACAGTATGTAATTGAATTTAAGTATGAATAATAAAAAAAATCAACTGGTAATTTAATTCAGTTCAGTTGTAATTTTCAATTTACCTATATATGTATACAATTTGGTTGAGGACCAAATTGTATACATATATAGGTAAATTGAAAATTACAACTGGATAAAACTATGTGGGTATAATGAGTTATGGCAAAAACACTTGCATCTCATTCATTGTAGCTACCTATTTTCAATATAACTATGTCGATTGATTGCTACTCACCGCGTTATGGCGTGTTGTTAGCATTCGCGCGGTTATGACCGGAGGTTTTCCTAAAATGCTGCAAGTTCCATTTACAGCGTTCTGCCTTTACTGAATAGCTCAACGGTCTTGTCACGTCTTGTTTAAATAACAGAGTAACTAAAGCTATCATGTTTTGCTTGGACTAGCGTATAGTTACCGCGTTTTACCACTTTTCTACAGCCCTAATTAAATGAGATATAAAAATTCTGAAAACAAGGTATGATAGAAGAGTCTAAAAGGAATCGTTTTATACAAGAAAACTTAAAACGCTGTAACTCAAGTTGCAGCGTTTTGCCATTTGACGGCAGTGCTGCATTTGAATGATTTTGATCCCACAACCACTCAGATTTTTTTTTTAACAAACTTCGCAATACCGCCACCGAATCCGAATAATTCTGTATAAATTTTGCCAAATAATTCACTACCCCCATGAACCTCTCCAAAGCTTTCCGATCCGTAGGATACGGCATTTTCATGATGGCTCGCACTTTGGAGTCATCTGGTCGCATCCCTTGCGCGTCAAACTTGTGCCCTAAATAAACAATTTCACGGACACAGAACTTACACTTTTCTTTGTTATTTAATTCCGATTTCTTGGGACCTATCTAAAAGACGCTGCAATCGAGTATCATGTTCCTGCTTCGTACTGCCCCATACTATGACGTCATCTATAAAACTTTCTACACCCTCTAAATCCTCTAAATATTGTCCTAATTTCGCATGAAATACTTCAGGAGCACAATTGACGCCGTATGGTAGCCGTAAAAAATTGATACCTGCCAAATGGGGTTGCAAATGTGCATAGATCTGCGCTCGCGTCATCCAACTGTATCATCCAAAATCCCGAGCGCGCGTCGAGCACGCTAAAGTAGCGCGCGCCGCGCAGCTGCACGGCCAGCTCGCCGACCGTGGGCAGCGAGTAGTGCGCGCGCCGCACTGCTTTGTTAAGCGGGCGAGGATCAAGGCACACTCGCAAATCACCACTTTTTTTGCTACCAGAACAATAGCATTTACCCAGTCAGTTGGATGCGAGACCTTCCGTATCACACCGATTTTTTCCATCCGCTGTATCTCAGCATATAATTTGTCACGTAACCCTAACGGAATTTTGCGCGTGGGGCAGACGACCGGCTGAATTTTTTCGTCAACTGATCCTAATCCTTCCTAATAATATTATAAACGTGAAAGTTTGGATGTACGTTCCACTTAATCTCAAAAACTACTGGACGAATCATGATGAAACTTTCCAGTTATGTACCTTATATATCAGAATAGGACATAGGCTATCATTTATATCAAGTTTTATCCCTTTTAGGGACGAAAAACGGGATTAAACTTTGTATGGAGAGCAAATCATTGTAGTTGCAACAATTCCCTACATGTCATCGTTTTGACGTAAACTAATCAATATATTTCGTCTGGGCCTACGATAGATCTTCACGAAACGCATACCAAACTATTCTTTGTAAATAAAATAAAAGGTTAAAAAACTTAAACCCGACTACGGAGAAACGAACTAAAAAGTTAAAAACAAGGTAGAAAAATCTGGTATCATCGCCTTATTCCGCAAGACAAGTCATTTGACATGTTTAATGTTCTTGTATATTTTTTCTACTGAAATCTTCTGTTAGTTAACAACAATAACATTATAATTTAATTCAAATGCCGTAGTCATGCGTTGTGGCATTAACTACCTACGATACAATCTTCCTTTTACATATTTCCAAACAGTAAAAGAGCAAACATGCATATATTATATACGAATTAAAACGCTTATATATATATACATAAATAGGTAGCCGTAGCAGCAGAATTCATTTTATTTAGTTTTCTTAGTTTTTTAAGAACATGGTATTTTGTGAAAAAGCCTACCTATAGTGTCTAGTTATCGAGAATAAAACGGACGCACAGCATTATTACACGGCTACACATCGTTATCATATTGATATTAAAAGAAGAGTTTTACAGGACTTACTTTAGGTACTCAATCAGATAGTGATGGCGTTTTTATGGCACCTAAAACTACGGAAATTTCGTTGTATACCTAGTTGCAGTTTTTTTAAATAGTCGACAACGCACGACTACGGCATTTGAATTAAACTAGAGACCCGTTGCGGCGTCGAACCGCCGCTAGAATATGGAAATCCGGTAGTGTTACAGAAAATAACTACTTTATCGATAAGAAGTTTTTGGGGAATGAAGAATAAATTAATACTGTAAAAAAACACATTAAAATTATGTTTTAAAAACGTTAAAACATGCCAGGCTAGAGGCAGGCCTGATAGCCAACTGCCAGCTTCATCGTGACAATTTATTCAACTCTTTTGTAAAAATAACTTGTGCATGACATGTGATCTGCTGATCTGTTTCACAAATAAAATGCATATTATTCGATTTATGGAAAAATATATTCATGACAATAGTCCCATATCTTAAAAATATAATTGACATATTTTCATAGGACCGAACATAAGATTGGTAGAATTTTAATTTGTTGTTCTTTCTTCAGGACATAAATTTATCGATTTGATCGATTTCTATCAATTTCCAGAAATAGCACATGAATCGAAACGACAGATTTGAGGAAACAGGAAATCATGGAGTGCGTAACTGTTTATGTATTCATTTATAATCGTAAATATTTCACAATATTAATAATAAAAAATGTTACAAAAACTCAATTGTATGAAATAGAGAGTAAAAAACGTTTATAGATACACGAAAAACCACTATTATCAATGCTTGTTTTTTTTTATGAAATTCATTAGATCGTGCAAGTTTTCTTAATATGGGTGCTGCCATGTCATCATCATCAATCATTTATTCAATAACAATTACACATTGTGTTTGAAATTCTTACGCTAGTTATACTTAATCAAACCCTACTTACTAATCTAAATAAATTACTGACCAACAATACTCCACCATAAAAAAAAGAATGTGTCAAATATGTGTAATAAGAAAAAACAATATATAAAACAGCTAAACATGTTTGAAAAAAGAATAATTCAAACTTTCGTGTCTTTCCTCTCATTGAAATTGTGTCTGACAGAAGAGTGAGGGAGATGCTAAAGACTCTCAAGCCTATAATATAAACCTAATTTTAGGGTTCCTTACCATATTCGGTAAAAACGGAAACCTTATAAAATCAATTTGTTTTGTTGACCGCAGAATTTGTCAATTTTTATTTTGAATGAGAATAAGAATGATCAGCCAGACGTCATTAATTCAAATATGATTTATTCTTGAGCGCGTCGATTTTTTGAAATTTGCATCATATGTAGGTTATTTCTCCATCAAGTTTCGCATGTTAGCGTAACATGTTAATTATTCCACATTGCCAACTCGTCCACAATGTCAGCTCGTCTATATTCCCATCTGGGTCACAATGCCAACTTGTCTATACACCCAACACGTCTACATTGCCAACTCGTTCATACACCCAACTCATCTGCATTGCAAACTCGTCTATATTACCAATTCGTCTCCATTGGCAACTCGTCCATATTCCCAATTCGTCCATAATGCCACCTCGTCCATATTACCAACTCGTCCACAATTCCAACGCGTCCATATTGCTTACTCGTCCACAATGCCAACTCGTCCACAAATACAACTCGTCCACATTCTCAACTCGTACACAATGCCAAATCGTTCATATTGCCCACTCGCCCATACACCCAACTCATCTACATTGCCAACTCGTTCATATTACCAACTCGTCTTTATTGCCAACTCATCTATATTCCCAACTCGTCCACAATGCCAACTCATCCATATTGCTAACTCGTCCACATTTCCAACTCGTCCATACACCCAACTCGTCTACAATACCAACTCGTCCTTATTATTAACTCATCTTTATTGCCAATCTCGTCCATATTATTAACTCGTCCGTATTAGCAACTCGTCTTCATTGCCAACTCGTTTATATTCCCAACTCATCCACAATGCCAACGCGTCCATATTACTTGCTCGTCCACAATGCCAACTCGTCCACAAATACAACTCGTCCACATTTCCAACTCGTCCATATTCCCACCTCGTCCACAATTCCAAGTCGTCCACATTGCCAACTCATCCACATTTCTAACTCGTCCATATTCCCAACTCGATGATACACCCAACTCGTCTACAATACAAACTCGTCCTTATTATCAGCTCGTCTTTATTGCCAACTCGTCCATATTCCCAACTTGTTCATTTTGCCAACTCATCCACATTTCCAACTCGTCCATATTCTTAACTTGTCCACGTTGACAACTCGTCCGTATTACCAAGTCGTCTTCATTGCCCACTCGTCCGTGTTCCCAACTTGTTCATGCCAACTCATCCACATTCCCAACTCGTCCATATTCACAACTCGTCCATAATACCAACTTGTCCGTATTACCAACTCGTCTTCATTGCCAACTCGTCCATAATACGAACTCGTCCACATTGCCCCCTTGTCCATGTTCTCAACTTGTCAATTTTACCAACTCATTCATATTGCCAACTCATCCACATTTCCAACTCGTCCATATTCCCAACTCGACGATACACCCAACTTGTCTACAATACCAACTTGTCCTTATTATCAGCTCGTCTTTATTGCCAAATCTTCCATATCACCAACTCGTCCGTATTACCAAGTCGTCTTCATTGCCAACTTATCCGTATTACCAACTCGTCTTCACTGCCAACTCGTCCATAATGCGAACTCGTCCATAGTGCCCACTTGTCCATTTTCCCAACTTGTCAATTTTACCAACTCATCCACATTGCCAATTCATCCCCATTTCCAACTCGTCCATATTCCCAACTCGACGATACACCCAACTCGTCTACAATACCAACTTGTCCTTTTTATCAGCTCGTCTTTATTGCGAAATCTTCCATATCTACAACTCGTCCGTATTACCAAGTCGTCTTCATTGCCAACTCGTCCATATTCTCAACTCGTCCACATTGCCCACTCGTCCGTGTTCCCAACTTGTTTATTTTGCCAACTCATCCACATTTCCAACTCGTCCACATTGCCCACTCGTCCGTATTCCCAACTTGTTTACTTTGCCCACTCATCCACATTCCCAACTCGTCCATATTCCCAACTCGTCCATATTCCCAACTCGTCCACATTTCCAACTCGTCCATTTTACCAACTCATCCATATTACCAATGAAGATACATTCCCAACTTATCTACATTGTCAAGTCGTCCATATTCTCAACTCGGCCACATTTCCCATCCCGTCGACATGCAAGCGGAAGGACTAAGTTTCTTCTTGTAAAATACCATTTAATTTACCATAACTCATGCCATTTTCCTTGGAATTATTTTTTTGATGGACTTATATATTCATATTTATAATAATCTACCATAAATTTACATATTTGAATGACGTTTAAATTAGTTTTACTATTTTTTTTCTGCTTTGATTTAGATTTAGTAAAACTCGCCTATAGAAATAATCTATTCTTGAATGACGGTCAGTTTTTCTAGTCTTTCGAGCACCAGTCCAACTCACACTTGACCGGCTTTTTTCTCCACATTTTTAACAGGTATGCGAAATAAGTTTCCATATCAACATTTAAAAAAAAAAACAACCTGGCAATTTAGAGCATTGACATAATAGCCCCCAATAAAAAAGACATTAAAAGTTGTCAGAATATGGCTACTGTCATTCATTGTCAACAAACTGTAAAATTATTTTTGCATATTTGTACATGTTTTAAGTGTTGCGGATATTATGTTGCCGACTCAAAAATAATATTTCATCATGCTGAACAACTTACTACAGGTTTGTGAGCAAATCATGCTTATTATTATTTGGTCATCTTATGTCAAAATAGGGATCACAGGTCACGTGGTCAAAGTCACGTGGTTAGCGCACAGTAGTTTTTTCAAATCCATTTTTCAGTACCTTTTCAGGAAAAAATTAAAATTCCAAGAGTTTTATGCACCTCTCCAGCATGAGACGAATCTAATGACATATCATTTATCAAAATCGGACCATAACTGTAGATCTGATGGGATGTACAAAAATCGGCCTCGCGTAATATATATATAGATAGATTATAATGTTATTGTTGTTAACTAACAGAAGATTTCAGTAGAAAAAATATACAAGAACATTAAACATGTCAAATGACTTGTCTTGTGGAATAAGGCGATGATACCAGATTTTTCTACCTTGTTTTTAACTTTTTAGTTCGTTTCTCCGTAGTAGGGTTAAGTTTTTTAACCTTTTATTTTATTTCAATATTTTCAGTTTTTACATATGATGGAGTAAAGTATATGTAAATGCATATGTAAGCTTAAAAAATGTCGCTGTATCGCTACATCCTCCTTTGAAGTCTGTTAAAAAATTTGCCTATGTCACACAATATACTCAGTCATCAAAATCTGTCGAGTAGTTTAAGCGCTATCGTGAAACATACTTAAATACATAACTTAATACTCTTCCCTTTGACTTTATGAGTACCACAGTCGGGCAAAACTAAGAATAATTTATACGCAATCGTTGAATACCAACGTCGAATTACAGCTATCAAGACCAACCAGTACCTCTATCGTATTGTGGACCAGTAGAGGACTGAAACCTTATGATAGAAAACAAACGATAAAAAAAAAGTGTGTGTGTCAGCTCCGACGCACGACTGGAGTTTACTCTTCAGGCCAGGCGCGCACCACGATTTTTTTTAGTCGCGCGATAATTTTGTCGCAGAAATAAGCGTACTTATGGGTTTATGAAAATCGTGGTGCGCGCACTCTCATATAAATAAACCCATAGACGCTGACGGAACAATTCGTATGGCTACGCCGGGATTATGAGCCGTCCAGGCCGTCAAAGCATCGGAGGCGTAAGGAATGATAGCCTTGTCACCATCAAAAGATAAAATTTGAGTGACAAGGTCCACCACCCCACACGCCGAAGCCAGGAAGGCCGGGAGGCTCACATCTCGCGCGCGACGCACGCCCAAACCACCAGTTCGAATCGGCAGAGAAGCCTGGTCCCATTGACCTTGGTTAAGGGAGACGTTCAGCACCTTTTCCAAACTCTCCTTCAACACGAAGTCAAAGGAGTCTGTCTGGACAGGGTGCAGCCAGGCTGGCACGGTGCGCAAGAAATATGTCAGCTTAGGCACGGCAAAGCAAACTCGCAACATAACGAGGGCTACGTGAGCCGAAAGTTCATTCAACCTCTGCGCAGCCATCAGCAGAAGCAGCTTTCTCTCCTCGAAGGCTTCAGGAATGGATTCTGGGAATATTGGGGACCCCAAGAGGTTGAAAGATCTCGCCGACAACACTTTCAGTCCGGGGAGCAGAGCACTGAATAAGGGGAAAGAATCGTGTGAGTTGGTACTGCAGGGGAAAAATTCGCATTTGCTGAAATTAATATCTAAACCCAGAGCTTTTAAACGAGGCAGGAGCATGAGCAAGTCTTGTTCCACTTCTTCAGGTTTACCACCTAGGGTACCGTCATCTAGGTACCAGATATTCAATGGGGATTTAACCTCTGAAATTACCTTTTGTATGGCCAGACAGAAAACTAAAGGGCCTAGCGGATCCCCCTGCTGTGCACCAACTTGGGAAAGAACAAGAGGACCATTGTAGAAAAGATTAGAAGCGGAAGAATATACTTGGAAAAGGAAGGGGTAGAGTGATGGCACTTTATCCTTCACTTCGGACAGTAAAACATCACGCTCCACTGAGTTAAATGCGTTTTTTAAATCAATTTTAATTAAAACGGATTATGAGTTTTTGTTATCTACCGAAAAAGCCCGCGTAGCGTGAATTGCAGCCTCGCAGCCCAATCTTGTGCCAAACCCTAATTGGCAAGGTTGCAGATAAGCTGCCATTTCTTCTCTCACTGCACGGCATCCTAGCTTTGCCGTTAAGCGGCGGAAAGCGCTGCCTATGGCAATGGGTCTTATACCACCGTCTTTTTTTGACAGCGCACATAAGGAAGCACCATAAATATAGGGGCAAACTTCAGGGTTTAATTGACCACTGAGCAAAAAATTACAAAGCTTGGCCAGATGTTCCAGGAGCCGAAAACCGGCGTCTCCCGCAGATGCAAACGTAAGCTCCTTAAGATGAACAGGGCGGATACCATCCAAACCGGCGGCCGAACTATTGTTGAAAGAGCTGAGTGCCTGCAGCACTTCCTCCGGCTTAACAGTTAAGGCAGAAATAGATATGTCAGGTTCCGGTGGAAGTACCAGCGGCCGGGACGGGGCTGGATGCTTCGACTGCAGCGTAGCTAAAGTCTCAGGGCTCGACGGCGCCACGCCTTCATCCGACATAAGCACTCGCACTGCACCTAAGAGATCCCCTTCATGTACTTTACGCTCAATTGTCTTCAGTATGGAGTGTGATCTCAAAGGCGTGGTCTCTGCATCGATGTTCCCACTGATATCAAAAGAAGCAGAGTTTATATTTCTCTTAACTTTCGTGGTTAAATTGCCCGTGGCCGACGCTTCAGGCGATTTGAGTGCGGAATAGGCAAAAGACAGTAAACTAAACCATTCGAGAGTGCCATTGGAGTCGATACACTTATCAATGAGGTCGCTCAATTTGGCCGCTGCCAAGTTTCGCGCCCCTTTGGGGATATGCCGTAACACACGTACTGACTGCTTTAACGTAGCTAGATCACCAAAATCTAGATGAATGGGGTTGTTACCATGAGCTTGCTGTGAAACCGACAGTCTAGGGTTGGAGGGGATGACTTGGGGAAAATGTTTATGCATGTGCCCTATATGCACTTTAAGTCCATGAGGGGTAAAAGTTCGAGTTGAGTTGGGACAATGGGGACAGCGCAAGGATGAAGAAGGATCACTCATATTTATAACTAACACTTACAAATAAAAGTAAAAAATACAAGCAATTATAATAAAAAAAGATACAATTTAAAAGCCAACATCAAAAACATAACAATTTCGATTTAAACTTCATAGCTTCTTGTCGGTCGGCAAGACTCCCGTCTAGAAAATGAATGGCTCGGTTGTGTTGGATCCTTGATTTATGTATGTATTTATCCTGGAAAGTTTCACGAAATCAAAACCATTCTGCGGCTGAATTCAGGAAAATGAGAGCAGTGGTGATGGGAAAGTATTCACGCCTTCTCTATTTCTAAGCTTAAAGCTGAGTCACAATTAAAGCGGTCTCTCTCTCTACAGCAAGACGTCTTCTTCGATCTTAGCACCATACAAGCACGGCTTAAACACCAAGAAAACACGGTGTTTGCATTGCACGTTATAAAAGTTGTAATCTTGGATATCACAAAATTTCGTTAGGTTTGTTTGGGAGCTGAAACGAACACGTATCTTTTAGCCGGTTGTGTGACGGGCGCTATTGTTTCAAAAGCAGCACATTTTACCCGTTAAGCGTAGATTTTATTAAATTTTATTTTATTTATAAAATTTTGTTGACACTCGACATTTTCCTAAGTTGACATTGACAATTTTATAGTTTGTTTATGTGAACATAATGGTAGTTTCAAAAGTCGTATCTCAGTATACGATCGGGGTAAAAATACGACTTCTTAATTTAGCAGGTTATGCGTTAAGCGTTATAGACTAAGATCCCGATATAAAACGACCTTCACCGAGATGTTTATTTGATGAATGTATTTTATATTTAGTTTAATATGTCAATAAATATATTGCATATGGGTTGCCTAACAATTTTTAGTCCAGGGTATGTTTAGTCAAAAATAAAAATATTTTTTTTTAACATTTCACCGATTTGATTATTAGATAAATTCATAATTAAATAATCTTTAATTTTATTCAGTTTCAATTCAATAATCAGACCGTTGCAAAATGCTAGTAGGTATAGATTTACCTGTTTATACCTGGCTACCCGATAGTTGTGACGGGAAAAGAATAGGCAACCTAACGTTTGCATATTCTATGGGCTTCATACTTTCGATTGGTATAGAATTTATCTAATATTAATCAAACCGGTGAAATGTTTAAAACATTTTTTTTATTATTAATTAAACATACCCTGGACTAAAATTTGTTAGGCAACCCATATGCAATATATTTATTGACATATTAAATTGATTGTAAAATACATTTCATCAAATAAACATCTCGGTGAAGGTCATTTTATATCGGGATCTTAGTCTATAACGCTTAACGTAACGCATAACCTGCTAAATTAAGAAGTCGTATTTTTACCCCGATCGTATACTGAGATACAACTTTTTAAATTAGCACGGCAGATACGTTCGATTTTATACCCCATATTTTTCATACCCCGGGCTTATATATGAAAATCGATTCTTAAGGAGTAAACTCCAAAAAACATTGTCATACCTACACCTCTAATATTTTTACGCTAAAAGAGATTATTCGTTTATATTTTTTTTTTCAATGCAACAAAATCTAAATACTAAATATACCTAATAACATCTTAACGACAGTTATTTAAATTTAACGACACAACATTTTCAGCAACTTAAAAAGCAAAACAGAAAAAAACTGAAAATCCATATAATTATATCACTACCGTCTTTGTCATCATCTTTGTTACCACAAAAGTTTCATAAGATCTGCTACCCTGTATCCGTTTAAGGATGTTTTTTCTATTTATTGCGGGGGGCTCCGCCCCCCATCTCCCCCCTATCACCATCTCCTAGTTTAACTGAAAAGTTTCCCCGAGCCCCCAAGTTTTCATGTCTCCATCTCCTCCGTAAACTCAAGAGTTTCATAAGATTTAGCTTCCTGGTTGCCGTTTCTGAATGTTGTATTTTTTTATGGAGGGGAGCTCCGTCCCCCGAAACCCCCGTGTTTTATGTCACCATCTTCTCCATTAACTCAAAATGTTGCCGTTTAAGAATCTTGTAATTTTTTATGGTAGGGGGCTGCGCCCCCTAAACCCCCCTCCCATGTTTTATGTCACCATCTCCTCCGTTTACTCTAAAATTCATAAGATTTAGCTTCCTGGTTGCCGTTTCTGAATGTTGTATTTTTTTATGGAGGGGAGCTCCGTCCCCCGAAACCCCCGTGTTTTATGTCACCATCTTCTCCATTAACTCAAAATGTTGCCGTTTAAGAATGTTGTAATTTTTTATGGTAGGGGGCTGCGCCCCCTAAACCCCCCTCCCATGTTTTATGTCACCATCTCCTCCATTTACTCTAAGATTTCATAAGATCTGCTTCCTGTTGCCGTTTCAGAACGTTGTATTTTTTAAGGGCGGGGCTCCGCCCCCGAGCCCCTCGTGTTTTATGTCACCATCGCCTCCGTAGACTCAAAAGTTTCCTGAGATCTGCTTCCATGTTGCCGTTTCAGAACGTTGTATTTTTGTAATGCGGGGGGCTCCGCCCCCGAGCCTCCCATGTTTTATGTCACCATCGCCTCCGTGGACTCGAAAGTTTCATGAGTTCTGCTTTCTTGTTGCCGTTTCAGAACGTTGAATTTTTTTATGGGGGAAGGCTCCGCTCCCCGAGCCCTCTGTGTTTTATGTCACCATCGCCTCCGCAGACTCAAAAGTTTCATAAGAACTGCTTTCTTGTTGCCGTTTCAGAACGTTGAATTTTTTTATGGAGGGGAGCTCCGTCCCCTGAAACCCCCGTGTTTATGTCACCATCTTCTCCATTAACTCAAAATGTTGCCGTTTAAGAATGTTGCTTTTTTAGCGCCCCCTAAACCCCCCTCCCATGTTTTATGTCACCATCTCCTCCGTTTACTCTAAAATTTCATAAGATCTGCTTCCTGTTGCCGTTTCAGAAAGTTGTATTTTTTTAAGGCGGGAGGCTCTGCCCCCCGAGCCCCCCGTGTTATATGTCTCCATCGCCTCCGCAGACTCAAAAGTTTCATAAGATCTGCTTTCTTGTTGCCGTTTCAGAACGTTGTATTTTTTTAAGGTATGGGGCTCCGCCCCCCAAGCCCCCCGTGTTATATGTCTCCATCGCCTCCGCAGACTCAAAAGTTTCATAAGATCTGCTTTCTTGTTGCCGTTTCAGAACGTTGTATTTTTTTAAGGCGGGGGGCTCCGCCCCCCGAGCTCCCCGTGTTATATGTCTTCATCGCCTCCGCAGACTCAAAAGTTTCATAAGATCTGCTTTCTTGTTGCCGTTTCAGAACGTTGTATTTTTGTAATGCGGGGGGCTCCGCCCCCCGAGCCCCCCGTGTTATGTCTCCATCGCCTCCGTAGACTCAAAAGTTTCATAAGATCTATCTGCTTTCTTGTTGCCGTTTCAGAACGTTGTATTTTTTTAAGGCGGGGGCTCCGCCCCCCGCGCCCCCCGTGTTATATGTCTCCATCTCCTCCGCAGACTCAAAAGTTTCATAAGATCTGCTTTCTTGTTGCCGTTTCAGAACGTTGTATTTTTGTAATGCGGGGGGCTCCGCCCCCCGAGCCCCCCGTGTTATATGTCTCCATCGCCTCCGTAGACTCAAAAGTTTCATAAGATCTATCTGCTTTCTTGTTGCCGTTTCAGAACGTTGTATTTTTTTAAGGCGGGGGGCTCCGCCCCCGAGCCCCCCATGTTCTATGTCACCATCGCCTCCGTAGACTCAAAAGTTTCATAAAATTTGCTTTCTTATTGCCGAGATTTAGAACGTTGTAAGTATTATCTGGTTTCATTATTACTATTCGGCTGGTACCTCTTTCATCAAATTGGTTCAGTACGTTACGCGTCATCAAATCATATAAGATATTGGAATATAAATATATAAATAAAGAATTACTTTGCGAAGGCTTTGCCTTATTCGGGTGAAAATACCTAATGACTGAAATCGGTTTAATTGTAAGCAATACATTCAACTACACCATCATTTTTTGAAGTTGGTTAAAAATATGGCCTACGTAATGTAAACCATTATTACAAATCGATGGACACGTTATTGATCAAAATCGGTTAAGTGGTGTAAGCGCTCTGCTAGAGCATACTTTAATGCAAACATATAGTTCCAATCACCTTTCGTGGTCTTCTGCATCAGGTCCACTTGGTCAAATTATGCTTTCTGACATGAATAGCTTTCTGAATCACTTTAGAAAATCATAAAGAAATTGTACTTGTAACTATTATATTTGCAGAGTTCCGTCGATTTCTGATGGATTCCATGATCAGATCTTTACCATATTTCTAAGAGATAATAACTGAAGTGTTAACTTTCCAACAAAAAATTAATTTTTGAAATCTTTTGATTTTTTTATTTTTTTTCTGTAGAATTTTTGCTCTCACTCGTCCTCCTTATTTGAAGTCGGTTAAAAATGTAGCCTATGTCACCCGGACTGTAATTACGAATTGATAGACACCTCAATCACTAAAATCGGTTGAGTAGTTTTCGCGCTATGGTGGAACAAACTTACATATAAATATACATACATAGACTGCTAAACTTATAACCCTTCCTTTTGGCTTTGCCGTAGTCGGGTAAAAAACAATAAATTCTGATATGGGAACACGTATCCGCAAAGTTCAATTAATAGCGTAATTTCAAGAATCAAATACATACAATTTTACAAATTTGAAACAATGACATTTGATTTGACGAACGTCACACGCCCATCTGGCAAGACATGTCAAACCAATGATGCCGGAAGGGCTACTCCGATGTTCAAAATTCGACTGTCGAATATTGCCATCCCTCTTGATCTCCTATCAAAGCATCTTTGAGTGAATGGAATAGCACTATACGACAGTAAAATTTCCAACATCGGAGTAGCCTTCAAGTAGGTATCACGTTCCGATACGCACATCATCTGAAAATAGTACGAGCTTTGATTATGTACCCCCGCTTGGTAACTGAGTATAAATAAAGTAATAAATAACTGAGTATGCAAATATAGGATAATCAGCATTATATAAATAAGGGATACCTATTATTAATGGCACAGCAAACAAATAATCGCCTATCAATTTATTTTCATCAATTATATACCTACTTTTTACATCAAATTAATTATTGCACAGCAAATAAAATAAATGCCTAGCAAAAATAAAAAAAAAACCGGTAGCGATCACCGTCTAGTAAGAGGCACTTTGAATATAAACGTCCAGTTAGAGCGCTCTCGATTGATGAAGTCTACGCTCCGGCCAGCACCAATCCAAATCCAAAACCCCGACAGTTTTCAGCTCGAACTCCAAAATCGTTTCGATTGCCTAGGTAGCGACATGGACGAATATAACGACGGGTTTGTGGAAGCTGTCCATTCCGTTGGGTCTAAGTTTTTCAAGGCTCGACGAACGAACAAAACCAAAAAGCTCTCTGACTCTACTCTTAAGCTTATGAAGGAAAGGAACGAAATGAGACTACAATCCTCTGGTGACGCGACCTTATATAGCCAGCTCAATAGACGGATCTCCAAGGCCCTCACTCGTGACATACGCCGATTCAATACTAATCGTATTGAAGAAGCAATTGAACGAAACAAGGGCTCCAAAGTCTTTGCCAAAGATCTGTCTATTGGGCAGAGCCAGCTCGCAAAATTAAGGACGGAGAATGGTAGACTTGTTTCCTCTAGACCAGAGCTTTTGAGGGAGATAGAGAGTTTCTATGGGCAGCTATACACGTCAACACGCCAACCCGACCCCGATCTAGATACCGATCCTAGATCTAGATTAGCCCGGCACTATACCGAAGACATCCCGGACGTCAGCCAGTACGAGATTGCGACGGCTCTCAAACAGCTTAAACACAATAAGGCACCTGGTGACGACGGAATCACAGCCGAGCTTTTGAAGGCAGGTGGAAAACCGATCCTTAAAGCTCTTCAGAAGTTGTTTGATTCCGTCATACTGGAAGGGAGAACGCCTAAGGCATGGAACAGAAGTATTGTGGTGCTCTTCTTCAAGAAGGGCGATAATACCTTGTTGAAGAATTACAGACCCATCTCACTTCTGAGCCATGTCTACAAGTTGTTTTCGAGAGTCGTTACAAATCGTCTCGCACGCAGGCTCGACGACTTCCAGCCTCCCGAACAAGCCGGTTTCCGAAAAGGCTTTAGCACTCTAGACCACATACACACGCTCCGACAGGTTATACAGAAGACCGAGGAGTATAACCTGCCCCTTTGCTTAGGATTTGTGGACTACGAGAAAGCCTTCGACTCGATTGAAACCTGGGCTGTACTACAGTCTCTCCAACGGTGCCAAGTTGACTACCGGTATATCGAAGTGTTGAAGTGTTTATACGAGAACGCCACTATGTCAGTCCGACTCCAGGACCAGAACTCGAAACCCATACCACTGCAGCGGGGAGTCAGGCAAGGAGATGTGATCTCTCCTAAACTGTTTACCGCTGCACTGGAAGATGTTTTCAAGACTCTGGACTGGGTAGGTCTAGGCATCAACATCAACGGCGAGTACATCACTCACCTTCGATTCGCCGATGACATAGTAGTCATGGCTGAGACCGTGGAGGACCTAAGTACGATGCTCGAAGATCTCGGTAGAGCCTCTGAGCGAGTTGGTCTAAGGATGAACATGGAGAAAACAAAAATCATGTTTAATGCCCGTGTTCAACCACGACCGGTAAAAATTGGAGACTCTACGCTCGAAGTTGTGGACAACTATGTATACCTTGGACAAACTGTCCAGTTAGGTAGGTCCTACTTCGAGAAAGAGGTCAATCGTCGAATCCGACTTGGCTGGGCAGCGTTTGGGAAGCTACGTACTATCTTTTCGTCCAATATCCCGCAGTGTCTCAAGACAAAAGTCTTTGAACAATGTGTGTTGCCAGTGATGACATACGGAACTGAAACGTGGTCGCTCACGATGAGCCTTATAAGAAGGCTCAAAGTCACTCAGAGAGCAATGGAGAGGGCTATGCTCGGAGTTTCTTTGCGAGATCGAATCAGAAATGAAGAGATCCGTAGAAGAACCAGAGTAACCGACATAGCCCGAAGGATAGCAAAACTTAAGTGGCAATGGGCAGGGCACATCGCTCGTAAAACCGACGGCCGCTGGGGCCATCGAGTTCTTGAGTGGCGACCACGCACTGGACGACGCAGCGTGGGTAGGCCCCCCACAAGGTGGACTGATGACCTGGTGAAGGTCGCTGGAGTCCGCTGGATGCGGGAGGCGCAGGACCGGTCATGGTGGCGTTCTCTGGGGGAGGCCTATGTCCAGCAGTGGACGTCTTTTGGCTGATGATGATGATGATGATGACTTAAGTATGCTTTACTTTTAAATAAATAGATGCACGCCACAAATATAAATTGTAGTATATTTAGTAACATTTTGAGTGCAATATTTGCTGTGCAAACAGTAATTTTGATATAAATTTTGATTATTTTTGCATATAAAAAGGTTTGTTTTTGATGTGCGTTTAAATACTACCCTATAAATAATCCTAATAATATTATAAACGTGAAAGTATTTACGTTCGTTCTTCCTAATTTTAAACGATGATTGACGGACGGTCGCCAGTGTTCGGAAATCGTCGTAAACAGCCAATTGTTAAATTGTCTCTTTCTAAAGACCGATGGGCAATATTTATCGCCAAGTACAGTATTAGTCATGTATTAGTGCATAAATAAAGTTTTTGTATTACTCGGATCTTAGACTCGGATACTCGACAATACCCGACAATAATCGACGTGCTTAAGTCAGGGGCCTGACACGCTTTGATAGAGAAGGATAGCCTTATTGCGATACTTTTAAAAGGGAAAATAGAAAAGAGTGGCATTTTTTGGCTCTATCACCGACCGAGCATTTTTTCTTTGCACACTTATATTCATGGCACCAAAATGATATTGTTTTCAAAATCAACAAATAAGTACCAGTTTTGTTAATGTGCAACTTATACGCACCCAAATTTTGCAACGGCGCTAGATTGAGAATCACCAAATTAGGGAAGTACATTGTGAAGGGCATGATTTTAACGGGAGAAGCCGAGGGACAAAGTGTATTGTTGATTATGGACCGTCACCATCTCGAGCCATTTCCGAGCATAGCTTCTTGAATCGAATGGGACTTAGCCTCGGATAACTTATTGAATCGAATGCATTTTGTCCATCACTTTCACCCAATAGCCCAGAACTAAACTACTAACTTAGATTCCATTCGAGTATTGAATACCTGAAAGTCTAATTGTATTTTTTTCATTGTCAATATCAATTAACGAGTTCTACGCGTACGAAGTCGCGGGCAAAAGCTATCTATATTTTATATTTGCCCGGCAATTTCCGTAATCCTTCAAAAAGATCGGAATATTTATCTAGTATCTGAATCGCATTAACCCGACTAACCAGCTCTAAATTCACGCAACCTTCAAAGCCCAGTACATTTTGACAGTTCAAGTCAGACACGGCACACACTAGCTCACATTGCTTATTACGACAGGATCCCAACAAGTTACAAGTACCTATAATGGGTATATCGTTCCCAGTAAAAGAACAAACCCGTTTACTGAACGATTTTAAATCGCTTAAGTTTATGCCTAAACTTAAATATTCAAGTTTTGATATTACATTCAACATAGACCCCGTATCTAATTTAAATAATAATTGTTTATAGTTACACTACAATTTCGATCCATTCCTTCGGGGGTTTGGAGTTATATTCCTGCCGAATAATATCAACAGGTATTTTGTTCAGGTATTTTGGATGCTGAAATACTGGACTCCAGATACACCATATTTCGACGTGACCGTAACCTAACGACTAGCACAAAAAAAGATGGTGGAGGTTGCCTCATTGCGGTTTCCAAAAAGCTTTCTTCGTGTCGACTGTTATCATGGGAGACCGAGTGTGAAGATCTGTGGGTAACTGTTCGTGTTTCGCCTGTTAACTGTTTTAATATTGGTACTGTGTATATGCCTCCGGACACTAAATCACAGGTGTACAGTAAGTACTTTGAGCAAGTGGATGAAAAGATCAACTGTTGTAGTGATAAATGCATGATACTTGGTGATTACAACATTGGTGATATTGAATGGAGTATGGATAGCTCTGGTTTATTTGCTGAGTCGCAACCTTGTACCTTGCCAGCTGCGACTGCATTGTTTGATTTCTTATCATTATGCAACATGTACCAAATTAATAACCAGAAAAATTATAACAAGAAAATTTTAGATCTAGTATTGTGTAACTTTTTAGGACCATCTGTAACCGAGTCTTGCGTTTCCTTAAGTAAGATTGATACCCATCACCCACCTCTAGAAACGGTTATAAACTGTATTGACAATATTTCCGTAGCAAAATCGAAGTCTTTTGCGACTCACAATTTCAAAAAAGCATGCTATTCTAACATTAATCATATTCTCAGTAAAATTGACTGGCACTCTACGTTCTCGAACTGTACCACTGTCGACAATATGGTATCAGTATTTTATGCTTCTTTGCACGAAGTTATTCAGGATACTGTCCCCTTATGCAAAAGTAGACAACCAAGTCACCCTAAATGGTTTAGTTCGGCATTGGTGCGAATGATGCGCGAAAAGGAGAAAATGCGACAAATTTATAAGAAAACAAAAAATCCCCGAGACTACCTCGAGTATGATATTGTACGTAAAAGAGTTAAAAATAAAATAGCCAAGGATCACGCCGTACACCTGTCCTCAGTAGAGGATAGTTTAGATTGCAACCCTAAAAAATTCTGGACATACGTTAAGGACCTGCGAATAACAAATCAGCTTATCCGGCCACAATGCATCTGAGTGGCCTTGCTGCAGAAAATCACAGTGACATTTGTAATCTTTTTGCAAAACATTTTGCTTCGACTTTCAGTGATATCCCTGCAAGTGTCGCTCGACTGGAGAATGACAGTGTCAAGACACATCGTCATTGTCCAGGTACGCTATTTCGCATTCGTGTCTCGGAGAGCTCAGTACTGAAGGCCATTAAATCCCTTGACATCAGCAAGGGCGCTGGCCCGGATGGTATACCGCCCTACTTTATTAATAAGTGTGCGTCTAAGTTGTCCTTACCTTTATCGCTGATTTTTAACAAATCGCTAGAATCTTCTACTTTCCCTGCGTTATGGAAGGAGGCGAATATTGTGCCGGTATTTAAAAAAGGTGATAACACCCAAGCAAATAATTATCGACCGATATCCTTATTAAGCACCTTCTCAAAACTATTCGAGTTACTAATTCACCCAATACTAGCGTGGCACGTCAAGGAGCGTATTTCTCCTCTACAACATGGGTTCATGCCGCGAAGGTCCACCAATACCAACTTATTAACTTACGTGAGTGACTTATCGGATTTGGTTGACTCAAGAGCGCAGGTCGACGCCATTTATACGGATTTCAGCAGTGCTTTCGATAAAGTGAATCATCACACACTGTTGGATAAGCTGCTCCACAACTTTGGTGTCTGTGGCGAAGTCCTGGCGTGGTTGGAATCTTATCTCACCAACCGTAGACAAAGAGTTGTAAAGGACGGTCACATGTCTGAATATTACGCAGCAACCTCAGGAGTACCACAGGGCTCGCATCTGGGTCCGTTATTGTTTGTATTGTTTGTCAATGACATCACTGACGTCGTAATGTACAGCAACTGCTTGTTGTACGCCGACGACCTCAAATTGTATAGAGAAGTCAAATGTGCCAAAGATGCAGAACTGCTTCAAAAGGACTTAAACAATATAAGCAAGTGGTGTGACACCAACAAAATGGTCCTCAATGCCTCCAAGTGCCAACATATAAAGTTTACTCGGAAAAAAAACATTACTCCGAGTAGCTATGCACTTGGAGACGTTATTCTTGAGGAAGTGCACACTATCAGAGACCTAGGTGTTATTCTAGATAACGAACTTAACTTTATCAGTCACATAGAAAGTGTAGTTCGTGATAGTTTTAAAATGTTGGGTTTCATCAAGAGGGTTGGTCGGAATTTTAAACGCATTAGGACACTCAAGACGCTTTACAACACCTTTGTACGTTCACGGCTCGAATATTGTAGTCAGGTATGGAGCCCCATGTATCAAGTACACATCGACCGTCTGGAAAGTTCAACGTTCCTTTACCAGATTTTGGCCTTCAGAGCACGCGCTAGAGGTATCGGTAAACGTAGTAGATACGAACAAAGGCTTACATATTTCGAGATGCGGCCTCTCCGGGTAAGGAGAGATTACCTGGATCTCGCTCTATTGCATAAGTTGGTCAACGGGAAACTTCATGAGAGTCGTATTCTGGAGAGATTAAATTTTGTCGTTCCTAAAACTAACGTAAGATTTTCTCGCATCACCACTTTCCGACCTAAACTATCCAAATCAAACTTGGGTAAGTTTTCTGCCTTGCATAGGTTCCAGACGCTATACAACCAATACCAGAAATCGCATGGTTTGGACATTTACTCTAATGAGCTGGCCAGTTGGAGGCGTAGGTTGCTGTCATTTAGCAAAGTAGTCATAAATAAATAAATAGTTTAGTTAGTTCTTTTATTTCTTATGCTGAAATAATCCATGGTTTAGCTTTTATGTTTTTATTATTATTATTCTATGTTTTAAATTTTGTAATATAAATCTTACTTTAAAAATTGACACCACTGTATATATATACTCGTACGTAGTTCAGTAAACTAGCCGTCTACTTGAGAATGCTGTTGCACGCCTGTAATTGAGGCACAAGCTAGACGTGCTACCTGTGTTTTATAATTTTATTTTGTGATTGTATAAGCCTGTGTTTTGTTGGTGTGTCTAATAAATAAATAAAATAAAATAAAATAAACAAAAAACATACCGTCGTCGTCCGAATCGTCCACTGCTAAATCGCACACCTGGTCACGTGACACCTTGCGCTGCGAACAGACCTTGGCGAAATGTCCTTTCCTATCGCACACATAACACAACACACAACGCACTGAACGCCGGGCACCGCTCACTCCGGGCGCACCACACGCCGCCGCGCCGCACGCCGGGCAGGGTCGGCGCGAGGGTCCCGGCGCCGCCGTGGCGCCTGATGGCCGCGCGCCGCGGCGCGCTCCGCGCCGGCTGCTAGCACGACGCCGTCCGTCGGGGCCTGCGCGCGGCCCGGTCGTGCCCCACACGGCATCGACCCTTGCAACATGTGATCCACCGTCTATACACTGACTCTCCTCGCGAGACATCTCTGCGGCTTGACAGATCTGCACCGCTTTTGCCAACGTCAATTCGTCCGTACGAAACAGCCTGTCCCGTATAGTACCGTCCCGTATTCCACAAACTATTCTATCACGAATCAAGCTATCTGTCAACTCGCCGAACTCGCAAGTTTGACTCAACAGACGCAATGACGTAACCCACTCATCTATGTTTTCACCGTCCTCCTGATTTCGTACAAAAAACGTGAACGAAGAATAGACTTCGTAACCGGCCGACCCGATGAGGTTGACTAGTAGGCTAGCCTGCACACCCGCAGGCTCCTTGCTCACTCCGGAGGCTTTGAGGAAGACCATGAATTGTTTTTTCCACTTCCGCCACGCCTCAGCTCGCGTAGCGGGTCCGCCATCTAACACTAATTCCGCCGGAGGACGCGCGTGTTCCATTATTAGCAATTACTCGTATAGTCACTAATTAACACGAAAATAGGTTAAACACAACACTTTCAGAGTGATATGTAACACTGGTAAATTAATAAGTGATCACCGCTGCCACCATGTAGTGAAACACACGCAAGCTAGTTCAACACTGACTTTATTAAATAGAATGTAGGTAGACTTACAACAACGAATACCGAATACCCTATATTACATATATACTACAGTAGCCATGTTTGGAAATGATTAATTCTTAGCGACGCGACGCGACGATACTGGAAGAGGCCGGTGATTTCGCGCTGCGCCGCGCTGCGCCGCGCGCCGCCGCGAGACGCATGGCAACGTAGCGAGGCGCATCGCAAAATCGTTGGCAGCACGACGCCTCGCTGCGCAGCGAGACGCCGCGCGGTGCAGCGGAACGTGTCTACTCACTGCGTGCCGCGTGCACCCGCCCCGCCGCGTCCAACCGCCACGCAGTCTACCTATGCAAGCGCATGAGAACGACGTATATTTTGTGGGTGCATTATGGAGATCGAGGAGAAGTTAATATTTTTTGTGCAGCGCTACGAATGTTGAAATCTACACGAAGACTGGACGGAAATAGTAGAGACAAGTCGCCACGGCAGCCTCAGGCTGCGCCTCGCGGCGTCGCGCGGCTTCGCGAGACGCAGCGCCGCTCTTACACGCCGCGCGTACCGGCGATGCACCGCTGCGTCGCGATGCGTCGCCCTACGCCGCGAGGCATCTCGAGGTGCAGCGCTGCGTGGCGCAACGTATTTTAAATTCTCACGATGAAATGTGTCCCTTTTAATGTAGTAAATAAAGTATAATTTTGTGTCGCTCTATTGAAATGTGCGCGCAGCGTCGCGTCGCGTCGCGTCTCGGTGTGAGCTGACCCTTACACTCAATTCGGGCCCTGACACCAAATCTGGGCGAAACAAGAAAACGACCTATAAAATAATAATATAGATATATAATTAACGATGAAAATAGACAGTCCTGTGTCTCTACATTGCGCAGTTCCTCGTAGTTTCTGTAGTTAATGCGACATTAAAGGGTATAGCCGTGTTTGTATGGGGCATCGGCCCCAGAAGCTAAATTGATTGCCGTTTTGTTAATATATTAGCCCAAATGTAAGATGCTATTTAAAAAAAAACACTGAAATACTGCAGGTTAAGGAGAAAATTAAAAAGAAGGAAAATTGGTTTTTATTTTCTTTTATCAAACTACTCAATAGATTTTTTTGTAACGTATACACATTATGTAAATAATAAAGATGTATTATAAAAAAAATGGATTTCCAAATATCCCTAAAAGTAGTGAAATTTTCACTTTTAATTTTTCAATATTTTTTAAAATATATTTTCAAGATCACCTTACAGGATTATACAGGGTGTCCCACGACTATCCCACGTGGAGCGGAAGTAGGTACCTACATTAAATATTTTAGATTGAATATATATCATGAAAATATAAAAAAAAAATAATTATTAAAAGTGAAAATTTCACTACTTATAGGGATATTTGGAAATCCAATTTCGTTTTAATAATACATCTTTATAACTTACATAATGTGTAAAAGTTACAAAAATATCTATTGAGTAGCTTAGATAGACGAAAATTAAAACTAATTTTCGTTTTTTTTATTTTCTCAAAAACCTGCAGTATTTCAGGGTGTTTTCTTTTTGTAAAATAGCATCTTACATCTGGGCTAATATATTAGCAAAACGGCAATCGATTTGGCTTCTGGGGCCGATGCCCCATACAAACACGGCTATACCCTTTGCGCTTAAAGCTCGGCTACGCGTGCCCCGCCCAATACCCAGTCTATAGTATTCTTATGGTCTGTGCTTCTTGCTAATCTTGCCCGCTCCACACGTTGTAAAACTTGTAAAAGTAAAAGCAGAAAAAGGTACTTACATTTCGAATGGCATTGTGCGTCTAATTTGTTGTGGTCCGATACCTTATACGGTGAACGTACTTAGGCCAAGGCACTATAATTCGGTTTCTTTTCTAGGTTTTAATCGATCTGTTAAGGTTAACGTTATAATCGTGATATCGTCGGGGATAGTGCAATACCGCGTAAATAACAAGTGTAGATACGAATCAATATTCAAACAAATGCTAAGTATTTTATTGAAATGAGAACTTTATCGACAGCTGTTAGTTACGCGGTATTGCACTATCCCCGACGATATATAAGTTACTCTATGGTGATATTGCAGTATGGCACTCCCAGTCGCACTCCGGAATGACAGGCGAGACTCACGCTATGATTGGTTGGACGGTTCTGTCCAGTGTTGCCAGATGACATTTGTGAAAATCCGTAGGGTGAGACAAAAAAGTCTGTAGAATTCCGTAGGTTGTCGCTTAAAAAATCCGTAGTTCTACAGTTTTTTTTTCAATGCTTCATTTGACTATACTGAAGCTTACAATGTTATTAAAAGTTAGTAACTTTTGCAAAAACGTAGGTGGTAAAACAGAAATCTAATATTTTTGAACACCTTGTCCATAGTTTATCGTTTTGAGCTGGTAAGAAAATGGAATTAAGAAAATGGACCACTGAGTGACAGTGCATGATTAGCCCGCTTAAGTTTCAGCCAGGATTACAATTATTTTTTTGCAGAAAAAGTACCTACATTCCAATTCGATTATGTCATGTTTTGGTGATAAATAAAAGTAGTCTGAAATTCCGTAGGTTTCCCAATAATTTCCGTAGGTCTGGGCACAAAGACAATTTATTGATAATTTTTGAATATGATAATTAGTAAGTATTTGTCTTTGTGCTATTTTAGGTTACTTGACTTATGTTTTTGATTTGAATAATTTGATAATTTTGCTTTTAATTTTGTATTTTGTTATATGAATTTCAAACACAACTCACGTTGTTATTGAATAAAGAATAAAAGAAGAAAAAAATAATAAAGCCGTAGCTCTACGGATTTTTCCGTAGCTGTGGCAACGCTGGTTCTGTTTTCTTTTTTGGATTTTATGGCTTGACTGCAGAGGCCTTTAAGACACGGCTTAATTTCTTTTAATTCTTTTTTGTGAGTTTTTAATTGTTTTTAATATATTTGTATATTGGTCCCTCAGAGTAGGTGGAGCGATGATCTGTGCAGGGTGGCTGGCAAGAGCATGATGAGAGTAGCTGAGGATCGCTTACAATGGTGTGCAGTTGGAGAGGCCTATGTCCAGCAGTGGACAAGAATAGGCTGATGATGATGATAATGATGTATATTGGTTGATATGTTGGTCAAAGTTTAGCAAAAGGGGCCCGATTTTAGGACTTTTTTGCTGGTTTTGGGCTTAAATTAGATTGAATCTTGTTGATTATGCTAAAATATGCATATTTTATTCTTAAAACTTTTTCTCTCAGATTGATATTTACCGAGATATTGGGGTTCAAAGGCATAACATATTTTGATGTACCTAATAGTAGACTATTTACAAGTGTCCATGTAAGCAAGCATTTTGACGCTTCGCTCGCTTCGCTCGCTCTGCTATACATGGTCAAAAAACAAACCTAACCTAACCTACAGTTTTCGGTTTTCGACCCATGTACTAACTATTTTTTCAGCAAGCATTTTTACCTAAAAAACCTCAATATCTCGGTAAATGTTAATCTGAGCCACAAAGTTTACATAACAAAACACGCTTATTTTAACATGTTTTAAAGGACACATTAATAAAAATGAGGTGTTACACTGACATAAATTTCAAGCCTTCGAAATTTTTCTCTCAGAGCCCTTCAAAATGGCTGAACTTTGAAGCCCGATATCTCGGTAAATATTGATCGGAAAAAAAAGGTTTATTGAATAAAACTCGCTTATTTTGATGTATTCTATGTGGGCAGCTGTATATTAAAACAGCCTTTAAATAACGAATATTTTATTTGAAATATTATTAAAACGCAATACCCCTTATTACATCTTAATCTTTTCATTTTAAACCTTTGACAGCAATTTCAACTGTAAAGCTTTTATTCTTCTAAGCCATGACCATAAACAAAATCCTAGATGCACTGCAACACCTTCTCCTAACTTTTAAATTGTCTTTAAGTCTAATGATTACACAAGTTACACTTGAACAATTAAGGTATGACAATTTAACAATTACAGCCATTGCAGTATTAGTAATACAAAGACATAACCATTACATGAAAATAGTTTTACGAAACCAAATTATTACAATGTTTCTGACACTTCAATCTGTTCAAAGGCTTCGTCATGATATCTGCTAACTGGATGATTAGGTACACTCATTTCACAAAAGGATACCTAATAAAGAATTAGAGGTTCCTGAAATAATAAAACAATATATTAATGAAGCTGAAAGAGAATCAAATCTGAAAGTAAAAAAAGTAAGATGCGATTATGGAGGCGAATATACTAATTTAAAACCTGGTGTCAACGAAGAGGCATTAAACTAGACTACACAATCCCTCACAGTCCTCAATTAAATGGCAAAGCGGAACGGTTCAATCGCACGTTGATAGAAAAAGCAAGAGCCTTGCTATTTCAATCGGGACTAGATAAAGAAATGTGGGGAGAAGCAATTTTAACATCTACCTACCTGCTGAATCGTCTACCTTCAAAAACAACTCATAAGACTACTCCATATGAACTATGATACCAAACAAAACCAAATCAAGAGAATATAAAAATTTGGAGCCACTGGATATGTCAAACGACTGGGATATCTTAAAAAACTAGAGACTAGACCTAAAAAACAAATAATGGTAGGATATACTCTAGATCCTGAACAAAGAAAAATCACAATTCAGCGAGACATCATATTTGAAAAAAGGGAAATAGATGAAACATCTCAAACAACTGCGATCATACCTTGATTCGAAAACGAAGAAGATTGTGAGAACAAGAGCTTGCAAGAACCAAGAACATCACGAGAAATTGATGATGAAGACACCGAATTCTATGACCCAATAAACACTGACACTGAAATTGAATATGACGCCCACGACGAAGAAACAGATAATGACCAAGAACTAAACACGGAAAATAAAGAACAAGAAACAGTACAGGAAAGTATCAAAAACACAGATATAAGAAATAAGAGGACTAAAAAATTACCCGAAAAACACAATGAATACATTTTGCTGACGTATGAACAAGCTATAGCCAGTGCTGAAAAGAAAAATTGGGAGAAGGCTATTCAGTCCGAAATCAACTCTTTACAAGAGAATAATACTTGGATTATGGTTAATAAAGAAGAGGCAAAAGGATATAAAATACTGTGTAACAAATGGGTATTTCGATTAAAGGAAGGTGGAACTTATAAGGCGAGGCTGGTGGTCCGTGGATGCGAGCAGAGAGACAACCTTGACTACGATCAAATATACAGTCCGGTCGTGTGTCAAACTGCTATCAAAACTTTATTTGCCATAGCAGCGTCGAAAAACTACCATATAATGACCTTCGATATAAAAACAGCATTCCTTTACGGCGAACTTAAAGACAAGATATTTATAAAAGTGCCTAAAGGATATGAAAAAACTGAAACATGCATGCTGAAAAAAGCACTATACGGCCTAAAACAAGCGCCTCTTACTTGTAATAAAACGTTTACTCAAACTATGACAGATCTTAGTTTTAAAATGGTTTTAAAATTATAAAGAATTACAGATGTGTTTTTGTTAACAAAGACAAATCAATCATCATTGCTTTGTATGTAAATGACGGATTATTATTGATCGGACAAGACAAAGATAAATTAAAATAGATATTGAGTAAACTAGAAAGCAAGTTTCAGATGAAGCAAAAATTACAATCCTATAAATTATTTAGGAATGGACATACAAAATATTGAAGAAGGTATTAAACTTACACAGAAATATTATATCAACAATATTTTGCAAGAGTATGGCATGGAGAACGCGAAACCCGTAGCTATACCAAGTAACTTGGATTGTAAACTGACACAAGAAACTTCCCTGGAGAAGGTGGACTATCCATATCGGGAAGTCATGGGAAGCTTATTGTATTTATCTACTAGAACCAGACCTGACATAGCTCAAGCTGTGAACCAAGCTACCAGAAAAAATTAAAATCCTTCTAAAGCTGACGTGCTTGCAGTGAAGAAAATAATGACCTGATTGGAACCAAAGATAAAGGAATAATGTTTAAAAGTGAACGAAGATATTATAGTGACTCTATTGTGCGGGTGACTTAATGACTAGACGGAGCACAACTGGAACTGTGTTAATACTTGAGAATGGCCCTATATGTTGGACATCAAAAAGACAGCATATCGTGCCGGTCTCATCTATAGAGTCCGAGTTCATAGCTGCTGCTGATAGCTGTAAGGATGCCATGTACTCGAAATCCTTGCTGAACGAATTGGTAGAAGAAAAAGTCATGATTTTTCTGCACGTGGACAACCAGAGCTCAATAAAGCTGATCAAAACTGGCTCATTCAGTAAGAGATCCAAGCACATAGACGTGCGTTATTATTTTATACATGAGAAGTATGCTGAAGGTCAAATTGACATAGCATATTGTCCTTCAGAAAGCCAGTTAGCAGATATTATGACGAAGCCTTTGAACAGATTGAAGTGTCAGAAACATTGTAATAATTTGGTTTCGTAAAACTATTTTCATGTAATGGTTATGTCTTTGTTTTACTAATACAGCAATGGCTGTAATTGTTAAATTGTCATACCTTAATTGTTCAAGTGTAACTTGTGTAATCATTAGACTTAAAGACAATTTAAAAGTTAGGAGAAGGTGTTGCAGTGCGTCTAGGATTTTGTTTATGGTCATGGCTTAGATTAGAAGAATAAAAGCTTTACAGTTAACATTGCTGTCAAAGATTTAAAATGAAAAGATTTACATAGGTATTGTATTGTGTTTTAATAATATTTCAAATAAAAGATTCGTGATTTAAAGGCTGTTTTAATATACAGCTGCCCACAAATTCAATATCTAATAAAAAAACTAACTATTAAAAGAACTGCAGTGATCGAATGAATGAATGATTCATTCAAATGTTGAGTCGCTGTTTTGACTTTGTCACATCCCCCGCCCTCTGTTTATGTATCCCAACCAGTTTTTCTTTAAATGGAGATTGTACTTCAATACACATTTAATAGTTAGTAAAAATACTTACCTGTGATAGCTTCTTGCGAATTTGAGCCGTAAGATCGCCTTTTACAAGATAATATCTGCACAATTCACAATTTTTAGAGAGAAGTGTCACGCGGTACGGATCGATGCAAAATGGCGGTGAAGCGACTTCAAGTAGTTTTATATAACGTGCTTGACCAGTTGACCATTTGTTTTGCCGGAGGGCGTCGCCCGTGCATGGCATCTCTTGTCATTTTAAATACTCAAAGGCGGCATCAAATTAATTTTTGAGTTATGTTGGCGGCAGTGTAATTACTATGATCATCAAAATACTCTTTAGCAGAGGGAGACAAAACGAACGACACGTTGAATGTGTGCGAGTGAGCAAGATGAACCGTCGCTAAACGTTTCTATTCACATCAAAAAAACTTATGAAACTAACTTACCGTGTTATCGTAATGCGGTGCAAAAAAATATTTAATATGTTTTAGTAAAAACTATGTTAGACATTAATCAAATTGTCATATACATATTATTTTATTTACATATCAAAACCCATGCGGGCAAAGATTTTTGAATTGTTATAATCATAACAAACATAATGAAACGAAACGCGAGATTTGCGAGTTTATATCGCGCGCCGATCAGAATAAAATAGTTCTTAGCTTTGTTAAAAGAAAATATATAATAGAAGTTCATATAAGTATATAATAAGAGCTCCATACGAGTTCGAAACATGTCGGGCCGTTCCTGACAATTTCACGTGAGTGTAAAACCGCTTAATACAATAATTATATATAATAAGAGTTCATAGGTTCCCTTGTAGGTTCACTTTGTTGTCCATCCTTCCGTTTGTCTGTCAACAAGACCCTTTCTCTCGGGAACGCGCGAAGATATCGAGTTGGAAGCAACACTGTTTACTCAGTTCTACAGTTTTTTTGAAGCTGTAATAAAATCAAAATTCTAACTTAACGCAAAAAAAAGATACGACCGATTATGCCACAAAAAAACGTATATTTCGCCACTCTCAAGGGAATCAAAATGTATTTTTTATACTCGCAGACTTTAATCTGTCAATTATAATTTCACAGACAAAATCACAATAACGCACTTTTTAATCCTGTAACAAAATTCTATACTCTATGGTACCCGCTACAGAACTTTAATATTCATAAGACATCTCTCTACACAACTCTAATAATTTCAAAAAGAGAACATAAGCTTATTTGATGCTCACTGATTGGTTGAAATTACTTGTCAAAAAAAATCACCAATCACGAGGCACCCGCCATGGCCATCGCGATCATGTTTTTTTTAATAGGTCAGTTTTAGTTGAACGAAAAAGGTTACATCAAAAATAAATAATCATATTGGAGAATGACGATTAAAGAAAAAAATGTTTTTCTGAGTTTTGCTCGTATAAAAAGTATTGTATGCAATAGTTACACAATTAGGTCTTAAAGTCTCGTACCTTACATAGGCCACTCGGCAAGCCTCGTGACCTAAACGCGGTACTCGACTTTAAGAACCTCCATTGTGCAACGAATGCATAAAATACTATTAGGGTATTTTCCGTTGACCTAGAACTATGTAATTTCGTAAGTAATACCGTCTTATACTTACAAGTATAGAGTCAATCTGAAAACTATAGGTACATTTGTAATTAAATCATAAAAACTTGATTATTTATAATATGTACCTACAAATTTGTACGGAACCCTCAGTAGACGAGTACAATTCGCACTTTTCATTTTTAATGTGCACCTCCCATATGTATTCAGCCCCAGATTTGACTCTGCGTACTCAAAAGTTAAAATGCGTACTATTTTTACAGACTGCGCGTATCGGAACGTAAAATCCTTCTGGCAACACTGTGGGAGTGGCATACTGCCATATAACGTTGTAACCCCACTCAATTGCTTCGAATTTTGAGTTGAACTCTATTTATACAATAAAATAAGAGCGGTGACAGGTAGCCGTAGTTACCAAAAGCAATCTAGTGGTTAACAGATCGATTAAAACAGGGGTGCTCGACTGAGGAACTAATAACGTTGATCAAGGTTTTTTGTTAGTGTGAGTCTGGGCTAAAATAGAGGTTGCCACATGTATGAAACCATAAACACGAAGTAGAAAAATATGATAACATCATGTTCCATTCCAATTGGTTGTCATTCTAACCTTCCATAGTTGTCATGGGTAAAATAATTTATGGTAAATATTTAGTAGGGGATTCATCGGCCATCTTTGCTCATATTCATTTCATCTCATGTTTTATTTTTTATTTTTTTTGATAAGTCTTATTTAACACGGAAGTCATGCATTGGTTATAAACCAAAAAAACTGATACTGGCATACGCTTCGAGCCACCATAAACGGATTAATAATTAATATTTAGTAAATATTCAAACGTCGGTACGTCAACGTACCTAAATTTCGATACCATATGTCAACCCAAAAATGTCTTCTAAAGAAATTAACAAGAAAACAGAAAATAATAATCGAAAGCTTTTGAAAACTTAATGTTTCCTCCTGCAAACCTGCTTTAAATTATGCAGCATGTAACTCTGGATTGGGTTGTCACTAAAATAATTATGAAAACCAACATTTTAAGGTAAGGTACGGCAAACCAACTACGTATTTTGCTTCGTGTGATATATCCTTTTGCGCTTCTATATCTGCGTCTACTCCTGCTCGTTTTTTGTGGCTGAATATTCGTAGATTTAGAGGCTGCGAGAGGTGTCCTCGCGGTCCCTTCCCTTATCACGTGAGTGAGCAGAAGCATTCATGGACTCCCTTGCTCCGTGTAATACGAGTATGTAATATGTTCCTAGCCTTCTCGAAGCTAATGCTGAGTACTTCTCTCATTCTTCTGATACCCTTGATTCTCATTTTTCAAAGCTCGAGCTGCAGATTGTCCTTAGTTCTCTTAAAGATTCCGCTCCTGGCCATGATGGTATTCGGTATTCCTTCATTTGCAATGCGAGTTCCGGCTTTCTCCGTTATTATTTAGATTTGATCATAGCTGGGCACCGTTAATCAAATAGTTAACTTCGTTAATCGTTAATCCGCTACAAATAAAGTTAGCTTCGTTAAACGTTAAAGCGTTACATTTCGGAAGAATTAACGCAAGTTAACGTTAATCGTTAATCCGTTAATATGTGTAAAAGTGCATTTTTAGGGTTTCGTAGTCAACTAGGAACCCTTATAGTTTCGCCATGTCCGTCTGTCCGTCCGTCCGTACGTCCGCGGCTTAGCTCCGTGATCATTAGTACTAGAAAGCTGAAATTTGGTATGAGTATGTGTATGTATCACGTCGACAAAACGGTAAAATAAAAACTAAAAAAAAATTGTTTTTTTCGTTTCTACACTAGTGTGTGGGGTGTCGTTGAATAGGTCTTTTAAAAATAATAGGGATCTTTAAACATTATTTTTTGATCAAGTCACCAGTTTTGTAAATATTCGCTCCGGAAATTAAAAAAATAGTGTCCCCCCTCTAACTTTTCAACTACGGGCCAAAAAATTATGTAAAAATTCATGAAAATGAGGCCTTATAAGTACTTTCAATGAAAACTATATTCAATAAAATCGGTCGAGCCGTTTTTGACTTATCGCAAAATTTCATAATTTTCTTTAAAATGACGTCAGTGCCGCGCGGTGTCCTTATACTTCGAACGTTACACATATTAGTTAAGTTCCATACTGTATTAAAATATTTGGCGCGTACAATCGACAAGTTCCAGCAGGTAATAAGTAATTACTGTACGACCTTTTTATAGAGCTTGAAATCTTTCTCGTTATTTAAACCTCCGGCTTAAAACCGCTGTTTTAAGCCTGTCTATTGTAAAGGATGGGCAAGTACGGAACCCTACACTGAGCATGGCCCGACATGCTCTTGGCCGGTTTTATATCGTTACGTTAGTGAACTTACGTACGACGCTTACACTCAAAAAGTATTTGCTGGGCCGATCTGGATACAAATTCCACATACTCAGTCAAATGTGGCCATGGATTCTCATCAGGACCGCTGGAATCCGTTTCCATGTCTTCCATGATATGGTTTTAATTACTACACTGCACAGTACACTTTTTCTATCTAACTAAATTACACTGCACTCTTCTTTATCAACACGCAAATGATCACTGACAGTAATTTATAATAACAACAAACAAAACACTCGTCACTCTAAGCACGGGCGCTAACTAATAAAATGATCAAACGAAACAAATCTCTTCGCAGTTTTCTCACTCGCACGCGCCGGCAAAATATATCTAGTTTTGTTTTTGTTTCACTCGCTGCCACGCGCCACCCGGCACTTGTCGTTTCATACTTGTCTGAACCTGTTTTTCACGCCGCGCCGCGGTGCCGTGCGGTAAATAGTAGGCATTGGATTAACGATTAACGGACTCCTGCATATTTAACGGAAGTTAACGGAAGTGTCCGTTAACATTTTTAAAAGTTAACTTAAAAGTTAATACGTTAATCAATATGTTAACTTCGTTAATTAACGATTAACGGATTAACGAGTTAATGCCCAGCTATGGATTTGATTAATTGTATCTTTGATTCGGGTACTATCGCGCTGTCTTAGAAAACTCAGCTGATAATCCCAATTCTTAAACCTAATAAAATCCAGTGGATCCTTGCTCATTCCGTCCCATTGCTCTTTCTTCGGTTCTCTTAAAAATTCTGGAGCACCTAATCAAGAATAGGCTGGAATGGTTCGTTGAGTCCAAGGGTTTACTGTCTAGCTCCCAGTTTGGCTTCAGGAAAGGAATAAATACTATTGATAGCCTGGCGTTGTTCACGACAGATAGCCGTGTTGCGTTTTCCCATAATAAATCTGTTGCTGCTGCTTTTTTGGACGTTAAAGCAGCTTATGATAATGTCCAACTCCCATTCCTCTGGGAGAAGCTTCTCCGATTAAAGGTACCGAAAAAGTTAAGTAGTTTGGTAATGAAGATTTTATCATGCCATTGTATTACCTTTCGGGGTAGCGAAGATACTTATAGTTGCCCCTTATCGCTCCATCTGGAAGGGACTCCCACAAGGCTCAGTTTTGAGTCCGTTACTGTTCAACATTTATTCATCGGACCTGCACTCGTCAATAGCTCCTGATTGCAGTGTCCTCCAATATGCGGATGATTTGCTGGTTTATTCAATCAGCCGTAGTATTACAATTGTCGCGGAATGTATTTCTTCCTCCTTGGGATCCTTGAACTCATGGTTGGAGAATCACGGGCTTGAATTGTCTCCCTCCAAAAGTAGCGTAGTTGTTTTTTCAAGGAAAATTATCTCTTCCTCCTACACAGTGTTTTTGAAGGGTGCGTAACGATGGCTATAACAATTTTTGATATAACTTCAGTCGCCATAACGCTCATTTGATATAATTATTGAACAATACTTAATATATTAACATTTGATATAATTATTGTTTCATATACTGATCATTTTATCGAATAACATTGAATGTAACATTCTTTAAGTATAATGCATATTTCTTCTAATGAATTTATGGTATAACGTTTATTTTATCTAACGTTCAAATGGCATAACGTAGGTAAAATAAAATTGATTTATAACGCTGTCCTTTTGTTCTGGTGTATTTTAGTTTTTGTGTCTTTCTTTAGTCTGTTTTTTTTTCTTTTAAAGTTATCTAGTACCTGAATTTTTTCTTCGTTCTATTTTCTTTCCTTTTTTTAATGACGTGATGCTAGCAAAAATGTCTTCACGACGATTGCCATAAAAAAAACTGTTATAAAATAAAGCCGTATTTTTGTGGGCATTAATTTTATGAAAACTCGTGTACATAAGACACCTCTAATATTAATAAAAATAATTTAGAACTGTCAATTTCTGAATGATCACTATTTAAATTTTCGGTTCCGGTTTTGTGTTTTAGTTCATTGGGCTGACACCAGGCGCTGTAGGAGGTATATACGTGTACGGGTGTGCGTGTGTGAGTATGTCGCATTTGCTTGTATGCCAGTTAGCGTTCTTCTCTTGAGTACTTATATTCTTTGGATTAAAACCTAGAAAAGAAACTGAATTATAGTGTCTTGGCCTAAGTACGTTCACCGTATAAGGTATCGGACCACAACAAACTAGACGCACGATGCCATTCGAAATGTAAGTACCTTTTTCTGCTTTTAGTTTTACAAGTTTACCAACGTGTGGAGCGGGCAAGATCAGCAAGAAAGGACCTAAATGCGTCAAAATAATGTTTTCTCAAACATCCAAGGAAATGTCGTTCTTATGGTCGTGGTAATAGAACGCGAAATACGTCTTTGTATAGCACTTGTTGAAGACTCGTTCTAATTTCAAATTAGAGGTCAATAAAGGAATTTCATACAACATTATGGCCGTGGCCAACAAAGAGATTGTCTTTTGCTTCAGTGGGGTTTATTTCTTTTATTGATAATCAATGGCATACTGCGCATGGCATGTTTATTAGGGTGGGTCGATATTGTATGAATTGTATGAATTTTTTTTGTATAAATCGTACCTGGGGTGTCTAAAAAGTTGCTATTTTGTTTATAATAATGTTGATTCGGTATATGATTTAGCCCTCTACAGCTGTTCAAAGTTTTAACATTTTTAAAAAAATTATGTCATCTTCGTTTATGATTATTATATATATATATTTTATATTACTAAATAATTAAAAACGCATGTATTATAATAAAACATAGTGTAATTATTATGAAATGTATATTTTTTTACAATATAGATGCATAATATCGAAAATGTTATTGTTAAAAAACTTGCATTATAACTACATTAGCAGTCGTATCGTGTTTTATTGGCAAAAGATGGCATTACAAATCTGGATTTCAGTTTGGTCCGAATAAGTCCATCCCGTGCATTTTTTGAAGCCAACGTGATCGATACTTCCGTCACAAGTTTTATGCACCGTTCTACCGCCTGCGTGTGACAGGGAAACTTCTATCATCTTGTGCAAATCCTCCTCAGACACATGGCTCATCATCGGCGGAGGTGCAACTTGACACTCAGTCAAGATTATCATGTCTATATAGGTAATCAGTTGCATAAAAATTCTCACAGATTTCCTCTCATCCGATACCATAGCCACCAGGATATAAATAATAAATAAATAAATAGTAGGTACATTTTCAGGGTGAGCAAAAAAAGCATTCCTTTGGGTTACTGAATCAATAATAGATCTCACTTTATCATCGAAGGATCTACTTAGGCGTAATAAATTAAATACATGGTGGGCACCATACATACAGGACGACTTTTGCTTTTGACATACGGTTCAGCAATTTTAGCTGTCTTTAAATTTTTGAGCAATTTTTTTGTGT
The DNA here is from genome assembly GCA_947623375.1 of Apotomis capreana. NCBI lineage: Eukaryota > Metazoa > Arthropoda > Insecta > Lepidoptera > Tortricidae > Apotomis > Apotomis capreana. The sequence goes on from OX392515.1 coordinate 18,585,248, forward strand.
TAGAATTTTGTCTACACCTGCTATTATCATTTGCCTGTGAGATCGTTGATCTAATAAAAATTTTTGCTCGATGACTGGTACTTTATTTTGTTTAGCACAGGAACAATAATGGTCGAAGTCGAAATCAATGTCGAAATGTTGCGTTAAACAACCATTCTTGAAACATGTTAATGTATTTCTATAGTTGTCGTTAATCTTACTTTTAGGGTACCGTATTGTCTTAAGGTATTCATCGTACTTTTTAACATCTCTTTAATTCTCTTGGGACTTACAGTAGGAATAGAAGTAGAAGCCCAGATCTTCTCAATGTCGCAGCTCACACAAGCAAAAACATGGGTTATTGACGGTTGCTTTCCGGAATTAAGATCTTGCAAACGGTGTTTATGATAAGTATATACTTAATTGTGTCTGGTATCGTAGGTAACAGTCTCACATTATGATCTGAAGGTGGTCCAAACAAAGGGCAAGTGACGTCACTTCGTTTTTTGACGGTAAGGTAGATTGTTTAACAGTTAACATTCATTTTATTGCACAGAATTTGAAGTTCGTCAACTTATAATGCAGTTTACTAAATGTTAAATAAGATTTTCACTTGCTTTTATTTATTTTTGTATAAAAAAATATGAAGAAATTATGAAAATAACGACTTGAAGCTTTTATGAACAAATTGGTGGGTAACGTAAAAATTGAGTGGACAGTTTTGACGCAAGAAAGTTTACTTTTGACAATGATATAAAAAAAAAAATTGTGCTGTAGGTTCCGATACTCGCAATTTTGGATTACACTTCGAAATTCTTAAAAAAAAAGCTTTAGAACACATTTTAGATACAAAAATAAAACGTTGAGAAAAACTTAATTTGGAAATATTCAAGTCACGGTAGAGGGCTATAAGTTATACCGGTTTTTTTTTTAATTATTATTCTGATGCTATCCAGACCAAAACGCAACTTTTTGGACGTACCCAGCATTCAATATTTTTAATCGACCCACCCTAAATTGTTTATTCACGTTTTATTTCTTATATTTAACTCGATCATTCAATTAGATAAAAACAGATATTCAATAAAATAAACAAGGAATCACGTTTATTGTAAAAAAATATAACAATATCTAATTAATAAGGTGTTGTCATTTTCGCGGCCTCTGCAGTAATGTACTATTTCAGCACGACAATAACATCATCGTGGAATGAAATTCAAAAACCGACTACATTCCTTATACTCGTAGCCCAATACGCGAAAAGTTTTGAACTTCAATAATATACAAGTGCGTGATTTTTTCTAGTCAGTTGAGTATGTTGAATATTAATGGGTATGAACATTTTCTAACGGATTTTCAGTGTGGTTAGGTATAAAAAAACATTGTAAGCGACCTCTGTAAATCTTAGAAAAAAATATTCAATTGCATTTCTTCTGCACTAGGGCATTGCATTTTACACTTTTAACATTCCGTATTGTTTTCTAACAGGTTTGTCGAGAGATTATGTCAGCGCAATACAAAACGAATGAAAAAATTATAAATCCCTGAAAAGATTATACAAGTGACTTTTGGTAACGAAAATGTGTTTAAAACTATGAAATGTAATGACAGTTTTAATTTATAACAGATTCATCGATAGCTTTATTTTATATAAACAAACGAATTTTTAAATCGTTCAGGTCACAAAATTTTACGCAAAATTGTCAAGTCGGCGTAGTGAACACATTTTCATAAAAGTAATCTATAAACATGGAATTCTAACCAATTCACCCACGGAAACAAATTATATTACTTTATTAGTTGTACGCGACATTTAATTTGAGCGCGAACGCTTCGCAGCCAAGTTGAGACTGCGCCGAGCGTTAGCAAGCAACTTACCCGTAGAGCGCGGGGAATGCGTATTAAGATCGGCGCGCGGCCGCCATAGTAAAAATGTATGGAGAATTAAAAGCATTTTTTGATAAATCTGGACCTTTAATACCAAACAATAATTGAAATATTTGATGCGGACAAATTGTAATGTAAACATTCATCTTTTTTTTTTACTATAAAATAATTGTTAAAGTATATAAAAACACTTAACGCCGGCTTACGATTTTACAATTTTCGTCCAACTTTACTTAGTTTTCTAGGGTAAAATATTAATAATCTTATATTTTTTCCACGGAGAAGTTGTTAACACATTCTTCGAAGTGCTAAATATATAGTTTAGAAATGAAAAAATGAAAATATATTTATTTAAACGATAAGCAATTACAATGACTAACAAATATGAACTTAACCTATCTTAACTATTCTAGTTTAATAAGTCTTACTGACACCAAGGCCGGACGGCCTTTTCAGAAATTATATACATGTACAATCCTAAAATTGGTAACTATCTTATCTTGGTTAAATAAGATATCTTATATTGTACTGTTCATTCGGTGTATTATTGTCCTTTTATTTAGCAACTTTTAAAAGTTGACAGTGCGTCTTTTTTTGATCTTACTAATTTAATGATTCATTAACAAAATGAATCGGTTCTTGGAAATATAAAACTAAATTTGACTTTAAGGTTGTGACGTAGTGCTAAGCCCGTTAGGTCTATTATGGCGTAACGAGCCTGGCACTAGTACATATCCTTCGATCCAGACGGGATCTTGAAGGGTTCCAGAACTAGCTCTGTCGGGAGACAAGGGATCGGGGGCTAAATGAAACTAGGCGGTTTAAACACTAAATAACAGGTTTATTTAAACTAAGACTGAACCTAATCCTAATATCCTTAATTCCCTATGCTATTCGGGGTGACGCGGTGTCCCTATTGTGCGGGGAGGAATTAGTATTCTGACGGGGGTAAACGGTTAGTCGTAAGGAACCTGATCGTTGTCCTTCAGGGTGAGGCCAGTCGTTCCAGATGCGTGGTCACCACACCGCGCCAGGCTACCCAAGAGTGGCAGCACTAGTGCGGTGTGTGTGGTCCCAGCTGATCCACACATGTGATGCAACAAACAATAGAACAAAAGAAAATTCCTTTAGCCTTGAATTGTATAACGACACGTGTAACCTCTTTGGAATGTAGAAACCATATATGGAAATGACCTTAAGGAAAATCTGTATAAAAGCATTGGTAATTATTTAATAAATGTTCATTCTAACACCGAGCGCCGTCGTATTATTATCCCCGTGCTACCACACTTCATGGCGACCCTGCCAGTGGGGCTGCTCGAGGCAACCCAACGCTTCGAGGCAGCCCCAGCTGTGAACACAGCATAACGGCCGCCCGACCCATCTGCGTGCACAGTATAGAGGCCGCCCGACCCAGCTCGTCTCAGCCCGTGCCAGCCAGCCAGCATACCAGCCGGAACCAGCACAACCAAGTGCCACCCGAAAAAGAAAAATTTTGAAGCAAAAGAAGACCTATGCAGAGGACGGCATCCCCGATTAAAACGGGCCCTCCGACGACGCCAAGTCAGCTTCAACGACAGAGTCACGATCACGTAACGTCAGCGGGACATTTTGAGCGGCTAGCCAGAGGCAGCGACAGCAGGCCGGCGCAGAGCGTCCAGCAGCAGGTACCAGCACCACCAGCACCAGCACCACCAAAACAACCCTGGACTAGGACTGGAGGTACAACTTTACTGTAGAATAACGTTACTGTTATTATCATTATATTTTTATAGGATTAATTATGTAGGATATAAATAGAATATTATAAGTAGGTCAGTTGATGTGTAAACATAATGACCAGCCTGCCTCCAGATAATGAATTAAATGCGCAGCTGTAATAACAATAACTAATAACGTGTCAAGTTGCGCGACAAAAACATTATATTCGCGCAGTACAAAGACTTAATGAATTTTAAATTATATTTTTTTTTAATGTGTTGATTTGTTTTGCATTAATTATAACACACTCTTATGTACTTTAAAGGGTTTTGAGAATGAGTTTATTTTTTCTGATGACCTGTCGTCATCAGCGGTGACCCGAGAGAGGCGCCCCTCAGCTGATAAGCATGCATACATAAAAAGGTACAAGAAAGGCAGGGATACCCTGCAGGGATACAAAGTATACCCTTAACTGTAATATGTACAAAAAATGTACAAGGTCGGCAAGCCACTAAAAAGTGTTGTATTCCGAACCAGTAAAGTGAAGCCAAAGTGCACACTTAAATACGTACCTTATAAATGTTGCAAAAGAGAGGAAGAATAAAAAGAAATAAAATGTCAATACTAAAAGACAAAATAAAACGACACCACAGTTATATGATTTCAAAGTAAAGGGAAATAATGTCACTTGTGAGTAACATCGCAAGTAGGCATGTAATTGCAAGGTACACCAGGATACAAGGTAGGCGCGGAATCCTTGAAATCTGGTCATGATTCGATCGAGCATCAATCGTGAAGATCCTTGGACACCTGGAATGTCTATGAAAGACATGGAGTGTTAAAAGAACCGCCTGAACATATGTAATGCATATATTACATATCAATATTATATGCGCGCGCGCACTTCAAATCCTTGTATACCTGTATGGAATTCCTATACACATAAATAGGTGTATATGAAAATACGGTCGGCCGACCACGCGCTGTGTAACCTTAGCTTCCCCAATCAGTGATACATATGTATCATAAGCGCAAACAAATAAGAGTGAAATCATATACCTGCCGCATTGGCGACACTGTATCTATCGCGTACGAAACGAGCTTTGCTTGCGAGAGAATAAGGTACAATTTGCAAAAACTGCAACAGGAACCCCGATTGTATTTAATTAAAAGTGTTAAAAAAACTCAGTAGTTATAAAGATAACGTAAAATAAAAGCATAAAGAAAATAGGATATTTAGAATTAAACTTAATGTTTTATATTCGTAAAATAATGATAAGAAGTTATACAATTAAATTTAAGCTAAGTTACCAAAATAAATATTAGGTAATAAGATTCTATTAGCGATTAGAATAGTTAATGCGTATTTAGATTAAGATAGTTTACGGGATACGAATTAAAATTATAGATAGATAAATAGATAGAATATAATTTTTTTTACTATTTTATACATACTTAGTGTTAATAATATTAGTCCGAAAGGAACATAGAGATAAAATGGACCCAGTGTATAAGGGGCCATATACTGTAATTTTAGATCTAGGTACTACTGTAAAAATATTAGTTTTAGGTAAAGAGCACATTGTGCACAAAAATAGAACAAAACCGTACTATGCATAAATTAATATTATTAAAATATATAGCAAGGAATGAATGATCCACCCAAATAAGGAGCCACCTCCATCAATAAGAAAGTATCAATGAACCAATTGTAAACAAGCATCATATTACTTCCACAACCATATAGAGATAAGATAATGTAAACATGTAATGTAAGTAGCATTAAGATAATTTAAGAATCACTATGTATACCATACCTATAAGTAGATTAAGTATTATGTAAGCCAAAAACAGTTTCATTTTATTTACCATTTTTGTCTCAAAAATGAGGGGAGAGATGCGGTGTGTGTGGTCCCAGCTGATCCACACATGTGATGCAACAAACAATAGAACAAAAGAAAATTCCTTTAGCCTTGAATTGTATAACGACACGTGTAACCTCTTTGGAATGTAGAAACCATATATGGAAATGACCTTAAGGAAAATCAGTATAAAAGCATTGGTAATTATTTAATAAATGTTCATTCTAACACCGAGCGCCGTCGTATTATTATCCCCGTGCTACCACACTTCACTAGGATCCCCTTAAGAGCGAGCCAGAAGCGTCAATACACTCCGCGCTAGGGATCCTAGGTCTCCCGCCCTCAACAGGACAAAGACCAAACCTCTTACGTAGGTTCGGAGGGAGGCCCTACGATGTCTCAAGAAGCGTCAATACACTCCGAGCCACGGAGAGCGATACCTTACACCACTCGCAGAGGTAACTCGACTTGCCTGCTTGAGCGAATGCAAGACACCGCTCCCGTTGCTTTTTTTTTTTTATCCACGGTTGCTTGCGGGTCCGAAGGACCCTTTGCACTGCTGGTGCCAGACGTGCCACTCCGCTTGGTGAAGCACCAGAGTTTGACTAACCTAACTTATCTAAACTAAAACTAAAACTAATCTACTAGATCTCTGGCTTAAAAGTGGTAATACTAAATGAGAAAAAACCATGGATAATTAGGAAAAAACCATGGATAATTAAAAAACCATGGATGATTCCGCTCCCGTTGCCCGGTCCGTGGCGGCTTTTATAGCCATCCGCCTAACGGTATCCGCCGCCCTGCCGCTGTGGTGACGTCAGGCCAGGCAGTGACGACCGGTGCCGACGTCACGTGGTGACGTTGGGCTCGGTGTAGCGGCTCGGTTCCAGGCTTGGTGGGTCGTTATAAGGTTGTTTACAAATATTATCCCATCATGCAAATAAATAAGTTTGAAAAGTTAGTTCTATTTGCATTGCACCTGTACAATCTCGAATTTTATTCGGGTAAGTAATTCCGAACGTCATGTCATTCAAAATTTCAAACGAAAGCTTATTGGCTTAGGTTAAGGCGAGCAGATGCGCGAAATGATGAATAATACAGTTTAAAGTCCTAAGGCTTGTATTCTTGTCACGTGGTGTATTTTTGATATTTTGTATAATGGTCGTAATTGTTACATTTATAACCATACCTTAAACGTTCTATTGTTTTTTGAGTAGGACAACACAATATATAATTTTTCTAGTCTAGCAACATGAGTAAATTTGTCATAGGTCAGGGTTGCTAGATAAATATTTAATATGACAGGGTAAAATTCAGAAATAACATATATTTGATAATATTATTTACACATCCTTAAAATATAATAATTTAAAATAAAGTATAAGAAAAATAAACATAAATATTAAAATACAGTATATGTTATTTCTTAATTACTATAATTAAATTATGGTGAATCAGGGATCTTGATTGGATAGTCTTTAGCCAAAATAGGCAACCCTATTTACTACTAGAAATCATTGTAGTCTGTAGAAGCAACATCAGTTTTGATACGAATTTCCGAAATGTTGGTCCATTTTCATCTGACTCCTGGTGTGAGAGGCTGTGTCGTGAGTCTGGCGCACCGACGCCATTTCCGATGGAGATTTCTGTGGGAGTGTTATTTCGGGATTAGAAATCGTGAGTAGTCATCTTACATATCGCCCCCTGCCTGCTATACGGCCACATCTCAAAAAAACATTTTTTCGAGAAATCGCTTGTTAAAGTTTTGGCAGCGTAGTGCGTGGTAGTAAAACGGGGATTACTCCCTGAGTTTTGGGTCAATTAATTTTTGATTTAGCTCTTTTTACTCAAGATGATATAATGCTTCAAATGAATTAATTTTTTTTGTATAAAACATGTATATTTTTTGAGATACAAGGCCTTTAAGTCAGGTACTTAGAGTTGTGGCCGTATTGCAGACACGTTTTGTTGAAATTTTGAGATGCGTCCAAAACCGCAGATGAAAATTATGGGAAAATGGTTACATGAAAATATAAATACACCCACCAAAATAGTTAAAATACCTTTATTAATCAACTTTTGTTACAGTAAGAACATCACTGTAAGCGATAATCAGTGCATCCAGCTTTTCTACTTTTAGGTTCAGGAATACTGGACGAAGACTGGTTCGATTCAGAGTAGCAATTTATGTGAGTCGGTATTTACTCACAGTTCTATTCTGGCATAGTCTCGAATAATAGAATTCCACTTAAGTTCAACTGCTCCAAAAAAATAGCCATACTGAAACAAGGTAAGCCAGGCGACGACCCAAAGAGTTACCGACCAATTGCTCTACTTAGTTACGTCTACAAACGTTTGGAGAGGCTAATCTACATCGAATCGAACCTGTTGCCGACAAAATAATTCCTTTGGAACAGGATTCCTTAGGTGGCCGGAACTGCGTGGATCAGGTAATGCAGCTCACAACGTCACAACACACATAAAGGCTGGGTTTAAGAGGAAAGAGAAACCCGTGGCAGTCCTTATCGACCTCTCAGCTGCATTCGATACCGTATGGAGACAGTGACTTTTCTATAAGCTCACGACCGTGGTGCCCTGTAGAAAGATTGTGAGACTAATTAACACTATGCTCAGCAATAAGGGAATTTATCATCTACCTTGAAGCACTCCAAGCAAAGTCAGGAAGCTGATAGACTCCCGCAGGGATCGATCCTGGCACTGCTCCTTTTCAACCTACAACTCGCGATCTTGAATATCTTGGGAAATACTTTAAAAAATGGCGACTGCAGTCCGTTGCTAGTAAAACAGAAGTTGCGACATTCCATCTCTGCAACTAAGCAGCAAATTATGGGCCAAAAATCGGCTTCAGAGAGACGGCGATGAAAATAAATCCTACACCCAAGTACTTGGGTGCAACTCTAGACCGCAGTCTCACCGCCACATATTAGTTAGGGAAGAAGCTACAGACGCGGAATAACATACTCCACTGACTAGCGGGAACTACTTGGGGAGCAACAGCTGATGTGCTACGCACTACCGGTTTTAGCCAAGTTTACTCCACGGCAGAGTATTGCGCGCCAGTTTGGCTCAACAGCGCACATGTGCATCGGATGGACGTATAGCTAAACCAAACCATGCGATGTATATCGGGAACCATCAAAATCCTCTGGTTTGGTTGTGTTGGGCTTGCGCCAAACTAAGAAGACATCAGGCACTGGTCCACGAAGCACAAAAAGTCGTGGATCGTCCCGATTTGCCCATTCATGCAGAGCTCGCAAACCCGCCTCATTGGTTGAAGTCGAGGCACCCATCGTACCATACTGCTCGAGACCTGCTGCAATCAAATTCTAACCTACTTGCAACTCAAATCACCCGACTTACTTAGAGATGCAAGTATAAATCCCACGGCAAAACCTCCTGGCTTCATTCTGCCTCGAAAACAATGGTGCCAGATCAACAGGCTCAGAACTGGGAGTGGGCGATGTGACACAATCAAATGCCCTTTAATTCGCTTATATTTAAAGGGATTCATCGGAATAACACTCGAATAATCTTTACGCCTTTAGGACGCAACTCAAAAAAAATATTATAAATTAATGTTATACAGCCATAACTCCAAAGTGGCTGTTTTGCAGGGAGTCAACTGACAATTTTTGGTCAGATCCATAAGGCCACTGGTGGAAAAAAGGCTTTTAAGGACACTTTTTCTTATATCTCTCGAAATAAGGTCGTAAATTAGACAATTCTGAATACGAATCAGCAATAATCCAAAAAAAAATTTTTTTTGAGATGTGGCCGTATAGCAGGCAAGGGGCGATATAATCAGATCTGGTCTTCGTATCCTTGTTCAGTTTTTAACTGCTGGTTCCTTGTTTTAGCCACATTATTGATGGCAGGTGGGAGATCTTCTGCGGAGGCAGTTTAACCCAAGATTTTGGAGTCGCTCCGGTAAGCAGATTATCATAACCTCTCTGCTCAAATGTAAAGCATTGTGTCTTATGATTGCACTATTCTAATGCAGGATTTTACTTCTATTTCAGCGAGGATAGGGAATTAAAACATGAATTTAGAATTTAAAATTTAAGATCAAAAATAAAAACTTGAGAAATTAAAGATAAAAATTAAATTGAGATGAACCTTTTGTTTTTGGAAATTTAAATTAAGCACAAATTTAGAAGATGACATTGTGGTTAAATTAGATTTTTCCACACATCCACTCAACTTACCTCATGGCTTAAGGTATATACCATTTTCCAAATTTAATTCTGCATCGGGTCTGTCACTGTAAATTCCTGTTTCTTCAATGCCCTGGTCCTGTTCTGCGTGATCGAGACAGAAGCATAATCAGAATCCCTCCGTAGCTGGGGTCCCGAGCACACTGCAAAGGAAGTGACATCAATCAGGACAGGTTCTGAGTACGGACTAAGCAAGGTGCGTGTCAGACTCCTTTAGATATTAAAAACGTAGGGAAGTAGGATTTCACTTAAAGTTAAATAACGTTGTTGGCACTGTTAAAATTTAGGTCTGGGCGAACATATTATACACCCAGTGATACTGGCTGAGCTACTTTTATAAGCGTGTCCTAGAATTAAACAGTTCTATAAGTCTCCTGCCAAAGCAGGCATAGGTTAAGTCTGTACATAGCCTAGTGTTATACAATAAAGTTGTAGTAATTACCAAATTTTTCCTTTAATATTCCACGTAGGTCACCTGATTAATATTATTGAAAGGCATCCTTTTTCTAGGTCACAATATACTCATCTAACGAGTTTATTCATTTAATTTAGTTGTGAGAATCTTTTAGTTGTTTATTTTTATCTCGCACAGTTTTTTTTTTTGGAAAGAGATTGGCTCTTTCCTTTTGGAACTGCCTTCCAAAAATTAATTTAGCCAAGCTTGGAAGGTCTACGTTTCAAATGGCGCCCAGTGGTTTATTTTTAGTAATTTAAGGCAGCCATCGTTTCAAATGGCGCCCGGTGGTTATTTCTTTTAGTGATTTACAGTCCTTTCAGTAATAATTCAGGTTGATTTAAAAGTGCCAACAATCGTTTTGTTAAAAAAATTTGAACTTACGTATAATTCTTGAAGAAATCCAAATTTGTTTGCATTTCCCTGGTATTACACTGTGTTAAGACATTTTCCACACATTATATTGCTATTTTGTGTATATTTGAACAATATTTCTGCATATTTTTACGTTTTCTCCGAGAAAGAAATCATTTCATAACCGCTATTGTACGTTTTTCTAAGGTTTTTCTTTGTTCATTTGGGAAGCTAATCTGACATTTGAGTACTAGACTATTGAACAGGAAATCAAATTTTGAGCACTATAATTTTAAATTGGATGTTGGTGTAATTTAAATTGAGTAAACAGTAACAAATTATTACATATTTTTGCTATTTCAGAAACATATTTTCAATATTGTGTACACAAGTTTGATAGTAAATTCATCATAGAGTGAAAGTTTTGATTATAGGAAACTAGTATTTCCAACTTTCTTAGTGTTACCACATTTGTAAGTTTAAAAGAAAGTCTATTTAAGCACTGGAATTTCGATTTGAGGTTGTTTTTTTGCTTTTGTGCTTTGAAATTCTTGTTATTTTCAGAGATAGTGTGAACATTATTCAATATCATTGATAAATTTAATGATAATTTTGTTGTTTGGTGCATATTAAGGAAAACTTTCTTTATTTAAAAATTTATTTGGATACAAAATTGTGGTTTAAACAAATTGTGAATTTTGTTTTTTTTACTTGCTACTTTTTTCAAACAGTAACGAAATATAAGTAATTTGAAGTGTATATTTAACAAAAGTTGTTCAGGAAAACAATTTATATTGTGAAATAGCAGAATATCAGTAAGTTTCTTTGTAATTAACAAGGCCAACATATTATTAGATTGTTTTTTTTTTACAACAATGGAGCGTTTACAGTTCCATTCTTTGTTAAAAGATGAATTATATTATGAAGTGACTAACTGCTGCTTTGAAGTGACTTGCTGCTAAGTTTATTATTTTAAGGATTGCGTCATATTTTGCTACGGGACCCTAAAAAACTGGCACAGGTAATGAATTGGGCATCAACTAGTTACCGGATAACGCCACCAAACTTGACTTAAAGGTCCAAACTAATCCGCCAGATTTTTTTTTCTGAACGACGGGAGCACTGTATTTTGAACCCCCCCTCCCCCCTTCTGACGCGGTGTTCAGACTGGCTACCGGGTGTTTTGGGCTCAGTTGACGTGTATAATACCCGTGCCAAATGGCATTGCTGTACTCAAAATTGTATACCTCTCCATACAAGCACTCCCAATAGAAAACGGACTAAAATAAGCAAGTGAGTATATTGTTTAGGTACATCAAGATGATACATTAAATGATTTAATTATTAATTGTACCTACTTGTGAAAAATATTAATATGTGTAGAGCCAACCCTAGCATTTTCAATGAATTTTCACCATTGATAACGGCGGGTCTGGCTATCACAAAACAGAAATAAAAAATAAAATAAAAGAATAAAGAAAGAAAAAAATTAAACATAAACGGTGTTATAATAAGTCACCAATAAGTATCGAGTGCTATTTACTTTTACAAGGCTCACGAAATGTATGTCTTGATTTGGTAACAGTATTACCTGATTTAAAAAAAAAATTGTAGGAGATAAATAGTACATAACTGCAGAGGCCGGGACAAGTCAGTTCCTATTTAAGTATGATTTTGAAGGAAGTCCGAGTCCTTAAATTAATATGAATCCACGAACTGACATTTCCACCGAGGCCTGAATAGTGCTTTTCTCCAAATATGCTTGGAAATTATCACCAATCTAAATTTTGAATGGTTAAATCAGCAATTTTTTTTAGAAACCATACCCTATTTATCATTCGGAGAAGATCGCAAGTCCAAAATAACTTTTATATTTATTTATTTAATCTTTTTTGCACAAAAGAAAACTTATCTTATCGTACATTGATTTGGACGGAATCATTTCTGTTTTTTTTTTTGCTTACGTTTGGTATACTTATTAACTTACTCTAATTACTCAATCGTGTGGTATTATTTCCCGGCCACGACCAACAATTTTATTTTATTTTATTAACGTATTAATACGATAACGAAGGATTGCGCGGTCTATTTTTACTACATTAATGGGAACATTTCCAAGCAAGTCGGAGAAATAGTACATTGTTGTAGAGGCTGTAAAGTAAGCAATAGATGAACGAGTAAATTTCGAAGGCCGACCCGCAGGGGAGGCCTTCGACAGTACGAGTTAATCTATTGTACTTTCAGCCGAGACTGAACAGTGCTTTTCACGACTACTGCGAGGAAATACATTAAAATACGAGTATTTTATATTTATCATTAAACTCTGCGTCTTGATGCAGCCTCATTGTTGTAAAAATTAGGGCTATTGTATACGTAAAGCTGATTGTGCCCCTAGATTCAAATGACGCAACGACGATTTTCAACCCATTTATGGGTCAGGACCAAAGAGTTGGATGAAATTAAGTCGTAGTTAGCGAGGAATTAAAAACAATTAAGAAAGTTCCGTTGTGCGACAAAAAATAACGATACAATAAGGAACCTTAAAATAGAACATTAAGGTACGTTATTGAAAGGTTAACTGTCGTCGCACAATGGAGACTTTGACACAAATAATAATTGAGTGAGTTAAGGGTGAGTTAACGTTGCAAACTTTTTGGTCTTCACCCATATGAAGAAATAACAAAAATATTCAAACTTACCTCACTTTCAACTAAGACATTTAGTCTAGGTTACACTCAGATAAACAAATCTACAATACATTCTACACTGAAAGATCATTGCAACGTTACGTCAATATTAATATACGATCCTAATATTATTTATTTCGTGAGTTAATGAGAACGTTATTTTATTAAATTAAGCACATCACAAAACCAATATTTAATATTTACTCATTATTTACTAAACAATACATTTGCTTTTTAAAATATGGCGGCTGTGCCGTAGCACATGCGCGTTTCTGACACAATGGAGTAATGGCTTTTCAGCCGAACTAAAAAAAAATATGAACTCAACATACATATAATTTAATGTTGAAAACTGTTAATTTGTTGAAAAATAAGTAATTGTAGAAATTAGGAAATTGTTTTACGCCCCATTACTAACTTTAAAATATAAATGTTCATGATTTTCAGGGTAAAACCTTTTTAATGAAAACTTATTAAAAAGTAAACCTGAGGAGTATTATCTTACTTAACACGTTCAATGCGAAGCTTCATTTTGTGAAATCGCTCTCAGTGCGTTACAACCCATGAGAGTCCTGTATTGAACTTTCTGGCTGTGCGGTACAAGTCAATTACAGCCTGTAAGAAGGGTTCTATATTTTACCTAAAATGTCTTTACTAAATACATATATATGAAATTTAATTATAACAATGTTTAGTCTAATAATGAGTCTACCTTATACTGCCTTCGCCGAAGTTGATGACTGTTCGTTGAGATTTTATAGACGAATTAATTAACAGGTCAAAATTGACTTGTGTAAGGTCCGTTAAGTATGGATAGTCAAACCTTATTGATTGTTGTATTTGTTTTAATAATCCGCACCATTATAATGTCATAAAATATAAAACAGAATTCATAATAGCCATAGACAGGCTGTATGCATTCGGTGCACTGGTCTATGAACCGATAGCGGGGACGATGACAGACGTCAACGTCAGATTTGGCGGCGTGAAGGATAGAGGATGGGATTGGTTGTGTTTAATGTAATATGCTGGTTTTTATGAAAAGTGTTATTGATGGGAGCAAATACAAATGGAATTGTTATGCGTGCATCATGTGGTTTCATTCCTGACCGAGGGATATACCCTTACAAGTCAGAAGATGCGATCGAGAGGCATACACTAACTGCCTCACTGCGCCCACAGGAAAGTAAGCGAATAAATGATAATTATTCGAAGGATATGGAATGGATCGTACGGATATGGATAACTACGGTATGGATCACTGCGCTATATGTTTAAATATGATACATTATTAATTTAATAAGAAACGAGGGATGGTTTATATTATTATTATTAATATATTGACGCTCTTAATGACTGGTACATATTTTATGGCTATTTCACATTTTATTCGGGGTATTTTAATGAATAGAAGGCTATTTAGTGATGAAATCTGTTGTTAATGCTGTTACTGATAAATACAAATAACAACATGATAATAATATGAACATGCAGCACTTGTGGCAAAATTGGTATTCGGGCTTGATGAGTGAATAGTACTGAATGGATTTTATCCTGGTTATTGTGATGATGGATTATGTTTTTGCTTCAAACTTCGAACTATCTTGGGATAGTATTTATTTGTAACACAGTGGCACGGATTGGGTATTGTCTGAATAATAATGATCTTTGGAGTGCAGCAGCAATTGTTGAATGACATATTCTAGAATTATTTCAGCATATTTCATATATGCATGTTTGCATTTCTGTCTGTCATGCTATGGTTTACAATGTTTTTATTATTGTGCAGTTGTAGTGATTGCTGGGGGACATGATTTGATCTTGGTTTAGCGGTGGTTGATATTGCATAAGTGTGGACTTATGGTGGATTTCATATGGGTATTGAAATTGTTTTTTTTTTTTAATTTTATTTGGTCAGTTATGAGATATGAATAATATTTGTTTAACATTTATGGATTTTTGATCGTTTTTATGTGGATGGTGATATAAAATTGTACAATTATGACTTTTAATTATTACTTTGGGAAAGATGTTATGATAAAGTAAAGTGTTGTCTTATGCGATGATTCGGTTGGTGATGGGAATTATATCATTCAATAACCTGCATTTACCTATTTTGCTCTGTTATCATTATGTATACCTACTTGAAATGGAAATTATATATACCAGGGATATGAAAAAAAGAAAGAGAAAGTATAATTGATGAAAATTACATCTTTGACTGGCTAAATCCAATGATAGTCTGAAACAGTTGTTATAACCTGCATGCTTGTTAAAATTAAATATTATGGCTATATTATGTAACCATATTTTGCATAGTTGCATTTTTAAGCAAAAAGGGCATTATCTACCAGGCAACTACTGGACAAAGCAGATAATTTGTAGAACACTAGTCAAAACAATCTTGGCAATCTTTATGAAATATGCTAATTATTAAGGAAATAATAAACTAGTTATGTTTATTCCATTTCATCAGGCTTTATAATTTTAGAATAATTATAAAAGTAAATTCATATGTTATATATTACTAAGGCTACCTGTGGAAGTTTCAGATAATTGATGAAGGACTGACGGGACTGGCCCAAGGATAGAGTCAGTACCGTCATGAAAGGAATGTGGACTAAGATGGGATGGCTCGAGGATAGGGTCAGTACCATCTTGGGAGAAATATGGATCGAGATGGGACGGCTCGAGGATATGCCATGGAAGGAATATGGATTAAGATGGGATGGCCCGAGGATAGGGTCGGACTGTCATACAGGGAATATGGATGTGAATAGGGAATGGAGGTGGAGGCTTTGGAGGCAGACGAGGGGAAGGTCTGTCACATAGCTGAAACTATGAGCTTGGTCCGGGAAAGGAATAGGGACAGGAGGTGGAAACTATGGAGACAGTCGAGGGGAAGGGCTGTCACATAGCTGAAACCATGAGCTGGGTAGGAGAATGTTATAGGAAAAGGAGGTGTTGGTTATGGAGACAGTCGAGGAGAAGGGCTGTCACATAGCCAAAACCATGAGCTGGGTAGGAGGCGGTAGACTATATGCACAGTCGATGGGACAGACTGACACATGGAAATGGAATGCACAAGTATGAAGGTGGTACATCAGGAACAGAGAACCAACAGGAATAATGGAGGAGGAAGGAAAAATGCTTCAGGCTCATAAACAAATCAGACAACAGGCACACAGGTATGTTAAATATGATTATAGTAGGATTCACTCCCGGCTTTGGGGGCCCAGCGAATAGGACAGGATAAAGGAGGAAGTGGAGGTGTGCAAGGAGGATGCAACGTATCAATGGAGCGGTTGGCTAAGTTACAAGGATTTGTCAATGGACTTAAAAGTAAGGAATCTGATACTATTGTACTAGACGAATGTATGAACATTCTAGACTACTCTAACTTAAACTAACTGTAAATACGAATCTTGCATGACAGCAGATTGTTCCTTTTTTTTATTTTAGGACAACAAAGATGGAATAGCGTAATCAGATATACAGATGGTAGGGCAGGCAGATAGGTTATAGGTGAACGCAGGCCGGCTTGCCGCTACTTGACTTCTTGCTATGTGTCTACTATTTTGCGTGACAGAAATAATCGTCGACACGGAAACTATGCACCCTCGTTTAGACATGAGTATGAGTTTGTGAGGATGTTTGAATGTTACTTTTACTCAATCACACAACACAGTAACAGATTTACATGAAAAGGAAGCAGATGGCAATAAAGGCAGGAATATACAGATAGGGCGGTAAATATAAGCGCGGAAAGAGATAGAGATGATTGGAAGAGGTTGGAAGGGACCCAGAGAGAGATAAAAAGAGTTCGATAGGGAGGGATAGAATAGAATAGAAAAGAATATTCTTTATTGCACACCTCAACAGGAAATAAATACAAACAAATTCAGATTGCACGTAACATACAATAGAGGCAAACAACAGGCGGTCTTATCGCTAAAGAGCGATCTCTTCCAGACAACCTTTGGGTAGCTAAATGGATAGTGATGGTTAGATAGATTTAAAAGAGCTACTGCTGCGCGTAGACAAACCAGTACAGTTAGCTAGTAACTGACAAATATTAGGGTGAGTGTACTTGTGACTGACCAGTTGCGAGCGGTAGGTGACCACATTGATATGGCGCCGACGGAAGGTCTAGCTTTTGTTAAGTCATGGTATATGGTATATATTATATGGCAAGAAGCAGGGAGTCCGTATAGGTAACTAAGGAGCGGAAATTGGCAAAACAATAATGTTGTTATACAACTACATGTTTCATGTGTAAGCATGAGTCTTGTTCGCCTTTGTCTTAAGTTGACTGGATCAAATCGACGTGGACGTTTCTCGATTAAGGTGTGAAGGTAACCACTTATAAAGGCTTTTCACAATAATTAAGACATCAACTGAACACACACATACGGCTCAGAGAGATACGGAAAGTATTGGTGATGTATTCAAAAGGCTAACGATGGTCTGGTAGGATTGGTAATTAAATTATTTTTTAATAATTATTTTAACAATCCTTTTGAGGGGTACCAAAGGAGGTGGGAAAATATTATTTCCTCAACTTAAGGAAGTAAGTAGATGGAGATGTAAAATGTTACTTCGAACGGCTGGAAAAGAAAGGTATACTATAAATCTAAGCGCTCATAAAAACTACAAGGAATCTAAGCTTGTGTCTACTTAACATCCTGTGCTTAATGAATGGGTCAGATTTTGACGGATTAAAACAGAACTAGAACAACCAAAACAGAACGCTGGACATCGGAGGTTCTGGGGAAGGTACTGGAAGCTGAAAATACCGTCGTTGTTCACACGGTCGAATTACCACTTAGGAGGGTTTGTTGCTAAATTTAGAATAATAATTAAAGTATTGGTCACAAATAAATCTGCATTGTGATTATTTGGTGTAAGTGTGTTTTGTAAATCGTATTATCGTTTGACGGGTATTGACAGGTAATTTATATTGAATTAAAGAGGGGAAACTCCTTATCGGTAAATATCACTATTATCGCATTCTAATTATTATATCTACGTACGTGTAGGTCAGAGTGTGGGTATCACACAATAATTTACTCTTCTTTTAGAGATCAGGCTGAGTTAAGAAACATAAAATGCAACCCAGATTTCCCTAGGGTCACCGCACTCGATTACAACGCGCTTAATTTAGCTGAATTCAACGATTGTTTTTCAAGTAAATAGCCTCACAGATCTCGGATCCACCACTGCTGCCGATATGCCGATTAAGTAGTAGTAGTAGCAGATTTATTGATAACACGTTACCAATGATAGTGATACAACATTAAGGTAAATGACAGCGAGGCTCAAAATTCGTACTAAAATAAGTACTTGGCTCTATAAAAAAATCTTGCCTAAAGAACTTTTAGAGGAGACTGCAATGATAACAGAAGTTATTCAATTTTGGATGATATTTTCAATAGATGCTTGCCTATTCGGAGGGGAAGATTTTAGGTGTAATATATGAAGTGCTATTAATTGATACTTCTAGGTACTGTTACATAACAACACTAGCTTCAAGAGAATTTGTTTAGAGATGCGAGCTGTGGACGAGAACAGCTGGAGATCGAACATCCGGACGCGCGAGGACATTTATGCCCGGGTTATAGCGGAGCGGAGACGTTTCGCCCTTCGGTTGGTGAAGTTGACGAATGAAGAAGGATTAATGGAAGTATCTTGCCTTTAATCTTATTTCATGTGTAATTTTAAAATCCGATTTAGTATTGTTTACAACAAGAATCAAGTAGTTAACTAAATTGACTAACGAATATCTGCAGTTTTATGATTCTCAAGTTTAAACTGTTTATTTAATGCTCACTAATACTTAAGCTTGTTAGGATCACGAAAGGGTTGGATAGGGTCAGTGCGCGACCTGCTTTTGTAGAGAATTTTTGGGGAGGGTCCAGCAGTGGACATCTTTCGGCTGTTATGTGATGATAAATATAATTGGTGTACTAAGATTACAACTATTACAAAAAGTGCAGTTATTTGGACTCAATGATTTTATGGTTATCTGTATTTATGCAACGAAGCTGAGGATAACCCTGATCATCTTTTAATTTCTATAGACATCGAGAACCTGGACACTGAAGGCGCGAATGGGGAGCGGAAGTGAGGCATTCGACATATGGTGCCGAGGCAAAATGTTGGGAGCCCATCGGACAGCACGACGAACTAACGCGTCGATCCTTGATGAATTAAAGATCGGGTACCGCTTATTGGCAGAACTTGTTAACTTCAATTGCGTGACTGGATGCGAGCCGGGTGGCTTGGAGGAGCTCATCGTGGATTCTCGTGTCGGAAAAAAAAAAAGAAGGCGGAGCATCGCCGACTCGATGGACCGATACCGCGAAGGATGCCTGCTAGTAGGCTCTGCAGGCGTCAATCCGTAAGGCGAAGAGTCGTGTGGAGTGGAGATCTTTGCTGCTAAGAGTAACGGCTCTAAGTGGTCGCAACCCTTGGTCATCGTCATGGAGAGGCAGGGAAGAAGTGTCTACATTTTAGAAAAGTTAATTAGCTATTGTTTATATTATATGGGTGGATCAACTTTTTCTTGCTGTTATTCTGTCCCGTGACCCAGGGGACATTACCATGGCAACGAGTGGCAGAAAATAGTTGATTGACCCATATGCGAGTGAAAGTCTTGAAAAATTAAGGGATGAATGAGTGTATAAACCAAGAGGGTGTTTTTCAACGTAC
This sequence comes from Apotomis capreana, assembly GCA_947623375.1. Lineage (NCBI taxonomy): Eukaryota > Metazoa > Arthropoda > Insecta > Lepidoptera > Tortricidae > Apotomis > Apotomis capreana. The sequence goes on from OX392515.1 coordinate 18,605,118, forward strand.
GCCGTATTGCTGATTTCTTGTTGTACTGATTTGTTTTACTGGTAGCGACATATTGTTGTAACTGATGTTGGGACTTGGTGAATGTCACTGATGTGAGCGGGGAACAAACGGGACTTAATATTCGGAAAATTTCAAATAATATTTGAATAACAAAGCCAAAGCTATCCACAGTAATCACTGTGGAAGCCAAGTTTTTTTTTTTTCAATGGGATTCAGTATTTTTGCGCATGAGGAACGAAGGATTGAGTAATCGGGTTAATGACAAATTCTTGACAATTCGCTGCTAATTGATAGTTCAGATATGACATGTGCTCATTATTGCTGTATGTATGCTGTTAGAGGCGCCACTGTCCCGGGGCCGGACCGACACTTGTTAGGCTTTAAATAGTATCAATGTACGTGGATGACTGGGACAATATGGCCATATTGGGCACTGAGTAACAAATCATAGTTAAGGTATTATTGTAACTCGGATTTTTTCATCAGATCATTGTTGGTTTCTTTCTTTTTATAGCGAAGGGACTCGCTGTGTGTTGGATGGCCGAGCTGTACCTAATGTCCATTAAATACCAACCCTTACCGGGTCATTATTGTACTTGTTTTAATAGACTGTCTGCAAGTGAAAGTTAAAAAAATAATAATGAAAGAATGAATGTATATGATATGGATAATATGCACATTAAGTAACAAAATTAAGTTAAGTTATTATTGTGGCTTGGATCTTTTGTTTACTATCTGAAGAATATGCATTTTCGTTTACTTTTTTTTTTGTAGCGAAGGGACTCGCTGTGTGTTGGATGGCCGAGCTGTAAGGTCCGTTAAGTATGGATAGTCAAACCTTATTGATTGTTGTATTTGTTTTAATAATCCGCACCATTATAATGTCATAAAATATAAAACAGAATTCATAATAGCCATAGACAGGCTGTATGCATTCGGTGCACTGGTCTATGAACCGATAGCGGGGACGATGACAGACGTCAACGTCAGATTTGGCGGCGTGAAGGATAGAGGATGGGATTGGTTGTGTTTAATGTAATATGCTGGTTTTTATGAAAAGTGTTATTGATGGGAGCAAATACAAATGGAATTGTTATGCGTGCATCATGTGGTTTCATTCCTGACCGAGGGATATACCCTTACACTTGTAACGCACAGCCAGGACTGGCACAGATAAAAATGTCGATGATTTAGTAGTGATGGGAAAGATAAACCAAATAAATATATCGAAACAATGTATTACTTTTTTTTACATTTGTTACATGTGCAACTAGATGACGGGCTCATGTAAATACGTAATTTTTGTGATGCGTTTGAGGGTATTTCAATTTCGTTCTCCGTACTTAGATGAACCGCCGACGATGGTTGACTGCCTCTCGGGGACGTGGAGGTTCTAACCGAATCATGTTCCAATATGCGAACTTTGTCTTTGTTCCAGCTTCTTCAAAATTTTGTCCAACATTCTACGAGACCGCATTTTAGACCCATTCATGTTTACGTATAAACAGACACAAACGTGCGTACTAATAGCAGGGTAACAACACTAATGCACTCTGCACTTACGTGCAGTGCTGAACAGGGCCCTACACAACAGGTCATATATGCCCTGTTCCGCACTGAATAACAATAGTTTTAATCTGGTGCGAACAGGTCATATGTGACCTGTTAATTAATTTATATGTTGTCGGGTAGATTGTAAAATGACGAATCTAAATGTATACTTGACTATATAAAAAAAATTAAATATCACAACTTTATGGCCTTCGCACCAGTGCAAAGTCGCGTATTTCGGTCGCCGCACCAGGCGAAAGTTCAGAACAGGGTCAAAATGACCTGTTTCGCAGTGAACGTGTTAAGAAAATAAACTCCTTTGCGGGTATTTATAACGTAAAATAAAATGTCGTATCTCACCACAAAACACTGTGTACAATCCAAATATAATTGTAGTAAGTGACACTTGCGACATAAATAATAATACAATATCCCATTATAAAAGTCGTTAGTGCCACATCCGACTAATTGCTAAGAACCATATCATGCAAAAAAAGTCGTATGTGGCAGTTACGACAGGATATCGGATGACAATTTCCAGGTAAAAAGGTAGCATGTCTTATTTCTGGCATTTCTAATAAATAATTTATAGTTTTGTTTACACATACTCTAAAAGTACTTAATAATAGTAACTTTGGCCAAATTTCGTAACAATAGGACTTAAATTGACAATTTTATACACAAAAAGGTCTTTAAAAATCTTTAACTGCCTCTCCTGGAAAGTAGTTATTTTGCAGATCCGACTTTTTTACTAGGGACCGGCGATATATGGATATTTTAGGTTTAATAAACAACTTTAATTACCAATTTTTTAATTCACAATAGCCGAGATAGTGAAATTAAGAACGTTCAACACATTTCTAAATATATTAACAATATCGATCGTATGGTCAGCGTCAAAATCCATGAGATTTTCTTCGGCCTCAGCTATTCATACCATGCATCAATAGGCTTCTCCAGTTGAAATAAGCACGCTCTTGTTGTTGGAGAAATATATAAATTAAACTTCATTAAGAGTTTTGCCTTCATAAGTATAGGAAAATCATAACATAATACTTCAGTTTGGACACCCGCCGAATATACAAGAGCTCCACCACTCGGGTGTTCTCCGAAGTAAGATCACTGAGTCCGAAATTTTAGCACTCATCTTAGAATTATGTTTTTGTCACAGAAACTACAATTTTTACAATCCTAAATTAAACTGACTGACGTGCAAAATAGTTCATTGAAATATAAAACGCCAAAAACTCCAAAGAGTAATAATACCGAAAAATAAACAGTGGTTCGCCGAGAGGTGAACTACCACCAATACGTTATTCAATCTGGTCAACCTAGGTGTACCACGGGAAAAAAACCTGCCCGTGGTTCACCCAGGTGAACTTGCTAGGTGGACCATGGGACAGGACCGGTCCGCCGCCGCCACGTCCAACAGAGCTGGGCTAGGATTGTATACCGAGTGGAAAAAACTGGCAAATTCATCGGCACATTCTTGTTCAGAAAGTACACGTCCGTTAATCGCTAACTTTGGCTTACATACGGTACTTCTCTTGGTTCTTATGAAGTCTCAAAAACTTTTAGGTTCTTTAGCTATGTGGTTCTGAACACGGTCCATGTACGAGTCGTGTGCCGCTTTGATTGCCCGCTTAACGTCCGCTCTGCACGTCGAAAACAATACATAACCGCTATCAGACTTACTAATTTTATACTGCTTATGCAGCTGATGTTTATGTTGAATGTCGCGAATGAGCTCAGATGTGTACCACTCGGGGTATAGTCCGATACGGGAAGGGTATAATTGCCCCTCAAACTAAAATAATTCGCATTGTACCTACGTTTTTTTTTCTTTTATCAGCAAATTTATATTGAGTACTAATGGGTATGCACATTTTCTAACGGATTTTGAGTGTGCGTTAGGTATAAAAAAAGTTTTTGTAAGCGACCTCTGTAAATCTTTGAAAAAAAAATCAAGTTCATTTCTTCTGCACTAGGGCATCGAATTTTACAGTTTTAACATTCCGTATTGTTTTCTAACAGATTTGTCGAGAGATTATGTCAGCGCAATACGAAACGAATGAAAAAATTATAAATCCCTGAAAAGATTATACAAGTGACTTTTGGCAACGAAAATGTGTTTAAAACTATGAAATGTAATGACAGTTTTAATTTATAACAGATTCATCAATAGCTTTATTTTATATAAGATTAAATTGTTAAATCGTTCTCTAGGCCACAAAATTTTACGCAAAATTGTCAAGTCAGCGTAGTGAACTCATTTTCATAAAAGTAATCTATAACATAGAATTCTAACCAATTCACCCACGGGAACAAGTTATATTACTTTATTAGTTGTACGCGACATTTAAATTTGAGCGCGAACGCTTTGCATCAAGTTAAGACTGCGCCGAACGTTAGCGACTGACCCATAGAGCGCGAGGAATGCGTATTTATTTAGATCAGCGCGCGGCCGCCATTATAAAAATGTAAGTAAATAGGTTTGAAAAGTTAGTTCTATTCACATTGCACCAATACAATCTCGAATTATATTCGGGTAAGTAATTCCAAACGTCATGTCATTCAAAATTTCAAACAAGAGCTTTATTGCCTTAGGTTAAGGCGAGTAGATACGTGAAATGGTGAATAATACATTTTAAGTCCTAAGGCTTATTTTTATCAAAATTTTACATTGGCTAGATTACAGGCGATTTACAGAGAGATTTACAGGGGATTGAAGGCGAAGCCGCGAGCAAATGCTAGAAACATATTTTTATCAAAATTTTACATTGGCTAGATTACATGTTACTAGCATTTGCTTGCGGCTTCGCCTGCGTTAAAACCTATGTATACACTATCCTACGGGAACGATGTTTTATTTTTTGGCGTTTAATTTAGTCCTATTATTATTCCGCACCACCTACTAAATTCAAACATTAATTTTCAACTACTCCGCTACCTAAAGGTTTTTTGGAAGTCTTTTTTTAGTTGTTTACCTCTACCTGTTATTTTAATGTATCTCATGTTGTGTTTTGTATTTCTTGATGTTTGAGGGGTGCAATAAAGAGTATTTGTATTGTATTGTATTGTATTCCCTAGGTATATTTTATTTCACTGCTTTGTTGTAATACGTCGTTCAACAACTAAAAATTATGTATGACTGTCGAAATTGTCACAATCTTACGTTCTTTTATGATTCTGTTACCTACTACAGACGTTAGGTAGGGTCATTGCGCCGGTTGGCGACCAGTTAACGGAGTTGCCAAGTTCAGAAGAGAAAAAAAAAATATTATCAACACAAAACATAGTATGCGTTAATGTTAACTAGTCCCAAATATAGTCTAGTTTGAATATGAAATCAAAAATATTATACTCCAATCCATAAATTATTATGTAATGCTGATAAAGTAATAATATAGCCAAAACGTCAGTTAACGACCACTTTCATCAGTTTACGACCGCCAGTAAGCCAGTTTGCGACCAATATGTTAATATTTAAATTATGAAAATAAAACAAGTACAATTGATTTAAAAATATGTTTAATATTGCCTTTTAACAATGGAGGATAATCATATTTATTTCTTATTCGGTAAATAATTAAAAAACCGTCCAAGTGCGAGTGGGACTCCGTACCAATATCTGTAAGTTTGTTGTATGGGAGCCCCCCTTAAATGTTTATTTCATTAAATTTTTAGTATTTGTTGTTATAGCGGCAATAGAAATACATACATCATCTGTGAAAATTTCAACTGTCTAGCTATCACCGTTCTTGAGATATAGCCTGGTGAGGTGACAGACGGACGGACGGACGGACAGCGAAGTCTCAGTAATAGGGTCCCGTTTTTACCCTTTGGGTACGGAATCCTAAAAATAATCAACTGTGACAGTATTTTTCATCATCTGATGTAATACTGTTTTCTGATACAATCTGCAAGTCTCTCTTATTCCCTGCCTTCCTTCCGAATAAGAGCTTTTTTCAGGGTCTCTTCGGTGTACTGGACCCCTTCGGCCGCCGACGAAACCATGCTACGTAACCAGTTACATGTGGAGGATTGTTTTTCTTGCTACGAAACTAGTTACGTACAAAGAGGTTTTTTCTTCCTACGAAACTAGTTACGTACGACCGCTTACAAAACCAATGCTACATAACCAGTTACGTGGGAAGAATTATTTTCCTTGCTACGAAACCAGTTTCTGACACATCTTTGCATTAGTGGGAAAGGGACAAAACATATTTTTGTATTTTGTTAACACAGGCATTGCTATTGGCTAGGGGTCTGAAAATAAGAAAAGAAAGTGAGCGCTTTTTTTTTTCAAAAAAAGTGTACATGGCCATATTTGAATGTCCCACACGTTGAACATATTTTTTTCACCTTACCTTTATATGAGGGCTATTGTTTGATTCTATAGATGTTAGGTATTCATGTTATATTTACAAAACTATTATTCCGGCGTTCATTCTGAAAGGGTGCAAGGAATGATTAGCAGTGCCGCTTCTTTATGTTTTAAACTTGGCCCTGGATACCGGAGAGTACCCTAATGAATGGAAGATTACACGGGTGAGGCCGATTCCTAAATCTAGTTGTACGGGCAACGTTGAGGGTTATAGACCAATAGCTATTCTATCTTCGATAGCTAAGTTATTTGAGTCCATCATAAATACAATCGTCGCTCCACAATTGAAGCCGTTACTCTGTGATGCCCAGCATGGCTTTAGGTCTCGTCTTTCAGTAGAGACTAACCTTTTAACCCTGGTTGATACCATTTCGGATCATATGGATAATGGAATAAAGGTTGACGTGCTGTACTTTGACTTTAAGAAAGCGTTTGACCGCGTTGATAACGATGTTCTCTTAAACCAGTTGTGCGCCATTGGTCTCTCACCAAAACTGCTTAAATTCTTTGCTTGTTATCTTCGCGATAGGCAGCAGTACGTGCAGCACGGATGCTTTGTTTCAGAGCCATATCAAACTCGTTCTAGGGTCAGCCAGGGCTCGATATTGGGCCCGTTGCTTTTTGGAGTTATGGTCAATGATCTGGCTCTGGTTTCCAAGTGCGCCAGAAATTTACTGTATGCCGATGACCTGAACCTATTGAATTACTAGATTTATTACAAAATAAGGATACGGAAAGTGCTAAAATGTGTTTGTCAACTCAGTCATATTCTAAGGCTTGCAGAAACTCGAAATAAATGTGTATGAATGTTGAACGTGGCTATACAGATAAAGTAACGAGTTTACATTTTAGTCGTGTGCTTTATTTATAAAAGAGTACGGTCTATAATGCCAAAAAAATACTTTTTCCAATGTCAAAAGAAATCGACAGACCGGAACCTCCGGAGATAGTCACAAGCGATTCTAACAGACTTGTGCAATTGATATTCCCCTAAAAGCGTTAATTTCTAAATTCTGGCAACATTAGAATGTTATAAGCATCGGCTGCTATTGCAAATATAGCGTCAATTCCAAGAAAACGAAGTAGTGTTCAGTTCAGTTCAGTTTATTTATTCAGTCACAATGTACATTGTATGTGAATATGATATCAAACATAAAAATAATAATAATAAAGCCTAATACATAACTTATTACTAAAATACTGCACAATTGGTTTATACATAAATTAAAATAGTTAAATACATGTCAGTCTCAATTTAAATAATCATAATACTATCGATACATGCATAATAAATATTCAATTAACTATTACAATCATTAATGAAGTCCAACACAGAATAATAACACTTGAGTCTTGCATTGAAAATACGACTGTAAATTATTGTTTTTGGCTGTATTGGTAGTTTGTTGAAAAGGTGGATAGCCTGGTAGCAAGCGGCGAAAGGTGCACGTTGTGTCAGTGGGCAAAAAATAGGGTTCCGGGATAGTCACAGTTTTTTTGGGAAAGTAGATTATAATTAACTTTTTCAAACACAATTAGACATTTCACAAACTATCGTAGTATCCGGAAGTCAACAAAAACACATAGATTGGTTCAAAGTAGAATTCCTCACCTCCGATTAGTGACGTGATCTACTACCGGAACGATTTTGTGACTAATTGGAGCCACAAAGCTTAGGGATTCTAAAAAATATACATGGATGTTTGTTCGCATTTATCTTGCATTTGGCAGAACCGATTTGGATGCGGTTTTCAGGAGAGCATTTGTTTCATTTTGGAAAAGGTTTTGGTAAACATCAATTGTACAATTTAATTCCCAAAGCAAAAAAATAAATAAAATTTTATAAAAAAGAACCGCCTTTAATAATAGACATAGGCTACTTTCATTTTGCTATTCTGTCGGGGACCACGATAAACGCAGCCAGTAGAAGCCTTTTGAGTATTCTTCTCAATATTCTTCTTTCTACGAAACCAGTTACGTAGGAAAAAAAAACCTCTTTGTACGTAACTAGTTTCGTAGCAAGAAAAACAATCTTTCACACGTAACTGGTTACGTAGCATAGTTTCGTCGGCGGCCGAAGGGTACTGGACAGTCCGCTTCTTTTTCTTTGTTGCGTCCATTTTTTTTGGGAGCGCCATCTAAAAAATTAGTTTAATTAATAATATATTTCTGTCTGCTATGACCAGGGATCAGATATAAAGACCGATATTTGCCTCGAGTTAGCAAAACCGTACTGTTAACTCACTCATATATAATAAATTTATATATAGTAGGTAGTGTATATAATATACTATATAGTATGAATTCTAATGGCATAAATAGAACTTTTCAATACCCAGCCAAATTAAAAAAATCACACGTGGTCGCCCTCAATAAGCCAATACTTATTTGATTTACGGCCGTCCTTTCCCTCATACTAAATTATGGTGGCCGCAAACCAATATTTTTATTTACACTGATTTGGTTTACGACCATCCTTTCCCTCATACTAAATAATGGTGGCCGCAAACTAACGTATTTATTTCAATTACGTCAGTTAACGACCATCTACTTACCATCCAATATTTGTAGTCGATTTAAATAAAGTTTCTTCAAAGAAACTGGCGGCCGCAAACCAAAGAATCACTTCTTTACAGCTTTACAACACTACACCTTAAATTATAACAGTTTTGAATGAAGCATAAGGACCATACTAGGAGAAAAAAAATATTGCTGTATACGTTGGATTGCGACCATATGGCCGCAATCCGAAGTTTTTGATAAATATGCATTCCGGTTGACGACCACTGGATTTTATGTTACAATTAAGTACAAAAATAGCAAACAACAACTAAAAGATTAATAAAAGTTAACGATTGCACTAATGAAACATGGAACTTATGTGTACAGCATGAAATAAGTTATAAAACTTACTGTTGAACGCCGCGCGCCGTGCTATTTTTTCTCTAACTCGCTGCAGGACCAATCACCACTGCGTCATCACGCACACTGAACATTTTTTCTACAACGCTGGACTAAACCATTTATTTCAGACGGTATCAATTCTTATTTAGAAATCATTTAAAAACCAGTAAGATTTTTTTTATTTAAGGCATCTATAGAAATGATATTAATATCTTGATTTAAAGAAAAAATTGGGCAAGTGTGAGTCCGACTCGCGCATGAAGGGTTCCGTACCATAAAACTATTTTGTTGTATGGGAGCGCCCCTTAAATATTTATTTTATTTTATTTTTAGTATTTGTTGTTATAGCGGCAATAGAAATATATCATCTGTGAAAATTTCAACTGTCTAGCTATCACCGTTCTTGAGATACAGCCTGGTGACAGACGGACGGACGGACGGACGGACGGACGGACGGACGGACGGACAGCGAAGTCTCAGTAATAGGGTCCCGTTTTTACCCTTTGGGTACGGAACCCTAATGAAGTCCGTCAAATGGTCGCAAACCAAAGGTGGTCGCCAAACCGGCGCACCTACCCTATGTTAATTTAAACTGAAACTGATAATAAATCAAAACCTGTTTTTTTTTTAAATTGAATACAATAAAAGTTTACTGATTAAGTTAGGTATATGTGATCTGTTAATTATTTAATGTTCTCTTATTCCAGATCTTATACGAAGAAACAACGAGGATCTCTACTGAGGCTTAGATTTGATGTCACAAATATGAGTGATGGTGTATTTACATCTGAGCATGTCATAAAAACTTTTGACATTGATGGCTTGGCTAAAGCTCGTTTCCAATTTAAGCAAGAGTCGATAGATAAACCTATGTTGATAAACATTTCGTGTAGAAAAAACAGTGTATTGGAAATGGAATCAGAAGATAATACCTATGCTGATTTAAATGTTAAAAGTGATGAACTTAAATATTCAGCCCAATTGGTATGTACAGAAAAGTGGACAGAGTGGATAAATATTGGTACAAGATCTGGTAAACATGAAGAATCTCAATTATCCGCCAGAATTTCCAGAAAAACATATCAATTAGAACCATTTGAAGTAAGTATAATTGTAAGTAAGAAAAAAGCTTTTACATTTGCAAACCTTATTGATGACATAGAGTTAACTGACTTTCAACTGAGCACCGCTGAAGGTAGCGTGTCATTACATAAGGCATTATTAGCGGCTCATAGTGATGTCTTTAGAACTATGCTGTGCCATGAATGGAAGGAGACGGCCAATGCTAGTATTCAGGTACAGGGTGTCACGCTGCAGACACTTAAACTACTGAAAGAATACATTTACTTGTATACACTACCGAATAGTATCGATGAACTGCGAAGACTTCTGGTCTTTGCTTCATACTATTTTATGGACAACCTTCGGTCAGAATGTATCAAAAACTTGACACAAATGGTCACACCTGAAAATTTGCAGAGCTTGCTGGAATATGCTTGTGCGAACAATATACCCGAACTAATATTTGCCATTATAGAGCAAACACCATCGGAAACTGTTCACAATGCTCGCTTGAATAGGAAACTAGGGATTATCCCAAAGGAGGATTTGCCAAACCGTTTGCAAAGTTTGGATGTCAAAAACGATGATGATTCTAAAGAATGATTATTCATTATTTAATGTAAGTATAGTTCTTTTTTTTTACCACAATTTTTTTTTTATATGTTTAATTTTTATATTTATTGAAGCTGACGCCATTTGAAGTTTATTGTTAGAAATGTGAAATTGTATTGTTTGTTGTATTTGGCGTTCATTTGCAAATGTGACTCGACTATGTAACGTTGTATTTTGTTTATTTTCATTAAAAAAGTCAAGAAGCAAGAAATAAATCAAGAATGTTGTCTTGGTAGTAATCAGTAAGTTTGTACATAGTTAAAATATTTTTGAGAGGGAAAACGAGGTGGAAGGACGCTGCTAGTGATTAATGAATTAGTTATTGTAATACCAGCAATTATGTCATGAAGTTAAGGTAACACTGACCGGGAGATCGGGGTCATTTGACACATTTTTATTTTCTACTTTTAAAGTTATATTTTTTAGGCTTCTTTGATTATTTTTTCTTGTTACATGTTTTAAAATGTTCCACATAACATTATTGTGTAGTGTGTAGATGATGTCAAAATTTTGCTGGTAATGCGGCATGTATTGTAGCTTTTTGTAAAGTGCCAATTATATAGGATGGTATCTTCAGAGTTTCTAGGCTATTGTTTAAGGTTTTGGGGACTACTCAATGGCGACTATGTGGGCCATAGTTGCTTGCCGCTGTCGCTTGAGCTCGATCGCTAAATCTGTGTATTTTGCAAATTTTTGGTTAATTGTAGATTGAATATTATGTGTGTTGGGGATAGCCTGCTATGTCAATGATGTAAATGGTTTTGCTAGTTCTATCAAAAAAAGTTATATCTGGCCTGTTAAAATGTACCTATTGTCCTGTCGGTTAAGAGTGTTCGATCCCAGTATTTGTTGGTGTTGGCTTTTTTTGTGTATTATGGAAGGAATATACTTGTAATATGGAACTTGTTTATTAATTAATTTGTATTTGTGTGCTAAATGTTGGTGGATTATAGATGCAACCTGATTATGTCGGTGTTTGTAATCTGTTTGGACAATGGCTTTACAGGCGCCTGTTATATGTTGAATTGTTCGAGGAGCACTGTTACGTGTAGACACATGGAGTCAGTTTGACGGCCTAATTTTTTTGTTATATATTTTCTGTAGTTGCGGGTGGCGATTACTTGGTCCTGAATTGCTAGCATGAATGCTTTTGTTTCGGGGAAGAGTTCTCCTCGCTTCAGCCAAGAAGTTGATAATGTTTTATCAACAATTGGTTTCCCGAGGTTGGAGTGATGTCTACCGTGTAACGCTTTTTGGGACCATTCAGATAGTTTTTGCTGTGGGCTTTTATGATCTTTTCGTTAACCTGAGTGTTTCTGTCATTTAGGCTAAGAGGTGTGTATATAGCTATCATCGATATGAACTGTGTACGAGTGCAGGGGTGAATGTTCTACTTTACTGTGGAAATAGTGTCTGAGTGTGATTCTGTATATTATGTAGTTTTGTATATCTATTAGGTCTCTTCCTCCTTTTTCGCGTGGCAATGTTAGCCTTTGAATACAGGATTTTGCATGGTGTTTTCTGTTGTGTTGATAATGCGCTGGAATTTTTTTAAGTCTGATTGTGACCAGTTAATTACCCCAAACGAGTACGTAAGAATCGGCATCGCAATGTGTTGATAGCTTTTATAATGTTTCGTAAATTTAGGTGTGATTTGAGTATTATATTAAGTCTTTGTTTAAATTTTCCTTTGAGTTCTTGGTTTGTCAAAGCCTAAGAATTTGTATGTCTCCTGTTCAGTCATCGGATCTACTTGCTCTCCTGTCTATAACGTGTAAATGTTGTCTTGTATGTGTCCCCTATGTATAGAGTGTACTTCACATTTGTCAATACCAAACTGCATACCTATGTCTCTAGAAAATTATTGTGTTATATCCGCTAATTGAAATAATTCTGTTATATTATCTGCGAATAGTTTAATATCGTCAATGTGTACATATTAACATATACATGTATAATAAACTCTGTTATTTGCTTCGTCTTCTTTTTTGACACTGAGCTATCAGTATGCTGTCCCGCGAAACCGTCCCTATGGCTCCACAGAAAACCAGTGCTGTGGGCTTTGCAAAGCATTGCTAAGTGGAGACCATTACGAATAATGCACATCTCTTGTACACTGTCTTTAATACTTACGTAATATTGTAATGATATTTTTATAAATATTAACACAAAGCACAAAGGTAAATTACGAAAGAAAAATTTAATGTGATCTACTACAATCTAAGCAGGACTTGAACCTCCGACCTCTACGTTTCCGGCGTATTGCTCTCCCAACTGAGCTATTAGATCTTTACGTCAATCACACCAAATCTTTCATTCCACAATTCTTACGCTTACTGGAGCGCCTTCTGCGTCATATCTGGTCATATCATACGTGTTTGAAATGCTTATGCGCATTACCCATACCCTAGGATGTGCGCTTTACACGCACGATACGAAGCAGAGAGGGCGTTCAGTAGCGTAGCTCTTTTAATTTTATTATTTAGGTACTGTCTGGTAGATATAGCAAATGTAAGACATGTGACACATAGTTATTTCAATTACATTTGATATAACTATGCGACTGTAATAATATTAACTACTTATAGCGTATTATACCGGGTCTATCGCGATGTTTTTATTTTCCCTTCATTGTCTGTCGTTTCGACACGTAATAAAAACGCGTGCAAGAAATGGACCCGGTGTAACAAGCATGCCGCGGGGTCTCCGGTGACACTAGGTCGAGAGTAGGCGTCAAATCATCAGTGCACCGAAAACCCCGGGGCTTACAAACCGCCAGAGTATAATCTATTAAGTGTTACAATTTATTATTAGTCTATTAAAACGTTGTGCTTCACAGTGGTTATTGTAATGAATATTAAACCTTATTTTTATGCTAAACCGTGTTATTTTTTTATACTGATTTCCAACAATAAATGCTTATACCAATATACTTACTGAATAATTTGACGACTAAACTTATGTATCTTAATGAAACTGAAATTATGGGTTTAACCAATTTATAATATTTACGGCATCCAATGTCGGTATTTTAAGATCTCGAAATACCGAGATCCCTCATCATTAACCGATCCCGCAAAGAGCTGGATTACGAGTGCGGGATCCGCGGGATTTGCGGGATTAACAAGTTGCATAGAAACGTCCTCCCGGCGTTAGTATTGGTTCGTTAAGGCTCCTTATCCGTTCATAAACGCTGATGGTTTTAGTCATTTTTCTTTATGATCAAACATGTTTCTTAACATGACAATACCTACTTAGAACAGGGCTACTGCGATTTACACGAGTCCGGACGCCCACAGACTTTATCAAGATTTTACTTACTCCATTAACATGTCACTAATGTGCAGGATGCCTCTCCACTTCAACAGGGGTGCAACTACGTCAAAACTGCTAACGAATGTTAACAGCACCCTTCAGATAAAGGACGATCATGGCATTGAAAAGACTTTGAGCTCTGGACAAAACAAACTTTATGTTTATTAACTATAACACAAGTTCCTTTGTTTGTTTTTATTCGTAAATAAATGTATCAGAAAAGGTAAAACTATCAAATTTGCATTTATTGCAGTGGCAATCTTATTGCGTAAGTTAAATACCATTCCTTCTGTCATTCGGTTCAAGGGTTGAAGGTTTGATGGTCGTCAATGCGAGGTATTTACCAAAATAACACTTATAAGGAGGAACCAATTTTTCGGACAATAAAACATGAATGCGTTTTCTGTGCTTACGTAATGTTATCAACGTAGGACTATCACAGCATAATACGTCAAGTTGTGTCGTAATGGCAATACGGTGATCCCGGCATTTCCCATACAAAAAACCCTGAAATTGGAAACCTTAATTATGTCAACGTCACAACGACATACACCGTCACGATGATTTAAGAGGGAAGTATAGTACGCACTCGTCCATACAAAAAGAGAAAACGTTTTTCCACTTTTAAATATTTTCCAATCTCCATCATTTTTTTGTATGTTATTGACACAGTGACAAACTAGGTTTATAGGTTTTCCTTTTTTCAAAATTTGCTATAGATTCTAATTTAAAGGTAGTTGAAAAACCTAATTTTTGTGATTAAAACGTTGTTGAATGAAACCGTTTGCATTATTAAAACAATGCACTTTTTAAAAAAAAGCGAAACCTATAAACCTAGGTTATATTATGCTGAAGCGATCGACATCAAAATCGAAGTGATTTGCTAAGATTTAGTAAGTGGAAAACGTTTTCTCCCGTAACGCAAATTTCATCAAAAAAGTACCTATTGTCAGTCGCAAGCTGCAACGCTCTCTATCGCACGATTGCGGGTCGGGGGAGGAAGTAAAGTATCACGTATTTACAAGGATGTTAATGAAAAAGTAAAAAGGATCCTAGCCCGCGTAATCGATATCTAAATCTGTTTCAAAAATGATGGGAGTAGAGTAGGAACTTCTACTAACACTAGTTGGGTTTCAAGAAAAAGATCGATCGGTTGATTATCATTATATTACAATTTAATTTAAAAAATCGGCCAAGTGCGAGCCACCCACGCACCGAGGGTTCCGTACAAATTTTCACTTCTGCCATCTTAACTGGCCTGGTTAAGTTTGCACCTGATGCGTATGGCGCCGTATACAAATGAGGTGCAAAATTAATATAACCAGGTTCACCAAACATGATATTTGAAAAGGACTATATTTTTTATGATTATATTACAAATGTATAGTTTCAGGGTGAATTGCCACAAGCTTAAAAATTACCTAATTTTGGTGGCTTTTTTTATTTTTAATTTAGAGTCAAAATTATATACATATCAATAATACGAATAAAGTCATAACCAATATTGTGTAGTAATGGCCCTTTGTTATACATAATAGTTATAAAGTTATTATTATTTTAGTAATTTGACTGCCATTTAGATTTTTTGGCCACCAAAATTGTACATCTACACCAAAATTAGTTACTTGTGCTAAAAATTAATATTTATAATAAATAATAATAATAAATATCGGACAACCTCACACAAATCGATCTACTCCCAAATTAAGCTCAAGAAGGCTTGTGTTATGGGTACTAGACGATGATATACGTACTTATATAGATCAATATATACCTACTTAAATACATAGAACAACCATGACCCAAGCACAAATATTCGAGTTCATCACACAAATATTTGCCCTGGCCGGGATTCGAACCCGGGACCGCCCGCTCAGTAGGCAGGTGTCTACAAACCGAACCAAACGCGTCGTCAAAAATTGTTGATGAAATTGCCTACTGGAAATTAAAAGAAAGTAAATGTTTTATTAATCATTTTAGTTATACCAAAATATCTGAAAATACAATCACTAACTCGTTTGTAAGTTGTAACAACAATACATTTTTTTCTTTTCGAGGACTTCTTCTCTTGATTGTTTTTTTATTGCGATTAGCCATCCTTAAAAATAAATAAATTATGAATAGCAAAAGTAATAATTTAGATTAATTGTTTGCATGTAATGTATCTAAACACTTTATTGTACACAATAGCAAGAAATACATTGCAAAAAATAAGCATGTACAAAAGCGAACCTATCCCTCTAAGGGATTTCTTCCAATTAACCTTCAAGTGAATGAGTATTAAACACAAGTAAATGGTAGACAAACCAAGCAACATGTACAATACGATAACTTTACAATAGTACACATGAAAATGCAAAAACCAAATGAGACAGAGATAGGCAAACAGTCAATGTAATACATATTACGTAATATCTATATAAATACATATAACATAAATATAATCATAATTATAACAAAAACAGCAACCTAATCAAGTAATCATTCGTTCGACAGCCACAATTTCTGTAACTTCCCCTTGAGTGATGCTACGAACTGCGTGTACCTTAGGGCGGGAGACAATTTATTCCATAATTTCACGGCGCGCACAGCATAAAACACATCGTAAACATGAGATCTATGCAGTGGGATAGATAGATCCAGATTCGCACTTGACCGCAGGCGATGGCCACTACCATCCGCCATGTAAAAGAACTTCTCTGCAAGGTAAGGAGGAGAAGAAGGAATGACAAGGACATTATACAAAAGACAAAGAACATAGTATCTGCGCTGACGGATCGGGAGCCATTTAAGTTGAGCGCGGTATTGAGACACATGATCAAACTTGTGGAGACCAAAGCAAAAGTGAGCGGGCAAGCATGATCTTCGTATGAAGAGGAAGGAAATTCTGCAGACACCTCAATGAATGAAGGGACGCGAAAAGTTTCCTACTGATCTCAGATCCTACCCATGACAAAGTTGATCCATGGTAATGCCAAATTTGTTTACAGTAGAAGAGCAAGGTATAGGCGTACCATCAAAGAAAATAACTGGCTTAGCTTGATCTGAAAGCTTGGAAATAAAATGTGGGCTTCCAACGACAATAGCCTGCGACTTCTTAGCATTCTTCACCAAACCAAAGGATCAAGCCCAAGCACGGATTGATTCTAGGTCTGAATTGATTTGCGAAACCAAGGAGGCAAAATCCTCAATGCTGGTCGCCGCATAAAGCTGCAAATCGTCTGCATAGAGATGGAACGAGGAGGAGAGTGACTTGGTGATTCCGATGGAGAGAGTATGCCCCCTTGGGGACACCAGCAGACGGTTCACACCAGCTAGAAAATCGGTCATCAACTCGAACCCACTGGGAACAGAGGTAATCACGAAACCAGGACAGTGAAGTTGAAGATATATTTAAAGTACTAAGTAAACTGAGAAGTATATCAACAGTGTTAAAAGGACTACTAAAATCAAGGAGCACCAATATAGTCACTTTTATATATTCTATATTAAGACGAATGTCGTCGGTGATCTTAACCAATGCGGTGGTTGTGCTAAAGAATTAAACAAGTTAAGTCTATTTAGATGTGATGAGAGACGTCGATTTACAAAGGATTCAATGATTTTAGATAAGACGGGAAGAATGGACATAGGACGATACTGCGAAAAGTACGACGGATTAGGGGTTTTAGGGAGAGGAATCACATGGGCGCATTTCCAAATTGTAGGAAACGTGCCAGAGGAGAAAGAAAAAATAGTAATATAGGAAAGGATAGGAGCTATAAAATCCGCTACCAGCATAATATCTAAGCTAAGATTACCCTCACCGACAGCTTGTTATATTATTTTTTTTTTTATTTATTTATCTCATGCATAGCTTACATCTGGTACATATATCTTACTATCGCCAAACATACGTTTATTGGCGAATGCTGCGCTCACTTTTATAACTACGTTTGTCTACAAATTTACCTAACTAAGTATATAATAATTAGAGTATTCTCTCATATATAGTTTGACCTTAGTAATATTACAAAGGTCAAACTATATACAGATTTTAAAATAACTATATAGTTATGGGGTATTTATTATTAACTGATCTAGTAGAAACTTTTTTAACTTAACTTTAAAAACATTTTGACTGCTACATTCATTTTCTAGAATAATCTTATTAAATATTCGAGGTACCAAATAACTGCGTGTCCGCCGTCCGTAGTAGTTATTGGCTTCGGGCTCCAGGCAGTGCCCCCCATCTGTACCGTGGGAACCCAGAACGATACCTACACGTCGCCTGTCGTGGCCGACACGCTTAGCCAGTCGGTTGCCACACGCGCTCACGGCCGGACGCCGCCGGTCGCGCTATAAAATCACCAAAAAAATGGCTTCGTCGCGAATGAGACCAACGCGCTGCAGTGTTGCGGGGTGTAAAAACATAAAAGCAACAGACATTTATCTTTTTTTTTTTGCCGACAGACGATGAAATGTTACTAAAAATTCTTAGAACTTAATAAGCACCTACCTAGAAACGCATTGCATACACTGTTATAATAGATAGGTACATGTAATGTTGAATAAATAAACCTACCTACTTAATATACTTAAATTCATAGAAAACATCCACTACCTATATCAACAAGTGACAATAATTTACTCACTAAGATTTACCAAATCAGTTCAGTGTGGCGGGAGAGTGCATTGCACGGCCTAAAAAGGGCGTAAACGTCGGCGTTGTTCTTGACACTTAAGACTTTTTGCAAGGAATGCATTCGCAAAGATAAAACGTGTGATCAGATTATTATAAAACAACTTGTACCTAGTGACTGTTTTGAAGCTTGTAATGCTAGTATTATACAATACAATATGTAACACATTATATATAGGCACCTACCAAACTTTATTTAGTAAGTACCTACTGTCATCGGGATATATTTAGGTTACTTAGGTACCTACACAGAGAGTTGTTTTTGTTTCAGGTTTCTGGTATGTTCAGATAGAATAGGTGGGTCGTTCTCAAAATATTTGCACCGCTGCGTTAATTTTGCATTTTTTTTTAAAGTTGCGATTTCTTCTTTTATTTCTCGTAGGATCGCTAGAAATATATTCAGACAATTGATATCACGTCGAGGGAAGTAATTAAATTGAATATCTTAGGAGATATAGGTGTTTGAAATTTTAGGTCGACAGGTGAAAGACATCGATGTCAGGTAAACGACATTTGTTACCAAGTTATCGACAATGGGTGCAGGTTTGCGACAAATATGTTCCAACTTCACTGAATTTGTTAGCAGGTTAACGACGACGGTTGCAGGTAAGTGACATTTTAAATAAAACCTACATTGAACTATCAAATAGTGCTTTTTTGATTGTTTTTGTTTTTCTTTTTTCCTTATGTTAGTAATTTGCATAAAAAAACAAGCATTTAATTCTCATCTCATAGGACATTTCTCAGGAGGTTTGTTGAAGCCTGTACTATCTAGAAAGGTCATAACCGGCAAAAAGATGCAAAACTTAAGCATACCCACGTGATTTTATAAATTTCTTATGAAGGTTCAACAGCGAATCATTTAAATAATGTTTCTGCATCCTAATGCTGCCTCTTTTGACATATTCTTTCTTACCAGCTGAGTAACCTACTGCTGTTTTCGTCATCTTCGAGGAATTCCTTCACATCTGATAACCAGTAAGCCTTCGGCACCGTTAGGTGGGATAAGCTATGGGAGGTATTGTCTGAAGCTGCCAGCACATCTGGTAGCACTTTATAAAGCCTTTACAAGTCTGGATACAGAATGGTGTCGGTAGGAGATGTCACATACAAGAACTTTAAGTTCCGGAAAGGCGTACGACAGGGATGCATAATATCCCCAATCCTATTTGACAGATATGGAGCCCTTGAAGGTACGTGGTAGACATCACCTATTTTGCATCACCCGAAGTAGAAGTATCCCAACTTTTGGAATGACTCAAAACAACCAGCCTCAGAATGGGTCTCGATATTAATAAAAATAAGACCGAGCTGATGATAGGCGACCATTACTAGTCGACAAAGTACTAACCTGCTTCAAGAGTTCGAAACTGTTGATCAGTTCCAGTACCTTGGCTCCATTGTCACAAATAGAGGTACATGGAAACCAGAGATTCGCAGGCGAATCGGAATGGCCAAAACAGCGATGATCCAACGCGGCAAAATATGGAAAGATAGACACATTCCTAACCGGACTAACATGCACCTCGTCTGTGCACTTGTCTTCTCCATATCTCTTTATGGGGCAGAGACCTGGACGCTCAAAGCCGATGACAGGCAGAGGATTGATGCTTTTGAAATCAGGTGCGGGCGCCGCCGGCTAAGGATTCCTAAGACAGCTTGAAAGTAAAATGGAATACTCAAACTAAGCTACTTCGGTAATATATATGTTTTTATAACAACGAAACATGAGTTGAGACACGGCGAGTGACCGATAAAACCTGGTTTTTAAATAATTTTGTATAAGTGTTTAAATAATTGTCGTTCACCTGCCGTATGTGTCGTTCACCTGTTTTTATATAGACAAGTGAACGACATACAGGCGATGGACAAAATGACAGTTATGTCATCAAAACAAATAAAGTATTTCGTTGATGAACTGCATATTTATACACATAAAAGTAGACCATACTTTACGCGTTATAAATTAAAATGAATGCAATAGTACACACGTCAACCAAAATATGGAAGGCAGAATATAGACTACATACCCATTACAAACTCCCGCTCGCGTAAGTGTATGTATCATATTTTTTTAGTGCAGCACACTGACGACGTGTGACTCGGAACAGTGTTAGGTGGCAACTGAAGGTCTCGATTTATGCGGGGTGAGGCAGGGGAAACGAAATAGTAGTCACACAATTGTAATGTTTGTCTCATGACAAGTGAACGACAAAAAATGGCGTGGACAAACTTAAATTGCAAATAATTCGAAAAATAATCATAGTATTATTATTCGATATGGTAGTATTCAATCTTCATCATATATGAAAACAAAATGGAGTACTGAACTTAATCTAAGTCGGTAATGTATATGTTTTTATTACAACGAAACATGAGTACCTCGCGTTGGGACACGGCAAGTGACCGACAAAACCTAGTTTTAAATCGTTTTTTTGTCTATTAATATACTTTACTTTTAATTAAAAACATTTGGCCTCTATGTAAAAAGTGTCTTTAGATATGTGCTACCAATTGAATATTTAAAATAATGCGGTGTAAAAAACTTCTTCTAAGACAAACCTGTTGACAGGTGGCGGTGCAAATATTTTGAGAACGACCCAGGTAGGTAAGATTCGCCGATATACCTACTCGGAAATTTTAACGATTTTGATGGTGTGCCGCA
This sequence comes from Apotomis capreana, assembly GCA_947623375.1. Classification (NCBI taxonomy): domain Eukaryota; kingdom Metazoa; phylum Arthropoda; class Insecta; order Lepidoptera; family Tortricidae; genus Apotomis; species Apotomis capreana. The sequence continues at coordinate 18,626,295 of OX392515.1, forward strand.
GCGCATGTGAATACCTATTTATAGTAGGTACCTAATGATAATTAAATTTGACTAATAAATTTAAATAAATCGATCGTATTTGCATTAATCTTGACTTTTTATAACATCGTTTCTAAGCGGTGTCAACCCTAGCCTCGTTTTGCCGGCACGTGCGGCCAACGACCCGCGCGTTCAAGGTCGCTCCATTGTTAAATTGAATAGGCATGAAAAGCAGTAGGTATTTGCCTTTTTATTCAGACATGGGTATCTGTTCGAAGAACTATTATATTAATCTGTGACTGTAGTCTTAACGTCGACTTAGCGCGACCGCGCGACCTACGTAGCGGCCAGTGGCGGGTTTAGGAGTGAGCGAGACACCGTATTCGGAACTTCCACTCACACTTATGGCCGCGGCTCGTCGTTCCACTGGCCGCGCGAAGTTGTAAGTGTATTTTGGTGACTGCCCCCGCGTTCGCGATCAATAACATTATTGTTAATAATTTTTATTTGAATCGCTTAGCTTTTAAGCTTCAATATGTATGTTTGTATAAGACAAGCGATCAAGCAATAGTAAACCTAAGTGACAATTTATTTTCTTTTAAAGTTGATCGGGGTAAATTTGACCCTTGCCTTCTGTGTAACAGTTTACCGCTACAGCGCCTAGATAAAAAAAAACAATTAGTAAAACAAAAACATATTGAAATACATTATCTAATGCGCTGTACCCGTAACACAATTCAAACTGGCAGTATGTAGGACTAGGTTAAAGTTACCCTCATTGATTATAGTTGTCACTGAATATAAATACATGAACCAATCCATGCTAAATAAAATCTATTCGTTCTTACCTTGTCTAATTTAAGAAACAAAATTGTAACCGCAAAACTGAGGTTTGATGCCAAAACTGATTCCTCGCTAGCAAAGCAATTTCATTCATACAATTTGCAATGTGAGTTCGAAAATAATGATTTAATTCAGATTACTTTATTTACGAGAAAATGACAGTTTCAGACAAAACAGACATACTTTGTTAGATTCTTGTTTAATAAATAAGACAGGTACCTACCATTTAAGGTGAGAGTATTTGGAAACTTCGTACTAACTATGGTATAAGTCTACTATGACTACTACTAAATACTATGACTACTGACTACCAAAAAGAGTAGAAATTAAAGTGGCAATACTGTAGTGTCGTCCCCGTTTTCTTAGATTGATTAAAAGGGGACGACACTACAGTATTGCCACTTTTTCATTTCTACTCTATACTATGAATCTCACAAAATCGTCTCCCAAGTCACGCAAAGGACCCCCAAGGACCCGCAGACTCAAACAAAAACCAAAAAAAAAAAATCACAAAATCGTGAATGTTTTAAAATTTAAAACACGGCAGTTTCGTGGTAAGCACGTAATCCTTATTTCGATCACTATTTAATTTAAATGGATTATTACGACAAAATAAAAAGTAGTCAAAGAACATGACATCTGTAATGCATAAATGTTTTTTTTTTCCATTATAATTTTTAATTATTTGTTACTATAAAGCGGCAACTAATCTGTGACGTAGAAAGTTTCCCTAGTCGGAGTGTCATACCTTGCTTTCTTATACTTATGGTCAGGTAACGGAAATTCGGATAGATATTTACCTAAAGTTGCCAAAATCCTATTGCTATCTCACTCAGACGGTGTACCCTTGTTTTGTCGACAAACTTTTCATCGAATATTATTTCATCGACAACGATTCATCGAAACTTCAGTACTAGTAATATTGTTTGGCGTTATTTTATTTCAACTACTATTTATTTAAATTTATCTTACTAAATAAATAAATTTATTTAAATACTATTCAACGAATATTACTTAATCGCTGATTTGTTTCAAATTATCTTAATTGGCACAACTACAAAACATTGCAATTCATTTCTTCGACGTATTACTTTAATACAATTTTATATGTCCTATCCTACTGCACATTTATACATTTACAAAAAAAAACGGCCGAGTCGGATCTGCTCTGAAAGGTGAATCATTTAAAGTTTGAGAATAGGTTGAGGTGAATCAATCACCTTTCAGAGCAGATCCGACTCGGCCGGGTTAGGTTAGGTTAGTTTTTTGACGTGACAACGTCTTAAATTAGGTTGCGGCTCGGAGTCACTCATGAAAAAGTGTAACGCCCGCTCACGTTACGAGGGCCGGTTGTCCCGCTAAAACTCGAGAACGGCTGAACCGATTTGGCTAATTTTAGTATTGAAATATTCGTGGAAGTCAAGGGAAGGTTTAAACGGTGAGAAAATATTGAATAAATGAGTGGAAAATAATAAAAACGATAATTTTATATTCCCATACAAATACAAACTGTTCGTACTTACCTGTCAAACATATGATGTTTGTTCCGTCGGTTCGGTATTTTTAGAATAATTACATGTAGATCTAGACTAAATAAGGGTTTGGAATCGACAACATACATGCATAATAGTCTGATTATCGCATATTTAGATTTAAAACATGTAAAATAATGACACTATAATGACATTAATGACACATGTGATGGGTGCGTTCAGAAAGTAACACTTAAAATGTTGTTAGGGAAATTGACAACATTTCATATTTATAACAGGTGGAAATTAATATAGAGATCGACAGGGCTTTATGTCGTGTACCTTAAAAAAAATCTTGGAATTTATTCTTCTGTATTTAAGGAAATATAAGAAAATACATCAAATAACTGCAATCTAAGACAATACGGGCTGAATAGGGTTGTTGTCTAAACCAAAGAGCGAAAACATAGAATTTTTTTTTATTTGACGTTGACAGATGACATATGCATACCGAGATTTATTAAGTTTTTTTTTAATAAGAAAACCGACTAAAGTAACCGTTCCATTAAGTTCTGGTTTTGGTGTTGCCACATTTTAAAATGAGTATGTTTTTATAAATTAATAATAAAATAAATAATCATCTCAGAAAATAAATAAAAACAGAGATTACTTCATCTTTTTAAGCAGAATTCAGAAAACTAATAAAATGATAGTCTTAAAAATATGAAATGTTGTACAAATAAATATTCTACCGAGAAAAAGACGTTGTCACGTAAAATCTTCCTTCGCCCGTAAAACCGACTTTACAGGCAACTATTTTTTTTTTATATCCCTAAAAAATATTTTCCATTTTAGTTGTAGAGGCGAGCTGGACCCGTACATGCAAGTGAAATGATATTACGTGAAGTAAGTTTTATGTAATTTAAAAAGATTTTAAACGATAAATTATGAAACGTACTTCTATGAAATAATACACCTGTGTAATGAATCATCCGCCAAGGAAAAATCCGTGATATAAAAATACTCGTAATGAAATTTCGATGAAGTGAGTTGTCGATGAAATGAAAATACTTAAAACGTTATCTTTGAAGTAAAATTCGACGCAACGAGTGTCGGCGATTCAAGGGTAAACCCACTCAGACCTCAATCAAAGCCGCCTATACCTACAACTGAACGACAAAGCCGCTGCCAAAGTTTAGGTAAATATCTATCCGTTTCCTACCCCGCTTATGGTACTAAAAATGTCTAACTCCGATTTTATTACTTCTAATTAGCAAATTACCAAATAGCATCATCAGTTCCAAATAAGCCCTTACCTTGCAGTAGCTGAAGAACAAAATGGTATTTAAGCATTGACTTATGTTTTAATTAGGTATGCATTTGCTTATTTTATTTATTATTATTTAAAAAAGCTGGTTCGAAGTATGGTTAAATAATGGCACTAAGGTCTATTCTTGCTTGATGGGTTTGAGAACAAATAGTCAAACTTGTGTCTTGTGTAGGTAAAAGTGTATGTAAAGGAATTGAGAATAAAACCTTTGTTTTAAAAGTGTATTTTATTACAGAAATTCATTAAATAGAAAAAAACCTCGTAAAATATTTTATAACATTTTTGTACTTATTAATTATATTTGAATACTACATATTTATTATGTATAACTTACATAATTATCTAAACGTATTCGTATATACAAGACTTATTGTACAGATTAAGAATGTTTAACAGATATTTGATTCATTCGTTGCTGGCGTATTATTATTTTTATTTATTAAATATTTACTATTGGAAATTGACTTCCGGTTCGCCATTGTACTTGTGTTAATGTCGGTCAAAGTGCTCCGTAATTATTAATTGCATACGACGAAAATAACATCTGTTCCTTATCGAGATCGTGCACAAATTATTGAGAAGGTTTCACGAAGTGAAATTATGAATATAGAACACCAAGACAGCTCCTAATAAGTGCGAAAATTGACAACAAAGTGCAATATAACCTAAAAGTGTGTAAACATAGAGGTCACGTACCAACATCTCAGACATATTGCCAACAGGAAACGTCAGCGCCTGACAGTTCATAGTGTTGCCACTTTCCGATCAAGGATTCTCCACTAAGCGGGGTGCGTTCGAAAACCCTTATTAGACGTCACATTCGGGAAACAAAGATGGATATGAATGTACTCTTAACCCGTCAAGTGTCAGACCTCCCTAGAACAAAACACCGCGAAATGTCCCATACAAACAAGAAACGGCTGAATTTCCGCTAAAGATGGGAATTTTACCTACCCCGAGAATAATTATATGAGATGTGTTATATATCGTTAGAGAGCTAGATAAATTTGAAATTCGGCACAATATGTTATAATAGCCACACTTACTTGTAGTGAGATGTAGATTTATTTATATTCCAAGATGTTCGATTTCCGTCACATCCGTCACTAATCATTCACAATTTACACTCAATTTAAAACCACATATCACATTTTACATACACTAAAATGATACTGGCTAGTTTATGCGTCAATTTTACGTAAATTCACTACTAAACACCTAATAATTACTTCACAACAAATATTTATTTACGCGCACGTGCGCGCACGCCACAAACTTGCGCCCCGTAAATCGCAACTGTCATGGCGGATTTGTCGCGAAATTGAGAACTGTTTGAACAAAATCATAAATCTATCAAAATTCCCAAGACCTTACACCAATCTAATATATGAAATGAAATCTTGAGAAAGTGTATTATAAAACTATTATTTGTTCGTAAGGTTTTGAACAATTGAAAATTAGGAAACAAATGAATTACGACGGCCATCATTGCAAAATTATTGCGTCATTCAAACTTGAGGACTTTTTTCACTAGGAAACAATGTCGTGCGGCTAAATTTAACATTAAAAACGAAAACCTTATTTAATTGCCAGTAATTTGATATATAATACATAATATAAACACTTTCCGTTTAAAAGATTTGAACATATTTATTACACGACACGACACCTCAAATGCAAGTGATTTTCGAAATGGCGGACGAATTTCGCCAATGTAGAGAAAAAAATATATTTACACGTCACTATTGAGGATTCTGATTGGTTAAAAATCTAATCTGTGTGCTCTGATAGCTGTTGTTGGATAGTAAAATATCTATCAAGCTGCCACCATAACGAATCGATGCAGAGAAATTGATCCAATGAGCGGTTTGGCCTGTAGACTAGCGTGTGTCTACTGGACGCTACCGGCACAAAATTGCTGTAGACTAATGTTAGTCTACTGGACGCTTGACGGGTTAAAGAAACTTGACGAACGATTTGATCGTCAAACGCTCACAATAACCAACAATGTCACAAAAAGTGTTATGGAGGCTTTAAATGAGAAAATGACTCAACTCTTCGAAGAAAATTCCTTGTTGAAATCACAAGTAGATAGTTTAGAGGAGAAATTAAATTCTATCGAGCGTGCGAAACGCAGGAAAAATATTGTGATTTTCGGCGTAGAAGAAAATGAGAGAGATGAATGTGATTTAGTGCAAAACATAAAAGATACAATAATTGAGGCGGGAGTAAACATTGAATGTCAAGAAATAGAGACAGCCTTTAGAATAGGAAAAGCGGAGAGTAATAACACAGAAAAGATACGTCCAGTGTGTGTGCAAATCAGTTCGAATTGGAAAAAGCAGTTAATTTTTAAGAACAAGAAAAACTTACCAGCTGATGTGTTTGTGAGCGAAGATTACCCCAAAGAAGTACAGGAGAGAAGGAAGCAGCTTATTCCAAAAATGAAAGAGGAGAGGAAAAAAGGAAACAAAGCGTTCATAAAATACGATAAACTGATTGTTGAGGAAAATAAAAATAAAGAAAAGAGGAAAAGAGATCCAGAGTCAAGCTCACCAATAAATCCACCCCGAAAACAACAAACAGTCAGCAAATCTAAGGAACATAGGCGTAATGCGTACAACATATCAACAACAAGAACCAACTCCTGCCCGACCCAAAGCGAAGCTCAAATAGATGAATAGCAATCAAAGATCCGGAAACCCTTCCCCAATACGTCCTGTCAACGCGGGGAAGTAGACAGACACCCTCCAGCCAACAACAAAAACATAAAATCTGATAGAAATAGTAAAAAACAGGAAATTAAAAGCATACAAGAATCAACAAGTAAAACAAACAAAACACCTGACATGAAACTAAAACTTAGAAACATGGCACAGAGTCGCACGCGACAGGCACAAATGGAAGAGGCTGGAGGAGGCCTTTGCCGAAAGGCAACCAGATTTGCAGCAAAAGAGCAAAAGACAAATATTACAAGCAAACTAAATAATAACAAAATCTGAATGTATAAGGCTAAAAATAAAAAATAAAAATAAATTGGAAATATTACGTTGACCCCGCAATATTTTAATTAAATAAGTATTTAAATGTAGCGAGCTACCTTTCAAACAGTATGTTTTATGAACTAATTACGTATTTATGGCACTAAAATTATACAAGCATAACTCTTTGTATACTATTATCTAATATCTGTAACAGTGTTGCACTAGTAGATTTGAAACACGATTTTCTAAAATCATCATTTGAAATACAAGCATAGTACAATACAATATAACAATACTTTATTAAAGTTTACAAAAGGAATCAAATCAAGTACAATTTTTGAATAACGGTAGAAAATGCGGTCTAGTAATTTGATGGAAATGCAGAAACATAATGGGAATTGTATTTAAAAATAATTACAGGAGTAAAAAAAGACGACTCTGCTTTCACATTCTTCAAATAAGTATTTCATAAACTAGTCGGTATTATCAAATAATAGTAAATCTTTTAGGCTCTGTGTTAATAAATTGAACACTACTTGAACATTTTAAATGTCGTCAATTGTCGCTTTCACCACAATGGTGATAACGTCCATATATTTATTGACATTGTTATAAAAAGAGGTGCATCTTACAGCAACATATTTTCTTAAAATCGTAATAAATTCGGATAAGTTTCCTTGGGGTCTATATTGTCTCCTAGAATAATTTTTCATAGAATGTTTCATTTCGCCGAAAGATCATTTCATAGAACCGAAATCGTTATAAAACAAACCTAACCCAACCTAACATAATATACCTAATAGGATATTTGCAAGAATTATGAAAAATAACATTATGTCCGCCTTTTGTACGTTTTTTTTGTGTAATAAAGATTAAATTAATAAATAAAATGTATAAAAATTCTGCGAAAGGGTTTTTCGGCGAAATGAAACATTCAACGAAATAAGTTTCTAGGAAAAAAAGAGCCCACGTTCCCTTGATATTGATCTTATCGCTAATATGTGTGAGATAAGCTGGTATCAGGTATAAGCTCAGCCCTCAAGGACCTCGACGCTGGCAGCGCCGGTGATGTCCCGCAGTTCCGTCGACTTGAATGTTGCCACTATGTTTATCTTGCCCAGTTTCTGGAACAACGAATACTTAAATGATACCAGATCAGCAGCAGTAGTTGGTTCGATAATGATAGAGATATTTTATTGTGATATGATATAATCATGATGATGATGTCCTTGACGTATCCGTCAACGGCGACACCCTGTCAAGAGATTCTGGCGTGTGTGCGCACGTGGCTCATATTGTGATAGATGTATGTATTGTGATGTATGTATGGCCCAACATGGGTTTTTTTCAGTATGCGCCATAATATTGCTGATTTTTAGTGGTACTAATTTATTTTACTGGCAATGACAAAAAGTTTTGGTAACTGATGTTGAAAGTCAGGGAATGTAACTAATGAAGGAAGTGTCATTATTTATAAAAATAAAAATGTGGTATTACCACATAAAAAAATATAGAATCGATAAAAAGATTCTATACAAATAATGTCACTAATGTAAACAAAGATTAAACAGGACTAAATATTCTGCAAACAAGTACTTTTTGCATAATGAAGCCAAAACTATCCACAGTGATGAAAAACATGTTTTGTATAGAATTCAGTACTTTAAAATTTCGCAAGAAGAACGAAGGATTGTGCAGCGTTCCGTTGATGACAGATCCTTGACAAATCACTACTGACGCAAATATACACGTCTTGTTGACGAATAGCCATTCCTCCTTTACCGCCCTTGTTACGTTTTTTTTTTTTTATGTGATAGGGGGCAAACGAGCAAACGTATCGCCTGATGGAAAGCGATTACCGTCGCCCATAAACACCTGCAACACCAGAGGAGTCACAAGTGCTTGCCTACCCGGAGGACGAAGATAGAATGCCTCTATGCTAGTAATTTCACCGGCTACCTTACCCCCACACCGGAACACAACAATGCGAACATTGCTGTTTGGCGGTGGGTTAGCAGGCAAGACGGTAGTAACAATCCGGACGGACCCTGCACGAGGCCCTACTACTCCAAAAATAGGAAGATGTACAAGAATAGGAAGATGATGACTTACATTAGGTTGCACAGGCAGCTTGGCGACGACGCGTCCCTTGGGCGGCGCGTCCGGCGCCGGCACGCGGAGCGTGCGTCCGGCGATGCCGGGAGACGTCACCCGGAACTCGCACGCGGTCAGCGTCCGGTCGAGCGGGTTCAGGAACGACAGGGACGCTTCGCTCGGCTGCCCGATCACTGGGTCGTCGTTGAACTGTGAAATGAAAACCATGTTAATGACTTTCATGTCGTATCCTCATCATTAGGCGATGACTTAGGACTAAACTCATTTATTTCTATCATGATCATGATACATTAGCGAGTAACTTTACCCTCTCCATAATGATAATACCTATAATATGATGGGTACCGTTCGTACTTCGTACCTACCTAAAAGACTGCGCTGGAGGGGAGGACTGGACTTCGTTCAACATTGGTACGGTACTAAGCAATCAGAAAGAAAATTCCTTGAACTCAAAATTAAAGTGGTATCTTGTAGGACATTGCATAAACAACCCTATTTATTAGAAAGTGCCACAAACAATCGATAGTTAATCTCCAATAACATTTAGCTTCTAACAACTAACATTAACTTCTATACTGCTTCTCGCCGAATTTTCACTTCACCGATAAGTTTTCCTCTGTAGTTATTACATTTTTCATAATTCTTGAAAATATCATCCTATTGAGTAGGTTAGGTTAGGTTTGTTTCATAAACAATCCCAAATAATAATCGGTTTCAGTGAAAGACACTTTCTACGAAACGATGCTTCGGTGAAATGAAAAATTCGCCGAAAAATGATTCGGCGAAAAGTCAGATCCGTCACCTTGATGTTGATGACGGGCTTCAGTATTTGGAAGTCGTCGTCGTCAGCCCAGGACTGCTTGGTCTCGTCCACGATGACCATGGCCGATATCTTCATGTTGCAGTACTCCACCAGCTTGGGAAGGTACTCGTCAGCTGGCACGTGGACGCTGATCTCCTCGTCTGTCAAAACAATGTTGATTTAGAGATATTATCGATACCTTAGAGCACAATTTCGGAACTTTTCGGAAAACTAGGTAGTTGCAATTAGGAACGTCAGTGCACAACTCTATGTGGTTTAAAATTAATTGAAAAATATTTGTAATTAGTACGAGTGTGAACTAAGGTATCGTTATTTTTGCTCTTCCCCCCGGACCGCCGCAAGGTGTAAACGTGCTCTAGCAACCGTATTTCCAAATTTAATAAATATAATTAATAATTTTAAGAAACATTAATTACAGTAAAATATTAGGAGTGCATAAACTTTAAGAAGTCATTAACAGTGCGCGTGTTGCGAATAAATCACCGCTGTGCGAATCTGACCGCCTGGTACCGAGTGAGTTAAGCGAGCGCGCCGACCAATCGCTCTTGAGCCCCGCTACCTGTGCGCGTGAGTGTTCGTCGCATCAATGTGTGAGAACGTGCGCTTGGGCTCGACGCAAACTTCTGGGCCCTCTGACAGCCTAGTACCTGCGGGCAGCGCTAGTATGGATCGATCGCACTCGGAGTCGGAACTTTACAGACTAGGCGAACATAAAACGGACTCTACGCCACCGAACAATTATGTGTCTATGCGTATAAAACGTAAGCGGGAGGACGATATCAATATTGATTTCACTACATTCAAAGAAGAAATTAAGGGAATGATTTCTTCAATGATGGCTGCTCAATTAAAAGAAATAATGAAAAATTCGGAAACGCTGAGGGAAATTCAACAGACAAACCGAAGCATCGAGGATTCAGTAGCATTTTTGTCGGCACAATACGATGAATGTAGTAATAAAATAGCTAGCTTAGAAACACAATTGGCCGAGGACAGGACGTATATTCAAAACTTAGAGACAAAAATAGAGGACTTGCAGCGCGAGGCTCGTAAAGCAAACCTCGAAATAAAAAATGTGCCTAAAAAACCCAAAGAGACCAAGAATGATTTAGTTGACATGGTGATTGCTTTGAGCAAGTCTATAAACTGTCCTATAAGCCGTGTACACATCAAAGACATCTACAGAGTGCGTCCAAAGCAAAATGGCTCTAATAACACCCCTATTATTGTTGAAACAACATCGACCCTGTTAAAAAATGACATTCTGAGAATGTGTAAGGCTCACAACATTAAACACAAACGAAATCTATGCGCTAATCAACTAGGTCTACAATCGCCAGCCGAGACGCCTATATACGTTGCGGAGCAGTTAACCGCGCGAGCATCGCGGTTGCACTTCCTTGCGCGAGACCTAAAAAAACTGAAATTATATGAACACTGCTGGACTGGATATGGGCGGGTGTATCTACGAAAAGATGATAATTCACAAATAATACCAATTCACAGTGAAATGCAAATCGAGCGACTCAAAAAGGAGGCTTTGTGTGGGCACCGTTCTGCCGCGGACATGGCAGAGTACACATATAGTGAGACACCTGCAGTGCGTCGAGAAGTGGACTCAAGTGATGCCTCCGTACCTGACCCCGGCTCCCCAGTGCAGACCACGGCCCAATGACTAGATTTCGTATTAATATTAATTAACTGTTCTGTATGTGTTCGTGCCAATTTAAAACAAAATTGTAAGTCAACCCGAAATGTATATATATTTAGAATTACTTACTTTAGTATACCTACTACTCACGCCCATTTACACAAACACACACACATTATTATAATTATAGTATTAAAAAATATCTCACATACACACATTAACACTAAGACAGATTCAATACATTACACCATATCACTTATCCATTCACACAAATACTATAAATATGAGTTTTACATAAAAATCGTAATTTACTTAACTTGTATATTTGTCCTGCGCAACTTACCCATTCAAGTAAACTTTAAACTAAAATGGATAGTCAGTTATCAGTGATAAATGAAATCGACAATACGGAAATTGCGTTTTCTGTTGGGTGTGACATCCAGGACCTTAATAAACACATACCTGACGTAAATACCAACTTAACACTGATTTCACAGAATATTAGGAGCATTTATAGTAATTTCTCTGACTTCCAAGTAACTTTATCACAGATAACCTTAAACATGGATATTTTGATTTTGACGGAATGCAGACTGGATGCTTTGAAACCGATTCCTTACATAACAAATTACACATCTCTAGCGACCACTAACAATATTAACCAAAACGGCGGGGTGGTCTGTTATACTGGGAGCTATTTAAATGCAAACAACAAGGAAATTATACTTCAAGAAGGTACTTGTCTACAAATAACATTAAATGACATGATAATTCTCGGTATCTATAGATCGCCATCTTATACAAACGCTTCCACTTTTATAGACTCCCTCTGCAATCATTTAGAGAATATAAAAACATATAATAATATAATAATTACTGGCGACATAAATATTAACTTAATTCCACGTAATGACGAACCAACGTACGAAAAGTCAAATAGAACTAATTATCTTAATATGCTATCCACTTTCGGTATACTCCCAGGTCATACACTGCCGACCAGAGGTAAGAACTGTTTGGATCACTTCGTATTAAAATTTGACGCTAGTAAAATATCAGCCTATACTGCAGTACTTAATACATCAGTAACTGATCACCTTACAATATTGTTAGCCTTATTCAATGCAAAAAAGACACTTATCAAAATACCGTTGAGAGATTTGACTTTAATATAGCTGTTAATAATTTACTTGAACAAAACCTTGAACATCTCTTAAATAACAATAACCCTGAAATCATTGTAGAAAGTCTCATAAAAACACTAAAAGATTCACTAGATAAAAGTAAATCTATTAAATGCCTTCCCAAAAAACAACGTATTATCAAACCTTGGATAACACCTGGTATTCTGAGATGCATCAGAAATAGAAACAAAATGCAACTAAAACTACGTACTGAACCTGAAAATGAGAACCTGAAAATCACTTTCAGGAGATATCGTAATTTTTGCAACAACTTGCTCAAAAATCTTAAGAGAAAATATGATAGAGATCAGCTGGCCAAAGCAAGAAAAAATCCAAAGACCATGTGGAACACAATTAAAAATATAACAAATTATAAAATTAAAAGCAACCCGGCTATTGAATTACTTCAATCGGAAAAAACCCCTGTTGATGCAGTTAACCAGGTTAATGAGTTCTTTGCTGATACTGGAAAAAATCTGGCTAATAATATTATACAATGCAATATTAGTGTACCCGATCGTAACACGATTCATACAAATAGGTCTAATCAATCATCTTTTGTTCTATTTGACACTGACTGTGATGAAGTCGACAAAGTCCTTATGAGCTTAAAGAGTGAAAGTGCAACAGGTAGTGATGGCATACCTACCAGGTTTTTAAAACTGGTGAGACATATTATTGTCCCTATAATATGTAGACTTGCAAACTTATGTTTTATGCATGGCGTTTTCCCCGCAGCACTAAAACGTGCTCTGGTCACTCCGGTTCACAAGAGTGGAAAAAGAAATGAGGTTAATAATTACAGACCAATTTCAGTGTTAACATCTATTTCCAAAATATTAGAAAAACTCATTAATGTTCGGCTTATAAATTATCTAAACAATTAAATTCAAAATTCTGTCCGACTCACAATATGGTTTCAGACAAGGGAAAAGTACAGAGGATGCTATTCTAGCTCTTACTACTTTAATTACCCGACAAGTAGACAATGGACAAAAATGTTTGGCTATATTTCTGGATTTAAAAAAGGCCTTTGATACCGTGTCTCTTCCCATTCTTGTGAACAAGCTTGAGACCATGGGTATTAGAGGGAAGCCCCTACAACTCTTTAAAGACTACCTTAACGGTCGTTGTCAAATTGTTAAAATTGGAAATTATGTCAGTGAGGAAAAAGAAATTACATTCGGCGTCCCCCAAGGAAGCGTTCTCGGACCTAGCCTGTTTCTAGCATATACTCGTATTAACGATTTGACCGATCTTGCCATTGATGACGGTACCATTTTCTCTTATGCGGATGATACCGTTGTAGTTTTTAATGGTATTACTTGGGAATCCGTGTTTGGGAAGGCTATGCATGGCCTTCAAATAATATCCTCATGGTTAAAAGGAAATCTCCTCACACTGAATCTGGAAAAGACCAATTACATTTGTTTTACAAAAAATAAAAGTACCCAACCACCTGATACACTTAAGCTGAAAATCCATAACTGTAATCTACGGAACTCACAGAACTGCAATTGTAAACAAATTGAGAAGGTCGCCACCACAAAATACCTTGGGAAAGTTCTCGACGAACGGCTCTCCTGGCATGCTCACATAGAACATATAAATAATAGAATAAGAAAACTGATTTGGATATTTAAGATCTTAAAACATGTTACATCTGAAGTTCTTCTTAAACAATTGTACATCACGCTAGCTCAGTCTGTTATGACATACTGTATAACAATATGGGGCGGGGCCAACAAGTCCAAATTTATTGATGTAGAAAGAGGTCAAAGGTGTTTACTCAAAGTCATGTATTCAAAACCATACCGATACCCTACGAATGAATTATACAAAGACTGTGAATTACTTACTATGAGAAAACTATATATTCTTAACGCACTACTGAAATTACATAAAACTCTAACTTACAAACCTCAAACTTCAACACAAAGAAGAAAAGACAAAGTTGTAGTAGTACCCCCTTCTAAATCAGTTTTTGCAAAAAGGCAATTTGTCAATCAATCCGCGCACTTATACAACAAGTTAAACAAAACATTGTCCATATACCCGTTACAGTTGTACAGCTGTAAAAAAGTAATCTTAGAATGGATTAAGACATTAAATTACGAACAAACTGAATCACATCTGTACCACACAACTTAACCATGGCAATAAAGACACACACACACACACACACACACACACACACACACACACACACACACACACACTTTTTTAGCGAGTTTAGAAACCCTGGCAAATGTTTTAGATTTTAAGAAAAAAAAAAAAAAAAAAAATCTTAGTTTGTTTTCTTTAAACAAGTAATTATTTACTTACTTATTGTTTTCGGTTACGTCTTAAGCTATAGCTGGAAGAGCGGGATCTCCTGCCACAAGTATATATGTAATACTTACTAGGAGATTCCAACCATGATTCTATGTATAACATATATTTGTAACCAAATAAAATATTTTCATTTTCATTTTCATTTTTTTCATTTTATTATGAATCTGACAAAAAAAAATGTGAGACTGTATTTCTTGCACGGTCATTAACAACTTAAGCAATTGAAAGAGATAAATCGCACTAAGCGTAGGTACAAAAGCAATCCTGCAGCCTGATAAGGCGAACTGACTCCACATTTAGACCAACTCATTGTTGACCAAACTTTAAAAGTAAGTACCTTATGTTTCATATGACCGAATTCTCACTTCGTTGACTTTTTTTTCATACCATTAGGTTAGGTTAGTTTAGGTTTGTTTTATAACAACTCCTAATAAGTAGTTTACGATGTCAGAGTTTTTGTTTTTTGTTTACTTACTTACTTTACATTCGGCGAAATGAAACATTCGACTAAAACTTCGGCGAAAAAATAGAGAGTCCGTTAAACGGTACACATACGTTTCTTAGGCCCGACGAAGATTTTCCCCTCAATTTTCTTGACGATGTCCGCCCTCACACCGTTGTAGAACACGCTAGTCGCTGATAATACGGCTTTGATGTTTCGTGGCTAGAAAACAACAGTTTAATTAGACTAAATAATTGCTATATTACAAAGATAAAAATAATTTCGAAAATTATAATTAAGTTTTGAAATAAAATTTTAGACAAAATAATGTTTAAAAAAATTGGGCAAGTGCGAGTCCGACTCGCGTATGAAGGGTTCCGTACCATAATCTATAACAAGTTTGTTGTATGGGAGCCCCCCTTAAATATTTTTTTAATTTTATTTTTAGTATGTTTTTTTTATAGCGGCAATAGAAATACATCATCTGTGAAAATTTCAAATGTCTAGCTATCACCGTTCTTGGGATACAGCCTGGAGACAGACGGACGGACGGACGGACGGTCAGCGAAGTCTCAGTAATAGGGTCCCGTTTTTACCCTGTTGGGTAAAACGTAGTGATTATATACTCTTTGCCTTTGGGTACGGAACCCTAAAAACTACCATGTGTAAATTGCTGAGAAATTAGTTTGTATAGACAGATTTTAAGCTTTAAAAACGTAATCAAAAATATCTGAATACGCCTCTATGCCTTTAAGAATAGAGGCGAGCTCACATACTTTTGACTGTACCATGATTTGTCTGGTTCGAAATTATAATATGAGATAAGGGAAATCCAGCTATGCTTATATACCAATTGATTGATTGGTGATCAATCCAAATCCCTACTGACCAGTAGGGAGAAGTAACAAACTATAAGAGATAGGAAAATCTGTTCTTAGGAACCATGGCGTCGATTTTAGATTTAATAAAAACTGCGTTATTATATTTTATTACATCTCATACATAATTTCATACATAATCCGGTCAAAACTGCTGTAAAGAATGTTACAATACGAACGTGCAATTACTAACAGAATTTTAGCTAGGTTCAATTCACGGTTATGTAACGACGCGTTTGGCTCGGTTTGTAGACACCTGCCTACTGAGTCGGCGGTCCTGGGTTCGAATCCCGGCCGGGGCAAATATTTGTGCAAATGTTTGTTCTTGGGTCATGGATGTTATCTATATATGTATTTATATATTATGTATATCGTCGTCTAGTACCCATAGTACAAGCTTTGCTTAGTTTGGGACTAGGTCGATTTGTGTATGATTGTCCCTTAATATTTATTTATTTATGTATGAGAATTATAAAAAAAAGATAATGCACTTTTTATTAAACTAGAATCGACGCCATGGTTCCTAAGAACAAATTTTCCTATCTCTTATAGTTTTCGTTTTCTATACTGACCCATTCGGATTGATCACCCCGTATAATAAAGTCTCTAAGCGTCAATACACTATTGAAGATAGATTAAAACCTAGAACTCAACACATCTGGTCGCCTGGCAACCGTACCTCGTCAGAGTTGTTGTCTATGTCCACGTTGATCCTAAAGTCGTTGCCGATGGACACAGTGTCGATATCCCGCAACTTGAATGCCACGTCGCTGGTCAAGTTACTCGCCACCGCGTAGTACCTAGAACGACATTCAATTACACATACAAAACTCGAAAAAATTAACTCTTAGTACGAAATATCAGACAACCTCATTAAATCGACCTAGACCCAAATTAAACTCAAGGAGGCTTGTGTTATGGGGTACTAGACGACGATTTAAACATACTTATAGTTATACATAAATATATAATACTTAAATACATAGAACCATAACCCAAGCACAAATATTCGAGTTCTGCGGCAAACGCGTCGTCGCGTCGATAGTAACAATGTGCTACACTATACCCAAACTAATATTTTTTTATTAAAGCAATATCTGCTAGCGTAAACTAAATGTTTATACAGTAACGAAAAATTGAACATTTTTAGGCTTTGAGCTGTATTTGAACCCACGTCCCCACGGCTTTCCCAGCCACACGGGTGCATTAACAATTATGCTTGCCCTTTGCAATTATTATTTGCTAATAAATGGGCGTTTAAATTCTATCAATAGCCACAGACTTGAACATATGCTTATATGCCTCCCCAATGACTCGCCTCAAAGTGCAATCCCGTGCAGACCGCAAAATGTTGTCAAATGTTTGTCTATCGCACATACGTATATAAAAATAAGGGCATTTATTTAAATCGATATCTGTATATTCCCTTTTTTCGATCAAAATAATTGAAAGTTTCACCAAAAATACTGACTTGCGCACTAATTATGCACACTAAATAATGCGAATTCAATATACTATTTAAAGGTATTTGCAAAACTGTTTTACTGGATATAAAAAAAAAACTAACCTAACCTAACCCGGCCGAGTCGGATCTTAGTGTGCAGTGCGAGGATAATTAGTGCGCAAGTCAGTATTTTTGGTGAAACTTTCAAATATATCTGATGTACAAACCATACTTTTGGTGTGAATTCGGTTAAAAAGGTCATCTGGTTTTGTATGATGTTTAAGTTTTTTTTGTAGGACATGTTCAGTTAATCAATTGTTTTTTTGCACAGCATAAGTTTTTCTGGTATGCATTCAGTTAATTAGTTGAGTAACCCAGTGTACTGAAAAATTATTTAGATGTGCAATTCCTATGGCCACCTTCCGGCTCCATCATCAGATCAGCCCCATGGTACCATATTATTGTATTGTCATCAAAGTTAAGTAAGTATGCAAAATTTCAGCTCAATCAATTGACGATATCTGCTTCAAAATTGAGTTGCAAGATTTCATCCGAACAAACATACTTTAAACATACTATATATTACTTTGTAGCGCTCGCGTTTGAGGTTACTGGGTGCTGGGGGGCGGATGCTATAACCTTCATTCGGGAAGTGGGACGTCGAATTAGGGAGAGGGAATCTGACGCCCGTGCGGGTTCGTTCTTGGTGCAAAGGTTGTCCATCGCCATTCAACGTGGTAACGCGGCCAGTGTGATGGGTACCTTTGCGCCAGGGGCAACCCGAGGAGCCCTATTTGACTGGGCTTAAGCTAGTCTTAAGTATTTTTTTTTTTGTATGTGTATTTTTTTGACTTTAAACATACCATGCAAGTTAAATAAAAGCTTTAAAAAATGGTGCAACTTGACTGACCTCTTAGCCCTCTCGGAGTAGCGCACCCCGTTCATGAGCGCGAGGCGCTCGGAGGCGCTGCCCTCGCGGTGCTTGTACTGCGCCGTGACGTCCTCGCGGTCCTCGTCGCCCAGCGGGTCGAAGATGAAGGGCTTCTTCGTGAGAACCATGCGTCCGATGCTAGAAGGAGACACAATTTTAGTTGTGATATTTGAAACACGTCGGATGTAAATCAACTATTTTTACCCAACTCCACTGCTACGTAATGACTTTTTCACTTCTCATGCTCTAAAAGTTCGACTTTATGCTGTGCGTAGGCGACATAAAGTCGCTTTTTATGCTCTAGAGCATAAAGTAACATCGTCGTCGAAGACCAAGGCGATCGGTTCAACAGCCACACTAAAAAAATTAAACTTCATAGAATAAACGCTTTATTTTTTTCGTTTCGTTAGTATTCTAAGACAAAGGCAAAAATACCAACAGCCAAAGTACACAGCAAACTTCTTGAAATAAACTTGTAATTTTTATTTACTATCATTTATTACTTTTTTAATTTACTTTATTTTAGTAAATCAATATACTATTTATTTAAACTACTGTACAACAATAATTTATCGTAGATATAAATGTTTTAAAATTTTAATTAAATTTGTTTTTAAGTATAATATTAACATGATGTAGTTTAATTTTCTCGCAATCGAAGTGAAAAGTAGAGTGTGCAACTCGTCCATAAAACGCATTTTACACTCGACTTTATATTCATCCTCGCTCACAAGCTCGCTCGGATGGATAAACGTCTCGTATAAAATGGTGCGTTTTATGCGCTTGTTGTACAATCTACTATTTACGTTATCTGTACAGAAAAAGGTTAGGAGGAGTAAATGGGCTCCCAATGACCTACATCATCTACAACACAACCATATAACCATTGTAATACTGGGTTGATTTAGTTTAATAAAAAACAGTCTTCAAATCGTCGAAGCTGTCTTCGAGTAATCGGGAAACATTGATAAAAACAATAAAATTTCAATGAACGGTTACTTAATCTCCCACCTTTTTTAAATCAGTAAATAAGATGAAGGGTAAAGTTTACAGGAACTTACTGGTAGTTATTGGTGTCGACCATAGAGTACCCCATCTCCGCGTCAGGGTCTTTCCTCCACCGCATGAGGTCGGCGTTGACAGACGCCAGCATGAACTCCACGTCGTAGCTCATGCCGAGCACGCCCTGCTTGATGGCTTCCAGTGGTGCTGGTCCGCATTGGTACAGTCCTGATGACGTCTCCTGGGGGGTCGCGTCGATGGCTTGCCAGCCGCCGTAGCCTGGATCAAATGATGAGTATAAAGAACTGAATATGGCCAGAAACATTCGTATGCAGTATGATCGGTAAATATGAAATGACCTGTATGATCGTTGTGGAGATACTTGAAGGAGATAGTTCTTTGAAGATTTGGACACGTTGAGAGAATAGGAGAGGATCGTGCCACAAAAGCAACGTATCAGGGTTGACCTGAGATATTACTGGAGCAGCGAAGTCTAGAAAGACCTGAGGAAGCCGAGCATAGAGTAGCGTAGATTACTGGCAAGAACTGGCTCAAGATCGAGAAACTTGGAGTGAACTGGTCCCAGAGGCCACTTTAAGTCGCTGTGATAATACATGTTTCGGTCACATAGTGTACAAATAGTGCGAAGCGCAAATAACAGTCAAAGATTTATTTATTTAAACTTTATTGCACAAAAGAAAAACTTAACGTACAAAAGGCGAACTTAATGCCATGCGGCATTCTCTACCAGTCAACCTTAGGGCAAAGCAGAGAAATTGTAGGCGGTGCATCAAACAACATAATTATAATTACACATAATTAAAATACTCATACTATTATAGCTACATACATATAGATAATAAACATACATATATAAAAATAAATACATACATAAATATATACGACGATGAAACAAACCAAGCAGATATACTATGAGACTACAGTTCTGCCAGCAAAGAAACTTCGCACGGCCCTTTTAAATGCCAACTTACTCGGAGCCTGTTTGATTGTAAGAGGAAGACTGTTCCAGAGGCGAGCCACTTGCAAGGAGAAAGAATTAGACATGAAACCAGTACGGTGAAGAGGAATAGAAAGGGCAAGATTGCCGGAAGAGCGAAAATGACGGTTACGAGTGGATTCAACATAGCAGAAAAAGGTTTTCAGGTATTCAGGAGCTTGTGGATCATTGAGTATTGAAAAGAGAGTGCAGAGCATACGAATATTGCGTCGTTGACGGATGGGATCACAGCGAAGCTGAGAGCGGTAAGAAGAAACGTGATCATATTTACGGAGACAGAAAATAAAGCGAATACAATTATTAAGAAGTCGACCCAACTTATCAAGAAGATCCTCATTTAAGTCCGGATAACAAACATCACCATAATCAATTATGGGTAGTAATAGTGTATTTGCAAGCAATACCTTAGTTTTGATAGGCAAGAAATTTTTCAGTTTGTTGAGAGCATGAAGCGAGCCAATGACTTTCCGGCTAATTTCACCTACTGCACCCTCCAGCTCAGTGTGCTATCTAAGTGAACACCTAAATCCTTAACACTAGAACTAAAAGGAATAGGCGTTCCGTTGAAATTTACAGGAGTTACAGAATCCCGGTCAAGTTTAGCAAGCTGACGAGAGCTGCCAATGATAATAGCCTGACACTTTGAGGGGTTTACAAACAGACCAAATTTCTCAGACCATTGTTGGATGTGTGAGAGATCCAGGTTTAATTTGTTAATTGTATCCGTAATATCAGCCACTTTACATTGGTCGTAAAGTTGCAAATCGTCAGCATACAGATGGTAAGAACAGCGAAGACCAGGGGTGATAAAGTTTACAAAAAGAGAAAATAATAAAGGAGAGAAAATTCCTCCTTGAGGTACACCAGTGGCAAGGTCGCACCAATCAGACAAAGCCCGATCTACACGGACTGCCTGCTGGCGCCCACAAAGATATGAAGCAAACCAGCCAAGAGCAGAAGAAGACACATTAAGATGGCTGAGCAAGGCAAGAAGGATCTCATGGTCAACAGTATTGAAAGCGTTAGAAAAGTCAATGAGAACAAGTACTGTGACCAATTGATCCTCCATGCCCCGCCTAACATCTTCAGTCACTTTGAGAAGTGCAGTACAAGTACTATGGCTGGGACGAAAACCAGACTGAAAGGGGCTCAACAGTTTGAAAGAGTGTATAAAGCTAGAAAGTTGCTTGTGAGCCACCGCTTCAGCAATTTTTGATAAAAAAGGGAGAATAGAAATTGGCCTAAAGTTACTAAGTGATGTGGGATTGCTAATTTTAGGTAAAGGAATAACGAACGCGCGACGCCAGAGAGAAGGAAAGTCACCATTAAGCAGCGAGGAGTTGATGATATCGGTTATTATGGGAAGTACACAGTCCAGGACTAATACTACCATATAACGCCCAATATCATCACAACCAACAGCTTTCGATTTAATTTTATTTATAATTTTATTAACATTAGCGTCAGAAGTGGGATAGAAAGAGAAGATATCAGAGACAGCAGCAGGCATAGATGAAATATCAGAAAGAGTAGGTACTACTCTTAACACGATAATCAATAGAGGCGGAAGTAGAAAAATGTCTGTTTAAATCGTTGAGCGAAAAGGAAGTGCCATTGAAACCGTTACTAGGTTTACCTAGGCCAAGCGACTTAAGAAACTTCCAGACATCGGCCATCGAAGAAGAGGATACGTTCTGGTGAATGAATCGGCGCTTCGCTGTTCGCACCATCTGGTTACATCGGTTACGAGCTGCCTTAAAAATAGTCCAAGTGTCGTCAGTACGGTCACGTTTATAAGTTCTGAAAGCACGGTCCCTCCTTCTCATAGCCATGCGTACGCCCTCAGTGATCCAAGGAGCAGGGGGACGCCGAACTCTAACGGGGTGCAGTGGGGCATGGGTGTCAAATAATTCTAAAATAGCAGTGTTAAACAAAGCAACTTTGGATTCAACTGTAGGTGCGGATAGCACAGGAGTCCAGTCAATGCTTCTTGCATCACTCATGAGAATGTCAGTATCAACTTTATTAAAGTTGCGCATCAAAATCAAGGTAGGCTGACATTTAGGTGGTTTAATTTTGTACGAAGCAAACAACAAGTCATGATGGGAGAAGCAGGGAGCTAACAGCTGACCATGCTTTATTACATCATCAGGCGAAGAAGTAATTATAAGATCCAACCACGTGTCAGAGGTTGCGGTGTGATGGGTAGGATCAAGAGGTAAGATAGAGAATTTGACAGACCGAACAATTGTTTCAAATTTATCGCGCTGTGCGGAATTAGTGCAAAGGTCGGTATTAAAATCTCCCATAATTATGTGATGATCGTAGTTGGGAACACAGATCGTAAACAAGCTCGTAGACCAAGTAAAGAACACGTCTTCCTCCAAGTTTTGCTCGGTTGTAAGAGAAGCAATAGACAGAACTGGATGGAGACAAATCATTCATTCCAAGTGTAAGCCATCCAGTGATGACCACGATCCTCAGTCATGAGGGCGCGACAAGAGAGACAGACAAGAGATACCAAGTATAATTTGGTGACACCTGTTTTATGTTAAATAAATATATTGATGGACTTTTTTTTTTTTTATGTCATAGGGGGCAAACGAGCAAACGTATCGCCTGATGGAAAGCGATTACCGTCGCCCATAAACACCTGCAACACCAGAGGAGTCACAAGTGCTTGCCTACCCGGAGGACGAAGATAGAATGCCTCTATACTAGTAATTTCACCGGCTATCTTACCCCCACACCAGAACACAACAATGCGAACATTGCTGTTTGGCGGTGGGTTAGCAGGCAAGACGGTAGTAACAATCCGGACGGACCCTGCACGAGGCCCTACTACTCCAGATTGATTGTGCTTTGAGTTAGTTCCTCACCTGGCGGCAGGTCAGGGCGCGCCATCCACACGTCGTTCCACACGTGGTAGTTCCAGATGGAGTCCGCGCCCACGGGGTTGCTGGGGTCGTAGTCCAGCTCCTCCATGGTCTCCGTGTAGTATTTGTCCACGGTCAGCGAGCTGTTGGCGTCGTGCGCAGACACCAGGTTGGATACCACGCGGGATGGGATGCCGAGGGCACGGCATACTGGAAAAAGGAATAAAATTTAAGCCATTGACACAAAGAACAAAGCTTAAAGAAAAATTTAAAAATTAGTTACCTGGTGGAAGAAAATTGTGGTGTGTACCCTCAAAAAAAATGAGACATTACATGTTTCATAAATTTATAAAGAATAGAATTGAAATTCTTCAACGGATTATCTTGGTTCAAGTGCAGAAAGCATGCTCCTCATGTGAATTATGCCGTTGATGATTTTCGTACTATATAGTACGAAAATCATCAACAGTATACACACCTTATATTCTACCATCGGCCGCTCCCAACGCTACGGGCTGTCATACGTCTGTGCATGTATCAGTACTCAACATAATAACAGTAATAAGAGATCCTTCCTCACAGACTTGTGGTTTTCAACTCTAGTTATATGTCGAACTAAACTAACGGAAACAAGCATTCTGTGTATCAGCGCTGGCTAACAGAAGTGCAAACCAAAAGTTGAGCACGTAGGTATTACGATTTTCAAGAGCGAGAACGAGGTGTGTTTAAAGAGTAGCCTGTTTGAAGGTTTAGGGCCCTCGTAGGTTGGTCCAGTAAGTCTCCATTGCTATTCAGCGGGGCAATGCTGCTAGCATAATGGGGACTTTTGGACCGAATATGATACTGGGAGGGGATTTAATTTTCCTTGACGAGGCGTGTGGCGTATTTATTTCGTGTCATTTGATTCTGACGAAGCTTGCTGCGGATATACTTTGTGAATTGCATGCATTATTATTAAGTTGACGAAGCATGTTGTGGATTTTCTTTTCTGTATGAACAGAAAGGTGTCAGTTTAAAGTTTTACGTCTTGAAAACTGATTGTCGTCCTTACCAGTGGTAACAACTCCAGCGAACACCCAGCACTGTCCGTACGGAACCTCCTGCTGTGTCTGCAGGTACTGAGACAGGATCTCAACTGAGCCCGTCCAGTCTGAAGGCGCCGTGCCGTCGTCGTACTGTCCGTCCCAGCGGCCAATCAGCACGCCGGCGTCGTCGTTGGAATTGACGATGCGAGATATGGTGCGGGAGAGGCGAATTGGATCTCCGCGTCTGAATAAAAAGGTAAAAAGAAATATTAAGAACATTTTTTTTCATGGTGGGGGCAAACGAGCAATCGGAACGCATGATGGAAAGCGATTACCGTGACCTACAGACACCTGGGGGCCTATGTTGGTTGCTTTTATGACGCGATCCGCTACGTTTTGACAGAATGCGAGTGTGGGAGACATATGCTTTGTCACTCATTTATCGAGTGATAAACGCAACCATCATAGGTCCCCTGGAAGACCAGAGGACTCACAAGTGCGTTGCCGGCCTTTCAGGTGAGAGTACGCTCTTCTCTTGAAGGTTTGAAGGTCGTATCGGTACAGAAATACCGCAAGTGACAAATTGCCCCACAATACAGTAATGCGAGGCAGGAAATTTCTAGAAAACCACACATTTGTCTTAAAGTCAGGCTGACCCGTTTCAGCCTATTCACGACGCAGTCCATGCGCCCAGTACGCCCGCGTTACCCTCCCCCATATTACTCGTGTGGCGCGGAGATAATCCTATTAGCGGGTTATACTCCCACACAAAGTCCGACTCACTGTTATTGAGGGCTAAACAGCCCTGATACAGTTCAAGTCTTTAAAAAAAACGTATTCAAACAAATCATTTTGGAAAGTGCGGAAGCTTAGTTCTCAGCTTGGTTATACTTTAACTTACTGGTGGAACGGGATCTCGGCGCGGTCCAGCATAAACATGACTGCCGGGAGAACTTCAGCGTCGAACTGGCCGTAGACCCAGGGTTTGCCGCGCGTGGTCTTGATGGGCCCGACCCAGACCTTGCCGACGTCGTTGAGCACGTACTCCTGTAGCAGGCTGCAGTCTTCCATGTAGGTCTGGTCGTCTGTGGAGATTACATTGGGTAGTTGCGACGACGCGTTTGGCGCAGTGGTAAAGCAGCTGCACACTGAGCCGGCGGTCTTGGGTTCGATTCCCGGCAAGGACAATTATTTGTGTGATGAAGTCAAATATTTATGCCTGGGGCACGGATGTTATTTGTATTTAAGTATTTATTTATCTAAATATGTACATACATATGTGCATCGTCGTCTAGTGCCCATAACACAGCTTACTGTGGGACTAGATCGATTTATGTGAGGTTGACCGATAAAATAAAATATGTTGGCTTTTGCCATGCTTTTCTTAAAAGCTATATTATTAGACATTACATGTTTCATAAATTTATAAAAAGCTATATTATACTTTTGTATAGCCGTAGCAAAGAAACCATTGAAGACACTGCTGTTAAATGTATATTTGGAATCCGATAGAAACCTAATTGCATAGTGTTAAAGTCTATGAGTACACACATACAGATTGATAATTTAGTTTCTATGAATTTCCTCAATGGAAAGGGCTATGATCGGAGTTTATCTACACGATAGAATAAGAAATGAGGATATCCGCAGTAGAAACACCTCACAGGATTGCACGGTTGAGGTGGCTATGGGCTGGCCATAGAGCCCGGAAAACGGATGGCCGTTGGGGCAGCAAAGTCTTGGAGTGGCGAACACGTATGGGAAAGCGCAACGTGGGACGGCCGCTGACTAGGTGGACAAATGTCCTATCGTTAGCAGTGGACGTATGTGGCTGATAGATAGAATTTCCTACTGCCTCCACATTTATAGTTCGCAAGCAAGAACGCGCGCAGTTTGATCAATTTGGCGTCTCACCAGGATTCCAGGGATTGAAGAGGATGTACAGGTCCTGGTCGAAGTCATAGATCTCACGCGCAGGGGAGTTCTTGACGCGTGTCACCACACGTAATGCCCAGCAGCCTACGGGCAGGCTCACAGGAGTAGACACCTGGAACATTCAATAATGCATGCTCATATTGTTCATCATCCCGACCCTATGACCAAGGCCCATAGGGAGACCACAAAAGGGAAGCGGAACAGAGATTTAGATTCACCTCAATTGATTGGTCAATTCTACAAGTCTCCGCTCCACTCGCTTCACTGGAGACGCACCCTTACAGTTAATGTTAACTGTCAGTTTTCCGGCCGTTTTGTGACAAGCAACGATTTTCACTTCGAAGTGACAACATCTTGAGAGATGTTATATGATTGTTTTGTTGCCAAAGAATTGCATTTATAGATGTATATCATGTATGTAGGTATTATTAAGGTATAGTACAAATTTTCTAAGCTAAGCTCATCCACTTACCTGCATTCACAATGGCATAATACAATCCTATCTACTTTTGTTCTCGTAAGCGCCAACCAGTTACTTACGAAAAAGGTTAGACTACATTGCGTGGATATTGAATTTTCAACCTTATTCCTTGTTGAATAGGTTTCAAATGGTTGATGATGAGAGTTCATAATCCTTTTTCTAGGAGAGAACGTTCTTGTTGAGACGGGCGGTTGTAAAATTCCAAAAAAGTTATGATCACCGTTATTCTGTTAGTGTATTTTGTAGTCTAATGTCCAAGGTGGTTACAATCTGCTTTTACTACGAGCTCGTTATCTTAATTTGTGGTTTACCACTCAATGGTATTCAGTTCTTAAGTGGATTAGCTTAGCTTAGAAAATTTGTACTATAACTGACACCTTGCATTAACACAATACACTACTTTTTATACCGAAAAAAGTAGTGTTCCCGTGCGATGAGCGGATAAGACCGCGGGGCGCAGCTAGTATATAATGTATCAACTCAGTGTATAAATAGTGTTATTACAAAAAAAAACTTTTATGCAATATGAAAACCAAATTTTGCCTCTTATTAAACTAAGTTTAACACTTTTTTATTAGAATACATTAGAACGATAAAATTAACATTAACAATTCCAGTATTACAATAAGTGTCACATTCCGTATAATGATATTGCTTTTCTTCGTAAAACCCAAGCTATGAATAAAATTAGTAGCCAATACTTATGCAAAGACGATTTAATGATGTAGTCGTGGCAAAACTGTTTATCTTGGACTGGTTTGGACTTAGAGGTCACTTTGAGTAAATATTTGTTACTTATCCACTAAGACGCTAAGGGCCGGTCCAGACGGACAGCATTTCAACTGCAACCCAGCTGCAAAGTGGCAGTTCCAGGGCAGTTCTGATGCAGTTGGTGTAACTGCATCAAAACTGCAAATCGATTGTGCAGTCCGCTTGCAGCTGTCGTGCAGTTCTGTCTATGCATGCAAGTAGGGTATCGACTTCAAAAAAGGAGGAGATTCTTATTTCGACTGCATATTTATTATTTTGCGCGATTAGACCGCGATGTTTTTAATTCTTTTTTGTTTGGTAGAACATACTTCAGAGGTCGTCCTATATTTGATTTAGCGTTTTTTGAGTAACCAAATATATTTTCGTTCTTGAAAAGTCTGTTATTTTTTTGTGAAAAATTTACGTTTGTGAAAGACTTACTACAATATAATTAAGTACAATTTAAGCAAACCCTGTTTTCTAAAATAGGTATTGGGTATTGTTTGTCTTACTTTGAACACAGAGGACCTTAACATAATTACAAAGTAATCACCAACGATTACAACTTGACTCAAAATAATTCGTTCTCTTGGTATGGCAAAGTTCCATTCACACAATGACACATTATAATCTAGTTTTTTACATAATTCGTAGTAATATATTCAAGATTCGTAGACTTTGGTATCCAAAGAGCATATAATCACTACGTTGGTATCTACGGACGGAATTTTTCATGTCGTAAATCATTTTGTTTTGGGAACATTAGTTTGTTTAATGAATCCATAACTATCTAATGTTTGCCTTGAATAAAGGGGCTACGTAACCTGAGTCCTCCTAAGCATCCTTAGTAATAAGCATTGCTTGTTTGGAACTAAGCCGATTTGTAGAACACTACACAGGTATCTCGAAAGAGACGTTGTCCCCCTCCCTCTGCAGTTCGATAGGCCGCTCGCTCCAATTGTGTTTCTTAGCAACAGCGTCACAGCTGAGGAATACGGCCGAGTCCCTAAGGCGGGCTTGTCACCTGTAACAACGTAACCACGTCTCCCGTACCTCGAAGGAGACAGTGTCTCCCTGCACATCGATGAGCCGCGCGCTCCGAGTGTGTTTGTCAGCAACAGCGTCACGGCACGGCGTATGAACACGGAGCCCTGGGTCCCCAAGGCGGGCTTGTCACCTGTAACAAGGTAACCACGTCCCCCGTACCTCGAAGGAGACAGTGTCCCCCTGAACGTCGATAAGCCGAGCGCTCCAAGTGTGTTTATCAGCAACAGCATCACGGCGTAGGAACACGGAGCCCTGGGTCCCCAAGGCGGTCTTGTCATCAGTAACAAGGTAACCACGTCTCCCGTACCTCGAAGGAGACAGTGTCTCCCTGCACGTTCGATGAGCCGCGCGCTCCAAGTGTGTTTGTCAGCAACAGCGTCACGGCACGGCGTATGAACACGGAGCCCTGGGTCCCCAAGGCGGGCTTGTCACCTGTAACAAGGTAACCACGTCCCCCGTACCTCGAAGGAGACAGTGTCCCCCTGAACGTCGATAAGCCAAGCGCTCCAAGTGTGTTTATCAGCAACAGCATCACGGCGTAGGAACACGGAGCCCTGAGTCCCCAAGGCGGGCTTGTCACCTGTAACAACGTAACCACGTCTCCCGTACCTCGAAGGAGACAGTGTCTCCCTGCACATCGATGAGCCGAGCGCTCCAAGTGTGTTTATCAGCAACAGCATCACGGCGTAGGAACACGGAGCCCTGGGTCTCCATCCCTGGCTTGTCACCTGGAACAGATGCGTAACAGGAATCAGTAAATTATCAGGAGTATCATCGGCGCATACACTAAAATGGCGCAGTCGGTAGGTAGTCGGGTCAGGCTATCCCCACTCGTTGCGGCCGCGCGAAAAATTCCGATCTCTAAGTATCTACCCGGCGGGACAAATGTCAGTGGGCTGCCACGCCTCGCGGCGAGCGGACGGCGTACAGTTAATGTTTCCCGCGCAACCTGTGCTGTACGATGTCGAAAAATAAAAGTCGAGCATATTGTTTTTGTGGCCATAAAGACGATTGAAAATGATTTTATTTGTTCCAGTACACATTAAACTCTCCGGAATAAAAGATTTTGTTTAAGAACTAACGTTTACTGGGGCACTATTGACGCGTAACTATTAAAGTCTGGGTATTTCTCTAAAATTTTTTATGGGGGCGCCTAGCTTTTTTTCGAAATAATTGCGTTGGTTTGATTTCATGCTGTGTTGTTATTACTGAAGATTTTGTTATACAATCAATATGTAAAATATTTAAGGATTCACTCTATAATACGTTATGTTTTAGAAAATTAGGTACTTGTAGTTTCCTCGATAGTTATTTTTTTTTAAAGTTATCTTTATCTCAAAAAAGCAACATAAACCCTTAGTATGTCATAAATACTGCAAGGAAAGTTATCAGTTTTTTAAATTTTTAATAATAACATAACGAGATGTTATCTATAATGTATACGTCTTACATTTTCAAAATCTGTATTATTTTAATAATTAAACCGAAAAAACATGATTTCCGCGCTCCCAGGCACGGACTTCCATTTCGCTCACGCTTACGCTCAGCGACAGGGAGCTGACCGCGCCGTCTTAATTCATAATAAAAAAGAAACCTTCGTCTAAGGCATATATGGCTGAAAATGTTCAAAAAAACCTCGGCTATCACCCCCTTAAAGCTTTGCACCTAGCTACCAAACACCCTATATAAAATGCATGTACTTGTACCATTGAAGGAATGTTTACAAAAAACATAACTGACTAGCAGTGGCGTGGCGTCAAACAAATTTCTAGGCAAGCCGGAACTTATTTTGGGCTACTTGTTCTTCGGAAGCAATAGAGAATGGTGTTCAATCGTCCTGAAGTGGGCAACCCAGTGGGAATCGGGTTGTATGGACGCGACGCCACGCCTCTGCTGAATAGACTGGTTGACCAAAAGAGCGAAGGCACGAGAAAAAGCTAGCGTTTACATAATAGAGGCAACCCTAGCGCACATTCCAATGACGTTGCGTCACCCGCGTCCAATAGGAGCGAGTCAATGGAGGGGGCATCGATAGCGGTGGCAACGCCCACCGTCCAAACAACTGGTGTATCACTTGAATATAATCTGTGGTCGGGTCGGTACTTAAAACAAAGCTCGTATCTCAATATGGATTTACTAAGTAGATACGAGGTTTTGAAGAGCAGTGACAGAAATGTCGTTAGTGTTGTCACCATCAGACATTGTGCCATTTCGACTTATCGCTTATAACAGTCGCGTAACTAAGTAAAATACGAGCTATACGACAGCAGAGTACCCTGAAATGGCGCAGTCGGTAGGATTGACGACGCGTTTGGCTTGGTTTGTAGACGCCTGCCTACTGAGCCGGCGGTCCCGGGTTCGAATCCCGGCCAGGGCAAATATTTGTGTGAGGAACTCGAATATTTGTGATTGGGTCTTGGTTGTTCTATGTACAGTCCGACCAAAAAGAGTAGAAATTAAAAAGTGGCAATACTGTAGTGCCCTCCCTATCTAATCAATATAAGAAAACGGGGACGACACTACAGTATTGTATTTTTAATTTCTACTCTTTTTGGTCGGACTGTATTTAAGTATATATTTAACTATATAAGTACGTATATCGTCGTCTAGTACCCATAACACAAGCCTTCTTGAGCTTAATTTGGGACTGGATCGATTTGTGTGAGGTTGTCCGATATTTAAATAAAAAAATTAATACGACGAAGTTACGCTCCCAAAGAGCCCATGCATTTCGACTTATCCCTTATAGCATTCACGTACCTAAGTTAAAGACGAGTTGTACGACATCAGAGTCCTCCTGGTAGGGCCTGGTGAAGCGCACGACGCCGTTGAAGGGCTGGCCGCGCCGCACGATGGCCACCGTCGGGTCCTCATCATTCACCACCTCGTACCTGTAGAGTACACACGTGAGCAATCCCATTTTGTATACATTTTCGTTCGTAAAACAGTTTTTTCAGCGGCAAAGTTAAGTTTGTCACCTATTAAAGTTTATCTAAAGCAATATGCAGTGCTTTCATAGTTCGTACGGAACCCTCGGTGCGTGGGTTCGACTCGGACTTGACCGGCTTTTCTAACATACTAAGGCTTGATTTAACCAACATCGATTAAGGTTTATTCTTAGAATTAATATCTAACTATGCCAATTTGTCTCTTAACCTCTGAGTAATTTAGATAAGTCTTATTCCAGTTCGGTTGAATCCAGCCTAAAATTGATATGAAATACTTTTTTCCATGTACCTAGAGGATACGTATTATAAAGAAGGAGAGATAAAAGATTTTCATTAGAAAGGAGACAGAAAGTATTTTCATTAAACAGAACAAATAGGCTAAGCGTCCCCTACCTGCTATACAGCCACATCTCAAGAGAGCCATAAGAAAAAGTGTCCTTAAGAGCCTTTTTTCCACAAGTGGCCTAATGGACCTGACCAAAAATTTACAGTTGTCTCCCTGCAAGACAGCTACTTGCCAGACACTCGCTTGCGTCTTATTTATTAAACATTCAATATAGGTACAATTTGCTTGCGTCCGCGGCGTTCGCACATGATTTTGGAGTTACAATTTTTTGAGGTGCGTCCTAAAGGAATATGGTTTATTCTAGTAGGTATTATTACGATTTCGACGACGCGTTTGGCTCGGTTTGTAGACACCTGCCTACTGAGCCGGCGGTCCCGGGTTCGAATCCCGGCCAGGGCAAATATTTGTGTAATGAACTCGAATATTTGTGCTTGGGTCATGGTTGTTCTATGTATTTAAGTATATATTTATCTATATAAGTAGGTACGCACCTATATCGTCATCTAGTATCCATAACACTTACTAGTAGATTTGTGTGAGGTTCTCCGATATTTATATTTATTTATTTACTTATTTATTTATATGTATTCTGTAAATATAAGCATTTACTATTGTTGGAAATCAATATAAAAAAATATAACACGGTTTAGCATAAAAATAAGGTTTAATATTCATTACAATAACCACTGTGAACCACAACTTTTTAATAGACTCTAGCGGTTTGTACCGCCCGGGTTTTCGATGCACAGGTGATTAGACACCTTCTCTCGACCTAGTGTCACAGAAAACCACGGGTATGCTTAGCTTTGCGAGCGTATTTTGTATGAAGGCGATCGCACAGCGTGTTCGCCGCGTCGCTTATTTGTATAGAAAATACGCTCGCAAATCGCAAGTGTGATAAGGCCCTTACCGGGACTATGCTTTGCACGCGTTTTTTTTTACGTACCTACGTGTACCTACTAGTACGTATGAGTCCACGGTGCGTGAAACCGTGTCGAAAGGTCAGGCAATGAAGGGAAATTAAAAACATCGCGATAGACCCAGTATAATACGCTATAAGTAATTAATATTATTATAGTCATGTAATTGAAATAACTATGTGTCACATGTCTTACATTTGCTATATCTACCAGACATTAATAGTAAGTAAATAATAAAATTAAAAGAGTACCATCGTCATTCAATAAGCATTTTGTATTGACTTATCTAGTTCTCCGTTATGAGCATGGGACAAAGCACAAATAAAACTAAAATAAAGGAGTCCTCCATACAAAACGAAATAACACATGAAATTATAAACTTGCACTGAACTCAACTATATAAAACAAATTAAGGCCGATAGTAAGCATTTGGCTTCTAACTCAAACAAAAATGTACAACATGAATTGCAATAAAATGATTTGATTTGATTTGAAAACGCCTAGGTGCCCGTAGTACACATATCATTGAAAACTGACCCTCTCAGCTCTGTTAAGCATTTTAACTTTGTACAAATTTACTGATTAGTGATTAATAAACATAAATACTACCGAGACCAGACAACATTCTTGATTTTATTCTTGCTTCTTGACTTTTTAAATGAAAATAAACAAAATACAAGACATTACCATAGTCGAGTCACATTTGCCAATGAGCGCCATAATCAACAAACAATATTTCACATTTATAACAATAAACTTCAAATGGCGTCAGCTTCAATAAAAAATTACTATAAAAGTAGAGAAATAAAAGCAACATTAAACTTAAAACTTAACTATTTTTGAAGTTAGTAAAAAAATATTGACATTAAATAGTCACTAATCAAAATCCTCTTCTTCAGAATCATCATCGTTTTTGACATCCAAACTTTGCAAAAGGTTTGGTAAATCCTTCTTTGGGATAACCCCTAGTTTCCTATTCAAGCGAGCATTGTGAACAGTTTCCGATGGTGTTTGCTCCATAATGGCGAATATTAATTCGGGTATATTGTTCGCACAAGCATATTCGAGCAAGCTTTGCAAATTTTCAGGCTTGACCATTTGTGTCAACTTTTTGATACATTCTGCCCGAAGGTTGTCCATAAAATAATATGAAGCAAGGGCCAAAAGTCTTCGTAGTTCATCGATACTATTCGGTAGTGTACACAAGTAAATGTATTCTTTTAGTAGTTTAAGTGTCTGCAGTGTGACTCCCTGTACCTGAATACTAGCATTAGCCGTCTCCTTCCATTCATGGCACAGCATAGTTCTAAAGACATCACTATGAGCTGCTAATAATGCCTTATGCAATGACACGCTGCCTTCAGCGGTGCTCAGTTGAAAGTCAGTTAACTCTGTGTCATCAAAAAGGTTTGCAAATGTAAAATTTTTTCTCTTACTTGCAATTATACTTACTTCGAATGGTTCTAATTTATATGTATATCTCTCTCTATCATAGTAGGAATATCTTGCATATTGACCAGATCTTTCACCAATATTTATCCACTGTGTCCACTGTTCTGGACACATCAATTGGGCTGAATATTTTAGTTCATCACTTTTAACATTTAAATCAGTACAGGAATTACAGGTATTATTAGCTTCTGATTCCAATAAACTGCTTTCTCTATACGAAAAGTAAACCAACATAGGTTGATCTATGGACTTTTGCACAAATTGGAGACGAACTTCAGCCAAGTTATCAATGTCAAAAGTTTTTGTGACATGCTCTGAAATAAATGTACCATCATACACATTTGTGACATCAAATCTAAGCCTCAGCAGAGATCCTCGTTGTTCGTTCATGTAAGATCTGCAATAAGAGAACATTAAATAATTAATGTATGTCAGAACTTAGTTTGTACGCTAATGTATTCATTTTTAAATAAACCGGTTTTGATTTTGTATCAGTTTCAGTTCAAAATTTTGTGCCTAACGTCTGTGGTAGGTAACAGAATCATAAAAGAATGTAAGATTGTGACAATTTCGACAGTCAAGTAACATAATTATTATGCACTGTAACAAATACTGTTAACGCCAGTTTAATAATTTTTAGTCTTTGAACGACGCCACAGTGTCGACAGTTTGACAGTTCATTTGCTTGGAACTTGGAAGAGTAAAGTTAGCGTGGACTTGACTCTAGGGAATGTAGTCGGTTTTAAATTTCGTTCCATGATGATGTCCTTATAGTACTGAAACCATTATTTTGATACATTTAGGTCCCTTCTTGCAGATCTTGCCCGCTCCACGTGTTGTAAAACTGGTAAAACAAAAAGCAAAAAAAGGTACTTACATTTCGAATGGCATTGTGCGTCTAGTTTGTTGTGGTCCGATCTTATACGGTGAAGTCGGTGAACGTACTTAGGCCAAGACACTAGGTATATATTTTTTCTTTTCTAAGTTTTAATCTGTCTGATGGAAACTTTTAACTTTGTTCTTGGAAACGGAACGGAAGCGTGACATAAATTAATTGAAATGAAATGACAATTGATACCCGACACCCGTCAAGTTGATAAATTGTTGCCAGTTGTTTAGCGCCTATGGTTGCCAATGTTGCCACTAGCGGGGGATTCCTTCGATTTGCTGAAGTACAGTCTGACCAAAAAGAGTAGAAATTAAAAAGTGGCAATACTGTAGTGTCGTCTCTGTTTTCTTAGATTCATTAGAAAGGGACGGCACTACAGTATCGCCACGTTTTTTTTTTCTACTCTTTATGGTCAGACTGTACACATACTAAAACAGACGGGACAATAGGCTAGAGTTTTGAAATATATTTGAAATGGTTAATAATGATCTTACTAGCTCTGAAAAAAAAATACTTGTATTTTTGTGAAAGCTAGAAAGCTAAATTTTATCAATTGAAAATTAGAAATTTGAAGTCGTCAAAGTAGACTTTCAGTTATCTTTACAGGACCGATGACGTCACTATCATAAGCGAAATGGCGGACAGCGTTTTAAGCATTTCAAAGTACAGATTATAAACCATTTTTTCAAATTAAATTTATTCAGCCATCTTTTATAGTCTGGCCAAAAAGAGTAGAAATTAAAAAGTGGCAATACTGTAGTGTCGTCCCCGTTTTCTTATATTCATTAGAAAGGGAGGACAATACAGTATTGCCACTTTTTAATTTCTACTCTTTTTGGTCTGACTGTACCTTTATGAATTGAAAAATATATATTTAGGTTTCCTTTGCTAAATACTATACGGAATAAACATTAGTATATTACAAATTGACATGAGCCTATTCGGTTGTTCAAAGCGTGGTAAGACTTTACGTCCCGATAACATCCTTCTTTTTATATAGTGATTTCGCTATTTTGCATTTTATTTATTTGTATTCGCATTCATTTTATAAATAACACATTGACAGACTTGACTTTTACTCAGTCAACCTTTGACAACGGTTACTGAAATGTTGCCGAAACGTCAGGGAGGCTCAAATAATGAATATGCGCGATATAATCCGTTTAAATTCAGTTAAATTGTTTTCTTTAAATGTGTGACAGTCGCGGAAACCGAAGAAAATAATTATGGCTCTTACTTGACTGTGTTGTGAGGCTGCGCGTTTTCTTTCGGGTAGAAGTGCACTACATCAACCAGCAGTGGCTCCATGGCTCAAACTAAAAAAATAAAAAAAGGTAACATGTAGATGGATAGAAGTAATAAGCAACGTAACCACAGGGAGCTCGGACCCTGCCCCGCTGCCGACAGCACCATAGGTAAGGTTTTATTATGTGTTTTACTTTTATATACATTTTGTAAAAAGCCTCGCCTAAGATTTGAAATAAATATGTGTGTCTACATCAAAGAACATAAAGCCTGACCAGAAATATATGAGGATTGTCAAGAGGGCGCTATTTATAAGATTTATATGGCAACAATTTTGCAACCAATCGCAACCCACTATTATGACATTACTTTTAAATACCTGTCTGTTCTGTTTTTCGTGTAGTAAACACATGTGAATTTTATTTATAATCATACGTTCATGACTGTGAATGGCTTTCGGCATTTCTTTGGATAATTTTAAATATTTGTCTTTTAAAGAGACCACCACGAATTAAATTGACATTGTTGACAAACCATCATAAAATCATTGCCAGTGTAAGAAATTAGTTCCAGTGAAATTCCGCAATATGGCGCATCCTCATATTATATTTCTGGTCAGGCTTTACTCTTTTTTGTCAGACTGTACCGTAACAACCGTGCGTGGCTTTATTTTGAAATATTTCAGTATATATTATTTATTATCTGTTACCGGATGTACATTCTCGCCGTGCGTGCGTGACAGTGCGAGGCAAGCATGCCGTCATGTACAACTATAAATATTATAAGTATATAAAGGATGGCCACCACGTCTCGCCCTGTCTCGGCAAGAGTATACAGCCGGCATTAGCCAAAAAAAATTAAGAGCTATCAAAAATTTTGTTTTCTTTTTAAAGGCCATAATTATACTATTTAGCGTCGTATATTATATAACTTAGCAATTATCTATGTTTTTTTGGGCAGTAGCGGCTATTGTCGCGTGGCCAAGCGTCACCCGTCACTCTCTCACAGTACTGAACAGAAAGTGATAGATAGGTAATAATAATCTAAGAGATAATGCACGTCTAGCATAACTGTAACACGCGACTTTTTGTCGCGCGAGTAATATAACTATAAAATAAAAAATAAAAATAAATATAAAGGGACAATCATACACAAATCGACCTAGTCCCAAACTAAGCAAAGCTTGTACTATGGGTACTAGACGACGATATACATAATATGTAAATACATATATAGATAACATCCATGACCCAAGAACAAATATTTTGAACAAATATTTGCCCCGGCCGGGATTCGAACCCGGGACCGCCGACTCAGTAGGCAGGTGTCTACAAACCGAGCCAAACGCGTCGCCCGTGTTGGCCCGGAAAGCCGTTGGAAACGCAGGTTCGAATCCTGTCTGAACCATTACATTTTTCAATTTTTCGCTTCATTGTAAACAAGTTGACTAATTCCCGTTTCGCGGGGCTTCTATTTCCACTTTGAGGCACGCAAGTTACCTAACGAACCTACCCAGATTAAAGTAGAGAATGTTAAACGTTTTTTTTTTGTACAATTAACACCACCCCGAGGTCCCCTTGTTTGGTAACTTGTAGGAAGTCTTTCTTTAATGATTACTTATTAGGTACTTACATTATAATATCATAGGTATAATTATTATTATCGCATCTGATTGTTCTCTCAAATGCCTTTAATAATAATTAATAATTATGACCAAGTAAAATAATTCTTTATGAACATTACCTATAACAAATTTTATTAGGACTATTGACTGTTCTTGGTTAATCATTATGTACCTACAGTCGCCGTCAGATACCTATATCGCAGCATATAAGGCGTTCATAAATATGTGAACACGACTCTTATTGACTGCAGGGCGGGGCGTTACAGTATGTACGTCGAGTTCATTTACATCTACACACTAGGGTAGGGTAGGGTCGTGTTCAGATATTTTTGTTCTCGAAAGTGTGTAGATGTAAATGAACTGTACATGACTGACTGTACATGTTCATATATGTATGAACGCCTTCTATGCTGCGATATAAGTTCTAGCCAAGCTTGAATGCAAAAAATGTGTTGCTGCGGTGCTGTTTGACCTTTCTCGCGCCTTCGACCTCGTCGACCACAAGCTAATAGCATTTAAACTCGAACACTATGGGGTCCGGGGTGTCACCCTGGATTTCATTACCTACCTCATTTCTCAGCGAACGATCCCAGACAACGCATGTAGCTGGTGATACATCTGAACCAGGTATGATAGGTGACCGATCTGTCCCGCAAGAATCGAACGTTGGGAACACAATTTTTGTGCTTCTTATGAACGACTTGCCGTTTCCTTCCCAACACGTCGAATTTGTCATACGCGGATGACATCTGCGCCATTGTAAGCGGAGGGAGTCTCAATGAACTTCGTGAAAATGTTGAAGGAGTTATACAGCGACTTTTGCTCTGGTTTACCGCTAATGGTATGCAGCTCAATGTTGAAAAGACGAATCTTTTGGAATTTTCTCTGGCTACCAAAAGAACCGCCAAATTATCAGTGGTGGTAAATGGAGTCAATATTGAGGCTGCGGACCATGCAAGGTTTATAGGTTTCACTCTGGATGATACTTTTCTGTCCTTAGATGCTAAAAAAATGGTGAGCCGCAAATCACTTCATTTTCGTCCCTCCTGAGTAGAACCACCCATACATAATAATCAACGAATAAATAGTTACCCCACGTATTGGAACGAACCAATTCTAATTAATGTTTTGTCAATAATTTAATTTTATAATTATATTTTAATTTTAATTTATTTGACATGTACATAATTTACAACAATGGCAATGTATGACCAATACAAATAAATAAATAAATGATATGATATATCTGATGGCGACTGTACATAAAAATTATGAACTTTGTGTTTATGATTTTTTAAATTAGTTTAATGAAATTTTGCAAAATGTTTGTATGACTTTTCAACGGTACCCATGGCGATTATGTCAGCGTTCAGGCATGTTTATCAATGATATACTTATCGACTGTTTCACCGCTCGAGCTAATTTTGTCTACGTTATAGACTATGCATGAAAGTCAAAAGTATACCTGGCGTATTAAGTACATACGACTTTTTCGATTGACACCTCGCTACAACAGTTTCAAGGTGCATTTCTGCAAATAATTTTCTGATGTCATGGTTTACTATACCTAGCTAGTAATAATGGATTAATAAACAATTAATCTATATATTTTTCGGGTGCGTAATGATCGATATAACAACTTTTGATATATTTTCACTAGATAACAACATTTGATATAATTTCATAGAATACTAGAGACCCGTTGCGGCGTCGAACCGCCGCTAGAATATGGAAATCCGGTAGTGTTACAGAAAATAACTACTTTATCGATAAGAAGTTTTTGGGGAACGAAGAATAAATACTGTAAAAAAACACGTTAAAATGATATTTCAAAACGTTAAGACATGCCAGGCTAGAGCCAGGCCTGATAGCCAACTGCCAGGTTCATCGTGACAACTTTTTCAACTCTTTTGTAAAAATAACTTGTGCATTAATGCCATGTGATCTGCTGATCTGTTTCACAAATAAAATGCATATTATTCGATTTATGGAAAAATATAATTCATGACAATAGTCCCAAATCGTAAAAAAATCATTGACATATTCTCATAGGACCGAACATAAGATTGGTAGAATTTTAATTTGTTGTCCTTTCTTCAGGACATACATTTATCGATTTGATCGATTTCTATCAATTTCCAGAAATAGCACATGAATCGAAACGACAGATTTGGTCACTCACTACGCAGGTTTTAAAAGGAAATCATGGAGTGCGTAACTGTTTATGTATTCATTTATAATCGTAAATACTTCAAAATATTGATAATAAAAAATGTTACATAAACTCAATTGTATGTAATAGAGAGTAAAAGACGTTTATAGAATACACGAAAAACCACTATTATCAATGCTTGTGTTTTTTTTATGAAATTCAATAGATCGTGCAAATTTTCTTAATATGGGTGCTGCCATGTCATCATCATCAATCATTTATTCAATAACAATTTCACATTGTGTTTGAAATTCTTACGCCAGTATAACTCTTAATCAAACCCTACTTACTAATCTAAATAAATTACTGACTGACAATACTCCACCATAAAAAAAAAGAATGTGTCAAATATGTGTAATAAAATAAATCCAATATATAAAACAGCTAAACATGTTTGAGAAAAGAATATAAGATATATTTTATTCAATAAATTTAGAGCTAAAGCACAGATTATATACAAGTTACTACGTAACAGATACCCCACTTGTTTGGACGGCAGGCGTTGCCACCGCTATCGATGCCCCCTCCCGCGGGTGACGCAACGTCATTGGAATGTGCGCTAGGGTTGCCTCCGTTATGTAAACGCTAGCTTTTTCTCGTGCCTTCGCTGGTTTGGTCAACCAGTCTAGTCAGCAGAGGCGTGGCGACCATACAACCCGATTCCCACTGGGTTGCCCACTTCAGGACGATTGAACACCATTCTCTACACGGTTTGAACAGGGTCTTTTTCTTTAAAAAGACCCTGTTCAAACCTTTGCATCCGACCGTTCCCTCTTTCCGCTTCTCTGCTTTCCGTTCTCCGCACGCCGCTCTCCGCACCCGGGTACCCGGGTTTTCGGGTACCCGGGTTGCATTCCCTAACTACGCTCTCCGCACGCTGCTCTCCGCTCTTCCCTCTTGTTACAGTAATACAAGATGGTTTTTTATAGTGCGGTACTCTAAGATGTTCTAGGCAGGGACTTGGACTTACAAAAAGTTTTCTTATTTATCCTAATATTAATTTAAGAGAAAGTTAATCGAATTAATTAATCGCTTAAAAATTTAATCGCTAAAAATTAATCGACAGTTAACTTAATCTTTCGAGATTAAATCAATCGGAACTCGTACGATTAGATTAACTAATCGTCAATTTTAATCGTTAATTGAGATTAAAAAAGTTAATCTTAATCGTTAATCGATTAACTTTTGCCCGTCTCTGCTGGGAGCCGCGGAAATCATGTTTTTTCGGTTTAATTATTAAAATAATACAGATTTTGAAAATGTAAGACGTATACATTATAGTTAACATCTCGTTATGTTATTATTAAAAAAAACTGATAACTTTCCCTGCAGTATTCATGACATACTAAGGGTTGACGTTGCTTTTTTGAGGTAACTAAAAAAAACTATCGAGGAAACTACAAGTAATCGTGTTTCTAAAACATAACGAATAATAGAGTGAATCTTTAAATATTTTACTTATTGATTGTATAACTAAATATTCAGTAATAACAACACAGCATGGAATCAAACCAACACAATTAATTCTAAAAAAAGCTAGGCGCCCCCATAAAGATTTTTAGAGAAATACCCAGACTTTAATAGTTACGCGTCAATAGTGCCCCAGTAAACGTTAATTCTTAAACAAAATCTTTTATTCCGGAGAGTTTAATGTGTTCTGGAACAAATGAAATCATTTTCAATCGTCTTTGTTGCCACAAAAACAATATGCCCGACTTTTATTTTTCGACATCGTACAGCACAGGTTGCGCGGGAAACGTTAACTGTACGCCGTCCGCTCGCCGCGAGGCGTGGCAGCCCACTGGCATTTTGTAGCGCGGGGTTGGCACTTAGAGATCGGAATGTTTCGCGCGGCCGAAACGCGTGGGGATAGCCTGGCTAAAGGCCTTACGTATACCCAAATTCCAAATTCAAACTTTCGTGTCTTTCCTCTCATTGAAATAGTGTCTGACAGAAGAGTGAGGGAGATGCTATCTATACTCTCAAGTCTATAATATAAACCTAATTTTAGGGTTCCTTACCATAGTCGGTAAAAACGGAAGCCTTAAAAAATCTATTTGTTGTGTTGACAGCATAATTTGACAAATTTTATTTTGAATAAGAATAAGAATGATCAGCCAGACGTCATTAATTCAAATATGATTTATTCTTGAGCGAGTCGATTTTTTTGAAATTTGCATCATATGTAGGTTATTTCTACCATCAAGTTTCGCATGTTAGGGTAACATGTTAATTATTCCACAAAAACAACTCGTCCACAATGTCAGCTCGTCTATGTTGCCATCTGGGTCACAATGCCAACTTGTCCACACACCCAACACGTCCACATTGCCAACTCGTTCATATACCCAACTTATCTGCATTGCTACCTCGTCTATATTACCAATTCGTCTCCATTGGCAACTTGTCCATATTCCCAATTCGTCCACAATGCCAACTCGAACATATTGCTAACTCGTCCATATTCCCAACTCGTCCACAATTCCAACGCGTCCATGTTGCTTACTCGTCCACAATGCCAACTCGTCACCACATAAAATTCGTCCACATTTCCAACTCGTTCATATTCCCAACTCGTACATATTCCCAACTCGTACACAATGCCAAATCGTCCACATTGCCCACTCGTCCATACACCCAACTCATCTACATTGCCAACTCGTTCATATTACCAACTCGTCTTTATTCCCAACTCATCCATATTCCCAACTCATCCACAATGCCAACTCATCTATATTGCTAACTCGTCCACATTTCCAACTCGTCCATACACCCAACTCGTCTACAATACCAAGTCGTCCTTATTATTAACTCGTCTTTATTGCCAATCTCGTCCATATTATCAACTCGTCCGTATTACCAACTCATCTTCATTGCCAACTCGTTTATATTCCCAACTCATCCACAATGCCAACGCGTCCATATTACTTGCTCGTCCACAATGCCAACTCGTCCACAAATACAACTCATCCACATTTCCAACTCGTCCATATTCCCACCTCGTCCACAATGCCAAGTCGTCCACATTACCAACTCGTCGATACACCAAACTCATCTACATTCCCAACTCGTCTTCATTTCCAACTCATCAACAATGCCAACTCGTCCATATTGCTAACTCGTTCACAAATACAACTCGTCCACATTTCCAACTTGTCCATATGCCCAACTCGTCCACAATTCCAAGTCGTCCACATTGCCAACTCATCCACATTTTTAACTCGTCCATATTCTCAATTCGACGATACACCCAACTCGTCTACAATACAAACTCGTCCTTATTATCAGCTCGTCTTTATTGCAAACTCGCCCATATTCCCAACTTGTTCATTTTGCCAACTCATCCACATTTCCAACTTGTCCATATTCTCAACTCGTCCACGTTGATAACTCGTCCGTATTACCAAGTCGTCTTCATTGCCAACTCGTCCATAATACGAACTCGTCCACATTGCCCCCTTGTCCATGTTCCCAACTTGTCAATTTTACCAACTCATTCACATTGCCAACTCATCCACATTTCCAACTCGTCCATATTCCCAACTCGACGATACACCCAACTCGTCTACAATAACAGCTTGTCCTTATTATCAGCTCGTCTTTATTGCCAAATCTTCCATATCACCAACTCGTCCGTATTACCAAGGCGTCTTCATTGCCAACTCGTCTTCACTGCGAACTCGTCCATGTTGCCCACTTGTCCATGTTCCCAACTTGTCAATTTTACCAACTCATCCACATTGCCAACTTATCCACATTTCCAACTCGCCCATATTCCCAACTTGACGATACACCCAACTCGTCTACAATACCAACTTGTCCTTATTATCAGCTCGCCTTTATTGCCAAATCTTCCATATCACCAACTCGTCCGTATTACCAAGTCGTCTTCATTGCCAACTCGTCCATATTCTCAACTCGTCCACATTGCCCACTCGTCCGTGTTCCCAACTTGTTCATTTTGCCAACTCATCCACATTCCCAACTCGTCCATATTCTCAACTCGTCCACATTGCCCACTCGTCCGTGTTCCCAACTTGTTCATTTTGCCAACTCATCCACATTCCCAACTCGTCCATATTCTCAACTCGTC
This sequence comes from Apotomis capreana, assembly GCA_947623375.1. NCBI lineage: Eukaryota > Metazoa > Arthropoda > Insecta > Lepidoptera > Tortricidae > Apotomis > Apotomis capreana. Next base: position 18,670,568 of record OX392515.1, read on the forward strand.
TACATTGCCCACTCGTCCGTGTTCCCAACTTATTCATTTTGCCAACTCATCCACATTCCCAACTCGTCCATATTCCCAACACGTCTACATTGACAACTCGTCCAATTAACAACTCGCCCATATTAACAACTCGTCCATTTTCCCAACTCGTCTATATTACCAACTCATCCGCATTCCCAACTCTTCCATATTCCCAACTCGTCCACATTTCCAACTCATCCATTTTACCAACTCATCCATATTACCAATGTAGATACATTCCCAACTTAGGCACATTGTCATGTCGTCCATATTCTCAACTCGACCACATTTCCGATCCCGTCGACATGCAAGCGCAAGGACTAAGTTTTTTCTTGTAAAATACCATTTAATTTACCATAACTCATGCCATTTTCCTTGGAATTATTTTTTTGATGGACTTATATAATCATATTTATAATAATCTATCATAAATTTACCTATTTGAATGACGTGTAAATTAGTTTTACTATTTTTTTTCTGCTTTGATTTATTGTAAAACTCGCCTATAAAAATAATCTATTCTTGAATGACGGTCAGTTTTCTAGTCTTTCGAGCACCAGTCCAACTCGCACTTAACCGGCTTTTTCTCCACCTTTTTAACAGGTATGCGAAAAAAGTTTCCATACATTTTAACATTTTAAAAAGAAAAACAACCTGGCAATTTAGAGCATTGACATAATAGCCCCCAATAAAAAAGACATTAAAAGTTGTCAGAATATGGTTACTGTCATTCATTGTCAAGAAACTGTAAAATTATTTTTGCATATTCGTACATGTTTTACCTAAGTGTTGCGGATATTATGTTGCCGACTCAAAAATAATATTTCATCATGCTGAACAACTTACTACAGGTTTGTGAGCAAATCATGCTTATTATTATTTGGTCATCTTATGTCAAAATAGGGATCACAGGTCACGTGGTCAATGTCACGTGGTTAGCGCACAGTAGTTTTTTCAAATCCATTTTTCAGTACCTTTTCAGGAAAAAATTAAAATTCCAAGAGTTTTATGCACCTCTCCAGCATGAGACGAATCTAATGACATATCATTTATCAAAATCGGACCATAACTGTAGATCTGATGGGATGTACAAAAATCGGCCTCGCGTAATATATATATAGATAATCACTCAAGGGGCATAATAAACTTTTGATATAACAACGAAGTAGATATTTTCATGGATTATAATGTTCAATGAGTATAATATGTTGCCAATCGAAAAAATGGACAAAAAATAATAATTCTTCCTAATAAAAATTATAACACCAACCTTATTTTCGTCGAAGGTGAAAAATATGGGTGCGTAACGGTCGCTACAACAACTTTTGATACCTATATTATTGGTCGATATAACGATTAAGGGATATAATGTACTTTTGATGTAATAATATTTGGCATATTCTGAAGTGATCTAACTATCATCAGGTATAATGAACTTGTAATATAACAACTATTAATCTAATATTAATATGGTATAACGTATATGTGATATAACTTTGTTCGATATAACGCTCAGTGGGTATAATGTACCTAGTACTGGTATAATCTGGAATACGTACTCCTAAATAAAATCAATAAATTATAGTGTTCATCATTTATGCCGACAGCAGCAAAAAGAAAAGGCTGGGCTGAGAGACAAAAGGGGGGACGGGGGGCGAAGCCCCCCGCATGAAAAAATACTTTCAGACCACCCCTAGTTTGGCCTGGTTAGGTTCGTTAGTTATCTTGAGTTCCTTAGAGCGGAGATAAAAACCCCGTGAACGACTGGCTCGCGTCCCCTGCATTAGGAAAAAGTAATATTATTATATCTTACAATACATGATATCACTAATACTTATATCATACGTTAATTATATTAGGTAAACGTTATTTATATCAAACCTCTAAAAACCTATTTTTGTGATTTATTTTCACATTTAAGTCGGTTCGGTTCCCAGACGAAGCAAGTAATTCTTAAAAAATCTTTAAATGCAGAATTACTAACTTTTAAAAATAACATAAAGTCTTCTTTCAGCAAACTATCGTATCTACGATATTTAATGTACTTTCCCTTGATGTCCCATAGTCTTGGGACGCCCTGTATTCGCAGTATAGTACGACATTCAACTTTATTTATTAAGTTCTCTCTCGATTGTATCATATCGTCAAACAGTCATAAGGGGTTTTGCACAAATCACGCTAGGTTTTGTCGGCTACCTACTTTTTGAGCCGCCCTCCCCCCTGGTGATATTTGGTGAGGTTCTTTGTTGTCACTAATTTTTGAACAGCATTTGTTCAGCGACATTGAAAAATTACAGTTTTCAGAAGTTCATTATTTCAAACAGATTAAATAGTATTTTTTCATGTAAGCTGCCCAACATTTATTTTATGTCCTATTAGCATTGACATAACTGTCACTGTACTAATATCAAATATTGTATAATACATGTATGTATGTACAAAGGTGAACTTATCCCTATTAGGGATCTCTCCATTGCCTCTTTGAATTAACATTATTTTACAAATAATCATTTAGTAATAATATTTTAAAAGTTGCTAAGCAAATGTTGTTGAGTTTGAAAAATCGAATCTATGTTTTAATTTATTGCTCCTATTGCAAGACTCACCCGGTATATAAATATAACTACGTATATCTCATGTAATATTTTTCTTGTTGGTGTGCAAAAATGTATGTAGGCATTGTATTGTATATAACAAAAATAACAACCCAATTATAATCGTTCGACAGTTTTTCGGACGATAGTTTTTCGACCACAACTCTAAAACTAAATACCGATCATGTTCAAGATAAGTTTCGTTTATTATTTTTGGTTTAAAAGCAGTCTTTAAATAGAATATCCTTGTTTTTATTTTCATATTTTGTTGACTTACCTACTTCTATAAACGGTGTAAAAGTAAAGGAGAGGAGATATACAATTTTTATATTTTTTATGCAATGAAGAGCGTATAATTTCCGGAAAACGTTTCATGTCAGGTTTTTTTAAATCCAATTCTTGTGATTTATAATCACTTCCTTTTAAATCAATTACAGTAGAACTGATCAACCATAAATAATTAATTAGGTACCTAAGCTGAAAAACTTTATTAACATCGAACAACAAACGATATTAAGTACCTATATTTTATTAATTTATTGATATGGTAGGTAAAAAAAAATCTTATGCATGTTAACAACAAATTGCTTTAGTAGCATTAAACAAATTGTATAAATTAAAATAACGTTGTCTCAATTCGTCACCTCCCTTTTATTTTAAATCTTTATCATTTATAACGTTATAATTATTCACAAAATGTCGAAACCGGTAACCGAAAACAGCTGTAAATTGAAACAAATTCTAGATAACCTAAACGTAAAATCTATAAGTATTATAACATATAAAAATAACCTTACCTTTTCACACAGAATTCACTTCACTATCAAAATATTCACCACACTTCGCACGTTATTTTGGGCCCGCAGCGTATATCACGAATTCGTGGGCACTGCGCGCGCGCTCGAAACAACTGACGCGCGATCGTCGCACGCGCGTATATAATACATCTTCCAGCGACGTCATAGCTTCGACGAATGTTGTGTGTCAACCTGTCTTGTCATAAGAGTATGTATCAAGCGAAATTTCCTTAAACGGGATTTGAACCTGTATCCCCATCGCCAACAACGTGCATCCGGGTACAGCATTACTGGTTTACTTAACTATTTTTTATGCTTGTCATTTGTACCTACTGTAGACGGGTGAAAAGTACCTGTGTATCTGTGCGAAGAGAATACGTTTTCTTTTATACCGGGTGGGCCCTGTAACAGGAGCAATAAATTAAAACATAGATTCTACCCCTCAAACTGAACAACATTTATTAAACAACTTTTTAAAATGTAAACCTGTAAAATAAAGTTTTTTCAAAGAAGCAATGTATTACGAACTATTTGATATTTAGTAAAGTGACAGCTATGTCAATACTAAAGGCGATGTCAATGTTGGACGGCGTACATTGAAAATGCTATTTACTTTGTTTGAAAAAATTAACATATGAAAACAGTATTAAAAAAAAAAGTTTCTGAACAGATGCTGTTCAGTTTGACGAGGAAAAACTATGTTTTAATATTTTGCTCCTGTTACAGGGCCCACATGGTATATGATTCGACATGGTATGTATTTTGATAACTAATAGCTATAGACCAAAGAATATAAGTAGGTACTCAAGAGCTATTAGACTCTATTGTATGAATGTTTCTTGCATGCCAGAATTGCTGGTTAGATGTCATTCGAGCTTTACAGGTTTTATCCATCTGTACCATATCTAAAGCAAATAAATAATTTCATTTGATTATATACCCAGGGGTGGTGAATTAGTGAACATCATCACAGTGTTTGTGGCCAGAACAACACAAAAACAAAATTAGGTATGTAATTCCTAACAAACACCACTCTCCATAGAAAAGTGATTCTATAATTTTACTAGAAGTAGCGCGCAATTTTTTTTTGACGTTTTTTGGTTAAATAGTATCCTATAACCATCTTTGGATGTCCCGCTATCCCTGTACCGAAATTGGTTAAAATTTGTTTAGCCGTTTCGGCGTGATGCGAGGACAAAGGAAAATATGCCCAACAAATGGCGCCAGACTGGCATTAAATAAAATAAATTACTACCTGTAAAATCCGCAATATGACGGGGGTGAAAAAAGACCTGGTGGGCTAGATAATATCCACCCAGATAATATTTATTTTATTATTATTTAATAACAGACGTGGTACTACTCGTCAAAACAACACTGCACAAGTATAATCATGGCGACAACCTTACTATTCATAGAATAGCATCCTATATCCTACCTATGCTATGCTATTCTATGAATAGGTAGCGTCAGGCGTGATCCTATTCATAGAATAGCATCAGGCGTGTTTCCCAAAGGTCACGCCACGATTGAAAATAGACGTCCACTAGTTGCCTGAATATTGTTTGTACAGTCTGACAAAAAAGAGTAGAAATTAAAAAGTGGCAATACTGTAGTGACCTAGTGACATCCCCGTTTTCTTAGATTGATTAGAAAGGGACGACACTACAGTAATGCCACTTGTTAATTTCGAATCTTTTTTGTCAGACTCTATAGCCCAATATGGGGTTTTACAACCAACGCCATTTGTGCGGATTTTTACTGTTAGTAATTTATTTTACTAGCAACGACAAATTTTTAGTAACCGACGTTGAAAGTCGGCGAATGTCACTGATATGGCGGTTGTCACACTGCTCCGCATCTCGCAGCGGCGTCCGTTGATGCGTTTTTTAACTTTGTATGTAGAATATTGATTATACGATATATGATATATAGAAAAATCGCATGGTACGACACACTGGCTCCGGCTCGACGCGCGGAGTAGCGAGACGCACGACGACTCGCGCGCTCGGACGGAGACGCGGTGCGTGCCGCAGGGTATGTCACACCATGTCACACCGAGCTCCGCAGTGCCAATACGGATTTTAGTGCAAGAAGGACGTATAAAATTTTAAGAAAGTATAAAACAAGATTACCTATAGTAATTTGTAAACAAATATTTTTATTAAGTATTTAGAGTAAATATATGATCTGTGATTTATGCTCAATTAGTGAATAGTTATTAAAAGTATGTATGGCTGAGTTACTTATTTGAAATATTGGTTTTATTTAATCCCAAATTTATTTAGTTTTATAGTAGGGTCATTGTGCCAACAGTGGATCAAGTGTACACAGTGGATCATCGTTAGATTTTAGAGAAAGAATGATTCGACAGAGGCTATCTCTGTCTCACGGCATGCTTTCGGTTGCCCCTCTCTGCCACACTAGTCCGCGCGCCGATGTGCCGTCGCGTACACGTGTTAGGACAGGTTATGTGTTGCGCCGTGCCGAAAATTTGAAAAACAAGTAAGTTTTGATGTTTTCTATTCACATATCTATTTATTTTATGTCCCTAATGAATGTTCTCAATAGATAACTATTAATTAAGCTTTATTTTGAACGCAAAGTTGATAACTCTTGTCATACATATTTTTCTCGTAACGGCGTAATAAATTTGAAATGGCGTGGGGGTACTCAGTGGATAAAACGCGTAGGGTACACGGTGGATAGTGATTCAGTGTGTACCTACATAGTGTCGGAAAGTTCAATATTTTTTTGTTGTAGAATGCCACGAAAACCTGCGCCGGGAGGCAGGAAGATAGGAAAAATAACGGAAGAAGCAATGAAGACGGCCCTAGAAGAAGTTTTAAGGGGTAAATCAATCCGTCTAGCATCCAAGGAAAATAATATTCCCTTCACGACTCTCTACCGGTACAACGTCAAAATGAAGGCTAGAGGTTGTATTGAAAATATAAAACTTGAACCCAATTACGCCGTCAACAAGATATTCGATGATCAACAAGAAATGGCTTTAAATGAATATTTTTCAAGCTGCGCCCTTATGTTCTATGGCTTATCAACTAAAGACTGCCGAAAAGTGGCTTATGAGATGGCTGTTATAAATAAGTTGAAAATTCCCGAATCTTGGACTAAAAACCAACTAGCAGGTATCGACTGGCTTAAAGCTTTCCGACTGTTCCCGATTTGGCCTATGTCAAGGACCATGACATAAAAATGTTGCTCCCGAAGCCAAGTGTCGGGGGCAGCACTTTATTCATCTTATTATTGCTTTGATACCATTGACTTTTCACTAATCGATATACGTTAAGACTCTTGAAATGTTTTGGATTTTTTTATAGGTATGTACTTAAAAGTATCTACCTACCTATTATGCAAGTTTTTACTAGGTATTAAGTAAAAGAACCTATAATAATTATTATAATATCGTAAGGACCAATTTTTGCCTGTGATTTAATTGTTATAAAAGTCAATTGTTTACTATTGTTGATTATTAATTATTATGACATTTTATAGTGAATTTAAAAGCCAAATAGCAGTTAGCTGCATTTATATACTATATTACTATATGCTAATGAACACGAAAACTAAACTTTTTAATTTTTGGTGCCAAAAAAGCTAGGTACGGTTTGTTTGTTTTTTATTCCTAAGACATAATAATTTAGTGATTTTTGTTCCAGTTATTTGTGTAACTTTATGTTGATATTTCGATCTCAGTATATGCGTAGTTGTTCCTAAGTTGAGACTGTTTAATTTGTAATTACAAGAAGTAAAATTAAATAAATATAATTTGTTTTAATCAAAAGAACATGATACCTGTTTCACTGTACCCACCCCCAATCCATTGTGTACTTAGTACTATAGTCAGTGTGTACACCTATAAGTACACAGTGGATCAAGTTCCATTTTTTTTAAAAAGAGGAATAACAATTACATCGTTAAAGATAGACAGTTCCTGTCTATGACAAATATAAAGCCAATTAGTGTACTTTTTAAACTTTTTAAGTTAAAACCGCCTAACTAATAAAGTGACGTATCTACGTCGCTCTGAAGAAAAGGCGATCCACTGTTACCACAATGACCCTAAGTATCGGTTTTAATCATAATCAAAATATAGGGAATTCTTATAAATGTATAATTGAAGATTGAAGTACGTACAGTACTTGAGTGTAAGCTAAAGCTTTTCTTCGGCTGTAATACAACGTAGATTTGTGTCCGCGCCAGTAATAATGACTCCAATTTTGCTTAGAAAATAATCAAAATGACGCGGTTGACATGCGGGTGCAATTGAAAAATGTTTCTTCGCGTTGCCTTAAATCTTCGTAATCTCTAGCAAAAGACCCATTTATCGGTCTGGATTGTAAATAGGAATGTACCCAGAATTTATGACTCGATTGTACAAAAACCAAGCTGAAAGTATCACCGCAGCGTTCTGAATAAGTTCCGTTTTCATTTTATCGACAAATAGGAACTGTTTTCACCTTAACGTTCGAATGTGAAATGAACGCAAGACGGAAGTAACGCGGGACGTCGTGCATCGCAGCTCCGGACGGAGATGCTGAGAAAACTCGGACGTTGGTGCGTTGTCTCCGCATGCGAGTCCGTAGCTCCGCGTCTCGCAACGAGACGCGGCGGCAGTGTGACAACCGCCTATAAACAAAGAGAAAACAGGACTAAACATTCCGCAAATTTCAAGTTATTTTTGCATATCAAGCCAAATAATTTTGGCTTGATATGCAAAAATAACTTGAAATTCCCACAGTGATGAAAATCAAGTTTTTTTCAATAGGATTCAGTATTTGTTTCAGAAGAATAACGAAGGATTGAGCGGCATTCCGCTAAACAATGTTTTGAATTTGGTTGATGACAAATCCTTGACAAATCGCTACTGTCGTTTCATAATGCAATATGAGGTTTGTTTGGAGCGCCACTAGGGTTTTATTTTATTTTATTTATTTTTCTTTATTAGAAGACCAACAGCTTTGTAACATACAAAAATAATCTACAAATAAGATACATTTAGTGTAGCCAATAACAGGTCTCCCTATCAAATACAGGGTATGAAAACGGGTTTGCTAATTAATCGCCAATTACTGGCCACCGTTCAATAACTGGCCACCTCATACTAAAAATTAACTCTTGTCTACCTACAAACTGAACTCATTTTAGTATATCGTGGCCAGTTATTGAAGGTTGGCCAGTAGGTAATTAACACCTTATAGTAAAATGAATTATATTGGTTGGTGGAGTTCATTTTTAGTATGAGGTGGCCAGTTATTGAACGGTGGCCAGTAATTGGCGATTTACCCTATCCCTGGGCTGACACTTAGGCTATAATTGTCTATTGTGGTATTATGGGAACCGGGATAGGCCCAAGTACCCGTACCATGAGTTTACAGTGACAGTACTCGCTAACCTACTGCGTAAAGGATTTGTATGGAGGATTGTAGTTCTACAAAGTAATCGGTAGGGGCACTGTACTATTCTCCATATAAATGATTTACGCTGTCGCTGGCGAGTACGGTCACGTTAATTCATGATAAGGGTAAGTACAGAAAACTTTACTGAATTTGCATACGTCGTAAAATTGGTTTACTTAGGTAACTATGTCCATTTTTTTACTACTCCCCGTTATTTTAGACGCATTTGATCATTTGACTATATACAATATTATTCCAACAGCCACAGATTATATATTACTATACTAGCAACAGCGTATGTGGGCATATTTTTATTTTGTTGTCGATTTTTTTTTTCTCATATTTCAATAAAATTTGGTGAGTTGGTAAAGTTGCTTTTTTTGAGCATGGTAAGCTCAATATAACGATATGTCCTACAATTTTTTCTCCGTTGAGTTACACAAAATGTATAACAGAAATCGGCCCATGGGCCAATTTTTATTTTGCTGTCGAATTATTTATTTTTCATTTCGAGCTCCTTTACTAAAATTTAGTACATAAAATACGAAATTTTGTTAAAAAAAAAACATATTTTTTTGTAACTGAATGGAAAACTTTGTAGGACATATCGTGAAATTGGGCTTATCTTGTACAGAATAAGCAACTTCACTAACTCACCAAATTTTATTGAAATCTGAGAATAAAACAAAATCAACAACAAAAAAAAATATCTTAATAACTTTTAGCAAGAAGATTTATTATTACTACTACTCGTAACATTTCTCAACTGGCCAGGTAAATGGCCTATTCATAGGAGCTACCCAATAGACGTTTTCCTCAACACATTAATGAAACAAACTTGCAGTAACTCGTAAATGTAGAAAAACGTCAGCAAGTTATTGCGAAGTGTATCAACTGTGTCAATGTCAGTCCATGTTACACTTCGTGGAAAATAAAAAGTCACATCTGCTCGAGGATTTATTAGGTCATAAGTTTTTATTTTGTTTTGTAGCGATTTTCTGACTCATGTTTTTGGTAATATTGGCTATGTGACATAAGATACGCCTAATATCGGTAACTTCTGATCTCAAGGACCGATGCAGAACGCATACAACGGAGGCCATAGAAGTGTCTCCCTCACTTATATATGGTCGCCGCGCTCGAACGTTTCGCTCCCACCTATGGCCGTCACTCGCTGCTGCCGCTTGCCATCGAAGTCCTGACATGTCAAATATGAAATAATCAGGGGCTGGCAACCTTTTTCGGCATAGAAAAAATTTCAATTTAACACATAATAAAAAGGAACACATTCGCAAAAACAAACGCATTCTTGCAACTTGTACCTTTTAGAACGGTAAATAGATTCCTAACAATAAATCCACATTATCCGTCCTCGAACCGAAGGGGTTGGGCATTAAATTAAGAAATACTTACTTATAAACAAAATGAAATAATAAACATACAAAATTGTAAACAATAGGTTTAACAACTTATCAACTCCAATTATGCTCACTCAATTGTGTCACCTTCCTGTTATTTTGTAAAACAAAAAACATAGTCATCAATCCTATGACCAGCCCAATTATCGATTAATGTTCGACTTTAAATAAGTACATACTACATAGCTAATACTCAATCTATCAGCAGTACATTATTTTTAGGCAGCCTACAAAAGAAAAATAGAAAAATAAGTTTTCTCAAAACGTGAGGTATTAAGTATCATGTATATTTTTTTTGAGTGGTGTACGTATGTTTTTATTTCGTTGTATATGTTTGAGAAAAGCACTTTAAATGCCTTAGCCGTGAAAAGGGTTTGCCGGCTTCGTTACACTATCCGTCTATATATACCTACTCACCCGGCAAGCCCTTTTTTTTCCCGGCGTCTGCAATAATGTACTATTCTATGAAGACTATGAAAATAACTTATACTCGTTATATTATTTCGCGGCGTGCCAGTGATTCATGTCAAACTCGTATTATTTAAAGCTGTACGGAAATACAGTTTCATAGTTTACCTCCTTGTAATGTGTTGAAACGGGTGAATGACCTATTATCGCCAAAGTTCATTAGTCGACGCAATTATTCGGATATGCTTATTATTTGGTTCGCCTATCAGTGGATCCTAACCTTTTCTTGAACAGGAACCACTCTTTAGCCGACTATGCCGAAGCAAAAAGAAGGGTTATGATTTTGACCTTTAGTATATTCGACATATTTTTAGGTGAGTGTAGAGTATGTTAGGGTTTGGGCTCGTAAGTAAGAACCTAAGAAGTATTCCTTCCAAGTAATGAGATCTTTACGAAATTGGATATATTCATCAACGCTTTGTGAAAATAGCGTTGTAATATGTTGCTTGAATTTGGAAATAAATGTAAATAAAAAAATAAAATATTTCGAATACCATTTTTTAAGGAGTGGGTAATTTCGAAAGCAAGTTGGGTAATTTCGAAGGTTTGTAGAAATGGTTTTTATGCAATATGAGTTTAAGAATCTTATTTCTTTTTAGTTCTAATTTATCCCCTCAAAAATCCCGCTGATTCACGGTAAAGAATTTGTTTTTTGTTTAAATCACAAATTATTTTCGAATTTCTCCCGCGCTGTGATCAGTCATCGTCATCATTGTTTTTTATAAAATAATGTTTCTTTTATATGTTTAATAATCTAGAAATTTGCATTTAGAGAATTCAATAACTTATTTATGAAGAAAACATTAGTCTAACTCTGATAATGGACTGGAAAACCTAGTCTGGGGTAATTTCGAAAGTAAATTTTTTTCGAATTTCACCCGTGGGATAAATTCGATTGCTTTTTTTAAACTACAGATAGACCGTTATGCTGTACTCATTATTACGACAAAAATGACAATGTAACGTAAAAACAAACGAACAATGATTTAACTTAGCTTAATCGCACTCTTTTTATTTAATCAACCACAACACACGTGCGCTCACGACTAGCGACACGAAGTGAACTGAAGCGGGGGAGCAGATAAACATGGCGTCTTGACAAGCGTTGCAAGCGTAGTAATTGTTCCCAGTTTAGTAGATATGTGTGATTTTCGACTTATCCCCATTTTCGACTTTACCCTAAAGCATGTTATTGCATTTATTATAAAGATAAATATGTTTAATATTAATGCGAGCACTACAACGGTCATGGTAATATGTTTTTAGTTATGTAATCCGGTGAAAATGTAAGTCAAAGTTGTCATATAGGCGAAGGGTCACTTTGATAGTTACCGAATAAATTAACCGACTTGGTTTTATATTGTATCTCACAACTTTTTTCGGTAGAAAGTTGCGAGACTTGCATTTTTTTACATGTAATGTTTTTGATGGGATCTCATTTCTTTTTGTAAGTGGTCCTCCTTATTTTCCCTTTAGGGACTACTACCTGTGTATCCACAACTGTCTTTCTTAAAGCCCACTCTCTGTCTCTGTGGGCTTTTCTCGAAAGTTTTGATGAAGCGTAAATACTTCTTAGTTTATTATACTTACTCCGAAATTGCGGAGTTTTGCACTTTAACACTACCGAAGTTGACATTAACTAGATGTAAACCACACAGACTTGTCACTCCCTCTCATGATCCATAATGACTCCTCTCATTATACATAATGATCCTTCTCATGATTCCTCTCATGGCGATGGTGATGATGAGGGTGGTGATGATGGCGGCGATGATGGTGGTGGTGGTAATGGTAGTGGTTATTGTGTTGGGGATGTGGTTGTGGTAATGGTCGTAGTGGTAATGTGGTGAGGATGTTGATTTTATAATCATCGTTATCACCATCACCACAAACATTGTCATCACAATCGTCATCATCATTCATCACCACTATGACCATCACCATCCGAATCAACACCCCCATAATTATACCTAATCACGATCATCGGCATCATCATCGTCATCGTCATAATCATAATCATCTACAACAACACCATCATCATCATCATCATCACCAATCACCACCACCACCATCATCATCACCAATCACCACCATCATCATCATCATCATCACCAACACCTCCCTCACCACCACCAGTCACCACCATCTAAATTACCACCAATATCCCCATCTTCACCACCAGTCACCTCCACTCCACCATCATCATCATCACCAACAGTCACCACCATGGTCGTCATCATAATCATCATCATCACCAATACCACTTTCATCAGAATCAGTCACCACCACCACCATCATCATCATCATCACCAACACGTCCATCACTACCACCAGTCACCACTTTCATCAACACTATCGCATCACCACCATCATCATCTAAACAATCCAACACCCTCGTTACCAACACCAGTCCCTAGCTTCATCATCATCATCAGCACCCCCATCACCACCACCGCCACCAATTACCACCATCATCATCATCGTTACTATCACGATTCCAACTCACTGCCTCTGCGGGGTGAGGTAACTCAATTCGGTGCGGCGGTGAGCGTGTCCATTCTGTATGTATTAATATTCTGTGCCTGAGGTCTTAGTATCTAAACCGAAGGTTATATGAACCGCAAAGTTAACTTTGTAATCGTGTATTTTTATAGGGCTCATAAGGAAATACAAATTTATCTATGCAGCTCGCATAACTGGAAAACTACACGGAAATTTTGTAATGTTTAGGTTTTTTAATGATTTGTACACCAAACCGTAATAGAGCTCGAAATTTCAAGCTTGTGTGTCTGCTAGAAGTAACTTAGAATTCGTATGATCATATGTAAGTGAGTCAGTGAATCAGTGAGTGAATCAGTGAGTGACAAAATTAAGGAACTTTGACTGGCAATAATTTCTTAACTAATGGTTCAAATTGAATGTAATTTGGAACATGCCTAGGTGATATCACGTTCTCCTGGTAATTAAAAATTCAGGCTTCTATCTTTGTCCATAATGAAATACAGGGGGTTTGAAAATGGTCTGAATGGCTTCGAGAAAAGGATGTTACGGCGTGCCGGCAAGCGCGTTTGCTCGACTTGGCGGGGGCACTGCCGTGCCCCCAGATTTGTGTGAGGTTGTCTGATATGTATTTTAATATTGTTTATCATCAAATCCATTATAAATATTTTGTATTAGATCATTTGAAAATTATCTAAAACAATAAGTTAAGTATATACCATTCGTATCATTACACAAAGCAACGGTATTATAAAACAAAATTGATTAAGTGAAATTATACAAAATGTCGTGCAACCATTTTATACAACAGCTAGTTCTAATAAACTTTATATAGGTACCTACATCATGTTACGTAACTATAGGTATTAGCGTTTTATAAGTATCAAAGCCAGACATTGATTTTATTATTTTTAGCGTGCTAAAATATTGCTACAGAAAAAACTTTATAGAACGTCAATAAATCTAGACTTGGCGCGGCACCAATTTTAGGGGCGTCATCCATTTCAGCCAACACCACTGTTTCGGAATAGCATTACTACTATATTACTAGTTAGCCTACTGTCGTATTCCTAATTTTTACAAATAATTCAAGATGCCCGCGACTTCGTCCGCGAAACCCTTTTTCTTAACCGTAGTTGGGTAAAAAGTATCCTAATCATCTTTGGTTGTCTAGCTACCTTTGTGCCAAAATTGGTTGGTTAACACCGATGGCACGATACCGCACAATCCTATATTGATAGATGGCATACCTAAGTAGTAAAAGTTATAAAGGTTCATACGAAACAATAAGTTTACATTAATAATGAAAACGTAGGTATCGATAAATTTCATATACTTAGATCTTTTGATATAAAAAAAAGTGTAACAAATCAAACTACTGAAATGTATTTTTCGCTTTTCATGCTCATTAAGTTACCATATAATAGTGTTTTCACTTCTCTCGCTCTAAAAGTTCGACTTTATGCTGTGCGTAGGCGACATAAAGTCGCTTTTTATGCTCTAGAGCATAAAGTAAAATCGTCGTCGAAGACCAAGGCGATCGGTCCAACAGCCACACGAAAAATGTTCTTAATAAACAGTTAAAAAAAAAAACATAAAACTTCATACAATAAAACCCGTTCCAGACCTCCCGATCCGATCCGATTTATCGGGAGAAATCGGATAATGTGTAGTATATAAGATCCTAACAATTGCACTACACATTATCCGATTTCTTCCGATAAATCGGATCGGATCGGAAGGTCTGGAACGGGTTTTAACTCTTTATTTTATTTCGTTTTGTTAGTATTCTAAGACCAAGGCAAATATACCAACAGCCAAAGTACACAATAAAACTTCTTGAAATAAACTTGTAACTTTTATGTACTATCATTTATTACTTTTTAAACTATTACTTTCCATATTTATTAAATTTGTTTTTAAGTAGGTGGTATATACATGATATGTGTATTGTATATATGTTATTTACATGATACAGTTTCATTTCCTCGCAATCGAAGTGAAAAGTAGAGTGTGCAACTCGTCCATAAAACGCATTTTACACTCGACTTTATATTCATCCTCGCTCGCAAGCTCGCTCGGATGGATAAACGTCTCGTGTAAAATGATGCGTTTTATGCACTTGTCGTACAATCTACTATTTATGCTCATTTGCATAAAGTCATTTCTTCTTTTAAGACTAAGGCAACTACAATTTTCTTGTTGTACAGCAAAACTAGGTAATATTCGTTGATTTCGATTCTGAGTTTCTGTTTATCATAAATTGCATTCGCTTAGCATCGCAATGGACTACAACTTTACACATCTGCGTTATAAATATTTTATGATTTGTTTCACACGAACAGGTTTTATGTTTATCAGAAGATGAGAATATAATACAGATGGACGACATTGGGTAGAGTGCAGGCAGCCATTATGCAATTATTTTGCAGTTATGGAACGTCAATCACATAATACCTACAACTTTACTAATGTCAGTAGTAGGGATTCGCCGATACTACGATACGGGGCGGACGGGCCTGATGGGCGGCATCCAGGGCGGATTTGGCGGACCACGAAACCTAAAAAAAAAAAAAAAAAAAAAAAAAAAAAAAAAAAAAAAAAAAAAAAAACAAATAGCCCCCTACTTGGAGCGTTTGGAATAGGTCCCAGGACGCTCAGACAGCTCTGTCAGAACTTACAGAACGCCCTACGCTAACAATGCAACACCTTCCCCGACCCATCGACCCTTTTCTATTGTCTACCCGAGCTCGGGTTTTATTGCCCTCTCGGACGCCGAGCTCACTTTTATTACGGTCTACTATTGTTTCCCTCTTTTATATTTCTCTTTGGCTTCAACTGCCTACAACTTCCTTTCCAAACGGTATACATCTTTTAAGAACATTCTTTAGGTAAAGCTGGACAAATACCTAAACATCTCATACCTAAACTATCAGACTAGGTCCGCCACCTTGGTTCTTATTGGAATCGCTGTTTCAACCCAGCCTGTCTCACATCGTCTCTTTACTCCAAGGTTTCTTACTACGTGATGTGTGCTACGGTGTACGTATCACTAATCTAAGCTAACCTATGCTAGATCACAATTCTAACCTAACCTAACCTAAGCTACAGGACTACGCCCAGCTAACGCAGGATACGTTAACTGACTACTTAACTTCAGGTAGCCTTACTTCAAAGTATGTATTTTGTTACTCACTACATATGCTGCATTTCGAACGTTGTTCTATTTATATATTTTATCTTGTTCAACTTAACATTACTTCTAACTTATCACCTAACTTCGAAAACTTAATTTTGAAGAACTGCTTTATTTACTTACCTACTTAAAACTAGCTACGAGCACAGTACAGTTGTTTTGGTCTTAAGAACGCTGTTCTAACCTAACCTAACCTTGCATAAATTTGAGTACGTACTCAATGTTACTTTCATCTCTTTTTTGTAATAACCGACTTCAAAAAGGAGGAAGTTCTATGTAAAAATATTGCCTGTAGCATAAGGATAATACGAATCTAATCTTACAATAGTAATGCGGTATTTTATACAGTAATAACTGCTTCAAAACTATACTAACTTATTTAAGCTGTAAGTTAAAAATACGAGTTCTAGTTTTGCATATTTATTTATTTCGTCAAATATTATGTTCTTGAATAGATGCTTAAGAAAATACCTGAATAAACTTTGTAACTTGTACTAACGTGTATTTGTAGTAGGCTGAACTAAACTCGTTGATTTTTTAATTTGTTTGTAAAGATTTATGACAGGTTTCTTCTCCGAATCATCAAAAGATTCGAAAGTCTATTATAAATTTTATTACTGTTTGTTGGTGGCTGTTGGGCGCGGTACAAACTAGTCGAAACGTGATTTTAACGGTAATCTATTGTCACATCCTTATAAAAGCCGATGGACAGTGACGATCTATAAGTATTCAGAACCGAGTCGTGCTTGTTACCAGAGCTCTCTCAGTGTACAGTGACATAGTGTTGAATCGTGCTACAGTGCTTATAAAAAATGGCAAATGTAAGTATGTACTATTTTTTATAAAATATGTATGTAGTATTTTTATGTACTATTTGTTTAACAGTGTTTTTTTTTTCTGTAACTTGTGTTCATCGTGTTACTTGTTAAGTGTGTTAATCGGATGTATAACTTATTGTTGAATATTGTTACAGTTCACGGAAAACACTTTCAAGAATTTTTATTACCCTGAACCTGAACATGATGATTCAGGGAGTGATGAAGAAGGCACACTCGGTTTTAAAGTGAAACAAGCCATAGCGAAGAAACGTCCTGCAAATAGTATCGAGAGTTTCTTTGAAAAACCGCAGAAAAAAGTGAAACCAGTGAAGAGATCTTCCAGTGTGTCGCAAAGTTCCCATACCGGTGTTGCTTACCTATCTTCGGGTAAAGACGATGCTGCGTATGCATCACACCTTATTAAGATAGAAATATACGATCTTGAAAAAGTTAGGAACATCGCACCAGAAGAGCACTGGAAGCACGCCGATGTGAGATTAAAATCTTACATCTCAACTGAGCAAGATCCACAGCTTGAGACTGTCCGTGATGTGATATACAACATAACGAAAGACATAGCTTCAAAGGACACTTGCGTGAAATATTTTATAAACAATACGAAAAAGTAAACTAAGTGTTTGTGTAGTTTTAATACTAGGTTAAAACTGTATTTATTATATAAGACATAAGATAATATTTTATAACATACCCTTGTGTACTACTAGTATTATATATTTCTTACTGCTTAAACAACAACTTTTTGTTATTCAAAATTGTTAAGACTCGTTTTATAACCACATGTTGTAATTTGTTTTGTAGCCTAATCATATTGATCTATTTCCCTTTGCAAATGTATAAAAGTCTCCACCCTTTAATATAAAATCACTAAGCTACGTTTGTTATTTTAAGGAAAAAATTTGTTGTAATGTAATCACTATTTTCTTAGACACATCTCACGATGGACTGTTTAAGCTGTGATGTTTACGATTCCGAGCTCGTCAGGCTATGCGAAGAAATTGAAAGTGATCAAGAAATGTATGAGATCGGGGAATTACTAAGCCAGCTGCATAGTCAAGGGTGAGTACTCTTGTTCCAACCTGTTATATTGTTTATTGATATTGTACTTGTATATTTAGACATGCAATTTAAACAGTTTATTCTTGTTCAAACTTGTACAAAACCATTGACCAGTGTCATTGAGTTGTTGCCTTTTTATGGCTCAGTTTCATTGTTCTCTGTTGGGTGGGGATCCTGGAAGGTTCTTTATAAGCGACGTCTCTGGTGTAGAAATCATTCATTATTCCAGTTACTGTGTTTGTGCTAGTACTGTGTCTGTGTATTGTACAAAATACTGTTTTAAAAATGGTGCTTGGATACTTTCATATGGGAACTAGTTTAACCCACGACAAAATTGCAGTTTTAAGCAAAGGATTCATTTTAAAAGTATTTCATAGAAACATAAGATTGTGGTATATTGACAATCAATTACCTCAGGCGCTTTTGGAAGATGAAGATATTATACCCTATTACACACCATGTGATGGGCATATCAATAAGTCGATGCATAACTTGTCATCAGATGTCATTGATGGTGTTTTAACAATGCAGGCATATTGCCAGCAATGTCGAAAAAACTTAAGTTAGTATAATGATAATAATTTAATCATTGTTTTGAAGTTTTAAATCTTGTATTAAATACTAACGTTTCACTTTTTCTATTACAGATCTAACCAAGTAGGACGGGGGAGAAAAAGGACAGCTACAAGTACGGGTGCAGAAGTACCAGTGAAGAGAAACTACCCTTCCAACAGTCGTGATATGTCTACATCCTCAAGCGAAGAACCATTATCCGATGTCAATGTAAGTACAAAAAATAATTCTGAAATTGAATGTTCGGTGTGTAAAAAGTTCGTGTCAAAAAGATATTTTGGTAACCATTTAAATAGTAATATTCACAAAAATAATGTGTTGAGATCCGATAGTGAATATGTTAATGTCCAATTAATTGAAAATGCATTCAAAAACAGAGTCGCTACTTACAGAATATTATTTAATGAAATGGATCACCAACCTCTTGATCCCGAAACTATTTTACAAAAACACAAGGATAAGATCTTTACATTATTAGATCGTTCACTTAACAAACATCACGCTTTAAAAGTAAATTTTATTCTTAATGCAAATTTTACACAAGATACCAAACAATTAAATAATACATTTGATTTCCAATTAAGTAATAGTATTGTTGATATCAGCACTGATAAAGCTGCTGTTTTTACGTCCCTAGTAAATGAAATTGTGATAAGGTTGTCAAACTTTGAAAGAAAAGATAGTGGGTGGAGTTTAGTAACATTTAATCATATCGATCTCAATATTAACAAATATAATCCATTACGCGGCTCTTCTTTTATCGAATTACCTCGTGATATAAAAAATAAAAAAGCGGTTATTAATGTAAAAAACAATGACCATGAGTGTTTTCGATGGGCTGTATTGTCTGGTTTATACGAACCCAAAAGTCATTCAAATATGGTCAGTTCATACATATTACATAAGAATAAATTGAACTTTGAAAATTTAACTTTTCCATTTAAATTGGGAGATATCCATAAATTTGAAAAAAATAATGATATTAGCATTAATGTATTTGGTCTCGAGTACAACTCTCAAAACAAGAAACACGATGTTATAGGCCCACTACATTTAACTAAATTAAAAAAGTCTAATCACTTAAACTTGTTGTACATAACTAAAGATAACCAAGGACATTATTGTTTTATCAAAAATTTATCGAGGTTAGTGTCTAAGCAATTGTCAAATGCACAACATGCTGTTCATATTTGCGATGGTTGCTTAATTAAATTTACATCACACGAGAGACTAAACCAACATCAAAAAAACGACTGCTTCCACGTATGCACAAACTTACCATCCGAAAAAGAAGACACAAGAAATTGGTTTAACGAATATGTTCCATCGAATCAAGTTACTTTTAATAATTATGAACGACAATTAAGAGTACCTTTTGTTGTATACGCTGATTTTGAGGCATTTTTAAATCCAATTCAATCCTGTTCTAACAACCCCAGTACATCTTCTACTACCAATATTCAAAAACATGAAGTTTATAGCTTCGGTTACTATATTAAGTGTTCTTATAATGACAAGTTATCTGTGTACAGAACATATACAGGTGAAGACTGTGCAAAAACATTTATGAAAGTCATAAAAGAAGATTTAGAAACTATTTGTAAAAGTAATGCGTTTGCTAAAACTTCTTTCCCTCTAACAGATGCTAATAAGGTAGACATTATGCAAAGCCATGCTTGTTATATTTGTGATAGAAATTTGAATGATGACTCAACCGTTTCTTATAATTATCATACTGGACTTTACGAAGGCGTTGCACATAAATTTTGTTCTGAAAAATACAAACCACCCAATTTTGTACCTGTATTTTTCCATAATTTGAGCAATTACGATAGTCATTTTATTGTACATGGACTTGGTCTTGAAGATGGTGACATAGAACTAATCCCACAAAATAAAGAAAAGTATATTTCGTTTTCTAAGTCTTTACAAGTGAATAATCGTGTTGTAAAATTGAGATTTGTCGATTCTCTTAAATTTATGTCGAGTAGCTTGGATAAATTAGCTAAAAACTTGACTACTGACCAATTTTACGAATTGAAATTGAACTTTCCTCGTGAAGAAGACTTTAAACGTCTAATACGGAAGGGTGTCTATCCATATGAGTACATGACTTCGTATGATTCACTGAAATTAACTTCGCTTCCTACACAGGATCAATTCTATAGTTCTCTTACTGACAGTCACATTTCCGAAAACGATTTCCTACATGCTCAAGATATTTGGTCTCATTTCCAATGCAAAAATATGGGGGATTATTCCAATCTTTATCTGAAAACAGATGTTTTATTACTAACTGACATATTTGAAAATTTTAGAAATGTGTGTCTTAAGACATATGGTTTAGATCCCGCCCATTATTATACCGCGCCTGGAATTTCCTTTGATTCGATGTTGAGGACTACCAAAATAAGTTTAGAACTTTTAACAGATGTCGACAAAATAGCTTTTATAGCGAAAAACATTCGAGGAGGGATTTCCCAATGTAGCAACAGACATGCAAAAGCAAATAATACATTTATGGAAGATTATGATCCAAATATTCCTTCATCTTTTCTCATGTACTTAGACGCAAATAATCTCTATGGGTGGGCTATGTCACAATGTCTTCCGTCTGGCAAATTTGAATGGGTAAATAAAGATACCGATTTCAATGTTTCAGACGATGCTGAATATGGGTTTATATTAGAAGTTGATCTAGAGTACCCCAAGGAATTACATGACTCTCATTCAGATTTGCCGTTCTGTCCAGAAAATGTATGTCTAGGTGATTCTAAAGAAAAAAAATTGATTCCCAATTTAAACAATAAATATAATTATGTATTACATTACAGAAATCTTAAACAATGTTTAAAAAATGGGTTGCGTTTAGTGAAAATCCATCGTGTGTTGAAGTTCAAACAATCTACTTGGTTAAAAAGTTACATAGATTTGAATACCCGAATGCGTTCGCTGGCGACATCTGATTTTGAAAAAGATTTCTTTAAACTTATGAATAATTCTGTTTTTGGTAAAACAATGGAAAATGTCACGAAACGTGTGAATGTTAAATTATTAAGTCACTGGGAAAATCGCGGAAAATCCCAAGGGGTACAGTCCTTAATATCTAAACCTGAATTTCATAGTTTATCAATATTTTCTGAGAATTTAGCTGCTGTGCAATTGAAAAAAACAAAAATCTTTTATAACAAACCAATTTACCTTGGATTCTGCATTTTAGATCTATCGAAAACTTTAATGTACGAATTCCACTACAATTATATGAAATACAAATATACGGAAAATCTCAAGCTCCTTTACACGGATACTGATAGCTTAATATATGAAATAAACACTGCTAACTTTTATGAGGACATTAAATCTGACCTGAACTTGTATTATGATACATCTGATTACCCACCCAACAATGCATATGGTTTACCATTACTAAATAAAAAGAGGTTAGGTTTTTTTAAAGACGAAAATAATGGCAAAATTTTGAAAGAGTTTGTTGGTCTTAGATCAAAAATGTATGCCTTAGATGTTCAAAATAGTGGTATTATATCCAAAGCTAAAGGAATAAACAAGTGTGTTACCAAAAAATTAACCCTTAACGACTATAAAAGTTGTTTATTTGATAGAAATATACAACATGCTCAAATGTTACGATTCCGATCAATAAAGCATGTTTTATTTACGCAAAATGTCAATAAAATATCATTATCTTACAACGACACAAAACGATATTTATTGAAAAACACTTCGGATACTCTTGCGTGGGGTCATTATAAAATACCTCATAATTCTTAAAAAAAAAAAAAAAAAAAAAAAAATACACGGAACATTCAATTTTCATATTTATTTTTTGTACATAATATTGTATTTTAGGATGTTTTTTTTTTATTTTTTAAGTTTTGGCAATAAAATGATTGGCTTTTTATGTGATTTATCTAGAATAATATAAATATTAAAAAATAATTAGCAAAATTTTTGTTTTTTTTTTTTATTTGTTACCCCATTTTTTTTACCAAATTTATTTAAAAAGCTATGGTCTAGAAATTTTCTCATTTGAAGTCAATCCGTTAACATATGAACACACATATTTAAAAATTTATAATGATTCATTTTAACCACCCTTTCACTACAATAGTAGCGGGTCCAAGTGGGTGTGGTAAAACTCAGTTTGTTACCAATTTTTTAAACAATGCAAAAGAAGTATGTAATGTTGAATTTGATGAAATTATTTGGTGTTATGATGAAATGCAACCTTTGTACAATCTGGAAAATGTAAATTATAGCCAAGGAATACCAGATTTTTCTTTATTTGATGGAAAAAAGCCCAAGCTTCTCATAATTGATGACTTGATGAGAGAATCGGATGGACGAATCGTTGATATTTTTACAAAAGGAAGTCACCATAGAAACTTAAGTGTTTTTTATATTACTCAAAACATATTTCATCAAGGCAAAGGACAACGTGATATTTCATTGAATACCAGCTATATTGTATACTTCAAAAACCCGAGGGATAAAACACAAATTCGCTACTTGTCACGACAAGTTTATCCGGAGAACCCAAAATTTGTAGATGAAGCCTACAAAGATGCCACTAAAGATGCTCATGGTTACCTTATGATTGATCTGAAGCAAAATACCGATGACATATGCCGTTTTAAAACTAAAATATTTCCTTTTGATGGGCATTGTACCGTATATGTTCCCAAGAAAGGGTTTAAATACGACAAGAATCAACACGTTTTAATCAGTTCCAAATAATGCATCCAAGAGTACACACATATAAACATTTACTTGAAGCACTGCAGTTACTTAAACCAAAGTATCGCACAGCGTTGCTAAAATCTTGTGAAGATGAAGAAATTAATATTATTTGTGAGTGTATTTATAACGTTTTAAAAGGGAAAATACCACTGGAATCAAAAGATAAATCAAAACTAAACAAATATAAAGACACATTACGAAAACTAGTTTCGAAAGGGAAACACAAATTGAGGAAAACTGTTATTATTCAAAAAGGAGGTGCATTTCTACCTATTATATTAGGTGCAGTTTTAAGTGCCTTAGTAAGCTCCGTAACATAAAATAAAATGGAAAACACAAAAAAAATGTTGTTAGTTGAACCAGACTTTATTGAAAGACTCAAACGAAATGATAGCCAACCCGAAAATGTATCATCTCGCCTAGACGGAGAGATGCAAAAAATCCTGAAGAGTAAAATTAATGATCGTGAAAAGTGGGCATTATATTCTCAAGCACTACAACGATTTTTGCACTTTATTGAATCAGATCGAAAACCATTTAAAATACCAATAGTGATGGAGGGGTTTGATCAACTCAACGATGAAAGTAAGGATTTAAACTTAAAAGTAAACAAAAAGGAGGAGGATGAAAATTATGAATCAGTTGCAAATAAAACACTACCAGATGGTGATGTTTCTGCAGTTACTGCAGCTACACCGTCTGGTACAAAAAATCCAGAAACTGTACTATTCAGTCCATCTCGTATTATAGATAATTTACCAAAATCATATGAGAAAAAAACCAGAACATTATTGACTTGTATTGTGTCAAGCAGACCAAAAATATGGTGGAAAACAAATGGTGAAGTTGTAATAAACAATCGAACTATTCCAAACAGCAATATTCTCGATCTGGTAAGCGATACGGTTAGATCTCTTAAACGCCCTAAGCCAACAGGATGGGAAGAGTTTGCTTTATTTTTAAGAGATATAAAAGTTCCTACGTCTTGTATAGGTAATCCTACTAATCTAGAATTTATAAATAAACCTCAATCGAGTGAACCTCACGCATCATCTGCTCCATCAAGTGCTCGATCGTCATCGTCATTTAAAGACACAAGCGCCAGTACACCTCTTTCAAGTGTACTGCTCAAGGCAAACAAAAAGAAACTAGATTGGGAAAGATGGAGCCCTTATTAGACATTCATGCAATATACTACGATGTATCTAATCCAGCAGGCTACAGTAGTTTAAATAAATTAAGTAAACAAATGAAAGGACGAATGAACAAAGACGAAGTAAAGAACTGGTTACAATCTCAAGAAACGTACACACTGCATAAACCGGTTCAAAGGCGATTCACAAGAAATAGATACGTCTTATCTAACTTTAATGAACTCTGGCAAGCTGATCTGAGTGATATGGGTACTTACAGTCAATATAATGATGGATACAAATATATTCTGTGTGTTATTGATGTGTTCAGTAAATATGCTTTTGCGAGAGCTATGAAAAAGAAAGATGCCACAACCGTCATAAATTGTTTTGAAAGCATATTTACTGAAGCCAATTCTACTCCTCGTCACATCCAATCTGATAAAGGCACCGAATTTGTTTCAAAGGCAGCAAGGGATTACTTTAGGAGCAAAAACATTAACTACTATACTACTAACAATCCTGACATTAAAGCAAGTATAGTAGAAAGGTTTCAAAGAACTCTTAAAATGAAAATGTGGCGTTACTTTACTCATAAGAATACATACAAATATATAGATATTTTGCAAGAACTTCTTTATTCTTATAATCACAGTTATCATTCTAGTATTAAAATGCGCCCTATCGATGTAAATTTTGATAATATCATGACTGTTTGGTGTAATTTGTATAACAGAAAAAAGGATAGACAACTTACTTTGGAAATCACAAAACTAAATGTTGGTGATCATGTTAGAATTACTAAATATAAACATATATTTCAAAAGGGTTACGAAACTAATTGGAGTGACGAAATATTTAGAATTGATTCAATAATAAACCGCTTTCCACGAGTTGTGTATACGTTAAGAGATTTAGAAGGTGAGCCTATCGTTGGTACATTTTATTCTAAGGAATTACAAAAAGTGACTTATCTCCCCTCCATTGATTATAAAATTGATAAAATAATACGCTCACGTGGGGTTGGTGCCAGAAAAGAAGTACTAGTGAAGTGGCGAGGTTATCCTAACAAATTTAATTCTTGGATACTCGCTTCAAGCTTAAAAAAAATATGAGTGAAAACAGCTTTTATATTACATTGTTAAGTAACAGTTCCTCGGACTACTATACCGATAATACGACTGCACACTTCTTAACCAAATTACCCAGGAGTATAAAGTTGGAAGGAGAATGGGTAGTTGGCTTAGTAGAATTTCAATACCCTTGTTCAATGTACAATGTTCAAGATCATGAAAATATGATTTATTTAAAAAAGAAAGTAGTGTCACCCACTGACAAGATAGCCAAAATTGTAGATATAAAAACTCATATACCAGCAACTACATATGACAACGTTGACCATTTTATTCAAGCTTTTAATGACAACCCACAACTGAAAAATAATGTAAAGTTTAGATATGATAATCTAACCAAAATGGTTGGGGTAGCAACAATTAATAACGATATAACTTCTCTTATAACAACCCCAATACTAAGTCTACAGTTAGGTTTTAAACCGAAAACAAATTTACGGCAAGTTTCATTTGGTAAAAATCCTGTTAATTTGTATTTGGGCTTACCATCACAATTATTTGTTTATACAGACATCATACAACCACAGGTAGTTGGTGATGTTATAACTACGTTGCTTAGAATAATACCATTAGATCCAACAGAATTCCATTATGGAGCATATAAAACACACATTTTCTCACCCGCTCATTATGTACCTGTTTTACGTAGAGAATTTGATACTATGGAAATAGATATAAGAACAACTACCGGTGCAAGAGTGCCATTTCAATTCGGAATTTCCTGTGTGAAACTACACTTTCAACGGCTAAGATGAATTATAAAAGATCATCTCACTCTTGTCCCTACGATCATTATTATACCCATCAAGCTGGTTCTGGTATAGGAATTGTCTATAAAGGTGTTCCGTTTCAGCGAGGGCATGGGATTGGAAGTTTTTTGGGGGGACTGTTTAGGTCAGTAATTCCTTTGTTGTCTAGTGGTTTTAAAACTGTTGGAAAAGAAGCGTTAGATGCGGGGGTTGGTTTGTTATCTGATATGGTAAATTCACGCCCTATAGATAGTTCAGTTAGGTCTCGATTTAAAGAAGCTAGTGCTAACTTAAAAAGAAAAGCTGATGAAAAGATCGATTCTCTGATGTCGGGATCTGGGTATAAAATGTCAACTAAGAGACGGGAACCTCTCATTACCTTGAAAGCATCGCGCCGAAGAGGAGCTAAGAGAAATAAATATAGTGACGATATATTTTCAAAGTAAATCATGTCATTCCTACACAATCATTCGTGTGAATGTGCAAAATCTGAGTTAGATATATTTGCCCTGCCTTCGACACAGACAAGTATTGAGAGTGGACAGTGGGTTCATTATAAACCAATCTCATCTTTAAGTGATGATGGTCCTATTGAGTTTCAAGTCCCCGGTTCAGGTGATGACTACATTGACTTATCACATACATTATTACATATAAACGCCAAAATATTAAACCAGGATGGTACAAAGTTAAAGCCTGATACTCAAGTTGCCCCCGTTAATAATTGGTTGCACTCCCTTTTTAATCAACTTGACGTATATTTAAATCAAAAACTAATCTCGCCACCAAACAACACATATGCTTACCGTGCTTACATGGAAAATCTACTTAACTATGGACCAGCCGCTAAAAAAACTCACCTTACTTGTGGGTTATGGTATGAAGATACAGCACATTATATGGACACCGTTGACGCAAATAACAAAGGATTTCACAAAAGGATGGAATTTGTTACAGATAGTAAACAAGTTGAAATGATTGGACATTTACATGGTGATATGTTTAACCAAGAGAAGTTTCTAGTGAATGGTGTAGAAATGCGTGTTAAGTTAGTGCGATCAAAAGAATCGTTTAATCTTATTTGTCACCAAGATAAGAAATTTAAGGTACAAATAATGGACGCTAGTCTCATAATAAGAAGAGCTAGAATCAGTCCAAGTGTTTTGTTAGCTCATCAGAAAGTGCTAGCATCAACAACTGCAAAATACCCTATCACAAGAGCAGAAGTAAAGGTACTTACAATACCGTCAGGAATACAGGGTAAAACTTTAGATAACATATTTCTTGGACAAGTACCTAAAAGATGTATAATTGGTTTTGTATCAAATTCATCGTTTAATGGTAATTTTGCATTGAACCCTTTCAATTTTCAAAATTATAATATGAACTCTTTTAGTTTATTTGTAGATGGTCATGAAATTCCTTCTAGAACATTACAACCATCATTTAGTTCTGGTTTAATAGCATCAACATATCATACTCTATTTTCTGGGACTGGTATTCACTTCCACAATGAAGGTAATGCAATAAGCAGAACCGATTACGGGGAAGGTTACTGTTTGTTATGTTTCGATTTGACGCCTGACCTGTCAGCCAGTTCTACCTCACACTGGAACCTTGTAAGACACGGAAGTGTTCGGATAGAAGTTCGTTTTGATAATGCCTTGAGCACTACTATTAACTGTATTGTGTACGCTGAATTTGATAATGTTATTGAAATAAACAAAAATCGTGATGTATCTGTAGATTACAACAGTTAAAATAAATATAAATACAGTGAAATTAACAATTAATCTCATTTCTTCTTAATCTGTGTTTGTAACATCATCGATGAATGTATACATATTTTATTTATTATGGATACTAATGAAATTCAATATTGTATGAAAAAAATTAACCCTAGATTTAAATCAAATGTTTTTGCTGCTAACCGAATCCCTATTTGGGTTGCTCGTCCAGTTTTTATTGTAAGCAATTTGGACCCTGATTCGAAACCAGGTTCCCATTGGGTTGCAATGCATATTGATGCTAAAGGTGTAGGGGAATACTTTGACTCATTTGGTCGGAAACCTACTGGTTATCATAAGTTATTTTTGAATAGAAATGCAAAACGGTGGTTTTATAACCAAAGACCACTTCAAAATCATTTTACTTCAGTTTGTGGCGAATATTGTTTAGTTTATTTATATTTTAAGTATCAAGGAAAAACTATGAGCGATTTATTGAGTTTGTTTTCTGAGAATTCTCTTTGTAACGATTTAATTTTAAGAAATATGTTTAAGTCAATTTTTGTGAAATAAAACAATATATATATACTAAACTGATTTTTTTTATTTATAAATAATACCTTAATTATACCTTATTTACCTAAAAATAGTGATTACATTACAACAAATTTTTTCCTTAAAATAACAAACGTAGCTTAGTGATTTTATATTAAAGGGTGGAGAGTTTTATACATTTGCAAAGAGAAATAGATCAATATGATTAGGCTACAAAACAAATTACAACATGTGGTTATAAAACGAGTCTTAACAATTTTGAATAACAAAAAGTTGTTGTTTAAGCAGTAAGAAATATATAATACTAGTAGTACACAAGGGTATGTTATAAAATATTATCTAATGTCTTATATAATAAATACAGTTTTAACCTAGTATTAAAACTACACAAACACTTAGTTTACTTTTTCGTATTGTTTATAAAATATTTCATGCACGTGTCCTTCGAAGCTATGTCTTTCGTCATGTTGTATATAACATCACGGACAGTCTCAAGCTGTGGATCTTGCTCAGTTGAGATGTAAGATTTTAATCTCACATCGACGTGCTTCCAGTGCTCTTCTGGTGCAATGTTCCTAACTTTTTCAAGATCGTATATTTCTATTTTAATAAGGTGTGATGCATACGCAGCATCGTCTTTACCCGAAGATAGGTAAGCAACACCGGTATGGGAACTTTGCGACACACTGGAAGATCTCTTCACTGGTTTCACTTTTTTCTGCGGTTTTTCAAAGAAACTCTCGATACTATTTGCAGGACGTTTCTTCGCTATGGCTTGTTTCACTTTAAAACCGAGTGTGCCTTCTTCATCACTCCCTGAATCATCATGTTCATGTTCAGGGTAATAAAAATTCTTGAAAGTGTTTTCCGTGAACTGTAACAATATTCAACAATAAGTTATACATCCGATTAACACACTTAACAAGTAACACGATGAACACAAGTTACAGAAAAAAAAACACTGTTAAACAAATAGTACATAAAAATACTACATACATATTTTATAAAAAATAGTACATACTTACATTTGCCATTTTTTATAAGCACTGTAGCACGATTCAACACTATGTCACTGTACACTGAGAGAGCTCTGGTAACAAGCACGACTCGGTTCTGAATACTTATAGATCGTCACTGTCCATCGGCTTTTATAAGGATGTGACAATAGATTACCGTTAAAATCACGTTTCGACTAGTTTGTACCGCGCCCAACAGCCACCAACAAACAGTAATAAAATTTATAATAGACTTTCGAATCTTTTGATGATTCGGAGAAGAAACCTGTCATAAATCTTTACAAACAATATGGACCCAACAAACAAATTAAAAAATCAACGAGTTTAGTTCAGCCTACTACAAATACACGTTAGTACAAGTTACAAAGTTTATTCAGGTATTTTCTTAAGCATCTATTCAAGAACATAATATTTGACGAAATAAATAAATATGCAAAACTAGAACTCGTATTTTTAACTTACAGCTTAAATAAGTTAGTATAGTTTTGAAGCAGTTATTACTGTATAAAATACCGCATTACTATTGTAAGATTAGATTCGTATTATCCTTATGCTACAGGCAATATTTTTACATAGAACTTCCTCCTTTTTGAAGTCGGTTATTACAAAAAAGAGATGAAAGTAACATTGAGTACGTACTCAAATTTATGCAAGGTTAGGTTAGGTTAGAACAGCGTTCTTAAGACCAAAACAACTGTACTGTGCTCGTAGCTAGTTTTAAGTAGGTAAGTAAATAAAGCAGTTCTTCAAAATTAAGTTTTCGAAGTTAGGTGATAGTTAAGTTAGAAGTAATGTTAAGTTGAACAAGATAAAATATATAAATAGAACAACGTTCGAAATGCAGCATATGTAGTGAGTAACAAAATACATACTTTGAAGTAAGGCTACCTGAAGTTAAGTAGTCAGGTAACGTATCCTGCGTTAGCTGGGCGTAGTCCTGTAGCTTAGGTTAGGTTAGGTTAGAATTGTGATCTAGCATAGGTTAGCTTAGATTAGTGATACGTACACCGTAGCACACATCACGTAGTAAGAAACCTTGGAGTAAAGAGACGATGTGAGACAGGCTGGGTTGAAACAGCGATTCCAATAAGAACCAAGGTGGCGGACCTAGTCTGATAGTTTAGGTATGAGATGTTTAGGTATTTGTCCAGCTTTACCTAAAGAATGTTCTTAAAAGATGTATACCGTTTGGAAAGGAAGTTGTAGGCAGTTGAAGCCAAAGAGAAATATAAAAGAGGGAAACAATAGTAGACCGTAATAAAAGTGAGCTCGGCGTCCGAGAGGGCAATAAAACCCGAGCTCGGGTAGACAATAGAAAAGGGTCGATGGGTCGGGGAAGGTGTTGCATTGTTAGCGTAGGGCGTTCTGTAAGTCCTGACAGAGCTGTCTGAGCGTCCTGGGACCTATTCCAAACGCTCCAAGTAGGGGGCTATTTGTTTTTTTTTTTTTTTTTTTTTTTTTTTTTTTTTTTTTTTTTTTTTTTTAGGTTTCGTGGTCCGCCAAATCCGCCCTGGATGCCGCCCATCAGGCCCGTCCGCCCCGTATCGTAGTATCGGCGAATCCCTACTACTAATGTCTGATAAGTTAAAACGGTCACATACACGGTTACATACGGTCGGTAGGTTACATACAATACCGCCTTTACCATAAGGGCACACAGGGCCGTGCCCAGGGCCCCCATTCTCAGGAGGCCCCGAAGGACCGACAATATCTCTCACACAATAAATGGTCATACTTAGTAAAAAAATCTTATTATAGGTAATTAGCTTTTTTTAACTTTCCAAAAGGGTCCCAAATTCTTGTGTGCCCAAGGGCCCCAGCCTAGTTTAAGACGGCCCTGGTTACATAAAGTATTAGCCCCCTGTGCAGTCATGGGTTTATATTGACTCTGTGGCGACGCCGTATTGTCGATGTCGCATCAGCATTCTCAACTCAATACGGACAACGCAGGCACGATACGCAGATACCTCAGTACATTAGGACCTTATCACACTTGCGATTTGCGAGCGAGTTTTCTATACAAATAAGCGTCGCGGCGAACTCGCTGCGTGATCGCCTTCATACAAAATTCGCTCGCAAATCGCAAGTGTGATAAGGCACGGCACTTGGACTTTAATTCATCTCCCATACTACTCCACCGGTTATTCTAAAACTCCTAGAATTATTTTACGTCAAATGTTTCAATTCGCCGAAAAACCATTTCGTAAAAAGAATTTTTCTTTTCAACTGGAAATGATTTGAGATTGTTATAAAACAAACCTAACCTAACCTATATAACCATCAGGACTTAGAGCATAGACAAATGGAGATGTCATAACGTAAACTCTTCGAACAAATTTTTTCGCCAATTTTAGCGGGGGGCGAGGTAAACACGTACAGCACACCACCAAAAGACGAATAACTCAACAGACACAAATTTTGCTGTTGTGATAAACGCACACTACAGCAAAGTTTAACACATGAAAAATGACATGCACACAGATACTGTTTTCACGTAACTGTGCAGCATACATAGGAAAAACATAGTGATGGGACACATATGAAGAATGAGTCAAATCATTTTAATGAATGAACTGAATTGTCTTATAGGTACTATTTATTGTGAAATTAGAAAAGTGTAAATTCTGTATATTGGAGATGTAATCCAATAAATATATTTGTTTCTATGTATATCTGTCTATATTTATTGTGTTCTTATCACTCTCGCATAACTAAACTGTGAAATAAAACTATCGACCGCGGTTGTTTCGGGCTTAAACAATCACTGACTTCTAAAACAAGTACACTCGACTTCGTATTGTCGTTGCTAAAATGAAACCACTTCATTTTCGCCATTTTGGAGCTGATAGCTATGTGCAAGTTGTGTGAGCGTCCATGGATTTAATATTAGAGATTCACAGATCGTCACGTAGATCAAAGAACCGTTTGCATGAAATGACAATTTTAGTAGACGTTCACGCATTTTTTAACTAATTTATTTTATTAATGTGATTATATGAAACCACATATAAAGTGATTTAAAGATAGGTATGAGTAAAGAGAAAACAATAAAACAAACTGTTATTAATTTAATTAGAATAACCACATATAAAAATAAAATAAAAAAAGTTATAATTAAGTAAATATATTCATCTATCTATCAGCCACAGACGTCAACTGCTGAACATAGGCCTCCCCAAGAATCATCACAACGCTCACTACCCTGCGCTTTCCTATACGTGGTCACCACTCTAGCACTTTGCTGACCTAACGACCATCGATTATCCGGGCTACATGGCTTGCTCATTGAAAGAAAGAAAGAAAGAAATATTTATTTGCAAACACACGAACACAGTAGTGCAGTACAAACAAAAACAAAAACAATCAGAGATTTGAGCCGTGTGCAAGCAAAAAGGGCCAGGCTCAGCATGTGCTGCAGCCCGCAGGCCGCAACGCTGATTGCCACTTCAATCGTGCAGTCCTGTGAACTATGCCGGTTACCTTGGTTCTTCTGCGGCATATCCTCATTTCTCATTCTATAAAAGAAAAGAAGAATAAGGAAATAAGCAGGAAACAGTGCAGATGGAAAGAATATAAAATAAAATCTATAAATAATAGTATATGTATTACGCATATACGAGTACGCATAGCCCAGCACTAAATGTTCCTTAGATATACTTTTAGCAAACAATTATTTTCATTTCCATATTAAATTTCAACATCGTATGTCTAGAGAAAGGTAATATTCCTCATTCACCTTACAAGATTTAAAAATAACATACATCTGTACCTATTATTAAATTCAATCACTACATAGTATAGAACAAAGTAGCTTCTTGCTGTCTGCCTGTTTGTCTGTCTGTCCCTATGTATGCTTAGATCTTTAGAACTACGCAACGGATTTTGATGCAGTTTTTTTTATAGATAGAGTTGATTCAAGTGGAAGGTTTATAATATGTATAATACAATACATAATTTATTAGCTTTGCACCCGTGCGAAGCCGGGAGGGTCGCAAGTATCTAATAAAACACTAACTATTAAACGAACTGCAGCGATCGAATGAATGAATGATTCATTCAAATGTTGAGTCGCTATTTTGACTTTGTCACATCCCTCGCCCCTGTACCACTGTTTTATGTTTACATTTTCTGTCGTTTACGTATCGCAACGGTTTTTTCTTTCAATGGAGATTGTACTTCAATACACATTTAATAGTTAATAAAAACACTTACCTGTGATAGGAAACGCGATCTTGTGGCGAATTTGAGGTGTCGGATCGTCTTTTACACGAAAATACTGCACAATTCACCATTTTAGAAGAGAAATGTCACGCGACACGGAATGATGCAAAATGGCAGTGAAGTGACTTTAAATAGTTTTATATAACGTGCTTGACCATTTGACCAATTATTTTGCCGGAGGGGGTCGCCCTTGCATGGCATCTCCTGTCTAAATATAAATACTCAAAGCCATCAGGATGATATTTTGCGAGAATTATGTAACATTTATGACAGGAACAAAAATATTGCCTTGCAACGGTAAAAGGTCGTATTTTTATATGGACTTCATAGTAAGATACGACCTTTTAACGTAGCACGGCAGAATTCTATGCAGTGATTTTTCGGCAAAATGAAAAATTTAACGAAATTAAGTTTCTAGCAACAATGGGCTTCCTAGAGAGACATATTTTTTCATTGATGCTGGATAATTACAAACTTCCATATATTGGACAAGCTGCCTAGTGCACAAGAGGGCTAAAAGTTTGAGGACAATGAATACGGAAATAGGAGACACCCTTTTGAGACAGGCCTATGTCACGGAGAGACATGTTTTGATAATGAATAGAGAAGAAACACATTGAAATAAATAAATATTAAGGGAAACTACACAAATCGACCTAATACCAAACTTAGCAAAGCTTGTACTAGGTACTAGCCGACGATATACATAATATATGAATATATAACAACATTCATGGCCCAGGAATAAACATTCGAGTTCATCACACAAATATTTGCCCTGGCCGGGATTCAAACTCAGGACCGCCAGCTCAGAAGGCAGGTGCACTAACTATGTTAAACTGCGCCAACGCCTCGTCGGATACCGAATTTACCTATTGATAATACATGTACTACTAGTATACTATTCATCATGCACCAAATCAAAAAGATTTCATGAATAAGTCAGTAATTGAATTACCAAAAAAGTTTTCTTTAACCTTGGTCGTAAAATCACCAATGACTTATTCGACGAGCCGATGATTAATGATATAACGTAAGGAAATTGGTCAAGGGCACTCCGAGTGGGGATCGCCGAAATGATGATGAATCATCCACTTAAGTCACCGAGTCTGCGAAAAAACTTGCTTACAAGTGTACTGCTATGTACTTATTATAAAAAAGTGCCATACTTTGTTAGTACGTACCGGTACGTACCGATTTTTTTTATAAATTATATGTTTAATCTTAGGTGCTTAAATATATCATTTAGTTTTAAATTTCCACAGTATCGTATTAGGTTAAGACCTGTAAAGATAGCTGTATGTTGTTTAAATAAATAAAAACAAATATAATAATTAGGGTTCCGTATTTCGTTCGGAGGTACGGAACCCTAGAATTTACATGCATTTAAGTCTCGATGCTCTGTCGTTAAAAAACTGGTCGCTAAAGTAGGTTATCACCCGGCGGCGGGGAGTTCTCAGTATGGCACCTGTTATTTAAGCGTTAAACCATTTTCCGGCTTTCAATCGAACTAAAATCGGATATAATTGCTATATTAGATGATGGAGCTAATAGGTGATCATCGGAACTTGCTTACCAAGATGCAACAATAAAAAGTTATCTCAAAAGTACATTTTTTGGAAATAAACTTGTTTAAATTGGTGTATCTTTAGATAACGACGTTCACGTGCGAGCTCAGCGACAACTCGATTGAGGATTGACATACCTAATCATATTCTTGTAATAAGAAACACATTCAAAAACGAAGAAACATGAAATATAAACATAAACTAATTAACAAGAATGTACAAAAATACAATATAACAATACTTTATTACCGACCGACACGAAAAATATTGTATGACAAATCTTAAATTAAACAATGGTTGTCTCTGTCAATCTTTTTGCAAGCAATTTGCGCAGATTGCAGTTGCTGGGACACCGTGGACTAGGGTCTTGACCCCAAAAAGAACAAATAATAAGTAACCAACATATCTATCATGTTCACAATAAGATAATGTGAAATGGTAACAAAGCTGTCTTATCGGCCAGAGATCAAACCGGAATGAACCCGCGATATCACAGCCGAAATAACTTTACCATTTTCGAACGTGACCAAGACACATAAACATTTGTAGACCTTAACTCATTAGTATAAGGTTTAAAGATGGTCACTTAAGAGTCATCGACTACTACATACAGCGGAATGCGAATAAAAACTTCATTAGATAACGTTTTCGTACGAAATCGTAAGGAAGGAAGTCTATAGAGTCGTTTTTGTTTGCGGTATTGGTTCCTACATATAAATACCTATTTGAATTATACTGGACGAACTTGTTTTACGACTCATATGTAATCAATTTATTTAAAGCTTTCTTGAGCTTTGGCCGATTGTACAGGGCGTCCCAAGACTATGTATTTGTTAATCAAAGCATCACCAAAAGCAAATTAAAAAGTTTATAATAAAATTAAATAGTTTTATCTTGAAATACCTACTTAAGTACTTACATATTATATTTAGGCCGGCGAATTAGCAAATGTCCCAGATCGCAGGTGCTTGTGGCCCGAACCGAAGGTGAGAGCCATAAATATGCAATCTGGGGCTTTACTAATTACCGCTCGTGGTTTGTCTATAGTTTTACTTCTTGCCTTGACCAGGAGTGTGATTTTATCCCTGCGTAGCGGGCTGTAAATCTCACTTACGGCCTAGGGTGACGTAAAAAGTAATGAATGGATTCGCGGCAAAATTAAATACAATTTTGGCTATAACTAATAACAAAATGTATAAAAATCTGTTTAATTTCCTGCAAAGTAAGTAGACTATGAATACCTTACTTCTCATAGGCTAGTCGGAAATTTTGCCTAGATATTATAGTAAAATCGTATTCGGTTTCCATTTAATTGACACCAGAGCTATAAGAACTGACCACTTTCTCTAAGATTAACGGGTATACGAACCGATTACATGACTCAATGACTCAATTATCCTTCGGAACTTACGCAACTCTTGTTTTTAGGGTTCGTACTTCAATCGGAAATAACGGAACCCTTATAGGATCACTTTGTTGTCCGTCTGTCTGTTTGTCTGTCAAGACCCTTTATCTCGAGAACGCGCGAAGGTATCGAGTTGAAATTGACACCATAAACTCAAGTCTACGGTCCCTTGAAGCTGTGAAAAATCAAACATCTACGTTAACATGAAAAAAAGATTCGGCCGTTTATGTCGCAAAAAACGAACATTTCGACACTCTGAAGGGAATCAAAATGATAGGGTACTTCCCGATGACCTAGAACTATGAAATTTGGCAAGTAATATCATCACAAATACTTTTAAAAATCTGAAAACTATATATTTGTAATAAAATCATAAAAAATATACCTAGTCCTTTTCAAACATCATATTTGGAAAACTCGGTGGCGTTAAGTTTGCACCTCGTTTGTATGCGGCGCCATACATTTCAGCTTTGCAAACTTAACTCAACCAGGCCAATTTAGATGGGATAAGTGAAAGTTTGTACGGAACCCTCGGTGCGCGAGTCAGACTCGCACTTGACCGGTTTTTTCCTTATCCAAGAGTGATGGATACAGCGTCGGACTGTTCAGTCAAGCGGGTATTTTGCCAGTCAGACTACCCTCCTTCAGCCCACCCCTCTCCTCCCTTAAGTCAGACTGACCCGGTGTAGTCTACTCACGACACAGACCATGCGCCCAGTGCGCTCGCGTCACTCTTCCCCAAATTACTCCTCTGTTCCCCGAATTGCTAGCTGTATTGTACTCCGGTGGCGCGGAGAAAATTCCATTAGCGGGTTATACTCCCACACAAAGTCTGACTATTAATTGTCGTGGTTAGTGAGGGCTAACAGTTCAAGACATGTGTTAAAAAAAGCTAGCCGGGCTCTTACCTGTGCGGTCGTCTCAGGTCTTAAAATAAATACGCCTAGAAACCAAGTGAGCGCTTGAAAGTGAAGCCAAATTTGGTTAGCCATGGACTAAAGTTTCATCCGTGTGCGTCCGTCGCAATGTCAATGTCACAGGCTAAACGTCTCTATGATTGGTTCGTAGACACGCACACATAAAACCAAAAGCGGCTTCGCCTATCGCAAAACTGTTGTATGACGACTCTCGTTATGGGTGTACTCGTACTTATTCTAAGCACTTAAATAGATGAGTCAATAAAGAATTAAGATATAATCTTACGGAATTCATACGGAAACTGAAAACACATTTGGATGAAAGACCTTTTTACAAATTTAGATGAGTTATTTGGAAAAAAATGAGAATACAAAGCAATAAATTATGCATGACTTGTAAACTAGTTAGTTTAGTCACTTAAGTCCTTACTTAATCACTTTAGTCACTTAAGTACTATTACACATTTTATAATTGGAGTTTACTCCTTAAGAATCGATTTTCATATATAAGCCCGGGGTATGAAAAATATGGGGTGTAAAATCGAACGTATCTGCCGTGCTAATTTAAAAAGTCGTATCTCAGTATACGATCGGGGTAAAAATACGACTTCGTAATTTAGCAGGTTATGCGTTAAGCGTTATAGACTAAGATCCCGATATAAAATAACCTTCACCGAGATGTTTATTTGATGAAATGTATTTTATATTTAATTTAATATGTCAATAATTATATTGCATATGGGTTGCCTAACAAATTTTAGTCCAGGGTATGTTTAATTAATAATAAAAAAAAATGTTTTAAACATTTCACCGGTTTGATTAATATTAGATAAATTCTATACCAATCGAAAGTATGAAGCCCATAGAATATGCAAACGTTAGGTTGCCTATTCTTTTCCCGTCACAACTATTGGGTAGCCAGGTATAAACAGGTAAATCTATACCTACTAGCATTTTGCAAAGGTCTGATTGTTGAATGGAAATTAAATAAAATTAAAGATTATTTAATTATGAATTTATCTAATAATCAAATCGGTGAAATGTAAAAAAAAAAAAAAAAATTTAAACTAAACATACCCTGGACAGTTAGGCAACCCATATGCAATATATTTATTGACATTTTAAACTAAATATAAAATACATTTCATCAAATAAACATCTCTGTGAAGGTCATTTTATATCGGGAGCTTAGTCTATAACGCTTAACGCATAATCTGCTAAATCAAGAAGTCGTATTTTTACCCCGATCGTATACTGAGATACGACTTTTTAAATTAGCACGGCAGATACGTTCCAAAAATATAAGTATTGCGAGGATTGACGTTTGGTTGTCAAAGGCGACGGTTGAAAATTTTATCAAATTTTATTTTATTTATGTATAAGTTAATTCAGTTTTAGAGTCCTTTTCGCTGTTTTTGCGATGAGTGAGTCAAGTCGAGGTGTCGTGAGTGATACGTCACTTTTAGAATGTGGGCAGCGGGCAGCTCCGTCGTGGCTATCTGAAGTGGAGTTTGATAATAAGGCAGGGCCGAGTCAATCGGATATTGTATCGGACGCTGAGTCCATGTCGGATGTGCGGCATATAGCGGTGAAGCGTGCTTGTGGTCTGAGCGACGAAAGCTGTGGTTGTAGTGATAGTTTTATCACAATAGGCAGGAAACCTAAACGCTTGCGGGTTTTAGCAACCGCCAAAACGCAGCTGGAGCCGGACGGTGTGCCTGACAAGCTATTTGAAGTTTATATAGTGTCAAAAGAAGATTTACCGAAACAGATTGGTTTGGCAAAGTTGCTGCAATTTAAGGGTATAAAAGGAATTTTATCCGTCAAGTTTATGGGTCCACGTAAAGTTCGCATACAGTTTAACTCTAAGGATGATGCGGAGAAGCTTCTGGCTTCTCAGGAGTTTAACAATGAGACGAGACGTTCTTATTGGTCTAATATGGCACGCTGCACTTATGGAATTATAAGGCAGGTTGAGTTGGAGGTTGAGGAAGACGAATTTTTAAAGAATATTGAAGGGTCTGAAGACATTTTGTCAATATGTAGACTGAACCGTTTGGATCATGATGGGCGTTCAATACTCAATACTCAATACTTTATTGCACATAATGGTTTTACAAAACAGGTGGTAAAGTTACAAATTTGAGATCACATCATATACCCTGAAGTAGAGCGCAGCAATTTATGAGATACTATTTATGGGTATACAATTTGACATAAAAGTAAGAATAATAAAAAACTTATTCTAGGGACGTGGTATACAAATTAATAAAATGCGATATGAAAATGCGTTGGGTTAAGGCTGAAGCTATTCGTCTGTGTTTTAAGGGAACTTCTTTACCGCCATATGTTTATGCCTACGGTTGCCGATTTAAGGTAAATCAGTACACTTTCCCGGTTACCCAATGTTCAATATGTTGGAAGTTCGGTCATCTGAGCAGGTTTTGTCCTACTACTAAAGTTACTCGTCCGAAATGCGGCAGGGAGCATGCCAATTGCGAAACGACTATTTTTAGATGCATTAATTGTAAAGGCAGCCATATGGCCTTAGATAAGTCGTGCCCGGTTTTTGTGAAGGAGTAAGAAATTCGCAGGATTATGTCTGCTGAGGGATGTATATATAAACGGGCTTTTTGGTTGTATATGCAAAATAAGGATACGGATGTTTG
Organism: Apotomis capreana; assembly: GCA_947623375.1. NCBI lineage: Eukaryota > Metazoa > Arthropoda > Insecta > Lepidoptera > Tortricidae > Apotomis > Apotomis capreana. Next base: position 18,711,297 of record OX392515.1, read on the forward strand.
TAGTCAGGATGCGCCATCTGTTTTTGAGAATGACTTAAGTTTTGGAAAGTCATATAGAGATGCTGTTTTGTCGAAGCCGTTACAACCTAAAGAGTCTGAAGATTCTGTCTGTCAGGCTGAGGGCCAGCGATCAGTAAGTCAGTACAGATTAGAGAGCGAGCCACAACAAGAGGTTCGTAAGCCGCGGAAGTCAAAAAGAGTAACAGATGTGAAGAGGTCCGAGTGTCTATTGGTCAATCAGCCTACTATTGAGCGGGCTGATATGGAAGATCAAAGACAAAATAAGGACAAGAAGAAGAGACGTATTACTTTTGAAAGGCTGGTTGAGAAGACGAAGGATATTTTGTTTTGTACCGAAAGTTGGGAGGAGAAGTTCAAAACGCTGTTTGGAGTTGTTGTTAAGGAGATTTTGGATTTATTTGAGGATTTTTTCAAGGAAGGTGATTTTGTACGTTTGTTTTTGTCTAATGTAAATGGCTAGGTCTAATACCACATCTTTCTTGAATGTAATGTTCAATTCAATATTGGCGGAACCCTTATCGGAATCAGCTAAATTTGTATACAGTTTTTTTTATGTAAATAGTGTATACAAATTTAGTTGTTTTCGTGTACATGTTATTTTTAAGTTTATACGGTTTATGTTTTTATTTATCTATGTCTTTTAGATGAATGATGTTGTGTATTAGGCCTGCTGGAGCTGGCATGTTCATAAAAATGATCAAAGCTCCTTAATTAATAGATTTAGATTAAAAAAAAAAAAACAAAAAGTATTGCAATACTACGGTAGAAAGGTCGTATCTTTGTATGGATTTCATAGTAAGATACGGTTTTTTTTCCGTAGCACTGCAGACTGTAGTAACTAAACTAGCCACTCGAGGGCGCTTTACATCACGCTTCCTTATTTAGTTACTACTCATGATCTCTCCAATTTGTTAAAAATGAATCGGAAGTAAATTTTCCTTGTAAAATATTGTAATTTTGCTGTATATTATACTCGTATATTAATATTATGTAAGTGCCTACATTCTCGTTCTTGTTTGCAGCACCCAACAGGGTACATAATGTGATACTTAAACTATTTACTAATCATTATGTGCAATAAACGTATTGAGTATTGAGTATATATTTTATAATCGTTCTTAAGGCCAGGCGCGCATCACGATTTTAGTCGCGCGATAATTTTGTCGCATAAATGCAAGATATGGGTTTATATGAGAGTGCGCGCACCACGATTTTCATAAACCCAGAAGTACGCTTATTTCTGCGACAAAATTATCGCGCGACTAAAAAAAAATCGTGGTGCCCGCCTGGCCTGAAGAGTAAACTCCAGTCGTGCGTCGGAGCTGACACACACACTTTTTTTTTTATCTATCCAAATATCATAAACCCTCCAAGATGCGTTCAAGAACCTCACATTATGACCACCATAAAAATAGAATGTTTTGTTAGCACACATTTCTTATCTGTAAAAATGTTATTATTGCTAAATAATAACATCGATTTCGATAATATTATTCATTCAAATTTCGAACATCTCTGAAAAACAAAGAAATTTGATTTGACCTCTATTCTAATATCAGTTGAGATGACGTTTAGTTCGAAATGAATTGTCAATTTGCAATCAAATTTGACAAATGTCCCACGTAAGTAAGATACCTATCGAAAGATATGATAGTTGGGGCCGACTCTAGTTTGTCTCTGAATTGAAAAAAAAAAAACTATGACCGCTGCCAGAAAACTTCATTACCGCCATTACCGGGTGTTTGTCATAATGTGCGGCTCCTGAATGCATCATGGAGGCTTATGATTTGTGACTAGATAAAGTAGTGTATGTAACTGTACATAATTAGGCATTAAAACACTCGTGTGATATTATTATGAAACTCGTGTTTAATACCCTTCATTATGTACAGTCACATAAACTACTATTTGTTTTTAAGCTGTCCCAATAGATATTTTATTTTACTTTTCAATTTATTGTTTATCGATTTAATGATGTAGGTACTCTGTTATTTAATTATTTGTTGTTTATGGATTCAATATTGGTATTTGTAATTTTATTGTAATGAAGTTAATGTAGTATGTAATTTGTAATTTTATTGTTAATGGATTCTTTACAATTTAATTGGATATGGCTGTAAATTATTTGATGTGAATGTTAATTAATTGTTGCATGGTGAAACCAATTAATTGTAATAAAGAGACAATACGATACAATACAATAGTCCGACTCTAAATAGATAAAATGTAAGATTCAGTAGGTATGTTTAAATCACCGGAGAAATAAAACTTGGTTCTTAATTCAAAACAAAAAAAACCGGCCAAGAGCATGTCGGGCCACGCTCAGTGTAAGGTTCCGTAGTTACCCATCCTTCACAATAGAGGGTTTAAATTACGACAAAGATTTCGAGCTCTATAAAAAGGTCGTAAACGAGTAATTTTAGAAAGTAACTGTAATTACCTGGAAGTTATCGATTATACGCGCCAGATTAAGCGAAATGTTTTAATACAGTACATATGGCACTTAACTAATATGTGTAACGTTCGAAGTATAAGGACACCGCGCGGCACTTACGAGTACGTCATTTTAAAGAAAATTATGAATTTTTGCGATAACTCAAAAACGCCTCGACCGATTTTATTAAATATAGTTTTCAGTGAAAGTGCTTATAAGGCCTCATTTTTATGATTTTTTTGATCCGTGGTTGAAAAGTTAGAGGGGGGGGACGCTATTTTGGATTTCTGGAGCGAATATTTACAAAACTGCTGACTTTATCAAAAAATTATGTTTCAAGACCCCTATAATTTTTAAAAGACCTATTCAACGACATCCAACACACTAGTGATGGAACGAAAAAAAAAATCGCCCCCACTTTAGGTGTACCTACGGGAGGTATAGAAAAGTTTTTTTTTTAGTTTTTATTTTACAAAAATTAGTGTTTCAGATAGGTAACCGTCATGCTGGTATGTCATTCGTCATACAATTACCAGAGTCGGCGTTCGAGTGCTCTGTGTGTAAAGACAAGCGACACCCTTTAGTTCACAGATAAGTTAGTCGCACTATACGCCCTCAATATGTGACCTCATAATCTGACAGACGTTTTTATTTTACCGTATTATCGGCGTGAAACATACACATACTCATACCAAATTTCAGCTTTCTAGTAATAATGATCACGAAGCTAAGCCGCGGACAGACAGACGGACAGACGGACATGGCGAAACTATAAGGGTTCCTAGTTGACTACGGAACCCTAAAAATGCTGCACTTCACTTTGCTCGCTGTATATACAAATCGTACCCACTTAAATCCAAAAGTCGTATTTCGAACTTCTAATCATGAATAAGTTTTTTAAGTATGTATTTCTTTGTATTTTTAGTACCCCAGAAGCTGCGCCATCGACACCGAGCATTGATAATCATGCGGATATAACCAACGTTTATTTTAATTTAATAATCCGTCTATAATAAGCGTAACTTATAATAATTTGCGGTTTAACGGTTACTCATTGATTCAATGTCTGAGAGAATAAAGCATTATAGGGAGAATATATCGTCTGTTGACCACAAAAACTCACTAAGTAAGAAATACATAACAAATATATGGACGACGCGGTTGGCTCGGTTTGTAGACACCAGCCTACTGAGCCGGCGGTCCTGGGATCGAATCCCGGCCGGGACAAATATTTGTGTGTCGAACTCAAATATTTGTTCCTGGGTCATGGATTTTATCTATATATATATATTTAAATATTATGTATATAGTCATCTAGTAGTCACATCCCTCGCCCCTGTACCACTGTTTTATGTTTACATTTTCTGTCGTTTACGTATCGCAACGGTTTTTTCTTTCAATGGAGATTGTACTTCAATACACATTTAATAGTTAATAAAAACACTTACCTGTGATAGGAAACGCGATCTTGTGGCGAATTTGAGGTGTCGGATCGTCTTTTACACGAAAATACTGCACAATTCACCATTTTAGAAGAGAAATGTCACGCGACACGGAATGATGCAAAATGGCAGTGAAGTGACTTTAAATAGTTTTATATAACGTGCTTGACCATTTGACCAATTATTTTGCCGGAGGGGGTCGCCCTTGCATGGCATCTCCTGTCTAAATATAAATACTCAAAGCCATCAGGATGATATTTTGCGAGAATTATGTAACATTTATGACAGGAACAAAAATATTGCCTTGCAACGGTAAAAGGTCGTATTTTTATATGGACTTCATAGTAAGATACGACCTTTTAACGTAGCACGGCAGAATTCTATGCAGTGATTTTTCGGCAAAATGAAAAATTTAACGAAATTAAGTTTCTAGCAACAATGGGCTTCCTAGAGAGACATATTTTTTCATTGATGCTGGATAATTACAAACTTCCATATATTGGACAAGCTGCCTAGTGCACAAGAGGGCTAAAAGTTTGAGGACAATGAATACGGAAATAGGAGACACCCTTTTGAGACAGGCCTATGTCACGGAGAGACATGTTTTGATAATGAATAGAGAAGAAACACATTGAAATAAATAAATATTAAGGGAAAATACACAAATCGACCTAATACCAAACTTAGCAAAGCTTGTACTAGGTACTAGCCGACGATATACATAATATATGAATATATAACAACATTCATGGCCCAGGAATAAACATTCGAGTTCATCACACAAATATTTGCCCTGGCCGGGATTCAAACTCAGGACCGCCAGCTCAGAAGGCAGGTGCACTAACTATGTTAAACTGCGCCAACGCCTCGTCGGATACCGAATTTACCTATTGATAATACATGTACTACTAGTATACTATTCATCATGCACCAAATCAAAAAGATTTCATGAATAAGTCAGTAATTGAATTACCAAAAAAGTTTTCTTTAACCTTGGTCGTAAAATCACCAATGACTTATTCGACGAGCCGATGATTAATGATATAACGTAAGGAAATTGGTCAAGGGCACTCCGAGTGGGGATCGCCGAAATGATGATGAATCATCCACTTAAGTCACCGAGTCTGCGAAAAAACTTGCTTACAAGTGTACTGCTATGTACTTATTATAAAAAAGTGCCATACTTTGTTAGTACGTACCGGTACGTACCGATTTTTTTTATAAATTATATGTTTAATCTTAGGTGCTTAAATATATCATTTAGTTTTAAATTTCCACAGTATCGTATTAGGTTAAGACCTGTAAAGATAGCTGTATGTTGTTTAAATAAATAAAAACAAATATAATAATTAGGGTTCCGTATTTAGTTCGGAGGTACGGAACCCTAGAATTTACATGCATTTAAGTCTCGATGCTCTGTCGTTAAAAAACTGGTCGCTAAAGTAGGTTATCACCCGGCGGCGGGGAGTTCTCAGTATGGCACCTGTTATTTAAGCGTTAAACCATTTTCCGGCTTTCAATCGAACTAAAATCGGATATAATTGCTATATTAGATGATGGAGCTAATAGGTGATCATCGGAACTTGCTTACCAAGATGCAACAATAAAAAGTTATCTCAAAAGTACATTTTTTGGAAATAAACTTGTTTAAATTGGTGTATCTTTAGATAACGACGTTCACGTGCGAGCTCAGCGACAACTCGATTGAGGATTGACATACCTAATCATATTCTTGTAATAAGAAACACATTCAAAAACGAAGAAACATGAAATATAAACATAAACTAATTAACAAGAATGTACAAAAATACAATATAACAATACTTTATTACCGACCGACACGAAAAATATTGTATGACAAATCTTAAATTAAACAATGGTTGTCTCTGTCAATCTTTTTGCAAGCAATTTGCGCAGATTGCAGTTGCTGGGACACCGTGGACTAGGGTCTTGACCCCAAAAAGAACAAATAATAAGTAACCAACATATCTATCATGTTCACAATAAGATAATGTGAAATGGTAACAAAGCTGTCTTATCGGCCAGAGATCAAACCGGAATGAACCCGCGATATCACAGCCGAAATAACTTTACCATTTTCGAACGTGACCAAGACACATAAACATTTGTAGACCTTAACTCATTAGTATAAGGTTTAAAGATGGTCACTTAAGAGTCATCGACTACTACATACAGCGGAATGCGAATAAAAACTTCATTAGATAACGTTTTCGTACGAAATCGTAAGGAAGGAAGTCTATAGAGTCGTTTTTGTTTGCGGTATTGGTTCCTACATATAAATACCTATTTGAATTATACTGGACGAACTTGTTTTACGACTCATATGTAATCAATTTATTTAAAGCTTTCTTGAGCTTTGGCCGATTGTACAGGGCGTCCCAAGACTATGTATTTGTTAATCAAAGCATCACCAAAAGCAAATTAAAAAGTTTATAATAAAATTAAATAGTTTTATCTTGAAATACCTACTTAAGTACTTACATATTATATTTAGGCCGGCGAATTAGCAAATGTCCCAGATCGCAGGTGCTTGTGGCCCGAACCGAAGGTGAGAGCCATAAATATGCAATCTGGGGCTTTACTAATTACCGCTCGTGGTTTGTCTATAGTTTTACTTCTTGCCTTGACCAGGAGTGTGATTTTATCCCTGCGTAGCGGGCTGTAAATCTCACTTACGGCCTAGGGTGACGTAAAAAGTAATGAATGGATTCGCGGCAAAATTAAATACAATTTTGGCTATAACTAATAACAAAATGTATAAAAATCTGTTTAATTTCCTGCAAAGTAAGTAGACTATGAATACCTTACTTCTCATAGGCTAGTCGGAAATTTTGCCTAGATATTATAGTAAAATCGTATTCGGTTTCCATTTAATTGACACCAGAGCTATAAGAACTGACCACTTTCTCTAAGATTAACGGGTATACGAACCGATTACATGACTCAATGACTCAATTATCCTTCGGAACTTACGCAACTCTTGTTTTTAGGGTTCGTACTTCAATCGGAAATAACGGAACCCTTATAGGATCACTTTGTTGTCCGTCTGTCTGTTTGTCTGTCAAGACCCTTTATCTCGAGAACGCGCGAAGGTATCGAGTTGAAATTGACACCATAAACTCAAGTCTACGGTCCCTTGAAGCTGTGAAAAATCAAACATCTACGTTAACATGAAAAAAAGATTCGGCCGTTTATGTCGCAAAAAACGAACATTTCGACACTCTGAAGGGAATCAAAATGATAGGGTACTTCCCGATGACCTAGAACTATGAAATTTGGCAAGTAATATCATCACAAATACTTTTAAAAATCTGAAAACTATATATTTGTAATAAAATCATAAAAAATATACCTAGTCCTTTTCAAACATCATATTTGGAAAACTCGGTGGCGTTAAGTTTGCACCTCGTTTGTATGCGGCGCCATACATTTCAGCTTTGCAAACTTAACTCAACCAGGCCAATTTAGATGGGATAAGTGAAAGTTTGTACGGAACCCTCGGTGCGCGAGTCAGACTCGCACTTGACCGGTTTTTTCCTTATCCAAGAGTGATGGATACAGCGTCGGACTGTTCAGTCAAGCGGGTATTTTGCCAGTCAGACTACCCTCCTTCAGCCCACCCCTCTCCTCCCTTAAGTCAGACTGACCCGGTGTAGTCTACTCACGACACAGACCATGCGCCCAGTGCGCTCGCGTCACTCTTCCCCAAATTACTCCTCTGTTCCCCGAATTGCTAGCTGTATTGTACTCCGGTGGCGCGGAGAAAATTCCATTAGCGGGTTATACTCCCACACAAAGTCTGACTATTAATTGTCGTGGTTAGTGAGGGCTAACAGTTCAAGACATGTGTTAAAAAAAGCTAGCCGGGCTCTTACCTGTGCGGTCGTCTCAGGTCTTAAAATAAATACGCCTAGAAACCAAGTGAGCGCTTGAAAGTGAAGCCAAATTTGGTTAGCCATGGACTAAAGTTTCATCCGTGTGCGTCCGTCGCAATGTCAATGTCACAGGCTAAACGTCTCTATGATTGGTTCGTAGACACGCACACATAAAACCAAAAGCGGCTTCGCCTATCGCAAAACTGTTGTATGACGACTCTCGTTATGGGTGTACTCGTACTTATTCTAAGCACTTAAATAGATGAGTCAATAAAGAATTAAGATATAATCTTACGGAATTCATACGGAAACTGAAAACACATTTGGATGAAAGACCTTTTTACAAATTTAGATGAGTTATTTGGAAAAAAATGAGAATACAAAGCAATAAATTATGCATGACTTGTAAACTAGTTAGTTTAGTCACTTAAGTCCTTACTTAATCACTTTAGTCACTTAAGTACTATTACACATTTTATAATTGGAGTTTACTCCTTAAGAATCGATTTTCATATATAAGCCCGGGGTATGAAAAATATGGGGTGTAAAATCGAACGTATCTGCCGTGCTAATTTAAAAAGTCGTATCTCAGTATACGATCGGGGTAAAAATACGACTTCGTAATTTCGCAGGTTATGCGTTAAGCGTTATAGACTAAGATCCCGATATAAAATAACCTTCACCGAGATGTTTATTTGATGAAATGTATTTTATATTTAATTTAATATGTCAATAATTATATTGCATATGGGTTGCCTAACAAATTTTAGTCCAGGGTATGTTTAATTAATAATAAAAAAAAATGTTTTAAACATTTCACCGGTTTGATTAATATTAGATAAATTCTATACCAATCGAAAGTATGAAGCCCATAGAATATGCAAACGTTAGGTTGCCTATTCTTTTCCCGTCACAACTATTGGGTAGCCAGGTATAAACAGGTAAATCTATACCTACTAGCATTTTGCAAAGGTCTGATTGTTGAATGGAAATTAAATAAAATTAAAGATTATTTAATTATGAATTTATCTAATAATCAAATCGGTGAAATGTAAAAAAAAAAAAAAAATTTAAACTAAACATACCCTGGACAGTTAGGCAACCCATATGCAATATATTTATTGACATTTTAAACTAAATATAAAATACATTTCATCAAAATAAACATCTCTGTGAAGGTCATTTTATATCGGGAGCTTAGTCTATAACGCTTAACGCATAATCTGCTAAATCAAGAAGTCGTATTTTTACCCCGATCGTATACTGAGATACGACTTTTTAAATTAGCACGGCAGATACGTTCCAAAAATATAAGTATTGCGAGGATTGACGTTTGGTTGTCAAAGGCGACGGTTGAAAATTTTATCAAATTTTATTTTATTTATGTATAAGTTAATTCAGTTTTAGAGTCCTTTTCGCTGTTTTTGCGATGAGTGAGTCAAGTCGAGGTGTCGTGAGTGATACGTCACTTTTAGAATGTGGGCAGCGGGCAGCTCCGTCGTGGCTATCTGAAGTGGAGTTTGATAATAAGGCAGGGCCGAGTCAATCGGATATTGTATCGGACGCTGAGTCCATGTCGGATGTGCGGCATATAGCGGTGAAGCGTGCTTGTGGTCTGAGCGACGAAAGCTGTGGTTGTAGTGATAGTTTTATCACAATAGGCAGGAAACCTAAACGCTTGCGGGTTTTAGCAACCGCCAAAACGCAGCTGGAGCCGGACGGTGTGCCTGACAAGCTATTTGAAGTTTATATAGTGTCAAAAGAAGATTTACCGAAACAGATTGGTTTGGCAAAGTTGCTGCAATTTAAGGGTATAAAAGGAATTTTATCCGTCAAGTTTATGGGTCCACGTAAAGTTCGCATACAGTTTAACTCTAAGGATGATGCGGAGAAGCTTCTGGCTTCTCAGGAGTTTAACAATGAGACGAGACGTTCTTATTGGTCTAATATGGCACGCTGCACTTATGGAATTATAAGGCAGGTTGAGTTGGAGGTTGAGGAAGACGAATTTTTAAAGAATATTGAAGGGTCTGAAGACATTTTGTCAATATGTAGACTGAACCGTTTGGATCATGATGGGCGTTCAATACTCAATACTCAATACTTTATTGCACATAATGGTTTTACAAAACAGGTGGTAAAGTTACAAATTTGAGATCACATCATATACCCTGAAGTAGAGCGCAGCAATTTATGAGATACTATTTATGGGTATACAATTTGACATAAAAGTAAGAATAATAAAAAACTTATTCTAGGGACGTGGTATACAAATTAATAAAATGCGATATGAAAATGCGTTGGGTTAAGGCTGAAGCTATTCGTCTGTGTTTTAAGGGAACTTCTTTACCGCCATATGTTTATGCCTACGGTTGCCGATTTAAGGTAAATCAGTACACTTTCCCGGTTACCCAATGTTCAATATGTTGGAAGTTCGGTCATCTGAGCAGGTTTTGTCCTACTACTAAAGTTACTCGTCCGAAATGCGGCAGGGAGCATGCCAATTGCGAAACGACTATTTTTAGATGCATTAATTGTAAAGGCAGCCATATGGCCTTAGATAAGTCGTGCCCGGTTTTTGTGAAGGAGTAAGAAATTCGCAGGATTATGTCTGCTGAGGGATGTATATATAAACGGGCTTTTTGGTTGTATATGCAAAATAAGGATACGGATGTTTGTAGTCAGGATGCGCCATCTGTTTTTGAGAATGACTTAAGTTTTGGAAAGTCATATAGAGATGCTGTTTTGTCGAAGCCGTTACAACCTAAAGAGTCTGAAGATTCTGTCTGTCAGGCTGAGGGCCAGCGATCAGTAAGTCAGTACAGATTAGAGAGCGAGCCACAACAAGAGGTTCGTAAGCCGCGGAAGTCAAAAAGAGTAACAGATGTGAAGAGGTCCGAGTGTCTATTGGTCAATCAGCCTACTATTGAGCGGGCTGATATGGAAGATCAAAGACAAAATAAGGACAAGAAGAAGAGACGTATTACTTTTGAAAGGCTGGTTGAGAAGACGAAGGATATTTTGTTTTGTACCGAAAGTTGGGAGGAGAAGTTCAAAACGCTGTTTGGAGTTGTTGTTAAGGAGATTTTGGATTTATTTGAGGATTTTTTCAAGGAAGGTGATTTTGTACGTTTGTTTTTGTCTAATGTAAATGGCTAGGTCTAATACCACATCTTTCTTGAATGTAATGTTCAATTCAATATTGGCGGAACCCTTATCGGAATCAGCTAAATTTGTATACAGTTTTTTTTATGTAAATAGTGTATACAAATTTAGTTGTTTTCGTGTACATGTTATTTTTAAGTTTATACGGTTTATGTTTTTATTTATCTATGTCTTTTAGATGAATGATGTTGTGTATTAGGCCTGCTGGAGCTGGCATGTTCATAAAAATGATCAAAGCTCCTTAATTAATAGATTTAGATTAAAAAAAAAAAAACAAAAAGTATTGCAATACTACGGTAGAAAGGTCGTATCTTTGTATGGATTTCATAGTAAGATACGGTTTTTTTTCCGTAGCACTGCAGACTGTAGTAACTAAACTAGCCACTCGAGGGCGCTTTACATCACGCTTCCTTATTTAGTTACTACTCATGATCTCTCCAATTTGTTAAAAATGAATCGGAAGTAAATTTTCCTTGTAAAATATTGTAATTTTGCTGTATATTATACTCGTATATTAATATTATGTAAGTGCCTACATTCTCGTTCTTGTTTGCAGCACCCAACAGGGTACATAATGTGATACTTAAACTATTTACTAATCATTATGTGCAATAAACGTATTGAGTATTGAGTATATATTTTATAATCGTTCTTAAGGCCAGGCGCGCATCACGATTTTAGTCGCGCGATAATTTTGTCGCATAAATGCAAGATATGGGTTTATATGAGAGTGCGCGCACCACGATTTTCATAAACCCAGAAGTACGCTTATTTCTGCGACAAAATTATCGCGCGACTAAAAAAAAATCGTGGTGCCCGCCTGGCCTGAAGAGTAAACTCCAGTCGTGCGTCGGAGCTGACACACACACTTTTTTTTTTATCTATCCAAATATCATAAACCCTCCAAGATGCGTTCAAGAACCTCACATTATGACCACCATAAAAATAGAATGTTTTGTTAGCACACATTTCTTATCTGTAAAAATGTTATTATTGCTAAATAATAACATCGATTTCGATAATATTATTCATTCAAATTTCGAACATCTCTGAAAAACAAAGAAATTTGATTTGACCTCTATTCTAATATCAGTTGAGATGACGTTTAGTTCGAAATGAATTGTCAATTTGCAATCAAATTTGACAAATGTCCCACGTAAGTAAGATACCTATCGAAAGATATGATAGTTGGGGCCGACTCTAGTTTGTCTCTGAATTGAAAAAAAAAAAACTATGACCGCTGCCAGAAAACTTCATTACCGCCATTACCGGGTGTTTGTCATAATGTGCGGCTCCTGAATGCATCATGGAGGCTTATGATTTGTGACTAGATAAAGTAGTGTATGTAACTGTACATAATTAGGCATTAAAACACTCGTGTGATATTATTATGAAACTCGTGTTTAATACCCTTCATTATGTACAGTCACATAAACTACTATTTGTTTTTAAGCTGTCCCAATAGATATTTTATTTTACTTTTCAATTTATTGTTTATCGATTTAATGATGTAGGTACTCTGTTATTTAATTATTTGTTGTTTATGGATTCAATATTGGTATTTGTAATTTTATTGTAATGAAGTTAATGTAGTATGTAATTTGTAATTTTATTGTTAATGGATTCTTTACAATTTAATTGGATATGGCTGTAAATTATTTGATGTGAATGTTAATTAATTGTTGCATGGTGAAACCAATTAATTGTAATAAAGAGACAATACGATACAATACAATAGTCCGACTCTAAATAGATAAAATGTAAGATTCAGTAGGTATGTTTAAATCACCGGAGAAATAAAACTTGGTTCTTAATTCAAAACAAAAAAAACCGGCCAAGAGCATGTCGGGCCACGCTCAGTGTAAGGTTCCGTAGTTACCCATCCTTCACAATAGAGGGTTTAAATTACGACAAAGATTTCGAGCTCTATAAAAAGGTCGTAAACGAGTAATTTTAGAAAGTAACTGTAATTACCTGGAAGTTATCGATTATACGCGCCAGATTAAGCGAAATGTTTTAATACAGTACATATGGCACTTAACTAATATGTGTAACGTTCGAAGTATAAGGACACCGCGCGGCACTTACGAGTACGTCATTTTAAAGAAAATTATGAATTTTTGCGATAACTCAAAAACGCCTCGACCGATTTTATTAAATATAGTTTTCAGTGAAAGTGCTTATAAGGCCTCATTTTTATGATTTTTTTGATCCGTGGTTGAAAAGTTAGAGGGGGGGGACGCTATTTTGGATTTCTGGAGCGAATATTTACAAAACTGCTGACTTTATCAAAAAATTATGTTTCAAGACCCCTATAATTTTTAAAAGACCTATTCAACGACATCCAACACACTAGTGATGGAACGAAAAAAAAAATCGCCCCCACTTTAGGTGTACCTACGGGAGGTATAGAAAAGTTTTTTTTTTAGTTTTTATTTTACAAAAATTAGTGTTTCAGATAGGTAACCGTCATGCTGGTATGTCATTCGTCATACAATTACCAGAGTCGGCGTTCGAGTGCTCTGTGTGTAAAGACAAGCGACACCCTTTAGTTCACAGATAAGTTAGTCGCACTATACGCCCTCAATATGTGACCTCATAATCTGACAGACGTTTTTATTTTACCGTATTATCGGCGTGAAACATACACATACTCATACCAAATTTCAGCTTTCTAGTAATAATGATCACGAAGCTAAGCCGCGGACAGACAGACGGACAGACGGACATGGCGAAACTATAAGGGTTCCTAGTTGACTACGGAACCCTAAAAATGCTGCACTTCACTTTGCTCGCTGTATATACAAATCGTACCCACTTAAATCCAAAAGTCGTATTTCGAACTTCTAATCATGAATAAGTTTTTTAAGTATGTATTTCTTTGTATTTTTAGTACCCCAGAAGCTGCGCCATCGACACCGAGCATTGATAATCATGCGGATATAACCAACGTTTATTTTAATTTAATAATCCGTCTATAATAAGCGTAACTTATAATAATTTGCGGTTTAACGGTTACTCATTGATTCAATGTCTGAGAGAATAAAGCATTATAGGGAGAATATATCGTCTGTTGACCACAAAAACTCACTAAGTAAGAAATACATAACAAATATATGGACGACGCGGTTGGCTCGGTTTGTAGACACCAGCCTACTGAGCCGGCGGTCCTGGGATCGAATCCCGGCCGGGACAAATATTTGTGTGTCGAACTCAAATATTTGTTCCTGGGTCATGGATTTTATCTATATATATATATTTAAATATTATGTATATAGTCATCTAGTACACATAGTACAAGCTTTGCTTAGTTTGGGACTAGGTTGATTTAGATTAAAATGGCTTTCGGACAAATGAAAATTTGGTGAAACTTTACAAAAATTAGTGTTTCAGATAGGTAACCGTCATGCTGGTATGTCATTCGTCATACGATTACCAGACGGCGTTCGAGTGCTCTGTGTGTAAAGAGTAAAGACAAGCGACACCCATCAGTTTACAGATCTGTCTATAAGTTGGTCACACTATATGCCCTCAATATGTGACGTCATATTCTGACAGACATTGGCAAGTACATACGTCACTTCAAAGCACCTGGGTTCTTTGATCTACGATGACTAACGGAGATGACAACAACGCCTCGCGGATGTCACGGCGCATGCGTTCTGCGATCTATGACTAAACTTAAAATGTAAACGGTAGTGTGATTGCCAAGTTTGGAAAAAATGTGGGCGGCCTATACATCACTGGTTCCACACTTAATATACACATCTTTTTACCTTTACGGGTCGTTGACTATTTCAAGTTTTTTACCTAGGTTCTCAATAAGGTTGTTTTATTTAATGTTTCATCATAGGTCTTTACATCTTTATCAGATGATTTTATGCAGCAGTGTTTTTGTCTTGAATCCAATACGGGAGCGAGTGACGCCCGCAAGCTTCAATAGGGGGTCGTATGATGATTGGGTTGGTGCAGCAAGCTGTCGTTGATACCCTTCTCTCATTTCGGTGTCTCCTATCGCGAAATGTTTGCTTCTTGATTACAGGTAGGGGTTCGAAGTGCAGCGTCTAGTTATTAACTTTACACGAGTTTTGCAAATAAACCTTTATAGGTTGGGTTATATTAGTTAGGTTTGTTTTATAAGAATTATGTTTCTGAGGAAAAGTAAAATTATGACTAAGTAACGACATTGTGGGATCTCTCCCAAAATAAATATACCTGTGCGAGTAAAATATAACATGTACAGTACCTATAGGATACTAAAACGCGTACCTTTTGACCCATTAGTCATTGTGACATACGCACTCGTATTCCCTTGACTGTACCTGATCGAACTTGGACCTTTTTCTGCACTCATGTTTCTAGTGTGGTTAGCATAATATTGACACGGTTATTTACATTGGGAAATGTGTGGGAGATCCACGCACTTGATTATGATTACAGGTAGGAGTTCAAAGTGTAGCGTCAAGTATGCGGACATAATGAGTATAAACTTACCTATACGTGATTAACTAATGTTTCTTAGAAAATTGTTGTACCGAATGCAATATTATGTATAATGCAAATTTCGAATACATGTTAATTTTAAAGATGCCAATTATGGTCTGTGGATGCCAATAACTTTTCTGAAAAAATATAAAATAAACCTAACAAAATAAACTACCTACTCCCACCTGAAAGGTCGGTAACGCACTTATGACTCCTCTGGTGTTGCGGGTGTCTATGGGTGACGGTAATCGCTTTCCATCAGATCCGTTTGTTTGTTTGCCCACTATGATATAAAAAAAAACCTAACCTGATTTACCATAATAGGTACCTACACCATCATTTAGAAATATATTTTCCGTTTCGGCTGCAGAATCTTTACGTTCAGAAAAACAATTTTCTGCCAGATACTACTATCTATGTGTCCTAATTATAGAGCAGGGCTTTTATATTATATATCCTGACATATGCTAAGGGATAAAAGATTCGGGGTTTCCTAAATGTCTTTTCAGAAATAAATATCATAAACCTAAACCTTATCAGCACCTCTAGTACTGCCAAGTTAAATAAAAGCTTTTAAAAATGTGTTTTTAGTTTCTTCTTCTTTGTCGTTTTCCACACTTGGCAGAGTGGTCGTGGTCATCATTTCAGATGTTGGTGGCAAGCTTCACAACACGCCGCCATTCTTCTCTGATAGCCGCCTTCCTCGTACATTCGTGTAGTGACGATGAGCCATTTATTGCAGCTTTTATTTGATCTGTCTGTTTTTGTCTGTATTGCAGTTTTTAGTTTAAGTACAACAATATCGTCGTTGCCTGTCAGGCTGTCACATGTCATCAGTGATTACTCGCCTAAATATCGGATTGTATATCAAGTACCATTTTTTCGTTCTGGATTCAATCACGATGTATAAAAATACCTATGAGAGGTAAAGTTTTGTGTGTGAGTACTAGAGCTTTCAATCCCGGGGGTTTTCGTATGGATAAACCCGGTATTCCGGGTATTACAAAAATTCCCGTGATTAAAAACTCTAGTGATGACCTTCTCTACAGTCAAAGTGAGTCAGTTTATATATACATAAATATATCGGACAACCTCACACAAATCGATCTAGTCCCAAATTAAGCTCAAGAAGGCTTGTGTTATGGGTACTAGACGACGATATACATACTTACTTATATAGATAAATATATAATTAAAATACATAGAAAAACCATGACCCAAGCACAAATATTCGAGTTCATCACACAAATATTTGCCCTGGCCAGGATTCGAACCCGGGACCGCCGGCTCAGTAGGCAGGTGTCTACAAACCGAGCCAAACGCGTCACAGTTCATTTGCTTGGAAGGGTTAGCGTAGTTTGACACTAAGTTCAACACGACCTACATTACTGAAACCGTGTTAAACCATAAATAAACTCTGTCTATATCCCTTATTAAGGACAGTCCTTAATTAAAATGGTACAAATCTATACCATTTTAACCTTTTGACCTATTAATTCCCGACTACTCGGAATGAATTGTACGTCAAAAACTCGTTTAGCTTCGCAGAACTGCATACAGGCTGTTAAAGTAGCTTGTGTAGCAACTTTAAATACATATTTAACCCTTGTTTACTGGAGAAAAGGTTCAAAATCGTAACGTATTGATACTTGCACTACGTACGTAGTTGAGTTGCACCAATGTTGTTTTTTTTTTTCCTTTGAAAAGTATGTCAAGAACTGCAGGATGAAATACTCGTTGTAGCACAAAATGCACCTTTATAATATGAAATAAAGACTTGAATTTGCTTAGACTTAAGCCTGGTAACTTTAGCTGAGGAATGATTGCTAATAATAAATTTCACTGTATGATTACAGGAGAGGACGAGATTCATAAAGTTCTAAGAAGTTAGATGCGTTTACAAACTTAAATATGCCGTTTGTTTTCTGAATGTTCCTCTTATTTTGTTAGTCGTAACAATGATCGCAGGTTAGTTCGTAAGTTTGTATATTCCCTTTTGACCCGAATGCTGTGCTTGATTGTAAAAACGTCGTAATGGCATCACATTTTAATGGCACATAAGTGTTTTCGATAGTAACTAAACTATACGGATATATTTTCCTTGTATGAATGGGCGTAAATTATTCAATTCGTGTTTAATCGTATCTATTATAAATTTATGTACCTAAGTTATTATGATTATAAATAACAATCCGTTGTATCGTGATTCCTTTGTAGAATAGGGCATGATACACCCTAGGGCAAAAATATAATTACCAATATATATAAAGTTATGTAGCTACTCGTACCTATATTGTGTCACGATGTGATCATGAGATTTAATCTATGTATGTTTCGATATTGCTGTGTACGTTTACTGTACTTCTGTTTTTTTTCTATAATTCACTTTGAAGCCTGTTTTTACTAACTTGACGCAATAAACGCACTCTAAATTATTCAACGAGTAAATAAATAAACGCGCACAGTTAAGAGTATAATCAGTATATTGACTTGATCATGCAAGTCAAGTGCGTCATTTATTGTTTTTTTTATTTAAATTCTAAAACCCATTTATTTTTTAATATTTATTCTTCAATTTTGTCCGAAGTTTATTTTTAAATATATAACTAAAAATAGGTTATTCAGGTAAACATAAGAAATGGCTGGTTTATGAAAGCAAGTACAAGCGACTACATAATCTCAGGAGTGCACATTTTTATCATGCTGTGTTTATAATGAAGTAGCATTAGTTGATAATAATTATTGTACTATTAATTAACTCTAAATTGTATTTGGTATCCCAGGCACTAAGCACAGATACACAGATAGAAATTACTTTTCTTTTGGAAAATTTTAATATATTGCGACCATTTTGGTTAGCACAAAGAGAGCCTATTTAATCAAAGAAAACAATCATGGCAAGATGTAAAAATAAGTAGTACCAACATATGAAACTAAATTAATATTAATGTTAGAGTTCTCAACACCCTAAGCTAAGCCGTCCGTAACCTACTTTGAAACAACGAAAAGTTCCTTACATTAAATTATAATTTGTCAAGTATTAACGATAATGCGGACCGGAAGTTATCAATAACAAACGCTTGTAACACTACTTGCGTTTTGTCCAAGTCAGATTACTGTCTCTACTAGTACTCTTAATTCTTGTATTCCAAATGATTCCGTCATAAAATAAATAAACAGAAGAGTATCTGTCGTGCGTCCTCGTTAAAATGCAAAGCCTCGTAATGACATGCTGACTACCGTTCGTAATGGCATAGACAGAATATTTACGACATATTACTGTACTATTGAGAACATTTGTTTTTAGGGTTCCGTGCCCAAAGGGTAAAAACGGGACCCTATTACTGAGATTTCGCTGTCCGTCCGTCCGTCCGTGTCCGTCCGTCCGTCTGTCACCAGGCTGTATCTCAAGAACGGTGATAGCTAGACAGTTGAAATTTTCACAGATGATGTATCTCTATTGCCGCTATAACAACAAATACTAAAAGACTCTCTCCCTGGGGGGCTTCCATACAACAAACTTGTTATAGATTATGGTACCTACGGAACCCTTCATGCGCGAGTCGGACTCGCACTTGCCTAATTTTTTATGTAAAATAACACTATCATACGGGAATCATCAATTTTTCGGGATTTAAAGTAGCCTATCCGATGCAAAAAGAGGAGTGTTATAAGTTAGAGCACAAAATCTGTGGTTTGTAAATCATATGGTAACAAAGCTAATTCGTCTCTGAGACAAACAATTTTTTTTAAAGGGGCAGGCGTGAAATTTGTTTAATGTATAGTTATTAAAAAAAAGGCATTAAAGGAAGGCGCTGGATGCAGGTCGCTTCCAACCGGTATATATGGAAGTCCAAAGGGGAGGCCTATGTTCAGCAGTGGACGTCCTATGGCTGAGATGATGATGATGATGATGATAGTTATTATGGACTGGCACTGTTATCGGAATAATATTTATTTGCTCTTGGTTGCTTCCTTACTTATTTCTTTAACGTATAAAGCTGAGGAATGATGGTACGTGGCAGATCCGTACTAACGCCGAGATTGAGGAGCTGGTGGCCGAGCCGAATATTATCGGAGAGAAGTCTTAGACTTCGCTGGCTCGGTCACCTACAAAGAATGGAAGAGGATCGCGCGGCAAAAAGAGCATACTTGGGGTAACCAACCGGTCGACGTCCGGTTGGTCGTCCCAGGTACGGCTGGGGAGACGTGGTGGAGGTGGATCTGCGTAAGCTTCAAGCCGAAAACTGGCGAGAAACTACGCAGGATCGGAACAATCGGCTTACTCTCGTTTCGAGGGCTAAGATCCTGTATGGGACACTGAACCATAATACATAGTTAGTTATAAAGCTGAGTGTGCCAGCTGAGTTATATATTCTCTCCGAACCCAGGAAAGGCAAGCGTGTCATCCCCTTCGATACCTATAAGCAAAGGACGGACGGCCTGCAAGTAGCGCCCGTACGCGGCAAGAGTGTTGCATTTTGTAAGTGTAAATGTCACTTTTCTTCTCTTCCCTTCCAAAGTCTCTGAAGAGGCTTTATTCCTTTAAAAAAAAATTTTTTCGTATTTCTACATCATCAGAAATTTAAGAGCTTAGCTCTTGTCGGTGGAGCAACTTCCATGTTTCTCTATCTTCAACTTTCTTTTTGATGTCCTGAATACGACACGCCGTCCACTTTCTCCTTGATTTGGTCTATATAAGATCTCCTAGGTCTTCCTCTTCATTTCTACAATATATTGATAATTTCAACTATCTTTCTGAAGTGAATTATATTTTCCCTGAGTTCTAGAAAGTAGCTATTTCATGCTTTCATTATGTATAGTCCAAAATAAGTTAAAAAATCTTTTTTTTGTGCGTGAATTTTGTCAAATTCGAGTAGTTTTTGAAACAAAAATTATCAATGAAAATTCAAACTGTAAGTTTCAAATATTAATAAATCGCAATGGCCCTGTTCTAATAGTAACATTAATAATATGTTAAGAAACATGTTTGACCATATCAGCATTTTTGAACGGATAAGGAGCGTTAAGCAGGCAGCTAACTATAGTATAATTTCATACGCGATTGTACCCAAAACAAAAGAAAGCTCCAGTAATGATGCTCGTTGCTCATTATAATTTCATATTCATAACGTTTTCATACGAAATCAGCTACTTAATACGAGTGTTTCCCGAGACCTGTTTTAGGTTAGACCAAGCAACGATAAGGTCAAGTTTATTTAGACGTTATAAAATAAAGCAGTCTATGAAATTACAGACTATTATTAAAGCAAAATTGTTGCATAAACCGGGAACAAACTCGTTGAGTTGGTATTAATAAAAATGAAGAAGATATTGACTAACAAAAAATTGATTTAAATCTGCCATTATCAAGCTGTAAAGGTGCGACGACACTGCTGCTCAAAAAGCGATGACGGCGCCTTTTAGAGCCAGCGCACACTACGGCTTTTTGTGGACGCGACGGTACATCTCTCTTTTTCTTACTAAGAGCGTGCAAAAGAGACATAATTTACCTACTGTCGCGGCCTTAAGATTCTTAAGAAGCTCTTAGCAGTGACGTGTCGTATCCGTACCGTCTTTACCGCAAGCTCTCCACACCGCTTAAAATACGCTGATGCACGTCAAATGTTACATCGTGTGTTCATAATTTTGAGACGAGAAAAAAACTCATAACAACGGGTTTAAGTCAGGGCTTGACAGAGACCATTCTTCAGTACTAATAAAGCTTGGTAAATTCTCTTTTAGCCACTTCTGTGTAGATTTCGCTTCTCGACATCTCGATAAGGCATGGCAAATAATCGTTTTTTTTTCAAATACCACAATGTTATAAATTTTAAATGCAGAACACTCGAAGTAAGCTGCGGGCATGTTCTTATTTCAAATTCAACTTTTTGACTTCGTCTCAATACTTATGAAGACATGAGGTATATAAAAGGCGTGACTCAAACGTCACGCGGCTACTGTTTTTTAGACATTTGATTGAGCAGCTGCAAGCTGTGAGGAGAGCTTGTGGTAAAAACGGTACGGATACGACACATCACTGCGTAAACGCACCGTCACCGTTTCAGTTGCGGTGTGGTCACACCTTTAGCCAGTATTTTGTAGCAAAACTAGTTAATAAATTCCAGTTTTTTGAAGCTGATGTAAGGGATCCTCAAGATGAAGATATTGGTTCTGTTTCTCGGTTTTTGTTTTTGCTTCGTAAGAGGATTGGACAATAATGACGTCAATATGATAGTATCATTTGCGACGCTCGATGAGAGAGCTACGTCTATACTGGCACCGTTTGTTTGTTGGAGTTCATGTAAGTACCTATGAAAATATAAGAAGATTTTCTTTAAAACGAATGCAGTATTAAAATATCTCTCGACATATTTCGAATCGCTTCGCGATTCATCATCAGGAGTGTCGGTCGGTCGCGGCTTGCACACAACACTCACTGCATCATTTGCTAAGCGCTACATTATTTGCATTTGTGTCTATTGAAGTGGACTGATATATACCTACTCGTAATATCAGACGTTACATTATAGTTTTCTGCATTATATTTTTCGTGTTGGCGTCAACGGGAATACCAGTAAAATTTGGGAACTTAGCTTCGATACCTATGACTTCCATTTCATGTTCCAATCAAAGCTGAATTTCTTGCAGGAAACGGTGGCAGGTACGTTTACCAAAAATAGCAAAATACCATCTCGACAGACAAGACTTTCGATTTAAAAAAATCGCTTTCGAATGGTTCCATCCGTTTGGGAGCTAAGTTGCCACAGACAGAATCACTGATACACATTTTAATTCAAATTCAAATTCTAAACTTTATTCTGCAAGTAGGCTACAAGAGCTCTTTTACTAAGTTTATTCTAAGTTTAGTAAGTAATTAATACGACAGACATATCATGTCATATTTTACTTATTGTGTCCGAGCCTATTAAATTACAATAAACTTAACCTATACTTTCAGAGATGTAAAAAGTCCCATTAAGCGTTAAGATTATACTTGTAACAGCCCTTTTTAGGGTTCCGTAGCCAAATGGCAAAAAACGGAACCCTTATAGATTCGTCATGTCTGTCTGTCCGTCTGTCCGTCCGTATGTCACAGCCATTTTTTTCGGAAACTATAAGAGCTATACTGTTGAAACTTGGTAGGTAGATGTATTCTGTGAACCGCATTAAGATTTTGATGCAAAAATAAAAAAATAATAATAAATATTGGGGGCTCCCCATACTTAGAACTGAAACTGTTTTTTTTTTATAAAAACTACCAACGAAAATTGTTTTGAACGAGATCTAGTAAGTAGTTTTTTTTTAATACCTAACTTTGCACCTAATTTATATGGGGCGCTATACATACCAGGTGCAAACTTAACTTAACCACTTAGGGATGGAAAGTGTTTGTACGGAACCCTCGGTGCGCGAGTCCGACTTGCACTTGGCCGGTTTTTTCGTTGCAGACGAGCTGAACACTCTAGCCAAGAGTCTCCATGACGCTGGGATCGGCACGGGAGTATCTCTTCAACCAAACAGACCGGAGCATCATCTACAGAACCTTGTTATATTGGCAGACTTGAGTTGCAAAGGAACGCATACGTTTTTGATAAAGGTACTAATAGAAATAAAAAATCTTACAGTATTATGGAGTAAGGTCATGAGATATTAAAGAAATCGAATATAGCTCGACATAATTCGAATCGGTACGCGATTCATCATCAGGAGAACCGAGCTGTCGCGGCCGCCGCGACTGATCGTCTCTCCTGATGATGAATCGCGTACCGATTCGAAACATGTCGAGCGTTATTCGACTTCTACGACGTGAGTAAACCCGTTTAAGTATTTTAATATACATGTACATAGTTAAAGGCTTAATGAAAACAAAATTACGATCGCTTCTATTGTGTGGCGAAAGTTACTCGTACAAAATGTATGGGTAACTATCGTAACACAGTGGAATCAATTAAGTTTTGTTTTAATTAAAGCCCTTGACTACGTACATGTATTTTGAAAATGACTCTAATATCTAAGATCAGTTTGATTGTTTTAGGCCAGTGACCAAGGCTTCTTCAAGTCTCCATACCGCTGGCTGCTGCTCAGCCAGGATCCATCAGAGCTGGTGATCTTGGAACAGCTGGCCATGCTAGTTGACAGCGATGTGGTTTTGGCCCAGAAAAGCGGCGAAGATTACGAGTTCGTTGAAGGTAAAAAGGAAGTTTATTCAAGTTTCCAAGCCTGAAAAATTAGTGCAAGAGGGAGGAATGCTTCATCCCTCATATATCTGTGATTATATTGGCTGTATTGACGACGTGGTTGGCGCAGTTCGCCTGCCTACTGAGCCGGCGTTCGAATCCCGGCCAGAACAAAATATATTTGTGTGATGAAGTCGAATATTTGTTTCTGGGTCATGTTATTCTCTATAATATTATGTATATTGTACTCGTAGTACAAGCTTTGTTTAGTTTGTGGGGTGTCGTTGAATAGGTTTTTTCGAGATTTCATGGTTGTCCCCATAGTGAAAGTTGCTCAGTGTGCTCCTCCCCAGTGGGGTACTGGTAACGGGGTTCACTCCTACTCCATGACCCAAAAAACACCCTGTAAGTAGGTATACGCGTTTATGCAGCCTGTGTGATTGGGTACTTGGCCTGGGTTTTTCCCCGTTTCTCTGAAAAAAATCATAAAATAAAACGTCAATCAGTGAAACATTTATTATCCTTTGTATGGAAACGAATTCAAATACTGCATTTTAACACGTCTAACCTTTATATAACTTTGTCTGTTGTGTAGGACGGTGTAAGGGCAGACAGGTTGTCGTGCAGACGTACCGAGTCAAAAATATGACTACGCATTAAGTAAATGACAAAGCAATAAACAAATTCTGTAGTACCCACCAAGGTGCTTCATTTAAAGGCTTAACGCATACTGCGGGTTTTGATCATAGTTCTTAGTAAATCTAACTAAATCATATGACTATAATATATTGAGGCTTTACTTTTTGCAAGTTACGTTACGTCAATCCCGATGGATGTTAGTTTTATAAATTTTGTGTTTTCTTTTCTTGGTTATTGTTCCTTATAAGATTTTGCATTTTATCCTATGCAGAAGTTTAGTCTAATGTAGTATTCTGTGTGTTCAGTGAGAGCGTTTTAAGAAGTAAGTGCATGCTTAAACTTATATTTTAAACCATAATTGTTTTTGTTACACATTGTCTTCTGTTGTTTCTCCAATAAATAAACAATGAAATAAGTTAATTCGTCCTGCTTCTCACATACACACACTCGCACGCACGCACGCACGCATACACACATGTTAGTCGTGTCTGTGTATATTGTTTAGTTATTAGCTTGAACTTTATGTAATGGAAATCAGTCTTGTTTGTATGTATTCAAACTGAACTATTTTCTCATATTGCACTCTAGAACCCCGAGATACAGTCTCAGCTTTATTTGGGATCCGGTAGGCATAGCATAAATTTTATGTTCTTCTTTGTTGGTAAGCTAAATATTAAATGATTTTGTATTTAAATCACGATATTAAGTAATAATTAGCAAAGTGCAATATAAGACAGTACGATTGTAAATATAATGATGTAGATAATAAATAAAAAGCTACCTATCTTAATTAATGTGCCCTGACCTGGCTTATCTGAAACATCTTAATAAAAGAACTTTGTTTTAAGTTAAACGAGAGCATTAAATGATTGTACATACATGACTTCTTAATAAATTATTTAAAACTAGAATGTGCCCCGAATTTCGTACGCGTACCTATTTTTTTATATCGTAGTCGAGTAAAAAGTATCATGTATCCATCTTTGGATGGCCAGCTATCGCTGTACCGAAATTGGTTGAAATCTGTCCAGCCGTTTAGGCGTGACGAGAGGACAAAGGAAACGATGCCCAACAGATGGCGCCAGGCTGTCATGGCGCCGCGCGCCAATACAAAACAAATGACGATCCTGCATCTCCATCCATCCTGATCTTGCATTATTATTAAGAATTTTCCTGAAATCATGACCATAGAAAACTGGTTTTCAAGACAAATCTGGAACTTTATAATTAGACTAGCTTTTGCCCTCGACTTCGTACGCGTAGAACTCGTTAATTGATATTGACAATAATAATAAAAAACAATTAGACTTTCAGGTAATTATTCAATACTCGAATGGAATCTAGTTATTAGTTTAGTTCTGGGCTATTGGTGAAAGTGATGGACAAAATGCAAAACATCCTTTTTGAATCTCTTTGGAGTTGCTAGGCTAAGTCACATTCGATTCAAGTAGCTCGCTCAGAAATGGCTCGAGATGGTGACGGTCCTTAATCAACTGACGAAGAAGGTAGGTATGGGGGGGATGAAGGGATGCAACTTCCACGGCGGTATTTAGGTCGAGGTTACGTAAATGGCTGCTTGACCATACATTTTATTCGATCGACGAGTTATACGAGCTTCCCATTCAGTAATTTAATACTATAAATAACTTGTAGAATTAGAAACATGTAAATATTATAAATAACCACGTCAGCTAGTCAAATGTATTATAATAATATCGTACGAATCTATTATCGCAATTAATAATGTGGAAAATGTAGACAATGTGATAACCATAAATTAAATTAATTAATTCGTGAAATAAGTAACTACCTACCTATGCTTAAAATTGTTGACATGTAACTTGGTGTTACCAATAAAGAATTTGTATTTGTATTTGTATTTTGTATGGTATTCACAAAAGAATATTGTGACATTATGAAATTGGGCCAAAATAATTATTAGGTAGGTCGGTACTAATATTTTTTCTAACTTGGTTTTTACAACTTAGTACTTCAATAAGTTATCTTACTTAAATGATTTATTTCGGTCAGTAAAAACATGTTTATTTTTTTTATTTGGATACATGTGATGTGAGCATGCTATATACATACTGTTCATGAGAAAAACATGGCGTGACAAATGTTTGTATTCCTGCTACTTTTAACGTTTGCCGTTGCTAAACACTTTTAATGGAAACTGTAGACGTTTAAAATTAAATGGTAAATTATTCGGTATAATTGGAATACGTGATATAAGTACACTTTGTTCCTTGGCTTCTCCCGTTAAAATCGTGCCCCTCAAAATGTACATCCCTAATAAGGTAAGAGTCAAGAGGCGCATGGCCATCTCCAGATCTGCTATGGATAAGCTGAAGAAAATATGGAAGGACCGAAACATTACTAAGGTCACCAAAACAAAACTTGTCAAGGCTCTCATATTCCCCATATTTCTTTATGCTGCTGAAACATGGACTCTACGAGAAAGTGAGAAGAAGCGTATCGATGCTCTAGAGATGTGGTGCTGGAGGAGAATGCTCGGTATATCATGGACGGAATTCCGAACCAATGAGTCCATTCTTCGAGAGCTAGACGTCAGACAGAGGCTATCAAGCATAGTACAGGCTCGAATCCTCACTTTCTTTGGACACGTATCGCGGGGCGGATGCGAATCTATCGAGCGCCTGGTGGTACAAGGCAAAGTCGAGGGAACCAGACCACGCGGAAGATCACCGATGAGGTGGACGGATCAAGTAAAAACCGCCGTCCGGTCCTCTACACGAATGTACCAGGAGGGCTGCAGTACGAGAAGAATGGCGTCGCATTCAAATCAACGACGTGACGGCCACGACCACTCTGGCAAGAGTGTACCGCCAAAGAAGAGAATAAGGTAATTCTCAATCAAGCGGCCTTGATTTGTATGCGTCTAAGTTGCGCAATAACAAAACAGCCCGCCTGACATAAGTACGCTTCGCGACTCTTGTCACGTCACATAGCATCACCCGTCACTATCTCACAGTATAGCGAAGAAAGAGATGGGTAACATTTCTCGCGCGAGAAAGAGTCGCGTGTCACAGTTGTGCTAGAGGTGCTGGTACTGTTGATTTTCAAAACAATATCATTTTTCGTGCTTTCACACAGCCAGTTTTCGTCATGAATATAAATGTGCCTATAAACCGACCATGAAACAATGCTCGGTCGGTGATAGAGCCAAAAAATGGCACTCTTTTCTATTTCCTCTTATAAGTATCGCAATTAGGCTATCCTTCTCTATCAAAGGGTGTCAGGCCCTTGACTTAAGCACGTCGATTATGTAGTAAGTAGCATATATATGTAGTTGATTGACAATTCGGGTATTGTCGAGTATCCGAATCTAAGATCCGAGTAATACGAAAACTTATGCACTAATACTGTACTCAGCGATGAATAAAATAATGCACATCGGTCTTTAGAAAGACACAATTCAACAATTGGCTGTTTACGACGATTTCCGAACACTGGCGACCGTCCATCAAACATCGTTTAAAATTAAGAGGAACAAACGTTAATACTTTTACGTTTATAATATTATTAAGATTATTTATATATGTTGATTATCCTGTATTTGCATACTCAGTTATTTACTACTTTATTTATATTCAGCTACAGTCCGACTTAAAAGAGTAGAAATTATAAAGTGGCAATACTATAGTGTCCTCCCTTTCTAATAAATATAAGAAAACGGGGACGACACTATAGTATTGCCACTTTTTAATTTTTACTCTTTTTGGTCGGAATGTACCAAGCGGGAGTACATATAGGTAATCAAAGTAAGTACGTACTATTTTCAGATGATGTGCGTAACGGAACGTGCTACCTACCTGAAGGGCTACTGCGATGTTCGAAATTTTACCGTCGTATAGTGATATTCCATTCACCCTCAAATATACTTTGGCAGTAGATAGAGAAGGATGGCACTATTCGACAGTCGAATTTTGAACATCGGAGTAGCCCTGCTGGCATCTCTGGTTTGACATGTCTTGCCAGATGGGTGTGTGACGTTTGTCAAATCAAATGTGATTGTTTCAAATTTGTAAAATTTTATGTATTTGATTCTTGAAATTACGCGCTTAATCGAATTTTGCGGATACGTGTTCCCATATCAGATTTTATTGTTTTTTTACAAAGAATAGTTTGGTATGCGTTTCGTGAAGGTATATCGTAGGCCCAGACGAAATCATTGATTAAGTTTACGTCAAAACGATGACATGTAGGGAGTTGTTGCAACTACAATGATTTGCTCTCCATACAAAGTTTAATCCCGTTTTTCGTCCCTAAAAGGGATAAAACTTGATATAAATGATAGCCTATGTCCTATTCTGATATATAAGGTACATAACTGGAAAGTTTCATCATAATTTATTCAGTAGTTTTTGAGATTAAGTGGAACGTACATCCATCCATCCATCCAAACTTTCACGTTTATAATATTACTAGAGACCCGTTGCGGCGTCGAACCGCCGCTAGAATATGGAAATCCGGTAGTGTTACAGAAAATAACTACTTTATCGATAAGAAGTTTTTGGGGAACGAAGAATAAATACTGTAAAAAAACACGTTAAAATGATATTTCAAAAACGTTAAGACATGCCAGGCTAGAGCCAGGCCTGATAGCCAACTGCCAGGTTCATCGTGACAACTTTTTCAACTCTTTTGTAAAATAACTTGTGCATTAATGCCATGTGATCTGCTGATCTGTTTCACAAATAAAATGCATATTATTCGATTTATGGAAAAAATATAATTCATGACAATAGTCCCAAATCGTAAAAAAATAATTGACATATTTTCATAGGACCGAACATAAGATTGGTAGAATTTTAATTTGTTGTCCTTTCTTCAGGACATACATTTATCGATTTGATCGATTTCTATCAATTTCCAGAAATAGCACATGAATCGTAACGACAGATTTGGTCACTCACTACGCAGGTTTTAAAAAGGAAATCATGGAGTGCGTAACTGTTTATGTATTCATTTATAATCGTAAATACTTCAAAATATTGATAATAAAAAATGTTACATAAACTCAATTGTATGTAATAGAGAGTAGAAAACGTTTATAGAATACACGAAAAACCACTATTATCAATGCTTGTTTTTTTTTTATGAAATTCAATAGATCGTGCAAATTTTCTTAATATGGGTGCTGCCATGTCATCATCATCAATCATATATTCAATAACAATTTCACATTGTGTTTGAAATTCTTACGCCAGTATAACTCTTAATCAAACCCTACTTACTAATCTAAATAAATTACTGACTGACAATACTCCACCATAAAAAAAAAGAATGTGTCAAATATGTGTAATAAAATAAATCCAATATATAAAACAGCTAAACATGTTTGAGAAAAGAATATAAAATATATTTTATTCAATAAATTTAGAGCTGAAGGCCTTACGTATACCCAAATTCCAAATTCAAACTTTCGTGTCTTTCCTCTCATTGAAATAGTGTCTGACAGAAGAGTGAGGGAGATGCTATCTATACTCTCAAGTCTATAATATAAACCTAATACCCAACTTATCTGCATTGCCACCTCGTCTATATTACCAAGTCGTCTCCATTGGCAACTTGTCCATATTCCCAATTCGTCCACAATGCCAACTCGAACATATTGCTAACTCGTCCATATTCCCAACTCGTCCACAATTCCCACGCGTCCATGTTGCTTACTCGTCCACAATGCCAACTCGTCACCACATAAAATTCGTCCACATTTCCAACTCGTTCATATTCCCAACTCGTACATATTCCCAACTCGTACACAATGCCAAATCGTCCACATTGCCCACTCGTCCATACACCCAACTCATCTACATTGCCAACTCGTTCATATTACCAACTCGTCTTTATTCCCAACTCATCCATATTCCCAACTCATCCACAATGCCAACTCATCTATATTGCTAACTCGTCCAGATTTCCAACTCGTCCATACACCCAACTCGTCTACAATACCAACTCGTCCTTATTATTAACTCGTCTTTATTGCCAATCTCGTCCATATTATCAACTCGTCCGTATTACCAACTCATCTTCATTGCCAACTCGTTTATATGTATTCCCAACTCATCCACAATGCCAACGCGTCCATATTACTTGCTCGTCCACAATGCCAACTCGTCCACAAATACAACTCGTCCACATTTCCAACTCGTCCATATTCCCACCTCGTCCACAATGCCAAGTCGTCCACATTACCAACTCGTCGATACACCAAACTCATCTACATTCCCAACTCGTCTTCATTTCCAACTCATCAACAATGCCAACTCGTCCATATTGCTAACTCGTTCACAAATACAACTCGTCCACATTTCCAACTTGTCCATATGCCCAACTCGTCCACAATTCCAAGTCGTCCACATTGCCAACTCATCCACATTTTTAACTCGTCCATATTCTCAACTCGACGATACACCCAACTCGTCTACAATACAAACTCGTCCTTATTATCAGCTCGTCTTTATTGCAAACTCGTCCATATTCCCAACTTGTTCATTTTGCCAACTCATCCACATTTCCAACTTGTCCATATTCTCAACTCGTCCACGTTGATAACTCGTCCGTATTACCAAGTCGTCTTCATTGCCAACTCGTCCATAATACGAACTCGTCCACATTGCCCCCTTGTCCATGTTCCCAACTTGTCAATTTTACCAACTCATTCACATTGCCAACTCATCCACATTTCCAACTCGTCCATATTCCCAACTCGTCTACAATAACAGCTTGTCCTTATTATCAGCTCGTCTTTATTGCCAAATCTTCCATATCACCAACTCGTCCGTATTACCAAGGCGTCTTCATTGCCAACTTGTCTGTATTACCAACTCGTCTTCACTGCGAACTCGTCCATAATGCGAACTCGTCCATATTGCCCACTTGTCCATGTTCCCAACTTGTCAATTTTACCAACTCATCCACATTGCCAACTCATCCACATTTCCAACTCGCCCATATTCCCAACTCGACGATACACCCAACTCGTCTACAATACCAACTTGTCCTTATTATCAGCTCGCCTTTATTGCCAAATCTTCCATATCACCAACTCGTCCGTATTACCAAGTCGTCTTCATTGCCAACTCGTCCATATTCTCAACTCGTCCACATTGCCCACTCGTCCGTGTTCCCAACTTGTTCATTTTGCCAACTCATCCACATTCCCAACTCGTCCATATTCTCAACTCGTCCGTGTTCCCAACTTGTTCATTTTGCCAACTCATCCACATTCCCAACTCGTCCATATTCTCAACTCGTCCACATTGCTCACTCGTCCGTGTTCCCAACTTATTCATTTTGCCAACTCATCCACATTCCCAACTCGTCCATATTCCCAACACGTCTACATTGACAACTCGTCCAATTAACAACTCGTCCAATTAACAACTCGCCCATATTAACAACTCGTCCATTTTCCCAACTCGTCTATATTACCAACTTGTCAATTTTACCAACTCATCCGCATTCCCAACTCTTCCATATTCCCAACTCGTCCACATTTCCAACTCATCCATTTTACCAACTCATCCATATTACCAATGTAGATACATTCCCAACTTAGGCACATTGTCATGTCGTCCATATTCTCAACTCGACCACATTTCCGATCCCGTCGACATGCAAGCGCAAGGACTAAGTTTTTTCTTGTAAAATACCATTTAATTTACCATAACTCATGCCATTTTCCTTGGAATTATTTTTTTGATGGACTTATATAATCATATTTATAATAATCTATCATAAATTTACCTATTTGAATGACGTGTAAATTAGTTTTACTAATTTTTTTCTGCTTTGATTTATTGTAAAACTCGCCTATAAAAATAATCTATTCTTGAATGACGGTATGATGACGGTCAGTTTTCTAGTCTTTCGAGCACCAGTCCAACTCGCACTTAACCGGCTTTTTCTCCACCTTTTTAACAGGTATGCGAAAAAAGTTTCCATACATTTTAACATTTTAAAAAGAAAAACAACCTGGCAATTTAGAGCATTGACATAATAGCCCCCAATAAAAAAGACATTAAAAGTTGTCAGAATATGGTTACTGTCATTCATTGTCAAGAAACTGTAAAATTATTTTTGCATATTCGTACATGTTTTAAGTGTTGCGGATATTATGTTGCCGACTCAAAAATAATATTTCATCATGCTGAACAACTTACTACAGGTTTGTGAGCAAATCATGCTTATTATTATTTGGTCATCTTATGTCAAAATAGGGATCACAGGTCACGTGGTCAAAGTCACGTGGTTAGCGCACAGTAGTTTTTTCAAATCCATTTTTCAGTACCTTTTCAGGAAAAAACTAAAATTCCAAGAGTTTTATGCACCTCTCCAGCATGAGACGAATCTAATGACATATCATTTATCAAAATCGGACCATAACTGTAGATCTGATGGGATGTACAAAAATCGGCCTCGCGTAATATATATATAGATTAGGATTAAGAAGGAGTGGAAATTTTAATGACAATAAAATAAGAAGGTTGAAAAAACACCATTGATGTTTCTGGTCCAAAGATGAGGGCAGCATTTCAACGTTGGATCGCAATGGACAGCTTTTGTACCAGAAACAACTTGGAGCGGAGATCTTACCCCTTTTATTTGAAACGGCCTACGTCCCGCACAAAATATTTAGTAATTTCATTCATTCATTCATTGCTTCATTTATTCATTCATTCATTCATTTATTCTACCATTCATTCGGTCATTCATTCATTCACTCATTCGTTCATCCAGCCATACATTCAATCATTCATTCATTTATTCATTCATTCATTCAATCATGCATTGTCTTCTTTATACCCGACGCGATACGGACTGGCCACGACTTGAGTGACAGCGGCAGCGGTGAGCAGTACGTATCTTGCTCACTCGTATACCCGCCGCGCTTTGTATCTCGTTCAACCGCTCTATTTAGGTAAAAATATATTTTGATTAAGAAGTCATGTTGCTTAAGTAAGCTGAATAATTGATCACTAGATCGGTGTACAATCATCGAATAAATTACTACACGAAGCATAATAATTTAAACTTAAAATAAGAGAATATCTGGAAATGTCTGCCTTACAAATTGTCATTGTGTCATTAAGTAAATTGTAACTAACTTAGATCAATCAAATGATTAAGTTAGCGTCAATAAATTTAGTTTACACCGATTACCACTCAATCGCTAACTGCAATTACATAAATTATCTGTCAACGGAGTAGGTCAGATGATATAGTGGCACTCAATCTTCTCGTGTCAGCTAAAAGGTGTGACTTGAATAATTATTGGTTGGCGAATAATTATTAATCAGTTTAGCAAAGGTTCACACTACACACTCAAATATACACTAACCAAAGGATATATTTCTTCCTTTAAATAAATAAATATTAAGGGATAGGTAATCTTCCACGAATCGACCTAGTCCCAAACTAAGCAAAGTTTGTAATAGACGACGATGTACATACCTAATATGCAAATCCATACGAATATTATAAATGCGAAAGTGTGCACGCTTAAGCCGCTGAATCGATTTTGATGAAATTTGGCATAGAGATAGTTTAAGATCCGAGGAAGGACATAGGATAGTTTTCATCCTGGAAATTATACCTAAAAAGATTGAAAAGTGAGTGAAAATTTCTGTTGGGGTACGGTGACCCTGTAGGAAAAGTCATTATTAGACCGAAAGCACAATTGCTCTTACATTTGCTTAGGCGCTTATAATAATCCCTTTTATTAATTAAGGTGATTAGGTGGATATCTATCGTGTTGTACGAGGTTGCTTCCATACTTCCAAGTTCCACGCGGACGTAGTCGCAGGCAAAAGCTAGTACATAATATAGATAACATCCATAACAAAGGAAGAAATATTCGAGATCATCACAAAAATATTGACCGCCGGCTCAGTAGGCTGGCAAACTGCGCCAAACGCGTTGTCAGTGTCATAAATAGTGCCATATTTGAACAAGCATCACGATCGATTAGTATGTAACACAGCACTAACGGTGGGGCTTGCCCTGACACGTCATAGCATCATCTCGTCACCATTTTTATAAATATTTAATCAGTGTAGTCGTATATCTGCGCAACTGCATATTAATGTATTTGTCAGGTTCATATTTTAGAGATAATAAAAACAGAAATATTAATTTGACAAATCAAATACAAATTGAGATTACCAAACTTCAATATTACCATTTTCCGGATGTAACACTGATCCAAAGTTTACAATAGGGAGTCCTAGGGGCCTACTGCTGGTTGCGTTTATCACGTGATAAACACTCCCAATTACACTCGCATTTTGTGTAAGCGTGACGGATGTTTTGTCACTTATTTATCACGTTAAATGGCATTTTACCACCCTAGGGGCCTATAATGGTTGCACATTATAGGCCCCTAGGGTGGTAAAATGCCATTTGAAAATTCTTAGGTTTCCTAACCTGTTAAAAGGCATATGCATATTTATGTTCATGAATAATTATGACTTCAATTTTTGTTTCAGTCTATAAAATAACCGAAAACTCCGAACTAATCTACAACACACGAGGTCGCTGGCGATCCACGAATAACAAAAACAATGTGACAATAAACGGAAATGAAGAAAATAACACGGCGCTTGCTATTGACGATAAATCAACAAATATTGTCATAGTGGACACAAAATATGGGATGATTGAAGACTATAGAAAGAGTAAAGTCTTGGCGACAAGAAGAATGGACATACGGAAGCATACACTAACTATGGTTAATGTTGTAACTGACAGCAATGATACTAAGAAACATATGGATGATAGATTGTAAGTCAATGTAAATACTATACTTTTTATCTGCCCAGAGTGAGTTGTTTGTTGCAGAATGAAAGTTTTTTATATCGTTGGTTAAAAGAATAAGTGCAAAGGCTTGAAAGCGTCTAATAATCAATGGTCGACACTTAGTAATACTACGACACTATCCACGTAGGTATTTATTTAAAATCTTAGAAAGGTTTTTTATATAAATATTTAGTAAAATACTTACCAAAATTATAAGGGTCCCTTGTTGACTACGAAACCCTAAAAATACCCATTACAAACTAAGAACACATTATAAAAAAATCATCACTTACCCTCGGTAGGTAGGTAGGGCTCAAGCTACCGACGGTGGTTACAGTAGGTTTCTAGATCTACAGACTCTGTAGTACTAGAAACCTACTGTAACTCTGTAGTACAGAGAGAGCAACCTCCTGACGATGTGCGCTTTGTCCAGGAGTACTACTTTCTGTATCTGACTCTTCCGATCCAGCCATGAAGTGAGGGTCTCGTAAATCTGTCTTGAAGTCATCGTGTACCTAAGATAAACATATATAGTTAGGTGTAAACTCGACGTCTTACAATGCGCGTATTTTGCGTATGGGGTTAACGGTCCCAATAACCTAACCCAACCAGAAAGCTTAGCAGTCCACTGATGTTGCCGATGCCTTCTGTGAGTCACCTCGGAAACCTTAGGTGTTGTGCCCGGTAAGTGGCCACTCCAGGACATTCTAGAATCACGTGAGCGGCTGTCTCCTCTACCTCTATAAGGACACTACACCTAGAGTGAATAACTGCCGTGTTAAGCCAAACTCACGTATCTTGAGTTACAGTAGTTTAGGTTAACCGGGTTTAATCGATTCGAAATAGTATCTTTTATATAATATACTTTAAAGATTTTTAATTTTTACCCTCAATTTTCGTAGATAATTGACTTGCCAAACTCCTGTAACTTCGATTTTCAACTATGGATTTATGCGCATTGCTGTATTTTTAGTTACCACAAATATGCTTTAACAAGCGCGTGACGTTTGAGTTTTGTCAATTTGCGGTAACTTTCAATACATGAGTTTGTCAAAACCACATAAGTATGAACCTGTCGCGAGCGTAATGTCCTCGAGTTAAGTACTCGAAGTAATCTGCCGTCATAACGAAAAAGGGCACATCTAATTTTTTTTTTTAATTGAGTTTGATACATATTCGGATAGAGAAAAAAAGGCGCATCTGTCTATGTATTTTTCAAATTTTCACAAAAAAAGGTTAGATGTGCCCTTATTCGTTATGGCGGCAGTAATGCGAACCTTTGAAAATAATGACAATCAACCTAGAGGCATAAATGCTGCTAAGAAACAGGATCTTTTGAAATTATGTAAAAATATGCCTGCTGATCGACGTACTTTTTTTTGAAAATTTGCCTATAAAAATAAAATATATATATACCAAATATATTTATTTCAAATTAAATTCGATATTGCATAATTTCTGGAGGTTTAGTGACCAAAATATTTTAGTTTTATGTTTCAAAGACAAGTGATAACAATTATTAAGTTAGGTACAAGATGACTTATTGTAATGATTAAAAATATTTTTTCTACTAATGAGAGTTTTCTTTAGTGTTACGTCAGATTTATTCAAAGCAACACTAAGATACAGGAGATCAGCATAACCGTTGGGCTTCCACCTGAGTGAAGGCTGAGGGCATATTAACGTATCTATAGATACCATATTTTGCGTAACTTAAAATGTATGCAGTTTTAGACCGTCATTATTTTTAATTTTACATAATTAAATAATCTAAATGCTGTAATAGTTGAAATTTGACAGGTCCTTAGTAATTGTTATTTTTATTCACATAAAAAAATAAGAAAAAAAAACATCTATAATTTAGTGAGTTATGATAAGTTTCTTGTCTAAAACTTTAAGACCGTTTTTCTCGAAATGGCCATTTCGAAGATACATGAGATTGGTTTAATAGGGCAGATAAGTGAATATTTAATAGAGCATATTCGCTCCAGTTACGAGCTGGAACTGGGGCTTCTATACCTGCCTTAGCTTGCGGAACAACCCGTGGTAGATTGTTGGAAGAGACTATCTGGACTCCACCCAAGTTAGACCTCTTGATGTTGTTCTACCTTATTATACTCTCGTCGGTTACAGATAAATATTGTATTTGATTTGCAAAAAGACAAAATATTAGCTAAAAATAAACTAGAAATACAAGTTCTTATGTAACAGACATGACCGAGCCTGTGACCTTATCTCTGCCATCGCAGAGTTCTAGGTGTAATTAAATTAATAATTCACGAATAACCATAACACCTATAGCGTTGATTTTTAAACGAGCATGCAAATATTTAATAACATGTAGATTTTAGAAACATTATATCGCATAGGTGATAGATAATGAACATCTGTCATCATCAATGCTAATTTCAAAGCTGTTTGTCGTTATTCATTTTTGTCTGATACTTTTTATTATATTTAGATGTTTCTAAAGCCAACTTGAGTAATAACATATTATTTATTGGCTACCAAAACGAAAAAAAAACCAATTAAATACAAAGTAACTAGTACGAAAAATGGGAAACAGTGTCAATGCTCAGGCTAACGGCAAAAATAATGTCAGAATTTTTTATCGTATCTTCGTTCATAAATCTGCTGGGCATACTTTGCCGCGACTTTGCTTGTCGTGCGACTCAGCATCACCCGTCTTGCTCGCACGGTATAGAAAGGAATGTGACAGGGGGTATTTGTCGCGCGATAAATACCTAACCTACTACCTGACACTTTTCCTACAATGCCGTGCAAGTAAGAGAAATCGCGGCTATACCTCCTGCCGCTCAATGTTCGACAGAATGTAAAAAAAAAGAAATACATTTATTTGTGGGCATAAAAAATACCTAATTACATTTAATTAGTTTGACAAAAATAATATAACAACGGTTACGCGACAAAAATAATGATGATCTAGATTCTACTTTTATAGGAATTACACTTAAAAGAATCTCTTTCATTTCTTTTGTTTTATC
Organism: Apotomis capreana; assembly: GCA_947623375.1. Classification (NCBI taxonomy): domain Eukaryota; kingdom Metazoa; phylum Arthropoda; class Insecta; order Lepidoptera; family Tortricidae; genus Apotomis; species Apotomis capreana. The sequence goes on from OX392515.1 coordinate 18,749,394, forward strand.
TAATGCGAGAACAAACGCAAATCAGCTCCTTCAAAACCTTAATTCAAATTTCCCCGAAAAAAATCAGGTATTATGGGCTGCATTAGGTTGTAACTTATATGTATGGCCTATCAACGGAATTCGCTTATTTGTGTTCTTCTAGAAACCTACACCAAGACTCTATAACGAAGATGTCATACATGGTGGTTAAGATCTGCTTCGAAATGATGAACTCCACAGAGAAGCTGTTGTTCACCAACACATGGGGCTACCAGGACCAAAACGGGTCCTGGAACGGTATTGTGGAGCGGCTCATCAAGAAAGAGGGGGATATCGGTAAGAGTATACTGGCGTATGAATCAGATTGAGCAAACAAACAAGTTGGATTGATGAACAGACGATGATGGTTAAGGACTAGATAAATACAAAATGCGTGCAAAAATGCGGGGGAAGTTGTGGTGATTAGATCTTGTTGTGGATAGTGATCGTGTTCAGGTAAAATGATGACAAACTATAAGACTTAGACTTTTTAGATTTCAATTTCAGCCAATTTACATACCCTAACTCTAGACATCTTTTCTAAATTCTGATCGGAGAGAGAGTGCTACAGTTGAAAACATTGAAAAACGAACTCTTTTCGCTCTTGTCACAATGAGAATAAGGGTCAAAAGGGTACTTACACGTTTCAGTTCCTTTACTAAATGTACCTAATACTTAATTCCCTTGGCTCATTCGCTATGCCACTATCTATCAACTCAAGTCTTCCCTTATGGTCTGAGTTACAATTTATGATTAAATATGAGTTCAAATAGGTACGTTCAGCATCAAAAGTGACTGATAATTAAATTATAGTATCAAACCTTAAAATTTAAAATTAAAAATTGTCAGCTACTTTTGATGCTGACCATTTACCTAATGATTCAGGGACTTTGACGATCTTCACGCAAGAGCGCATGCGCAACATCGACTACATCGCGATGGTAGGCTCGACGGCGGTGCGCTTCGTGTTCCGGGAGCCTCCACTGGCCTACGTGTCCAATATCTACGCGCTGCCGTTTACTGGAGCGGTGTGGCTGGCTGTGCTGGTGTGCGTGCTGGCCTGTGCGTTGTTCATGTACATCACGTCTAAGTGGGAGGCAACCATGGGCATGGTGCGTATTGTTAGTCTCCTCCATCCTATGCCCTTCACTGGTGCAGTATGGCTGACCGTGTTGGTGTGTGCTGTTCCTGTACTTCAGTTCTAAGTTCCCACTTTTGTATTCTCGGAAACTATGGACATGGTAAGTTCTGTAACATACTCACTGGCGCAATATTGCTAGTTTCAAATTTAAGACTGTTATTGCTGTTTCAGCATCCAATGCAACTGGATGGATCGTGGGCCGACGTGCTTATCCTAATTATTGGAGCGGTATTGCAGCAAGGTTGCACTCTGGAGCCCAGACATGCTGCAGGTATAATTTTCCCCACATGACTGTTGTATTCCACGAATTCGTATTAAGATCGCTAACTCTATTGCCAAAAAAATTTAGGAGTTATTTGAAGTCCTTTTCGTCTGATTTAGTTGATGAATGTTACAGTTATCGGGCTATCTGTGTGTCTCGCTCACTCTTTTCATTACATCTCCAGGACGTGTGGTTACTCTCCTGCTCTTTGTCGCTCTGACAATCCTGTATGCTGCATACTCTGCCAACATCGTCGTACTGCTGCGAGCACCCAGTTCCTCGGTGAGGAGTTTGCAGGATATACTGAACTCTCCTCTGAAATTGGGTGCCAGCGATTTCTCCTACAATAGATATTTCTTCATGGTAAGAGGCATGATCATACTACTTATTTTTACGACATCCATTTTCAATTATGGAAGAGCTATGAAACTAAAGTTCAGTTTTATTTTCCTTCGTTCCAACGAAGACGACGTTTAGGAAATCCATTAAAAAATCGCAGCTTATGAGCTTACTTACATCCATTTGAATCCAAGATTTAGTGGAATTACATTTACCGAGCGAGTAATTTATTTCAGAAACTGAATGATCCACTTCGTAAAGAAATTTATAACAAAAAGATCGCACCCAAAGGCAAGAGGGCGAATTTTTACACAATGAAAGAAGGAGTGGAAAAGATCAGGAAGGTAAGATTAAGGTCCGGACGCATTACATGCCAGCACCGGAACTGCTCGCTGATTGAACGCCGACTAGCAACTGCATGGTTTCTATACAAGTTACAGTTGGACTGCAGTTCGTGGTCATCGGCCCTAACAGGATAAGTATTATACGTTTAGACAGTTGGCTGTACTTTTATACCTGATACTAGCGCAATATTTTCAGGGTCTGTTTGCCTTCCACATGGAGCTAAACCCTGGTTATCGTCTCATCCAGGAGACCTACCAGGAGGACGAGAAGTGTGACCTGGTAGAAATCGACTACATTAATGAGATAGATCCTTGGGTGCCTGGACAAAAGCGATCACCTTATAAAGATCTTTTTAAAATCAAGTAAGTTATCGATTTTATATGAGGCCAGGCGCTCTGGGTAGTCTGGATGCGCACCCAGGCTGCGGCGGCCAGTCAAATGTATGGGGCACTGTGGCTGCTTAATTTATGGGGGGCCAATGTTACCTCAAGCCGCTTTATCTTACGATTAGATAAAACATATCATTTTTACCCTGCATAAACTGACTCCGAATCAGAATAGCCATATCTTCAACCAGGACAGAATTAGCTTTAATAATATAATCATTTTCAAACTATCTTTATCAGCTTCATAAAGATTCGCGAGTCCGGCATCCAAGCCTGCATCCACCAGCGGCTGCACGTCGGCCGTCCTCGTTGTCTCGGGGCCGTCAATACGTTCAGCAGCGTGGGCATCACCGACATGTACTCAGCGATGCTGGCCACTCTGTACGGCATGCTACTGGCACCAGCCGTCTTGCTGATGGAGATCGCTTACAAGCGACTGTGGGTATTCTCATGTAGATTTCGCAGCCAATTGGATATACCGGGTGATCAATCTAAATTCAGCAGCGTGGGCATCACCGACATAATACTCAGCGATGCTGGCCACTCTGTACGGCATGCTGCTGGCACCAGCCGTCTTGCCGATGGAGATCGCTTACAAGCGACGGTAAGTATTCTCATGTAGATTTCGCAGCCAATTGGATATACTGGGTGATCAATCTAAATTCGGGATTAGCAAGCTGAAGTGGCAGTGGGCGGGGCACATAGCACGTAGAACTGACGGTCGATGGGGCAGTAAGGTTCTCGAATGGAGGTCACGCACCGGCAAGCGCAGCGTCGGACGTCCACCCACAAGGTGGACGGACGACCTGGTAAAGGTTGCAGGAAGCCGCTAGATGCAGGTCGCTTCCAACCGGCCGATCTGGAAGTCACTGGGGGAGGCATATGCAGTGGACGTCCTGTGGCTGAAATGATGATGATGATGATGATGATGAAATATGACATAATGAGATAGAAAATTATCACAACCACACGACAACTGTAGTGGTGGTGATGGTGATAGTGGTGATGATGATGATGGGGCTGGTGGTAATGGTGGTGGTGGTGGTGACGAAGGTGGTGGTGATGATGGTGGTGGTGGTGATGGTGGTGGTGATGATGATGGTGGTGTTGGTGGTAGTGGTGGTGATGGTGATGGTGGTGATGGTGATGGTGGTGATGGTGGTAGTGGCGACGGTGGTGGTGGTGGAAAAAAACGGTCCGGAATGGGGAAAAGTAAAATATCGGATGGTAAAATTACGTATAGTGCACAAACTACTATATACATTTAATGGCGTGCCATATCGGACCGTAAAAAATCGGACTGCCGGACAGTAAAATTCATTGTAGTGCACAATCGCCCTTATTGATGAATTTCCACGATATCCATGTCGTTAAAAGTCACCCAAAGTTAACAAAACGTATTTTGTCCTAGGGTTAGGCTTTCAGTAGCTCGTGCAGTTCTAGAAAACTGCTGATTTTTTAAACTAAAGTCTTATATGTAAACATAAACACATTAGATACGCGCGCGTTTATTTAAAAAAGAAATGATCTCTACTCGTCTATCATCAATGATGTTGATGACTCAAAAAGGAATGTTAGTGTTAATGAGCTACGTCATTAAGAATTGTATCAACGTATTCAACGTGAACGGCATAATTAATTATTTATTAATGATCCCGTGTGTACACTATATTGTCAACTAAACAATTTTTATTTTCAGTTTCATTCACTGTTTTCACACTGGTTCCACCACATATATATATATTATACGAAATAACTTGCTGAAACTTCGATCAGTTTCGCACCTATGAAACGAAAAAACTGGTTTTGAACTTATGTCTACATATGTTTACGGGCATCTTCTATGCTATAATAAAATTGTATTGAAAATTAGTTTTCTATGAAGAGGGGTCACATTATTTTAGGAAAAATCTTAACAGCGTACAGTGTGATGGTCTTGTATAGGAGTAAGGCACCAGTCTACAACGCTGCGCCCTTTGTTGACAAAAAAATATTTGTTCTATCATCACTCCAAAACAGCGACTCAGATTTTAACCATTAAAGGCGTCCCATTCAGCTACCAAAAAATCGACATTTCCCTATTTGTATGGCAAAAGAACGTTCTCGAGATCGGCACATCTAACTAGTGTTAACTATATACCTATCCTCCTATGGCCGTTGATTGAATGCCTAAGAATATCGTAAAGCCAGACGACTTAGTCTCACTTCACGGTGTGTCTACTTCCACTCTCTGGTCAGGTAGGTAACTAACAAATCGACCTTACATTCTTGTGAAGACATCAGACCTCTACCAGTGGCAGCAGATATTCCGACGCCTAGTTTTTAAATTTATGTAGTAAGTTTCATTCTACAATGCGATATGTTCAAAATATTGTTTTGCTTGTTTCAGGATGGTTATTCGAGAAAAGAGGAGAATACGCGACACGGATTAAAACACTACGTAACAGCTATTTGGTACCAATTTCATATTTGGAAAATGCCAGCTTTTGCTTAACCTTCTTTTTAACGTTTGCGAATAAAAGTATCATATAAACATTTTAAAGCTGGACTCGACTAAACTTTCATTAAAATAATAGGTAATGCTTGTCAAACGGTTACCTATCTACAACACTAATTTTTGTTTCCCATCTGTAACATTTTCCAAATTTTCATTTGTCCGAAAGTATTTTTTTTCGAAAACTGTTAATTTTTTCAGAATAATCATAAAACTAACCTAACCTAAAAATTATGTTTATAAAATCCTGAAAATATTACGGGTTACGTTACGAAAAGATACCTTTCGAACAAATGAAAATTTGGCGAAGCGTTACAGATGGGAAACAATGTTGACATTTCATAGCATTTATTATTATTATTATATACATCTTATAGTACGAGTATGTAAATATATGTATCATTGTATTTATGGTACTTAAATTACATAATATACATGTATTCACTTGTATCTTGGATGCTCTCCGAATGATTAATTTTCTACTCTGCACTTGAAGCATCTCTGCTTGGCCCTATGGTTGACTGGTAGAGAATGCCATTAGGCATTAAGTTCGCCATTTGTACTGATTTTTGTTTTAAATAAATAAATAAATGTTTCAGAGATGAGATGGATACCGTGACAAACAAGCATGGGGTTTTGATGTTACTATCCGAAAGTAAGCGTTATTGTTGGAATAAAATAATGTTCGAATCTAACCTTAGATGCCCCGCCATCCCAGTTCCAAAATTAGTTCAGATTCCTTGCATCCATTTTTGGGGTCACCCCTGACGGAAGAAGTAGATTGGTATATCATGGTCATTTCAAAAGCTGCATAGCGCTTTTGACTTTTTTCAGAAAACATGACCCCTCTCCATAGACGACTGGTTGTCATTAAGGCCCAGCCTCGACATCGGGCTACCAGCGGTGTCCATCTGGTCCATAGGAATGAGCGCGAAGTCTAGAACGGACCATTGATTTAGATCTTTATACCTAGTACAGATACGGGATACTTCTTGGTGGGAGTGAGTTGGTGCCCCACTCTGAGCAGTCACCATTAATGTAGCTGGCAATTTTAGGATGCCATTTGACATCAGCCAGTAGTAGAATAGACAGCTACTGCTGTTATTTGATGCTGACAAGAGTGTACACTTACACTTTTCGGATACCTTTGTGCTTACTTATTTCGCGTGTATGTATACCGGGTGATCAATCCAAATGGGTCAGTAGGGAGAAACTATAAGAGATATGGAAATTTGTTCTTAGGAACCATGGCGTCGATTTTAGAATTAATTAAAACTGCATTACTTATTATTTTTTATAACTTTCATACATAACTCTGTCAAAACCGCTGTAAAGAATGTAACAATACGACATGCGATTAGTGATTACTTACAGAATTTTAACCAGGATTCCCGGTTATGAATCAGAATTACTAAAAAAAAAAAATTAGTTTTTAGTAAATGTAAAATCGATGCCATGGTTCCCAAGAACAGATTTCCGTGTCTTTTATAGTTTTCGTTTTCTCCCTACTGACCCATTTGGATTGGTCACTCTGTCATATATGTACTTAACGTATATTATGTATAACATAAATGTAGATAGGTACAACTACACTATGCTTAAATCGCATCCAAATCCTTGCAATGCTTATTAAATAACCACCACCTACAACCATGTTTCATTACAAGTCTGATGTTTACGACGTTAAATTAATTGGTAGGTATTCCCCCGTAATTATCGACAACTGGCTTGCTTGAACAAATACTAAATGTCTAGGTATTTGCGTGCAAATTTAAAATATGTATGGGTATGATGATAGATCATTAATTTGACTACACAATTTAGATTTTTTACACTGTGTCTGTGTGTGAGTCTCGTCTTTTTTTCCAAGAATAGGTAGTAATATTAATAATAGAAACCATCTTTACATTTGTGCAGGAGCCTTACCACAATCTTTATAAAAACTATCCAAAAGCAGTGCAGTTCAGTTTAGGCACCTAAATTGAATCGCTGAATTTGGTACCATAACAAATTTAAAGCAGCGCTGATTCTCGATCGCATAAAGTGAATGAAAGACCGATATTTGTCTCTGGTCCGCAAGTGAGACGCTACGGCGCGAAAGGGATGCCGCTATGTGAGTTTCGTATATGTTTATCTCTTTCTGGCTTCTATCCGTTCGGTAACTAAAATATTATAAATAAATATCGCAGCACACTTTGTTTAAAACTAATTGGTAATTTTTAAAAGAAAAGACATATATTTCATAGCGGACTTATGTTCTTTTTTTAATTTAATGACAATATTTGCCATACCAAATGCTTTATTGAATGAAATAAAGTTTAAAATGTCTGTATTTCAAAAAGAATTGTAATTAAGACTCGGAACGTGTGCCGCCTTCCGCCTGTGATAATGTCATGTCAATCATTGACATGTAAATTTGTTAAATTTCAAATGAATTTTACGTGGTATGCCAGTCTTTGAATTCAGTTTAATCCTCCGCGGATTTAGTGTATTCGTTCAGAGGAAAGAAATTGTGACCAGGAAATGCGGTGAAGTGATTTTATCACCCATATAATATCAAGTGTGTCAATGACAATGTTAAAAGCTCCGTTTTTATCGCCAGCTGTCTCCCGCCGAGATAGAGACCTTTGAAATCGGGCTTATATTTTTGACCCCATGATATCAATATTATCCAGCTGCAGTCCCGGCACTACGTGTACTTCAGCTCATTTGTGGTGTGCGTGCCGCGGCCGCTGCAGGACACCATCGCAAGTGCAGACTTCTGGCGGAAGGGTGTTGTGTTTCGGCAGTTCCGCGGTAATTTGCCGAATTATACACCAGATCTGATCAGACGACGCAAAGGACCCACGCGGTTGTGTCGCCTAAATTAACTAGTTTTAAGTCTTGTTTATATGTATTTTTGTAGTTCAGTGCCTTATTGGTTTTATTACTGTAATGCTGTGTAACTTTTTTGAATAATAAATAAATTATCAACTGCTTAAAGATATGTTCAATTATAGTTGCCTATTTTAGGTTCAGTGCAAATGTGTGTAACTCCAGTTCTTTGTTTTACAAAATAGTTTACTTGTTTTTATAATTCAATCTATTAAAAATCATATTGTGGTTTAAGAACTTAAATAGTAACCAAATAAAGAAGCATGATGTAAAGCACCCTCGAGCGGCTAATTTAGTTAATACAGTCTGCAATGCTACGGAAAAAAAAACGTATCTTACTATGAAATCCATACAAAGCTACGAGCTCTTTACCGTAGTATTGCAGTAGTCATATTTGGAACCGAAAAACACGAAGTTAGCTATCTACTTATTACCAGTAATGCACTCTTATCTATGCGCATTGTGCATCTTTTTTTTCCCCGTTGCATTTTCCAAGAGATCGTATTATAATAACTCAAAAGAAATTAACTCTCTATTCTGAAAAACCTGTCAAACACTTCGCTACCCTAGCTCCAGGTAGACCTGACGAATTTTTCCTTATGCTTTGTGTGTCGATCTTTGCATTGTTTTATTTGAAAGGGTTTTTACACCTTAGCAACCTCTAAGTCAATACGTTAATATTCAGGCCTTACTTTTAAATTCGTAGTCCGTGAAAGCACAGTAATATTTTTATTATGTAATCTATACATATAAACAGAAAAGTCCTGAGTGACTGACTGACTGACTCATCAACGTAAAACCAAAACTAGGTACTGAACCTAGGAACTTCAAATTTGGATAATAGACCAAGTATACAATGGAGGCAAGGAATAAGAAGGGATATTTGAAAATTCATCCCCTAAGGTGGTCCAATTGGGGTTGAAAGTTTTTATGGAAATCGTGTAATTTTTGAGTAGGTAAGAGATTTTTGAGTTAGAACTTTGTTTACAGATTCTCCATCAATGTGAAAGTATATGTGAGGAAATATTTTTGTGTATGAACTCTGCTCTGCATTTATTTTTGGAAATTAATCTTCTAAAAGAGTTAAATTTAAGGCGATTAGATGGTAAAACTTTGTATGAAAAACGATAGATCCTGTACATTAGAGCATTATTGTCTCAGTTAGTAATAGAATTGTAATTAACTGAGAATACTGATTTAAACGGTATCCGGAATTCCTACCCTTAAGAGGATTAAACGGAAAGCCAAGGCTTGTATGAGAAATGTATTGTTTTTTGAGTAAGACCTGAGTAACAACGCAAATTTCAACGTCTTTAAAAATAAAAAAACTCGTGTTATAAGTTTTTTAACTTTCCATGAGGTACGACGACGAACTATTACGAACAAGTGTTAGGTATCTTGCGATCACAACTCACCTAGATTAGTCTCGATAAATTAGAGTCGCCATTAGATACTACGATTGTCAATAAAGTAGGACGATTCAAAGTTTTATTTAGGTAATACGACGAAGAGAGAAAAATTAAGAACATTTTGATGGGAATAAGGTATGAGTATAGGTTTTAAGAAACAATAAAACGGTAGGAAGTTACACAGACACGTTTCCAGACCTTTGCGAGACAAGCCGCGGGCAAAAGCTAGGAACTAATAAATATTCTACACAAAACTATCCAGAACAATACATTCAATGAGGAACTTTTTATGAGTCGCAAAATTTGACACTCGTGCGATTCAGTTTCGTCTCAAGTGACACATCGACATCGTGGTACGAAAAGTACTTGAAATGAGAGAATGAAATAGTTGAGACGCTCTCACTGAACTGCATCTGAACTGAGTCGTAAATACAATGTCATGGTATGAAATAGCGATACAGTTCAGTTTAGGGCCTAAAGTGAGTCGCGTTAAGAGATCGTGGTAAGGCTCCAGATTAATTTGACTACACAATTTAGATTTTTTACACTGTGTCTTGAGTCTCGTCTTTTTTTTTTCAAGAATAGGTAGTAATATTAATAATAGAAACCTTCTTTACATTTATGCAGATTTTTAATTCGAATCGTAAAAATGGTCAGTTTTGAGAGAGCAAACAAAATACGTTAACCCACAAAGCCATTCGGAAACATTTACCTGATTTTTTACTAATTTCCGAAATCACGGTAAAACTGGTAAAAGTAATAACGCAAAGTTACGTAAGTTTATTGCGTTAACGAAATATTAGTCTTGGACTCCAAATATATTTTAAGTACGAGTATTATGAGATTTATGAATAATCGCAATATTAACTCAACTCGCGAGCCCTTCCATTATACCATTAAACCATACATTTCCTCTCTGTTATGACTTAAGCCAGTAACAGAGGAGGTAAAGGAGCTAGGTGAAGGGGGAGGGTGGATCAACTTTTTCTTGTCGTTATTCTATCCCGTGGTCCAGAGGACAATAGTGATTAAACTTCTTAGAAACTTATTGATATGTTACGGTTTTTTTTGGAAAATGGCGTCTTTAACAAACAGGCTCACACACACACGTTTCAATTACAAAGTTTTTGGTAAATATAACCGCCGAAAATCCAAATTTTAAAGACAGACCTATCTAGTATAAATATTAGGTACAACAATGTATCTTCTTCAATTTAAGAGCTGCTTCTCAAGACATGCTGCTCTGAACGACATCATCTGCCGGTCTCTTGCGTCAATCAATGTGCCGGCCCTTTTAGAGCCGACCGGCATCTCAAGAGACGATGGCAAGAGACCGGACGGAATGTCTTTAATTCCGTGGAGTAAGGGACGGGTGCTAGTGTGGGATGCAACCTGTGTAGACACACTGGCCCCGTCACATCTCCACCGCTCCTCAATTAGGGCCGGAGCAGCGGCAGAAGCGGCCGAAGGTATAAAACGAAATAAGTATAGTGGTCTCGGCGCTGAGTACATTTTCATACCTTTTGGCGTCGAGACCCTGGGTCCGTGGGGCCCCAGCGCTTTAAGCCTCTTCAAAGATATCTCGAAGAGGCTTATTAATGTTACTGGTGACCGGAGAGCTGGCGGTTTCCCCGCTCAAAGAATCAGTTTGGCGATTCAGCGAGGAAATGCCGCCAGCATCTTCGGCACTATGCCGCAGGGGCCATTTTTAGATTCAGTTTAATTTTAGTGTGTTCTTGTTTAGTTTAATTTTTAGGTTTAGTTTTATTGTACTTTAATCTACCTATGTATACATCTCATATAAATAAAGATTGCTACTATTTAAGAGCTGCGATCTTGTCGGTGTAAGAATCGGCAGCCGTTTCTTTCTCGGGCTTTCCCCTTCACTTCTTGGCAAGGTATGACTTCAACTTTATTTACTCAAAGTAATTTCGTCTTGGCCTTCCTCTACCTCACTTTTCCTCGATTTTTCTTCTATGTCATTTATGAGGACATGTCTTAGCAGACGCCCTATCATATTTCCTCTTCGAATTTATATTAGTGTTAGTAGTGTCCTTTTCTCTCCTATCCTGTTCAAGACCTCTTCATTAGACATTTTTTCCTTTCAGCTTATGCCTTCCATCTTCCTCCAGCACCACGTCTCAAACGCCTCCAACCTCTCCCTATCTTTCTGTATCAGGGTCCACGTTGCACTGCCATACAATGTTACATTTCGTAATATAAACTGTTGTCTGATTTTCGTTGATATTTTGGATCTGAATATGTTTTCTTTTTGTTGTTAAATGCCTCTTTGGCCTTGGTTATTCTAGCAATAATACCTTGACAACATCTTGATTTACTGTTAATACTACCGAAATAAAATGTTCAACTTCTATTTCGTGTGTTTCATTTGATTGTTCTATCTTTTGAGTTCGTTCGTGATGCAGTAAGGCTTTTAGTTTTGTTTATGTTGATATTGAATTCAAACTCTTTAAATATTAAATTAACAATTATGTCATACCAACAAAATTTGCTTCACATCACACTTTAATCCTAGTAAAGTTTGTGAATAAATTATAGACCACCTAGCAATCGTGTTTACAACGGTAATTTAATGTAACAGGTATTCAGCCATAAAAAATACTGGCAACTGGACTAGCTAGAGCTGTTCTACTATGTTATTATCGATATAGCTAGAACAGTTTCAAAGTAAAAGCTATTTTATAACTAGTATTTTGTGATTGTTAGTTCGGTATCTAACTAACTTCTAAAGAGTATTTTTACTCAATACAGTTGTATTATTTTTAATATTTATTTAACTTAACTCCGTCATTTATTAATCGATTTTGAAAATTATCCCAAGTAGCAAGCATGCTGTATAAGAAGCCTATACAACCAATTATAACTCTAATTTAAGCTGTATAAAGGCTGTATTAGTACTTTTGCAGCCTAATGTGCTGCTTGTGATATATATATATTTGTTCAAGAGTGGGTATATACTCGTATTCAAATTAGTATCGTAAAATTCTGGTGAAGATCTGAAGATGAGATCAATTAGGAATCGAAGGAACTCTTCAAAGATTATAAGCATATAAGTAAGTCGATTTCGATGTTTTTTGTAGTAGGGTCAAGGCGGCAACAGTGGGTCACTTTTTTTTGCAGAGATGTAATTTGATTTGGGTGAGTGTTGGAAAGATGTGAAAGGATCCGTGTTATAGTGTAACTAATATATATTGATTATTCCAATCGATTTAGCTCGACAAGATAATATTTTGGAAAATATATAGTATTTTCTAAAAAAACTCATTTGAGCCATTGTGTACTGTGGGTGGGATACAGTGAATCGGCCCTCAGTTTACAGTGAATCAGGCAAGTTTACAGTGGATCATCTATAATATAACTCAACTAATTATGCATTTTTTTGCTTCGTATCGGTCTTTATTTTTTTGTTTTAATCAAACAATAAGTTACACATCAGAAAAGAAAACTTTTTTTGACTACTTCAGCCTGAAAGTGACTTTTCAGTCTTACACATTCAAAATGTACTAAACGAGCTTATTTTTTTATGACTTAGTTAATAATCAACGCATAACTGCTACATAAACTAAGTAACTACCATAACTTAATTAGTATCTTGCATAAAATATCATACAAAATGTTTCTTTGGCCTTAAAATAAATAATAAAGTTATTTTTCGAAATTCCTTTGTGCTCAATCCGTAAAACAGTAACGCACAGTATTTGAAATAATCTTTTAAAAATTCTTGTTGCTCTTCATTGCACATTTTACTAACGCTATAATTTGGCGTAAACGAACCTAGCCGACATTAATATATCGAGTCTTAAAATGATAACGTCTCAGTGCAGTGAAAAGAATTCCTGAAATTTATACGCATTTCACACGCTCAAACAATTTTTTTTTTCATGTCATCAGCTGTAGGTTTATCTATTTCATTGGGCCTTGCTGGACGAGCCATCCTAAAAGGGAAAATTAACAAAAATTATTACATCTCGCTAAATTTTCTAAATTAATGTCTGTTAACCATTATCCAGTACCAATAGTACACAGTGGATCATGAACCACTGTGTACTTAAGTGATTTGAGCCACTGTGTACAAAACGGCCATTTTGGGTTTAACTCATACCACGTGTGATGGTTTTACGTAAATCGAAGCGCGGTATACGCCAAAATGACCTCAATTAAGTTTATTTCTTAGCAAAAATATAACTCCATTGCTAAGACGAAAGGTTTGTGAAAAAATAAACAGTATATCTACCTTAAAACTCACTTTTTCTTACGTCAAAACAAAAAAAACACTCGCAAAACGGGTTTGTTACATGGCTGACGCAGAAAAACTGGATGTGACCTGTATATATCGGGAGGGCTTCCGAAGAGTAAGAGAGACGGAAAGCTACCTATGATACTTTTGAAACAACGGCCATTGCGCCACTGTTGTCGCTATAGCCACTGTTGCCGCCTTAACCCTAACTCATTCAGTTGGTCTCGGTAATACGATTTCTGCTCGTTGAAGTCGGTTATTTTACGTGAATTATTACTACAGAAAGTTTATAGGTTTTAATTAGGTAGTGGACGGAGTAGTAATTTTTTTAAATCACTCAATAAACTGGGGTTAGTTTAGTGATGATAAGATACGGTTAAACCATCGATACAAGGATCAAAGCACAAATATAAATTACGATACGTTTGTTTTTATTAGGGTTCCGTATCCAAAGGGTAAAAACGGGACCCTATTGCTGAGATTTCGCTGTAGACAGTTGAAATTTTCACAGATGATGTATTTCTATTGCCGCTATAACAACAAATACAAAAACTAAAATAAAATAAATATTTAAGGGGGGCTCCCATACAACAAACTTGATTTTTTTACCGTTTCTTGCTCGATACTAATAACGGTGACAGGTAGACGCTTTAACTATTCACAGAATATTTAGATTTTTGTTCTCTTGAAATATAATTAATTAAAATGAAATAAAATAAATAATTAAGGGAGCCATACAATAAAAGACGTTTTCGCCGTTTATTTGTAAAAAATGGTACTGAACCCTTCGTGCGCGAGTCCGACTCGCACTTGGCCGGTTTTATTTTTATTTTTAAGTTAGGTTAAGTAACGCCGACGATAACTGACGCATAACGAACAAATAAAAAAGTCAAACAGTGTATCAATTCTATTATTAGTGTATCTACATATACATTTCACATGGTATTTTAACTATTTGCCATTCACAAACATTGTTCTAGGGTGCTGCGGATATTTTGAAAATTGAGTGTCTTCTGTTTTTTACTCGTTCAATATTCGTCGACGATGCAGACGATATCGATTACTGAAACAAACATTGTAATTTAAGTCTTTGTATTAGCGGTTTACAATCGTGGAATTGTCAAGAACGTCGCCGACATGTTTCGAACTCGTATGGAGGTCTTCATCAGGGACTGCTTGCTACCCGTACACCGGCGCGGTAACTTCGTCGCTTATGAGTTATGACAATCATTAAATATGTCTCACGAAAGTTTTAATAACATTAATTTAAAAGTCCATTGTGTGAAACGCCGATTAAAATAAAACGTTACTTTGCTAAATGTCATTACAAAATAGACAAGTTTTTCTTAACAAAATCCACTGACGCAGCTTTTATTTCAAATGTAACAACGTTTTCTTACTTAACTGCTTACAGTTTTTAGGGATCCGTACCCAAAGGGTAAAAACGGGACCCTTTTACTGAGCCTTCGCTGTCCGTCCATCTGTCACCGCCGTCACCGGGCTGTATCTCAAGAGCGGTGATAGCTAGACAAATGAAATTTTCACAGATGATGTATTTCTATTGCCGCTATAACAACAAATACTAAAAATAAAATAAAATAAATATTAAAGTGGAGCTCCCATCGCACTTGCCCATTTTTTTATTTCAAACTGACCGGTGATTGACCTCAGTATCACCTGATGGTAAGTGACTACGGGGTCGAGGATGTATCTTGCTGGCTCAGTAATAGCTTAAATTCACTCTTATCTTGAAGAGACCCAAAACATAATTTTCTGGAAATATACACACGATCGGAGCGAGTTCCATTTCTTAGCGGTTCGCATTGTAAAACTAATATTATAAATGCGAAGGTGTGTCTGTCTGTCTGTTACCTCTTCACGCTTAAACCGCTGAATCGATTTTGATGAAATTTGGCATGGAGATAGTTTAAGATCCGAGGAAGGACATAGGATAGTTTTCATCCTGGAAATTATCCCTAAAAAGATTGAAAAGTGAGTAAGTAATTCATGATGATATTGATGACCTTGTAGGAAATGTAATGATTAGACCAAAAGCACAATTGCTCTTACATTTGCTTAGGCGCTTTTAATGTTTATTTTACCAATAAAGAATCTGAATCTGAATCTGAATAATCCCTTTTATTAATTAAGGTGATTAGGTGGACATCAGTCGTGTTGTACGAGGTTGCTTCCATACTTCCAAGTTCCACGCGGACGTAGTCGCGGGCAAAAGCTAGTTGTAAATTAAAAATGATGAAGCAAATTGCTTCGGACAGAGTGGCGCCACTGTGCCTTTGTTTACATCAGCTGTGCAGTTTTTTTGTAATTAAAAATATAAAATGCGTTTTAAAATCATTAAAAGTGTTAATAATTAATAATAAATGTATCAATGCATTACACTTAGTGTGGACAGTGACTAAATATATATGTGAACAACAAAAACAGTGAAAATCAAAATTAGCAAAATCGGAGAAATTAAGTGACAGTTAAGTGATCATATTAATATCAAAACTATAATATACTGCTATTTGGACTTACAATTCGTACAAACGGTGTGGAATCGTCAATTAATTAGTGTATGAATAACTATTATAAGACACTCAAAAGTGCTTAATCATTTTTTCTTCATAGTGGGTAAACATACGAAACTCTGCGGGTACAGTGACATCTATCATAACTAGACAGAACTACACAGTCATACGCCAGCGCCATCTTACGTGATCTAAGTGAACTACGAAGATTTTACCCCTAGGGAACCCAAGAAGACGCTATATGCACATTTTTCGTCCGCTTCTGTAACGGTCGCCGTAGCGCGGTTTACGACTGATCGCTTAAACTAGTTCGTGCGAATAGCCAAGGCACATAGTTCGAATCCTGGCGAACTATATTTCTTTTTCCATTCTTTTAATTACAAAAATAAAGTTGCGAAATGGAATCCAAACAAAACACTACGGTTTTAAGTGTGAATAAGATTGGAAACTTGAAGGAACCCGAAAAAAAAACTTGCAAAAAGTGCGGAAACAACATCACTTCGAATCAATACATAAAATGTAAGCAGTGCAAACGAACATTCGATATAAAGTGTGCATTCCTTACTTCTAGGCGCTTCCTACTAATGACCGAAGAGCAAATACAGGAATGGAACTGTAATATCTGTGCATCACGCAAACCAAATGTGAGCCAGAATATACATAAACCAAGCACCTCTACTCAAAAAATAAAAGACCAAACTGTACCTTTAACACACAAAATTAACAATTCTGATACAGAAAATATCACAATGCGAAAGGCGCAACAACTACATTTATCGGAGGAAAACCTATTGAACATCTCTAATAATATAAGTGAAGTTCTAAACTCTACCCTATGGACCGCAAATAGCCCTAAGTCATCACGAAGTCTCCCTGACATCTCAGCTATGGATAATTCAGAGGTTCTACAATTAAAACATGAAATTGATAATCTAAAAACAGAGCTCTCAAGTGCGCACGAGGAAATCATAAAACTTAACGGCGAGGTTAGTGAGTTAAAAAAGACTATACAGACTTGCCAAACGAATATTAACTCATACAAAAAAGTTTTATACGATACTACTCCCGACAAAACAAAAGCAAAGGGATCTTGCAAAAAACAAAAAAACTTAAACAAAATATGTCATATTAACTCACCCACACTGAGAACGGAAAAGTTTACGGGTAGCACTCAAATGGTCTTAACGGAAATAGAGCCTAGTGAGCAAGAGGAAGAAAAGCCATCGGGAAATAACACCACATCAATAGAAAATATCACGTCATCAAATGTCATCCAAACAAACTCTCAAAAGAAAATACTGACAAACTACAGCGCCAACACTTCGCCAACTTCAACGAGTAACAAAAAGAACAAGGTCACTATTTTAAGCTCTAACAAAAAAAATCAAATACTACGAATTGCAAATACCACCTTAGCAGAAAACTTACAAACTCTTCATTACCTAACGCCAAAATGTGGTATCCAAGAATTATTAAAAGATGTTAGCCAAAAAACTAAAGATATGACATTGGATGACTATTGCATTATACTTCTGGGTGAGGATGATTTTGAAACAACTAAAAATTATTTTTCACTAATAACCTACATCAGAGAAACACTTCAAAAATTGCAGCATACAAACTTTATAATATGCTCACCGACCTACAAATGTGGTGATAGTAGCAATTTATTTAACTGGCGCGTCGAAATGTTTAACAATCTATTGTACTTGGACATTTTGACACATTGCTACGCTTATTTTCTGGATTCTAATCAGTCTCTATCCTACGACTATGACATGTTTCACAAGCGATCAGGAGAGTTAAAGAACAAAGGAATGAAACATATTTTTATGTGCATTAACCAAGCTATCTCAAACATCAAGCAGTCTACAGTAGAAGAAAACTATGATGAGTTTATCGATCCTGTTCAATCAAGCAGCAAATTGTCAGTATCAAATTTAGAGATGAACGACCAACAAGAGTTTTTTCGTCAATAACTATATAAATATTATGCACCAAAATATAGCAGGTCTAATTAATAAAACGGATATCCTAACAGTTAATTTGACCGAACTTAATACAAAAAAGATTGATATTGATATAATCTGTATAACGGAACACTTTATGATGGCTGGTCATGAAGATGTATTAACGTTACCAAACTACCACTTGGCAGCATACTACTCAAGGAAGGACTCAAAACGTGGAGGAGCATGTATATTAGTCAGGCCCGGCTTAATTTTCACGACGCTAGAAAAGATCTCCAAACAATCAGTTACAGGTGTACTAGAATGCTGTGCAATAGAACTTACGTCCTTTGAAATTGTTTTGATATGTGTATATAGAGCCCCAGGCTTCAAAAATTTAAAACTGTTTTACGAAAAACTAGACATAATTTTAAGATTAATTTTTAGGAATAATTCAACCAGAAAAGTAATCATGTGCGGAGATTTAAATTTCGACATATTAAAACGTAATAAAATCACATTAGAATTTGAATATTTTTTAAAGAGCTACGGTTTATTCCTGGAAATTAGAAAACCGACAAGACCTATTAGCAAATCATGTCTAGACAATTTTGCTCATAACATAAAACGAGGTCAAATAAACCAAGTCATCGATCTCGGTTTATCGGACCATACAGCTCAAATACTGAAAGTTCCGATAAAAAGGACAAATAATTTAAAACTCTGGCGGGTCGAAAAACGTGACTACTCACATGAAAATCTTGTCAATTTCAGATCGCATCTTCACTGTTTATCCTTCTCTGAAGTGTATAGTGCTTTGGATCCAAATGTGGCATATAATGCATTTATTGAAGATTTTCGTTTATTGTATGATTTATGTTTTCCGGTAAAGTTGGTGACAATTAAAGCAAAAAATAAAATTAAATGGGTATCTAAAGGTATAAAAATGTGTAGTAAAAATCAAAGAAGATTGCTTTGGCAATATATAGACGGTCGAGAACTGTAGCTAATAAGTTAATCTTACAGAGATACTCAAAAAAATATAAAAAAATTATAAAATTAACACAAAGAGCAAAGAATAATCATAAGATTAGAACTTCAGATAATAAATCTAAAGCCGCTTGGAATGTTATTAACAGCTGTAAGGCAAGGTGTCCAAAAGAACCTATACTAAAACTAAAAAACTCGTCTGGTACTGTTGTCACAGATCCTACAATTATAGCCACAATTTTTAATGATCATTTTGTACATAGAGAAACACCATCGCATTGTAATAGGATGGAACAAAATATTCTAAATAATGAAAATTCTCTGTATATGTCACCAACAACACCGAAAGAGATAAAAACTATCATACATACACTAAAAAATACAAAAAGCGTAGGGTTTGACTGTATAAGTACAGAAGTTGTTAAATTTGTTAGTGATGTTTTAGATAAACCTCTTAGTCATATTGTTAATTTAAGCATTGATGCAGGTATTTTCCCAGATGCCCTAAAAACTACCATTATAAAGCCGTTATTTAAAAAGGGTGATAAAGAATACCCACAAAATTATCGCCCAATAGCATTGATCTCAATTATTTCCAAAATATTTGAAAAGGCAATATATAAACGGATCTACAATTACCTAACTAGATTTAATTTACTATGTGAAGCACAAAGGGGGTTTAGGAAAAATATCTCTATCAATATGGCAATATACGATCTAATTAGCCTTGTTATAGATAATGTAGATAAAAGAAAGCCAATATGCGCCCTGTTCACTGACATGACAAAGGCATTTGACTATGTAGACCACAACAAGCTGTTAAGTAAATTGAGCCGGTACGGAATCAGAGGCAATGTATTGAATCTCATAAAATCTTACTTAAGCGGACGACAGCAATACACAGAAATATCAAGAATTTGCTCCCTCAGGAAAAGAGAATATAAATATGTGTCAAACAAACAATATGTTAAATTTGGTGTCCCTCAAGGAAGTGTACTGGGCCCACTTCTCTTCCTTATATATATTAATGACTTGCCTAATAATATCCAGCATCCTATGGTACTTTTCGCCGATGACAGTACTTCTATTATTAAATGTTATGATAATATTATGGAAGATTATGAACAGGACATAAATACAGTAATAAAAAATATTATTGAATGGCTGAATAACAATAATTTATTAATTAACTTAAATAAAACTAATCTGATGCACTTTCACCAAAGAACACAAATACCGCAATTAAAGATTGCGTATGAAGGAAATAAGATAGATGATGTGGAAGTGACAAAATTCTTGGGCTTAATGATTGACAACCAGCTTAACTGGAAACACCATATAGATTACTTGTGTAATAAGTTGTGTAAATCAGCATATGCACTGTTTAAGCTATCAAAAATAGTAAACCGTGAAGCAGTTTTAACGGCGTATCATGGACTTGTAGCTTCGTTGCTGAGATATGGGATAATCTTTTGGGGCAACTCAGTCAATAAAGATATGGCATTCAAGGCTCAAAAACGCTGTATACGAGCTATGTGCGGGTTATCTGTAAGAGACAGCTGCGAACCATACTTCAGATCTCTTAATATATTAACTTTGCCTTCATTGTACATTCTTGAAGTAAGCCTATTTGTCAAAGCCAATCCTGACTTATTTAACAAAGTTGCAGACGGTCGCAGATTTCCAACACGTCCGCAGTATAAATGCAAGTTGAGAGATGGACATGGAACTAACACGGCAATGATGAGAAATAGTATTCTAGGTATGGCGCCAAAGATATATAATAAAGTTCCAGACTCATTGAAAGATCTAAATATGGTCCAATTTAAAAAAGAACTTATATCCTACCTTAGCAAACAATGCTACTATTCGGTCAAAGATTATTTAAATGATGTGACATAATTTTAGATTTCATAATTATTGTTTTTCAATTTGACATATTTTTAATTTCATTATTTCATTGCACCAAATTGTTTATTTCCGTACGACTGTGTTTCTATGGCAAATTTTGTAATTTAATCATAAAATGCATGTTAGTTTTTCTCTAAGTGTGTAAAATTTGTACATCCATACTTATGGGTAAAACATAGAGGTCAAAACAAATTGTATTCAACACCAATAACTATATTTATACCTATGTTTGACAAATAAAATTTCTGATTCTGATTCTGATTCGTGGGAATAAGTGGTAAACTGACAACATAAGGGGGAAGTCGCTCCCCCCACCTGGTCGTCCGATGTTGAAACGGGGACGGCGGTAAGAATCGTGCAATTCCTGCGTACACTCCAAAATATATCCGATAGAAAAATGAAAAGCTGGCTACTTGGCGGGGATGTTTGAGTTTCACACACAAAATGTAATAGCAAATTCATAGCCGCGCCGCATTTCTAAAAGTAGCAGGCGTGTTTCAACAGACGACTGTACACGACATTGTATCAGAAAATATATTTATGCATTTATGTGAAATGAGCTGCATTGATTCATCATCTGATGATGATGCTAGAAGGACAAAGGCCTCTTCAAAGTTTCCAAAATCATCGGCCTTGCGCCGCCCTCATTCAATTTTGGCCCGCGATCCTAACCAGGTCGTCGGTCCACCCTGCTGGGGCCCTTCCATGGTGCGTCTTCCAGTCCGCGGTCGCCAGAGAATTGATCAGAATATCAATGTCAGAAGTCAAAGAAACCCGGATTCTTTCGTGTGGAACTATAGGATTTCCATTATTATGCTCGGTCACTCAGCAGCACGCCGTGAAGCACATAACTGCTATACATCTTCATCATCATCCTGGCGTTAGGTCCTGGCCAGCGCCAAGGTCCACCTCCATATCTTTGCCTTCCACTTTTCCCGGTCTTTTACATGGTGTGATCATATCATAGGTACTCATGTCTTCTTTCACAACATTAAGCCATTGTTTTTTCCTTCCGCGAGATCTTACTCCAGGAACTAATAGGCTGCTATACACCTTAGCATGCGGAAAACCATTCTGAAGTTTTTTTTATGATCTAGAAGGTAAAAAGGCAGGCGGATATGGTAAGCAAATATTATCATCGCTCATAAGTCATGGACACCTGTAACACTAGAGGAGTAACAAGTGCGTTGCCGACCTTTCAAATGGGACGCTTATTTCTTGAAGGTTCGAATGCCGTATCGGTCCAGAAATATCGCGAACGCAAATAATATGGCGCTGGTTCTTACCCGTGGAACACGAGGAGTTCCATGCCAGCTACGGACACGCTCAGCATCACACCGAAGACCATAAACAGCAAAACTGGCCGCAGTTCCGTCACTCCTACACTACTAAACATGGCCACGGACTCCTGAAAAAGTTGAGGGTTTTTTTTATGAACTGTTTTTCCGAGTCCTCAGTCATCCACTTTCAAAACCTTTTCTGTATCTTAAATTCTACAACTAAGACTCAATTTAACGAACGGTACCTACGCCTATGTTTGGGACAGGATCCCAGAGGCGTCGTTTACAATATTACTAATTGAAGGTCGAAAGGCGAAGGGCCCATTGAGGCTGTCCTATAGCTGAGTAAATCGATAAGTATGTCAGTGATTCGCAGGTGAAATTGAAGGTAAGAAGGTAGATAAGACAAATAACCTAATACTTCTATATTATGACAGTCATAAAGTTATAAACAGTTGGTATACTTATTTACCTTGCATGACGGTTTGCGTGCTTCAAATCGGTGATTCACCGCTGCTTTCATGCCTACCTCCCTTAGTCGCTTATAACTGTAAAATGTTTATAAACAGCTAATTAAGGCGTAAAGATGGTCTACGATGGTCACGGAATTTATCTTAAGGTTTCTTTTACAGTGGAAAACTCTCAAAACCGTCTTTTTCGTTTCACTATGACACTAGGGCCTTCTTAAACACGAGCGTCTACTCAGGCCTTACACTTAGATGATCTCTACCAATTTAGAATGTCAGCCTACCAAATAGTCAGAATCTCATATGCTTTGATACTAACACAACCCTCATCAGCTCCAAGTAAGGAGACTTCCTGCTAGCGGGTGCGGTCAGCCCCGAATATCCTACGTAGTCTATCTCCACTAGATCACATTTCTCCGTCTCCTGAAACGTCTTCTCGATGCGCCGGTAAACTGATTCGACAAGGCCGTGGAAAGCGAACATACCCTGAAAAAGTATGTTTAAGTACATAATCGATGCTAGAAAGAAAAAGGTTTGGCATTTTTATAATGTGGGTCAAAATAAGGTTTTATCAGTAGGTACTTTTTTAATTACATTTAATCGCTAACAATAGTTATTACTTTCTATGTTACCTAATTTTGAGTACCTTACGGATCCTTTCAACTCCTTCTGTGAAATTGTAGTAAGCCTTAACCTTATCTGACTCCACTCTCTTTGCTATCGCGTTCCGTATCGGATCCGGGTCACCCTGTAAAGAAAAGCATTTAGTGGTATTAATGAATTTGAAGATAATATGAAAGTTCAATCCGCACTGAGGTGATTTGTGTCACCATCATCATATCAGATGAATTCATTCCCTAAAGTTCTCCATAACGATTGGATGTACCTCCGTCATCTTACTGTTTCCCACGGTCCTAACATGATCCTAACCAAGTCGTCGTTTCATGTTGGATGCCTTCTACACTGCGTCTTCCAACATGCGGTCACCACTCAAAAACTTTTCTGCACCTTTGCGTTTGAGTACCTTGCTCTAATTCAATTTGCTTACGTGAGAGAATGAGTCCGGAAAGTTGTTAAAATAACTTAAAATCATAAATACCCCGGTAAAGTATGGCGATCACAGCCTTGTGTCAGTACCCTTACCATGAGTATACAGTGACAGTACTCACGACTGCGCAAAGGAATTGTATGGAGAATGGTAGTTCTACAAAGTGACCGCTTGGGGCGCTGTACTATTCTCCATACAAATCGTTTACTCTGTCACTTAGCGAGTACGGTCACGTTAACTGGTAAGGATACACGTATTAAAGACGTTGACTTACTTTGAATAAGAAATGGTTATAGTCCACGTCGATCGCGGCCAGCGTCAGTTTGGATTTCGCCAGCTGCGCTAAGTTGTTGATGGAGGTGGAGGGTGCCTGCAGCAGCACCACGATGTTCGCCGCGTACGCCGCATGCAACGCCATCAGCGACGTGAACGACACCCATAGGATAATGCGAGCTGGAGGCAAAGGCAGACACATTCGAGGGCAAATATTGCCAGCCACTAACAACAAATGTTATATCTCTAAAACCAAACTGCTACTGTCTCTGTATCTTTCTCTCTCTATCAGTCTCTTCTACTTCTTCTCCTGTATTTCTCTATCGCTATCTCTTTCAATCCTTCTATTTCTGTCTCTTTCTCTTTTTCTGTTTTGTATCTCTTTTTATCATAAGCGTGCTCGATCAGCGACGTGTAAACCTCCCAGAGGATTATACGAGCCGGTATCTAAACCGTAGTCATCATCAATCCCGTGCTCTTGTCTCAATTATTTCAGGTTGACCATGCATGCATATTTCATTCTTCTCTGCCATCTGTCATTTCATCGCTTATGTCTATCATCCTCAACACACGCTTTTTTTTCTTTTGTCATACTCTTCTTCCATAACCCTTTATATTCATACAAAATACTTTTCTCGCCATTATACGCTGATTAGGGAATAGGGTGATTAAAAAAACTGATTTGGTAAAAACTGTTAATTCGAAAAGTGTTTGTATTTTTTGCACAACGCTTATTACCATGTTTTTTACATTATTTCCTAATAGATTTTTATCAAACATCAGCGAAAAGACACACACGTGTGTGTGACTCACTACTGATATATAAAGATAATTACCTCAAAGATAAATATTGTAATACTAACAATATATGGATTAATTTGTCTGAAATAAATGTTTTTTTTTTTAAATAACAACTGACTGTGCCTTCATTACCTAAATTATTCACCCCTTTCAGGGTTTTTACTATGAGTATTTAATCCTATGAGGAAAAACCTGAAGGACTAGCAAGCTGAAGTAGAATAGTGAAATCAGAGAGGTTAAACCTCGACAGCATAAGAGCGAAAGGTAAACCCTGCAAGGAATTTCAAGAGCTCATGGACTGTAAACTGTCATTAAGACGTTAATAGCCGTTTTCACGTCAATTTACCTGATATATTCGTCGGCTGAATTTCAGTGCCTTGCTGACTGACAGCGCCCATCGTAAGTAAGAAAGCGTCCTCAATCACCCCATCGCAGCCCGTCCTTTTGGTCAACTTCATGCTCAGACAAAACGCCATGCCAGCGATAAAGCAAGATATTGCAGTTGCCAGCCATACTCCAGTCGAAAAGGGGAGGGAGAAGATGTTAGCAGTGAGAGAGAGGGCGGGCTGGCGAAAGATGAAACGTGCTCTGGAATTATCCATCACGTCGATGTATGTGACTACGCTGAGTCGGGCTTTATTCATCCCAAGATTTGTGCCTGGAAACCATGTTTACAATTATCTTCAGCAGAAACATTTAATCACAAGAAAAATCATATCAATTCTATTACCCATGTCGCCTTTATAGTCAATCAGGTCTTTAATTATACCAGTCCACTGGCCGTTTTTCAAGTAGCCAAACCTGTTGCTGAATTTGGCTATAGGAGTGGCGTTTAGCATTAGGAACCCCAGTTTAGCATACGTCCAGCCATTTCTAGACACGGCGTCGTATTCAAGGTCCCTGAAAAATTAAATAAGCTGATAAAAGAAACGGTAGT
Organism: Apotomis capreana; assembly: GCA_947623375.1. Classification (NCBI taxonomy): domain Eukaryota; kingdom Metazoa; phylum Arthropoda; class Insecta; order Lepidoptera; family Tortricidae; genus Apotomis; species Apotomis capreana. The sequence continues at coordinate 18,775,107 of OX392515.1, forward strand.
AACAATTTACTCTGGCTGAGGCAATAAAACATTTCGGGAAGAAAAATCAGCGCACCGTCTCCGTTTCTTTTCGTAACTGACTCTCATGATTCATGAACCATTAATACAAAGATAAAAGCTTAAAAAAAAATGAAATGAGCTACCTGGTGGAAGAGACTAGGGAATCCAACCCGGTACCTCTAGATCACCGATCCAGCGCGATAACCTTTCCGCCACCTTAACTCTCAAGCAACCTATCGAATTTTTCCTTAGGTATGCTTTGTGTGTCGATCTTTGCATTGTTTATTTGAAAGGCTTTACACCTTAGTTTATGATTCTCATCAAGTTTTGTGAATACGTTCGATAAGTCTTTTTTGATAAAAAAAAAGCTTTGTCCATTCAGTTTTGAGACTGTTGAGACACGTACACGTACCCATAAAGTAGGCAAGCAGATGGAAATAGAAATCCATAGACTCGCCATTTGACTCAGTGACATTAAACACATTGTGTTTTACTCTGACCATCAAAATGATAGTACGGTGAGCACCAAAAGGCAGACTCAAATTGACTGCTACTTTTGATGCTAACTGCACTACCAGCTGTGATTAAATCTCGTATTCTTAGATCGAAAATCAAAGAAAAAAATACGTAGATGAATTACGCATACACACACACACACACACACACACACACACACACACACGCCTCAATTGGACCAGACTCGAGACGACGATGATAGACGGAGACCCCTACCGCGGGGTCCTATTTCCGGGCCTAAATATCCGCGTTTTAGCAATACTCCGAGAATGTTCGCAGAAATTCGATTCATCAAATCATCAGCTGAACATGTAAGGAATACGTCTCAGTAAAGTAACACGTTTGTACTATCCTTACAGCAAGTCTTCATTCCGAATATGGTCTTTGGATGAGCTGTGATCCTGGATGGCGTTGATCATGATCATCGGGGCGCCCATGACGTCACACCGTCTGCGGAACAGCTCTCGGTGGGACCTGGTGTCTGTCAGGGATCCGTGGAACACGCCCCGAGGCGTCAGGGTGGTGGGGTGGTTAGGAGCTGTCTTGTAAACTGAAAAGACAGATTATTAGATTCACCCCATATTAGCGTTTTGGGGCATCGACGTCCTGCCCGCGGCCACGCAGCGGCGACGCAACGTTCGCGCAACGTCAACCCTACGTCACCGTTTTGTGCATACAGCAAAAAATCACTGTAATAAAAAATGCGTAATCTTCGTAGCGCGTTTTGTTTCCATCTGTTTGAAAAGCCAACTGATGTAACGGATTACTGAAAGCTCATCAGTACTACCGATAACGAAATGCAATTGGTAAGTTATACAACAGTAACGCACCATTTAAACATAGATTAATTTTACACTTTCTATGCGTTCTTAAACACAGTAATTCTTAGAAAAATCCTTTTTGGGCACATAGGGACTGCATTTTGTAATGTGATCGATACAGCGTTTGGAATTGAAGAGTATGGGTAGGTACTTACTTTATGTATATGAACTTTCATTGAGAAAAAGGAAAGGTCGCACTCTCAGTCATTCTGTACACTTCCCCGTCGTGTTGTAGTCATGTGGAGTCACCCCAAGGTCACTGTCTACCAAAAATGTGTCACCAGTTTTCCAGACAACACTAGCCATTGTACGGCACTCAGATTAGGTCCGGATGGGTTACTAGTACTATTCTTGGATAAGCAATAGAATGACAAGATGGATATCAAGTTTAGCCCTCCTAATACCCTCCACAATCGGTTTTCTGGACACAGCCAGCTACCAAAACGACAGCCGTAACAGGTCTTGATTAGTTGCTTGAACCATAATGATACCAGACCAACCTGGATGGCATACGACAAATAGTAAAAAACCTGGTCTCACCTTTAGTCATCCTGTATCCTTCTCCATTTGCCGTGGCCACCACCAGGTCACTGTCCACGAGGAATGGGTCCCAGAGCGGCGCAGCGTCGTCCACCGGCTTCCCGGACGGAACCAGCCACAGAAACGGCAGCCGTCATAGGTCTTAATTAGTTGCTTGAACCATACTGGGATACACCAAATAGCAAAAATCGTGGTCTCACTTTCAGTCATCCTGTATCCTTCTGCATCGGCCGTGGCCACCACCAGGTCACTGTCTACAAGGAATGGGTGCCAGAGCGGCACAGCGTCGTCCACCGGCTTCCCGGACAGAGCCAGCCACCAGAACAGCAGCGGTTACAGGTTTTGATTAGTTGCTTGAACTATACTGGGATACGCCAAATGGTAAAAATCGTGGTCTCACTTTCAGTCATCCTGTATCCTTCCCCATCGGCCGTGGCCACCACCAGGTCACTGTCTACAAGGAATGGGTCCCAGAGCGGCGCAGCGTCGTCCACCGGCTTCCCGGACAGAGCCAGCCACCGGAACGGCAGCCGGTGCTGGTCCTGAGTAATTGCCTGCGCCATACCCTAATGCTTAATTAAATATCACATAGATGTATTTTATTATTACATACGTACTACGTCTAAAAGCTGCCCGCTACCCCGTTGATACAAATTTCCGTCACATCACTCCAAAACGGCTGGACGGATTTCGACCAATTTTGATACAGGAATAGTTGGACACCCAATAATGGTTATAGGATACTTTTTTTGTAACGATTACCCGGTACCATTTGATCACCAATACACCTGATTGATTTAGTGACGATGAGATTAAGGCAAAGCATTAGGGTACGCAATCGGTTATTTTTAGTATGGAAAAAAAAACGGGTTATTAACCGAAACCCGGTTATTTTCATACAAAGACGGTTAACCGTTGCATTCCCTACAAAGCATGCGGTATATTTTCACAAATAAATTCTACTTCATATTTTACCGCCAAAGCTCACCGGGTGTCTATGAATGAATGAACCTTTATTTCGGATATAATTAAAACCATAGCATATTAGTAGGGTAAGGTTTGTAAGGCTCTATCCAGCATCTTTGTATAGGGCAGTCGTATCTCCCAGCAACTGCTTTTAGAGTCCTGTCGGAGCTTTGCCTCAAGTGGGTCCATATCCCTTTCCTCAAAATGGCTTGCAAACTATCAGTGCGAGCTTCAGCAAACATGCCTGATGACCATATCATCTTGGGAGTCCCATCAGAATTCTAAACGCATTGTTATATTGGACTCGCAAAGCGCTGAAAGTCCGCTTCGTATACCTAACCCAGACAGTTCTCCCTTAGAGTAATTGGCCTATATATATGTGCGTAGGTTATACGTCCGAAATGGGCAAACTGTTGACACTAAACCACATACAGTTTTACAGACCTTTTGTACACAGTTTTGACAATAAAAGCTCATCTTATCTCATCTCATCTCGGCCCATCTTATCCCATCCCATCCCATCCTATCCTATCCTATCTTAGTAAAAATAATGCAAATAATAAATGCACTCACATTACCAAACACCTCCGCAGACCCAGGGCAATCCAGGTCTGTGAGCAGCAAAACAGCGCGATCTTGGTAAGAGGTACTCTTTGACATCGCGGGTGAACTCCGAACACCAGCCTTAGATAGCTCCTTCATCAGATGTACTTTGAAGCCTTAAACATTATTTGAGCGATGTTGTAAAATAGAGAAACGAGAGAGAGTGTTTCAAAATGGCAGAAATTTGAAAGTTTTTACCGCTTCAATATCATGTCTCCGCCATTTAAAAAAAATCTGATTCAATTAAAAAACCTTAATAATAAAATTATTGATACAAAGATCAACTTAAAGAAAAATTGAAAAAGGAGCTACCTGGTGGAAGAGACAGGGAATCGAACCCGGTACGTCTGGATTGCCGGTCCAGCGCGTTAACCACTTCGCTACCCTAGCTCCAAGTAGCCTGACGAATTTTCCCTTATGCTTTGTGTGTCGATCTTTTGCATAGAGGTCTTAGAGGTCGGTCAGGTGTAAAACCTTTCAAATGAAAAATTCAAAAGATACCCACATTAAAAAAATGAGACATTACATGTTTCATAAATTTATAAAAACTTAATAATTATATTTGAACCTACTCAAAAAACATCTGAACATCCGGCCACACAAAATATTTTTTGGCTAAAACGTAGATATGCTTCATTAACTGCACCGTTTGCCTTTGAAAAGTACCGAACTTCTGAGGAAAAAAAATACATACTATTTTTCCAACAGACTCCATTAAATACCACCATGGTAGGTATCCTTTCATTTTCCACGTAGCTCCTTAAAAATTTACTAATTTCTTGCCCTTCTACTGGGAATATCAAAACCCAAGCTACAATCACAAGTCCCCAGACATCCATGGCTGGTTTCGTGTACAGAATTGCAGACTAAATGTTACGAGGCATTATTTATACTGCAGTTAGGGTTGCCAGATGCAGGTTTATCAATTCCAGCCCTAAATGTTACGACTTACGAGGCATTATTTATACTGCAGTTAGGGTTGCCAGATGCAGGCTTGTCAATTCCAGCCCTAAATGTTACGAGGCATTATTTATACTGCAGTTAGGGTTGCCAGATGCAGGCTTGTCAATTCCAGCCCTAAATGTTACGAGGCATTATTTATACTGCAGTTAGGGTTGCCAGATGCAGGCTTGTCAATTCCAGCCCTAAATGTTACGAGGCATTATTTATACTGCAGTTAGGGTTGCCAGATGCAGGCTTGTCAATTCCAGCTCTAAATGTTACGAGACATTATTTATACTGCAGGTAGGGTTGCCAGATGCAGGCTTGTCAATTCCTGGACATTTATTGACCGAGCGAGCGATGCGTCTTCGTTTCAGCTTGGCCCAAAAAATCTTCGTATTCGGATAAATTTATGAAACATTTAATGTCCTTTTTATGATGTGGGTACACACCAAATTTTATATTAATCCACTGATACAAACACCTACAATATCGTACACCTCTGCAATATTGGTCCAGCGCGTTAACCTTTCCGCTACCCTAACCAGATAACCTTTCGAATTTTTCCTTATGCTTGTGTTTCGATCTTTGTATTGTTTATTTGAACGGATTTTTCTTTGAGTTTTGATCTTTGGGTTTGGTATTCGGATGTTCGGATTATTGCTGTTCTCGCCTAGAGGTCGCATTTCTCAACCGAGTCTCATGAAATTTCGTGAGTACTTAGTTTCGATAACTTTATTTCATAGGTTAATTAGAGAAATATATATCATTTGAATTACTAAGGGTAATTTCTGGTATTTATAAAAAAAAACTGGTATTCGGGGATTTAGGGCCAAATGTGACTGGACACACGACGAGACGCCAAATTCCGGGACTTTCCCGGATTTCCCGGCCATCTGGCAACCCTAACTGCAGATCATTAGGGGTTGGTAAAATAATTGGGTAGCAGTAAATAATTACGTAGTAGATTCGCGGTTTCAAGGAATGCTCGGCATCAAAAATTGCTGACAATTTTAGTATGCAATTTGACTTACGCCGGTAGTATAAAATTATCAACTCCTTTTGATATCTTTTATTACGTCTTATTTCTGATATAATGGAGAAAATTACGATGTTTGCTTGCCTCTGACATTGGTTGTCTGACACAGCTTGGTTTGGCTAGATTAAAGCGCCTACTTAATTTGATAAGGCAACTCTCCCAACACAGGCAATTATATGCTTACTGGGTGGCTCCATCCCATAGATCATAATGAACTGTATTTTATGAAATAAAATATTTTGTATTTTGATTTTGTATTTTTTGATAAGGCAAATTTACTATTAGCATTTTGCTAGTCATTTAGTATTAGCAAGACATTTGATCGGCCGATTAGCGGAGTAGGGAGCCCTGGGCCCGTGGATGACAGGCCTAAAAACAAGACAGACTCCGAAGATTCATTTATCAAAATGTATCATTACGAAACCATGTTCTAACCATGTCAAGACTGGCTTCTCGCTGAGCGTGCACCTACTGCAGTACCGCTGCTACGTGCACTTCAGCTCGTTTGTGGTGCGCGTGCCGCGGCCGCTGCAGGACACCATCGCAAGTGCAGACATCCGAGCCATCAGGCCGAAGGGCAGCGTTTTTAGGTACCTAGTTCCGAAGCAAACTACCGTATATTAGATTCTACACCAGATTAGACGACGCGACGGAGCTACGCCGTTATTATGTCGCCTAAATCTTTTTTTTTTATCTAGCCTGTTTGTGTGTGTCCCACTGCTTGGCAAAGGCCTCCCCTCTTTCTCTCCAGTCGTCTCGATGAAGAGCAAGTTGCTCCTAAGCGTTCTCAAATGCGTACAGGTCATCCCGCCATCTCCGTTTCGGTCTGCCTCTTACTAGTTTCGCCTGAATCTTACTAGTTTTAAATCTTGTTTATATATATTTTTGTAGTTTAATGCCTTGGTTTTAATACTGTATTTGAATAGTATAGTATATAATTAAATAATAAACATATAATAAATAAATAAATCATAGACATGCGTACTGAGAGAGATGTGTTTGTTAAGAACCAAAAGAACTACTTGACTCACTTATACGCTCTCAGCGCAGCCGATTTTATTGGTTCTTAACAAACATATTTCTCGCTACGCATCTTCGCACATCGGTGGTGGAACCACACCCTTATTGTTTTTAATAGGAAGTAACGCTAAATAAAAGACTGTGAAATTATAACTAAACATATTATAATTTATGTGCTACTACCTTTTGCCCGCGGTTTCGCTCGTACAAGTCTGAAAACGTGTCTGTATAATTTACTACCGTTTCATTGTTACTTTAAACACAGCCGTTACTCAAAGATGGCCACGGGTCTCATACAAACTTCCACTTTCCATTTAATCCATTTCGGGGACGAATTTCCAAAAATATAAAAAAATCTTTTCTTATGTTCTAAAGAACAACCTATACACAAAATAATATCATTATTTTTCAAAGAATTTCATCTTCCGTTTCATATTCTTTCGGGAATGAGTTTTGAAAAACGCTGAAACTTGTTTTCTTAGTTTTTAATGAAAAACGCAGTAGGTACTTGATATATTATCACTCTTACACAAAGAATCCCAAGTTTCACCTCCCATTTAACCCCTTTAGAGGATGAGAAAAATCCTAAAATCAACCCCTATTTGTCTCCTTTAAGGCATGAATTTAAAAATATCCCATTTTAATGCTTACCTGCATCGTATACTTGATCTAGTCTAGAAGTTTGAAGTTCCTAGGTTCAGTAGTTTCGGCTCTAGCGTTGATGAATGAATCAGTCATTCAGTCAGTCAGGACTTTTGCGTTTAAATAAATAAAATTAGTTTTTTTGACTATGCTTTAATGTCAACTTTATTGGATTTCGGTTGTTTCCTCTGAGGAACAAACATAGTCTTGATGATGGCCGCCAGCGGCGACTCCACAGCCATGAGGATTACGGCTCCCGTCGTCATGGTGAGGAACACAGTGGAACCCATCACTGAAGCTTGTGGATTAATAAAATGGTTGAATAACGTCCCCGCCATAACCTCGGTGGCAAGCGGCAGCAGCGAGCAGTAGTAATACGAGTGTCTGTCTCACTTGTGCGGCCGCCACGCTTGAGCCTTGCCACCGAAGTCGTGGCATGTCATGTCCATAAGGGAAACCCCACACTAGCGTTTGAGCATCAACGCTGCAACGGCGCTGCACGGGCGTTGGCAAGACGCCGATGATACTATAACATTAAAAATAGAGAAACCCAGGTTGTATGATGCGCTTGTCTTGTGATAAATTAACGATAAAGCATCCATCATTAAGGCAGTCGCATACCTTGTCTCACGTCACGTCTGCACGTAATAAAGATGACCATCGTAGGCAAGCAAATGTCAAGCTAAATAATAGGAGCTATTTATAGAGGTACGAGTATTTATACCATACGGATAAATACATCAATGCCTTAGAGATCTATGCTCTTAGAAAGACCGAGAAAGTAACAAGGAGAAGAAGTTAGAATGATAACAGCATTTTTTTTTTATTTCGTACCCAATCGCGCGCGGCATCCACTAAGATCTAACTAACCTAACCTGATCACCCAGGTGATCGTATTGGACGAATATGTTGTCTTCTGAGATCACCCAGGTGATCTTATTGGACGCTATATCCTGCACGATCCCCTGGATGATTTTAGTGGACAGTTATATCCACTAGGAAAACAAATGAAGATTTGGAGAAACGTTACAGTGTTTCAGATAGGTTAACCTAATGATCCTAGAAATGACCCAAATACGTACAATATTGAAGTCAGACATGAGGACAGACCCTCGTTGTGTGCCGATCAGACTTCGTAGGAAGATTGTGTGTAGCAGGAAAGCGCCATACGATGCACGCGCCACACAGGTGAAGCCACGCCACTCAAGTATATTACGGTATACGTCTGGAAAAGGATGAGATTAGTGTTGGTTGAAGTATAGTATAATTTATTTCAACACAAGAAAAACAAAGGAACGGTAAATATAAAACTTAAACACTACTATGTACAAAAAAGCTTAAATTAATAACGATAATGCTGCCAGCATTTTCTCGCTGAACAGCTATGCTGATACGTTGTGCGAGGAAGGTGCTAGCTCTTCAGTATAGTATGTATGTAAACACTTTATTGTACACAAAAACAGAAATACATTAAAACAAAAGAAATACGTGTACAAAGGCGAACTTATCCCTTTGAGGGATCTCTTCTTTTTTTTTTATGTCATGGGGGGCAAACGAGCAAACGTATCGCCTGATGGAAAGCGATTACCGTCGCCCATAAACACCTGCAACACCAGAGGAGTCACAAGTGCTTGCCTACCCGGAGGACGAAGATGGAATGCCTCTATGCTAGTAATTTCACCGGCTATCTTACACCCACACCGGACCACAACAATGCGAACATTGCTGTTTGGCGGTGGGTTAGCAGGCAAGACGGTAGTAACAATCCGGACGGACCCTGCACGAGGCCCTACTACTCCAAAACCCACACTCGTGATTAATGCCCTTTATTATGTACAGTCACATAAACTACTATAACTTACGTTCAACCTTGAAGATACAGCCAATGATAATAATAACGATGCATAATTGGAAAACGGGTTTATAAACTGCAGCGTAGAGGGCCGTCACGAAGGAGGAGGGGTTGTAGTCGTCTATGTAGAATATGATGCCGGACATAATGTCGACTAGCATCAATGGGACGGTCAGCCACATGAGCCAAGCGTATTTCTGGAAATTAAAGATTTAATGAAACACTGCACTAGACCCAAAAAGGTTGGTAAAACTAAATTTAGAGGGCAATCGCGGATTCAGCGCTCTGAAAACGTTGTGGACCACCATACAAAAAAACGGTCAAGTGTGAATCAGGCTATAGAGATATATAAGCTGTGAAGGGAGAAGAAGGCTGGGGCAGTGGATAATGTAAGGACAATTTTATTGAGTAGTAGGACGCAAATAATGTAAAAGTAAGGAGGAAGGAAAAATTTAGTAGCAAGATAGACTGACAACTTAAAATCACTGTAAACCAATAGATCGCAACAAACTTATCGGGATTTATTGGGGGAGGTGTTTGTTAGTGGTAATTAAGATGATAATGAATGTAATTCCTTTTTCGCTCGCACGTAAAAATAAATAAGCAGAGGTAATTATTAGATAATGTACTGTGTCCCGCGGTGTAACCCGCTCATCCGACGGGAACACAAATTTTATTCGGAACAACAAGTAGCCTATGTTTTAATCCAAGTGTCTTTTATTAAAATTGGTCCAGTCGTTTGAGCTCACGCTTGAGGTAACAAACATACACACAAACACTCACAAACTTTTGCCTTTATAATATTAGTGTGATTTGACAGCCAAATTGAGGTTATTATATTGCTATTCATTGATTGATAGTGAAAGAGGAGATTGGAGAAAACTCTATCCTCTATTATTTCAAACGTAGTCGGATATAAACTAACCTGTAATCGCTTGGAGATGCCCTTGTCATTGCTGAGCCAGTGATAGGCCATCAACCCGCCGGCAATGCCCAGTGCGTACGAGGACAGGTGGCTGAGACCGCGCACATACGATACGTATCGTCGGATCCAAACATACTGCGAATATTTCTTAGAACTAGAAATCTTTGTTTTTCTACATCTTTCTCTAACTGTATCTTTCTGCTTCTATCTGAATCTTCCTGTGTATTTCCGTCTCTTTCTTATTATGACTATAATCTGGCCTATTGCATTTTGCTATCTGTCTCTTTCTATCTCTCTGTCTCATGATATAATATCGGTTACCTATCTGAAACACTAATTTTTGTTTCTCATTTGTAACGTTTCGCTAAATTTACATTTGTCCGAAAGGCGTTTTATTTCCAAAACTGTTAATTTTTGGCCACGGATGTGGCCAGCATGATGGCCAGCGCCACCACTTGTGTCTTGAACCTTCGGCATTCTACACACAGCAACAGTCCCACCACGAACAGTTGCATATCTGCTGCCAGGTACCTGCAGATACTTCCTCTATTAACTTTATTCTGTAGAAGATGCCCGCAATTTCGTCAGAGTAACCCTCTTTTTTCCACAGTCGCGTAAAACGTTTTCTATAACGATCTTCAGATTCTATCTTCTTGCTATCCCGTGAAATTAACTTATTAGGTACAAAAATAAAACTGATGAAGAGATGAAAGAATGATGAACTGTTTTTATGGACATCACAATACAAAATGCTTTATTGCACACCAAAAAATTATCAAAAGAAGAACATTATTATTACCAACTAACTCATCCTTCATAATGGAAAAAAGTGGGTCAGTACATATGAAATAAGTAAGTAAGTAAACACTTTATTGTACACAAAAACATTAAAAAAATACATCTATTACAAATAACATATAGGTACAAAAGCGAACTTATCCCTGCAAGGGATCTCTTCCAGTTAACCTTTGAGCAATTGAGTGAGTACGAGAATAAGCACCTATTAAATTTATTTTAAACAAACGTTTACAATAGCGGGTTGTTCCAAATCCCAAACATAGAGCAGGGGGTTGTTCGAATAATTACAGATAGTCGATTTCACATTCCTTCAGCGACAATGCTCTGTTACTTTGAAATGCGGATCATATTATAGTTATTAATAAAGAACTACGCTTACCACATCAGTGGATAGCAATGGTTATCGATCGACCAATCGTAATTGAGATCAGTAAGAGATGCTAATAGACGGCATTATTTCGTGCTATTACTGATTTTTAACATTTAAGAAAATATTAAAACTCTAGACTTTGTTGATTCTCAGCGAAGTACGATGTCATAAGTGTCGCAGAATAAAATCGCAAGCAATAAAAAAATGAATAAAATTATTGTGCTATGACGACAGTGCTGCATATACGGCAGTGTGAATTTCACATCAAGAGTAAGGCAATTGGAAACCCGCATACAAGCAAGTTAAAGCACACAATCATTTTTATCATCAGCTATTTCGTAATTATAGCACATGACTAATAAATCTCGACAGAAGTAGCTAGTTATCTTGAGAACCTCATTCAAATAGTGATATAGAAAATGCTACTAAAACTGTACAAAATTTGGAATTCATAGCTTGAATAATATTGGCCGAGGTCTTGTAACTTGTTCCAATTATAGCTGAATATTACTACTATTACTACGACTACTGGTCCTATTTCCACGAAACATAGCTAAGAACCGTCTCGATGGACAAGTCTTTTGTTAAATAAACATTCAAATTGGGCCATCCGTGGGGAGTGGGGGTGGGAGCTACGATGCCACAGACAGACACCCAGATACATAAATACCCATGTTAAACTTATAACACCCCTCTTTTTTCGTCGGGGGTAAAAATACACAAATACGGTTTTCATGCTGCAATAATTACAATGGTACTCTAAAAATGTGACGCTGGAAACATAGCATTAAACTGCAGCTTTAAAGACAAAGTTGGTGAACTTACCTGCTTCGTCGCCTTTCAGGATATCGTAAGAAGACCCGGTAGCATTGAGAATGATGAGAGCCAAATAAATTCCTGTAACTATACATATAGTCTCCAGTTCCAAATTCCCTCTCTTGACCGTGTTTCTTGCATATTGTATATTAGTCAACCTGAAAGTATTTAACTCATTTATCATTTCTAATTAATCTATTTATTTATATTTAGTATTCGTACTTATTATAGCATTCGTTGTAATAGTTTTAGTATATAAATATAACGTCACCTAGCATTCAGGTTGTAACCCGTCCACATAGAGTCGTCCACACAATCTCCCAGTACAGATCTCAAATCCACCTCGTTTTCCAAGCTTCTGTTCTGTATAAAATCTTTACAGGTTCTTTGGATGCAAAAGGCTCTGTGCACAACAGTGTGGTTGAAATGCTTAACTTTATGTTCCGTGTATTCCTATAAAAAAATTATACGATGAAAGAAAGAAAGAAAATAAATTGACACAGTTCCATGGAAATAAAACAATTATCGTTGAATAGGACCCGACTCAGCATGATGCCGCGGCAAGCCGCAGCGCTGGTTTTCAGTGGGGACCTGCTTACAACTGCTTAGATGCTAAAATACACACAAAAATATAATAAATAGGAACACAACGACGCACCTATATGTAGCCTACCACTTATAATCTATCCAAATCTACCGAATGAATAAAGAGAGGGTATGGTATAGAAAGTGTGAGCAGGCAAAGAATGTATCAATTTGAAAAGCAAGTACAAGTATTGACTTGAATTCTTTTCATACGTATGAGCTTGGAACCGTCCTTGGAATAGAGCATAGCGTCAAGCAGGCAACAGTCGTTCATCTGTATCATCAGCATGAGTTTAGAGCCATACTTTGAGGAACCACGGTGTCCAACAGGCACTAGTTACCCAGCTGGACAGATGCTATAGAAGAAACTTGTATCACCCATATCAGCACTTCTAGCATGACTGTGACATGGGACTCTTTCCCGCGTGAGATGTACTACCTATCTCCTTCTATACAGTACTGTGAGAGAATGACGGGTGATGCTATGTCGCGCAACATGAGTCGCAAACCATAGTTGCTAGCTAGACGGGCAGGTCGGAGCCATCTCCGGAGTAGATCACGGCGTCGTCGAGCAGGAAGTAGGTCCCGCCCGACTCCACACGCAGCCGTCCTTCTGCACCCCTAGCTCAATTGTAGCACGCGACCCTTTATCGCACGAGAAATATTACCTGTCTCTTTTTTCACCGTGCTGTGAGAGAGTGACGCCAAGTCGCGGAGCCAAGTTTTGCTAGACGGGCTAGATAGTTGTTGTATAAGTACCTGTATCATCCGCATCAGGTTGGAGCCATCTTTGGAGAAGAGCACAGCGTCGAACAGGCAATAGGTCGCACCCGGCTCCACAATGCACGCATCGTAGTCGTCCATTTCAAACGTTTCTGGCATTCTTCCATATTCTGTAACTAGAAGTTTTGATCGTAAGTATACAGTAATATTGTAGACAAACATTTTGTTGGTCTACTGTGGTTGCGTTTTATCACGCAGACCAATACATTTAATAAACTGTCCATATCTATAAAACTTATATCAATGGAAAACTGACGGATGATGTTTCATAGAAATGCACTTGGACGCAGTAAGTAAATGGTCTTTTGAGCCGAGGACTTCTTTTCGATCTTAGGAATGGTCCGACATTAGGCTGATCCTGACTGGAATCGTGAGTTATTTTTTTGTTTTTTCTTACCTCGCGGGTCCTAAGGGACCCTTTGCACTGGTTGATCCTGACACGGTGCGTTCTTTAAGACACACTGCTGCAATGGAATCGTGAGTCCAACTTGCTGTGCGTATTACAAGGGCAGTACTTTATAAACTAGAAAACAGACTAAGCATATTCAGGTCTTGTAAAGATACTCACAATTTAAATGATAGATGATGGCTGAAGACTGGTGCACTAGAAACAATATCTTTCCCATTGTCGCACTACTTACACTACTTTGTTTATTAAAATTATAATTAAATTCTAATCAACCGGCGTTGGTGGAAAATTTCAATGAACAGTAAAGAAACAATGATAAAATATTATTTATATATATAAACATTGATATTTTAACATAACATAGTCGTGGGTATAAAGTTGTATGTATCATTGAAATCACTACGCATTTGAACTTTTAAGAAATTCGCGAAAAGAACCTTGTGAAAACGTAAGATTTAGAAACAAAAAATATTATAGACAACAGCATAGTAGCTATAGCAAGCTGTATTAAGTGGTTTCATACAAAATTGACCCGAGTCGGACTTGAAAATCGAAGGTTTCGTATTACTGCAGCGCAATATTCATATTAAATTTAAACTTAGGAAGAATTTACTTTGCAGCTACCTACATACATTAAGTTAACACGTGCCATAAATAGCGTCACAAACAAATGAGGTACAAACCTAACGCAAAGGGTTTTCTATCGATTTCATGACTCAAACTATTTCTGGAAGCTGTCTTTTATAAGTTAAGTAAGTTAGTTAAGTTGCTGAACAAATGTTGTTCAGTTTGAAGAGAATCTATGTTTTAATTTATTTCTCCTATTACATGCCACACCCGGTATAAAAAATAGGATTTTTTAGATTTTATCCTTGATTTGAACTACGAGAACTTATGTTTCTCGCAAAATTCATGATTCGTGGTCTACGGGAAGTACTTTAATCCCCTTTTCAACCCCTGACGAAAAAAGAGTGTGTGATGCGTATTGGAGTGTTCTGTGTATCTGTGTGTGGCATCGTAGCTCCCAAACAGATGGACCAATTTGAGTACGGATGTTTTTTATCCAAGGATTTGTCCGTCGAGATGATTCTTAGCTATATTTGGTGGAAAAAGGACCAGTAGTTTCCAAGATATTCAGCTTTAATTGTAACAAGTGACATGATCTCAGCCAATAATCTCAGCTCGCTATCTATAATACTTAGAAGATCATTTGACGAGGGTGTCTTCCCGTCTATGTGGAAAAAAGCGCATGTCATACCTATACATAAAAAAGGCTCAAAACTTCCAATTGAAAACTATAGGCCGATATCTATTTTAAACACATTCGCCAAAATTGCTGAGAAAATAGCTTATGAGAGTTTGTATCCAATAATTTCACGAGGTGTCCCTGAACAGCAACATGGGTTTCTCAAGGGAAGGTCAACGGAAACGAATTTGGCACTTTTCTCTACGGATGTTCTCAATGGTATGGAACAGAGTGGTCAGGTTGACGTCATCTACACAGACTTTGAAAAGGCTTTCGACCGCGTTGACCATTTCATTTTGACTCAGAAATTGTATAGTTTGGGAATATGTGGTAGTTTGCTGCGGTGGATCGAGTCCTATATTAAAAATAGAAGTCAATGCGTGGTTGTCGGTGGGCTCCGTTCTGGATTTGTGGAAATTCCATCCGGAGTCCCTCAAGGATCTTTGCTCGGACCTTTGCTGTACGTTGCTTTCATCCACGATATTGGTTCTTGCTTCAGGAACTCTCGTTTTCTGTTGTTCGCGGATGACAAAAAAGTTTACCGGCATATTAAATCAGAACATGACTGTGTATTGCTGCAGCAAGATTTGGATCGACTCTCGGAATATTACAAAGATAATCGCATCAGTGTCAACGTGAATAAATGCAACCATATCAGCTTCACGCGCCGTAATAAGCCAATAAACTATCAATATACGATCATTAATGTAGGAATTGCTACGGTGGATAAAGTCCGAGACCTTGGTGTGTTCCTAGATGCGAAACTTACCTTTTCTAACCATGTGGATTATATCGTCAATAAAGCATATCGCAATCTTGGATTCATCCTTAGAGTCACTCAGCCCTTTCATGACATTCACTGCATCAAAATACTGTACTATGCGTATGTCCGTAGCGTCCTCGAATACTGTAGTACAATATGGAATCCGCAGTATGTCCCTTATTGTTCTGCTATTGAGAGAGTGCAGAAGAAGTTTTTAAACCACTTAAATTTTCTGATGCGTAGCACAATAACACAATATCCAGACTCTTGTAGGCTACACAATTTTACTGAACTTGCTAACAGACGTTTGGTTCGCGATATGTTGCTGCTCCACGATGCATGCTCTGGGTCTTTGGACTGCTGCGACTTGTCGTCAGCACTCCTTAAACTCAAGGCTACAACCCAGCGAACCAGACATACCACTCTGTTTGCTGTGCCCTTTAATCGTACGAAGTATGGTTCCAATTGCCTCGCAAGTCGCCTTCCACGTACGTATAACACTCATTTTGAGTCATTTGACCCCTTCTACCTGACCAGAACCTGTTTCAGAAGGATGATTACTGAGCATCTGTCGTCAGCGTGAGTTGCCGAGTTTGAAATCATTCACACACACACACAGACAGACACACTCAACATCAATGCAACACCTGCCATTCCAAATCTCTCTTTATTTATTCAGCTTACCATTGGTTCCTCAATAACTGTTAAAACATTTACTTTTATGTTTATTTTTCAGTTTCTTATAATATGTTTCCACCTTGGATATTTACTTACTCAGTTGATCACTTATCTGTATGCGTCTCCTACCGCAACGTTAGTTTTTATTTGCTAGTGATAAGTCTGTATAATGTAAATCCGTAATTGGCCAATGCTAAACAAATATGTATCTGTTAAAAAAATATTGATACTTGTGCTGTGGATTTTGTATCAATAAAAAAAAAAAAAAATATTAAAGCTTATAATTTCAATGAATAATAATAATATTTCATATACATTTCAAATGTTCAACTTTAGTAGAATTTTCTATATCACTCATTGAATGAGGGTCTTATGATGACCAGCAACTTATATCGGGGGTGTTTTAATTTTTTAAATAGGATTATCTTGATAATCATAGAGACATACGGACAACAAAGAGATGCTGAAACAGTACTGTTCATTTTATTGAGGCACAGAATTTTAAAGAATAGCAAAGTCATTTGAAATGTCATATCTGCACCTACACGACGTAGATGCCATCCCTCTCAATCTCTAATCAAGCGGCAACCATTTAATGTTAGGACAATTTAAATTTCTAAATTAACATACGCCTTGTCCGTCTGTCTGTCCGTCCGCGGCTTAGCTCCGTGACGATTTAGTTCTAGTAAGCTGAAATTTGGTATGAGTATGTGTATGAACCACGCCAATAAAACGGTAAAATAAAAACTAAAAAAACTGGAGCGCATAAGCATTTCAAACATATATGACGCAGAGGGCGCTACAGCAGCGTAACGAATTATGGGATAAAAAATTTGGTGTGATTGACGCAGCGATCTGATAGCTCAGTTGGAAGAGCAATGCGCCGGAAACGCAGAGGTCGCAGGTTCAAATCCTGCTTAGATTGTAGTAGATCGCATTCAATTTTTCTTTCTTAATTTACCTTTGTGTCATTATTTATAAAAATAAAAATGTGGTATTTCCACATAAAAATATGAATCGATAAAAACATTCTATACAAATATTAAAAAAATTACAAGCCAAAGTTCGCTCGGGCAGATTCACTTAGCTTATCCTGGCATGGGTTTTAAACCGATTAAATATGCTTCGCGGAAAAGTAAATCCACTATTTCAATGAACGCTTACGACAAGCGTGGGTCAACAGGTCATTATTTTTGTTTGTTAAGACGCGTTTAGTTCGAAAAGCACCGATTGTGTTGTCACAGAACCAATCTTAGGTCAGGGCTGTCTGAAGGTGATATCTTTACGGGTATTAAAGACAAACATTTTGTTCAAGTATTTGTATGGGGAATAACTTTGTCCACTTTAACGCTTGATCTGACTACTTAATTACATGTTAATCAAGTAGGCAATGTAATTATAACCTATATTTTTTCTTTTCCTTTTGCACATTTGTTTATTTTTGACGTTTATATGGGTATATAGCTGTCAATAAAGAACTATGATTTTTCACATGTGTTTAAACCCCTCTGTTAAACTGATAACATCCCTTTTTATAAGAGGGGTGTTATCAGTTTAACCTGTAAGTTTGTCTGTGGCATCGTAGCGCCCATACAGGTAGACCGATTAGACTGCGTATTTTTTGAATCGTTAGCCAGGGACCTAATTTAAGAATGCCGTTAGAGAGATCGCAAAACGTCAAAACTCTATTAGATAAATAATAATAAATAAATAAATATCAGACAACCTCACACAAATCGATCTAGCCCCACAGTAAGCTCTAGTAGGCTTGTGTTATAGACACTAGACGAAGATAAATATACTTATATAGATAAATACATACTTAAATACAAATAACATCCATGACCCAGGCACCAATATTCTAGTTCATCACACAAATATTTGCCTTTACCGGGATTCGAACCCAGGACCGTCGGCTCAGTAGGCAGCTGTTTAACCACTTGCGCCAACCGCGTCGTCAGATAACAGTGATATCGCCTTTGAACTGTCATTAAAATGCGATGAGCTTCAAGTGACATATCACATCTCAATATTAGAAATACGAAGGCGATGATGATTGTCAAAATGCTATGCAATGATGCATGTGAATTTTTGTTTTAAACGAAACGTAACTAACTAATTTCACGCACTACATGTGTGATATGTGACTTTAACTTGACCGCAAGTTAAAGTCACATACAAAGGAATCGCAAATTAAACCGCGGATTGACGAAGTTGCAATGTTCTTGGGATATCGCCACTTGTCAAGTAGGGACACGTCAAAAGTGACGGATGGCGAAGAAATGGAGAGATCTCCAACATCTCTCTAAAATTGGTTAAATTACCCCCCTGGTTTGTCGAGATGGTTCTTATAGCTTTGTTTGATGAAAATTGGAGCTCTTGTTTCTAAGATATTCAGCTTTTATTGCAATAAGTGACCGG
This sequence comes from Apotomis capreana, assembly GCA_947623375.1. Taxonomy (NCBI): domain Eukaryota; kingdom Metazoa; phylum Arthropoda; class Insecta; order Lepidoptera; family Tortricidae; genus Apotomis; species Apotomis capreana. The sequence goes on from OX392515.1 coordinate 18,793,842, forward strand.
ATCTCAGCTAATATTGAAGCTAAGAATGCCGAATTTTGATGTTATGTTCAGTTTTAGTAGCATTTGATATATCACTAAAAAATATATTACAAGAGGGTGTCATGATGACCAACTACTTGTGTCGGGGGTAGTGTTTTAAATTTTTTATTTAGGTTATTTTAATAGGTATATGACCACAAAATCTCTCAGATCATCTGTATCAGTCCATACTGGACATAGGCCTATGCCACAAAACAGAGAGGTAAAGAAGTCAATCTACATACAAGCGCGCTCGAGCAAATGCACACATAGACATTGCTCACGGACACGATATCTCGGACCAGTTCAAATCAGTGCGAGCGCGAGTGCCATCCGCAGCCGCTTGACGTGTCCGTGAGCAATGTCTATGTGTGCGTTTGCTCGAGCGCGCTTGTATGTAGATTGACTTCTGTATCTGTTTTGTGCCTATGCCTACGCCACTGAGTTTGATTTTTAGCTCTCCTCCTCCAGTTACCACCCGCTACCCTACGAATGTCGTCGGTCCACCTTGTTACACGACACCCTTCACTTCCTTTACCGATTCGCGCAGATCATTATACGACTATCTAAAACTGGGGAGAAAGTCACTGGATGTTCCTTCTTCTTGTGGTGCCATATCCTAACGGATGTCGGCGATCATCATACGAAAGTCTTTTCTATTTTTTGCCACTCTGCTGAGAGTGGTGACGGTCCCTTAATACCGGTCCAGTCCCTGATATTATCACACCAAGTTGTTCTAGGTCTTCCTCTACCTCTTCTTCCATCTATTTTTCCCTTAATTATATTTCTCGTTAAGGCATATCTTGACCACTGGCACTGGATGTTACGTAAGGTGATAAAACAACTTCAGACAATAGAAGTTGTACTGAAATTTTGCAAATGTGACTTAGCTAGTTCATCTTTGAAACCCTTATTTGCAGCCGCGGCGACCGGTTGAGCGAGAGATCCGAGCGCGGCGGCCATACGTGTGAGAGAGACCGACGTACCGCGCACCGTTGCCACTGCCGCTGTCGCGCAAAGTCGTGGCATCTTCGAGTCAGCATGTCCGTTATGTGGGTTAGAACAAGAGGCCTTATTTCTTTTAAAATCATTTTTTTCATATTATGGCAAATATATTGATAATTTATTTTTATTAAAGCAGTAAAATCTGCTAACGTAAACTAAATGTTTACAAATGAAGCGAAAATTGAAAAATTTAATGATTCGGACAGGATTCGAACCTGCGTTTCCAACGGCTTTCCGGGCCAACACGGGCGTCCTCCCAATTGGACCACCGAATCAGATGTCAGACCCTTTGAATTTTTTAACCAGTTGCTTCGACATGCCTTAGGGTGGCATCGTAGCGCCAATCTACCGTAAAGATTTAGACTTTATCGTCGGCACCATCGTCTCAAATTTGTTGAGAATCGATAGTAACGATGTGCTACACCCGAATTACTTATTTTTATTAAAGCAGTAACATCTGCTAACGTAAACTAAATGTTTACAAATGAAGCGAAAATTTAAAAATGGCGCTACGATGCCACCCTAAGGCATGTCGAAGCAACTGGTTGAAAAATTCAATGGCTCTGACATCTGATTCGGTGGTCCAATTGGGAGGACGCCCGTGTTGGCCCGGAAAGCCGTTGGAAACGCAGGTTCGAATCCTGTCCGAATCATTAAATTTTACAATTCTCTCGGTGTGTTCCGCCCGAAACTTAACACTTCGAAGCCTGTTTTGACATGTTTGAGAAAAAATTATATTTATAACGGTCTTATAGTGTCTTGACAAACACCTTAAGAGACTCGCTAGATGGCTGGATTAAGGGTAAGATATAAAAGGCGGTAGTTCTGGGCACGGCGCGCATCGTCAGGAGATCCCTCTGTCTGCAGCCTTAACCATGTAGCGGCCCTGCCCCGCACCGGGCGGCACCCTAGGTTAGGTTTTTTTATAAAATATAATTTCATTGTATTTTACTTTTATGCAATTGTCAAAAAAAATCCTACGATTCTAAATAAATACGTGAATTAAATAACTGACCGATGCAAACTTATGACAGGCTTCGAAGTACCGCGTTTCGGGCGGAACAACTCGAGAGGACTGTAAAGAAATTTCATGCGACATTGAAAGCCTAAGCCGGGAAGTTTTTTTTTGTGTGGTATATTTTTTGTATTTTATTTTGTATGTTTGAGAAAAGCACTATACATGCCTAGCCGTGAAAAGGACTTGCCGGCATCTTATCACTATCCCGGCAAGCCCTTCATTCCCGGCGTCTGCAGTAATTAAAAAAAGAGGGGTGTTATAAGTTTAACATGTGTATCTCCGTATCTGTGTGTATGTCTGTGGCATCATAGCTCCCAAACGGATGGACCAATTTGAGTGCAGTTTATTGATATCGAAAGTCTTGTCTGTCGAAATGGTTCTTAGCTTTGTTTGCTTGAAATAGCACCAGTAGTTTCCAAGATATTCAGCTTTACTTGGAACAAGTGACAAGATCTCAGCCAATATTGAAGCTAAGAATTCCAAATTTTGTATTCATGTTCAGTTTTTATAGCACTTTCTATATCACACATTGAATAAGAGTCTCATGATGACCAGCTATTTGTGTCAGGGGTGTTTATTTTTTTAATATTTAGGTTATTCATGAACACACATCACACGAGTGGTGTTCATGTGAAGTGACGCAAGTCATTGCGCAAGCTGGGGCTGGGTCAATGTCATTATCGTCTAGTCATTACCATACACTATAATATTCCATATTTCTGGTAGCCATGATCATAAACCACGGATAAACTTAAGTGGCCTTATTCCTTTTAAAATTTATTTTTAGGGTTCCGTACCCAAAGGGTAAAATCGGGACCCTATTACTGAGATTTCGCTGTCCGTCCGTCCGTCCGTCCGTCTGTCACCAGGCTGTATCTTAAGAACGGTGATAGCTAGACAGTTGAAATTTTCACAGATGATCTATTTCTATTGCCGCAATAACAACAAATACTAAAAATAAAATAAAATAAATCTTTAAGGGGAGCTCCCATACAACAAACTTATGGACAATGGTAAGGAACCTTTCGTGCGCGAGTCCCACTCGCACTTGGCCGATATATTTTTTTCATATTATGACAAATATATTGATAGTTTCAACAAAATTTTTGAAGTGAATAATACTTTTCCCCGAGTTCTAGGTAGTAAAATAGCTATTTCACGGTTTCATTGCGTGCAGTCGAAAATAAATTGAAAAAACTAATTTTATCCGCGTGAATTTTGTCAATTTCGAGTAGTTTTCGAAATAAAAATTATCAATGAAAAATTCAAACTATAGGTTTGAAAGAAATACCAATCCTCCTAAAACAACTGAAGGAGACAAATAAAATAAATACATAAATAAATATCAATCAACCTCACACAAATCGGTCTAGTCCCAAATTAAGCTCAGGAAGGCTTGTGTTATGGGTACTAGACGACGATATACATACTATATAGATAAATATATACTTAAATACATAGAACAACCATGACCTAAGCACAAATATTCGAGTTCACCTCACAAATATTTGCCTGGCCGGGATTTGAACCCGGGACCGCCGGCTCAGTAGGCAGGTGTCTACAAACCGAGCCAAACGCGTCGTTAAAATACGTAATACTATGAAAACGGGATGCTCTTTTATAGAAAAACGTTACAGATGGGAAAAATCGCACTTACGATAGGTAACCGGTTCTGAGGTAAAGACAAAAAAATCTGCCAAGAAAATAAAAAAAAAAAATCATTCGATGAAACGTTTTGTCTTTTTTTTTATGTCATAGGGGCAAACGAGCAAACGTATCGCCTGATGGAAAGCGATTACCGTCGCCCATAAACACCTGCAACACCAGAGGAGTCACAAGTGCTTGCCTACCCGGAGGACGAAGATAGAATCCATACTAATCCATACTTAATATTATAAATGCGAAAGTGTGTCTGTCTGTCTGTCTGCCTGTTACCTCTTCACGCTTAAACCGCTGAACCGATTTAGATGAAATTTGGAATATAGATAGTTTCAGTCCCGGGGAAGGACATAGGATACTTTTCACCCTGAATAAATGTAGTGTTCCCGTGGGATGAGCGGGTAACACCGCGGGGGCACAGCTAGTCTATAAAAGAAGCGGATCCCGTTTTTTTCTAATAACTCCTTCAGAGCCCACCCATGCACAATTCGTCAGGTGAATGATCCTAGATCTCAACATCCATAGTGATTAAAAATCTGCTCCTTGGATATAAGAGATTTTAAATTGATCGTTAAAATTTTATTTTAATATTCCTACCTTACATTGATTTGGAGTTTCTATATATCTCCTATACGTGTACGCATGTAATAATTAGTTATAACACTAATGTAATGTAATTGTTCTAAGTATTATTTACGAAAAAATGACTTACTGTTGTGTTTCTTTCGGCTTTCTTCTCAACAGCGGTCTCCTCTTGCGAAATGCCGGTAGATTCACAATCTGACATGTAAAAGTGCCCTTGTGGCCTACTTACTGAATAAATCATTTCATTTCATTTCATTTCATTTCATTTCATTTCATTCCATTTCATTCCATTTCATTCCGTTTCATTCCGTTTCATTCCGTTTCATTCCATTTCATTCCATTTCATTTCATTTCATAAGAAACAAACAGTTTTTCTTCAATCTTGTCAACGTGAAAACACGATCGGTAATAATTTTCTTGATACTTTTATCCCTCAAACATAAACCTTTTTTTAGATATTTTCGGTTGGATCTTCAAAGCCCTTGCGTTTTTTAAAGCTTTTATACTTGCATTGTATGTTTAAAGTATGTTTGTTCGGATGAAATCTTGCAACTCAATTTTGAGGCAGATATCGTCAACCGATTGAGCTGAAATTATGCATACTTACTTAACTTTGATGACAATACAATAATATGGTACCATGGGGCTGATCTGATGATGGAGCCGGAAGGTGGCCATAGGAACTCTATAATAGAAAAAGCAATCCTACCGAGCTTGGGCTCTTTAGAATCGTCTCAGTGAGCATTTGATGGATATCCAAAGAAAAGTACAGTCGGCTATAAAAGCTTGCCACTAAAATGTTATTTTTGACAGAAACCTATTAACAATGTTTTTTTAGCTTTAAAGATGCACTATTATGAGTTCTCAAAAACTATAACTATTTTCAATATAAAATGCACACGTTTATGATACAACTCAAAAAACATGATTTCCGCGCTTCCGAGCACGCACTTCCATCTCGCTTACGCTTACGCTCAGTGAGAGAGAGAGCTAGCCAATGCGTTGGCGCCCTCTTAAGTCATAATATTAGTGTCAGCTGCGATTATCTATCGTAAGTCCAAATTTTTGTTTCCAATCGTAACGTTTCGGCAAATTTTCAATTGTCCGAAAACCGTTTTTTTCCTAAATTGTTCATATTTCAGAAAAATTATAAAACACCTAACCAAACCCAATGGGTTCTTTACCAAAATGTTTGTAAAACCCTGAAAATATTACCAGTTTTAGGAAAAAATACTTTCGGACGAATAAAAACTTGGCGAAACCTTACAGATGGGCACAAATGTTTCGGAGTTGTGAATTTTCTTTTTTTTATCTTGATGAGAACTATAAAAAAATAGACGGAAATTTTCAACAACAATAACAAAAAAATGTCAACAATAACAAAAAAAAGTAGAAAACATAATGGCGAGACGAGAATAGATGTCAATGTCAAACATTAAAAACTCAATTCTAACATTCATGTTAACTACTCCGCTACCTAAAGGTTGTCTGGAAAAGACCGCTATATACCTAAGACCGCCCGTTGTTTACCTCTGCTCTGCCTGTTGTTTAACGTATCTCATGAGTCATGTGGTATTTTTTTCCATGATGATTGAGGTGTGAAATAAAGAGTTTTTGTACGAGTATTGTATAGAATTGAGACCATAATACTATTGGATACTTATATATATTTTTTTTACTCTGGCATTCTGAAATGAACTTAGTTTATGCCATACCGGTTCCATACGTACACGTAGGTAGCTATATTATTAAAAAGCAACTCGTATGGTAACAATAGGTTAAATGTGACCTTTCAGTATGTAGATACTAAATAATACAGAAAAACAGACAAATAACAGGTTAATTTATGTTTGAAGTATTTGAAAGTTTAAATACATTATAAGAATTTATGAAACGTGTAATGTCTCATTATTTCGTAATGTGGGAACTCACCTCCTCCACCTTTCACCTCCACTAAATGTGGGAGGTGTAACTCTGGTAGAAGATGATTAAAAGAAGATATGACTTGGATTATAATTTATTAAGCTATCAGCCACGATACAGAGCTTAAGCATGAATGCCCGGCTCTCTTGGTGAGTGACAGAGACGGCCATAATTCTAAATATTTAAATATATTTTTAATACAACATCTAGTTGCCAGTTCTACTGTCTTTGAATTTTTATATTAAACTATTACTACAAAGGTCAAAGTACAAAGAAAAATAGAAATGTGTAACCTGGCGGACCGGTTCCCGGTTTCCATGGTTTAATACATTATAAGAAATTGTAATTATTCACTTTTCGATATAAATAACCAAGATTGAAAGAGACCACTGGGGACCAAAGTGTTAGTAGCTTCTTAGCCCAACGTACTCGTTTAAGCACAGCTGTTCAACGAGGATTTTTTGTTTTAATTTATTTTAGATTTACCTACCTTTTTTGTACATATTTGTTGTTTAGTTTATGTTTTGTCATCAGGACCATGCCGCTTTTTGAGTTATTTTAGCTTTGCCCCTTTGCTTAGGATTTGTGGAGTACGAGAATGCCTTCGACTCGATTGAAACCTGGGCTGTACTACAGTCTCTCCAACGATGCAAAGTTGACTACCGGTACATCGAAGTGTTGAAGTGTTTATACGAGAACGCCACTATGTCAGTCCGACTCCAGGACCAGAACTCGAAACCCATACCACTGCAGCGGGGAGTCAGGCAAGGAGATGTGATCTCTCCTAAACTGTTTACCGCTGCACTGGAGGATGTTTTCAAGACTCTGGACTGGGTAGGGCTAGGCATCAACATCAACGGCGAGTACATCACTCACCTACGATTCGCCGATGACATAATAGTCATGGCTGAGACCGCGGCGGACCTAAGTACGATGCTCGAAGATCTCGGTAGAGCCTCTGAGCGAGTTGGTCAAAGGATGAACATGGACAAAACAAAAATCATGTTTAATGCCCATGACGACCGGTAAAAATTGGAGACTCTGCGCTCGAAATTGTGGACAACTATGCATACCTTGGACAAACTGTCCAGTTAGGTAGGTCCAACTTTGAGAAAGAGGTTAATCGTCGAATCCGACTTGGCTGGGCAGCGTTTGGGAGGCTACGTTCTATATTTTCGTCCAACATCCCGCAGTGTCTGAAGACAAAAGTCTTTGAACAGTGTGTGTTGCCAGTGATGACATACGGAACTGAAAGATTCAGCTCACGATGAGCCTTATAAGAAGGCTCAAAGTCACTCAGAGAGCAATGGAGAGGGCTATGCTCGGAGTTTCTTTGCGAGATCGAATCAGAAATGAAGAGATCCGTAGAAGAACCAGGGTAACCGACAAAGCCCGAAGAATAGCAAAACTTAAGTGGCAATGGGCAGGGCACATCGCTCGTAAAACCGACGGCCGCTGGGGCCATCGAGTTCTTGAGTGGCGACCACGCACCGGACGACGCAGCGTGGGTAGGCCCCCCACAAGGTAGACTGATGACCTGGTGAAGGTCACTGGAGTCCGCTGGATGCGGGAGGCGCAGGACCGGTCATGGTGGGGTTCTCTGGGGAAGGCCTATGTCCAGCAGTGGACGTCTTTTGGCTGATAATGAAAATGATGAACGTAAATTAGAAAAATAAGTCAAGGTTATCACACGTCTACAAAAGTGAGTCTGTTAATAACATATAAATTGGTAATATGTAAGCACTATGATCCCAGTTGGTGGAAATATATATACAACGTGTAATTTTAAGTACGCAAAACCTGAAAATAGGTTGTTCAGAAGGACGAGTATAATCGACTCCATCGCTATTTACAGTTTTTTTATTTTCATTTTATCCATAATTATTTATTGCCACTTCTATCATTTACCGCGCTCTGCAATCGAGCGAAATATTCGATTAGGTAAACTAAAGCATAACGTCATTTATGACTTTATCACAACAAATAGGTGTAACGTCATGCATTGCTGGTTGAAGAGACTAGATAAGTAAATTGATTGACAAATAATGTCATCTTATTTACCAGTTCAACAAAGTTGCACGGAACGTTTTAAATTCTGTACTTCTTGAATAACGATAGGTTTTTTTGTGCGTTACGGGTCCGTGCGGTGCGCATACGCGTGCATAATTGCAACATTTGGCGTTTCGGTACAGTAATGTGCAATATTGTGAAATGGTCCGCATGTTAGCAAGGTGTAATACAATGTAAAATTAGCCGTGCGAATGGAAAAGTGTGATGGAAAAATTTGAATCACTTTAACCTAAGCTTGTTGTTTTCAATATTTAAACTTAGGTACCTACCTATTTGTGCTCTCGCGTAGCCGACCGCGGGCGATTTTTAAGGCGGCATAGAGCCAAGAAACTATTGGAATTGTTAGGAAACGAAAACTGCTCGCATATCTTCTAGAATTTTCATTTTTTTTTAAATATTCTTTCAACAATGATTTTCTTGTAATTAAAATCAGTTGGGGTCTATGAGGTTTTGCGTACTTAGAGTTAAGCGCAAGCGCAATATTTTTCGAGATTAATACAAACTTTGGAACTGGTGCTCAAATACTGAAATGACTAACCCCCCCTCTACCTTAATATCTCGCAAAATATTGATCCTATAAGTATCTGCATGGTCTCTTTCGATTCAGCACGAGAAATTACATACAAAATGACACTTCATTAGCCAAGTTTGTATAATGCTCATCTTTAAAAATATGCCCCCTGTCCATGCCTAAAATTTTGGCAGTACTCGCGCTTCTTAGCGCGTCCGAATTGACGAAGTTGCGATGTTCTAGGGATATCGCCACTTGTCAAGTAGGCACACGTCAAAAGTGACGGATGGCGATAAAATGGAGAGATCTCCATCTCTCTAAAATTGGTGGAATACCCCCCCTGGCTTCACAGCATCAAAAATATTAATTGTTCTCGCTCGCCACTTTTACAAGGTTTTCCCATAATTAACACTTTTATTATAAAAAACTAAACGTTAATTACTTAATTTTTATATGTTTGACAGTTCATTTGCATGGAAGAGTTATTGTAGACCGACTAAACGGTCCGTTAGTATGAAGTTTCTAGGAACACACTAACTAATGACGTCAAAAAATCTCTTGGTAGTCAAAGTAATTGGGCAAGTGCGAGTCCGACTCGCGCATGAAGGGTCCCGTAGCATAATCTATAACAAGTTTGTTGTATGGGAGCCCCCCTTAAATATTTATTTTATTCTCTCTTTAGTATTTTTTGTTGTCATAGCGGCAATAGAAATACACCATCTGTGAAAATTTCAACTGTCTAGCTATCACCGTTCTTGAGATACAGCCTGGTGACAGACGTCCCTCTGTCCGGACGGACGGACATCGAAGTCTCAGTAATAGGGTACTGTTTTTACTCTTTGAGTACGGAACCCTAAAAATAGTACATTACTGCCGGCGCCGGGAAAGAGGCCGGATAGTGTACGAAGCCGGCTAGCCATAAGTAGTACTTTTCTGAAACATAATGTAGCAGGTAATTCTAATTTAGTTGTTTTGTTTCGTATTACTTTTGGAAAATATTGTGTTAGTTTCTTTTTAACCGTCGACGAAAAAAGAGGGGTGTCTGTGGCATCGTAGCGCCCATACCAGTGAACCGATTTGAGTGCGGTTTTTTTTAAATCGAAAGCCTGGTTTGTCGAGATGGTTCCTAGCTTTGTTTGAGGAAAATCAGAGCTATCGTCTCCAAGATATTCAGCTTTTAGTTCAACGAGCGACTGGTCAATATTGAAGCTAGGAATTCCAAATTTTGTTTTTATGTTCAGTTTTAGTAGCATTTTCTATTATCATACATCAAAACAGGGTCTCATGATGACCAGCTACTTTTGTCGGGGGTGTTTTAAATTTTTAATTTTGGTTATATTCAGGGATAGGAAATTCGAGTGGATATTTACGTAAAATTGACAAAATCTCATTGCTATCTCACTCATACCTCAAACAAAGCCACCTATAGCTACAACTGAACAACAAAGCCGCCGCCAAAGCCTGCCTGGTTATATTACTAAAAAGTGTCCGCAACTTCGTCCTCCTGACTTTATTTGCCGTGGTTGGGTATCATTGGATGTCCAGCTATCCCTGTTCCTGTGCCTTTACCATGAGTTAACGTGACTGTACCTAATCGCTAGCGACAGCGTGAACGATTTGTATGTAAACGCCCCTAGCGATTAAATGTGGAACTACAATTCTCCATACAAATCCTTTACGTAGTCGCGAGTACGGTCACTGTAAACTCATTTTATTTATTTATTTCCCACACTTACAGCTATCTTTAAGACAAGACAATAGCGTAACTATTTCTATAATTTTACATTACATTATTAATAAACTACTTATCTATACTCTTGTGTTTATAACTAATTTATAAATAATGCTGACTTTGTGAATACATTCAGGGAACAAGAGAACAAATCTAAATATTCCGCTATTAGGTCGAGGGTGCGTATTGCGCATGTCAGCGGCGCGGCACCGAGCGGTTGGTGCGCCCGCGCGGCTCGACCATGCAGCAGCCGCGGCCGGGACACACAGACTTATGCAACTCAAAACCTGACCGTTAAATATTTGACCCCTAATTAATTTAAATAAGTATGTCACCATACATAACTATCTGCGAACTCGCAGCTCGTTGTATCCAACCATACCCAATAGAAATAAAGTTGGGTACATTAGACTCTAATGTACCCTCTCCCTTTTTACCCTCTAATGATTAGAGGGTAAAAAGGATATACTCCATACCTTTGCCAATATAAAAGTCTGACAAATTCATTTTGGATGCGCTCTACAATTAACTGATATTTGGTTTCATGTGGCGCCCATATAACAGCATTGCGCTCCAATCATAGTCATGGGTACGGTACTAAAATTTGTTAAAATGTGTTTAGTGTAATGAGAGGGCAAAGAGATAATGACCAGCAGGGCCCTAATTGATCAGTGGCGCCTATGATGGTTTTTTTTAGGTTTTCACTTCTAGCTGATCTTAGCAAGAGGTATTTCGCCAATGACTCGTTTCCAATCGTACACGGCGACAAGATTGTTGCTTTTATCTCGCGGTAAATACGACAAAATGTGAGAGAAAATGCGGCAGGTGCTTTGTCAGTTGTTTATCACGTGATAAACGCAACCATCACAGCCCCATCATGATCTCTGACTGTTGTTGATAAAATTGTATGTTTCTATTGTAAATATTATTTAAAAAAATAATAGCATATAATTTCGTACTCCGTCATCTCTAAGTGCGAAGGCTTGTGTCAGAGGTTATTTCAGACATATATTTCCAAAAGGTCGTAAGAGATAAGAATTTTAAATATTATACAACTTTTTACTAACAGGAGTTGAGGTACTGGGTGTACTTCCAAAAGGTCGTAAAGTATGGTAATAAGCGATTATCTTACAACTTTTTACTAGAAGATGTTTGTGTCGTTGATAGTTACTGGAGGCATTGTTACATAAACCCAAACATTGTTTGTTTTAGCCTATTTTGGCGTTAACACTAACGCTGTGTGGTTTAGTTCTTTTAGTGTATATTTAATATTAGTGACAATGATAATGAGAATGGGGAAGCTACTATTTCTGTTGTTCCTGGTGCACCAGTCTTCGGCGATTATTTATCATTTAAATAGTGAGTTTTAGTTTTAGTATGCCTGAAATATCTACAGTGCCAGGGGTGAAAAAAAGTGTACTCAATCTTGGCTCCACATGGTTTTTTTCGTTCGGTTATCAAGCAATAATCATCATATCAAATTACAATTAATTTGGAGATGATTCACTAGTAGCTATAATTTGATCAAAATTTCTAATGTTCATACAAAGTGCATTTTCTGCCAATAAAAGATGATAATAAGGAAATTTTGACTTAATCGCTTTCCATAGTTAACATAAATTGCCACTTGACAAGACACATAAACGTGGTTGGACATCCATACCTACTATTTTCTGTACCAAAATTAGTGTATTGATAGCGACCTTTAAATGGCATTCGATTGATTCGAAAATTGGTGTACTTACCTATAAATCATTTTAGGCGATTATGGACAAAAAAGAACCTTGTGGAGAAATAATATCCAAAAGTTTATTTTTTGGACCACCCTAGTCAGGAGCTTAGGTACCTATTATATCTGAAACACTAATGTTTGTTTCCAATCTGTAACGTTTAGCCACTTTCATTCTTTCGAACAAATTAAAATCAGGCGAAACGATACAGATGGGATACAATATTTCAGAGTTGAGATATACCGTGCCGAGGTCGTTCTTTTTGGAAATGGTCCCGCAAATTTTGAGGAAACGAGAAAAAAATATAACTGTAACGTATTTAAATAAAATTTAAACGGATTATATCGCGTATATTAATTATTTGAGCCTCCCTGACGTTTCGGTACCTTTACAGATACCGCTGTCAAAGGTTGACTGAGAAAACCACAATTTTTCTCTGTCAAAGTTACATTTGTGCAAACAACCCATTTTATAAAGAAATATTAATTTAAAATAAAGCTGTTCATACATGCCAGATGGGCCTAATGTGTAAAGACAGTTACACATGTGCCAGAAGGGCATTTATTATTATTTATTAGTGTAACGTAACCACGAACGACACGCCCTACAGGACGGCCTCCCGCCAGGTGGACCGACGACCTGAAAAAAGTAGCGAGAAGCGGTTGGATGCGAAAAATTTGGCGATGATGGGAAATTAAAATTAGTTTTTTAGATAGTGACCAGTCTCGTGATGATTATAGAAATGGATGACTGTTGGCTTGCCCTCAAACCCTCACACCAAATTATGACCCCATCAACCCTCATTTGGTCAATATCTTAGTATTGGGTAGTTCAAGGGTAAGTTCGGGTTTCGGGTTAGCGAGTCGTATCAGGATCAGGACTCACGCCCGTAAAGACTGATGCCAATTTTAGTTTTCAAGATGTCAACTGGTACTATTTTTAACCTCCGTCGAAAAAAGGGGGATGTCTGTGTGTCTGTCTGTGGCATCGCAGCGCCCATCGTAGCTTTGTTTGATGAAAGCGGAGCTCTGGTCTCCAAGAGATTTAACTATTAGTGGAACAAGGCGGCTGTCCGCATATTGAAGCTAAGAATTCCAAATTATGTTTTTATGTTAAGTAGCATTTTTATATCACACATTAAAACAGGTTCTAATGATGACCAGCTATTTGTGACTGGGGTGTTTAAAATTTTTAATTTAGGTATTTTTTTGCGAATGTCGGCTACGGGGCTAACTATGTTTAGAGTGCTTTATGAGTCAGAAATGACAAATAAAGTTTGTTATTTCTAAAGAACGCTCAAAAGCAAAACGCGTCATACTATTGGCTACGACAACATGACGTCATTGGCAAGGTACAAATAATTTGACATTTTGACCATGAAGAAGTGCGTTCAAGTACATGGTTGTCGTAATTGTTTTATTGAATTCTGAGGATGCGTAAAACAATTGTAACTTTGCTTTTGGATTTAAAGAAAAATCATAAAGTTTGAATACCTATTAACTTACATTAGGTACTTAAAAACGTATACTTATTTCGAAACTCTCAAAGGAATCCAAAATTTATAGGCTATTTTCCGTTGACCTACTCGTAAAACTATAAAATTTGTCAAGTACCTAGGTGGGTCATTGTCAGTTCAAAAAACAAATTTTGTCCCTTCGGTGGTCAAAAGTTAAGAGCTTGTATGAATCTAGGTTAGGTTGCTATTATATCGGATCATAGAAGAGGGAGTGTTCTTTATTCTCACAGGCATTTAATCAGAAAATTAGGCCCTGGAATCCTTAATTTCGCAAATGTCCACCGGAAAGACGCGCACCTAAATATCTGACAATGACCCAGGTAATACCTACCGTCTTATAAAACAAGTTTTTGTTTTAGATTTGATAACATTTGTAAACAAATCATAAAAATACCGTCTTTACGTAAAGCTTTTTCCAACGGTAAAGTTGTTTGTCGCTCAGTACAGTTTATGTTTTTGTTAGAGCTATATGCAGTGTGTTTTCATAGTTCGTACGAAACCTTCGGTGCGCGAGTCCGACTAGCACTTGATCGCCTATTTTATTGCACGACTTTGAACCCACCTGGAACACATTCTACCTACTTACATACTCGTAAATACAAATTTATTTTTGTCTCTCAAAACTACGTGTTGTATTAGGGCTTGTGCACAAATCACGCGAGGTTTTTTCACCTACTTTTTGAACCCCCCCCTCAAACCTCACGTATATTTTGTCGCTAGAATGCCATTAAATAGACTCGATTCGTTCACTGTAGAAAAATGCACGTGTGAGGTCTCCTTATACCCCTTATACGTAGTCTGTCATGATTTTTGTGACTAAGATATCGAACCGAGATTTGAGCACAAGCCCTTACTCAGTGGATCATATATTTTTTCCAGTCACGGAGTTCAACAAAATGCCGGAACTGTTTGATTTGGATGAGTACGACGCGTGCATCGCGGAGCCGGGCGGGACCTACTGTCTTATCAACGCTGTGCTCTACTCTAAAGATGGCTCTGACCTCATGAGGATGATACAGGTACTTACAGCAGCTGTCCAGATGGATGCCTGCATGTGGAGCCGGGCGGAACCTACTGGCTTATCGACGCTGTACTCTACTTTAAAGATGGCTCCGACCTCATGAGGATGATACAGGTACATACAGCAGCTGTCCAGATGGATGATTGCGTGTTGAGCCGCGGGCGGGACCTACTGCCTGCTCGACGTCGTGATCTACTTCAGAGATAGCTCCGACCTCATGAGGATGATACATGTACCAGCTGTCCAGATGGATGACTGCGTGTGGAGCCGCGGGCGGGACCTACTGTCTTATCGACACTGTGCTCTACTCTAAAGATGGCTCCGATCTCATGAGGATGATACAGGTACTTACAGCAGCTGTCCAGATGGATGTCTGCATGTGGAGCCGCGGGCGGGACCTATTGTCTTATCAACGCTGTGCTCTACTTTAAAGATGGCTCCGACCTCATGAGGATGATACAGGTACTTATAGCAACTGTCCAGATGGATGATTGCGTGTTGAGCCGCGGGCGGGACATACTGCCTGCTCGACGTCGTGATCTACTCCAGAGATAGCTCCGACCTTATGAGGATGATACAGGTACATACAGCAGCTGTCCAGATGGATGACTGCGTGTGGAGCCAGGCGGGACCTACTGCCGGCTCGACGTGCTCTACTCCAGAGATAGCTCTGACCTCATGAGGATGATACAGGTTTATACAGCTGCTGTCCAGATGGATGACTGCGTGTGGAGCCAGGCGGGACCTACTGCCGGCTCGACGTCGTGCTCTACTCCAGAGATAGCTCTGACCTCATGAGGATGATACAGGTTTATACAGCTGCTGTCCAGATGGATGACTGCGTGTGGAGCCAGGCGGGACCTACTGCCGGCTCGACGTCGTGCTCTACTCCAGAGATAGCTCTGACCTTATGAGGATGATACAGGTTTATACAGCTGCTGTCCAGATGGATGACTGCGTGTGGAGCCAGGCGGGACCTACTGCCTGCTCGACGTCGAGCCGTGCTCTACTCCAAGGATGGCTCTGATCTCATACGGATGATACAGGTACCTATACTGCAGGTGTGTGTGTGGTATAACCTCATGCGTATGATACAGGTACTTGTACAATAGCTGTCCAGATGGACTGCCTGCTCCTTACCGTGCTTTACTCCTGAAATGTGTCTGGAGTAGACTCCAGAGATGGCTCCGACCTCATACAGACGATATACAGGTAATGGAGCGCTCCATATGGAAGAATACTGACAGGGCGGATGTACTGCCTGCTTGACGCCGCACTCCACTCCAGAGATGGCTCCAACCTAAGGCATGTCATACAAGTATTTGTAGAGCTGTCCAGACGTCTATGTGTAGCCGACGTGTGGGTTGGAAGGTCTGATGGCAGTCGCTTGCGTAAAAACTAGTGCCTACGCCACATCTTGGGATTTAGGTAGCCGACCCCGATTGAGAATTCACTCTCTACAAAGATATGGGACAAAGGCTAGGAGGATGATGATGAAGTAGTATTAATAAATCGAAACCAATGGGTTTCATACTACTCGTGTATTCATTGTATATTTGGGTTAAATTTCGTTTCATAGAAATATAATTGTGTTAAAAAGGATTTGGATGATTTTATGTAATACTAAGAGGTGCCCGCAACTTCGTCCGCGTATTTGTTTTCTTTATCGTAAACGGGTAAAATTTTTCCTATAACCATCTTTGGATAGCTATCTCTGATCCAAAAATGGTTTAAATTTGCCCAGCCGCTTCGCCGTTATGCGAGGACAAAGGATTTTATGAAAACAGATGGCGCTAGGCTGGCATGGCGCCTATACAAAGCAAATGACGATCCTGCATCACGCAATTGTGATTTTTCCTAAATAGAAAACTGATTTGCATTACAAATCTAGAATTTTATAATTGTTGCTATGGATACGCAAAATTTGTCCCTCGGACAACCTAAGCATTTTTCTGTTAAACAGTATGAAGATGTCACTTGGACAACGGGGACAGAGTAAACACCACAAAAAGTTGATTTACCCATGTAACATGTGAAATGTGCCACACTTACTTTGTTTCAGGAATATTCAGAACAAAAAATTAAACATTTCAACCACACAGTGGTGCACCGAGCCTACTGCGTCCAAAGAACGTGTAAGGACTTCATTGGCAACAGAAGTTTGGATAACGAAGAGGACCTAAAAGCCGTTTTAGAAGATTGCGTGGACAACTCCATGTGGGCAGGGTACAAACTGAATGCCAGGTACTTAATGTTTCACGTATGTGTATTGTGACGGCATGTTATGGATTACCTATCTATAGTTTAGTGGGGTATGAGGTTGTTCGTTATTTATTTATTCCCGGTCAACAACCTAAGTAGCATATATTCTGCATAAGAGCTTAAAAATGAAAATGGTTATTTCTGTTAAATATATAGTCTGGCGAATGAAATATTACTCAAAGTTTTGGCGGGAAACTTTAAAAAATTGCGGTTGCTCACACTGTGTAGTAGGAATTATAGTTCTGATAACAGAAAATATTTTTGATTTTCTATACACACGTAAGGTAACCAACGAAATAAGTTAAATATATGTGGATGTGCACTCATAGTCAGCTCACATAATTTCTACCTTTATGTACAGTACACTCAACGACAAACACATATTTTTACACTTTCTAACCATTATACAAGGCGCAAAAGTAAATGTAGTGTATATGACCTAGCTCGATATTACCATATAATAATACATCACCAAAAAAATTACATTAAGTACCTACTATGCCAAATTTCAACTCCATCGAAATGTTAGAATTAGAACAAGTACATAAAGTATCAATATTATTTATAGAGCACCAACCTACTAAATTGTTTAAATCATAGACAATTGGTGATACCACAAGGAAATATCTGTCAACATTATTTGGCTAGCCATACTCTAACAAACCATGGAGCTAACGGCAACGGGGACACACGCGCGGAAAGCTTCTCGACCAAAGGTTTTCCATAGATAGACATACAGCGTGGGAATGCTGCCTGCGTCGTGGGCTGACCGAGGGGTCTTTATAAATATATTTTAGTCTTAGTTTATTAGTGTTTTCATGCAAAAATTTATTATCTTTTATGTTTTTTTTAACCTATAATAAATATATGTGTCGGGATAGGGTAGTGCGGTGTGTGGCACATTAGATGAGCTATCCGACATAGTTGTGGATGAGGAGGTAGTTCGACCGAGACGAAACACTTCAGATACAATCAACTTGATTTATTCCTTATACAATTAACCATAAATAACAGTTCCTGACACAGAGGTCTGTAAGCTAGGTTATCGAAGTCACGAACAGAATAGTCTTTATTTAAATGAACACTAGGCACATTGCAGATTCACTGACTCTAATGAACTTGGTATAGCACAACGAAACGGGACAGTTCCAAGGCAGTAGTGCACTCGACGGTGACCCAAAGTGAAGTGTGGTGGGCGTTGGCTGAGTTAACCACCAAGACTCTGTCTAGCGCGCCAAAACAGGTTCAAGGGGGCGCTTCTGTCGCCTTCCAATGACGCGCTGGTTTCGTCGAGCTTCCATACTCATGACAGTCTCCGACATATGTATATTATATTTAAAAAAAATGTCTTAAGTCGTCTGATAACTCTCTCTTGTTGGTCCCTCATGATTTAGGATCGTGGTCATCACAGGATGGCTGACACTTGGAGTATTCACTTGCCTCCATCGAGTCCTGTCCATGGCTTCCCTTATAACCGAGCAAAACTTGGAGGAAAACGTGTGCTTTAAGTACTTGGTCGGTCCGTCTGATTGGGGATCGTCCACGAGCGCGTTTACCATCTGTGTC